>OY829546.1:32216003-34645211 GCA_963691705.1 Viola odorata
ATTGCTCATTATTTAAGTAGACTAGCTTATAATTACTATTTCAATAAGTTCCGAGTGACTCTTACCCACGAGATATTGCTCAATCTTGTAGTGGTTGATTGCTAATTTTCTCAGCGTTAATATAGTGTGACGTTTTGATTTCAAATAGTTAAGAAAAAAACAATCTGAACATAAACACCAATAAAAGAAATGTAAAAATCTATAAATTCCTTGAACGGCCCAAAAAATTATTTAGGGCCCTTTCGAATGTTGATGGGTGGTAAAACTAAAAACAATAACAGAAATAGTAGTGATAATCCAAAGAAGGATAGGAGGGCTTTTCCGTCTAATGGCATGCCGGGGAGTGTGGTCGGAGCCCCTTGAGCGACCTGCAAAGCCACCGGAGGTTTGCTCCGGCGGAGAATCTCCGATGCCAAAGTCAGTGTTTGGATTAAGATGCAGAGAATGTATATCGGAACAGTGTCTGTCTCTTTTTGGGAGCTCCAGATCTGTCCCTCCTTTCTTTCCCTCTAGTCCTTATGTAGGACTAGAGTGGTTAGAGTGGTTAGATCTACTGACACCTCTCCTCTTTTTTCCACAAAGTGGTTTAAAAGTAAGAGTTAATAATTATAAAGTAGAGACCATACCTTTGGGAGGATAGATATTCCTCATGGGTAATAGTTTTATAATGGTTGAGTGGGAGCAGGAAATGCTGTCTCCCATGTGTGGCTTTGACCACTGATTTAATAGAAATAGTATACAGTGTACCTTTATTGTAGGCTTTAAGCCGTTTATAGCAAATCGGCACACTGCCGTTGTGTGGAATCGGCATGCTGCCGTTTGGAGAACATTGACCTGGTCAATGTTTGAAGAGGTGTCGATCCGTTTCTTCACAGCTTAGCGAGTGGATCGGCTTCGTGCCGTTTTGAGGCGATCGGGCTAGACTTGTCCTTTGGTCACTTATTCCCGTTGACTTGGTCAATCGGTCACGATGCTGTTTCATATGTTTGACTTGGTCAAACCGGTCATGTGTCGTTTTGACTGGTCAACGGTACTTTGTGAAGGTACAATGTCCGTTGTGCCCTTGTGATATACTTTTGTATTATCAGAGGCCCAACAACAAACGAGCCCGAGTGTTTACCAAGGGCTTGCCGTTTCTGGCTTGATATTTGATAATCATGCTACCGTTTCAGGCTTGATGCTCGGCAATCGGCATGCTGCCGTTTGTTTTAATTTGATGCAGTTATTGAGTTTTTTCCCTCAATCCTGCAAATAAATAATAAATGTCAATAAAGAAGGATTAATGCATTTAAATGCATACCTATTGACGTGGCATTTTCCCATAAAATGATAATTGCTGGTTGAACTTTCTAGGAGAAACGTCTCTTCGTTCTCTGACAAGTTTGAATTTCGAAATTCAAAACTTGTGAGAAGCGCATGCGCCGTTTTCTCATTTAATGCTCTGCAGCTTTAGTGACGTGTGTCAGTCTGATCACAATTGGTCCTGCCACTTGTCATCGTTTCGCTGGAACGGATGTGAGTTGAAGAGTTTTCTCCTTTCAAAAGTGGTTTCTCTTGGAAACCCTAACTCATTTTCTTTCTCAACGCCGCTCTCACTTTCTTCTTCCTCACAAATTTTCTCTTATTCTCTCTCTCATTTCTGCAACTTCCTCCCGCACTTCTGGGTTCCGTTCTTCAAGATCTCTGCATTTTTAGGTATTTACCCACTCTTTTTCCCTCTTCGATTTATCGCTTGAGATTTAGGAATGACACCCAAACGCCCTCTTGTTACTGATGAGATCATTGATAGAACTCCCACTAAGTTAGATAGTGAAGACAAGTTGTACGCTGAGATGGAGGCTTTAGAAATTGAGCTGACTGATGAGTATTCTGCCATTGTTGCTTCTCCCGATGTTAGGTTGAACAGTAGTTTTGATGATAATACTAGGGTCTTGTATTCTAGGATGTTTGCCTTTGGTTTTAGGCTTCCCCTGGATTCTATGATCAAGCAGATGTTCACTCAGCATCTGTTGAGCCCAGCCCAGATTACTCCAAATTCCTGGGCTGGAATTTATGCTTTTTTGAGGGTCTGTGAATTGAATGGGATTAAATCGCCTTCACTGACTCTGTTTAAGTATTTCTTTAATCTGACAAATCGTGGGAGCTTGATGATGATTCGCCCCCGTCGGGATTCTCATTTTAACGAGATCTTCCAAAGGTATGACTCTTCTGTCAAAGACTGGAAAGAGCGTTTCTTTTTGGTTACAACATCTTCTTCGGCCGAATGGCCTTCTGGGTTTAATCGGGAAATGAATGAGAAACACTGGCTCAAGCCAGATAACCTTGGTGAGCCTCTTCAATCCCAAGTTGACCTGTTGCTGTCGGTTAACACGCCGTTCCACACACGGTACCTGGCAATCGGCTTGCCGCTGTCTGATTGCGTTCTTGGTGAGCTTTACTAACTCCAGCCATATTCCGCTTTGTCCTTGTTGTATTCTTACACAAATTCCGTTTTGCAGGGAAGGCTAAGAAAGCTAAGAAGGTTGCTTCTGCTTCCATTTCTTCAATTCGGCTTATTTCTGCTAAGGCCAAAGCTCCTGCCGAAGACAGAATGCAGACTGATGATGAATCGGCTGAAGACCGAACTGAGGATGAAGGTCCCCTGGTCGATGAGCCGATTGATGAGGGAATGGTGGCCGAAGAAGCCGCTGAGGAGAGAGGTGAGCAATCGACTATACCAGACACAACGGTGAATTTTTCCTTTGAAGAAGAAGAAGAAGAAGATTCCCCTCTTATCATCAAACGGCGACGGGTCAGCAAGACGGTTGAGACCTCCGATCTGGCAGATCCTGATCCCCAAGTCCTGAAAGCTGCCAAAAGAATTCTCAGAAAGAGAAGGAAAGCTGAAGCAAAATGGGCTGCCGATGAAGCACAACGGGCATCCGCCGTTTCCGAACCAGAGAACATCGAAACGGCTGAAACCGTTTCAAGGCCTGCTACAAACATTCATTTTTCCGTTTGCACTGATGGCTCAGGGGCTTCGGTTCCCCCTTTGGAGACGCCGTTACAGCATCACTCTCCCGTTTTCGCGGGCACACCGGTCGCTTCCGAGAGCATTCCTGATCCAGTTCAGCCAGGTCCTTCATCGCCGATGCCGATTAACCTGCACTGGGTTGCCGGTCCACCTTTGCCTGAGCCGTTTACTTCTGATGATCATGCAGTCGCTCCTCCTTCCGTTCATAGAGGTTATCTCTCAAGTCATGGTCTTGACGGGGAGATTACTCACACGGTTAGCTTAAACAATTTTGGAGAAAGCTGCCGCCGATCTCTCGGATTGAAGAGTCCTGGTAGCAGAGATTATAGGACCTGTCAACTGATTGGTGAGATGCTTGCCAACGATGCCGACAGGAAACATTATCACCGTTTGGAGCTGAGTTGCCATTTCTCCCATATGCAAAGTATTTTCTACAGCGGCTTGTGCGCTACCTGTTATGCAGCTGAGGCCGTTGAGTTAAAGCTTGAAAAGGGCAGAGAGGCACTTCGGCAATCAACCGCTGAAGTCGCTTCCCTTCAGAAAGAGAATGAGACTTTGAAGGCCTCTCATGAGACGGACAAAAAAGCCGTTATGGATGCTCGAAGCAGACTGGCTGACAGCCTAAAAGAAAGAGATGGTCTTTCTGCCATGGTCAGGGATGAGTAGAGGAGAAATGGTGAGCTGCTAGAGGAGAAAACTGCTCTATCCGATTCCGTCGCCTTGCACTCGGGAGAGAAAGCTTCTCTTGCCGATTCCGTTGCCAAGCTAACTGAGGAACTTAGCGCAGCCCGATCCGATTTGCAAGCTGCCAGAAATGACATTGCCGTTAAGGAAGCAGAGCTGCTGAAAGTTCCTGAGAAGATCGGTTGGTGGAGAGAGAGGATGAAGAACATCATGCTGGAGAGCTATGTCTCCTATTATGGCGAGAAGAATTTCCACCCTGACAATCTCTCGCGATATGTTGCTGCTGGAGAAAGGATTGCCGAAGCTAAGGAGTATGAACCTTTCTCCGATTCAGATGTAGAGGAAGATGATGATAATGTTCCTGTTGGTCCTAACGCCGCTTCTGGATCTGGGCCGTTAGCATGAACATTTAGCAATGTTTTGATTAATGCCGATTTGGCTCATTTTGTAATGAACAATTATCCATCGGAATATATATATAATTTTGCAATTTTTAGTAATTGCTACTGTTTAATGATTTCTGTTATATATATATCATACTCCAGAAAAATAAAAACAAAAGATAGAACAATTGAAATTGAACTTATCTCTTTTTGTTTAGCAGAATCGGGCGCTTGCCGTTCTGTTATGGCTGTTTTGATGTTTGCAACCGTTTTGACTTGGCCTCTTTGTCGATTTGGCACTGGGCCGTTTTGACAATATTGCCGATTGATAAGGCAGAAGATGTCTTTGAAAATTTGCCGCTTGAAACGGACCTTGTAGCTTTGCCGTTTTGGAGCGGACTTTGTAATTTTGCTGTCTGTCTGATCAGCAGGACAAAAATGGTCTTTAAGAAAATATGATGACAGTATATGCCTCAATAACGATATATGCATCAATAGCGATATATGCATCAATAGCGATATATGCCTCAATAACGATATATGCCTCAATAGTGATATATGCCTTGGTGGCAATATATGTATCGTTGGCAATATATGCATCGTTGGCCATATATGTATCGTTTGCAATATATGTATTGTTTGCAATATACGTATTGTCAATTCTTGGATTTTGGTGACGTGGTTCAGCCTAGAATGACTTACGTCCACGGTTGATTTGATTTTGATAACGCGGTTCGGTCTAAGATGACTTACGTCCACGGCTGATTTGTTTTTGGTAACGTGGTTCGGTCTAAAATGACTTACGTCCACGGCTGATTTGTTTTTGTTTTCTCGAGATCTGCAATCATATGAGAAACAATACTGGCAAATATATATTTTTCATTGTTTTGAAATATTTGATAATTCATGTTATACATAATATTCCAGCAACAATTAACAAAGACAAAACAAATTGGACTTATCTCTGTTTTGACCGTTTGGCCAGATGCCGTTTTGCAAATATTGCCGTTTTGCCCTCTGATCTGGACGACGGCGTTGCAGAGAAATCGGGTGACCGATTTGCATATCGGCTTCATGCCGTTTGCTTCTTTTCTCAACTTTGGAGATCGGGTTCCTCCCGTTTCCTCCTTCGGTAGTCTGCTTCTTCCATTCTGGAGTATTTTTCTACCTCAATCCGCAAAAGATCCAATATTTTAGGAGTGTTTGCAATTAGAGCATTCTCCAACTCTCTGTATTTACAATTTCTTTTCAGCGCCTCTGCTGCAAGATTGGGTGCTACATCAGGAAGAGTTGCTAGCTCTGTGCTAAATCTAGCCACGTATGCAGCCAACGATTCTCCTGACCGTCGCATAATGTCAAACAGAACGGCTGAAGATTTCTCCGTCGGTATTAATGAACTGAATCGGCTTCTGAATGCTTTTTCTAGTTGCTCGAAACAGTCAATGGATCCGGCCGGTAATTTTCCAAACCATGTGTTGGCTATCCCTTTAAGGGTTATTACAAATATTTGGCACAAAGCCTCATCCTTTCTAGTAAAAAACTTAACATGTTTCTTTACTAAACTCACATGAACCGTCGGATCTGTTGTCCCATGGTAGTGATCGGATGGTAGCTTGACATGCCTGCTCACTTGATGTTTCCGAACCCGAAGGGTTAACGGATTTCTTGGATCATCGTCCTGTTCTTCGCGATCTGGTTGCTGAACAGACCGTTTAAACAGATCTGGATTATCTCTGTCACGATCTCTCCTGGTTTGATGTGGAGTCACCGATCTCTCTCTGCTTTTCCTTTTCTCGGATCTACTTCGAGGTGATTGTTCATGACTCCTTCTTGCGCTGCGTTGAGCTATTTGGTTGACAAATTCTTCTATGTCTTCCCCTCTGGGTAGATCTGCACTTTGATGGCCTGGTGGTGGCTCAAAAGATGGTTCCACCGCCTGTTGATTGCAGATCTGTTGAGGAACAACTGGCTGGTTGGCTGGTGGAGGAACTCCTCCTATGAACGTTTGCATCATCACGTTCATCCTTTGGTGCAGGGCAGCAAACTCGAGCATGATGGCTGAGTTAATGACCTCTGAGGTTGTGCCTGGACATGGGATTTCTGGAAAATTAGGTTGTTGAGCCGTGGTGTTTGGTCCCACATGAGGAGATGAAGTTTGCCTCAGTGGTGATCCACGTCGATCAGCAGCAGCACCAGCAGGTTGATTTAATTGAAAATTTTGATTGGACGCCATCTTTGGAAATGAAAACCCCAAATTATTGAGAAGAAAGAGTTTTGAATCTCAAGGCTTGCTCACTTGAAACTTCAAAAGCTCTCAACGAGAGCACCATTTGATAATCCAAAGAAGGATAGGAGGGCTTTTCCGTCTAATGGCATGCCGGGGAGTGTGGTCGGAGCCCCTTGAGCGACCTGCAAAGCCACCAGAGGTTTGCTCCGGCAGAGAATCTCCGATGCCAAAGTCAGTGTTTGGATTAAGATGCAGAGAATGTATATCGGAACAGTGTCTGTCTCTTTTTGGGAGCTCCAGATCTGTCCCTCCTCTCTTTCCCTCTAGTCCTTATGTAGGACTAGAGTGGTTAGAGTGGTTAGATCTACTGACACCTCTCCTTTTTTTTCCACAAAGTGGTTTAAAAGTAAGAGTTAATAATTATAAAGTAGAGACCATACCTTTGGGAGGATAGATATTCCTCATGGGTAATAGTTTTATAATGGTTGAGTGGGAGCAGGAAATGCTGTCTCCCATGTGTGGCTTTGACCACTGATTTAATAGAAATAGTATACAGTGTACCTTTATTGTAGGCTTTAAGCCGTTTATAGCAAATCGGCACACTGCCGTTGTGTGGAATCGGCATGCTGCCGTTTGGAGAACATTGACCTGGTCAATGTTTGAAGAGGTGTCGATCCGTTTCTTCACAGCTTAGCGAGTGGATCGGCTTCGTGCCGTTTTGAGGCGATCGGGCTAGACTTGTCCTTTGGTCACTTATTCCCGTTGACTTGGTCAATCGGTCACGATGCCGTTTCATATGTTTGACTTGGTCAAACCGGTCATGTGCCGTTTTGACTGGTTAACGGTACTTTGTGAAGGTACAATGTCCGTTGTGCCCTTTTGATATACTTTTGTATTATCAAGTAGTAACTATGACCTAAAACTGCATGACTAGTGGAGCAAATTTAAGTAATCTATCCAAAGCATTGGGCATGAACTTTCTTGCAAACAAGTAGCAAATTCCAGTCACTTCCCCATTATACTCGCATTGGCTCCAATTTCTCAATCTCTCCAAAAAAATAGACACTAACATCTAACCTCCCAAATCTATTAGGATGAGGTCCGCCTTTGCTCCAATCAACCCACGTCAATGTCTTGTTAGAATTCTTCCTCCAGAATTCTATATAAACAAATGTTGGCAAGTAATGCTCATCACTATAACATGAGCGTTTGCAGAATTTCTGAAAAATGGTGTAATATTTTCGATCGGAGATGACTTCAGTGGCAAGATTACGATCCATCTCGAACCATTGTGAGCCTTTCCTCCATTGATCTAACCTGATTAGCGGTTGCATTCTTGGGTTGTATCAGCCTCGGCCGACCGGACCGGGCAAATCATAGACCTCTACAAATGTTTGGGTCGACTCCATCAAGTATTTGTAAACTGTAGAGAAGTTGAAAAGAGGGATGCATGATTCTGAGAGAAGAATAAATCTTCGATTTGAGAAATCGAGAAGAGCATTCGCTAACAAACGGCGCTCGGCTTCTACCATTGAGAACTTTCCCCATTGCACCTCCTACGTTAGTAAAAAAGAATATTTCACCAACACAATCCAAACAACAACAACCCAAATAACATTTGAAGTAATTTTTTAATCTAATCACTCTTGTTAAAGGTTATGCTAAATCACAAAGGAAGAGCTATACTAGTTGTTTCTGCCTTGCAATAATAATAATAACTAGTAGTTCTCGTCAGCATGTTATCCTTCGTGTCAAACAATTAGTTGTTAAATTTTTAATTAGGCCCGAATCAGATTTAGTAGAACATAACTAATCCAATTCGTGCCCCCACAAAAGGTACCCAAAATAAAATAAAATGAGAAGACAAATAAAAAGAGGGGCTGATCACCTGACTTGGGATCCTTCTGCCATGAAAAACAGAATTTGTAGGAACTGTTCCATTGAAAGAAGGATCGGAATGGACATAAATTGAATAAAATCCTTCATGACCTTTGAAGAACAATTCCCATAGAGGAGCCAATGGCAATTCCCCTTTTGTGAGAAACAAGAATGCAACCTTTGGTACTGTCTTGAATGGAAACTCCACAATTCTTCGAACCACTGATGCCCTCCACAACAGTTCTTCCTCTTCCATGTCATGCCAACCACTAGGCACCCTCAGAAATTCGCTCAGGCCGACCCTACTCGAGGTTTCATTTCGAACGTTGTAATTGGGGTCCGACGGAGAATTGGGTATGATGGGGGGAGAGATTACAAGGGTGGAATTGGAGAAGGCAGTGTTTGGGATCATGGAGAACTGGTTGAGTTGAAAGTTGATAAGGGAAATGTCTTTTAGGTAGAACCTGAGAGTGATGCCTAAGGCCAAACCGAACCCGAACAGAACGGAGTAGAAGATGAAATTCTGGAGGTGGATTTGGACATTGAGGAGCTTGAAGAATGGGGAATGTGATGATGGGAGGTGGGTGTCAATGTTCTTCATTTCTCAGGGGAGAAACAGAGGAGTGGAGGCAGAGAGAGACAGAGGGCATGTAGTTAGTTTCTGGAATCAATCAATTTAAGTAACGTTTTGGGTTTTAAAAGGGTTGTTAATTAATGGTTGCAAGTTAATTATTGTCAGTTTTTAATTAATTAATGGCTTGTTTAAGTTTTAATTTTGCATATTTTTTACAAGTTGGTGAATTTGAAAGATATAGAAAGTTGCAGAATTCTTAATAATTTTTTATATAAATTAGATGAAAAATATAACATGAAAATTACAAAATTTCTCTTCCACTTTTTTTTTCCATAAAAAAAAACACATTTCAATTGTTAAAATGTAGCAATTTTGGTGCTACCGTCAACAGAGGCTGCAAAGTGTTTGGCAGGAACTTGCGAGCAAACAGAGAGCAAATTGAGGTTAGTTTTCCATTAAAAGTGCAGTTACCAAACCTTATTCTATCCAAAAGCTCTTCTGAAATGGCTCGCATCCCAAACATTCCTGGGTGCGCACCTCCCCTAGACCAATCCACCCAAGTAATGCTTCTGTTAGAATTCTGGTCAGAGCAGCAAAAATTGACAAGTGTCGGAATATAATGCTCATCCATATAACAAGGAGGATTGCAATGCTCTTGAAACACAGGGTAATACTTCGTATCCGTTACAATTTCAATGGCCAGCTTGCGGTCCACCTCGAACCATTGCGACCCTTTTCGCCAATCGGTTATATTCACTGTCGGAGACATTCTTGGCTTGTATCTCCCCCGGCCTGCTTTTCCCGGAATATCATATGAACCTACAAAGCTTAAATTTGAATCAATGAGGTAGTTGTAGACTGTGGTGAAGTTGAACAAGGGAATGCAAGATTCTGAGAGCAACATGAATCTTTGGTTCGACGAATCGAGCAGGGCATTCGCTAGAAGGCGCCTCTCGGCCTGGATCATGGTCGATTTTCCCCACTGCACTGGCTACAAAAACAAGAGAAAACAGGAAAGTTGTTATACACACACAGAATTTTCAGACTAACCGATGTGTCGTGTATGCTATTACGCGAAAGACTCACCTTGCTTGGGATTCTTCTTCCTTGGAAAACGGAACTCTGATCAGGTAATGAATCCTTGTAGGAGGGGTGAGGATGTACATATATAGAATGAAGCCCTTCATGCCCTTTAAAGAACATCTCCCACAAAGGAGCCAAAGGTATAGGTCCCTTTGTCAAGAACATGAATGCCACCTTAGGGGTGTTATTGAGTTCAAAGCTTTGGTTTCTTTGAACCATAGATACTCTTGAAAACAATTCATCATCACCCATGTTGTGCATCAAAGATGGCCGTGGTGGCCGCAGTAGCGGCGGCAGTTGTGGGGCCAGAGGTGGTTGTAGGAGCAGGGGAGGAGTTGTTGCCACATAAAGAGATGACAAAGTGGCATGGAGATTGAAGGAGAAGCTTTTTAGATAGGAACTGATGATGATTCCAATGGACAAGCCAATGAGAAAGAACATGAAATGAAAGACATGGCTTAATTGTACATAAGAATTGACAAACTTGGGGATTTTTGATGGTGAATGCTGTTCATTTCCAGTTTTCTTCATAGCCAACTAGGGTTGTAAGAATTGTAATGTGTAATTAGAGAGAGAGAGGACTTTTAAGCACATGAGAATAGAATTGAAGTAACAGGAGGTGAGAAGTACTTGTAGCAAACGTTAACATGCCATGCACTTTTGATGATCCTTAGAAAGGCATGAAAAACTGGAACACAAGAAGAACCAGACTAGGATGTCTTTAGCCTGAGATGAAAAACCTTGAAAATTCAAAATTTGCATGTCACTCCAACTTCCTGCTTAGAAAAATCAAAATTACTAGTCAGGAGGAAATGGATCTTGAAAGATATGCCAAGTCAATCTTCAGCAACTTCAAGTTTATAATTTGATTTAATCGGTAGTTTGAACTGTAATTTGGCAAACAAAAAGAGTCCACCCTTAATCGGGTTCGATTCTTGAGAATTGGACAAAACCATGCTGGCAGAACCACCCTTTTGAGGGGACAAACAACGCTCGAACAGGACTACTCTATAGCTAGTGCTCGAACAAGATTATTCTCAATTGAAAGGACAACTGGAGTGACCTAAAAAGACAAAAGAAGAAGACGAAAATTAAAAGCCATTCCGAAAAGTTAGGAAACAAACGAAACTAAAATAAAACCATTGACCCTTAATGTGCACTCTTTCCCTTCATTCTTGTACTCGTTTTGAGTATATATATATACTCTACTGAAACTATACGAGTTTTGCTAAGAAGCTACTGGTTCAAAAAGTCAATCCTTTATGAATAAAGTCAATCACTCGTACATTTCCACAAATCTAGCTAAGGAACAAAGAACCATCAGTCAAAAGTAAACTCATACAAGAGCAAATAGATGTTCTAAAACTGTAAACAATAATTTACAGATGTTCTAAGACCATGCAAAAGCCAGGAGTTTCACCACTGCAGATTAGAATATGGCAGGCAGGAACAGTCGTGCAGCATCTCATGGGGCAAATCTTCAGACAGACTACTCTAAATAATGGAAAAGAATTAAGGTCGTTGGCAGGCGGACAGTCATCACAAATGTCACGAGACAATTCCATGGATCACAAGATCAACACAATTGAGTCCCACAACTTGTCCCTCTACTCAAAAAAGACGCATGAAATTAATGTCAAATCATCATTCAGGAAGCATCATGGTGTGACAACATTTGTAAGTTCTAATTCCTCTAACAGCTCATAGATCGGATTGAAAACTGGATGGAAACTTCTGTCCTACCAGCTAAGGAAGCTAAACACACTCCTTTTTCCAATGTACATATAAACAGGTGAAAAATCACAATTCAGCAGCTCACTGCTCTACATTTTTTGACGAATGCGTAATGTAAAATAACCAATTTTGTTTCATCTTTAGAAAGGAGAATTAGATCGGACCAAAAAAAAGTATGTATTGGATCTACAAGAACAAACTAACCTTTGCAAAATTGCAATCAACATGGTGGAAATACAGGGGTGAACAAATATTCTGCCAGCGGCCAAAAAACAAACACTATAAAAGGAAATCAGGAATAACAGTTGTTTGTGCAACCACATCCAAGGGCACCTCAGCCTTATGTCTAGATTTGTGTCTTCCATGACGATGTTTGCTCTTATGCTTGTCTTTGCCAACATTGTCATCTTCTACATCATCATTCGTCGGACTTTCCTTGCTTTTCTCACTTCTCTCTTTCCCATGACTTCGATGTTTGCTTCTTCTTGAACTTCGATTTCCAGGATCAGGCTTTTCTCCACCAACTAAATTTTCTACTGAATCAGGAGGATTGGCATTTAGTTTCTCCTTCCCTTTTCTCTTAATGGATGGGTTATAAGATGGATTATTTCCTAATGAAGCAGGTGCAGCTTCATTACCTAAGAGAATTTCCCAAACAGCACCAGCAAGTAAATTACTTGTCTCTGGCTTCTTGCCACCAATAGGTTCGGCATCTACTTCATTCAACTTCACCACTACAGGTCTAGGCTTTGAATGGCTTGGATTTTTCCTTGGCATGAGCGACTGTTCTGTAAGCTTAACTAGATCACTCGTGTGGTCATTGGTATCGACACTGGAAGTAAGGTCGTGCGCAGGCGGATAATCATTTGCCAGTATTTCATTCTTCTCAGAAGCAATATAATACAAACCATGCCTCTTTCTATGTTCAGCAAGCAAAGAAGTGGACTCACTTGATGGTTCTGATTCTTCTTTGCATAGGAGGTGAGATGACGAAGAGACGACACCCTCCTGATAATGAGGATTTCCAAGAGAAAATGAACTTGAAGTAGGCAATTGTACATTTCCACAAATTGCTTCCAGGTCAGCAAGATTCTCCTTAAGCATTAGCCCATCTGGTATGGGAACCCTCTCCTGGGCGGTTATTGAGACCGGGCCAAGCTCCTCACAGAAGGCATCGTGCAACAAGTCAACAATTTTAGAAGCACTAACTATTCCCATCTCCAAACTGGTTTCCTTGGGCAGTAAACAATTAGATATATCTTGCTTTACCAGCTCAATAAATCCAAGCACATTTCGTGCTCTCTCCTGCACTTCAACGTCATAGCTTATTGAAAGTGGGGCCAACGCTGAATTCATTAAGTTCAACAGGTTGACAATAGACTCCAGTGTGAAGCTTTGTTTATCCAGAACCACAGGTGTGGACGTCTGGCCATCCCCACTGTCTGTAATGGAACAATCTACATGTGATTGATCTAAATTCTTTGTACTGAACACTTCATTCTGGTCATGAGGGTCAGCAACTTTGCCAGTTGATAAACTCGAACCTTCCAAGGATTCCCTTTTGGGAGCAAAGTCCGAAGATTCTGTTGCCATCTCAATGGCAGTATTTTCCCTTCCCAACAGGTATGACTGTAGACAAAAGATCAACACTTTGAAAGCAGACTGCACGTAAACAGTTCTAATTGATGGAGGCAAGAGACTAGTACGAGGCTGTAAGAATGCCTCAATAAGCTCAACCGGACTCCTTGAAAACTCCACATACTCCCCACATACCCAAGCAGCAGCAGACAATACCCTGTGCAAGAAAGGATTCCCAAGTAAAGCAGGATCTATGAGCAGATCACGACCAACCTGAACAAGCTCTGGTCTAACATCCTTGACCCTTGTACCGATATCAATAAGCTGTTTCTCAATTTCTTCCCCCTTTTGGCAATGTGGAATCCTAGACATATCCCCTAGAAGTGATACATACCAATCAAAGTCAACTATAATCTCATACACATTCCTGGAACACGTTGATAAAATTGAACCAAGAATTTCATTGTGGAACTCTGGGTCAGACTTCAGTGCATAATTAACCAAAACCTTGCAAATTTCCACCACATTACTCTCAGAGACCATTGCCATAACCAGACGCAAAGATTCAATTTTTATATTAGGATCTGCATCGCTCAAAGAGTTAATTACAACCTCCTTATTCTCCAAAACTGCAGACAATTGCTTTGGTGCAATGATAAACAGTGCATGTAACCCAAGATACTTAAGGTTCGGATCATCATCTATCAAAAACTCCTGAAGTTTCATAGCTGCAAGCTTCACTGCAGCGTCATAATCAGT
This sequence comes from Viola odorata, assembly GCA_963691705.1. Taxonomy (NCBI): domain Eukaryota; kingdom Viridiplantae; phylum Streptophyta; class Magnoliopsida; order Malpighiales; family Violaceae; genus Viola; species Viola odorata. The sequence continues at coordinate 32,229,917 of OY829546.1, forward strand.
CAAGCTGGTGACCACAGTCCTAATACACTCAAACATCAACGATTTTGCCCCAGTCTTCCTCATATGCTCACAAATTGGCTCAACAATCCTCTTGGCCAGCCTTGGCTCCAATGGAGCCAACTGGGCAAAAATCTTTAACACTTTAATCAACAGCCAATTGTTCTTAGAATCAACCAAGATCCTATAAAACTCGGGTGCTAGTGGGAGATATGATCTGGGTTCTTTTGCAGCAAGCTCGCAGAGCACTCCAACAACGGCAGACACAATTTGTGAGTCATTACTCTCCAAATTCTCAACAATTCTCTTAAAACACACCTTAACTGCATCAGGGAATTTCTCAAAAACCTTTAAAACCACACCTATAGCTTTCTTTCTAACAGAAGCCTTAGAACTAGATAGCAAAGTGAAAACTTCAGGCGTGAGGTCTCTACACAAATCAAGATTGCCAATTCTAGCCAAGCATTCAAGAGCTAAACTCACCTCGAACTCGTTGCTGCTCTTGAGATCCTTCCTGAGCTGGTTGGTCATCAAGAGAATGACGGGGGTTGATTCGTGGAAGGATTGGGAGATAGCGAGATAACCGATCTTCTTGTGGGAGAAATTAGGGGAAGAAATGCATTCGATGGCATGGAAAGAAGCCCAGGACATGTCGTGGAAGTGGAGGGAGTTGAAGTAAGTGAGCTTTTGAAGGGCAGTGGATTTGGTGTGGAGGTCTGTGGATTTGATCTCCTTGCGGATTTCTTCGATGGCTTTGGAGACGAAAGCCGACTCGCTGGATTGGTTAATGTGGTGGCGGAGGGCTTTGATAACATCGTCTAGCGAGCTCTGGAAAAGGTTGTCCATTAGCGAAGGAGATGCCATCCTGATCTTGTGTTGCCGAGGCAGAAATGATGAGTCTGAGTTAGGATAGTGCTAAAGCTCCATAGACGGATGGGCTGAGGAGGGTGTGATGTGATGGAGAAGATTGATCTTGTTGGGAAGTGTATTGATGGAGCATCAAAGCTTGATTTGATCGCTAGGTTTGGGGTTGGGGTTCGGGATTCAAGTTCGGAAGTGCCTAAGAACATAAACATTTGGTATAAACTAGTCAGAAATTGATAAAAAGATCCTTCAAAAAGAAACTTAGAAAAGACCAAAAAAAAAAAGTGAGAAAGTGAACTACATAAATAATACAGTTAAACCTCGATAAATGAATGTCCGATAAACGAATAACCTCGCCAAATGAATAATTTTCTCCGGTCCCGACTTGGGCAAATGGGCTAAATGAATAACCTCGCTAAATGCATTAATGAATAATTTTTTTTGAATCCTTAAAGACCCCATGTAAATATAAATGAATAATCATTAAAATTCATAAGATATATATATATATTTATTTATTTATCCTAAAAACAAAAATATTTCTTCCAATCAACAATGTTCGTACAAGAAGTCATTTCTTTCACAAAAAAAGCGTCTAAAGTTGTTTGTTTTTTCCTTCCACCAAAATGCATCACATCTGCGACTTTTTCCAGTGCAAACACAACTTCTGGTATCCAAATCAAACTTTTCCTTCACCCATGCTTGCATATCCTTTTGCGTAAGACTTGGTTGTTCCTTCTTATACTCACATATGGCCCTCCTTATCTGGTCGGTCAAAGTTGATTTTGTTGTTGGTTTTGACTGGTGATCGGAAGCCATCAGACTGAATATTAAGAAAGATATAGTAGAATGAATTATTTACCAAACCAAGACTCTAGAAAAATATATATAGTAGTTTGTAGGTAGGTTAGGTACATTGTCTTAGTCTCTAAGTATTCCATACATAGAATATTATTATTAGTACATGTTGCATGTATTTAGACTCTAAGTATTCCATACATAGAATCTTATAAGTACATGATGCATGTACATAGTCTATATACGTATTTGTACATTAAATGTAAAATAAATAATCATACGAAAAAATAAAAATGTAAAAATACTATCTAAATGAATAAAAAATCATTTATCGATAAGTAAATAAACTCACTAAACGAATATTTTTTGCTGGTCCCAAGAGCATTCATTTATCGAGGTTTAACTGTACATATTCATATTAAACATAGGTAAACTACGTAAAACTATACTCCCTCCGGTCTCTAAAGTATGTCTTTCTCGCATCCCAATATTCAGCAGGGAACGCATATTGAGGAGGCCGGATGACTCACTATTTGACCCCAAAAAAATCCGTATTTTTTTTCTAACGTACGTTAATCTTTAACGTACTTCCCAGAAAAAATTAGGGGCAAAATTGTCTCAAATAGTTTATCTGCCGGTCGTTTTAAGATACGTGCCGAAACAGTAAAAGTAAAAACTAAAACGACATACTTTGAAGATCGGAGGGAGTAGTTTATAAAATAAAATGCTCCACTTAAACCGTTAATTTAACATCGTGCAATATATATTTTTATATTTTTCTGAAAATTGTAATTTTAACATTTTACATACTTAAAATTTCAAAATAAATAATAAAAAATTGCAAAAATTATAAAATTTGGACAAAAATGTAACTAATATATTAGAAATTTATAAAATAAAGACAATAAAAAAATATATTATTTACAATTTATTTTTAAATATATTCTTTTTAAACAATTTTAAAAAAAATGTTCACATTATTTTTTTCATTTTTTTAAAAGGAACTCTTTCATATATTACATTTTTCCTCAAATTTTCATAATTGTTTTACTATTTTATCATTTATTTTGAATTTTTTAACTATTAGAAAAGTTAAGATTGTAACTTTTAGAGAACTATAAGATTACATTACAAGCTTTTAAACTATAAAAAATGAAGTGGAATATTTTATAAAGTATAGTATTTTTATATAATTTAATCTATTTACAATTGGTGTATCTTTTTATACTAGTATTAGTTTTTCAACCTATATAATAAAAAAAGTTATAGTATTTTAACATTAGTTCTCGTAAAATAGTAAGAGATTTGTCCACTTTTAACCAATATCTTAAATTCGAGTCTTGAAAATAGAAAAAATAATACTGGGAGAGTCTCCATATTTTGAAGGGCTGATAAAACTCGAACATAATTAATTTTAATTGATAGAACACCTACATATAGAAGAAAAAAATTGTAATTTGGTTGATGTATTCAATGCTGCCATTTTTCTCTTTTTAGCAAAAACCTTATTTGCATCTTATTTTTCTTAATTTTTCTCTTTTCCTCTCTATATATTTATTTTCCTTCTACTACAATCAAAATGTAATTTTTTTTTTTTTTTCACTCATAAATTTAAATGGGTAAAAAAGAATCTCTTTATTGATTTTTATTCTTCTATCCTACATTTTTGAAAGACAAAAATATTATAATAAAAATATTAATCTAAGACAAAAATATAAATAAATCAAACTTTATGGTGTGAATATAAACACTTATGACGTGGAAATAGTGATTGCCTTAATAATAATGATAACATATTTAGCTAAAAAGTGTTGCAAATTAGCTGCCTTAGTTAAAATTTTAGGAGATTAGTTGGATTTTTTACTTAATTATCCTAAATTATGCTTTATTATAATAGTAAAATGCATGCGGATGACATCAATACTCACACAATAAATTATATATTCATTTTACGTTTCCAACAATTGTAATCACGTCGTTTCTATTCTAGCCGAATTTCTTTTCTACCACACAGAAACAATGAACATCATTATTTCGCGAAAAACTAAAAACAAATGGGAAAAAGTTTGCAGATTAATTTTAAATTTAGAAGCCTTAAAATACCATTTAAATTAAGTAGTGTATCCAGTATGTCACTAAATAAAAGGATCTTAAAAGAGAGGACAAAATTACAACACCATCTCAAGACATAGGTTTTGTTTGGCCCCGTTGTTGTTGGGTTGTTGTGTGTGGCATTGATTATTGAACAATAGGGTTTACAAATCATAGTTTTGATAGATTACAATTAATAAATTAAATTATTATTAATACAATTTTTATAAGTGTATTTTTACATCTTAGTTCATAACATGGAACTTATAGAAGGATATCTTCGAGATCATTTAAGTGGTTAATTGTTAGGAATTAATAGTTGTACGTATATTTTAATCTATAGTCCAATTTAAGTTGTAATTTAGCCTAAAAAATATGACACAATGGTATTTTTTTAGAGTATATTTTTCAGGTATTCAAAAGGTGAGAGAAAACTCTACTTAGGCATTTTTTGATACAGGGCAGACCAAGGGAAAGGTGCACCATGTGGCAAACCGCATCCTTCTTGGAATTTGGCGAAAAGTCAACTTTAAGTCTTCGCATGCAATCCTACTGATACAAGAAAGATCGGGATCTAAGTTAAGACTTCACCATCCACTAGGCAACCTAACACCCGATCTCATTCCAAGCTTTCTACGGTGATTAAGAGTATTTTGCATAAGGAAGAAGCCATGGATTATATGCACCCAAGAAGATAGTCATTTGCATCATGGTCGAGGGAAGCCCTTAAGCTCGGAGCACATCGGAGAAGACCTAGGGCAAGATAATGCCTTGGCTGTATACCGCCTGGTCACTATTTTGCCTAGGGTATACCGCTAATTTGGGGCGGTATACCATCAGTACGCTAGTAGAAAGATTGGCAGCTTTAGTCCAAATGAAGGTAAGGCCGGTAACTAATCACATGGCCGACCATTTGAGGTTTAATACTAAGGGAAACTCATTTTGAAGTTCTTGTAATAACTTAGAGCCCTCCTATAGCATACATACTTAGAGATAGCCATTTTTTTTATTTGTGGCTTTTGAATTGAACATTTGAGTTTAACTCTCTCAAAAGTCACCTCTAGCCTTAGGTGATCCAACTTAGGGGATTGGATTGTTTAAGTTCAACTTCTCCTTTCTATTTCAATAATTTGAATTGTTCTAGATACGCTCTAGAGGGGTTCGAACATTGTCGTAGAGATCCGTATAAGCTTTCGACTAAGTTATCTTAGATGAGCTCTAGGAGGGTTTATCTTGGGTCTATAAGTTATGTTCTTGTTCTTGCTTTCATTTCATTATTTCAACCTTAAAGAACTAGATCCATTGAAGTTATTTGAAGTCTCGGTCATACTTGTGTTGAATGTTTAAAGTGTTCTTAAGATATTTAGGTCGCGTTTACTTCGGAGATATTTCTTTTCCGAAAAATTCCTATTTTTTTGAATTTTGCACTTTTTCATTTCCATCAGAAAACTGGAAAACGTGTTTACTTCGCACTTTTCTAAAATTTTCCAAATTTGAAAAACTGAAAAACGTGTTTACTTCGCACTAATTTCCAATTTTTTGAAAAATAAATTTGTGTTTGGGCGTCATGACGCTTGATCCTGTGCATAATGACGCTTGAGCCTGGGAGTCATGACGCTTGATATTAGGCGTCATGACGCTGACTTAATTTTGATAGAAGCCATAACTACTGTTTGGTGCGTCATGACGCATGAGCCTAGGTGTCATGACGCTGGGATGTTTTCGCAAAACCATCACTTCTGTTTGGGCGTCACGACGCTTGAGACTAAGAGTCATGACGCTGGGATGTTTTCGCAAGAACCCATCACTTCTGTTTGGGGCGTCATGACGCTTGAGCCTGGGTGTCATGACGCTCGGATATTCTCGCAAGAACCCATCTCTTATGTTTGGCGCGTCATGACGCTTGAGCCTGGGCGTCATGACGGTAGCATGCTTTTTGCAAAAAACCATAAATTCTGTTTGAGGGGGGGGGGGGGGGGGGGGGGGGTAATGACACTAATATTCCATTACATATAAATATATTAATTCATATTTCTACATGAAAATAAAATACATATAAAATAGTTTTAATCTTCATTGCGCAAACATTGAAAAAATGACATTAAAAACATACTCTATTTGGCTTTGTTAATTCTAAATATTCTAATTATTATTATGATGAGCCCATAAATGATTTGTAATATCTTCTCTAACAGCGTTCATTTGTTGTTGCTGGGACATATTCACTTGAATACCTTCTTGCACCTCACTAACTTCGTCCCCATCAAAGTTCTCTAGACCTTCTATACCATATTCTGTGAATAATTGATCAGCTCTATCTTCCATTCGAATAAAATTGTGCAGTGCACAACAAACTAGAGGTATCAATTTTTGACGTCGAAGAGGGTAATTCGGAATAGACTTTAAGATTGGAAATCTAGCCTTGAGGACGCCAAAAGCCCTTTCAATAACATTTCTCAAAGATGAATGTCGATAGTTAAACAATTCATATTTTCTTCTTATCCTTCCTCGTCCATGAAAGTCGTTACGATGATACCGTTCGCCACGATAAGGAGCTAAAAATCCTGGAATATTTGGATAACCAGCATCAATAGCATAATAGTAATCTACACAAGATAAATACAATTAGTAAAAGATGGTAAAAAACAATTAATAAATATTGTTATGAATTACAAGAACAATATTTCACCTGTTGGAGGCATAGGAAATTGATTTTCTTGCCTTGTTAATGCATCAAGAAATACGTGTGAATCATTAGATGTGCCTTCCCAACCAGTATAAACAAAAGTAAACATCAAATCATGCGAACACGCCATCACATTTTGAGTAACAAGTGATTTTCTATCCCGAAATATTGTTTGTTTGGAAGCAGGAGACCAAGCTGCGACATGAGTACCATCTATTGCACCTATGCATTTCTATAAAGAAAAAGCACAAAAGAACAACTTAAATATTTAAACATCATTGTTTTTTTTTTCAATAACATGAATTTAGAGTAGACATGCGTACCTCAAAATATGGATACCATCTAGGATTTTCAAGAATTTCTGGCTGAATGGGTCCTCTGTTAACATGTTGGATCAAATGAGTTGCTAACGCAGCTAAAACGCGTATCACCTTCTTGACCCACTCGTGCACAGTCCTAGTAGAGTGCTGATATCGGTCTGCCACTGTCCTTTGAGTTGCTCTATGGCATAATACAACCAACCCCATTGCCAAACCCTCTTCTACACTAACTCCTCTTGTCGCGCGTATTAATTCCATCGTTCTCAGCCTATCACATAAATTCATAAACACATGTGGTTTCATACGAAAGTTATCATAACATACAGTTGGATTTTCCCCTAAAACTTCAAGGATATATGCTCGACCACTAAGCATAGATGTGCAACAAGGTGTTCTTCCAATTTGACTACTCTCACCTTCCACTAGCATACGAAGCTGCGACAATTCTTCAAATTCGTCATCATCAGTGGAACTATCACCACTTGAATTGATAACAGAAGTACTTGCAGTGTTGTTATAATACTGTGCCATTTTATCTGCATCATTAAATTAATCATTACATCACATTTGGGTTGTAAATGATAAATGGATGATTCAATAATGAACACCAATAAATTAAAAATATTACCTCAAGAGAGAGCTTTAAACATAGTTGAAAGATGAACAGAAGAATGAATCAAAATCGTTGAGAGAAGCTTGGGTTGTAGAATAATGAATTTGTGAGCTTGTATCTTTGTGTTTTGAGCTTCCTTGTCACTTAGGGCCTTATCTAACCTGAGTATATATAGTTTCAAGAGGTTAGAGGCTCTTCCAATAAAGACTAGCCGTTTGTCCCAATAAAAACTAGCCGTTTGTCCCAATAAAAACTAGCTGTTACATGTGTCAGATGCTCCAGCGTCATGATGTTGTGACTCGGCGTCATGACGCTGGTAGTATGATTATTTGAAAAAGTATCTGTTATGGGCTCAGCGTCAGTACGATTATTTGAAAAATCAGTTATGGGCTCAGCGTCATGACGCTAGAACTTGGGAGTCATGACGCCGAAAACAGAAGGCTGTGAAAAAATATCTAATTAATTCAACATATATCAAGTGTTAATATGAATCATACATACGTGTTTTAATTCAAAACTCATCTTGTTGCTCATTTGTTATCTCGATCGCAAACTTTAAACATGTTTTAATTTAAATTTGCAAAACTAATCTAATTAATTTGTATAGACCATGACAAAGTTTGAAAATTAACTCCTTCATTTTAATTTACATATACACATATACATACTTCTCTCCCTTTGTCATCAACAAGAACTAAAATAAAACAATTAAGACATGGGGAATTAAAGCAATTCATACCCGTTGGGAGAATTAAGCAATTGTTTAAAAGAGCAAACACATAAAAAGAGAAAATTACTTCATAAAAGTAATCGTTCACAAAATATCCAAATCATGGGAAACATACAATATCAGTTTGATACCAAAATGCAAATGCCAATGTCAATTATCATTGTGGAGGAGGAGGAAAGTGAGCCTTCAAGAAATTGAACATTTCATCTTGGCGAGCTTCAATCCGATCCCAACGCTCAAGACTGGTAGCTTGAAAGGCATTGAAGTTAGTCTCGAGTTGATTGAATCGTGAGTTCAGCTCGACACGTAGAGTGCTATAGTCACCCTCCGCATCTCCACCTCCCGCATTCCCCTCATCCCCACCATCTTCATCCATGGCTGCAGCTTCAGCTGGAGGTGGAACTTGTTCAGCACGATAAACAACGAGTTGTCCTGCCTGCACAACAACCTCGTCCGCTGCTTCACCAGCCAAATCCCTTGTAACCACATAACGTTTCCCTTGTCTTTTAGCAACTTTGTATTGAAGCTTTCCTTGCGCATTGAGCTCCAACTTAAGATGATTGGAAATATGAGCCGCATCATATGTCACATAGGTTTCGGAAAATTCACTGCACGAAGGGATAAATATGCCATTTTCTTCTAAAATGTGCATAATCTAGTGAGGATATGGAAGATGGACTGTGTGGCCAGCTTTAGAATACTTGGGTTTAGCCATGTGATTTAGAACCAAAATTCCTAAGTTCAAAGGATTCCTTCTCAATAAGTGATATAAAACCTAAATTTCCATACAAGTGACTTCACTAAGACCGCCGATCCTAGGAAGCATGACGCCGGAGACAAGCTGCCAAAGTAGAAGGATAAATGGGTCTAAATAACTTAATGGAATGGAGCTAGGACATCGGACATAGGGTGCAATTAGGGCCCATTGGCCGATAATAGAATAAGTCCTCGTGCCCACGGCTCCTCGTCCCTTAAACTCACAAATTCCTTCATTAGGTACACCTAAAATCATACACATCATGGCCATATTTACCTGAATGTTTTTACCATAAATTCTCGAAGTTATGACACATTCATCAGAATCATGCATCTTATCACTAGGAACCAAGTTTGCATAGAAAGTCCTAACAAGAACAGATCTATAATTTCTGCATAATCCTACAGCCCTTGTCCATCCTTGGGCTTCTACTAAGGAAGGCAATGAACATTCAATGAAATTCTCTAAATTAAACCTATGAGGTCTAATCATCCCAGCATCCTTGAAAAAAGATTGGTAAGCTAGAAATGTGTCATCATTAGTAAAAAACCTGGGATCAAAGGTGCTCGGTGGCTCGTAAAAGCGAGGATTCCGACGGGCCAAGGCACTGAAGTCAGGTTCCGCCTTGGAGGAGGAGGGGGTGGACCGAGGATGTGATTTCTTCGACTTTGAAACATTTTGCGACGGTTTAGAAGATTTTTTGGACTTCGAATCCCTAGGACGCTTGGAAGAGGATGGTCCAGTCATTATTGAGAGAAATTTAAAGGATTTTTGGAGGTAAAATCGAGAAGGTTTGAGGATTAGGGGTTACGAAATTGGGGATTTTAGGGTTAGAGGGGACTTAGCGATTAATCCATGTAATTTCTTGTTGGGTTTTGTTTAGGGATTAATCTATTTTTTTCTTGAATCCTTAAGCTTTCAACCCTTCAATGCTTGGTCGAACTTTATCACCTACACTAGGCAGTGTACCGAAGGCTTAAACTAGTCGTTGATGCCTTAGTTGAGTACATTACACCACCTAGATACTCTAGAATTTTGTTTTCTTTTTTCATTTTGAATTCCCTTTAGTCGGGTAACTTATTCGTTCTTTAATGACTTGTGAGCAGAATGCCAAAAATAAAGAGGCAATGGATAATTCCTCAATGTAGAAGGATATAGTATTCAAGGCTATAGAGCAAGAAGTGAGTGATGCCGACGTGGAATAAAAGAAGGATGACTCCTTGGTTCTTTTCACTAAAATATTTCCCAAATTTGTGAAGGGTGAGATGAGGAGAATGATTCATAAAGGTGAAAAAGGGAACTCCTCTAGCTCAAAGGGAAAAATAAGGCTTATGTTTTCTGAGTGCAAAAAGTCAGGACATGTAAAGAGTGAGTATATTTTGCTTGAGAAGAACAACAAGCACGAGAGAAGGAGTTACAAGCCAGGAAAGGAGAGAGTAGGCGAAAGGAAAAGTTCCATGAAAGCTACTTAGAGCGGTTGTAGTGATAGCACCGCAGACACTACTTCATAAACCTCGGATTTCAAAGTTGAGATCTTCAATCTATGATTTTTGCAGAAATTGAAAGTGATGCATCTCAAAGTGTACCTCCTACACCAAAGGCATCATCATTTCTTCTTCTTCATTTTTGAAAATAAGGTATCATTATTTCTTGAGGAAGAAGAAGAGTTTATCCTCATGGTTCAAAAGGAAGTGAAAAGTGACAATGATAAGGTAACATATTGCTTTACATCCAATAGTGTCAATTATTCTTTTGATGAATTGCAAGATGAATATAATGAACTTGCTAGCTATTTTGATGAATTGAGCATGAGAAATAAAAAACTCATTATGAAAATAAACAAGCTTAAACTAGAGATAAATGAGCTTAAGAAGTTTAACATTATGATCATGGATGAGAATTTAAGTCTACTCCTTGTGAATAATCATCTTAAAAGAAAGTTGACTAAATGCGAATCTTGTGAGTTTGTCCAAGATCGTTGGAAGCTTGAGGTTTAAGGTCTCAAGCCTATAGTTGGACTTGGCCAAATTCACAGAAGGAAAGTATAATGATATGATCATGCCTACCTTGGAAATCAAAAAGCATGACACGATGCCACAAGGACTTGTCATGAGGAGCATGGCCTTGACGATAAGCGCAAACCTTATCGAAGGACGAGCAACATATGTGAACCTATATGATACGATCCTCGCTAGGCGTGAACCGTTTCTCCTCTTGTGATCGTTGTTCAAGGATAGACTTCGTGCGGAAATACTTGGATAAACTCAAACGAGCGCTGACCCTGCTAAATCGTGATTGTATTTGTAATACTTTTTTTTTACTTCAATCACAAGAAAACAAACTCAAGAAGATGCAAGGAAGACAAGAATGAAAGAAGACTCAAAGAAAAGCTTAATTCGGAAAACACTAGATAGAGACTTGGATGAATGTGACTTGAGAAAGTGTTTGGACTTGCCACTTATACTTAGGACTTGAGGACAGAAAGTAGAAGGCTTAAATTGGAGTTTTAGAACAAAGAAAGACAGCTCACACACTTAAGTTTAGGACTCCCCATGTTTTGCTCTTTAGGGTGCCGGTTTAGGTGTTTAAGGTTTAGGACTTTTGTACCACTTGACTTGTTTGAGTTTAGGATTTTAGTTTGGAACTTTTGGAAGACTTTTGTGAGATATTTTGATGAGATAGCTGCTATGAAGTCCAACTGTGTTTGTAGGCTCAAACGGGTAAGTTTTTAGGTGGCTTTTGCTAGGTCCTTTTTAGGTTAGCAACCTAGATAGGCAAACAATGGGGTGAACTTTCAATTTACTTGAGTTGTTCTTCGAGTGTTCGAACTCAAAGGATTCAAGGTTCTACAAGACTAAATTTCAGAGTAATTTAACTCAGGATTTTGGCAAAAAAAGTCTAACTTTATTAAGCCAAGCGGCTGCCTTTAAATAGGCGCATTACAAATACAAATCCTACTAGAAATAGAAAACCTATTCTAAGTAAAAGTTCTAAACTAAGTAGAAGTAGAAGTTCTATCTATGAAATAACTCTACAAACTAAATAATAAGTACAATATAAACATTCCAGAAGTTCCTAGAAGCAGTCGCATCATCAGGCCAAGGTTTGGGCCGAATTCTCCAAGTCGCGGGCTGCTCGCTTTCACACTGCGCGCCAAAATATATACCCGCCCTAACTTTTGATTGGCTAGTATGATTGGGCTGAAACTTGTCCCAATCGATAGCTAAGACCCAAAAATAGTAGGAGGGTGCTCCTCTTCCTGGTCCGAGCCTGACTGGTATGAAGAAAGGTCATTGGCGTTGATGGACACGTTTTGAAGTCCTTATCCGCGTAGGATTTCTGTCAGCAATAATGTCTCGAACCATAAAAGACAAACAGCTAGTTAGTTTGACCTTAAACTTGGTCACAATGTAGAGGACATACTGAGGTTTCCTAAAAATATTTGATCGCATGATTCAGACTTCTGTAGCTCCGTCTAGGTTCGGACAAAGTCGCTTGTTGTGTCTGTGCGTCTTCTCCTTGATAGCTAGAATGTCACCATGAGCCATCTTGAGATTTACTCGTCCAAATTCTCTGAAACTTGGACACATCCTTCCTAAGACACCAATCGGTCTTGTATTTACTTTGGTTTCCTGATTAAAGCCTTTCTTCCATGTCTTGGCTTGGTCGGATGCAAAGTCTTGCCCTAAGAGCCTCCAAGCCACCTTCCATGTCATCCTTTGTCTAATGGCTCTCTCCAGCAGCCTCTCTTGGCCTATCTCCATATGTAGAGGTTGTATTAACCTCGCTGGACACTCCATGATGTCCTTGGCTCGACGTATTCGTTCATCTAGTCCTTGCCGCTTGGTGTGTGCGTGTTGCGTGGCTATACGATCCTCGCTAGGCTTGAATCATTTGAGTTCGAACACTTGAAGAACAACTCAAGTAATTTGAAAGTTCACCCCATTGTTCGCCTATCTAGGTTGCTAGCCTAATTGCGGGTTAAAGGGTTAGAAGTCAATCAAGAACCTCATCTGCGTAGCTGGGTTGGTTAAACAATCACGATTAAGCAGGGTCAGGGCTCGTTTGAGCTTATCTAAGTATTTCCGCATGAAGTCCATCCTTGAACAACGATTGCAAGAGGAGAAACGGTTCACGCCTAGCGAGGATCGTATCAATTGGTAGCTGAGTGAAGGCCGTTCAAGTTTGGTTAGTTATTTATTTAAATTCTGTTTTTGTTAAATTCTTGTATCGATTTATTCTAGTCTGGAGTCAATCAAACCTTCATCCATTTAGTTATTTTCGTGTTTGGTTGAGTCGGTTTAGAAAACAATTTTTCTAAATCAAGTTTTGTGTCCTTGTAAAAATGAATCAGAAGTATGATTTGTTTGAGTCAAAAATCAGTCCCCTAAATGTCAAAAAGTATCACAAAAATCAGTCCCCAAAGTGTCAAAATAGAGTCACAAAAATCAGTCCCCCAAAGTGTCATCAAAGAGTCACAAAAACAGTCCATCAAAGGGCCAGTGTCGAAATTGTATTTCAATACATACCTGTTGAAGTTCAATTTCAGTAAAATAGAGTCTGTTGGAAATCTGTGTCTGTTAGGATTCTGAATAAAAAAGAATCAAGTGATTCAAACACCGGAGTCAAAAGTTACACCCAAAGTCCCAAGACGTGTTCACAAAAAATCTGTTCCCCAAAGTGTCTTTTGTTTTGATTTTTATTAAGAGTAATGTTGAGCAGTCGAGCGTATCAGGAGCGTTGGCATGAGAAACAATGTTATGAGGATTATGCCTATGAGAGATGGGGAAGAATGGATGGAAGACGGCCTAGGTTTGAGGAGAGAGTAAACTCCAGCCTAGGAAGATTTAAAATGAAAATTTTGTATTTCGAATGAACGGAAAACCCAAATACATACTTGGCTTGGGAGGGGGATGTTCAATACATCTACCTTCACTACAATTATGCCGAAGACGAGATGGTGGATTTAGCTTTGGCTATATTCAGGGCAGAAGCAATCTATTGGTGGGAACAACTTCACAAACTAAAGCGTCGAGCGAATGCTCCACCCGTTCGAACATGGGAAGAGATGAAGCGAGAGATGAGAAGGCGCTTCATCCCTTCTTATTTCCAAAGAGATCTCTATCAACGCCTGCAATCTATGTCCCAAGAAACTCGGTCAGTGAACGAGTACTTCAACGAGCTAGAGATCGCACAATCAAGAGCACAAATCAAGGAGGCCGAAGAGGCAACAATGGTGAGATTTTTGAATGGACTCAACCGAGAGATAGCCAACCAATTGAAGTTCATTGATTGACACTCCTTAGAGGATGTGTTACATGAGGCTATCAACATAGAGGAGCAAACGAAGACGAGGTCATTTTACCCTAGTGTTGTTACAAACAATATGACTCATGACGAGTGTTTAGCTTCTTTCTTGAAGAAGCTCAAACATAAGATAGGTTATGAGGCGAAGAAGTGTATTCAAGTTGAAGATGCCAGGACCACTAATCCACAACATGTTCTTAGCAAAGATGGTGAGACTAAGGAGAGTGTTTCTTCCATTGATAAAATGGTTTCGAGGGCGAATCTTTTCGAAGAGGAAGGGAATGATACGATCCTAGCCACGCGACACGCACACACCAAGCGGCAAGGACTAGATGAACGAATACGTCAAGCCAAGGACATCATGGAGTGTCCAGAGAGGTTAATACAACCTCTACATATGGAGATAGGCAAAGAGAGGCTGCTGGAGAGAGCCATTAGACAAAGGATGACATGGAAGGTGGCTTGGAGGCTCTTAGGGCAAGACTTTGCATCCGACCAAGCCAAGACATGTAAGAAAGGCTTCAATCAGGAAACTAAAGTAAATACAAGACCGGCTGTTGTCTTAGGAAGGCTGTGTCCAAGTTTCAGAGAATTTGGACGAGTAAATCTCAAGATGGCTCATGGTGACATTCTAGCTGTCAAGGAGAAGACGCACAGACGCAATAGGCGACTTTGTCCAAACCTAAACGGAGCTACAGAAGTCAGAATCATGCTATCAAACATGTTTATGAAACCTCAGTATGTCCTCTACATTGTGACCAAGTTTCAGGTCAAACTAAGCAGCCGTTTGTTTGTTATGGTTCGAGACAGTTTTGCTGACAGCAATCCTACGCGGATAAGGACTTCAAAACGTGTCCGTCAACACCAACGACCTTTCTTCGGACTAGTAAGGCCCAGACCAGGAAGAGAAGCACCATCCTACTATTTTTGGGTCTTAGCTATCAATTGGGACAAGTTTCAGCCCAATCAGACTAGCCAATCAAAAGTTAGGGCGGGTATACATTTTGGCGCGCAGTGTGAACGCGAGCAGCCCGCGACTTGGAGAATTCAGCCCAAACGTTGGCCTGATGATGCGAATTCTTCTAGGAAGTTCTGGAATGTTTATATTGTATTTATTATTTAGTTTGTATAGTTATTTCATAGATAGGACTTCTACTTCTACTTAGTTTAGAACTTTTACTTAGAATAGGTTTTCTATTTCTAGTAGGATTTGTATTTGTAATGCGCCTATTTAAAGGCAGCCGCTTGGCTTAATAAAGTTATACTTTTTTTTCCAAAATCCTGAGTTAAGTTACTCTGAAATTTAGTCTCGCATAACCTTGAATCCTTTGAGTCCGAACACTCGAAGAGCAACTCAAGTAAATTGAAAGTTCACCCCATTGTTCGCCTATCTAGGTTGCTAACCTAATTGCGGGTTAGAGGGTTAGAAGTCGATCAAGAACCTCATCCGCGTAGCTAGGTTGGCTAAACAATCACGATTTAGTAGGGTCAGCGCTTGTTTGAGCTTATCCAAGTATTTCCGCACGAAGTCCATCCTTGAACAACGATCGCAAGAGGAGAAACGGTTCACACCTAGCGAGGATTGTATCACTATCGCAAACCCTAGGCGAGGCCATCACAAACCCTAGGACATATCTGCGCCAGCCATAGGCCACTCACCTAGCCCTCGCCGCACACACACTAACCCTAGGTCGCGGCCGAGACATTCCCAAGAGCGCGTGCCACCCTTAGTCACACGACCTTGGCTAACGTTTCCCTTCCAATGGGCTTGGAAGCCCATCCAAATGGCGAAGACGTTCTACAAGGAGGAAGAGCTCACTAAGGGTATATTTGTCACAAATGCCCGTTTTGTATTAAGTATAAATAATTAGACTTCTCGTTTCTTTCATTAGTTTAGACATTGTGTGAATTTTCTTAGATTTGAGATTACTCCTCCCATATTCACCTTAAACTCTCTTGTAATATTCTAGGTTTTATGGTACTTTAAAACCTTGCAAGTAAAACATAAACCATCACTTTGTTTGTTATAATCGTTACTTGTATTTGTAATGGTTTGCTTGTTGTTCTTGTGAACGATTTTTCTGTGAAATATTTGTGAGTTACTTCTGTCCATTTCAAGTTCGAAAACTTTTTTTTGTGTTGTGTTCAACTTTGTTCCTCAAGTTCATCATCGTGCTCAAGTTATACTCCAAGTCTCAACCGCATTCTTCCAGATTACTTCTTTCTTTTCGTGCATCTTTCTTAGTCTTCCATTTTGTTGCGTTCCTCCATCATCCCATCATATATTCTTCTTATTTTCTTAGTGTTTTGTGTCACAAATTTATAGAGCTAGATCCTCCCAAAAGCATACACATTCAGCATAAGTAAAAGGAGGCTGGATCGAATCAAGTGGTAGCGGAGCTCTTGGCGCTATTGAGTTTGTCTTCGTGTGTCTGCGTCTTTTGCCCAAAAAATCACCAAATTTTTTTTCTGTCCAAAGGCTAATTATATGTGTGTCAAATATTACTCTTGAGTTTTCTAACGTTTGGTGAAGAATTTATGCATTTTGGCCAACATTGCCCAAAGGTGTGCAATTTTCATCTGAGAAAAGTAGTTCTTGTGTTCTTGGTCTATTTTCTTTGCTTTTCAGCCAATGTTTTCGTTCTTTCTTGGCTGGAACTTGTAGTACATTGTCTTAATATTTTCCTATGTCAAGAATGTGAATTATAGCAAGCTTTTTTCTATTTTTAAAGTGCAAGATCCGAAATTCTATCCAAGAATAGCTCAACCGAACAACTTGGTGTTCATCTTGTATTCTTGACTTGTGTCACTTGTCTCCACCAAATTTCTTGATGTTTTCAAGTGTGAATATTTTTATTTAGTGTCTTAAGAGTCTCTAGAGTCAAGTGTGTGATTTTGAACCAAAAGATTTCAAGTTCAAAGTGTCATTGCCAAAAGCTGTGTTCTTGGTGTTCTTGCCTTGTTCTCGAGTCTTCAAGTGTGTTCTTCATTTGAGCCTTGTTTCAATCCGTTTTTCTTGAGTTAGCTGTCTCAAATTTTGTTTAAAAGTTTTGTTAATCTTTTTTTTAGTTGGACCAAATTCAGCATCAACCCCACACCCCCCTCACCTACTCATGCTCTCTTACCAAAATTTTACCATTTCGATATTCGGAAAAGCAAGAAAGTCAAGCTTGCTGCCATGACATTTGATGACTATTCCTATCATTGGTGGTACCAAATCAATTTTGAAAGAGAAAGGAGCCGAAGAGAGCCGATTGCTACTTGGGCCGAAATGAAGAAAGTAATGCGAAGGCGATTTGTACCCTCACACTATCAGCGAATGTTAGAAAATGAATTTTTTTCTTTCCAACAAGGGTCCGAATCCATAAGAGCTTACTATGATGAGTTAGATGACTTACTCATTGATTGCGTCGTCGAAACGCATCAAAAATAATAAACCTGAAACAATTAATAAAAACATGAATAATAGAAATAACAGAATAATTAACAATAAGCAAGTAAAATAATAAAAGGAGTATAGTCAGATACGAGAGAATCTTAGCAAAGGATCTTCTCGGGTTGCATCGAGGCCTAGCCAATCATTGGTGCAGAAATATTTCTACTCTTACGTCATAGACGTGTTATAGGAGCAGGTATGTTTAGGCCCTCTACTTTCCTTCGTACGAGAAACTACCCCAAGGTACATTTATGGGATAGCCTTGACGCTCTACCGTCCTCCAAGGTACGTTTATGGAGGCAATTCTCAGAGGCCCATTAAGCAGAGGAAAGACACGTCTATGGCAAGACATAGAGACTCTACCCTAATTGGTCGCTTGCCCTAGTCAAATTGGACCAATAGATATGATGACTCTGATCTAATTGTCTACTATACTATGCAGCCTCACGTTAGTTATTACTACAAGGATGACAGTATTCACAAGAGATAAACTAGCAGTTGATCAAGCTTCTAATAAACCTCAAATGAAATGGCAAGAAATCGACAAACAAGCAAATATAACAAGGGTTTATTGCATGAAGGCCCCTTGTACTTAAAAAAAAATCGCTTCCTCCCCTCAACTTAAAAAATTCAAATACTGCTCCCTGAACTCAAAGTCAATTGCAAATGGTGGTCCCTCTATTAGTCAACCTTAACGTTCGTCCGTCTTGACCTTCAATAGTAGGTTACCCAAAAAAAAAAACCTATTGTTCCCTTTTTGTTACCTTTTTTTTTCTTTAAAAATTCAAAAAAATAAGATAATTAATTTAAAAAATCTAGAAAAATAATATAATTAATTTTAAAAATCCAAAAAAATAATGTAATTAATTTAAATAATAATGTAATTAATTAAAAATTGTAAAACATAATGTAATTAATTTAAAAAATTGAGAAAAATAATTTAATTAATTTAAAAAATTCTGAAAATAATGTATTAATTTAAAAAATTCAGAAAAATATTTTATATTATTTTTAAAAATTCAGAAAAATTGTAAAAATTCAAAAAAATGTAAAATATTTTTCCTTTTTTTTTCCAGCATTTTCATTTCTTGTTTTCTTACTTCTTAATTTCTTTCTTCCTTTCTTTTTCTTTTCCAACCTTTTCTTCTTTTATTCTCTTTCTTTTCTTTTTCTTTTTCTTTTCCCTTTCTCCAGCCCACTTCATCATCCTCTTCTTTTCTTTCTTTCTTTCTTATTTCTTATTTTCTTATCATTAATTTCTTTCATTTTCAGCATTTAATCAACTCAAAAAATCCAGGAAAAAAATACAGTGAAAAATATCAAGAAAAATCCAAAAAAATAATGCTATTAATTAGACATTTATATCTCATAAACAAAAACCAATAACTATGTTCTCCCTTTTGTTATTAATCTACAAATTTTGTTATCAAAAAAATAATGCTATTAACTACTCTCATAAAAAAAATACAGAAAAAATTAAAAAAAAATCTAAACCAATAATGAAATTTTGACACATCCAGTTCCAATTCCAATCCCATTATTTGCAGCGTATGCCAATGGATTTGGAATTCGTCAGCATATTAGCTCTCCCTTCATCATCGTCACCGACCTCCATCATCATCATCATGATGAGCATCATCACGATCATCATCATCACCACCAGATCCAGATCGTCATCATCATCATCTCCACCAGATCTGCCACCAGATCATCATCATCATCTCCACCAGATCTAGATCCAGATCGTGACAACGATAATGGACCCAATATTTTATTTCTATTAGTAACTTTGAAAAGAAGAGAAGAAAGAGAACGAGGAGGACGAGGCTTGGCGACTTGGGAATTGAGGAGAGGAGGGAGGTTGCCAGGAGAAAGGGAAAAGGAAAAGAAAAGGAAAAGAAAAAGAAAATAAAGAGAATAAAAGAAAAAAAGGTTGGAAAAGAAAAAGAAAGGAAGAAAGAAATTAAGAAGTAAGAAAACAAGAAATGAAAATGCTGCAAAAAAAAAAGGAAAAATATTTTACATATTTTTGAATATTTACAATTTTCTGAATTTTTAAAAATAATATAAAATATTTTTCTCAATTTTTAAAATTAATACATTATTTTCAGAATTTTTTAAATTAATACATTATTTTCAGAATTTTTTAAATTAATTACATTATTTTTTAAAAATTTTAATTAATTATATTATTTTTAAAATTAATTACATTATTTTTCTAGATTTTTTAAATTAATTATCTTATTTTTCTGAATTTTTAAAGAAAAGAAAAAAAAAAGGAAAAAAAAAGGAACAACAAGTTTTTTTTTTTTGGGTAACCTGCTATTGAAGGTCAAAACGGATGGACTTTAAGGTTGACTAACGGAGGGACCACGATTTGCAATTGACTTTGAGTTCAGGGAGCAGTATTTGAATTTTTAAAGTTGAGGGGAGGAAGCTGTTTTTTTTTAAAGTACAGGGGGCTTTCATGCAATAAACCCATATAACAATAAGAATATATGAAGAACGATTTGGCCTCACAACTATCCTTTCGCAACCTTCGAAATACCCTTGCTAAGAAGGATCAGCTTATCCGCTCATGCTAACAAGTGAATGAATAACAAATCTTTAAAATAACATAAATGAAAACAAGAGATAGTAAAATAAAATGCTTAATAAATATCGGTCGAAGCTTAAAACTCCGGATTGTAACAAAGTGTGGTTGGCAGCGTTAATGGGGGAAAAAGAGGGGAAATAGATCTCAATGTAAGAGATAGAAAAATGTCTACTAAAAGGATTAGAGAGAGAGCTCTCAAAGAGATGGCGACTCCCAAAACTAAAAGATGTCAAAGAAAATGTAAATCCCTTAAACCCTAAAAACTAAAGGTTTAAATAGCCTAACAAACCACAAGAGGACAAAGTCCAACTAAGAGGTAGGTACAAAACACGGAAGGAGCATGTCCTTGAGGGGAATATTCCCAAAATGGCAGAAGGGAATCTGCATGGAATCCCACGCGGATCTTTTCCTAGCGCGTTAGTGGAGAGAAGACATGTACGTGCGACAACAAAGCTCGAGCATTGGACGACTCCTTGGGTTAGATGGTTCAGCAGCAAGGACTCGATGACATAATAAACAGCTAGGCCTCGATGCTGGTCTTGACATTTTGAGTTCTGCGGAATTCCATCAAAAAGGCTTGTTCCAGCATCTTTCTCTCCTTTAGCCTGGATCTACAAAAAGGATGAATTCGAAGGCAAATTAGCAGTATCATGCTCGAAATAAGACTAAGAAAGAGGAGAAAATCATGCATAAAACACACGCCATCACTCCTCATGACTAACATGCAAGAAGATGAGGTCATGACCATGGAAAGGTTTGAAAATGGATTGAATGATAAGATTCGATGTCGGCTAGAACTTTATGAGTTCACAAACTTGTAATCCATGTTCTGTTTTGCGTTGAAAGTGGAAGCGAATGAGTCCTTAATGAAGCCAAGTCGTAGCTCATCCCAACACTGCCAAAGACACCAAAAGTATTCTCCTTCAATGTCCTATGAGCACAAGCCGAATCTAGTGCATCATGAACAAGTCACTCATCAAAAGCCGCCGACACCTTCTCAATCTTTTGAACCGAATTTGTTGTTTGTAAAATGTACATTGATTGAAAAGAGCGTGACAGAAAATATAGCAATGATGAGTGAAAAATGTAAGCCTGTAAATAAGAGAAAAGAGTGTGGAGAGAAGAAGGTAGGTGGAGAGCAAAAGACATGGCATGAAAAGAGCAAGCATGACATTGAGAGCGCCATTGAGAGAGAGCAAAATACACGGCATGAAAACAGCAAGCATGCCATAGAGAGTGCCATTGAGAATGAGCTAAATACACGGCATGAAAACAGCAAGCATGCCAATTAGAGTGAACAAATTGGACCGAGCGAAAGTGAGGAAATTGAGGGAGAAAGGAGTGAGCAAATTGAGCGAACTTCGCCTACTTTTATTTCTAACCTTTCTCCTCTACCCATTCAGATTATTTTGCTTAAGGAATAAGTTGGGTTCGTACTTCCAAAGGAAGCACCAAGCAGTCTATCAAACTTAGGGAGCATTGGAACCGTGATTGCTCCCCAAGTGTGCTCCCAACGACAAAAGCCTATGCTACGTTTTCCATGTCCGATGAGGTATATCCTTTTCTCCTCTTTAAATGTCGAAACTCTTGAACTTGCTTATCTCAATAGTTCTTATTCACATGTCATAAATTTACAAGATATTTATTTAGTATGTGATAAAGAACCATCATTGTGTTTCATCAAGCATGGTCCTTTTTCTAGTTGAACATGATAGATACGTGCGTGAAAACTTTGTAGCATGTGCTAAAATGCCGCATTTGCATTTCATCAAGTATGATCCTTTCATTTTCAAACATGAGAAGTTTTGCATCTCTAAGTTTAGCATCCCTGACTTGCTTGTGGGTGGTATGCACTTGAAAACCATTACCAATTTGCATGATGTAAGAAAACAACCCTTTGACCTGTATTCATTAAAAATCGAATGTTCTCAATCCTTCCAAGACTTGTCTTTTCTCCTGCGGCGATTGCTTGATATTCCACAATATGTTGTGCGTGTTAGTGATGCTCAATTTTATTAGATTGTCATTGTGAGCCGAATTGAGAAGATGAGTCATTACTTCCTTAGTTCTATAATCTGTGACGCTATTTGCGCTTTAAAATGTCTCTTTCCAAATGATGTGATTAACCGGAAAAACCACCTTGTATTGGGTGAACGTGTTTATGATCATGCACACTTGAACCCTATTGATGTCTCACCTTTGTTGTTAAGTGTATTCAAGTATGTAGGTGAGAGGGCGAAGGCAGCCACAGAGCGTGAAAGGGCGAAGACAACCACGGTGCCAAGAACACATGAGCTTGTGTACACAAGCCGTGAGCAAGCTAATACAAGGAAGGCTGAAAAAGGAAGTGAAAGGAAGGACACATTGGGCCTTAGAGGCGACGAACCGTTTGCGATACTCCATCGGACTAATGACAATGCTTACAATTTTTATTTACCTTTGGAGTATGGATTTATTAATCACTCATTTCATATTAATGACTTGACCTTTTGTGATGTAGGGAATGAGGGATTTAAGGCTATGGATTTGAGGACGAATCCTTTCGAAGGGAGAGGTAATGATACAATCATGCCTACTTTGGAAACTGAAGAGCATGACACGGTGCCACGAGGACTGGTCATGAGGAGCATGGCCTTGACGATGAGGACAAACCTTGTCGAAGGTCGAGCAATATGCGTGAACCTATCGCAAACCCTAGGCGAGGCGCACGCGAGGCCATAGCAAACCCTAGGTCATGCCCGCTTCAACCCTAGGCCACCCGATCATACGCATGCAAGAACCGCGCAAACCTTAGGCCACCTGCCTAGCCCTCACCGCACGCACACCAACCATAGGCCACGACCGAGATGTTCCCGAAAGTGCACACCACCCTTAGTCACACAGCCTTGGCTCATGTTTCCCTTCCAATGGGCTTGGAAACCCATCCAAATGGCCAAGACGTTCTACAAGGAGGAAGAGCTCATTAAGGGTATATTTGTCACAAATGCCCATTTTTGTATTAAGTATAAATAGCTAAACTTCTCCTTTCTTTCATTAGTTTAGACATTGAGTGAATTTGCTTAGAGTTGAGATTACTCCTCCCTTATTCAGCCTAAACTCTCTTGTAAGCTTTTAAGATTGATGGTACTTTGAAACCTTGCAAGTAAAATGTAAACCATCACTTTGTTTGTTGTAATCGTTTGCTTGTTGTTCTTGTAAACAATTTTTGTGTGAAATATTTGTGAGTTATTTCTATCCATTTCAAGTTCAAAACCATATTTTTTTGTTGTGTTCAACTTCGTTCATCAAGTTCATCATCACGCTCAAGTTACATTCCAAGTCTCAACCGCATTCTTCCGGGTAACTTCTTTCTTTGTGTGTATCTTTCTTAGTCTTCCATTCTGTTGCGTTCCTCCATCCTTCTACCTTATATTCTGCTTGTTTTCTTGTTGTTTTGTGTCACAAAATCATAGAGCTAGATCCTCCCAAAAGCATACACATTCACCCTAAGTAAAAGGAGGCCAGATCGTATCACATAATCTCAATACTCATCCACCATGTCCCCCTTCTTTAATTTTATATTTTTGTCAAAACTTGCTCGATTCTCTAACCTTGGTCTTTTGTTTTCGGCCACCAAATTCTCATTCTTCTTCGTTTGTTCCTTCTCACTTTCACAAAGACCAATAATAATTGCACGAGCTCCGTCTAGGAAAGGAGAATCAACAAACTGATAATAGCCACACCCACCCTTACTGATGTTGCACATGCATTCATTGAATCGCAAACCGAAATTCTTGTTCGTCCATGAAACCCATCTAGTTGTCTTCTCCCTACACCAGCAGTAAATGGGAGGCTCGTAATCGTAGTTAGCCTTCTACTTTAGCATCGAACTAAACTTCTCATCTTCTTCTTCTTTCTTCACCATTTTGGATTTGGTGCTGCTAGGTTTGGGATAGAGAATTAGGGATTTGGGTGGGTGTTGTGCGAGTTAAGGATTTGAGCGAGAGTGATTTGGAATGATTTCGCGGGTTGGTTTCTCTTTTATATGACGGGTAAGTGGGATGGGTAAATGGGTTACCAAACCCACTTTTTTTTTCAAAAATGTTATCACGTCAGCAAAAATACGCGTAGCATGCCACGTCAGACACTTAATGGTTGTTGATAGACGGAGTTAGCATAATGGTCCGTACGAGGGCCAAATATAAGCGAAAATGAAATGAGAGGCTAAATCACTAAGTCAAATCGAATACCAGTGTTTTTTTTTACATTATCCCATAGGAATATCATCATGCCAACTATGGTGCTCTTGACGAACAAAAGCCAAATTGGGTAAATTATTCATAATGGAGTTTGCTTGGCAGTATATGTGCTTTGCGTTTTTTTTATAATATAAAATTATTATTATTATTAATAAAAAAACAAAAGAAGGTAAAAATGAAAATATTTAATTCTTTTTCATTGAATTCAACCCACCTTAAATTATCTAATTTTAAGTCCTTAATAAATATATTAGCAACAATACGTCATCAAGTACATAAGGAAGCACAAAATCATTGGAAAAATATATTTATATTTAAAGAAATTATATAAAAAAAATCTCCCATTTATTTATATAAAAGATACAAATAAGTTATTTTAGAATCAATACAAAATAATATATTATAAACATTATTAAATTCTTAAAAGTAAACTCAGTCACAAATAATAAAATTAGAGGTTAAATATTTTACAAATCCATGCTTAATTATAACTTATGAGAAAGAGAAAAAAGTCCTAATCCCTCGTCCGTCTTTGACACGCGCGGACACACTTTAACCCCCACGCCTAGGGGTGTCAAAATGGGACTGCGGGACTGGTCCCGACAGACCCGAAGAAATACGGTCGGGACTAGACCCGGTCTCGAAAAAAACGGGACCAATTTCTGGTCCCGGTCCCGGCTCGTATAAGAATCCGGGTCCACGGGACCAGACCCGGGAAAAAATTTCCTTTTTTTTTTTTTTAAACCTGGAAAAAACCTTCTGCAAAAATGATAATCAACCACAATAATCATATAATTAACCATACCATGACATCAATACTGCCACTGCCAAGTAATAATCATATAATTAACCATACCATCAAGATTCAATAACATAGCACACATACATATAATCCTTCTGCCACTACCGAGCAATATCAATTCAAAAACATCCAAATCAACACAGGAATAAACATCCATAACAGCAATATCAAAGACATCCAAATCAACACAGGAATAAAGATCCAAAATAGATCCAAAACAACAATCAACACAGTAATAAAGATCCAAAACAGCAATATTAAAGACATCAAATCAGCGGCTACTCTCAATTCTCTCCAATGTCTCTACCACCTTCGACCTCTAATTCCATCACATTTAAACAAAGATTGTCGAACATATTTTTCACATCTGCACAAACATAGCACAAACACATAATTATAAATGAGTAATACGCAAACGAATAATTAACTTAAACATATTAAAACAAGATTACCTTCAGCTCCATACAACCAATCCCTAGTGCAAATTAGAGTCTCAACAATTTTCGGTAAAAGTGCACTTCTATATTGATCAAGTACTCTACCACCATTGCTAAATGCACTCTCAGAAGCTACGGTTGAAATCGGAATGGCAAGAATATCACGAGCCATTGCAGCAAACTCCAGGAAATCGAAACTGACTAGACTTCCAAAACTCTAAAATATCCAAAGGAATTCTCCTATCAATCCTTTGATCATCCAAATATTGGTCAAGCTCCGACTTTTGAGGCATACCATCCATGTCAGTCGCATCAAATTCCGATAAAAGAAATAAATTTATCAAACACATATTGATACGATCCCAAGATGTATCACGCGACTACATGGACAAAAGCGTCAAGACATGATGGAGCAGATGGAGTCCAATCAGAGGTCCGAAAGACTTGATGGAAACCTCTATGTGTTATGTTTATTGTTTCCAAGTTTCAGAGCATTCAGACAAGTAGATCTCAAGGAGATTCGAGATGACAATCTCGCACACAGTAGTTCCAGGCGCAGACACAACAGGAAACTTCGTCGGAATGTAGCCGGCACTGTACAGGTCCAAATCGTGCAATCGGCCACGAGTTGGAAACTTCAAGATGTTAGCTTTCATTTGGCACAAGATTCAGCTCATTTCGCCCAGTGGTTTAAAAGTTATGGAAGTCTACATTATGGTGCGCAGTCTGTCCGCGAGACAACATACGACTTGAAGTTTCGGCCCAAACCTTGGCCCGATGATGGAGAACTCGACATGAGCTGCTGGAATATATTTAATTATATTTATATTTACTTTAAATTAGTTTCCTTAGTTAATTAGTTAAATAATGGCAACAACTTCTATTTCCATTTATTTAACTAATTAGTTAATTAATTTCCTTAATTAATTAGTTAAATAAATGGCAACAACCTTTGTTTCCATTTATTTAATTAATTAGTTAATCAGTTTATTTAAATTAGTTAATTAAGTTAATTTCCTTAATTAGAACTCCTACTTCTATTCCTATTAGGGTTTGCTTGTAAACTCTTTATAAGGAGCCGTTTAGCTCCATTATTGAGTTGGCTGTTATTTTGATAAAATTGAGACTTCTCTCTTCAAATCTCTGCCCCTTGTTCATGTGATTGAACCTTGTTCCTTCTCCAGTCCGCAATACTCGAGTAGTCAACAAGTAAAACCCAAAATTGTACCCTACTTCTCGTCTGCCCTAGGTTGATATCCACAAGGGATATAGGCTTAGTGATTCGACAAGGACCCTCTCTTGTTCGGACTTAGGTTGGCTGTTGCTTAGCGTTCAACAGGCTTACGTTGTCTAAGTGAGTTATCTTCTTCCACATTGAAATCCGTCTTTGAACAACGATCAGATTTGGTGCTACGCATCCTAAGCAACTAGGATCGTACCAGTTGGTAGCGGAGCTTAAGGCGTTCAAAGATTAGTAAGTATCTTTAATTGTGTTTTTAGTTTTCATTGCTGAAATCGGTATTCCCTTCTACTCCATTCAAAACCGATTTCTTTGTTGTGCTTGGTTCGTTATATG
The DNA here is from genome assembly GCA_963691705.1 of Viola odorata. Classification (NCBI taxonomy): domain Eukaryota; kingdom Viridiplantae; phylum Streptophyta; class Magnoliopsida; order Malpighiales; family Violaceae; genus Viola; species Viola odorata. The sequence goes on from OY829546.1 coordinate 32,257,165, forward strand.
TGCAAATTTCTGGCAGTGTCGAAATTAAATTTTAATACATATCTATTGAAATCTAAATTTGGTGAGAAAGGTCTCGTTGGAAAGCTGCACCTGTTAGGTTTCCGAATCAAAAAGAATCAAGTGATTTGGACACCGGAGTCAAAAGGTATAGCCGATTTACTAAATTGTGTTTTCTGCCAAATTCTGCACAATTTCTATCAAGTCGAAAATTGAATTTTAATATATAGCTACTGAAGTCCGTTTTGAGTTAAAAAGGATCCGTTGGAAAGCTATGTTTGTTGGGCTTCCAAATCAAAAAGAATCAGTCGATTCGGAGTTCAGAGTAAAAAGTTGTGATCAAAACACTAAACTATGTTCATAGTAAAAAAAAAGAAGAGAAAATTCCAAAAAAAAAGAAAGAAGAGGAATTCAATTCTGCAAATACAAAAATATATAGAAGTATTTGTGCCACAAAAGTCAGATTTATTAAGGAAGCGAATTGAAGTGCGATTGGATATTAAAATTAGAACTGAAATTGAATTTGTTTGAGTCCTTTCGAGTCAATTTGAGCTTTCTTTGATTCCTTGAAATTGCCTTCTACTCTACTTGCTATTTGTTTGATTGGTTGTTCTTGCAATTACTCAAATATCAAGAGTCACCATTCTTTTCAGTGCTAGTTGTCTTTGAGAGTCTTCTTGGAAGCTTTTTTTCTTGAACTCTTAAGTCTTACTAATACTTGAACAATTGCAGGGATTATTTGAGTGAATTTTGTGAGAGCATTAGAGAGTTCAAACACGAGAGTAAACACATGAGGGAGTGCTAGGATTAGTGCAATTTTACTTTTCTTTTCGTGTTGTGAATTTACAGGAATTACAGAATGTCTTACACGCAATGGTCCGAGGGGCGAGATTATGAGGATGATGCCTATCCGAGGCAAGGGCAGCATGATAGGCGTGAAAGGAGGAAGATCTCGGTTGGTTTGAGAGATAAGGCCGAGACATATAACAAAGGTGAGTCAAGGGTAAGACTTCCGCCTTTTGAAGCAATGTACAGTCCGAATGCTTACTTGGATTGGGAGCGAGATGTACAATCTATTTTTTGCTGCCATGATTATTCGAAAAGGAAGAAAGTAAAGTTAGCATCAGCTACATTTCATGGCTATGCAGTTCATTGGTAGGAACAGATTAATCTCGAGCGAACTAACGTAGGAGACGTACCGATTCAGACTTGGGGTTTCATGAAAACAGTCATGAGGCGTCAATTTGTCCCCACTAACTTCAGCCGTGAGCTTCTTCGAAAGTTGGAGACCTTGACACAAGGAAATAAGAGTGTTGAAGAGTACTTTAATGAGATGGAGGCCGCTTTGGAGAGAGCACAAGTCAAGGAGACCAAAAAGGAGACGATGGCAAGATTCTTCGAAGGCCTCAATCGAGAGATAACTGATCCACTGTATTACACTGAGTTCTTCTACATAGAGGATATGTTACAAACGACGATCAGTATAGAGAAGCAAAGGAAGAAGAGGTCTCTTTATCCTAGTATCAGGCTTACTAAGTCAAAGGCGAAAGATGAGGAGCAAAAGTGAGTTGTCAAAGCTTATGCCGAGTCTGAAATCATAAGGGATATTGAGAGAAAAAGAGGAGAGTTGAGTGCTGAAAAGAAAGAGAGAAATAACGAGGAAAACAACCCCCATGAAAAGAGTGAGCATGGGAAAAGAGATGAAATAAAAAACAGCCCCCATGAAAAGAGTGAGTATGGGAAAAGAGAAAGTGAGGAAAACAACCTGCATGAAAAGAGTGAGCATGCGTTAGTTGGCATTGATACAAAAGGAGAGGAGAATGATTATGCCATAGGGAGAGGAGTGAGGAACACACTTGGTGTGTAAAAAATCTATTTTGGCGCAAGCCACCAAAAACTAAAATTTTGGCAATTGCGCTTTGAGTTCACTAACCCTAACCCATTTGCTTTCCTTTCTAGTGTTGTTTTACCTCATGTGCAGAGAAAGAAGAGAGTATTGGCAGAAGAGGAGCCTCTTACCTTACTGCCAAGAGGAGGGAAAGAGCCTTGCGCAACCATGGTGCCTAGTTCGGCAAACCCTAACCGAAAGGGTATGGTATGGTCCTCTTCCCTAAGGAGCGATTTGTGTGAGTATATGAAAATCATTAATTCTTATGCTTCTGATTATAAAATTAATTTAATTGATGATGGTTATATGCAAGAACCGAAGGTCAAGTCATATACCTTTGAAATTTACTCGCGAAAGCGAAAACAGTTTGGTATGTTGGCTAGACCGAGAGAAATGGATTGTGTTGTCTCTAACACATATTTAATTGGATTCTCACATGTTTTTACATTAGATAACTATGCTGTTAAGTGTGAATTCCATGAAAATTTTGTGTTTAAGTTGATAGGATTTGGAGGAGCTCTTTTCAGACGTAATCGCTTATATCGGTCGCATGATCTTTTGCGAAATTTTGATGAGCATGATATGTTTGAGGATTGTGTGATGAGCTGCTGTTTTATTATTAACTTAACTCTTTAAGGATGTTATTATTTCATATATTGTTCCTTGGAGTCTTGTTAGTAATCAAACGAAGAAGTCCTTTAGCGACTTAGGTCAAGAATCGTGGCAAACATTGAGTGCGCCAATGAAGCAAGATTTATCCTTGCCACCACAATTCTTGAGACAACCAAAGATGGAGGAGAGAGCTCTTGGAGCTGTAAGACATGTGACAGTTTGTAAGTATGAGTCTACGTGGAAGGAATATTTTCCGTTTCTTTTATACACTTACTACCTTTTCATACACGCTATTATCTTTGGTGTGTTATTGAAACACATGTGTGATTTTCTTCTTATGACATTCGTCGATTTAATATTGCTGCCTTTGAGTGTATTATTTAGTATAAGTGACAGCCAAGAGATCGAAGTAATGCGGATAGCCCATGGACAAGCCAAGCGATATAGTGCGCGTTTAAGTGTCAAGATGGCAACTTTAGGAAACTATGGAAGGATGAGTGGATCCTTCAAGATAAGAGCTTGGGTTTGGCAGCGCTTACGCCGGAGATGGTCCCTAAACCAAGTTCAAGCAAGAGTAGCCGCTTGGAGCAATCATCTTACTCGACGCTTTGACATGTTCAAAGACATTGCTGCCAAGTTGAATTTACAAGGTTGGTATGGTTCAATTTATGCTTACTTTGATATTACTAACTTAAGGTATTATGGTGTAGGTCTAGGTACAGATTCGAGGTCGAATCTTTTTGAAGGGAGAGGGAATTATGCAAATCCTAACACATACTGATAATAATTTGTCTTCTGCCGAAGGATATATGGCGGAGCAGCTCCTCCCAGGTCAGTGTGCGCGACGGTCCACGGTACCTGCAATGCGCCGGAGGGGGTCTCCGGCGGAAACACTCCGATGTTTAAGTCAGTATGTGTACTGAATTTGGCAGAGTTTTTGCCAGTAAAGTATGCTTACCTGCCTCCTTTGTGGGGGAGGTATTTATAGAAGAAAGGGGCGTTCCCGCCCATGTAAACGAGTATGTAGCTATCACTAGCGTTAGGGTCTGTGGTTTGCCCTTATCGTGATACGCTACCTTGGCAGTAGGTGTGTAGGTAGGTATTGCCGCGGTAGGATACTGGCCGGAGCGTTAACCCTGACGCGTGGTTTCCTCTGGGGGTGAGATAACTCCTTGAGCCATCCACGAGGTCCGTGAGAGGAGCCGGTAGGGCATCGTTAGCCCTCGTGGCATTAGCCTTTGGGGAAGGTAGCAATATTGTCCCTATCGTGGTGGTGCGAAACAGTAGCTATGTCTCTTCTCACCGGGTGATAGACGAAAATACCCTTTCTTTTAGGTGAATTGTTATCATAAGCCCAACTGAAAATGAGCCCGAGTGTTTACCAAGGGCTAACGTCCCTTCTCTTACAGAGAGTCCCTCTAAGTACCGGGGCGGTTTTGCCTCAGAAGATGGTCCTGACGGTTTTTTGTCAGAATCTATAAATCAGAGGTTTCTCTATGCCAGTTTCTTCGCATTTTTCACGTTCTTTCTTTTCATATTCCGCCATGGATGAACTGACTCGCAATTTCCTGATCTCCAAAACTCTGACCCTGAAGAATCTTACTGAGGGTGATATCGGCTTCCTGGAGAGGATGATCACCAAGACCTCCGAGGATGTCCTGGAGTTGCAGGGGGTGCTAACCCCTATTTTGTCTAGGCAGCTGGGAATAACTCTGGAGGATTTTAGTTCCCTAGAGAGTTTGGCAAAACTGGCCACTGTCAGTGCTCACCTTGATGTGGTGGCCTCGATGCTGCAGCAGAGGAAAGATCTGCTGGCCTGCTATCTAAAGGGCATGAGAGCTTGCTCTTCCGAACTGACTTCTGTCGCTGACGCTTTAAGGGAGGTTCCCGTTGTGCCAGGGGAAGATGATGCGGGGTCCAATATCTGACCGCTGGCTTTGCTTCTTCTCATTGTTTTTCTTATGTTTCTTGTACATATTTGAACGCTAAGGCCACCTGGCCATAAATAAATAACTGTCTCTGCTTTTTCCCAAGTCTTCTCTTTTTTCTTGCTTGGTTGCTTGCTTTATTGGTTGGAAATATTTGTCATGAGCCCAATTGAAAATGGGTCTTCCTTGGGACATTGTATTGCAGTGGTCGTGTTTCCAGGAATTAGCAATGAATGATCTGTCTCGACTGTTACAGGGCCGTCTTTTCAGTGGCAGGTGGTTGGGCGGTTCTTTGGTGCCCTTTGATTGGTGCGTTCAACGAGCAGATGTGCCTGTGGCGGATCGGATTCTGCAATTGTAGTTATTTTTCCCAAGCGTCTTAATTGATTTTTCAGGGATCGAAGTGCTTACTCGGCTATATAAGGGAGTTTGGTTTCCTTTTCCTGTTCATCTTCATCCTTTTCCTTCTTTTTGCTTTTACAGGTCACATGGCAGATTTTTATTTCTTGAGTTCCATGGATCGCGACTCCTTGCCGACTCCCCCGACTTCGCCGGACTCAGATCATCCCCCTCCTTCACCACCATGGAGGCCTCCGGTCCGCCGAAAGGGTCGTAAGAGGCAGGGGAAACGGACTTCCAAGACGCCCTTTGCGACTTTGGCTTCTTCTGGTTCTGCTATTCAAGAGGGTGGCAAACGCTTTCCTTCCCCTGATTGTTCGCTGAATGAGGCTTTTCCCACCGGTGCTGGTGCGGGATTGGCAGATTCAAGTGTCAAAGGAAAGTCAGGCCCGTCAGGGTCCTGCCCAGAAAGGGAGGCAGACCAGCCTGTCCCGAATGCTGACGGGAAGATGCCATTCCTTGATGATGACGGGGTTTATCACCATGGCATTTACTGGCCTGATGAGGATTAGCCATTTTGCATTGTACCCGCCTATTGGCGTTTTATGAATAAAATGATGCTTTCTGCCTTTCCTTTTTTGTCGTTATTTCCGTTAGCCTGCTGGTTCTTGGTGATAGCTAACGCAAGCGGTTGGCCTGACTGAGGCAATTACTTCGCAGTTACTCTGACTGGGTCAATACTGTCGCCATTTTGGGGAGTCTCGACGAATAACTTCTCTTTTTTCAAATTTCTTAAATGCGCTTCCACGTGGCCAATTTCTTTTACACGCGTCTTCGCCCGATTGGTGACTCAATTAATGCGGTGGCATTTTTATCCTTTAAGAAGGGCCATTCTCCAATTTCTCAAAACTTTTGCCCTCACTTCGAATTTTCCTTTTTGTCTTCCTTCGTCTTCTTCTCCGAATACCTTTTCGGCCGCTCGTCACTGTCCGCCAATTTCTCTGCGATTCTTCTCCTTTAAGGTATCAATTCGTCCCTTCTCAGATTTCCTTTTTTGTTGGTTTGCTATGGCTAGGAATAGACCTCGCCAGATTATCTCTAGGCCCATGGATCCCGAGGTCGCCCAATCACCGAGCATTTTTACCTGCGATGTGGTTCTGAAAGCCGAATTGGAGGAACATGGTATTACCTTTCCTCCTGGGCATGAGCCTTCTATTCCCGGAAGTGATATGCGGCTTCATAATCCAGGGTGGGGCCATAGTAGGCTTCTTTATTTTAAAATGTTCCTTTATGGTTTCCGCTTTCCCGTTCATGAGTCGATACTAACTCTGCTGCGGGAGTATAGCCTTAATCCTGCCCAGATAACTCCTTCCTCTTGGTGTGCGGTTTATGCTTTTCTTCGCGCTTGCGAGTTGAAGAACATTTTTACCCCATCTATCAATTTGTTTCGCAAATTCTTTAGCATGATTTGCTACAATTGTTTAATCGAGATTACTCCCCGGTGGGATGATGCGCTCGTGCAGTCGTTTTGGCAACGTTTTCATGGCTTCAAGAAGGGTGTAGCTGATTGGAAGAGCAGCTTCTTTGTTCTGGAGCTACCGTCACATTTGTGGCGTATCAATTTCAATCAGGAACTGATAGGTCCCGTTTGGACAAATCCCGCGATTTTGTCCCGGACTGAGTTGGACCAGGCTAACGCTTTGTTAGACGAGAATACTCACTACCGTATTCGTGCCTTTGCTCTGTTCAAGCCTTTGGAAGAGTGCGTTATAGGTGAGCCTATTTCTTTCCATATTTTCTTTACTTTGGTCCTCGCATGCTTTGTTTGCTATAAGAAGCTAACGGTTGATTCCCAGGTGACACTGGTACTCCTCTGAACGTAATGTCGCTTCAAACTTTACCGGCCTCGCCTTCAGCTGAGGGCTCTAGTCGGGGTGGCATTCCTCCTCCGAGGAAGAGAACTAAGACGGTTGCCCGGGGAGGGCGAAGGCCCGTTAGCTCTGTGCGAACTTCTCGTTTTGTGGAAAATTGGCTACCGGAGCGCCGCAAGAGGACGGACTCAGGGCTCTTCTCCACCTCCCTCGATCAATCTTGCCTGTGGCGATCCTGACGGGGTCCCGGCCTACCGTATGAATCTTGCGGCGTTTTGCTTTGATGCCCTTCGTGCTGTCGGGGTTCCCCAACCTTTTTCTCGAGATGAGTTTACTGCACCTTTGATAGGAGAGATGCTGAGTTCCAAAAAAGAGAAAGAGGAATTTCTTCAACTCCCTCCCTCGACACGCTTTCGCCATGTTCTGAATGATTCTTTGGACTTCTTCCGTCATCTGAATTATCAATTTGAAATTCACGATCGCGAGTCACGTAATTTTTCCAGTGCATTGTGTGTTGCGAGGGTGCAGCTTGAAAAGGCGGTGGAGCACTCTAGGTTGCTGACGCGTCTTTGTGAATCGTCCCAAATAGAATTGGACAGAGAAAAATCTATCGGGAAAGCTAAGGTAGAGGTTCTGGAGGAGGAATTGGCGCTAGAAAGGAAGAAAAATCTCTTTCTCCGCGAAGAGATACTTGCTCGAGATGAGGAGTCTGCTCGAGCGCCATTAAAAGAAGAGTTATGGAGGAAGAGGGTTCTGGAGGCCTTCGTTTCTGGATTTGCGGCCCGTTTCAAAGGTAACCCTTCGGATCCGACCCTGGTAGCTGATTACATATCTATCGTGATGGGTGAGATTAGCAAAGGTGGCAACGGTTCTTCTGACCCTTCAAGGGAGAGAACCTAACGCTAGCGATGGTGCCTGGGCCTTTCCTTGTTTTTCTTGTTGTTGTCTCCTCTTTTGTTATTTCTTGAAAACCATTCGAACATTGTTTCTCTTGTAATAATGCTAACGCTTTGTATCCTTTGTCGTACTGTATGATTCATCATGATATTACCGTTATTCCTTCTTTATCTTCTTTGTATCATCGCGCCGTTTGGCAAGGCCAACGCTACTTTTTATGTTTTTTAATCAATCCCCCTGTCCCTCATTTAATGCGACTTGAAGGGTAATGATGAAAGAAGACACATGTCCTTCCACAGAGAGGCGTTTGGAGCAGGCGTCTCCTAGGGAGTTGCGAATGCAGAAGCGTTTCGTTCTTATTTCAAATTTGCACCTTCTGGCGCGTGCCTTACTTTATGACGCGCTACTTCGCCATGTGTCTGCTGCTGACTGGTCGCCCTTTCAGGGTTATATCTATTGTTTCTTCTACCCCCTTTTTCTTTTTCCATCTTTCCCTTATACGCTATTACGTCTTTGGATAAATACTTTGCGCCGCTCTCTCTTTCTGGTTCAAGACTCCTCGCATTCTCTTTCACGAAGGTACAAGGTACACGTCCTTTTTCTTTTCTCTTTGTTTCTTCCTTGTTAGCCATGGCTAGAACTAAGAAATCCTCTGAAGAAGGAGACCCTCAAAGGTCCTCCGGGGAAGAAGTAATTGATACTACTCCCACTTCTCTGTACACGCTGCCCTTAATTAACCGTAGACTTGCTGGGTTTTCTGCGCGATTTCCCAAGGAGTATCCCGTGCATCCTGCTTCTGAGTCGCTTCGACTGAACAACATTCTGCCCGGAAATAGTAGAATGCTGTATGCTAAGCTCTTCGATCATGGGTTTCGTCTCCCTCTTGACCCGCTCGTAAAATTGTTGTTGGCTGATTCTGATTTGGCTCCGGCTCAGTTGAGTCCTAACGCAATTTGCGTTGTTAGTGCTTTTGCCGCACTGTGCCGTTTCAAGGGAATAGAATCTCCCACTTTAGCGTTGCTTCATGACATTTTCCAATTGTATTCCCGTAAAGGGGTGATATCGATATCGCCTCGCTACGAAGACGGTTCTTTGAAGCCCTTTACCTGGAAACTTATGGGCATTGAGTCTTCTATTCCTCACTGGAAAGAGGAATTTTTTATTGTTGATCTGCCTGAGCCGTTGTGGAGGGCTGGCTTCAATGAAACAATTAAAGATGGGGCTTGGGGTCATCGGAAGCCCCTTTCCGACCCGGAGGATGGCTGGTTGAAGACGCTGCTTCAATTTGATTTTAGTGTTGATGCCCGAAAAGTGGCCAACGGGTTGCCCGTGGAACAGTGCAAAAAGGGTGAGCGTTTGACCTTTTTCTTTTGCGTTGTCAAGAAGTACTAACGCTAACGTTTTGTGACTGTGCAGTGCCTCCGCCTAGTTGGGAGCCCGAGTATTTCCGAAGGAGAAGGAAACAGGAGGCGAAAAAGAAAGCTGCCGCTGAAGCTAGGGTTGCTGCTGCTGCTAACGCCGAGGAAGGGGAGGCCACTGCTACCGCTAACATTACGGGCACTCGGGTTGTAAGACAGAAACGGCCTAGGAAAGCACGTGCTGCCCCATCCGTTTCGTCCCAGACTGTTGTTTCTTCAGAGGCTACGGTTGATCCGATTCCTGTTGGGATTCCTCTTGTGTCCTCCACCACTCAGGTGAGCATTTTTCTTATTTTTTAAAACTTTGTCTTTCTTTTTACATGATTTCCTTATCACGTTCTGCGTTATTTAGGAAGTCGTTGCTGCTTCTGCCCCCTCTACCTCCCAGGGAGATATGGGTATCGCAGATGTCCTTTGCGAGCGTCAGAAGAAGGCTCGCTATGATCTTCAGAATAACCCTTCTTCCTCGGCCGTCAATCGTAGTTCGAGTGTCCTTGGGGGCAAGGGTGTGTCTGCTGACCAATCTGAACCTGTTGATTTTGGCGGTCAACCCCATGTGCCTCCTGGTTCTCCGATCCAATCTGCGACCCCAACGGGCTATGATTCTGATGCCCTTAATCCTGAGGTGCCCGGAGGTAATGAGGTCTCAATGCCTAACGTGGAAGGTTCCACTAGCCGGCCAACTTCTCCTGGTGCGTTGTTCTTTGTTCCAATGCCTCATCCAACTATTGCGAGGGGTGGCCCCGCCCCTGCCTTAATGGCTGGTATCTCTCCATACGAGCCTCCTCTCCTGCTAACTCACCACGTCAGCTTACGCTCCTTTAGGGACAGTATTCTGCAGTTTCCTGCCGATGCTGATCATGATACCGTGCTTTCCTCTACCGCTTATCTGGTGGCAGAGATTTTGTCCCTTCCAATAGAGAGGGATGCCTTTGTGGCTCGGGGCGAGCAGGGGCGCATCAATTTTCTTCGCTCTCAGGCATTTTCTATGCTTTGCCATCTTCACTATATGGATGAGGAGAATGCCAGAGCTGTAGCTAACGGGCAAGGAGAGATAAACAGGCTGCTGGAAGAGCGACCGCGTCTTGAAAATGCCCTTGCTGCTGCCAATGAAGGTATGGAGACTGCTCGGGGAGAGGCTACCGTTGTTAAGCAAGAGCTAGAGACTGCTAAGTTGGCTTTGGAAGAGGAGAAGCGACAACGTGCCGATCTGGCCATACGCCTCTCTCAGGAGGAGAATAATCTGCGTTTGGAGAGACAGAGAAACGCTGAGCTGTCTGCCGATTTTTCTCTTAACGCTGAGAAGAATCGTTGGTACTTGGAGCAGGGTGGGGGAATCATGTCGGAAGCCATGATGCATCATTATGGAGTCGAGGAGCTCCGTATTGACGATCTTTCTGCGTATTTTGACAAGAGAGCCTCAACCGTTACTGATAGCGGTTTCTACCAGTGGAAGGCTGCTCAGCAAGGAGGGGTCAACGCGCCGCCCAATCTTTAGACTTTTTGTTGTTTAGATGCTTTACATTTTTGTGGCTGACGGGCCCGTCCATATTTTGTACTTTAAACAATGTCGGCCTTGACTGGGTTAATCCACTCTTTTTGGATAGAAGTTCTTTTCCTGCTTTCCTTCATAATACTGTTTGATCACTTGTCCGCCTAGGACGTTTGGCGTTAGGTTTCCATAGACATATAGTTTCCCGTTGTATCCCGTTTTCTTTTCATCAGCTGCATTCGAGTAGCATTACCATTATATCCTCCGATAGCATTTTTGAGAGTAAATCGGCGTTGCTTCCGCATCTGCTGCACTCATATTCCTGCCGTCCCTTGTTGTCAGAGGGGGCTTTATGTCTGTCTCAACGTTGTTGTTGCAGTATGGACACCTCTCCATCATCGTTTCACCGGGTATCAACCGCGCGGCTACTAGTTAGGATTTCTTTTGTTTCTTTTCGCCACAGATTGGCTCCAACATCGCTTCACCGGGTATCAACCACGCGGCTACTAGTTGGGATGCCTTTGTTTCCTTTCGCCATAGATTGGCTCCAACATCGCTTCACCGGGTATCAACCGCGCGGCTACTAGTTGGGATGCCTTTGTTTCCTTTCGCCACAGATTGGCTTTGGGGAGTGCCTCGTCTTAGTGAGCTGTCTGATCAGGACCAGCCATCACAAGGATAGGACTTTTCACCCCCAAGCGTTGTACCTCACGTCCGTGGAATCGTGCCTCGTCTCAATGGGTCGTCTATGTGAGCACGGTTACCACAAGGATAGGATTTTCACTTCCAGGACGGAGTTGGTCTCTCCTTGGGGCGTGCCTCTCCTTATGGGGTTACCACAAGAATAGGATTTTACTCCCAAGGATTCCGGGGCGTGCCTCATCTTAACGGGCCGTCTATGTGAGCACGGTTGCCGCAAGGATAGGATTTTCACTCCGGGGAGCCGTTTGGGGTCGTGCCTCGTCTTAATGGGCCGTCTATGTGAGCACGGTTACCACAAGGATAGGATTTTCACTCCCAAACGCCTTGTTATGCCAGGGCGTGCCTCGTCTTAGTGAGCTGTCTGATCAGGACCAGCCATCACAAGGATAGGATTTTCACTCCTGGCATTCTTCGCTACCTGCATATTACCAGTAGCAAACGCACAGTGAATATCTCAATATTCATTTATTAGAATAACTTTGATGTTACCCGATTAGCTCCTGGCGTGGTATAGTCTCAGCCGAGCGATGTTCCAAGAGTTCTGCAGGGGCGTTCCCTCGAGCGTTTCCAGATGGTATGCTCCTTTTCCCACAATGCGGGTGACACGATACGGTCCATCCCAGTTTGGACTGAGTTTTCCCATACGTTGTCCTGCCGCCCGCTTGTCTCTGAGCACTAAATCTCCAGTTTTGAGCAATCGCTCCTTCACTTGCCGGTTGTGATATTGTGCCATTTTCCTCTTGTAGTGCAGGGTTTTCAGGAGGGTTTCCTCGTGTGTTTCTGGTAGAGTATCGAGGTTAGCTTGTAACCTTTCTTCGTTGTTTTCTTCTTTGAAGTGAGCCACCCGGAGGCTCATCATGCCAATCTCGACTGGTGTGACAGCCTCGGTGCCGAATGCTAACGCGAACGGGGTCTCTCCCGTGCTGGCTTTGACAGTCATACGGTAGGCCCATAGCACATATGGCAATTCGTCTGGCCATTTCTTCTTGGACCCTTCTAAGTTTCTTTTGATGCCACTAAGGATGCTGCGGTTAGTTACTTCCGCCTGGCCGTTGGTTTGGGGATGCGCCACAGAGGAGAATCTTTGCTCTATCTGGAACTCTGCACATTGATCCCTGAAGAACTGGCTTGTAAATTGTGTCCCGTTGTCGCTAACTAGCACGCGTGGTACTCCAAATCGCATGATGACTTGGTGTTTGAAGAAACGCCAAATTTTTTCGGTGGTGATGGTAGCTAACGCCTCAGCTTCGGCCCACTTTGTGAAGTAGTCTACCGCTACGACCACAAATTTTAACTGAGATCTGGCCTTTGGAAACGGGCCCAGGATGTCAATCCCCCACTTTGCAAACGGGCAGGGAGCAACTATTTCTGAAATTGGTATAGCCGGCTTTCGAGGGATCTTGGCATATTCCTGGCATTTTTGACAGGTTTTCACGAAGTTATGACAATCTAGTCGAATGGTGGGCCAGTAAAATCCCGACCGAAAGACTTGGGCTGCCAGAGTACCGCTAGCAATGTGCATGCCACATATCCCTTCGTGAATTTCACGTAACACATGTAAGCCTTCTTGCTCCGTTATGCATTTAGCGGCCGGATGGGAGAAACATCTTCGTATTAACTCTCCGTTATAATATGTGCATCGTGCTGCCCGTTTTAGGACTTTCTTTCTCTCTGTCTGGTCCCCCGGTAGTTTATCATGTTTCATATATTCTATCACTGGGATCCTCCAATCATTTTCCATTTCTTCCACACAGAGCGATGCCTGCTCTTCCATGAAAGAAGGTGTAGGCAGTTCTCCATAGCGAACGTCACTGGGTATTGAGGCCTCCGGATTGGCTGCCATCTTGGCGAGGCTATCAGCCTCTTCATTGTTTTCTCTAGGAATGTGCTCAAAGGTGACCAGGGTGCCTTTTTCCTGTATCTCTAACAGCTCATGCTTCACTTTGGCTAAGTATTAGGCCATGATGGGTTCTCTGGCTTGGGAGTTCCCCAGAACCTGATCCATTATTAGCTTGGAATCTCCTCGGATCTTTAAACGTGTTCTGTCTTCCTTCTCCACACCGGGAGTGGCTCCGATAGAGAAACTGTTTCCAATTCTGAGTCCTGCCAGCAGCGCTTCGTATTCAGCCGCATTGTTAGACAATGGCTGCAGGATTCTGATGGCATATCGCATCTCCAGGCCATTTGGTCCAACTAAGAAAACTCCTGCACCAGCTGATTCTTGATTTTTTGCTCCATCTACGTGGATGACCCACGTATCTGTATATGTCTCCGGAGACGGTAGGCATGAATTTTCTGCTTCTTCCTCCGACAGATCTAATTTTGCTTCCTTTGTGAACGTGCACTCAGCTATGAAGTCAGCTAACGCTTGGGCTTTAATGGCTGGTCTAGCTTTGTATTGCAGCCCGTATTGTCCGAGCTCGATAGCCCAAATTAACATTCTTCCTGAAGATTCAGGTTTTCTGAAGATTCTTCTCAACGGCTGATCTGTGAGTACGGTGACGGGGTGGGCTTGGAAATATCGATCCATCTTTCGCGTGGCCTGTACTAGAGCGAGTGCTATCTTCTCGATAGGAGCGTATCGCAGTTCGGCATCTTTCAATTATGCAAACATGCACTTCCGTGGGTTTAGCTTCATCTTGTGCTTTCTCATCTCATTGAAAACTTCTTCCAAGTCAGCGAGGTGTTCTCTGAAACTCCGACTTTTGATCAAGATGTCGTCCACGTAGGCCTCTACATTTCTCCCGATTTGATTTTCAAAAACTTTGTTTGCCATACGCTGAAATGTTGCACCGGCATTCTTTAGCCCAAACGGCATTGCGGTATAGCAGTATGTAGCCCTAGGAGTGATGAAGGCAGTTTTTTCTTCGTCCTCTACGGCCATAGGGATTTGGTGATACCCGGAATTCACATCTAGGGAGCTTAGATAAGCATACCCAGCGGTTTGATCGACTAACTGATCTATTCGCGGAAGGGGATAGCAGTCCTTGGGACAGGCATTATTCAGGTCAGTAAAGTCGATGCACATGCGCCAGTCCCCGTTAGGCTTTGGGACTAACACAGGATTAGCTAGCCAGGTTGGGTATTGGACTTCTCGTATGAACCCCGCCTCTGTGAGCTTTAGCAACTCCTTTTCGATGGCTGCTATCTTTTCTGATGAAAAAGCACGTCGCCTTTGTTGAACTGGCTTGGCGTCAGGACTAACATTCAGTCGATGTTCCGTAACCTCCTGAGAGATTCCGGGCATGTCTGCTGGCTTCCACGCAAATTCTCCCTTGCATTTCCTCAACAGCCGGATTAATTGCGCATTCTCTTTAAGGCTTAGTTTCTCACTGGCTAAGAGATTCGTTTCACTATCCTTACCGATAGGGATTGATACCATCTGATCTAGCGGCTGAGTGCGCTTTTCTTCTTTGTCATCGAAAGGGTCATCTGCCACGCAAACGTAGCGGTCACAACTCCTTTGAGTCATAAGTAAGTAGCATTCGGCTGCCAGCTTTTGGTCCCCTTTGATTGAGACCACACCGTCCCATGAGGGATATTTCATCCGCAAGTGTTTTTGAGATATGGCTACTCCAAAACGATTAAGGAATGGTCGCCCCAAAATGGCATTATACGGTAACGTTTGGTCTACGACCAGAAATAATAGCTCTTCGGAGCGTTTGGATGTGTCTTCTCGGAAGTACACCGGCAGGGATGTTATTCCGGCTACCGGAATCGGTACTCCATCAATCCCAATAATTGGCCTCGTGCAAGACGATAGTTCACCGTCAGGTCGTTTCATCAAGTTGTACGCTTCCAATGAAAATAGATTCACTGCACTCCCGTTATCGACAAGGGTCCTTCTTACCCCATGACTTCCAATGACGGGCGTTACAACCATCGCGTCATTATGCGGGAAGAGGATGCCTTTTTCATCTTCCTCTGAGAAAGACAATATCATCCTGTCTAAGGCACTTATCGCCTCGATTTTTGTTTGCGCGCTCTCCCGTTTGCGCTTTTCTCCAGGGTTGGGCGTTTACGGCATAATTTCCTCGCAATAAGGTGCTCCTCCCGCAATGATATTTATCATGGGCATTTGGTCGCTATCGATAGCGAGCGCTTCTCTATTTGGTCCGAGGGGAACTGCGTTAGCTCATGTGGCGCGCGAGGGCGCTTGCCCGTGATCAGTTGTATTTCCAGTTGGGTTGTTTCTAGCCCCTTCCCTTGCCTTAGTGGCAAATTCTCCTAGGTAGCCCTCATCGACCAATCTTTCTATGGCCAATTTTAGTTCTCTGCATACATCGGTCGAATGTCCCTTGACCTTATGGAATTTGCAGTATGCGTTTTCTCTTCCTCCCATGATTACTCCTGGTTTCACGGGAGCTGGGTAGCGGATGGGCAAATTTCTCTGTTGGACTATTGCTAAGATCTCCGCCCTCGGGAGTATGAGAGATGGGAGGTCAGGATCATATATCCGGCCTTTTGGCGGGTCCGTTTGCTTCCGAGTGGGGGATCCTCCAGGTCTTCCTTTTGAGAAATTGCCTCTCTGCTGGTTAGAGGTCTTAGTATTATGTTCTTTCCACTGCCCGGGATCCTCGGTGCGTTTAGCGTCTGGGGCGTTGCTGTTCAAGACGTTAGGGGCCACATATGGGTCCGCCGGCATGCCTCAGATCCAATCTCTATTTTCCTCCTCTTCCATTCTCGCATAGTTATGCGCTTTCAGCCTCAACGCATCCAGGGTGATTGGGGGGTCCACCGTTAGCGTATCTTTCAATTTACTGTATCGACAATTGCGTTTCAGGGCCTCAATCGCGAAATCGATAGTGACCCCTGGCGTTAGGGACATTTCAAGATCAAATTGACCTAAAAAATCGTTCAACGATTCCTGTGGTTTTCGATGGATATCGAACAGCGCAGCTGCTGACTTTCTGATAGGAATAGCCGTGCTAAACCGACTTTTGAATTTTTCTTCCAGCTGAGAAAAACTATCGATAGACCCGATGGGAAGCCCCTCGAACCATAGACGTGCCACTCCTGACAGCGTCATTACGAAGATTTGGCACAATGCCACATCACTGCGCATTTGGAATTGCACGAAATCCTTCACCTTATTGAGGTGAGAAATGGGATCTTTCGTGCCATCCTATGACTCTGCTGGGAGTTTCACATGTCGATGGACTCTGTGGTGCCTGACACGGTAACTGAACGGATGACCCACGTTAGCATCAGGGATCCTGCGAGGCTGACGCTGATGTGGGATTTCAGCGTCATATCTGGGATTTTGTGGGTCATATTCCTGATGTCTCCTAGGAGAACGGCTGCGGCTCCTTGGAGTTCGAGCTCGTCGACTTCTGCTGCTAGATCTCTCGCTGTATCTAGGAGATGGATCTCTCACTATATCCCCCCGTCGATCATCCCAGGGCTCTCTATACTCGTCACGCTGGCGGACTGCTTCGGGGATAGAGATTCCTCCCCTGTATTGTCCAGAATGGTCGGCAGGTCCGCGCGTGAATGGTGGGACATTTATGGGGGCCACAGGGAAAGGTAAGGAGGACGGGAGTGCCCTAGATTGTTGGGGCGATAAGGGTCGTTCGTTGACAATGGACGGAGTGAAAACTACTTGGGAGGACATACCAGGTCTCGAGGCATGAGGAGTAAATCCAGCAGCCATCTCTGTCAGCTGATCCAGTTGAGCTTGGAGAGCTGCTATTGAGTTCGCGAAAGGGTTGTCCGCTTCTCCTATCATAGATCTTCCCGCTTGGGGGGTAGGATGGCTGGTTCCTGCTATATGGGAGAAGGGAGAGCAAATCTGGAATGTAACTTCTTCCGAACTTGACCCAGGAGGAAGATCTAATTCTCCTGTAGTGACGTCCTGCCCTGGAGTGGGGGCATCAGAGGTAGCGAAGAGAAACAAGCGTCTGCGGGTGTTGTATGGGATGTTGGAAGTTCGGGACAGCGCCGGATCTGACTCTGAGGCCATAATCCTTCTAGCTTCGGGGAGGAGGAGCTTGGTTATTAAGGATGCTCACTTAATAGAACCAAAACTCTCAACGAAAGCACCAATTTGATAATAATTTGTCTTCTGCCGAAGGATATATGGCGGAGCAGCTCCTCCCAGGTCAGTGTGCGCGACGGTCCACGGTAACTGCAATGCGCCGGAGGGGGTCTCCGGCGGAAACACTCCGATGCTTAAGTCAGTATGTGTACTGAATTTGGCAGAGTTTTTGCCAGTAAAGTATGCTTACCTGCCTCCTTTGTGGGGGAGGTATTTATAGAAGAAAGGGGCGTTCCCGCCCATGTAAACGAGTATGTAGCTATCGCTAGCGTTAGGGTCTGTGGTTCGCCCTTTATCGTGATACGCTACCTTGGCAGTAGGTGTGTAGGTAGGTATTGCCGCGGTAGGATACTGGCCGGAGCGTTAACCCTGACGCGTGGTTTCCTCTGGGGGTGAGATAACTCCTTGAGCTATCCACGAGGTCCGTGAGAGGAGCCGGTAGGGCATCGTTAGCCCTCGTGGCATTAGCCTTTGGGGAAGGTAGCAATCTTGTCCCTATCGTGGTGGTGCGAAATAGTAGCTATGTCTCTTCTCACCGGGTGATAGACGAAAATACCCTTTCTTTTAGGTGAATTATTATCACATACCTTAGCATATCATGTGTCTTACCCTTGAAGCGCAAGAGATGGCGACTAAGGAAGCATGAGAGATGGCGAGTATGCTTTGAGCATATAATGGTGTGAATCCTCACACATACCTTAGCACATCATGTGTCTTACCCTTGAAGCGCAAGAGATGGCGACTAAGGAAGCATGAGAGATGGCGAGTATGCTTTGAGCATATAATGGGGAAGCTTTCCTGGATAGATTATGCTGAGCAAGATTCGAGGACGAATCTTTCTGAAGAGGGAGGGAATGATACGATCCCAAGATGTATCACGCGACTACATGGACAAAAGCGTCAAGACATGATGGATGGAGTCCGATCAGAGGTCCGAAAGACTTGATGGAAACCTCTATGTGTTATGTTTATTGTGTCCAAGTTTCAGAGCATTCAGACAAGTAGATCTCAAGGAGATTCGAGATGACAATCTCGCACACAACAGTTCTAGGCGCAGACACAGCAGGCAACTTCGTCAGAACGTATCCGGCTCTGTACAGGTCCAAATCGTGCGATCGACCACGCGTTGGAAACTTTAAGATGTTAGCTTTCATTTGGGACAAGATTCAGCTTATTTAGCCCAGTGGTGTAAAAGTTATGTAAGTCTACATTATGGTGCGCAGTTTGTCCGCGAGACAATATACGACTTGACGTTCGGCCCAAACCTTGGCCCGATGATGGAGAACTCGACATGAGCTGTTGGAATGTATTTAATTATATTTATATTTACTTTAAATTAATTTCCTTAGTTAATTAGTTAAATAATGGCAACAACTTCTGTTTCCATTTATTTAACTAATTAGTTAATTAGTTTCCTTAATTAATTAGTTAAATAAATGGCAGCAACCTTTGTTTCCATTTATTTAATTAATTAGTTAATCAGTTTATTTAAATTAGTTAATTAAGTTAATTTCCTTAATTAGAACTCCTACTTCTATTCCTATTAGGGTTTGCTTGTAAACTCTTTATAAGCAGCCGTTTAGTTCCATTATTGAGTTGGCTGTTATTTTGATAAAATTGAGACTTCTCTCTTCAAATCTCTACCCCTTGTTCATGTGATTGAACCTTGTTCCTTCTCCAGTCCGCAATACTCGAGTAGTCAACAAGTAAAACCCGAAATTGTACCCTACTTCTCGTCTGCCCTAGGTTGATATCCACAAGGGATATAGGCTTAGTGATTCGACAAGGACCCTCTCTTGTTCGGACTTAGGTTGGTTGTTGCTTAGCGTTCAGCAGGCTTACGTTGTCTAAGTGAGTTATCTTCTTCCGCATTGAAATCCGTCTTTGAACAATGATCAGATTTGGTGCTACGCATCCTAAGCAACTAGGATCGTATCACATATTTAAACAAAACTAAACCAAATTAAAGCATACATTTGAAATAAATTTATATATAACATACCATTAATCTAGTAGTAGTATGTCTAAGAAGGACTTCCATTGCTTGAGACATTGAAGTGGATGAGGAAGGATGATCAATTGATGAGGAAGTCGATGCACCTTGAGATGAACTTGTAGGTTGTGTAGCATACTCCATGAAAAGTAGTACCAACTTTTCCTTTAGAGCACCACTCAACAAAAGTAAATTTGTATCGGGGATCTAAAATGACTGCAAAAGCTAAAATCTCGCTAAAATTCCCCCAATACTTGTTAAATTTTGCATACATAGGTGCTGCCATGGTCCTCATAAACTCATCATCACTACTCATTGCTTCTGTCAAAGTCATATAAGCATCAAATACAGCCGGGAAGTACAGATTTGCAGTTGGATATTTAGTTCCCGAGAAAAGAACAGTCATATCATAAAAGACACCCAGGAACTTAGATACCTTCTCTACAATATCCCATTCAATTCTTGATGGACAACAAAATGTGAAATTTGTATCAATCAACGCTAAAGTTGTCAAAGCCCGACGGTAGTAAAGAGCACTCTCAAGCATGAGATAGGTTGAATTCCACCTAGTTGGAACATCTTGACTCAAACTTCTTTTACCATCAATTGAACAATCAGCAACACATTCTAAAAAAAAAATCTTCCTAGCTTGAGATCCTTTCACATACTTGACACTTTCTCTAACTTTCTTTACAGCATGATCAACTACTTTTTCTTTCAAACTATCTTGAACATAAAAATTAATTATATGTGCACAACATCGAATGTGAACATAATCTTCATTACCAAACACCACTCCTCTATTCCTCAATTTTTCAATTAACAAATCAATACATGAGTCATTAGAAGTAGCATTATCCAAAGTCATTGCCATAACTCTTTTGTCTACCCCTCAAGCAGTCAAACATGATAAGAGTTTTTGAGATAAACATACACCATTGTGAGGAGGTGGCATATAACTAAAGTTTAAAAGTCTCTTATGAATCTTCCACTCTCTATCAATAAAATGGGCAGTCAAAGTAATATATCCTTCGGTTGTAATAGAGGTCCAACAGTCAGAAGTAAAGCTAATCTTACCCGGTGCTAGTTGCAACATGGCTAAAATTTTACTCTTCTCCCTCTTATACATTTTAACCACATCAGTTCTATATGTATTTCTAGAACAAACACTAAAATCTTACCCCCGGACATAACGAAAAAGGGTTCTTACACCCTCCCACTCAGTAAATTGAAAGGGAAGATTATGCTTGATAACACATTGTGCCAACAACTCTATAAAAATAGCACTATCAAAATCAGGCCTAACGAGATGACTCAATTGTGCATATGGTCATACTATTTGAGACTGACCTGATTCGTGTTGACCAATTTGTTGACAAACTCGATGATGCTTTTTCATGCCGTTAGTTCCATTAGTAGACTTGTACTCGTACCTTGATCCACACTTGCATTTCGACTAGCTACGACTGTCACTTTCAGTAGGCGACACAAAATCAAAAAATTGCCACCACTTTGAGGTGCGAGTTTTCTTCCTTTTATTGCTTGCTGCAGTTGTTGTAGTTGTACTTGCATTTGGACAATCATTGTTTTCTTCTTCATCTGTAGGTGGAACACCATCTATTCGGGTATCTTCTATGTCATCCCTTTCCTCCTCTATTAGTATATTGGCCTCATTAGCTTCCAAGTCACTGTTAGTTTCCATCTACATTCGGAAAAAAAAATTGTATATTAGTAACACATCATAGGCAACAAACAAAACCAAGTCAGTGACTACACTAATTATACAATCAACAACAAAATGCAGGAAAATACTCACGATAAGATAACCTAGACATGAAGAAAGCATTCACAACAAGCTAATAATTCATATATAGATCAGCATACCACTATCTTTTAGAATTGTTGGGTTTCGATGATAAGAACCAGCTTCAGCCTCCAAATTGGGACCAGTTTCCGCAAAATAACTTCAAAAATCAAAACTTTCCCTAAAATCTCAAATGGGTTCTTCCCTTCTAAGCACACAAGGACTATAATAAACCCGCAGAGACACAAAATGATGACAAATTCGTATACCTCCCCAAATTAGGATTTATTAATGCTAGTTCGGGAAAACACAAATCCCAAATCGGTAGAGAACAAACAAACAAAAAAACAATATAGCTTTTGTTTGACCAAAGATTGCAAACAAGAAATGTTGTTTGCGGAAAAAAAAAGGAAAAGAAAAGGCAAGATTTTTTTGCAGGGGAGAAAAACTTATCTGGGAAAAAAAAATAGTAATCTAGGTTTTTATTTACTTACGGTTAGTGACAGCTTCGGATTGGCGATGAGAGGCAGCAGCGGCGTAGTGGTCCTAGTGGAAGTGAAACCGGCGTCAATCCTGCTATGAGAGGCGGCGGCGTGGTGGTGGAAGGGAAACCAGCGTCAATCCGGCGATGAGAGGCGGCAGCGACGTGGTGGAAGTGAAACCGGCGTCTGTTGATACCCGAATTTTGACGCCATTTTTATTTAATTTTAGCATTTCTGTTATTTAGTTAATTTACAGTCATTTTCAGTTGATTTAATGTCGCTAGCATTCTTAGGTGTTTCGTTGCATTTTAGCATCATCGTTAGCATCGTCAGCTTTCGAAGTCGCATTTTTAATTTTTCGTCAAGTATTTTCATTATTATTATCATTATTATTTTTAGCTTAAAAATCACATTTTTAATTATCCGGCAGTCGTTTCTTAAATTATTCTTCGTTTTAGGTCATCACACGAATTTTAGGATTTTTTATATTTTCGCACATTTTTTAGTATTTTTATTTTTTATTATTATTTTCGTTCGAGCTTTTATTGGACCCGAGTAAGTTCGCTCGGACAATAGCTCGACTTTAAAATGTTTTCCATCAACTAGTTGCTAGATTTTTTTCCGGTCGCAACGGTCTACAGCGTTTCGTGTAATTTTCGGTGTAACGCTTTATTTTTTTCGTTCCCGCGTTTCGCGCCTTTGAACACTAAAATAAACGCGTTAAACGAGAAGTTCTCATCGTTCGCTGTAGACGGTTAAAACCGTTGTATTTTTTCTACGCGCCGGTACCTTCGGCTCGAAAAGTCGGAACGTTTGCTCGACGGATCCGGCTCGAGGCTATTTAAATCAGATGAAAGGCCATTTGATCATGGCCATTGATCTGGTCAACCAAGGAAAGTCAACCAGATCAATGGCCCTTGATTTATTGTGCATAATGCACATGCACAGTGCAAGGAAATTCTCAGCCACGAGCCCGCGCCCGAGCCACCTGCTCTCCTTCTCAGCCACGTCTTCGTCCGAGCCCCTAGCCGTAGCTCCCTAGCTCCGCCATCATCACGCCTCCAGCTCCTCCACGCGCAGCCCGCGTCCGGCCACCACGCGGCTCCCTTCGGCTATAAATAGCCGTCACCATTTCCCTTCGCGGAGGGCCGAAATTTTACAAAAAAAAAACAACACTCTCCCTCTCCATTTTCCTGGACCAATTCACGCACCCTCAAGCCTCACTCCCGTTCGTCCGTCCGCTCGCGGCAGCAACGGCATTGTAAGTTTCTCTCTCTCTCTCTCACTTACGGTTTCTCTCTCTAAATTCCGTTCTTGCTTTAGATGATTACTTAACTGCTCAAATGTGTTCTAATTGCTTGAGTGTTGAGTTAATTTCATTACGCTAGCATCAATTAAATCGTTTAAATGCTTGAAATATTTATTTGCTAATTAAACGGATTAATGCACGGTAGTGTTCTTGTTGCAATTGCCACTGTTTTCGTGGCTGGTTTCCTGCTGTGATTGGTTGGTTGCATTGGTGGAGGGCACAGGCTCCTTTTGGGCCAAGAACCAGGCGATTTGGCCGCCTGGTTCATCACCTCCGTCGCCGGCAGTGGCTACGGCGACGTGAGGAGGAAGATGATGCCACGGGCCACTCGGCCCTTCGTGCGAAATAAAGGAAAGGTGATGGGCTTGGCCCATCACCATTTAAATGAATTCCCTTGGGCCAGGAACTGTTCCTGGCCCATTTCTTCAAATTTTAAATAGGGCCCAGCCCATTCACGTTTTTCCATGCCTCCGATTCATCATTTTTTTACGTAAAATGCTCGCATGTTTCATATATTTATTTTTCACGATACATGTTATTTCTCGTATGTTTTATACATGAATTGTTTCGGTCACTTTTTTCGTGAAATATTTCGCATGCTTATTTTTTATCAAGTTGTTTCTCGAATTGTTTTATACATGAATTGCTCATTCTTTATCATAATATTTATTGTCATGTTATCTAACCTCAGTCATTTATATCTAACTGTTTAATTTCAGTCATTTAAAATACCGCCTATATGGTCGGTCGCTTCTTTAATTTTCGTAAATATTCAACTGCTTTAAATTCTCGCAAACTGCTGGAAATCCTTCCGCAAAATATCAACTGTTTAAATTCCGCACTTTAATTCTGCAATTTACTTTCAGCAATTTAAATTCAATACCGCCTACATGGTCGGTCGCACTTATCAACTGTTTACTTTTCCGCACTTTAATTTTCCGCAATTTACTTTCGGCAATTTAAATTCAATACCGCCTACATGGTCGGTCGCACTTATCAACTGTTTAATTTTCCGCACTTTAAATTCCAGCAATTTACTTTCAGCAATTTAAATTCAATACCGCCTACATGGTCGGTCGCATTTTAATTTTCGTAAACATTCAACTGCTTTAATTTTTCGCACACTGCTGGAAATCCTTCCGCAAATTATCAACTGTTTACTTTTCCGCACTTTACTTTTCCGCACTTTACTTTTCCGCACTTTAAATTTCAGCAATTTACTTTCAGCAATTTAAATTCAATACCGCTTACATGGTCGGTCGCAATATCAACTGTTTATTTTCTGCAATATCAACTGCTTTAATTTTTCGCAAAACTGCTGGAAATCCTTCCGCAAATTATCAACTGTTTACTTTTCCGCACTTTACTTTCCCGCACTTTAAATTTCAGCAATTTACTTTCAGCAATTTAAATTCAATACCGCCTACATGGTCGATCGCAATAACAACTGTTTATTTTCTGCAAATATCCAACTGTTTATTCCCTGCATTATCAACCTGTTTTATTTTCTGCAAATCATTAAACTTTTTTTTCTTCCCTGTAAATCGCCAATAGCATTTAATTTTTCTGCACTTATCAAAACAGCATTTCATTTTCGTATGCGTAAAATCCATCATTTTTCGCATGCAATCAACCCAGCATTTAAATTCTCGTATGCGTAAAATCCATCATTTTTCGCATGCAATCAACCCAGCATTTCATTTTCGTATGCGTAAAATCCATCATTTTTCGCATGCAATCAACCCAGTATTTCATTTTCGTATGCGTAAAATCCATCATTTTTCGCATGCAATCAACCCAGTATTTAAATTCTCGTATGCGTAAAATCAATCATTTTTCGCATGCAATCAACCCAGCATTTAAATTCTCGTATGCGTAAAATCACTTATTTTTCGCATGCAATCAACCTAGCATTTAAATTCTCGTATGCGTAAAATCAATCATTTTTCTCATGCAATCAACCTAGCATTTAAATTCTCGTATGCGTAAAATCAATCATTTTTCGCATGCAATCAACACAGCATTTAAATTCTCGTATGCGTAAAATCCATCATTTTCCGCATGCAATCAATGTAGCATTTAAATTCTCGTATGCGTAAAATCCATCATTTTTCGCATGCAAATCAATTCAGCATTTAGATCTCGTATGCGTAAAATCCATCATTTTTCGCATACAATCAACTGCCATCATTTTTATCAAACTCAGCATCTCATTTTCGTATGCGTGAAATCCATCATTTCTCGTATGCAATCAACTGTCATTTAAATTTTCGCACTCATAAATTGGTTTATTTATTTCTCGAGCTATCACTAACACTCTCGTTTTGTAGGTTAATTTCAAGCTTCGCTCGAAAGTACGCCTCACAAGTCCTTTTTATTTATTCGATGCTTTTCGCAAATATCAACTGCATGCATATAGAACTGCTAGAATTAAAATCAACCCACATGAACAACGTGTTTAAAGAGTTGCTTAAAATGCCATGTTCATATGATTTTAAATTCTCGCTTGTATTGACTGCATGTACATGGGGACTTTCGATCCCACTTCAGTTTTTCACTTTAAAATCAATCATTTAAATTGGTACTCTGTTAGCAATCCATGTTAGGATCACGTAGTAATTAAGTTAATCATGCATGGCCCGATGATGAAAAAAGAGGGCGCTCATTCAGTCTTACGGAAAATTCAGTCCCATCACGATCATAATAAAGACTAAAGTGACAATTCCTCTGAGGGCCCCCTTTTTCAAAACGCATTTTATAAAACACCTTTTTAAACACCTCTCTCATCAACCGGTAACCGTTCGGATGTGTCTCGGGTGCCTAACACCTTCCCGAGACCATAATACGACCCTGAACCTTTGTCTGGGGTCCAGACCCCTTTTTTTTTTGTGCCTTTAGTTTTTTTACTTATTATATTTCCTATGCCATGACGATTAGGGTTCCCTAAGCCTAGCAACCAAATTAGGGTGGCGACTTCATTGCATGCTGCTAGGCGTCCCTTTTACGCCGAGCATCTGAAGGTCTCAAATTTCGTTGCACACTCGCGAATTTTTTTTTTAATTTCCGAGGCGCGACAGTTTGGCGACTCCACTAGGGACTTTTAGGGTCGGAGCCGGTTTTATCTTTTTAGAGAGGTGTTTTATTTGTTTATTTATTTGCTTTGATCAATTGTTGGCCTGTTTATTTATTTGCTTTATCAATTGTCATATGCATTTCATAGCGCCCTACACCCAGGGGACAATTACCAAAATAGGAGGGTAGTAGTGACGCCCTAGGACACATGTCCTGGGTAGTGTTCACCAATCCCAACTCGGATGAACCCCTAAAGCCAGTCGAAAGGTTATACGATTTCGCAAGAAATCGGGCGACTGGACGACACTTTAGGGACCTTTTCATGGTATCATCCGGGAACCATTCAAGCCAGTTAGAGGTGTCGGAATCAGAGCCCCAGCATGTGCATCATGATTATACCTGTTTGTCGTGGCTCTATTTGTCTTGTTGGCATATTGACATGATTTTTCTTTCTTTTATACGAACTGTAAATTTCTTACCCATGCAGGTTGCTTTGCATTTAAAATTTTATTTTTGTCCCATAGGACCCATTTTGCTCATTCGACATGTCAGCACCTACACTACTTTCATTTAATATTTTCGGGGGACGAAGCTTCGACGATCAAGCTGCCCAAGGAGATCTGTTGGAACGTGGGTTCGCCCCTGACATCACCACCAAGATAAAAGTAGAAGTCGTGGACTTTGACTTAACTAGGATTCGGATGTTGAGAAATGAGAAGACGAAGAGACACAGTTTGAGGGTATTTATGGAAAGCTACTGACCCTAGTTGATGTAAAGACTGATTGGGGTTGCATCCGGGCAGCCCTAAAATTCTGGGATCCCTATTATCGGTGCTTCTCTTTCGACAAAGAGGTAGACTTGACCCCTACGCTAGAGGAGTACTCAGCTCTGATGTGCTTCACCTCTCCTATATCGGCCATATACCAGAATGTTCGACTCGACTCCTCAAGTGTCAAAATAAGGCTCGATAAGCTGTTAGGAATCACTACTCGTGTCAGAGAGGGGGACTACTTCTGGTGCTGGTCAGATATTGAGGCACGCTTTCGATTGTCCAACGGAAAGAAACGCTTAAGGATTCTGGCCTTCGCCATTGTAGGATTTGTCCTCTTTCCGAAAATGAGGAATGCCATCGACTTTGCAGCAGCCAACATCTTTTACGAGATGGAAACAAATGCCATCAATCCTACAACAGCCATTCTGGCCGAGACCTTTCGCTCCTTGGACTCTTGTCGAAGAAAAGGGAAAGGGAGACTTACATGTTGCACCCAGTTGTTGACAGTATGGTTGGTCAGCCACTTCAAGCAGATTCCTGATCAGACCATTTTCTTCGCAAGTTACATAAGGTCATGTCCTCTTCTCAGGGTTATCAATGCAATGACCACGGATAGATGGGAGATGGAAAATAAGGATGTCTGGATCAACCGATTCATAAATCTCTCAGAAGAAGACTTCAGTTGGCACGCCAAGTGGCTGCAGACTTCCAATCCCATCGTCTGCTGCGGACACTTACCTTGGGTTCCTTTGATCGGAGCATGGGGATGCGTTCAGTATTGTCCGGCCCTCGTCCTCAGACAGTTTCGCATCACCCAAATCATTCCAGTAACTTTTGGCATGACGAAATCAGACCTGCCACACGCTGGAGAAGATCAGAACATTCAGCTGTACGCCCATGACTGGGCCCACCCTTTCTGCCTCAAAGGGCACGGCATCTCTGCAACCACAATACCAGAATATCCACAGTGGAGGTCGAGACGAGTTAATGGTAATGTCTTACCTCGCCCAGAAAATCAAAAACCGATGGAAGAAGAAGGGGAATCGCAAGTGAGCGAAGGAATGGATGTCATGGCTTACGCTCAAGTGGTAGAACAGATGCTAGCAGCACAAGAAGAACGAGATCTGATGATAGAGGAAAGGGATATGGCCGAAGCTCGTCAATGTGGCTTAAAGGTCCAGATGAATGAACTGGACAGGCAGCACAAGGAGTTCGTCCGCGTACAAACAGTACAAAAGAATATGGCCCTCAGGGCCTTTAAGGAACGCTTGAGCAGTGAAACCCGCAAAAGAGAAGCATCAAGTGCCATAATTGAAGACAGGGATTCAACGATAAGGGTTTTGACTACTCGCGCAGACTTGGGAGAAAGGAACAACCAAGTACTGCAAAGCCGAATTACCGCCTTAGAGGCTGAGTTAGAGATGAAGAAAGGGGAGTTGGCTTCGATGGAGTACCTTTGGCAGCAGGACTCGGACGCCCAGGAATGACACCTTCAGGGAAAGGCTCGGAGATCGGCCCATCTGTTCTGTTTAGCTAGGACCCCTAATTTCATCTATCCTAGCCATTTTTGATGAATTTAGGAAGTTGGCAAGTCTACCATATTTTGTAAACGCTTTTTAATAAAGTCGTACTCTTTCGGATATTTATTAAATCGACTCATCTTTTCCATATCAACTATCCCTCCAATATAAACTCAAAAAAAAAAAACAAAAAAACAAAAAAAACAAAATCCCCTCGGGGTAAAACACAATCATCTCACCGAAATTCCGAAAAATCAGAACAAGTATTCAAAACATCCGAGTATCACTCACTCATGGCCATGTCTTCCTAGTTTATCACAAAAACTCCAAAGATTGTCGCCTCTCCCCTCGGTTGAGTTTACCAGGCATCAGACATTACATCGTCAAGAGTATAGCGTAAAAGAGACCTTCCTGGCATAGCGGCATTGGTTACCCCTGCTGATTTGGGCTTCGCCGTTAGCATCTCAGATTGGCTTCATATCGGGGGAATGTATAGAGGCTTCCTTCGTATCTTGTCAACCACTGGGATTCCTCGCCTCACCGACCTCCTTGAAAATATCAAATGAAAGTGTGGCCGGAAAACAAATGAGCAAATGTGGAGGCCTCGGGATTGCATATCACCTGTATATCCTCACTTGTATTTACTTTTTCTGTGTTTTTCCCTTTTTCAGGTTCACGATAGCTCCTCGAAAGCAAGCTACTCCGCACAGGCTCCCCCTAACTAGACTTCAAAAACGAAAAATGACTGAACTGGCCAAGACCGACGAAGCACTAATGGCTAGAATCGCAGAGTTAGAGGAGCAAGTTAAGATCACTACAGAAAGAGCCACTAGGGCCGAAAAGGAAAGAGATGAAGCTGTCGCCGAAGTACCACCGGGTTTTGATCTCCCTCAAACAAAAGGACCTCACTCTTCGCTCACCGTCGCAGGACCTTCCGTACTCCCGCCACTTTCTGGTCCCCCGGGCCATTGGAGATGGGTTAGTCCCTTCACTGTACCCAACGTTGCGAGTCCTCCAGTTAAGACGGGTGAAGAGATCTCCCCGTCGCTTCATTACCTTTCAATCAACCCTGCTGTGGACCCCAGCAAGAGCCAGGCCCACCCAGAGGACCTGTATCTCCCTCCTATTCCTCCGAGCACAGTTCCCGGACCTGTGGGAACTCAGCTCCTCACTTTCAACCCAGCACAACCTCAGTTCTCATCAGAACCAATGTTGCCCTTCGGTTCTAACCCCATTGGGGCCGAGCAACCGAAAGGGGATCGACTGAATCTTCTCGAGGAGAGGCTCCGAGCAATTGAAGGGGTTGATCCATTTGACCCTACCGGCCCCGCCGACATGTGCATGGTCCCCGGGATCGTCATACCTCCGAAGTACAAGATCCCGGACTTCGAAAAATATACTGGGGTAGAATGCCCGAAGACCCACCTCAGAGCATACTGCAACAAGATGGCAGAGATGATCCACAACGAACCGTTGTTGATCCATTTATTCCGAGAAAGCTTGACCAAGCACGCCCTAACATGGTATATGGGGCTGGACAAAGCCAGGATCAGGACGTGGAGAGACCTGTCCGATGCCTTCTACCGACAATACAAATTCAACATGGAGGTGGCTCCTGACCGCGCCGACCTGCAAAATCTGGAAAAGAAAATCGGCGAGTCCGTGAAGACCTATGCTCAGAGATGGAGAGAGTTGGCTTTGAGAATCTCTCCACCCTTAAGCGACAAGGAACTCTTGTCGATTTTCTTGCACACCTTCAAAGCTCCCTACTACACCTACCTGATCTCGAACCCCTCAAACAGCTTCTCCGACATGGTCCTAATTGCCGAAAGAGTCGAGCAAGGGATTAAGTCTGGGCGAATCACGCATCCAACACCAGAGTCTGTACCTAAGAAAGCATCAGTCGTGAAAAGGGACGTCGGATTTGTCGCTCCCCAAGTTAATCAGGGGCAGCCGTTTCCGCCACCACCGCCTTATTTGGTACCACCGCCGTATCAGCCGGCATCACTATATCAACCCACCTCCTTTCCTTTTAATTCACCACCAATCGCTAATATCCTACCTCAAAATCCTACTCATTTCCCACCACCTCCAGTGCAAACATCACAACCTATACAACCCAAACCATATAACCCACCAAAAGACCCAAATAACCAAAACACGACCAATAATCGGTGGAACCGAGAGCCTCCACCTCCTCTCCCTCTCCCTGCAGGAGAAATCTACAAACATCTCCTGGTGGCCGGACAGATCGTACCGGTTCCGGCTCAGCCTCAATTGCCTCCTTACCCAAAGTGGTATGATCACAACGCAAGATGCGAATATCACGCTGGAGCCCCAGGTCACACTCTGGAAAATTGCTTCGCATTCAAGGCAAAGGTCCATCACTTAATCAAAAGTGGATGGGTATCTTTCGAAGGATTAGCAAAAGGACCCAACACATCCACCAACCCTCTTCCCAATCATTCCCAAGGAAAGGGAGGGGTGAATGCCATCTCGGCAGGAGAAAGCAACGACCATTTATCTTCCGCATCGAGTTGGCCACAAGAACAGCTTTTCCAGGCCTTAGCTCGAGAGGGATATGTGCTATACTCATGGGGCAATCCGAGTCACTGCATGTACTGCAAGGGGAGCGACGGTCACAAGATCCGAAGCTGCAAGTCATTCGCAAAAAAGGTGAGACAACTCTCGAGTCTCGGGGTAATACAAACCCAGAAAGTGACCCCTGGGGAAGGATCCATCAACACGATCGGAGATGGATTTCCTATCCCGCATAACGCCAATGGAACCCCGCTCCAAATGGTCCAGAAGAAAAGATCGACTTCATCGTGCAAGCGGTTCTCCGCGCGCCGCGACGAAGGCGACCGCGAGATTGACACCTTGGGCCAACCTTCCGGGAAGTTCGATTACCTCGTCAGGTATTCGGCACCACCTTCCTATTCTAGCACAGTGCCCTTACTACCTTCTTGGGAATCCTCAGACTCCGAGTCATACCCTTCACCGACATGGTCGCTTCCTCCGTTTCCTTTGAAAGAGATCTACGCAAGCCTTTTGGCAGACGGGCAGATTACACCATCCCCACTCTCTCCTCAATCCCTTCCTTACCCTAGCTGGTATGATCCAAAGGATAGCTGCGAATATCATGCCGGAACCCGAGGACACTCCTTGGAAAACTGCTACGACTTTAGAGAGAAGGTCGAGCACCTAACCAAAGAAGGACGAATCTCGTCCAAAGGTTTGACAAGGGGTCCTGATATGACAACCAGTCCTCTACCGCACCATAATCCTGGGATAAGCGACATTTCTTCCATTGGAATTGACCTTTCTCACCTGTCGATGGGGGAAGTACCCAATGAAGAATTGTTCTTCGCATTAGCCAACAACGCTTATTTGTCATTCCCAGGGAATAGTCAGGCCCAATGCCTATTCTGCCAAGGGGAAAGCAAGCATGACATCCAGGATTGCAGACTTTTTCGGCAAAAAGTCAAGCAACTCGCAACATTCGGGATCATTCAAACCAAAGGGGAAACCCAAGGAGCCATCAACGCCATCGAGGACAATCCACCAGCACCTTACTCCTTCGAATATGTGGCCCAGGCAGGGGAGGCAGCCACGATCCCACGCAAAGTAGTATTCACATTAGCTGTAAATACTCCCAGCCGGGACTTACACGCGGTCCCATTCAACTACGGATACACGGTGGTCACCACCCCTTCTGCAGTCGCACCAACAACACTCGCTATCGGCGAAGCCTCTCATATCGGGGGCATGACCCGCACTGGAAGATGTTACATTTCGGAGGAAGTAGAAAAGCAACGACAAGCCAAAGGGAAAGACCCTGTGATCCGCGAAGAGACGATAGAGGAGGCGCAAGGTTTGAGCAAACCTGTAACCGAGGACGAGACAGCTGAGTTCCTCAAGATCATGAAACAGAGCGAGTTCAGCATCATCGAACAGCTAAAGAAAACCCCAGCTCGTATCTCCATCATGGAGCTGATCCTCACTTCAGAGCCGCATCGCTAAGCTCTCTTAAAAGTCTTGAAACAAGCTTTCGTGACTAAGGATATCACCACAGAAGGGGTGGAAAACCTTGTCGGAAGGATCCAAGCCTTAAGCAGCATTTCCTTCTCGGAAGAAGAGATCGACCCCTCGGGAAGAGATCACAACAAGGCCCTATACATCACGGTGGAATGTAAGGGACACGTCATAGCAAAGGCCCTAATCGACAATGGGTCCGCACTTAATGTCATGCCCAGGCATGTCCTTGAACAGTTGCCGGTCGATTCCTCCCTCATAAAACCTAGCGGAATGATGGCGAGGGCTTTCGATGGCACCACTCGAGAGATCATCGGGAACATTGAGTTGGATATGGTCATCGGGCCCCACCCTTTCATCTTGACATTCCAGATCATGGAAATCCAACCCGCCTATAGCATGCTTCTAGGACGGCCTTGGATCCATTCAGCGGGAGCCGTCCCCTCTTCCCTGCATCAGTTCCTCAAATACGTCAAAGACAATGCCCTCATCACAATAAAGGCAGAAGAAGCCTTGATTTTGGCCAAGCATGCATCCGTGCCTTACATCGAAACTGCCGAAACCTTGGAGAGTTCCTTCCAAGCCTTTGAAATCGTCAACGCGGGTTGGATCGAGGAGGGATCCCCCGTTTGCGAAACCTCAAAATCGGGGGTAGCCGAAACAACCACTAAGTCAACACTAGAGGGAAGCTTCCAATTAGGAAAACGGCTCGGGGCCGAGTTACAAGGATCGAAAGGCTGGGCGCCTCCGAAGAGCTTCGGAGATCGATTTGGGTTAGGGTACCAACCCAGCAAGGCCGATTTCACCAGGATCGCCCAAGAAAAGAAAGAAAAGCAGCTGGCTAAGCTATTTGGACGTTCTGCGCCAAAGGGCAAAATGCTGATTCCCCATATCAGAACCACGTTCCCCTTCGCCGCTGAAACCATCAATGAAAATCCAATCAGGATATCAGACCTCCGTATCTGCACTCTAGGAGAAGAAGGATCGTCGCCTGGTTCAGTCATTTTCGTTAAGAAGTCAGGGGAGTCTGTGGGCAACTGGACCATCACCATGCTTCCGGATGTCTCTCCGTAAATTTCTCATTTTGAAAAATATATATATGTTTTTGGCACGTTTTCTTACGAAAACATTTTTGTAGGGACTCCTGTTCCCTTTTGTTAAAAATCAATATATATGCAAATTTTCATTTTTACGCATCTCTTTTTTTCGCGCTTTTAATTTCAGGATGAGTGTTAGTTCGGATTGTCTTGATAAAACCTATGTCTTTACTGGCGAAGAAATCATCGCTACGACCGAAGACAAGGCCGAAGTCTCCGACGAACTGACCCGTTTACTAGAAAGTTCAGAAAAGGAAATAACCCCTCATCGGGAGGAATTGGACGAAGTAAACTTGGGGGCAAGCAATGAGAGTCAAAAACTGGTCAAGATCGGAACTACCCTGGATACGACTCAGAGAGAAAGGTTGATTTCTCTCCTCAAGGACTACTCCGATGTATTCGCATGGTCATACGCCGACATGCCAGGTCTTGATCCCGGGATAGTTGAGCATCGTATTCCGTTAAAACCTGAGTTTAAGCCTGTCAAGCAAAAACTTCGGAGGATGCATCCAGACATCCTTCTGAAAATCAAAGAAGAAGTTACCAAGCAACTAGACGCGGGTTTTTTGAAAGTTGCGGAGTACCCAGAATGGATCGCCAACATAGTGCCAGTGCCTAAGAAAGATGGGAAGGTTCGCATGTGCGTGGACTTTCGGGATCTCAATCGAGCTAGCCCTAAAGACGACTTCCCTCTTCCCCATATCGACATCTTAGTAGATAGTGCCGCTAGAAATGACATGTTCTCTGTCATGGACGGATTCTCGGGGTACAATCAGATCAAGATGACACCCGAGGACAGTGAAAAGACGACCTTCATCACGCCCTGGGGAACCTTCTGCTACAAAGTGATGCCCTTCGGATTAAAGAACGCAGGAGCCACGTACCAACGTGCTGCTGTCACCCTTTTCCACGACATGATGCATAAAGAATTGGAAATATATGTCGACGACATGATAGCCAAGTCTCGTGGCACGCAAGATCATGTGGACATCCTGAGGAAGGTGTTCGAACGGTTGAGGCAATTTCGGCTACGGCTAAACCCAGCTAAGTGTACCTTCGGAGTGACTTCCGGGAAGTTATTGGGATTCATCGTCAGCAACAAAGGTATAGAAGTGGATCCTGATAAGATAAAAGCCATTCAGGAGCTACCCGCTCCCAGCACCGAAACGGAAGTACGAAGCTTTTTAGGACGCATCAACTACATCGCTCGCTTTATCAGCCAGTTAACACTTACCTGCGAGCCGATGTTCAAGATGCTAAGGAAACACGGAAATGCAGAATGGGACGAAGACTGCCAAAAAGCCTTCGAGAAAATCAAGACATATCTGCAAAGCCCACCGGTACTAGTTCCCCCGACGCCAGGACGGCCCTTGCTCATGTACATGACAGTCACGGCTAGCGCCATGGGTTGCGTTTTGGGACAGCACGACGAGTCTGGAAGGCGTGAACAAGCCATCTACTACCTCAGCAAAAAATTCAACGAGTGCGAAATGCGCTACTCTATGTTGGAACAAACTTGTTGCGCCCTAGCATGGTGCGCCCGAAGGCTCCGGCAGTACATGTTGTATTACACGACTTGGCTAATCTCTCGCATGGACCCCTTGAAATACATTTTCGAAAAGCCGTACCTGTCAAGTCGCATTTGTAGATGGCAAGTCTTATTAGCTGAGCACGAGATCATCTATGTGACTCAGAAAGCGGTTAAAGCAAGCGCCCTCGCCGATCACTTGGCCGATCATGCCTCGGACGAGTACGAGTCGTTGAGCTTCGACTTCCCCGATGAGGACATCATAATGATTGAAGATGAGATCACAGAAAATCTCCGAGAAGACGATTGGTGGACCATGTTCTTCGACGGTGCGGTGAACCTCTCGGGCAAGGGAGTGGGAGCCGTGGTCATAGCCCCAGATGGCCGTCAATTCCCCATAGCATGCAAATTGAACTTCCCATGCACCAATAACGTCGCCGAGTATGAGGCATGCATCAGTGGTCTGACAGCAGCCATCGACTTAAAAGTAAAGAAGCTCCGAATCTTCAGCGATTCAGCACTCGTCATCTATCAAGCCTAGGATCTATGGCAGACACGGGATTCCAAGCTCATCCCTTATCAAAGGCTACTCACCTAACTCACACGGGAATTCGAGGAAACCGAATTCGATCGAGTCGACAGAGAAAAGAACCGCTTCGCAGATGCATTAGCCACGTTGGCCTCAATGTTTAAGTTAGAATGCGGAGTAATGCTCCAACCATTGAGAGTGGAAGTAAAGGAAACTCCGGCATGTTGTGTCGCCTTGGAAGAGGAACCTGACGGCAAGCCATGGTTCTACGACCTAGTACAGTTCATCAGAAACCGGGAGTACCCACCGGGGGCAAGCCGGGTTAGCAAAAAGACCCTCCAACGCTTAGCACTAGACTTCTACCTCGACGGCGAGGTTCTATATAAAAGGAGAGTTGATGGAGCTTTGCTTCGCTGCGTCACCATGACCGAGGCAAAGAGAATCATAGCAGAGATCCACGAAGGGGTTTGTTCCACACACGCAAGTGGACACATGATGACCAGGCAGATAATGAGGCAAGGTTATTTTTGGCTCACCATCGAACGAGATTGCATCAGCTATTTTCGGAAGTGCCACAAATGTCAAATCTATGCGGACCATCTCCACGTCCCTCCAGCCCCTCTCTTCAGCATGACGTCGCCTTGGCCTTTTGCAATGTGGGGAATCGACATCATCGGCCAAATTCATCCAACAGCCTCTAATGGCCATCGCTTCATCTCGTAGCAATCGACTATTTCACCAAATGGGTAGAGGCCACCTCTTACTCCAACATCACTCAGAAAACCACCACGCGATTCATTGAGAGAAATATCATTTGCCGTCATGGGGTCCCAGAAACCATCATCACGGACAACGGCACCAATCTCAACGGAAAGATGATTGACGATCTTTGCCAACGTTGGAAGGTGAAGCACCGAAACTCGTCACCATATCGACCAAAGATGAATGGCGCAGTCGAAGCAGCAAACAAGAACCTGAAGAGGATCATCCAAAAGATGGTAATCACTCACAAAGACTGGCACGACATGCTTCCCTTCGCACTACATGCTTATCGGATAGCAACCCGTACATCCACAGGGGCAACTCCCTACTCATTAGTTTACGGCATGGAAGCCGTAATTCCCCTCGAGGTAGAAATTCCTTCTCTCAGAATCCTGGCAGAATCTGAAGTAGAAGAATCTGATTGGGCGAGAGTGAGGTACGAGCAGCTGAACCTCCTTCCCGAAAAGCGCTTGGCCGCTATCTGCCATGCGCAATTATATCAGCAAAGAATGGTCAACGCTTATAACAAGAAAGTGCGACCTCGCAAATTCGAGGCTGGGAATTTAGTGCTAAAGAAAATTCTCCCTCATCAGGAGGCCAGCAAAGGAAAGTGGGCCCGTACCTGGTCAAAAGTGCATTCTCAGGGGGTGCCCTAATGCTAACCAACATGGATGGAGACGATCTCCCGAAACCGGTAAATGTCGATGCAGTCAAGAGATACTTCGCCTGAAGCATCGTGGACAGAGCGTCCGGTCAGCCAAAGACATAGGGTTTTATCATGACAAGCTAGCACAAACATTTGTCCTGAAATGAATAAAATAAGTTTTTTTTCAAGAGATGCTTTGTTTTAAAATTTGTTGTCCCCTGTTTTTTCTTAAAATTGTGAGATGACAAAAGGAGGCATGGCATGGATGGATCCCCAGGAGTAGCTCGGGACGCAAGACGCGTCACTTAGACTAACGCCACTAATCATTCTTCAGTTTTGCAGGGACGTAAGGTCTCACGCCTCAGCTCGTCGTCACGATAGAATCAGAGAGTTCCGCTCGTAGGAGCTGTTGAATTGCCATAGCAGGCCACCTTCAAGAGCGAATCAGGAAAGATTTTGAGGCAAACCATCACCATCTAAAGCGAGATTTCTTTTCCTCGCAGTGCTACCGGCCCTTCGGTGCATCGCAAATAATCGGTCTCAAAGGACTAAACGTTGGACCAAAATCCCAAAGCCCATCCGATGCAAGTCACACCGCGATGACTCACGGATAGCCCGTCTAAAAGGGAGAGCTTAAAACTTATCAATCACATTACTTTTGCTAAAAAAATTCTTGCATTTACTCCTCATTTGTCATCACCTTGTCTTTTTCAGGGACTAGGTCGTCCCAATTCGTTGCTTGCAGAAGAACGGTAAGCATACACCCTTGCGGCCCCGCTGCACATCTCGGAGACAGAGGATTTCCCCTTTACCCCCGAGCAATCACGAAGCCCATCAACGAAGGTCTAACAAGAACCGGGACGGGAAGCATCTCGCTGTCATCCGCAGGGAGCTTGTGGAAGACGCCCGCGCAGCCCCGCTGCGCGGTTCAGGGGAGTCCCTCTTTCTTTTCCCTTTATTTAAATTTGTTTTTATTCTTGCTCGCTTTGATTAACTTTAAGTCGAGTACGGTCGTCTGGCCCACTGGGGGGCAACCTTAGGTCCTCGTTAGAACGTTGCAAATAAGTCGTCCCCCACATTCTAGCAATCAAACGTCTAGCAATCAAAACATCTAGCAATCAAACATCTAGCAATCAAACATCCAGCAATCAAACATCTAGCCATCAAACCATCTAGCAATCAAACATCTAGCAATCAAACATCCAGCAATCAAACATCTGGCCATCAAACCATCTAGCAATCAAACATCTGGCCATCAAACCATCTAGCAATCAAACATCCAGCAATCAAACGTCTAGCAATCAAACCATCCGGCAATCAAATCATCAATCAATCAAAAATCAAAAATCAATCAAAAATCCCTCTTTAGCCCGGCTCAAACAAAAGCATACTACTCTCATAAGCATTTTCATGTACAGCATAGGTTAGGAATATTTAATCCCTCTGTTAACTCCAGCATCTATCCAAGTTACGTGTCATTCATGATATTACTTGTTTGCTCTTATATCCGCGGTTTGCTCCGACGTAAGCAGTCACAAACAAATCCCGGTAAGCATCTTTGAGCCATCACGTCTTATCCTTCATGAGTGTAAGGGCCTGACTAGATACTAGTTGAGTTCGCATAATATCCAGGGTACATGCGCCATTAGACATGGGATAGCTATAAAATGGCGTGGGACTTTTATGATTTTCTCCACTTTTTCGTTTTTTCCCTCTTTCCACTATATATGTCATCACCCCACCCCCCCCCCCCCCCCCAAACCGTCAATATCACTCATACCCCAGGAGCCAAAGAGCAGTTTCAGCTAAAATTGCCAGCCGGAAGCAAAAGCACGCCAAGTTCAAATTCACGATGAAGGAGACGGAAAAGGTCACCAAGAGATCGCTAAGGACTATCACCGAAGAAGCAGCAACGACGAAGGCCGAGGCCTCAAGACAGAAGGGGAAGAGATCAAGACAAAGGTTGTGCTTGCTCTGCTCTGTTGCATTTTCAAATCAAATCAAAAAGGGGAGGGATATATAAAAAAAAAATAAAAAAAAAATAAAAAAAAAAGAAAAAGGGAAATGAAAAAAAAAAAGAGAGAGGGGAAAAAGAAGAAGAAGAGAGAAATGCTCAGAGACATTCAAAGAATACAAGCAGTCGGAGAGCCAAAGCAAGCACAGCCCGGGGACAACTCAATTCGAGAAAATCTCGAAGACAACTTTCCCTAGTGAACTCGAGTAGAAAAGCCCAAGGCCAACTCGAGAAATCTCAAAGTATCCTTCCCCAGTAAAGTCAAGCAAAAGAGGCCCAACGCCAACTCAAGAAACCTCAAAGCAAGCATCAC
The DNA here is from genome assembly GCA_963691705.1 of Viola odorata. NCBI lineage: Eukaryota > Viridiplantae > Streptophyta > Magnoliopsida > Malpighiales > Violaceae > Viola > Viola odorata. The sequence goes on from OY829546.1 coordinate 32,296,223, forward strand.
TAGTAAAGACCCGAGAAGAAAGGGGCCCCACGCCAACTCAAGTAGTGAGTCGCAAAAAGAACAGCGACGACACTCCCCAATGAGGACTCAAGAAAAGGGCCCCAGGCCGAACAAAAAGCACCCCTCAGCAAGGATCCCAGAGCTCACGCACTCTGTCAAGCAAGCATCCTCAGCGAAAAGCGAAAAGGCTCACGTACCTCGCCCTCATTAGCAAAGCATCAGTCATCAAAAACCTTCCAGCAAAGCAACCTTTTTTAAAACAAACTCATTTCCGGACGTTTCATGTCCTTTCATTCTTTTCCGTAAAAGTCCCATCGATTATTAGAATGCCCATGCATGTGCATCTTCATTTGAAGTCTATTCACTCGGATTGACATTGCGAACTGTAAATTATGTATCATGTTAGTTGTATCTTTATGAGTGTAAAACACTTAGCCTTGTTTCAGAGCGTGAGTGCAAACACTAATATCAGGTGAGGACTGCTTACGGCTGCAAATCGTGGGAAAGTCTTGTCCTTGGGGTCGTTACCTCCTGAGCAGGACGCAGACGCATTCTAGGTTCGTATCAAGGCCGCTGGCGATAGCTTTCTTCTCCTCCCAGAGTGACATCATAGTTTAGTCTTTAGCATTAGCATCTCCTCCTCCCAGAGCGACAGCATTTAGCATTCTTCTCCTCCCAGAGCGACAACATTTAGCATTCTCCTCCTCCCAGAGCGACAGCATTTAGCATTCTCCTCCTCCCAGAGCGACAGCATTTAGCATTCTCCTCCTCCCAGAGCGACAGCATTTAGCATTCTCCTCCTCCCAGAGCGACAGCATTTAGCATTCTTCTCCTCCCAGAGCGACAGCACTTAGCATTCTTCTCCTCCCAGAGCGACTTTAGTTTAATTTCCGCATCTCGCGCTTTCTCTTACGGGAATTGACAGCATTTAGTTTTCAGCGTAGCATTTCTTCTCCTCCCAGAGTGACAGCATTTAGTTTCAGCATTAGCATTTCTTCTCCTCCAAGAGTGACAGCATTTAGTTTCAGCATTAGCATTTCTTCTCCTCCCAGAGTGACAACATTTAGTTTCAGCGTTAGCATTTCTGCTTCTCCCAGAGTGACAGCATTTAGTTTCCAGCGTAGCATTTCTCCTCCTCCCAGAGTGACAGCATTTAGTTTCCCGCGTAGCATTTCTTCTCCTCCCAGAGTGATAGCATAGCGTAGTTCTACCTTTTTTAACCTTAGCATTTCTTCCCCTCCCAGAGCAACATCATTCATACAATTCTACATTTCTGCATAATTATTTTCCTCCTCCTAGAGTGACATCATTAGGACAAATCATTCATACTTCTGCGAATCGCGCACTATCTTCCGAAGCAACATCAGTCACGTGTCAAGTGATCATCCCCCCAGTGGGGCTGTCGTTTACATTTTCGTAAAATTACTTTCCATCCCCGGTAGAGTAGTTGTCATTTACATTCCCTGCAACTTATGTGCCTCTCAATACCCGAGCAGATCTAAGTTTACGTCTTTGCAGGATCAACAACCTATCTCCTCCCAGAGTGACGTCAAGCAAGCACCTGGTATCCCCAGTAACAGCATCAATCAATCTCCTCCTCCCAGAGCGACATCAAGCAACTACCTCCTCCCAGAGCGACCTCATCACTGTAAGTTTGAGGTAAGACCTGCCGTGTCGCCAAAATTCGGATATCTAGGGGCAACTGTCTTTACTGCTTATCAAATACTTCGATAAGACAATAAAGAGGGGGCAACTGTTGATACCCGAATTTTGACGCCATTTTTATTTAATTTTAGCATTTCTGTTATTTAGTTAATTTACAGTCATTTTCAGTTGAATTAATGTCGCTAGCATTCTTAGGTGTTTCGTTGCATTTTAGCATCATCGTTAGCATCGTCAGCTTTCGAAGTCGCATTTTTAATTTTTCGTCAAGTATTTTCATTATTATTATCATTATTATTTTTAGCCTTAAAAATCACATTTTTAATTATCCGGCAGTCGTTTCTTAAATTATTCTTCGTTTTAGGTCATCACACGAATTTTAGGATTTTTTATATTTTCGCACATTTTTTAGTATTTTTATTTTTTATTATTATTTTCGTTCGAGCTTTTATTGGACCCGAGTAAGTTCGCTCGGACAATAGCTCGACTTTAAAATGTTTTCCATCAACTAGTTGCTAGATTTTTTTCCGGTCGCAACGGTCTACAGCGTTTCGTGTAATTTTCGGTGTAACGCTTTATTTTTTTCGTTCCCGCGTTTCGCTCCTTTGAACACTAAAATAAACGCGTTAAATGAGAACTTCTCATCGTTCGCTGTAGACGGTTAAAACCGTTGTATTTTTTTCTACTCGCCGGTACCTTCGGCTCGAAAAGTCGGAACGTTTGCTCGACGGATCCGGCTCGAGGCTATTTAAATCAGATGAAAGGCCATTTGATCATGGCCATTGATCTGGTCAACCAAGGAAAGTCAACCAGATCAATGGCCCTTGATTTATTGTGCATAATGCACATGCACAGTGCAAGGAAATTCTCAGCCACGAGCCCGCGCCCGAGCCACCTGTTCTCCTTCTCAGCCACGTCTTCATCCGAGCCCCTAGCCGTAGCTCCCTAGCTCCGCCATCATCACGCCTCCAGCTCCTCCACGCGCAGCCCGCGTCCGGCCACCACGCGGCTCCCTTCGGCTATAAATAGTCGTCACCATTTCCCTTCGCGGAGGGCCGAAATTTTACAAAAAAAAAACAACACTCTCCCTCTCCATTTTCCTGGACCAATTCACGCACCCTCAAGCCTCACTCCCGTTCGTCCATCCGCTCGCGGCAGCAACGGCATTGTAAGTTTCTCTCTCTCTCTCTCACTTACGGTTTCTCTCTCTAAATTCCGTTCTTGCTTTAGATGATTACTTAACTGCTCAAATGTGTTCTAATTGCTTGAGTGTTGAGTTAATTTCATTACGCTAGCATCAATTAAATCGTTTAAATGCTTGAAATATTTATTTGCTAATTAAACGGATTAATGCACGGTAGTGTTCTTGTTGCAATTGCCACTGTTTTCGTGGCTGGTTTCCTGCTGTGATTGGTTGGTTGCATTGGTGGAGGGCACAGGCTCCTTTTGGGCCAAGAACCAGGCGATTTGGCCGCCTGGTTCATCACCTCCGTCGCCGGCAGTGGCTCCGGCGACGTGAGGAGGAAGATGATGCCACGGGCCACTCGGCCCTTCGTGCGAAATAAAGGAAAGGTGATGGGCTTGGCCCATCACCATTTAAATGAATTCCCTTGGGCCAGGAACTGTTCCTGGCCCATTTCTTCAAATTTTAAATAGGGCCCAGCCCATTCACGTTTTTCCATGCCTCCGATTCATCATTTTTTTACGTAAAATGCTCGCATGTTTCAAATATTTATTTTTCACGATACATGCTATTTCTCGTATGTTTTATACATGAATTGTTTCGGTCACTTTTTTCGTGAAATATTTCGAATGCTTATTTTTTATCAAGTTGTTTCTCGAATTGTTTTATACATGAATTGCTCATTCTTTATCATAATATTTATTTTCATGTTATCTAACCTCAGTCATTTATATCTAACTATTTAATTTCAGTCATTTAAAATACCGCCTATATGGTCGGTCGCTTCTTTAATTTTCGTAAATATTCAACTGCTTTAAATTCTCGCAAACTGCTGGAAATCCTTCCGCAAAATATCAACTGTTTAAATTCCGCACTTTAATTCTGCAATTTACTTTCAGCAATTTAAATTCAATACCGCCTACATGGTCGGTCGCACTTATCAACTGTTTACTTTTCCGCACTTTAATTTTCCGCAATTTACTTTCGGCAATTTAAATTCAATACCGCCTACATGGTCGGTCGCACTTATCAACTGTTTAATTTTCCGCACTTTAAATTCCAGCAATTTACTTTCAGCAATTTAAATTCAATACCGCCTACATGGTCGGTCGCATTTTAATTTTCGTAAACATTCAACTGCTTTAATTTTTCGCACACTGCTGGAAATCCTTCCGCAAATTATCAACTGTTTACTTTTCCGCACTTTAAATTTCAGCAATTTACTTTCAGCAATTTAAATTCAATACCGCCTACATGGTCGGTCGCAATATCAACTGTTTATTTTCTGCAATATTAATGTCGCTAGCATTCTTAGGTGTTTCGTTGCATTTTAGCATCATCGTTAGCATCGTCAGCTTTCGAAGTCGCATTTTTAATTTTTCGTCAAGTATTTTCATTATTATTATCATTATTATTTTTAGCCTTAAAAATCACATTTTTAATTATCCGGCAGTCGTTTCTTAAATTATTCTTCGTTTTAGGTCATCACACGAATTTTAGGATTTTTTATATTTTCGCACATTTTTTAGTATTTTTATTTTTTATTATTATTTTCGTTCGAGCTTTTATTGGACCCGAGTAAGTTCGCTCGGACAATAGCTCGACTTTAAAATGTTTTCCATCAACTAGTTGCTAGATTTTTTTCCGGTCGCAACGGTCTACAGCGTTTCGTGTAATTTTTGGTGTAACGCTTTATTTTTTTCGTTCCCGCGTTTCGCTCCTTTGAACACTAAAATAAACGCGTTAAACGAGAAGTTCTCATCGTTCGCTGTAGACGGTTAAAACCGTTGTATTTTTTTCTACTCGCCGGTACCTTCGGCTCGAAAAGTCGGAACGTTTGCTCGACGGATCCGGCTCGAGGCTATTTAAATCAGATGAAAGGCCATTTGATCATGGCCATTGATCTGGTCAACCAAGGAAAGTCAACCAGATCAATGGCCCTTGATTTATTGTGCATAATGCACATGCACAGTGCAAGGAAATTCTCAGCCACGAGCCCGCGCCCGAGCCACCTGCTCTCCTTCTCAGCCACGTCTTCATCCGAGCCCCTAGCCGTAGCTCCCTAGCTCCGCCATCATCACGCCTCCAGCTCCTCCACGCGCAGCCCGCGTCCGGCCACCACGCGGCTCCCTTCGGCTATAAATAGCCGTCACCATTTCCCTTCGCGGAGGGCCGAAATTTTACAAAAAAAAAACAACACCCTCCCTCTCCATTTTCCTGGACCAATTCACGCACCCTCAAGCCTCACTCCCGTTCGTCCATCCGCTCGCGGCAGCAACGGCATTGTAAGTTTCTCTCTCTCTCTCTCACTTACGGTTTCTCTCTCTAAATTCCGTTCTTGCTTTAGATGATTACTTAACTGCTCAAATGTGTTCTAATTGCTTGAGTGTTGAGTTAATTTCATTACGCTAGCATCAATTAAATCGTTTAAATGCTTGAAATATTTATTTGCTAATTAAACGGATTAATGCACGGTAGTGTTCTTGTTGCAATTGCCACTGTTTTCGTGGCTGGTTTCCTGCTGTGATTGGTTGGTTGCATTGGTGGAGGGCACAGGCTCCTTTTGGGCCAAGAACCAGGCGATTTGGCCGCCTGGTTCATCACCTCCGTCGCCGGCAGTGGCTCCGGCGACGTGAGGAGGAAGATGATGCCACGGGCCACTCGGCCCTTCGTGCGAAATAAAGGAAAGGTGATGGGCTTGGCCCATCACCATTTAAATGAATTCCCTTGGGCCAGGAACTGTTCCTGGCCCATTTCTTCAAATTTTAAATAGGGCCCAGCCCATTCACGTTTTTCCATGCCTCCGATTCATCATTTTTTTACGTAAAATGCTCGCATGTTTCATATATTTATTTTTCACGATACATGCTATTTCTCGTATGTTTTATACATGAATTGTTTCGGTCACTTTTTTCGTGAAATATTTCGAATGCTTATTTTTTATCAAGTTGTTTCTCGAATTGTTTTATACATGAATTGCTCATTCTTTATCATAATATTTATTGTCATGTTATCTAACCTCAGTCATTTATATCTAACTATTTAATTTCAGTCATTTAAAATACCGCCTATATGGTCGGTCGCTTCTTTAATTTTCGTAAATATTCAACTGCTTTAAATTCTCGCAAACTGCTGGAAATCCTTCCGCAAAATATCAACTGTTTAAATTCCGCACTTTAATTCTGCAATTTACTTTCAGCAATTTAAATTCAATACCGCCTACATGGTCGGTCGCACTTATCAACTGTTTACTTTTCCGCACTTTAATTTTCCGCAATTTACTTTCGGCAATTTAAATTCAATACCGCCTACATGGTCGGTCGCACTTATCAACTGTTTAATTTTCCGCACTTTAAATTCCAGCAATTTACTTTCAGCAATTTAAATTCAATACCGCCTACATGGTCGGTCGCATTTTAATTTTCGTAAACATTCAACTGCTTTAATTTTTCGCACACTGCTGGAAATCCTTCCGCAAATTATCAACTGTTTACTTTTCCGCACTTTAAATTTCAGCAATTTACTTTCAGCAATTTAAATTCAATACCGCCTACATGGTCGGTCGCAATATCAACTGTTTATTTTCTGCAATATTAATGTCGCTAGCATTCTTAGGTGTTTCGTTGCATTTTAGCATCATCGTTAGCATCGTCAGCTTTCGAAGTCGCATTTTTAATTTTTCGTCAAGTATTTTCATTATTATTATCATTATTATTTTTAGCCTTAAAAATCACATTTTTAATTATCCGGCAGTCGTTTCTTAAATTATTCTTCGTTTTAGGTCATCACACGAATTTTAGGATTTTTTATATTTTCGCACATTTTTTAGTATTTTTATTTTTTATTATTATTTTCGTTCGAGCTTTTATTGGACCCGAGTAAGTTCGCTCGGACAATAGCTCGACTTTAAAATGTTTTCCATCAACTAGTTGCTAGATTTTTTTCCGGTCGCAACGGTCTACAGCGTTTCGTGTAATTTTCGGTGTAACGCTTTATTTTTTTCGTTCCCGCGTTTCGCTCCTTTGAACACTAAAATAAACGCGTTAAACGAGAAGTTCTCATCGTTCGCTGTAGACGGTTAAAACCGTTGTATTTTTTTCTACTCGCCGGTACCTTCGGCTCGAAAAGTCGGAACGTTTGCTCGACGGATCCGGCTCGAGGCTATTTAAATCAGATGAAAGGCCATTTGATCATGGCCATTGATCTGGTCAACCAAGGAAAGTCAACCAGATCAATGGCCCTTGATTTATTGTGCATAATGCACATGCACAGTGCAAGGAAATTCTCAGCCACGAGCCCGCGCCCGAGCCACCTGCTCTCCTTCTCAGCCACGTCTTCATCCGAGCCCCTAGCCGTAGCTCCCTAGCTCCGCCATCATCACGCCTCCAGCTCCTCCACGCGCAGCCCGCGTCCGGCCACCACGCGGCTCCCTTCGGCTATAAATAGCCGTCACCATTTCCCTTCGCGGAGGGCCGAAATTTTACAAAAAAAAAACAACACTCTCCCTCTCCATTTTCCTGGACCAATTCACGCACCCTCAAGCCTCACTCCCGTTCGTCCATCCGCTCGCGGCAGCAACGGCATTGTAAGTTTCTCTCTCTCTCTCTCACTTACGGTTTCTCTCTCTAAATTCCGTTCTTGCTTTAGATGATTACTTAACTGCTCAAATGTGTTCTAATTGCTTGAGTGTTGAGTTAATTTCATTACGCTAGCATCAATTAAATCGTTTAAATGCTTGAAATATTTATTTGCTAATTAAACGGATTAATGCACGGTAGTGTTCTTGTTGCAATTGCCACTGTTTTCGTGGCTGGTTTCCTGCTGTGATTGGTTGGTTGCATTGGTGGAGGGCACAGGCTCCTTTTGGGCCAAGAACCAGGCGATTTGGCCGCCTGGTTCATCACCTCCGTCGCCGGCAGTGGCTCCGGCGACGTGAGGAGGAAGATGATGCCACGGGCCACTCGGCCCTTCGTGCGAAATAAAGGAAAGGTGATGGGCTTGGCCCATCACCATTTAAATGAATTCCCTTGGGCCAGGAACTGTTCCTGGCTCATTTCTTCAAATTTTAAATAGGGCCCAGCCCATTCACGTTTTTCCATGCCTCCGTTTCATCATTTTTTTACGTAAAATGCTCGCATGTTTCATATATTTATTTTTCACGATACATGCTATTTCTCGTATGTTTTATACATGAATTGTTTCGGTCACTTTTTTCGTGAAATATTTCGAATGCTTATTTTTTATCAAGTTGTTTCTCGAATTGTACATGAATTGCTCATTCTTTATCATAATATTTATTTTCATGTTATCTAACCTCAGTCATTTATATCTAACTATTTAATTTCAGTCATTTAAAATACCGCCTATATGGTCGGTCGCTTCTTTAATTTTCGTAAATATTCAACTGCTTTAAATTCTCGCAAACTGCTGGAAATCCTTCCGCAAAATATCAACTGTTTAAATTCCGCACTTTAATTCTGCAATTTACTTTCAGCAATTTAAATTCAATACCGCCTACATGGTCGGTCGCACTTATCAACTGTTTACTTTTCCGCACTTTAATTTTCCGCAATTTACTTTCGGCAATTTAAATTCAATACCGCCTACATGGTCGGTCGCACTTATCAACTGTTTAATTTTCCGCACTTTAAATTCCAGCAATTTACTTTCAGCAATTTAAATTCAATACCGCCTACATGGTCGGTCGCATTTTAATTTTCGTAAACATTCAACTGCTTTAATTTTTCGCACACTGCTGGAAATCCTTCCGCAAATTATCAACTGTTTACTTTTCCGCACTTTAAATTTCAGCAATTTACTTTCAGCAATTTAAATTCAATACCGCCTACATGGTCGGTCGCAATATCAACTGTTTATTTTCTGCAATATTAATGTCGCTAGCATTCTTAGGTGTTTCGTTGCATTTTAGCATCATCGTTAGCATCGTCAGCTTTCGAAGTCGCATTTTTAATTTTTCGTCAAGTATTTTCATTATTATTATCATTATTATTTTTAGCCTTAAAAATCACATTTTTAATTATCCGGCAGTCGTTTCTTAAATTATTCTTCGTTTTAGGTCATCACACGAATTTTAGGATTTTTTATATTTTCGCACATTTTTTAGTATTTTTATTTTTTATTATTATTTTCGTTCGAGCTTTTATTGGACCCGAGTAAGTTCGCTCGGACAATAGCTCGACTTTAAAATGTTTTCCATCAACTAGTTGCTAGATTTTTTTCCGGTCGCAACGGTCTACAGCGTTTCGTGTAATTTTCGGTGTAACGTTTTATTTTTTTCGTTCCCGCGTTTCGCTCCTTTGAACACTAAAATAAACGCGTTAAACGAGAAGTTCTCATCGTTCGCTGTAGACGGTTAAAACCGTTGTATTTTTTTCTACTCGCCGGTACCTTCGGCTCGAAAAGTCGGAACGTTTGCTCGACGGATCCGGCTCGAGGCTATTTAAATCAGATGAAAGGCCATTTGATCATGGCCATTGATCTGGTCAACCAAGGAAAGTCAACCAGATCAATGGCCCTTGATTTATTGTGCATAATGCACATGCACAGTGCAAGGAAATTCTCAGCCACGAGCCCGCGCCCGAGCCACCTGCTCTCCTTCTCAGCCACGTCTTCATCCGAGCCCCTAGCCGTAGCTCCCTAGCTCCGCCATCATCACGCCTCCAGCTCCTCCACGCGCAGCCCGCGTCCGGCCACCACGCGGCTCCCTTCGGCTATAAATAGCCGTCACCATTTCCCTTCGCGGAGGGCCGAAATTTTACAAAAAAAAAACAACACTCTCCCTCTCCATTTTCCTGGACCAATTCACGCACCCTCAAGCCTCACTCCCGTTCGTCCATCCGCTCGCGGCAGCAACGGCATTGTAAGTTTCTCTCTCTCTCTCTCACTTACGGTTTCTCTCTCTAAATTCCGTTCTTGCTTTAGATGATTACTTAACTGCTCAAATGTGTTCTAATTGCTTGAGTGTTGAGTTAATTTCATTACGCTAGCATCAATTAAATCGTTTAAATGCTTGAAATATTTATTTGCTAATTAAACGGATTAATGCACGGTAGTGTTCTTGTTGCAATTGCCACTGTTTTCGTGGCTGGTTTCCTGCTGTGATTGGTTGGTTGCATTGGTGGAGGGCACAGGCTCCTTTTGGGCCAAGAACCAGGCGATTTGGCCGCCTGGTTCATCACCTCCGTCGCCGGCAGTGGCTCCGGCGACGTGAGGAGGAAGATGATGCCACGGGCCACTCGGCCCTTCGTGCGAAATAAAGGAAAGGTGATGGGCTTGGCCCATCACCATTTAAATGAATTCCCTTGGGCCAGGAACTGTTCCTGGCTCATTTCTTCAAATTTTAAATAGGGCCCAGCCCATTCACGTTTTTCCATGCCTCCGTTTCATCATTTTTTTACGTAAAATGCTCGCATGTTTCATATATTTATTTTTCACGATACATGCTATTTCTCGTATGTTTTATACATGAATTGTTTCGGTCACTTTTTTCGTGAAATATTTCGAATGCTTATTTTTTATCAAGTTGTTTCTCGAATTGTACATGAATTGCTCATTCTTTATCATAATATTTATTTTCATGTTATCTAACCTCAGTCATTTATATCTAACTATTTAATTTCAGTCATTTAAAATACCGCCTATATGGTCGGTCGCTTCTTTAATTTTCGTAAATATTCAACTGCTTTAAATTCTCGCAAACTGCTGGAAATCCTTCCGCAAAATATCAACTGTTTAAATTCCGCACTTTAATTCTGCAATTTACTTTCAGCAATTTAAATTCAATACCGCCTACATGGTCGGTCGCACTTATCAACTGTTTACTTTTCCGCACTTTAATTTTCCGCAATTTACTTTCGGCAATTTAAATTCAATACCGCCTACATGGTCGGTCGCACTTATCAACTGTTTAATTTTCCGCACTTTAAATTCCAGCAATTTACTTTCAGCAATTTAAATTCAATACCGCCTACATGGTCGGTCGCATTTTAATTTTCGTAAACATTCAACTGCTTTAATTTTTCGCACACTGCTGGAAATCCTTCCGCAAATTATCAACTGTTTACTTTTCCGCACTTTAAATTTCAGCAATTTACTTTCAGCAATTTAAATTCAATACCGCCTACATGGTCGGTCGCAATATCAACTGTTTATTTTCTGCAATATTAATGTCGCTAGCATTCTTAGGTGTTTCGTTGCATTTTAGCATCATCGTTAGCATCGTCAGCTTTCGAAGTCGCATTTTTAATTTTTCGTCAAGTATTTTCATTATTATTATCATTATTATTTTTAGCCTTAAAAATCACATTTTTAATTATCCGGCAGTCGTTTCTTAAATTATTCTTCGTTTTAGGTCATCACACGAATTTTAGGATTTTTTATATTTTCGCACATTTTTTAGTATTTTTATTTTTTATTATTATTTTCGTTCGAGCTTTTATTGGACCCGAGTAAGTTCGCTCGGACAATAGCTCGACTTTAAAATGTTTTCCATCAACTAGTTACTAGATTTTTTTCCGGTCGCAACGGTCTACAGCGTTTCGTGTAATTTTTGGTGTAACGCTTTATTTTTTTCGTTCCCGCGTTTCGCTCCTTTGAACACTAAAATAAACGCGTTAAACGAGAAGTTCTCATCGTTCGCTGTAGACGGTTAAAACCGTTGTATTTTTTTCTACTCGCCGGTACCTTCGGCTCGAAAAGTCGGAACGTTTGCTCGACGGATCCGGCTCGAGGCTATTTAAATCAGATGAAAGGCCATTTGATCATGGCCATTGATCTGGTCAACCAAGGAAAGTCAACCAGATCAATGGCCCTTGATTTATTGTGCATAATGCACATGCACAGTGCAAGGAAATTCTCAGCCACGAGCCCGCGCCCGAGCCACCTGCTCTCCTTCTCAGCCACGTCTTCATCCGAGCCCCTAGCCGTAGCTCCCTAGCTCCGCCATCATCACGCCTCCAGCTCCTCCACGCGCAGCCCGCGTCCGGCCACCACGCGGCTCCCTTCGGCTATAAATAGCCGTCACCATTTCCCTTCGCGGAGGGCCGAAATTTTACAAAAAAAAAACAACACTCTCCCTCTCCATTTTCCTGGACCAATTCACGCACCCTCAAGCCTCACTCCCGTTCGTCCATCCGCTCGCGGCAGCAACGGCATTGTAAGTTTCTCTCTCTCTCTCTCACTTACGGTTTCTCTCTCTAAATTCCGTTCTTGCTTTAGATGATTACTTAACTGCTCAAATGTGTTCTAATTGCTTGAGTGTTGAGTTAATTTCATTACGCTAGCATCAATTAAATCGTTTAAATGCTTGAAATATTTATTTGCTAATTAAACGGATTAATGCACGGTAGTGTTCTTGTTGCAATTGCCACTGTTTTCGTGGCTGGTTTCCTGCTGTGATTGGTTGGTTGCATTGGTGGAGGGCACAGGCTCCTTTTGGGCCAAGAACCAGGCGATTTGGCCGCCTGGTTCATCACCTCCGTCGCCGGCAGTGGCTCCGGCGACGTGAGGAGGAAGATGATGCCACGGGCCACTCGGCCCTTCGTGCGAAATAAAGGAAAGGTGATGGGCTTGGCCCATCACCATTTAAATGAATTCCCTTGGGCCAGGAACTGTTCCTGGCCCATTTCTTCAAATTTTAAATAGGGCCCAGCCCATTCACGTTTTTCCATGCCTCCGATTCATCATTTTTTTACGTAAAATGCTCGCATGTTTCATATATTTATTTTTCACGATACATGCTATTTCTCGTATGTTTTATACATGAATTGTTTCGGTCACTTTTTTCGTGAAATATTTCGAATGCTTATTTTTTATCAAGTTGTTTCTCGAATTGTTTTATACATGAATTGCTCATTCTTTATCATAATATTTATTGTCATGTTATCTAACCTCAGTCATTTATATCTAACTATTTAATTTCAGTCATTTAAAATACCGCCTATATGGTCGGTCGCTTCTTTAATTTTCGTAAATATTCAACTGCTTTAAATTCTCGCAAACTGCTGGAAATCCTTCCGCAAAATATCAACTGTTTAAATTCCGCACTTTAATTCTGCAATTTACTTTCAGCAATTTAAATTCAATACCGCCTACATGGTCGGTCGCACTTATCAACTGTTTACTTTTCCGCACTTTAATTTTCCGCAATTTACTTTCGGCAATTTAAATTCAATACCGCCTACATGGTCGGTCGCACTTATCAACTGTTTAATTTTCCGCACTTTAAATTCCAGCAATTTACTTTCAGCAATTTAAATTCAATACCGCCTACATGGTCGGTCGCATTTTAATTTTCGTAAACATTCAACTGCTTTAATTTTTCGCACACTGCTGGAAATCCTTCCGCAAATTATCAACTGTTTACTTTTCCGCACTTTAAATTTCAGCAATTTACTTTCAGCAATTTAAATTCAATACCGCCTACATGGTCGGTCGCAATATCAACTGTTTATTTTCTGCAATATTAATGTCGCTAGCATTCTTAGGTGTTTCGTTGCATTTTAGCATCATCGTTAGCATCGTCAGCTTTCGAAGTCGCATTTTTAATTTTTCGTCAAGTATTTTCATTATTATTATCATTATTATTTTTAGCCTTAAAAATCACATTTTTAATTATCCGGCAGTCGTTTCTTAAATTATTCTTCGTTTTAGGTCATCACACGAATTTTAGGATTTTTTATATTTTCGCACATTTTTTAGTATTTTTATTTTTTATTATTATTTTCGTTCGAGCTTTTATTGGACCCGAGTAAGTTCGCTCGGACAATAGCTCGACTTTAAAATGTTTTCCATCAACTAGTTACTAGATTTTTTTCCGGTCGCAACGGTCTACAGCGTTTCGTGTAATTTTTGGTGTAACGCTTTATTTTTTTCGTTCCCGCGTTTCGCTCCTTTGAACACTAAAATAAACGCGTTAAACGAGAAGTTCTCATCGTTCGCTGTAGACGGTTAAAACCGTTGTATTTTTTTCTACTCGCCGGTACCTTCGGCTCGAAAAGTCGGAACGTTTGCTCGACGGATCCGGCTCGAGGCTATTTAAATCAGATGAAAGGCCATTTGATCATGGCCATTGATCTGGTCAACCAAGGAAAGTCAACCAGATCAATGGCCCTTGATTTATTGTGCATAATGCACATGCACAGTGCAAGGAAATTCTCAGCCACGAGCCCGCGCCCGAGCCACCTGCTCTCCTTCTCAGCCACGTCTTCATCCGAGCCCCTAGCCGTAGCTCCCTAGCTCCGCCATCATCACGCCTCCAGCTCCTCCACGCGCAGCCCGCGTCCGGCCACCACGCGGCTCCCTTCGGCTATAAATAGCCGTCACCATTTCCCTTCGCGGAGGGCCGAAATTTTACAAAAAAAAAACAACACTCTCCCTCTCCATTTTCCTGGACCAATTCACGCACCCTCAAGCCTCACTCCCGTTCGTCCATCCGCTCGCGGCAGCAACGGCATTGTAAGTTTCTCTCTCTCTCTCTCACTTACGGTTTCTCTCTCTAAATTCCGTTCTTGCTTTAGATGATTACTTAACTGCTCAAATGTGTTCTAATTGCTTGAGTGTTGAGTTAATTTCATTACGCTAGCATCAATTAAATCGTTTAAATGCTTGAAATATTTATTTGCTAATTAAACGGATTAATGCACGGTAGTGTTCTTGTTGCAATTGCCACTGTTTTCGTGGCTGGTTTCCTGCTGTGATTGGTTGGTTGCATTGGTGGAGGGCACAGGCTCCTTTTGGGCCAAGAACCAGGCGATTTGGCCGCCTGGTTCATCACCTCCGTCGCCGGCAGTGGCTCCGGCGACGTGAGGAGGAAGATGATGCCACGGGCCACTCGGCCCTTCGTGCGAAATAAAGGAAAGGTGATGGGCTTGGCCCATCACCATTTAAATGAATTCCCTTGGGCCAGGAACTGTTCCTGGCCCATTTCTTCAAATTTTAAATAGGGCCCAGCCCATTCACGTTTTTCCATGCCTCCGATTCATCATTTTTTTACGTAAAATGCTCGCATGTTTCATATATTTATTTTTCACGATACATGCTATTTCTCGTATGTTTTATACATGAATTGTTTCGGTCACTTTTTTCGTGAAATATTTCGAATGCTTATTTTTTATCAAGTTGTTTCTCGAATTGTTTTATACATGAATTGCTCATTCTTTATCATAATATTTATTGTCATGTTATCTAACCTCAGTCATTTATATCTAACTATTTAATTTCAGTCATTTAAAATACCGCCTATATGGTCGGTCGCTTCTTTAATTTTCGTAAATATTCAACTGCTTTAAATTCTCGCAAACTGCTGGAAATCCTTCCGCAAAATATCAACTGTTTAAATTCCGCACTTTAATTCTGCAATTTACTTTCAGCAATTTAAATTCAATACCGCCTACATGGTCGGTCGCACTTATCAACTGTTTACTTTTCCGCACTTTAATTTTCCGCAATTTACTTTCGGCAATTTAAATTCAATACCGCCTACATGGTCGGTCGCACTTATCAACTGTTTAATTTTCCGCACTTTAAATTCCAGCAATTTACTTTCAGCAATTTAAATTCAATACCGCCTACATGGTCGGTCGCATTTTAATTTTCGTAAACATTCAACTGCTTTAATTTTTCGCACACTGCTGGAAATCCTTCCGCAAATTATCAACTGTTTACTTTTCCGCACTTTAAATTTCAGCAATTTACTTTCAGCAATTTAAATTCAATACCGCCTACATGGTCGGTCGCAATATCAACTGTTTATTTTCTGCAATATTAATGTCGCTAGCATTCTTAGGTGTTTCGTTGCATTTTAGCATCATCGTTAGCATCGTCAGCTTTCGAAGTCGCATTTTTAATTTTTCGTCAAGTATTTTCATTATTATTATCATTATTATTTTTAGCCTTAAAAATCACATTTTTAATTATCCGGCAGTCGTTTCTTAAATTATTCTTCGTTTTAGGTCATCACACGAATTTTAGGATTTTTTATATTTTCGCACATTTTTTAGTATTTTTATTTTTTATTATTATTTTCGTTCGAGCTTTTATTGGACCCGAGTAAGTTCGCTCGGACAATAGCTCGACTTTAAAATGTTTTCCATCAACTAGTTGCTAGATTTTTTTCCGGTCGCAACGGTCTACAGCGTTTCGTGTAATTTTCGGTGTAACGCTTTATTTTTTTCGTTCCCGCGTTTCGCTCCTTTGAACACTAAAATAAACGCGTTAAACGAGAAGTTCTCATCGTTCGCTGTAGACGGTTAAAACCGTTGTATTTTTTTCTACTCGCCGGTACCTTCGGCTCGAAAAGTCGGAACGTTTGCTCGACGGATCCGGCTCGAGGCTATTTAAATCAGATGAAAGGCCTTTTGATCATGGCCATTGATCTGGTCAACCAAGGAAAGTCAACCAGATCAATGGCCCTTGATTTATTGTGCATAATGCACATGCACAGTGCAAGGAAATTCTCAGCCACGAGCCCGCGCCCGAGCCACCTGCTCTCCTTCTCAGCCACGTCTTCATCCGAGCCCCTAGCCGTAGCTCCCTAGCTCCGCCATCATCACGCCTCCAGCTCCTCCACGCGCAGCCCGCGTCCGGCCACCACGCGGCTCCCTTCGGCTATAAATAGCCGTCACCATTTCCCTTCGCGGAGGGCCGAAATTTTACAAAAAAAAAACAACACTCTCCCTCTCCATTTTCCTGGACCAATTCACGCACCCTCAAGCCTCACTCCGGTTCGTCCATCCGCTCGCGGCAGCAACGGCATTGTAAGTTTCTCTCTCTCTCTCTCACTTACGGTTTCTCTCTCTAAATTCCGTTCTTGCTTTAGATGATTACTTAACTGCTCAAATGTGTTCTAATTGCTTGAGTGTTGAGTTAATTTCATTACGCTAGCATCAATTAAATCGTTTAAATGCTTGAAATATTTATTTGCTAATTAAACGGATTAATGCACGGTAGTGTTCTTGTTGCAATTGCCACTGTTTTCGTGGCTGGTTTCCTGCTGTGATTGGTTGGTTGCATTGGTGGAGGGCACAGGCTCCTTTTGGGCCAAGAACCAGGCGATTTGGCCGCCTGGTTCATCACCTCCGTCGCCGGCAGTGGCTCCGGCGACGTGAGGAGGAAGATGATGCCACGGGCCACTCGGCCCTTCGTGCGAAATAAAGGAAAGGTGAGACATGAGGCGTAAATCCTGCAGCCAACTCTGTCAACTGATCTATCTGGGCACGAAGAGCCGATATCGAATTCGCAAGAGGATTGCCCCCGCTATCTACTGCGGGTGCCCTCGCCTGGAAAAAAGAGTGGCTGGGTCCTGGTATTTGAGATAGAGGAGTATATGCCTGGGATGTCAATGTTCTCGCTAGTTGTTCGGAAGAGGGATCTGACATGGCTGGTGGGATTTCTTGCACTGTGGTGCCGACATCAGAGGTGGCGAAAGCAAAAAGTCACCTGCGGGTCTCATATGGGAGGCTGGATGACTGGGACAGTGCGGGATCCGAGCCGAACTCCATAATCCTCTGGATTTTTAAGGGAGCAGAGCTTGGCTATTAAGGATGCTCACTTAATAGAACCAAAGCTCTCAATGAAAGCACCAATTTGATAAGATTCGATCTGTTCGTTGTAGGATAGTGAAGGATTATGAACCTTGAGGTCGACTGTCCCTGATGTCCGATGTACCTGCACGGCGCCGGAGGGGGTCTCCGGCGTAAACACTCCGATGCTTAAGTCAGTAATGATTGTATGAAATAGCAACGCTTTGGCTAGCAATCTTAGGCTTACCTCCCTCCTTGGAGGCGGAGGTATTTATAGGCGAAATGGAGCATTTCTGAGTGATCATGGTCACAAGAGGTTAACGCGCCCGTCAGAGGGGGTTAGAGTTCCCCGTTGATGGAGTGTGCTATCGTCGCGTCAACTATATGTATGGAGGTAGGCGTTACCTAGGCAAGGCAACACCTATGCTTCTCACGGGATGCCTGGTCAGACCCGGGATGGGGTAACGCCCTGTGTCATGATGAAGTGACGTGTGGGACCCCCTCACTGGTGTCGACCATCCCAGCGCCAGTTACACATAGGGAGGCGATAGCCTCGACGCTACCGGGGCGGTAAGAGCAGCTTTTTCTTCCTTTCATGGTATATAGGACGAAAATGCCCTTTGTTGTTAGGGATATTGTTATCACTTCTCTTCTTGTCTTCTCTGTTTCATCCTCTCCATACCATTTGCTTCCTTCATCCCGTCAAAAAACCAACCTTTTGGATAGAAACAAAGAAACGGAACTGAAACAGACAAACCCAACTTCAAGGAATCAACAACATCATTAATTTGAGGAAAAAGAAAAACAGATAAGGAGTGTGTGATCAATGGCGACCACCCCACAAGACAGATCAAAGCAACTCCACAACTTCTCTTTGCCATGTTTGAAATGGGGTAGCCAAAGAGTCCTCCGCTGCATCAAAGCCACTGATCATCAACCCGGATCGTCATCTTCTCCAATGGTTCCGCTCCATAATGGGTTCCAAAAACCCATCAATGTTGCTCACCTCAATCAGGATTCCTCTGATCTCATCAGATTCAACAACGGTGGTGATCATAAGAGATTGAAGGTTGCTTCTTCTTCCCCTTCTCTTCTTAAAGATGAGAAAGGGAACAATAATGAATCCTCAAGGCCGTGGAACTTGCGGACAAGGAGGTCTGCGTGTAAGGCTCCACTGAGAATTGAAGATGCCAAAAATAACATTGTTGATTGGCAGAGGAGAAATCTTAATTTGGTGATGGATTCACCAAAAACGAATGCTGATAGCTTGCTGGTGAAGCGGTTGCAGAGTGTGGAAATGGTGGGGATGATGAAGGAGAAGATCAAGTTCTCTGTTCCGCTCGCCAAGGAGGAGATTGAGCAGGATTTCATGGAGATGGCCAGGATTAGGCCACCCAGGAGGCCTAAGAAGAGACCCAGAATTGTGCAAAAGTATTTGGATGTAAGGATTCTTGGCTTCTTACTTCCCTTGCTTCTTTGTCCGTTTGTTTCTCTGATGGGAAAATATGGTAAAGCTCGCTTCTTTTTTAGCCTAAACAGATTTTGTTTCTAGGTGTTCTTTTTGTTTGCAGTCTATTTTTCCAGGTTTGTGGCTAAGCGAAGTTAATGCAGATTCATATAATGTTCCTGAAGCACCTGAATCATGAGATGTGATGATGTAAGTTCCATTTTCTCAAGGCTCTTGCTTCCCCATTTTATCTGGGTTTGCCATTTTGATTCTTAGATATGGTGTACTTCTTAAATTGGTTTTGCAGGTAAGAAATATTTGTATTCCAGTTGCCAAATTCTACAGGTTCATTTGACCACAGTGAATGGTAATGCAGCACCATCTTTGTAAATTGCAAATTTCAACAAAATAAAAATTGAAATTATGGGTTTCTTCATTTACCCAGTTTTGGTTCTTTATAAGATTATAATGCCATTGATGAAATGATCATGGTCTTGAGAGTTCCCTTTCTGACATGAAAAATAGTTTAGGCCTTTGGTTATTTTTAGTATGATTCAAGTTTAAACTGAGCGTTATCACAACTTCTACTTGGTATGAAAGGCTATAGTTTCATATTCTGCAAACATCATGCTTTTCAAATTTTGATGCGTCTGTATCTGAATACAATCTAAACTTCCTGAATTTTAAAAGAAAAAGTTGAAATTTCCAGAATCTACACTTTCTTATCTGGCTTTTGCTGCTCAGGAGTTTCTTTTGTCTACTGAGAGCATAAGGTTCCATCTTTTCACTATAAAATTAGCTATCGACACTGGAATGATTTGATCTTGTAAGAAATGTTGCGCCTAGCTAGTAGCAAGTTCCTATAACCTGCATTGAAAGCAAAGTTTAGGGGTTTTGAAGGGTAAATTGGTTTTAGCCTCCTTCACTTCAGTTAATTTGTTCCGGTTCTGGTAGTGATTCTGCTTTGTGTCTTGTAATGATGCTGGAAATAGAGCAAACAACAGTTGCTAAAAGAGCTCAAGACAATTTCTACCAGGTAAGTAAACCGAGATTTTTTTCCTTAGCTGGGATGTTGGTGGAGCATCAGCTGGAATAGAATTGCCATTTTCGTGGTTCATATGGAAATTTGTGCTAAGGAAATCTTTTATTTGGTGCTTGTTTGGAGATCTGCTATTCTGCTGCGTGAAGTCTAGTTTCGCATTACAATCCCAACCTCTGCCCAGGAGAAGCTGATTTGTCTTTATGATAGCAACAATATATGTGATGTGCACAGGATTATAGATGATTCTTGTTCTTGTTCTTAGTCTTTCTTTTTCTTCTCCAAAGCTGGAACATGTGACTGTATTATTAAAAGAAAATGCGTGGCTTCATAGTAACTATTATGAGTATTATTTTTCCTTTTATATATATAATTATACCTTCAAGTGAGCCTCGCATTTACACATCACAAAACCACATCAGCATGCACTAAAAAGTAAGGTTTTCGAAAATAGACTAGGAGATTGAATTAGAAAAATAAAAGGGTTAAAAGTTAGGAGTTCAAGTGAAATTTAATCGAAGTCAACTGAACTTAATTAAAAATATTTAATATTTTTATATAAACTTACACTCATTTTTCTAAATAAAAGTCAATTCTTATCTAATTTTCTATGAAATTATTAATTTTGAAATTGATTGCTAAAATATAAAAATCAACATGAAATTTAATAATATAGTGACATAGTAACCTAAACAATAAGAGAAAACTAGGAATAAATACTTTTTGGTCTGAAATAAACAAAAGAAAAAAATATATAAAACTTCAAACCCAATTTTGAGACCATTTAAGATTATTTGCCGATCCAAATGGTTGATAAGTGTTCAATTTTCTCATTAAGGTACCCGTTAAATTTGAACTTGATTCAACGGTTAAATAAAAAATTATGGTCATTTAAAGCTTGAAGTAAAATAAAAAAACAAAAAAAAATGACAAAACGGGCACCGATTCAAACAATTCTATGGTTGAACCAACTAAATCACTGATTTTTTTCGAGCTCAACCGTAAAATAATTTTTAGACCAAAATCAGACCGGAAAACTAACTGGTCTTCAATTTTCCTAGTTGAATCGAAATGTCTGAAAATCATAATAATAGGAGATAAACTAGAAAGAAAAAAGATGGTAATTGTGACATGTCACCGTAGATGACAATAATTAAGAGCTATGTAGATTTAAAAAGTATTTTATTTCCAAATAGTGCGCAACAAATTTAGTTTATGACTCACGTTAGTGTTTTAGAGTCTCATGTTCGAGTTTTAGTATAGCAGTTTTTTTAAAAACCTTGAGATACCATTTAGATCGATTTTTGAACTCTAGTACGATGCAGTGCAAATTAATCTAACTCAAAAAGGGATCCAGGATACCACATTATATTAGAAAAGATCTAAAATGTATTTTATATAGTTAAAAATTAGAAGAAGAAATAACAACAACAACATGGTACTAATTGAGATAGATTGAGCAAAATGGTGGTACAAGCATGACCAACGGAGAAAAAAAAGAAAGCAATCTACATAAAAACTAAGGAACTGCTCAACCCTAATTAGTGAAAAATTGCCTTGTTTCTTTCCAACCACAACTAAGGGTGCTCATTGGGTATTCTGAAATTCTGAAATTTTCGGGTTCGTGTATTCCGAACTATCCTAAAATATTTCCCACCCCGAATTCCAAAACCTCCCTCCTGACCCCGAATTTCCCAACCCGAAATTTCCCAAAATTTTCGAGGCATTTTTTGGGTTCAGTATTAATATTGCCGCTAGGCACTGTTTAAATATATTAATCCTGATTAAACATACAGTCTACAGTACACAATCTAAATTAAACATACAAATTGCAATCCAAGTAATCCAACTACACAATCCAAATTAAACATACAAATTACAACAACAGTATTACAGTAATAGAAAAATCCACTGCCAATTTGAAAGTCCAACCAAGCAACTTGAGAGAATTGCAATCCAACTAAATTTTTATAATGTTGATTTCCACTACCATTTGAGAGAATTCTGAAAATCAAAGTATTCCAAAAAATAGAAAATATGAGTAATTAAATGTAGAAAACAAATATGTACATAACTCAATTACAATCAAAAAAAACTTACCAATTTCCCATTGGTCAAGCTCAACAAGGTCCTCTTCAATTTTCATGGATTCTCTTGGTGACCTGAACCAATCTTGTGCACATATAAAGGCTTGCACAACCATTGGAGTCAAAGAGCTCCTAAAAGGGTCAAGGACTCTTCCTCCAGAACTGAATACAGATTCAGATGCCACTGTGGAGACTTGGACAACTAGTACATCCCTTGCCATCTCAAAAAGAATAGGGAACCTTGGAGCATGCTTTTTCCACCAGTCCAAGATGGAAAATGATTTGCCTCCTTCAATAACATTCTCTTGCAAGTAAGATTCTAGTTCTGATTTGATTTCAAATGTGCCTCCACCATTAGCTTCCTTGAACCTCTTAAACCTTTCTTCTCTAGCACTAATCAACTCAGAAGCTATGTCTACACAACTTACTTGCATCTGACTTCCACTAGACCCTCTCTTATCCAAAAAAAAATCACCTACAACACTATGGTCTTTTCTAGTCTTTTCTAGTCTTATACATATATCTTTTCTATATCCCTCTTCACTTTATCTTCCAACTCTTTTCCAAAAATGTGCCCATGCACATCTAATAGAGCAAATGCAACATAATCCATCTTCTTTCTTGGATCAAACACAGCAGCAATATAAAGAAGAGAATTAAACTTACCCACATTACCCCAATACTTGTCAAACTTCTTATGCATCTTTACTTCCAATCTCTTAAGTTCTATGTCATTACTCTTCTCCCAACCTCTCAACATGGAAGCCACATTAGAAACTTGATCAAAATAAGCATTTGCGGTAACATATTTAGACCCTGACACAAAGCAAGTTAAATCATAAAAGTACCTCAAAGTCTGACATAATTTTCTTGCATTCACCAAATCACCTTCTCTTGGTACACCACCTCCACCACCATCAGTTCAATATCCTTTCTCCATGTCCATGACATATTCAACACCATCATCCTCTGGATATTCCTCATCATCATCAAATGCCAGAATATCATCCAAATCAACATCATCTGATTTCTGCTTTCCTTTATTCTTTCTTTTTTCTTCCCTCATCTTAAGCTTAATCTTGTAGAAAGGATCCACATTCTCATATGCCTCGAAGGCCTTTTCAAACTTCAAAGTAGACTCTAACATCAAATAGGTGGAGTTCCACCTAGTACACACATCTGTCGCACCCCTTTTTTGGTTTTTATCCTAATGCGCGACGCGAGTTTGGGACGAGATGTGAGACGAAATCGAACTCATCTCACATCATGCATATGAAGTCGCCACCCTATTTTGTTTCTAGGTTTAGGGAACCTGAAGTCATGGCATAAAAAAATAAAAGGCTAAGGCAAAGAGGGTCTAAACCCGAGAAGAGTGGTTCGGGGTCGTATTATGGACTCAAGAAGGTGTTAGGCACCCGAGTCACATCCTAAAAGGTTACCGGAGAGAGAGGTGTTTAATCCTGCTTTGAAAAATAAAGAGTCCTAATTTAATAATCATGCCCAATGGATCAAATTCTGATAATTCTAAATATTCATGCATACAATTATATGTGCGAAAAAAAGCGTGAATTAAATATAAGGGTAAGAAATGCGTACTTGTGAAGGGTATGGGTAGTTTTACCCTTTTTTAATTGGAATTCGTTGGTACGAGGAGAGGATAATATTTGAATGCTTGACGGTTCTTGTATGCGCGTGAAAATGATTAGTTTACGCAAATATGAACTAAATAATAATTATTTAAGCATTCAAGACGGACAAAAATAAACAAGCACACGAAAAATAAATAGTGCGAGCGCAGAAATAAATAAATAATACATGTGCGGAAATAAACAGTACAGGCAAAAATAAATAAACAGTACACTTACACGAAAATAAAAATAAAGAAACGACGGGCTGAAAAATTCAGCCCACTGGGCCGAGAGAGTGGGCCCATGGACTGGGCCCACAGCTAGGCTAAGGCAGCCCAACTTGCCTTTCACGTGCTGGGCCAGAGGCCCAGCCTTCCCTCTCCCAGGCCTCGCGCACGCGAGGCACGCTTCTCCCCCACTTGGGCCTGGCGCGGCCCAAGCAAAATTTGAAAACAGGGAGTTGTTGCTCCCTGTTCATCATCCCTCTCCTGCCGTCATCGGCGCTCCTACCGGCGGCGAGAGTCCGGCCGACCAATCACAAACTAAATAAAAATTACAGCAAAATAATCCTTACAGTGACAGCAAGCCAACTAAATAATTACAGCAAGTCAATTTAAACAAATAAAGGCCATGGATTTAACTAAGCGAAACAAAGAAAAATCTAAAATTTTCCCGAGTTGATCACCAATCGGACGCGACGAAAGAGCGTGATTAATCCAGAAATTGAGTAGAATCCATCTAACAGCTAAGCAACCAATTAGATTCTTCAAAACACAAACGACTAATAATTTTTAACTTGGCAGAGAAGGATTTTTGAAAAAGGCTAGAGAGAAAGAGAGAGAGCTTCAACCTTTTTGAGCTAAATTCTAGAGAGAGCTTGAGAGGGTGATTCTGCGTTTGTGAATTGGTGAGGAGAAAGCTTGGGAGGTTGGCTATTTATAGGAGAGGTTAAGAGAGATGACGTCACTGGGATGACGTTTGAGGACGCGTGTCCGAGCAGCGAGGAGCAAGGGAGGGGCAGTGCAACGAGCTGCTCGTAGCCTAGGGGTGACGAGGTTGATCGTGAGGAGCAAGGGAATAACAGTGCAAGGGATGGGCTTGTCTGGTTCTTGTCTGTGCATGAACCAAAGGAAGAAATTCATGCTTATAGTGAGCGATGAAAAGTTCGCCATATAGTTCGAGAAAAATTTACTCATAAGAGATAAAAGTTCGAACATAAAAATTGCTAAAGATAAGAATTGAACGAAATGCGATGAAATAGCATGAGTTAAAATGATAATAAAAAATAAGTAGCTAATGAGTGAAATTGTCCGACCCTTAGTTTCGAGAATTTGACTCGGAACCGATACGGGTTCGAACGGAAAAAGTGATAAAAATGTGAAAAAAGTATGAAATAAAATTTAAACGACATTAAGTGTAAAAATAAACATCCAATTGATGAAAATAAATTGAAGTGCGATTTTTGAAAATTGATGATAGAAATGCAGAAAATGAAAATTTTAAAATCCAAAATCGGGTAGCAACAGTTGCCCACTCTTTACTGTCTTATCAAAAATACGATGTAATCGAGATTTTTGATGAGCAGTAAAGATGGTTGCTCCCGAACCGGCAATGGTTTGAAAAATGCAAAATTTAAGTATGTAGATTTCCCTGATAATGGGATGAAAAGTAGATGTAGAAATGTAAATGACTTGTCCCTAATAATGGGATGAAAAGTAAATTGGCAGAAATGTAAATGACAAACTTCTCTGATAATGAGGAAACATATAAATGGTGACTTCCCTGATATTGGGGTGAAATATAAATTGCAGAAATGTAAATGATGACTTCCCTGATAGTGGGGTACAAAGTAAATTGCAGAAATGTAAATGATGACCTCCCTGATAGTAGGGTAAAATGTAGATGATGAAATGTAAATCAGGTAGGGCGAGGGTAGCACTCGCAGTCCATACCTTCGTGCGAAAAAGTAAATCAGGCAGGGTGAGGGTAGTACTCGCAGTCCATACCTTCGTGCGGAAAAGTAAATCAGGCAGGGCGAAGGTAGCACTCGCAGTTCATACCTTCGTGCGGAAAAGTAAATAAGGAAATATAACTTGAGATCCGAACGGGGATACTGCAGTGCTGGAAATGAAATCGACATCTGAACGGGGACATTACAATTGTCAGACGTTGATGCAGGAAAGTAAATAAAGTCGCTCTGGGAGGAGGAAATTCTCATGCAAAAAGGTAAATAAAGATTAGGACATACCTTTGCTCTGACGTTGGTCAATTGTAACGTACCTTTGCATGAATGTTGGGAAATGCTAGTCTTTTGGATATTTTGAGGATTTACCATCTCAGATAGTGAGGACGACTATCTCGGATAACGAGGATGGACATTCTTCTCGGATAGCGAGGTCTTCTCTGATAGTGAGGAAGGATCTCTCTGATAGTGAGGATGGATGATGATCTTCTCGGATAATGAGGAATGATCTTCTCGGATAATAAGGAGATGGTCTTCTCGGATAATGAGGACTGATCTTCTCGGATAATGAGGAATGATCTTCTCGGATAATGAGGGTGATCTTCTTGGATATTGAGGAATGATGTCACTCTGATAGTGAGGACAGATGATGATCTTCTCTCGGATATTGAGGAAGATGTCACTCTGATAGTGAGCACAGATGATGATTTTCTCGGATAGTGAGGAAGGATCTCTCTGATAGTGAGGATGGATGATGATCTTCTCGGATAATGAGGAATGATCTTCTCGGATAATGAGGGTGATCTTCTCAGATATTGAGGAATGATGTCACTCTGATAGTGAGGACAGACGATGATCTTCTCGGATAGTGAGGAAGATGTCACTCTGATAGTGAGGACAAACGATGATCTTCTCGGATAGTAAGGAAGATGTCACTCTGATAGTGAGGAAAGATAATGATCTTCTCAGATAGTGAGGAAGATGTCACTCTGATAGTGAGGACAAATGATGATCTTCTCGGATAGTGAGGAAGATGTCACTCTGATAGTGAGGACGGATGGTCTTCTCGGATAATGAGGAAAATGTTTAAAAAGACATATGCTAACGTCATTCTGGGAGAAGATGACATGCTGAAAATGTAAATAAGGTAGATGTAAACTTCACTTGGGAGTTGTTGCCCCCTGAGGTACTGATGCGGAAATTGCAATGGAAACTCCACTCGGACGTTGCTGTCCGTTTGGAGGTTGGTGCTGAATTCTTCTCGGACGCTGCTGCCCGTTGGAGGTGGGTGCCGAAGATGTAAATGCACGTCCGTGCGATACCATCGCTCTCCGGACATTGGTGTGGACCGCCACACAAAACTTGAAAGGTGGGGCTTTGAACCGCCACACAAAACATAGAAAGTGGGTTTTTGAACCGCCACACAAAAGTTTGAAAGGTGGAGTTTTGAACTGCTACACGAAAGTTTGAAAGGTGGGGTTTTGAACCGCCACACGAGTTGACGGTGGAGTGGTAATGTACTCCATTCGGATTCTTAATGAGATGGTGGATTTGTTGGCTGAGATTGATCATAGTGTGAGATTCCACTAACGCATATCTGTATCCTGCAAATAGGGAGGAAACAAACACGAAGCAGCAGTGGATGGAAAAAGAGAAATCAATTGACAAATGGAAAATTCAATGAGATCAAGTCATGTATGTTGTCTATGAAAGTATTTCCACACTACCCTAAGGTTTGCCCCTAGTAGTTTGTCAAGATTAAAACAACTTCCCTATCAAGAGAAGGTTCAACAAGTTCATGCATTTCTGGAGAACGTGCCATCCAGTTTCTATCATATAAGCATGCTTGATACAAGCCTAGAAAAGCATTTGCATCTTGCCCAGGAGATAACGACCTCAAGGACAAGACTTTCCCACATCATGTAGACATAAGCAATCCTCACCAGATATTGGTGTTTGCGCTCACACTCAGAAACAAGGCTACGTGTTTACACTCATACAAATGCAACAAACATAGCACAAAATCAAATTTGCAATGTCAATCCGAGTGAATAAACTTCAGATGAAGATGCACATACATGGGCATTCATATAATCGAAAGGACTTTGCTGGGGGGAGAGAAGTGAATATTTTTCTCAATGAACAGGGCCTGTTGATTGGCCGCGGTGAGGGCAAAGTGCACAAGTCCTTCAGTCTTCATTGGGGATGCTTCTTCCCACGATCGCTTTAAGGGTGTAACGCTCAGATTCTTGGATCCTTACTGGAGATATCTTTCTTTCTTGATCTTTCCAAGGACAAGGCATTCCAGTTCTTTGATCTTCATTGAGGATGCCCCTTCTTGATTGCTTTGAGGGCACTGTGCCCAAATTTTTGAATCTTCACGGGGGTGACTTTTCGATGGAGTTTTTAGGAGCTGACCCTGGGGCCCCTTTTGCACTTGCTTATGCTTTCGTTTTGTTGTGTTGTTCGAACACTTTTGATTTTTTTTCTTTTTTCTTTTTTCTTTTCCTTTTCTTTTCCTTTTTTTTTCTTTTTCTTTTTCTTTTTCTTTTTTTTTTGTTTTTTTTTTCGAACAAAAAACACATCAGTAAGCAAAGCTAGTACAGTTTTCGGGCTGACTTTCTTTAGTTCCGGTTTAAGGTCGAGGCCTTCGTCTCTTGTTTTTTGTTCAGCCTTTTTCCAGCGCTGGCCATCAACAATCCTTATAGCTCTCACATCCCTTCTTACGCAGGCCAAGTTCGAAGTGCACCCTTCCTCCAGTTAGCCATTTCAGTCAAGCACTGCTCATTGTTTTATTAAAAAATAAAAAATGGAAGAAAGTGCAAAGTCCCCTGT
The DNA here is from genome assembly GCA_963691705.1 of Viola odorata. NCBI lineage: Eukaryota > Viridiplantae > Streptophyta > Magnoliopsida > Malpighiales > Violaceae > Viola > Viola odorata. The sequence continues at coordinate 32,324,607 of OY829546.1, forward strand.
CATTTTACAGCTATCCCATGTCTAATGGTGCATGTACCCTGGATATTATGCAAATCCAACTAGCACTTAGTCAGGCATTTGCACTCATGAAAGGAATAAGGCATGGAGGCCCAAAATACTCACATAGATGTATTTGTGATTGCTTACGTCTAGGCATGCTGCAGATATAAGAGCTAGCATGCGAGATCATGCATATCATATAATTCAAACTAGATGCACAAGTTATCCATGATGCAGTAACATGTTGAACATGCTCAATCTAAGGAAGGTTTGAAAAATTTGAGGGTAGTGTGGATTTTATTTAAAGAATCTTTATTCATAGTTTATAAAGTAAAAAATTCTTAGCAATTTTACAGACAAAACGTGAGGGTATGACCACTCACAAGAATTTTATGAATAATTAAGAAAGAATTGCCCCCAATGCGAGAATGAATGATTGTACAAAAATTAAAGAGGTAAAGAGGTAAGTGGACTTCTCTGGACATGTGCAGCAAGTGGCAACTAATGATCAGACAGGTTCACTGGTGGGGAATCGGCGATATGATTCTGATCCTGCATCATCCGTACTTAAATTAGATGATGGTATTGCTGCAAACATTTCGAACGGTTCCGTCATAGTCAATTACAACATTCTAGAGGATGGTCATCAAGTTCTTGGATAGGGTTCAGGGCTTAGGCCGTCTCCAAGATGATCAGATGATAACGCCTTGTTGAGAGGTGGATGTGCGATCTCTTCATGTGGATCCAACCTTATAATAACTGAATTGCTCTTGTACTTTCCCAAGGAAAGATGAGCTCAGAATGAATATTGAGACTGGTTGTTTGCAATTACAAGATGTTCTGCAAAGACACCAGCTCATTGTGGCGACTGTAGAGCTATCTTAAAATCTCTCCAGATTTGCTCCTTGACTGTTCTTGGATGAGGAGACATCTCCTACACCGGGGGTGGTTAGTTGTTGATATGATTTGTTCAAGAAGTATGGCTTGAACATTGTCTTGAGTAACGGAGGAGAATCCATGGTCAAATGGAGATTCAGATGGTCATTGGGGAATCTAGTCAGTCGTTCCTTTGTGGGGAGGAGGCTCCAACACTTCAACTTTTGTAACAAGGGACTGCAGATAAAACAAGTGAATGCAATCCCATCAACACATGTGCTTACTGGCTCATCTATTGGAGGATTAATATTCACCGTACGATTATCGTACCTGTACACGGAGAGATCTTGTCTGTGATAATCAAATTCAAAACATGAAAGATTTGATCATGGTTGAATTTCGAATTTGTAGCCAGGAGCTGTGTAAGGTGTGCATATTGTCATATTGCCGAACAATACCGCATTGAGTATGTTGATTTGACTCCAGTGGAAGGAGGATTTCCCTATCTTATCGTGGCGACGAACTGAAGCAAGTATAGGAATGACGCATAGAACTAATGGTTGCAAATTATCGCTCTCTATGCTTTGCCCCCCACCCCCCACCCCCCCCCCCCTGCGGTAAAGTGTGTTCAATCATTTCACTTGCTTGCCCCCAAGTCACATGGTATCTAGAAAAAAAAAGGGGAATTAAATTGTAAATTCTGAGGAAAAGATATTCTAAAGTCTTGTTTTAACAAAAGTAGAAATACTAAAAATAACACATGGGTGGCCTCCCACGAAGCGCCCTGGTTTATAGTCATAGGCTCGACTATGTATAAAATATTATAGTCATCGCTACTGACCTTTCCTTTAAAGGCAAAATAGTCTTCCAGAGTGTGCCCCTAAGCTCCAGCGTGGTACTCGCATGCAACACTAGAATCATACCACTTTGGGTAAGGAGGTTGCGCTGGTTGAGTTGGGATGGGTGTAATTTGCCCAGTTACCACGAGATGATCGTAAACCTCCCTTGCAGGGACGGAGAAAAATGCCTGTGACTCCTGATTCCCTTGGCTATTTTGTTTATTTTGATCGCTCGGGTTGTTTGGTGGGTTGCACAACAGTGTGGAAGGTTGTCTGCGACCGGGTCGGTGGGAGACCAAGTTGACGTCTTTCTTCATGATGGGCGGTTTGTTGGGTCTTTCCTCTGCCGTGGAAACAACGATTCTTCCAGACTTAATCCCTTGTTCGACTCTCTCTGCTCCCTGGACTATGTCAGAAAATTTGTTCGATGAGTTGGAGATGAGGTAGGTGTAGTAAGGAACCTTGAAAGTGTTCACGAAAATGGATATAAGTTCCTTGTCGCTTAGAGGAGGAGAGATTCTGGCAGCGAGTTCCCTCCATCTTTGTGCGTAAACCTTTACTGACTCATCGGCCTTCTTCTCAAGGTTCTACAAGTCAGACCGGTCTGGAGCTACTTTCATGTTAAACTTATATTGCTTGAAGAAGGCATCCGACAAATCTCTCCAAGTCCTGATCCTCCTCTTGTCAAGATTCATATACCAGGTAAGGGCATGCTTAGTTAGACTTTCTCTGAACAGATGGATCAACAAGGGCTCATTTTGTATCACTTCAGCCATTTTATTGCAGTAGACCTTGAGGTGAGTTTTGGGACACTCGATCCCAGTATACTTCTCAAATTCTGGGATTTTGAACTTCGGTGGCATGGTTATCCCTGGTACCATGCACATGTCCCTAGGTCATGTAGGATCAAAGGGATCAGTCCCTTCGATAGCCCTCAGTCTCTCCTCTAACAGGCTCAACCTGTCGAAACTTGGTAGTTCTTCTTTAACAACACCAAAACAAGCCTCTAGTGAACACCCAATAGAAACTAGTGGATGTGTTAGCATGCCTCTAGGGGGTTGAGTCCCCAAAGATAATAGAATCGTGGCTTGGGTGGAATGTCCCAAAGGAGGGAGGAAAAACTGGGATTCTGGACGAACGATGGAATGGCTCCGAGGTGGGACGAAAAATTGGGATTCGACATGGCACTCTTTCCTGCCAAGATCAAAAGCGAGCCCTGTCAGTGTAGGATTGATAGACATATCACTTGGTCTGGTTGTACCAACTCCAGAGGTCGGGATGGCCGTCGTGATGGACCGAGGGTTGGGGTTAAGATTAATGAAAGGAGGCTGCCAACTCCAACTGACCCCTTCCCCGGAGAATGATGGACCAGCTATATCAGACGAAACGGTTGGCTCTGTCGCTTGAGTGGAAAATGGATAAAACCCAGGTGGAAAGTCGATTGTCGCCTCATCTCGTTCCTTTTCGGCTTGTTCAGCCCTTTTCGTAACGGTCCGAATTTGTTCCTCCAGTTCTGCTACCTTTGCTTTCCATGCCTCCTTTGTTTTACCGTGCGCTACCATCTTTCGAGCTTGTAGTCTAGTGGCGTGGATTTTGTGAGGAATATTTCACTTTTGGGGGGTTATTTTCAACCTGAAAAATAAACAAATGGAAAGAAATAGTTATAAGCATAAGTGATAATTAATATGTATGTGAACTGTCATTCTGAGGTCTCCACACTGCGAGAGAAGGAGAAGGGTGAGTATGATAAAAGCAATAATGCAAGCATAAAAAAATCATAAACATGAAAAATTACGAAAATAATTGAGGCAAAATTATAAACAGAAAAACGCAAATGAATTTGCATGTGAAAAATTCTGGAAAATTTTTGCATACATGGAAAAATTGCGGAAGAATTTACACACATGGAAAAATTTCCGGAAAGATTTATTGACGCAAAAAATTGCAGGAAAAAGTTGCACGGAGCAAATTGCAGAAACGTTTGTACACGTGGAAAATCACGAAGACATTTGCCCCGTGGAAAATTTGCGAAAATAATTGCCAATGTGGAAAAATCATAGGAAAAATTATAAATAGGACAAATTTGTGGGAAATTTTGTAAATGTAGAAAATTTGTAAAATGTGAGAAAATTTATAAATGTGGAAAAAATTTGCGAAAAAATTGTAAACATGAGAAAACAGTGGTAAATTGTAGATAAATTGCAAAATAAGTTGTAAGTGTGGAAAACTTTAAGAAATCATATGGAAAAAGTGAAATAAAGTCACATTATACGTATTTCAATATGATGCATATGCTGGGGTGACATCTACTACTTCTAACTGGCTGGAAGGCTCCCGGACGATACCATAAAAGTGGTCCCTTAGTAAATGGATATGTGATTGCTTAACAAAACATCAAAGAATCGGGGCGCTCACCCATTTAGGGGTTCAAGTCCGACTTTAGCGTTCGTGAAAGCTTACTGGGACATGTGTCCCAAGACTTCACTACTAACCTCCTAATCTTATTTGAAAATGCCCGGCGATAGGGATTATGCGTGAAATAGCATATGCGATGATAGTTTATCAAAGCGAATAACAATTGTTGCTACCCGAATTTTGACTTACGTCGCAACTTTTTCGTTTCATTACACGTCACATTAATAGCACGTTTACGTCAAATTTCAATCAATTTTTGATCAAGGACTATTTGTTTTAATGTTTCATGTCATTTCATGTCTTTTAAATTTTTCGTATTTTTCTCGTATTTTCGACTAAACCCGTATTTTTCGGTTTTCGTCAACGCATTTACGTATTTTTATGTTTATCGCATTTAATAGCTCGTCTAGGTCAAATTCCTGTCGATTCTTGGTCCTAGGCTAGTTTGTTTAATATTCCGTGTCATTTCGTGTCTTTTTAGTTTCTCGTATTTTTAACTGTCTTTACGCGAACTTCTTTCGATCCCGAGTAAGTTTCCCGGGACTGAGGGTCGAACGCACTATTTCTTTGTTTGATAATTACGTGCTAATTTTTTCTTTCACGCCACCGCCTTCAGTTTCGTTCAATTTTTGTCGTAAGGACATTTATTTTGCGCGCGAACGTTTTGACACTTCCGAAAGAGAAAATAAATACGTTAAATCAACTTTCGCATTTTTTCACTGTATATTAGTTTTCTTGCCTTATTTTTCTACACATAGTTGTACCCTGGGCTCGGATTTATTTTCGTTTTCGAGCAATTTCGCTCGTATAAAAAATATCCCGTTCGTGCCCAGAAATAGGATAAATACCACATAAATGCCATTCAATGCCTTCTTACCCTCCAGCTCGGTTCCACCTCAATTGGATCATCACCAAGTCCCCTATGATCATTCTTGGCCACAAACAAACCCTAGCTAGCTCACTATTCCGGCTAGAGCATCATCATCACCCAAGATATTTCCTCCTGTGGATTTCCGGCCACACCTTCAACCGACTCCAACTTTTTTTTCTCCTCTATAAATAGCAAGCAACTAGCAACAAATCAAGGGCACCAAATCCTCCTCTTAACCTCCATTTCTTGCACTACCTTCTTGGCTAAAATTGCTCTCTCGGAGAGGTAAGCTTCCTCACTTTAGTTTTCTCTTTAATTTTCGTTTTTGTTTATAATGCATGAATAACTTGTTAAAACTTGCCTCATATGCTTAGTTTTCATGTTAGTTATGCTCTCCTTGCCTCAATTTAATTGTATAATGCACTAGCTAATTAATAGCCATTTATGCAACTTAAATAACTCAACCTTTCCATGTAAAATCACCACTGTTTTTGTATTGTTTTACTTGCTGTTTTGGGTGCTATATTTTACTGTTTTGATACTCTAAATATTGGAACCATTTTGGGTAAGAATGGTAGAGATTTAGAGTTTGAGTTTTTGGCCATGGTGGTCGGCGTGGTAGAAGAAGAAGAAGAAGAAGAAGAAGAAGAAGAAGAAGAAGAAGAAGAAGAAGAAGAAGAAGAAGAAGAAGAAGAAGAAGAAGAAGAAGAGGTAGGGCAGCCAAGCCCAATTTTGTTTTAAATTAAAATTTAGGCTTGGCACTTTTTTAATGCCCAAAATTCAAATTGTGGGGCCCGGCCCATTTATTTTCGTCAATATGTATGAAATATTCGTATGCTTTATGCCATGTCAATTTTCGTATGAAATATTCGTATGCTTGTGTGTTTAATTAAATGCTTGCATGATTTAAATAATCTGTTTATGCCATGTTTTATTTAATTAAATGCTTACATGATTTAAATAATTTGTTTATGCCATGTTTTATTTAATTAAATGCTTACATGATTTAAATAATTTGTTTATGCCATGTTCTATTTAATTAAATGCTTACATGTTATAATTAATTTGTTTATGCCATGTTTATTTAATTAAATGCATGTTGTAATTAATTTGTTTATGCCATGTTTATTTAATTAAATACATGTTGCAATTAATTTGTTTGTGCCATGTTTTATTTAATTAAATGCTTGCATGCTTTAATTAATCTGTTTATGCCATGTTTATTTAATTAATTGCCTATTTGTCATAAATTAAATAAATGTTTTGCATGCGCTTTTCTTATTTATTATTTTCGAAACCATCGCTAATGCTTTAAATTTGCAAGGTAGATCAAGATCACGCAACGCAAGTACGCCCCTTCTAAGTCTCTTTTATTTATTCAATGTTTTCCGCAAATATTACTTATATACATGATATTTAAAAATGCTAAAAAACTCATAAATTGTGTGTATGATAAAATCAACCCACATGCTTACGTGTTTAAATCACTCGCTTTTATACCATGAAATTAATTGCTTGCATTGATATATGAGCATGGTGGCTTCGATCCCACACGGTTATTTGCATTTCATTAAATTTGTATTGTGCTGGTATTTATCCATGATAGGATCACGTAGTAATTAGGTTAATCATGCATGGCCCGATGATGAAAAAGGAGGAACGTCCGCTCTAGCATAACGAACAAACGGTAACCCCGTCCTTCGTGTCCCAATCGGAAATAACATGCCCCTACGAAAATGCTAAGATGTAACGCCACCTTTGAGGGCCAAATCACGTCAAAAATGTTTAAATAATCGAAAAGTGTCCCAATTTGGTAAGCGGACTCTGTTGACATGATTCAATCATTGGCCTATGTAAATTATTGGAAAGTGACTTGAGTTTGTGGGAAGAATTGGTTGACATGCTTCGATCATTAAACAAATCTTTGTATATCAAAACTGTATTCAAACACCTTTTTACCGGTAACCTTTTAAGGATGTGACTTGGGTGCCTAACACCTTCCCGAGTCCATAATACGACCTCGAACCTTCGTTCTTTGGTTTAGACCAATTGTGCCTGAGTTTTTTTTTATTTTATGCCATGACATTAGGTTCCCTAAACCTTAGAAAATAGGGTGGCGACTTCATTGCATTATGCGAGGCATCCATTTATGCTTAGCATCCGTCCCGAACCTTAAACTCATTTTCAACGAAAAAAGGGGGTGCGACAACAACGAATCATGTGAACAATTTATTAACAAATAAAACAATAATCATGCATAAAACAAAATCATGTGATAACAATTTATTATATCAATTAAACAAATAATCATATAAAATCACATGAACACAAATTCAACAATTTAAAAAAACAAACACCTCAAAAAAATAAATTCCGGCTTCACCCTATTAGTCCCTAGTGAAGTCGCCAAACTGCCGCACCCCCTTTTTGGTTTTTATCCTAATACGCGACGCGAGTTTGGGACGAGATGTGAGACAAAATCGGACTCATCTCACATCCTGCATATGAAGTCGCCACCCTATTTTGTTTCTAGGTTTAGGGAACCTGAAGTCATGGCATAAAAAATTAAAAGGCTAAGGCAAAGAGGGTCTGAACCCGAGAATAGTGGTTCGGGGTCGTATTATGGACTCGGGAAGGTGTTAGGCACCCGAGTCACATCCTAAAAGGTTATCGGAGAGAGAGGTGTTTAATCCTGCTTTGAAAAATAAAGAGTCCTAATTTAATAATCATGCCCAATGGATCAAATTCTGATAATTCTAAATATTCATGCATACAATTATATGTGCGAAACAAAGCGTGAATTAAATAGAAGGGTAAGAAATGCGTACTTGTGAAGGGTATGGGTGGTTTTACCCTTTTTTAATTGGAATTCGTTGGTACGAGGAGAGGATAATATTTGAATGCTTGACGGTTCTTGTATGCGCGTGAAAATGATTAGTTTACGCAAATATGAACTAAATAATAATTATTTAAGCATTCAAGACGGACGAAAATAAACAAGCACACGAAAACTAAATAGTGCGAGCGCAGAAATAAATAAATAGTACATGTGCAGAAATAAACAGTACAGGCAAAAATAAATAAACAGTACACTTACATGAAAATAAAAATAAAGAAACGACGGGCTGAAAAATTCGGCCCACTGGGCCGAGAGAGTGGGCCTATGGACTGGGCCCACAGCTGGGCTAAGGCAGCCCAGCTTGCCTTTCACGTGCTGGGCCAGAGGCCCAGCCTTCCCTCTCCCAGGCCTCGCGCACGCGAGGCACGCTTCTCCCCCGCTTGGGCCTGGCGCGACCCAAGCAAAATTTGAAAACAGGGAGTTGTTGCTCCCTGTTCATCATCCCTCTCCTCTCGTCGTCGGCGCTCCTGCCGGCGGCGAGAGTCCGGCCGACCAATCACAAACTAAATAAAAATTACAGCAAAATAATCCTTACAGTGACAGCAAGCCAACTAAATAATTACAGAAATTCAATTTAAACAAATAAAGGCCATGGATTTAACTAAGAGAAATAAAGAAAAATCTAAAATTTGCCCGAGTTGATCACCAATCAGACGCGACGAAAGAGCGTGATTAATCTAGAAATTGAGTAGAATCCATCTAACAGCTAAGCAACCAATTAGAATCTTCAAAACACAAACGACTAATAATTTTTAACTTGGCAGAGAAGGATTTTTGAAAAAGACTAGAGAGAAAGAGAGCTTCAACCTTTTTGAGCTAAATTCTAGAGAGAGCTTGAGAGGGTGATTCTGCGTTTGTGAATTGGTGAGGAGAAAGCTTGGGAGGTTGGCTATTTATAGGCGAGGTTAAGCGACATGACGTCGCTAGGATGACGTATGAGGACGCGTGTCCGAGCAGCGAGGAGCAAGGGAGGGGCAGTGCAACGAGCTGCTCGTAGCCTAGGGGTGACGAGGTTGATCGTGAGGAGCAAGGGAATAACAGTGCAAGGGATGGGCTTGTCTGGTTCTTGTCTGTGCATGAACCAAAGGAAGAAATGCATGCTTACGTGGTAATTACCAGAACCATTTGATCATGGTTGACTTTCAAAGTCAACTAGATCAATGGTAGAGATGAATGACTTGATTTATTATTTAATTATTCAGTTTAAACGGACGGTACGAGCAATTTTGCCTGAAAATGGACAAAACTCGAACCGAAAATGATAAAGTGTAGGATAAAATAAGCTAAAATAATTAACCTACAGTGAGCGATGAAAAGTTCGCCATATAGTTCGAGAAAAATTTTCTCATAAGAGATAAAAGTTCGAACATAAAAATTGCTAAAGATAAGAATTGAACGAAATGCGACGAAATAGCACGAGTTAAAATGATAATAAAAAATAAGTAGCTAATGAGTGAAATTGTCCGACCCTCAGTTTCGAGAATTTGACTCGGAACCAATACGGGTTCGAACGAAAAAAGTGATAAAAATGCGAAAAAATTTGAAATAAAATTTAAATGACATTAAGTGTAAAAATAAACATCCGATTGATGAAAATAAATGGAAGTGCGATTTTTGAAAATTGATGATAGAAATGCGGAAAATGAAAAATTTAAAATCCAAAATCGAGTAGCAACAACATCTAAACACAACAATGCTTTAGACTCAACATGCTCTCCTTCTGCACATTCCTTAAACTTAGACAGTCTAGATGGAGACTGTCTAATGTACCTTACTGCCTCTCTGATCCTAATGATTAATGTTCCCACACTAGTAAGCCCATGTATTACCATCAAATTGACTATGTGTGCAATGCACCTTACATGAAGAAACTCTCCCTCACAAATACTTGTACCCCACTGATTCATCCTCTTCCTAATCCAAGAAATAGCTAAGTCATTTGAGCTAGCATTATCTACTGTGATTGTAAATACCTTATTGATTCCCCAATCAATCAGATATATTTCAAGAGTCTTTCCTATAGCATCACCTTTATGACTATTGATTGGACAAAAAAAATTTTTTTTTTTTTGTAAATTCCATTCATTATCAATAAAGTGGGCAGTTACAACCATGTAGTTAATCCTCTGAATGGATGTCCAAGTGTCAGTGGTAATACAAACCCTTTCACAATTGGACATCAAAAACCCTTAAAATCTCAACTTCTCCTCATCATACAACTTATAACAAAACCTACTAATTGTGCTCCTAGATGGCACTTCAAACCTATCTGCACAATAGCCATAAACTTCCTAAACCCTGCCCCTCTACAAACCTAAAAGGAAGTTCATCTTCTATTATCATTAGTTCCAAAGCCCTCTTACAAGCTTATTGGTCAAACTTCCAAGGTCCTACAGTCATACTACCATCAAGATTTACATAAGTTGTCATTTCAATTTGCCTAGGGTCATTAGAATGGGGTACCTCTCTACACATTTTCATGTAATTTCTCATGTCATTTGTATCATCTAACTTAGAATCACATGCAATATCAGTTTTATAGTAAATACAAGTACCTTTCCATTCCCCATCCGTATTTTGGTACTTTGTAAACTGCTTCCACACCACTAATCTTCCAGTAATCTCCTTCCTTTTCTTCTCTTTCTTGACTGTAACAGTAGCCGCATCAACTCCAACTTGTTGTGTTTGTTGTGCTTGCATTTGTTGTGTTTGTGTATTTGCCACTGCCACCACCGCAGCTTCTGCTTGTTGTGTGTCTATCATCTTCAACTTTTGAGACTCCTAATTAATAAAATAGAAAATCAATGGACATTAGGCAATATGGATATGAAACCACTTGAATTTTAATGTCAAGATAGTGCCTAGCGGCATACAACTAGGCAGATGGCCAACTTGGATGAATCATGTCGTAGCTAACGACATGCTGTTAAGGGCTTAGCGGCATGCCGCTAGTTTCCGAGAAGGGACTCACAAAGAAAGAAACAATTTTAAGATAATAATAAATTAATAAGCAATATTGCTTTACAGAGAAGAAAAAAGGAAGGGAGGGAAGGGTCACCACTCACCATGGTGACATCGGGATGGGATTTGGAGGTAAAATCGGGATGGGATTTAGAGGTGGCCACTGGCGATGGAGAAGAAGAAGAATTGATTCTAGGGTTAGCTTCTTTTAGGTTTAGAGATGGGGATTGGCCAATTGGGATTGAAATCGGGATGGGATTTGGAGGTAGCGATGGAGGTTTGGTGGTCGGATCAGGATAGAGTGAGAGATAAAAGAGAGAGAGAGAGAGAGAGAGAGAGAGAGAGAGAGGTGTGAAATGAAATGAAATAAAATTCGGGTACCCACCCTATCAATATTTGTAAGTTCGGGTATTTCGGGTACTCGAACTTACAAATATTGATCCCGTCCCAGCCTAAACTTAGAGTTCGGGTATTGACTTTCGATACACGAAATTTCCAATCCGAAATTGAAAAAATTCCGAGTAGTAAAATCGGAATTTCGAGTATCGGAACTTTTGCACACCCCTAACCACAACAGGCACAACCATTACTCGCTACCCCTAATGTATTCAAGAAGTTGCTCCACCTTAACCAAACCCTGCAATGAAACCTGAGGATTCCATTACATATCCAATCAATTAGCAAAGAAATTCCACATAAATTAATTAGTAATTTTGTCAGACTCTTCGAACGTTTGCAGACTTGTGTCTCTTGCTTTGATCCATAAAAACTAGAAATTTCAACCCGCGTTGCGTTTATGAGTTTTACTGAGAATATTTACTAACAAGGGTACTAAATTAATTTATAAAAAGTTTAATTATTTTTTTTACTAATACGAGTACTAAATCAATCATGTAGGGTTTTGATTGTAAATTTTCTACAAACACGAAGACTAAATTAATTATTAAAGGGTTACGTTGGGAATGTTTTATGAACACGAAGCCTAAATTCTAGAAAATGCTTCATATACTAAGAAATCTTATAAATTTTTCACACTAATTGATGTGTCAAAATATGAATTATTTACTTTAAGTGATGAGCTCTCAAGTGAATTAATACATATCACTCATATTTTAACACATCAGTTAGTAGGTATAGTACTACTCCTAAATTAATCACGTAAGGGTTTGATCGAAAATCTTTTAAAAAAAAGACTAAATTAATAAACAATGATTGTAAAAATAAAAATAAAAAGGACTATTAAGTATTAACGTCATTTGACATCAATAGTTTTGGAGTGGACCCAAAATAAAATAATGACGTGTACGGTTCCTTTGGGGATTTTCCTTTATATTCTCTCCGTCTTAATTTTTTTTAAAATAGAATTAATTAGATTAACTTCGAACACTAAGTATAAAAGTTATTATCGCTTCGTGATATTCCCCTATGTAAATATTTCCTAAATCGGAAATCAAAGCAAATTGACACAACTCATAGGCTTAGACGTTCATAGTCCGTTTGTAATTCAATGGATGGATATTACCAAATCCGAACAAAACCCATAAAGATGGGACAAAAACTTGTATCAAACAAGGAAAAGGAAAAACCTGCATGAACAAGACAAACCAAGGGAGCGCTCCTTGAATCGGAGAAGACGATGTAGAGGCGGCGTGGAAGACAACCGAGAGAGCACCGATAGAGAGGAAGATGACCAAGGGGACGGTCGCTAGTTGAGAGAAAACGATGCAGAGGCGGCATGGAAAGCCACCAATGTAGCGACAACACTCAGATCTGCAGATATCTTCCATACTACCATGCATAGTTATCAGAACCGGACCGACCCGCCGGTCGGGCCGGTAAAATAGTGACCTAAACTTTTTTTTGGTTCGGTTCAGCTATTTGATCGGATATGCATGCGGAGTGAAAAAAAACCGATCGATCTGGTCGATTTTTACACAACTGGTGACCCCGCCGGTTCACAATCAACCCGACTAGGTCGATGAATCAAATTACAACGGCGCCATTTTGTTCCTCCTTTTGCACTTCATTTCATTCAGTTCTTCTCTTCGTTGCAAAATTGGAAAAAAAAACTCTATTTCTTCTCTTCTTTATACGGCTACACAACCGCTCGGCAACGTCGAGAGAAGGTGACCACCGTTACAAAGGCGACGACCACCATTACAGCATAGCCTCTTTTTTCATCACGGCCTGAATTTTTTTGAATAATTGAATGGGTATTGCTTGCATTTGCTATTATTTGAATGGGTTTTGGTATTGCTGCTTCTTCTGCTAGTAATTTCTTTCTTCCAATTTCAAAGACATTGTTAAGAGTTGGGCATTGGTTCTTAAAATAAAAGGGCAATGGAAGGGGAGAAAATGCAAAGTCGTAGGTGGGAGGGAGTGGTAATTATATTGGGATTTGTGTAAATGGTATTAGAATTTTGTTTACTTTTTTTAATTAGAATACATGGAAAATTTGATAGGTCGGCCCATGTTTATAATGGGCCAGCCCATTAGAGTATGTAAATTTATCGGTTCAATCCGGTTCAATTATCTAAAACTAAATGGTTCGATGTGTGAACGATCCAATAGGTTAATCCAGTCAAACCCGGTTGAACCTGATCGGTTTAGTGATCCTAACATTTTCGGTTCGTTGTCCGGTCCGGTTAACAATCCAATGGGTCAATCCGGTCAAATCCGGTTGAACCCGGTCGATTCAGTGATCCTGGAATTTCCAGTCCGGTTCTGATAAATATGCTACCATAGATGCTTTTCTTGCTCTTTTCTAGCTCAGATATGCACAAAATACTTTTACAAACATAGATATCTGACGTATCTAAGCACATAGATTAGATGTAGTACTTAGATCTGCTAGAAGTAAACTAAAAAAAGATAGAAAAGAGGGTTAAAGGAAAGATGGAGGGGAACAGAGATAGCGACGAAAGGAGAGTAAAAGATAGAAACGAAGAAGAAAGCTAAGGGAATTAAAAACTGAAAATGAAAAAGGGGAGGGGTTGTCGCCGATGTGTTGCCGACAAACACCCCAATTTTTAACCACTCCGTCTCAACTTAAATGACTTTTTGGTGTTTTACACAAGAAAATTACTTTTTATACCTTTTAAGTTTATATTTAACACTAGTACTTTTTTATCTTATTCTAATTTGCTTACTTTATTATTCACACTAATCATCTCTCTTAATTTAAAACGTAACCGATTAATTTCGCATTAGACCTTCATAAAATGCTAGTGACTCAAAAAGACATTCTAAGTCATCATACACGTAACCTAATACCACCATCCCTCATTATTTTATTAGTAATCTATAAAAAAATCCTACTAATAATTATTATAGATTTTTTTAATTTTTTAATTTTTTAATTTTATTTTTTTACAAGATTTTCCTACTGGCTCAAAATTACAAAATTAAGAGACTTTTAGTTATATTGGGCTGGTATTATATTAAAGACATTATGTAATTATACCAAAAATAAAGACATTATGAAGATAGAATGCTTAGAAATTAACGAAAGAGTCTACCCCATGTGCGTACCAGCCGCTCATTTTAAAAGTACTGGGCCTGATGGGCCTGGATCTCGAAAGCTATGCTACATCAGTAAACGTGACCTAATCTAAATTTAGGTGAAATTTCATTTTCATCGTGTACGGATCGGTTTAAATATAATCATATTATCCTTTATCATACATTTTAAATTTAGTCCTACTGTTAATTTTTAAGAAAATTATTACTTACTATAAAATTAAAACTTTAAATTATTTTATAAAAAATTACAAAATCCTAATGAAACCCTTAAAGATAATAGAAACCTTTTTATCTTTAAAACCAAATAAATATTATTTTTTTACTAAACTATAAATAAATAAGGAAATACTTTTTCCGAAAAATAAAATTTAGGGTTTAAACTCTGAATTATTTTTCTAAAAATATTTTGATAATAATGTAAATTGTAAACAGTACCAATAAAATTATTGTTCATTTCATATTGTGAAAAAAAATGTTGGATACTTTTTGTTGATATAGTTTCCTTTTATGCTTTTTATTCATAATTTAATACAAAAATTATTTGATTTTAAAGATAATTAGGTTTCATATTATCTTTTAAGGTTTTCTTAGGATTTTGTTATGCTGTGTAAAATAATTTTAAAACATATAATAAATAATGCTAAAAAATATTATTTCAATAGTTTTTGGTTAAAATTAGGGGAAAATAAGTGGAAATGTTAAAAATAACATTGTTACATTTGAAATATTCCGGACTAAATCGATACCCACGAAGAAATCGAAGTTTCCGTTAGGTTTAAGAATATAATCACTACATTGAGTATGCTTTTCTATTTTTTTTCTTTTTTCTTTTAGATATAAACTAATCTAATTGGGGCATTTCAACGTCTTTTTCTTTACTCATACTCGGTTTTGGCATACTTGATGAGAACGATCAGAATGAGAAAGCAAAGAAATGTAAGAATTCTTTTACTTTAGAATGGGGCTGATCAAAGGTGAGAGATTTGAAGATCTCTGGAGAGTTTTAAGAGTCCGAGTGCTCAATTATGGCGAGACAAGCCTTGAAAAAGAAGGGACGCCTACTGTCATGTCTCCTCAGCATGTGACATGTTGATGTGCATCACCATTCCAATCCTAAAATCCTGTCCTGCTCCCTCCATTCCCCGTTCATCTCTTCTAGCCATCTTTCACATTTTATTTATATACACAACCTTACAAATTAAATCTACCTTCCAACATTCTCGACCACGAATCTTTTTATTTACATTTCTATTGGCGTGAGATGAAAGAGAAGTTTGACATATCAATACATGACTACAAATCAGGTAATAAAAGAAACAAATCATAATACCTCAAATTCATCCATTGATAAAAATCATAAACAAATCAATTTCTGCATCTTTTTTCTTTACCATTGCGGAGAAGGGATCCCAAACCAAACAGATTGGCAGTTCCTTTAGAAATATAAGGAGGTGGGACGTTCAGCACTGGACTAATTCTGACATAGGTCTTCTTCTTCAATGGAGGCTTGTGGGGTAACGAATAAACATAACCAGACGCAGATGACGATGATGAAGATGAAGACAATGACTTTGCGAGAAAATTCGGTTCATGTTTCTGAGAATTCTGCTTGTGGGTATCCTTCAATAATGATCTCTTCGAATTTGGCATTGATGACCCTGTTGAGTTGCTTCTGGATAAGAGTGACAATGAACAAATCAAGCTCTTTTTGATATCACAGTTGAGGCTGCTGCTTCTCTTGAACCCCCAAAATGATTTGGAACGAGTCTTCTCCACCAACTGATCAGAATTTCCAACCATGATCTCCTTGTTTGAGCTCTGTTCTGGAGAAACAGGGCAAGGTAGAGGAGGTTTTAGATGAGGGTTTTGCGTAGGATGAGCAATTCTTTCTCGAATTTGAAGTACTGGAAGGATCATGCCGCCGGCGAAAAGCTCATCTGCTGAAGCAGATTGATGGTCTATGCTGCTGCAAATTGAGAACTCAAAATCAGAATTTGATTCCAACAGCAGACTTGTGTCCCTTCTTGATGTGCCATCTTCTTCTTGGACGAGATCACTGGAAAACGATATCCGAGGACTTGTCTCAGAGCACATTTTTTAAAAAGAAATCCAGAAATCTGCAAAAGAATCAAGATTGGGACAAAACAAGAATGAAAAAGAGACTAAAAGAGGGTGGCAGGTGGCTGAAAGATTCAAAGATAAGGGGCTGAAAACAACAGTTTAGGCTCCAATGTTGAAAAAATCAAACTTGTAAGTCAAAATGAGAGAACAGTTAAAGAACTGTTCTGTGTGGAATTGATTTGAGAGAAGAAAGAAGGTACAAGAAGAGCAGCTTTTTAGAAAGTCAAAGGATTTTGAAGATTTATAAGAGAATTGGGCTACTGTCACAGGATCAGATGAGACTCAGAGGAAATTGTCCAAGAAAGAATGCTCTTCTCTGCAATCCAGCAGACTGCAGAGCAAACTTGTCTGCTGCTTGCCAGTGACCAAAACAAAAGAGAGGAGGAAAAGGGAAAGAGAAATGTAGTTTTGGTGAGAGTTGGGACCTTTGGTAATTGCTATGGAAAATAAATTTAAAAATAATTATAGGGCCAACCAATGGAGAATTCATTGCTTGCCTTCTCTACAAGGCAAATCATAAGCCACTTTTCATTTTGTTTTAAATTTTGGGCTACATAAATTTTCAAATTGTCATAAATTTTATTTGGCGACGTGGAAATTTTTCTCTTTGCTTTTTTTATATTTAGAGGAGTTCAACAAGTTTTAATTAAAATAATTTTATAATTAAGATGTGATTTGTTAAAATTAGTAAACGTTGGGTTGAATTTGATTCGATTACAAATAGAAAAAAACCAAGAAAAAAATCCATTATGTATACTCTTCTTTTATCAGCCTTTGTTTTCATGGGGAAATTCAATTTCTCCGGTTTAGGTCCAAGAGATTTGAACATTTAGTATAATCACGGGTTGATATTATAGCTTTTTTTCCTTTTATTTTTTTATATTATATTTTATTAATAGAAAATGATTGTTTCATTAATTTTTATTTATAAAAATAAGAGAAAATTATTCACTTGTGCTTAACTAAACAAATAATACAAATTTATGCAATTTAGTAGATGGGAAATGCAAGCTATAGTTAGACTTCTTTTAACAGTGCAATATATTGACATTATAAACCTAAATAATGCTATAAATATAAAATAAATAAAGAATAGGATTAGAAGAGACTCTTAGAGCTTACAGCGATGTCAAAGGGAAAGAGACTGTTTCAGATTAAGAGTTGGAGGGTTGTAATCAATGTCGTGAATATCCGTTCTGGTCGGTATGGTTGTTATCTCCTATTTTAGTACAAAAAACGAGACGAAAAAATTGTTACTCCATCTCAATTTTTTTTCAGTCTGTATCGGATATACTAGTCAAATACAGACCGATACATCTCAATTTCGTTTTATCCCGATTAAAAAAGCTAAAAAATATATAAATTGTCCACTATTTTAAGTCAGACACGAATTTCTTTTTCTTATAATCTCAATTATGAAGGTCAATTGATCAATTGTCAATGAAAAATAATTAATTGTTCATCAACTCTTGTGAAATATTTTTTAATTATATTTAATAATTTCTTACATTATAATTGTATTCTTAAAAAAATATTTATATTATTTTTGTTAGTTTATGGATCATAAAATTTGTATTAAGCACTAAGAATTTGTGTTGGAAAATGTTGTAAATATGTATAGTTTATATATATAAAATAATACCTAGATATCACCCGGGAGTAGGGTTGGCAATTTCCGTCCGCGGATATGGATATCCACCGGATACCCGCAATTGTGGGTGGATATTACCCGTAGTTTGTGGGTATTTTACGGGTATGGATTTACCCGCACCCGCAAAGTGCGGGTATGGATAGTGCTTACCCGCAATAATACCCGCAAAATATATATACATATCATAAAATTTGTAAACCTTAGTAAATCCCTTAGTCAAACACAAACCATAAATTAAAGTTTACATATCCACTAAAGTAATTTTTCAACTATTTTCCAACCCAAAGTATAATACAAACCATAAATTTAAATGACTTCAAAAGGGTGTTTGAAAACATTAAACATGAAAATTTAAATTTTAAGAAATTTGCGGGTATTCCGCGGGTACAATTTGTCTTCTCTTACCCGCTCCGCGCGAGTGCGGGTGCGGGTATGGATAGTGCCTTACCCGCTCCATTGCCAACCCTACTCGGAGCGGTATTTTGACCGAGACTGATATATCTCATATCAATAGTAAACTGAGATGTTCATCGGTACGGGATTAACAACCTTAGTTATATTAGAGAGTGGTTTTTGTTTGTTTTGTTGACGAGGAAGCATTAGTTTTAAGAGTGGTATTATTCTCACACCTCAAATTGTTACTCTAATTAATAAAAAATAATTAGACTCACCATCTGAAGAAAAAGAAAAATAATTAAAATCTCCTACTCTGTGCGGCTCGATATCTACTTGACAATCATCTTCTTCATTTGTTTTTTTTAGCATTATAGTAACTTTTATTTAATCGAAATATTACAAAATTATTATAAATAGGACATTTAAAAAAGTTAAAACTTTTTTTTTATAAGCAATAATTTTTGTTTTTTTTTTGTTTTTTTGTTTTTTCAAAGCAAGTACCGTATTAGGTTTTATTAATTTTCTTTTAGCTGAAGTTTTTATTAATAGGTATTATAATTTTTTCGGTTTAAGTATTACATTTTATATTAGTTATAAAATATAATTAAAAGATGAAAATGAATAATATAGGTAAATTTTAAATTAAAAGTGTGAGAGTAATAATTTAGGGTGTGTGAATAACACCGATTTAACCTTCAAACCGTATAATTGACTTTTAGTTAGACATTGCAACAACTGAAAGCGTCACCTGTTCTTCTCAACAATTCACCACTATTATTATTATTATCCTTATTCTGTCTCCTTTGGCAATTCAATTGACCAGCTTTCTTAATCCAAAATACATAGATCCAAATAGTGACATTTTCTTGAATCATCATTTGTTTGGTTTAATTTTCACTTTTTGTATATTAAACTATCAAATCATATATTCAAAGTTGGATGAATTGGCACGATACTTTTTAGGTTTAATTAAAATTTCATGTTTGACCCTTGTAAATACACCTGTTAAGAAATGAAATTTTAAAAATAAGTGGGTAATCTTTAAGAATTTCACAAAGTTCGAATTTGAATTAATCGATCCAATAAAAACGCTAATACCGGGTTGATAAAAAAAAACTATGAAATTACTCTCTTAATCCTCTACCTCTTTTAAGCAACCAAGGGAGAAGAAATATAACTCAAATAGAGTGGTAGGTATAATAGATGATTCAGTTTGTGATCATGTCTTTCTTATCGCAATATAATTACAAGATAAAAATATTGAAGGTTTGCTTTTCGAGTTATATAACTCCCACTAATTAATATATATTATTGTCAATTCTCATATTGCTTTCTAATATTTCACAAAATATTTGTGTTCTTTTATGCATTTCATGCATGTAATTATAAGGTATGTATGTTCTTTTTATAATTCTAAATAAAGTTACACATTTATTTGTATGAATTATATTAATATAATTTTGTATGTTTTTAGTTGTTGGTATTTATTTAACTATTTGTTTTTAATTTCTTTCTCAAGATTGCTAGATTTATAATGGTACCTTTATTGAAATAGTAAAAGAATGGAACAATTAACATTCAAACGGTCAATTAACTTAATAAATTGATATTTATCATCAAATAATTTATGAAAAATCTTACATATTATAAACCTAAATGATTTTTTTAAACTAATGTTGTTTTTATTATTACAGTTAAAATAAATAATTAACTACACACGCGACGCACGTATTGAGACTCGACTATTAGAAAATTTAAAATTCTAAAATTATTTATTCATTTTAAATAATAAAATAAAATAGGTGATTAAAATAACTAATGGTTGTTAACGAATGTCAACTAAAAAGTGTAATCAATTGTATTCATCTTCACTTGCACTTACAATTTATTAGTCATTTAATTATAATATTAATTATATTTTATCTTATTTTAAAAAAAAATATTATTATAAATTAAAATAATAACATACATACGTTTCCCATCAACAACTTGGCTGCACGTTTGAGTTTGATCAGTGTACATGTCCTCTTTGAATTTATTTGGTTTCAATTTTGTAAGCTTTGCGAGGCGGTGGTTTGTGTGAAATTGATGGCTGTACACGACGGCTCTCTGAGTTTTTCCAAGTGCATTAGGGTTAGAATCTTAGCAAGGGGCCTGTAAAAGCTTCCTAACAACTTACACTTGAACCCGAGTGCAAGCATATAATTTATTAATTATCTATAATAAAAATACCAATAGAAATTTAAATTTAGATTCGAATTCGAATCTCACTTGGCTTTACTCTAACACAACTCCTCCCCACCTATGCAAATTGTGCAATTGCTTGCTTAGTCCTTAGTGTCCTTCACCCCTTGGTGACAGTATCTGCTGCTGAATTCAGTACATACAAACACTCGTAGGATGTCCCATCACTTGGCATCTTCCTCAAACACTTGTAGGGTGTCATCACCACTACTCTTTTCGTTTGTTAGTTTCCTTCCATTATTATTTGTGTCGTAATCGTAAATGCAGTAAAGGGACCATTTGTATCCTCAAATCAATTACCATTTTTGTATTTAAATCACATGTAAGAATAAATTACTATATTTATAAGTGAGTTAAATAAATTACTGTATTTATCTACTCGATCTACATTTGCGACCTTTCCTAAAAATAGTTATATCTCGTTTGAATAAATTATAAGACTATACTTACCTAGAAATTAATTTTTTATAAAAATAACATGGTATAAAAAAAAACCACCCCATATATTCATTTCACAACTAAAAATATAAAACATTAGATCAAAACATCCAAAAATAAAAAATCGGGCGAGGGAAACATTGAGTAGAATCAAAATAATATTGACTGAATGATGCGTGATTTTTTTGGCTCAATTACAAATACAAAATGCATTGTCCTAATATATGATAGAAATGTTGGTGTCAATTTTACTTTTTTTCCCTCCATTTTTTATAGAATGTTGTGATATTGCGAACTGTGTTATTTTTAATGCAAATTTTTTAACGCTGTCGTCATGTGGGGTTGATGCATTCTATTTCATTGGTGAGGTAAAGGTAAGGCACGCCTGTAAATGCTCTGTATGACCATTAGCAAATTGCCAAATTTGTCATCACCAAAAGTAGGAAAGGAGACCCCAAAAGCTTTGCTACATCACTTTTGCTTCCTCTTTCTCCCTCTGATTGCTTAAACCTAACCCTGACGTCTTCATGATTTCTTCACCAGCCTCCATCCCATACTTCCATGTCTCTTAAGGACCACAACGCTTTCGTCAGCTTTCATTACTGCAAGGGAAAAAAAAACATGCGCGAAACAAATGCACTTTGCACAGTAAATGATTCTAGATGATCTGCTAACAGCTCAGATCACCATCAAACATACCCCCCAGAAAATCAGTACAAGTTATAACATATATATATAGTGAAGGAGACTGATCGGTACATATATCATATACAGGCAAGCAGTATATCCCAGTTCCTTTACAAGGACGAGTATTCATCCCGCTTTTGAACCAATTATAAAGCCAAGAATTATAGGGAACCAATGGTGTGTGTGAAGAATTGCAATTGGCAAAACATCGCACTTCACTAATATGGCACGATTATGTATGTATCACCGAAGATCAATAACATCAAATTTTAGGTTGGGATTCATATAAACATCCGTACAGGTGTTGTATATAGGACCACCATCTGGAGGTGGATTGTGTGGATGAAATCCACGTTGCTGACACTGCCTTATGACCGACATGCCACCTGGTGTAGTCAACCGAAAAATGCCATGGTTTCTGCAAACATGGAAAAGGAAAGTAAATAAACTAACGAAATCGGCATGCACAGAAGAAACTTGGAATTCATTTTTTATAACAATGATAAATAAATACCTTGAAGAATCTTTTGGTGCCATGACAATGGCCACAGCTTCCGGCAGCATAATCTGGAGAAGGAGCAAAAGGAACACAATGATCATGGTATACAACATTTTGCTTGTTCCCTATAAGAAAGGTTAATCTCAATAAGCAGAAACAAGGTGAGGCAGTAAGGGACTGGAACTGAAGCAATACTTTCGTAAACACTCCCTCCTCATTCCCAGGGGCGCAAATACACGGTTGAAAACATTTAGAGGACTAATAGAATGGTTCTGCAGCCTCTATTCCAGCCATCAATTGAAAAGAATTCAATATAGGGAGAAACTACATTTGAGGAGCTCTTCTCGTCATCAAGTATATCTCTTTGTTTACATTGCTATCCTTCTCTATAAGTCACTGGAATGCATTTATGGGTTGCTACCCTCACTTATTATCTAATTCCAACTACAGCTTTCAACTAAAGACTTAATCGAAACAACAAGGTTTCACTTTCATTTGCAACACAATCCTCATTGCAGCAAGTATAAATTTCACCATCACATAAAGAGACTCACCTGATATGAGTAATGGGTGTGGACATCAATTGATGACATGAAACAAGACTGTGTTGGATGTGTCTGAATTTGCACCATGGAAACAGAAAAGAGTTATAATTTTAAAGAGTATCAAATTCATTGGCATCTAACACAAGAAAATAAAGAGGCCACAATCTGCTCATATGAATCATAGCTGACAAATCAAAAAAAAAATTCAAAGCCAACATATCAATAAAAGAATATCAGTGAACACACCATAAACTACTTACATGAATCCATCCGAGGGGAAAAAGTGACCGCTTATCCTGTACTTCAAATATTTCCTCTTCATTTGTGGCCTGACACTAATGAGTAAATGTGTATTAGCAGAATCGTTGCCAAAATGCAACTAATAAGGGTATACAATAACTCAGAAAAAAAACTGTCATACTGAATCTGAAGTTGATTCCTGCTTAGGAATAATGAGAGCTGTAATATAGAACTTTCTGTTTTTCTGCAGAGTGTAGGTAAATGAACGATCAGCATTAAAGAGAGTGAAGATGAACAAAAAAGTCTTTTAGCTAATGCACTTACAAGTGAACCAGCCAAGATACCACAGGTTTCCAAATTTTTATCAGTATTTGACTTTGCAAGCTTCATGAAATTCTCCATCATTGTAGTTGACTGCAAGATAGACAATTGTAAGACCATAGAGAAACATTTCTCCCTCTGTCCTACTACATTTTTTTGTCACAACTCATGCCATGGACTAACCAACAGGTCAATAATTTCAAATTCATTGACTGTGTGAACTTTGATAAGATTTGCAAATATTAATTTTTTTCATCTGTCCACACTATACAAAGATAATAGTAGTCCGCAATATTCCGATTGAAATATTTCGAGTGGATTCCTAAACATTCTAAACAGAAAATCTTAGAAACACGCATACAAATGACTCATTAAATAAGGTTAAAGGTTTTATTCTTCAAATAGATTGCTGAGCAACTACTAAATTTACAAGGATACAGAGTCCAGAAACATAGAGAATGGAGTTGTTGAGAGCTCACTATGTGTAGTTGCAGAGGAGATTCGGAACGAACTAACTCATCAGGTGAACAACTGTCCATTTTATGTTCAGCCTCAGCAACTTGGGGAGATGTTGCAGGGATCAAATCTTGTACTTCTGCAAGAACAGCTGGAGGTGAAGGCTGTCTAATAATGTCAGCGTGAACAGGCATGTCTGTTTCTTCAAAGGAAATCAAAGAAAAAGGATCCTCAGAATGACGTTTCTGACTATCATCCCCAAAAAGGATTGACTCAAAAGTTGATTTCTGAGGTTCAGAGTTGCTGCAGTGTGATTTGGCCAGACTTCCATCTTCCACTGATTTGGCAGGAAACTTGACTTCTACTGGTTTATCAGAAAGTTCATGTCCAGTGGGCTCTTGCAATCTATTTTCCCATTGCCGAGTGAAACAAAAAAAAAAAAAAAAAAAAAAAAAACAGATATTCAAAACGGACAATGAAACAATGGGATCTAATAGATAGGAGACTTCTTTTAAAGTAAGAACGTCAAACAAGCAAGGTTTTATCCAGGAAACAATGCCTGTGTCCTCTACATATCTCCCTAGTTCTTAAAATTACTTCCAAAATAGTTCTTTCTTTAATTATTTTGTTCAAAGTTCATCTAGCAATGTCTTCCAAAACATTACAAGAGCCTAACCTTGGAATTTGCACAGGAGTCGCGTCTAGGACGCTTGGATATTTTACCTAGCATTAATAGGAAAGAATCAGTAAAAGTGTTGCACAGAACTAAAAGAAAGTGATAGATAGGACCATACCGCTACAGTACTCCGTGGTGGCTGCCATTGCCCATATAACCCATTAGGACCCAATATAGAGTGCTTGGAGAGAGTCTCATCCTTTGGACGTGGGAATAGAGATCTAGAAGAAGCAAGTAAAGTAAACAACCAAAGAAATTAAGAACTACAAAGAATGCTATAGTCTCAGGTTCCTATTTCAGAATCAATCCTAATCTATATAGGCCACGTGCTAGAATGTGAAAAACTGGATTTCAACGCAACATAAACCGAAAACAATTGAATTAATATTATATTCAAGTTCTGAAAGGTCTTGCTGTTTATATACAACACCAACTAATTAAGCTGCCACCTTTGTTTCATGACCGAGTGAGGATGCTAATATACGAGTCGGATTTGCAAGCAATGTCAAAATGGCACTAGAGCATAGTTGTACATCTCATTCACTTAAAGAAGATTTGATAACTCTTGACTCTCTACAGGTTTACACAATAATTAACTAAACCATGTGACATACACCACCCGCCTGCACCAACCATCTAATATTTGAACTTAACATGAGTCAAGAGGGTAGAACACAGCGTAGCAACAGAGGGATATGAATTAAAAAGAGTAACAAAAAGCTTGAAGTTATACACTCTGACCCTCCTCCACATGAATATGTTAACAAATGCCCTTGCATTTTTGGTATTACAAAGAAATGTTAAAGAAAAAGAGAACAAAATTTGGAACAATAGAATTAAAAGACTTATCAAAACAATTATTTGATCTCATACAACAACGATAAAAGAAGCTTTCAGCTCACAAGTGTAGTGAATAACTCCAACACATGAAAGTAGTAGAATGATTTGGGTAGCTCCTTCAACAGGAATAGTCATTGAAAGAACTTGCAGCACTGAACACTTATATTCTGCTTATCCCAAAAAAGAAAAGAACTTACATTTTCCGGAACTGCTCCTCCACTGGCCTTGCAAGTGCCAGGTGCTGAGTTCTTGAACCATTATAGACAGATTCCTGTGCAAGTGGTCTGACTGCCTGTAAGGTGTAGAAGCAAAAGGGGATCAAAATCTGATCATCATGACTCAAACGCAGTGAAGGTGCAGAAAAGATGATAACAGGGAACATTTTTCCCCAGCTAGGTAACCAATAAGGCAATAACAAGTTGCCATGCAAAGTGATTACCTTTGCCACATGATAGTTTGCCAAAGTTTTATTATTTACAGCAGGCCAACCAGACAAATCCTTCTGATTGTTAGAGATCCAGCCATTAACTTGATACGTATGTTTCCTGTTCAATTCTATGATCTTCTGTTGCACCAATGGTTTCAACTCCTCCAGCTCACTCATAGCATTCAAGAATCTCTGAAGAGGAATTGGTATCAAACGGAAGCCAAACATTGAAACAATGATCGATTGCAGCAAAAAGTTTTAAAAAGAAGGCAAAATCACCTTATTCAAATAATTTTTGTTCCATTGGGGAAATGATGGGTAACTTCGATGACGTGGTATTGTTTCTGAGACCAGGCTAAGGAAAAGTAACAAACCGGTATAAGTTTCATCACATATTTAAGAAGGGGAACATCATTATTCTAAAAAATCACTTTTTAAAAAAGAAAAACAAAATAAAACATTAAAACACAAATCCAGTTAATCGATATGCACTATCACATTGGTATACTCCTACAGAACTAAGGGAAAATATTTTAGCTTTGGAATCATCCCAACCTCTTTAAGTTTAGGCAATAAAAATGCAGCCTAAGTAGCAAGCTAACTATAATGACCGAATTAAGCTAAAAAAAGAATATTTCTTAGGAGAAAAAAGAAAAAACAATGACAATGACACCAAGAGGAAAGAACTAGAAAAATGGCCAGCACTTACTCTTACCTTGAAAATCTTAAAAGCATAACATATAGATCTATAATGTTCTTCTCCTCTCGAAAGATGTCAGCCTACAGTAAATAAGCACATAAGAAATCGGATTAATAACCTGTAAAGCATAGAACCATAATGCAAAGTGTAATGAGGCAAAGGAGCCCTATCCTGTTAATAATTGGTTAAGCGAAAGCCAGTACTTCTAATATTGGAAATCTGAAAAATTGTACAGTTAAAATCTAGCTAAACCTAAAACACCATACAATATCAGCCAATTGGATGCTAACCCATCAACAAAAAGGGAGGTAACCTGCAATCAATACATTATATCACATTAACAAAGTTTGTGGAGAAAGCGATCTATACTAAACATATTACATAAAATAAGCATTAAACCCAAATCAAAATCCAACAGACAAGTGAAGGAAGTATAAAAATACAATTGGGATAGAACAACAACTCCTGCATTTCCATGATAACAAGAAGCTCTAAACAAGACACAGAACAGAATTAATAAGCAGTTCAATAAAGATGCTAGATGAGACCCCCAAGAGGTAAAGTGCTACCAAGTTAATCAGATGGAAAGCTCCATAGCAAGACTAAGTAAAGCGAAGCATCACTTGGTAACCACACTAAAAAAGAAATGAAGGGTAGAGTAACCAACTTGTGAATAGACATTCTAGAAACATCAACAATTGATTATTTCTACAAACTACCAAAATAACAGTAACCAATGCCTGCGGAATTCCACGACATATAAGAAAAATATTACACTCGGAAAATCAATTACAGCTGAATTGTTCACCACCAGTAATGACCATAGAATTTTCTTCTCGACAATTAAAACCAATCAGCTCACAACACTGACTAACATAACACATCCACCAAACTAACCTGATACAATAAGTTTACAATATGCAAAAGCTATGAAATTCAGCAAATAATAAGCAGAAAAAAAACCCTAAGTTAATATTAAAAAGGGGTGTGACCTGTTTGAGTATATTATCAGCGATGCGATGATAGTAGCGGAGGCTAATCCGATGATCAACCAGAACTCTTTGAGTTCTGGCCTCGATGTTTATTATATCTGAAGAGGAAGAGGAAGAGGAAGAAGAAGACGATCTCATTTTAGATAGAGATGTCGTCAATGGCTCTGGCGAGACAGAGAGAGAGTACGCGATGCCGCGACGAGGAGGAGAACAAGGGGGTCATTTGGTTTTGGTGGAGAGGGTAAACTTGGAAACAAAATAAATAAATATTACTACATATATATACATATATATTAAAAATGCTTTACTACCTGATAAAAGATTTATTTACACAAAAATAATCAAAATAGATTATACCGGTGCGTGAGATTGGAACTAATAAAAATAATAGTTAATGGATGTTATTAAATAACAACAAAAGTAAAAATAACTTTTGATTTCATCTGTAGATATGTGGTAGCATTAAAGTCATATTCAAATTAAACTAACTACAGTAGAAACTCTATAAAATAATACACTTGGGACGACCAAAATTTATTAATTAAAAGAGTTATTAATTAATCGATAAATTAATAATTATTAATTTATATATTAATTAATATTTTATTAATTTATAGTAAAATACTTAGTTTACAAACACCTTTCAAGCTTCCACTTACTGTAATTATTGTATACAATGCATGTACTGTATATCAAATGAAGGGCCCAATTTGAAAGAAACCTTCAATCTCCCACCTTATTATGCTTCTTGTGTTCAATTGATTTCAACAAAAAACATTCATTTAACCGGACAATTGAGTCATTTTTCAAGAAACCTTCATAAATCATTCATGTAATATGCTATATATAAGGAATTATTAATTTATATTTTATATGAGGTCTAAAGAAATTATCAAAAATGTATTATCTTATAATTTTAGCGAATTATTAATTTAGCACCCTATCCCCGAGTCGGGACCGGCCAAAAATATTATCTTAGAGAGTTTATTAAATAATCGAGTATTAATTTATCGAGTTTCTACTGTAGATTATCAATTGATAATTTATTTATCAATATTTTTAAGAGAAGTAAATCCACGTGGCATAATGCTTAGAATAAATTTAAAACATTTTTTTTTATGTATTAGCTTTATATTATATGTATTGATAACTTTAATAGTGTAATCAAATCATTTTAAAACTTTATTAAACTCTTTAACTTAATTTTAGATCCATTAGGTTTGAATAAATCTTATTCGAACGGAGCTAGCTCGATAAATTGCTCTTTTTAACATTATTAAAAAAATGCTTAAATGGTTTGATGCATTTTTGGAATTATGGGTCAACAACTATCGTGAGTTATACTACTACAAATCATTTTTCCTCTCAATAAGCACATTACAACCTTTGCTAGATTTTGTTCGTCAAGGCCGCCTTTTGTCCACAGCTATGTGGTACACTACTTTCTCATACACTCTAATAATTTGCATGAATCTTCAACACTAACATGTAGGGGTGAAAACGGGCCGGTTCTAGCCCTAGAACCGGACCGAACCGAACCGGAGTATTCCGGTTCTGGGATGCCAGAACCGGACCCGAACCGGAATATTCTGGTACTGGTTTTTCAGAACCGGACCGAACCGGAATTTCCGGTTTGGTTCGGTTCGGTTTCCGGTTTTTTTTTTTTTTTTTTTTTTACAATTACGAAAATTACTATTTATTCATTTTAACAAAAAATATTTCTTTGTTATCATGATTGGATGTTTTAAAACAATTAGGAATTTATATAGAAGGGTTAATGGATTAGGAATTTTAAAACAATTAGGAATTTACTCCTTTCTGTTACTGGATTTTGGGTTCTCTATTTCTCATGTTTTATTGCTTGACTTAAAGCAATTAGGAATTTATTGCTTGACTTAAAAGCAAGAAACCAAGCATTGATCTTTTCATCTTCGCTCGTGTCAACTTTGCCTTTACTTGATGTATGCTTGGATGTTAAAAACTTTGAAACATACAAGATAACAGAATTAGGCTTTGTTTTCAACTTGGGATGAGAAAGGAACGACAGAATGGACTCAAAACTAGCAGCACTAACATGACAAGGAGCCATTTTCGCACGCCACAGAAGATCTTGTCATCCAACACATTGAACCAGTTATATGTAGCAAAAGGAAAATTGGACAGTAAGAAAAGTCCAATCTTGAATTCCAATTCAACATAGGTAAATGAGACAGTAAGAAAAGTCCAATCTTTTGGTTCCAGTTCAACATTTGCTGTTCATGAGCTGGTTTTGCAACATTTCAAACCATGATGACCCACCCACCATAGGATTTCTAGAAAAGAAAATCTTGACAATACAATACTCTTTATTTTGAAAAATGGTGCAAATATCAACCCTTTTATGGGAGCCAAAATCATATTGACTAACAAAAAAGGTACACTTTCTGTAGAGGGTAAGCAAATTTATAGAGCCAGAGGAAGAAAACATGGATGTGGGTCAGATGCAAAGAACATAGGTCCTGAAATTAACATACAAACTATAAATCCAGAATTTCCAGCAAAGCTGGAAAGTACTAATATACACAACTCTTAACAAAATTAAAAATAACTACTGCAGTAGGCATAATATGTTTTAGGTATAAATATCAGTCATACACATTTTCAGATTCCAGCAAGCTACAAAACACATTATAACCTTCCCGCATTGTAGTTTCCAGATTCCAGCAAGCTACGAAACAGTATAACCTTCCTGCATTGTAGTTTCCAGATTCCAGCAAGCTATGAAATATTATAAACATTATAGCTTCCGGATTCCAGCAATCTAAGAAACATTATAAACATTACCTAAAGGAGAAAGAAAACTAAATAAGAAATTGACTTGAAACAATATACTTGGGAGGTATATACTGTGTCTAATATTCATTGTCTTGGTAGCACTTATATAAGGGTCACCATGTGGATCTTCCATGTCAATATGAGAACCTTTAAATTTTAATAAGTAAAAACGAAGTAAACATCAAGTGGTGACAAGAAAACAATGAATTCCAGCTGCTGCACTAACATAAATTAATGACTCATAACCGGTTCATTCCTGAAAACACCAGAACACTCAGTGTAACATCAATGAATGACCTGTACAAGTGTGGATGGGCATCCTTACCTATACGAATGTTCGTAAATAATAGTCGAATGAAATTTTGAAAACAAGGACTTGGAAAGTAAGATCAAATGCACAAGTATCATTCAAAAAACTCAATGTTAACTGCTAAAAATTGTTCTCCAAGTAGGTGTACTATCCTTGTGTACCACAGGCTCACACACACAAAACAGACGTCCCAGTGAAACAAAAGTATAATACTTTATGCAGGCCTTCAGACAGGCATAGACCACATACATATAAGTGTGACCTCACAATATTGTTACATAAGCATTGCAACTTCAAAAACATTTGCAGAAACAAATAGATTGCAGGATGCCGGTGCTGCACTGACCATCACTATTTATGCATGACTTAAAAAAAAACAGCCTATCCACATCAACACTCCCTTTTCAAATAAACACAAGGGGAACATAATTCTGCATCAAACGAAAGAAATTGGGCACCATCAAAACTAATTGAAAACATTGGCTTACATTGATGGATTCACTGTTGGTGGTCAGACTCATCGTGGTTTTGTTGTTGGTGGCGGAGGAGACGAGGTGACAACGGACTGATTGAAAACGGCGAGGCGACTCAGGCGAGGACTGATTGAAAACGGCGAGGGGAGGACAGATTGAAAACGACGAGGCGAGGACGGGGACGAGGGATGAAGATGAACGCAGCGACAGCGAGATGAGGTGACGGATGCAAGGTGACGACGGAGCAATTAAAACGACGAGGTGAGGAGGGTTTGATTGTTTGAAGACAGCGAAGATTGAGAGGGATGAAGAGAAGCTAGGTCAAGACAATTTCGTTCGTGGTTGATGAAATGAAAGTGAATGAGAAATGAAAATGAGTTTTGACTTTTGAGTTTTGAGGCTGAGGGAGGGAATGTAAAAAACTAAAAAAAAGGATTTTGATTTTGAGGGGAAGGGGGATTCGAACCCCTTCCCTTTAGAAAGAAAATTAAAATTTTATCCACTGAGACAGAACTAAACATTGCTACTTGATACAAATATAAATATATATATATAAATATTTCCGGTTCAAACGGTTCTTCGGTTCGGTTCCGGTTTTTTTTTACAGACCCGGACCCGAACCGGAAATTTCCGGTTCTAGTAAAATAGAACCGGACCGAACCGAAATGTTACGGTCCGGATCGGTTCGGGCCAAAATTTTCCGGTTCCGGTTCGGTTCCAGTTCCGGTCCGGTTTCTTACACCCCTACTAACATGTAATAATTCCTTTAAAAAACATCTAATAATGTTTACAAAATCTTTCATTTAGGCTCATTTTGTTTTAAAGAAAAAAAGAAAAAACTTTATAATTTATTAAAAATTTATTAATAGTTGCAATTAATTAATATAATAATTAAAAATGCAAAAAAATATCAAACTTAGACACGAAATATAACAAATATGGTAGGTTCTAGGACAATGAAAAATAAGTTTATTTTTTTGTTATTGAATAATTTTTTCAATTTTCCTCATTAATATCTTCAAATATTCAGTCACATGAATTCAAGTATATTTGTTACATCTATAACTTTAAAATTTGCAATATAAAGCTTAGAGTTTCAAAGTCGCAAATTTGACATTTTTATTGGCTCAAATATTCCAAAAATAAATTCTAAAAATTGCAAAAAAACATGAAAATTTTGAGGAAGAATATAACAATGATGCTATGATAACGAAAAACATTGTTTTAATTTATTGAAATTTCTTTTGAATTTTGTTCTGGTATTTTTTCGAAATTCTCATCAATTTCTTCATTTTTTTTGGTGCTTTCACGTTTGTTACATTTTTCTCAAATTTTTACATTACTTTTCTTTTAAAATTATCAAAAATGAAAAAATGGCAATTTTTCAAAAATTATAACGTTTGATCAAAAACTTTTTTTTAAGAAAATAAAAATTAAGTAGAGTTAATCAATTGAATCAATTGAATCCATCTACTATATAGGCCAATCGAAAACACCACCTTTAGTCAAAATGAAAGAGGTAGGAACTATAGTGGGTATTCTGTTTTTTTAAGTTTAGAAAGAAAAAGAGAAAAGAAAAGGAAAAAATAAAATAAAATAAAAGAAGAGAAAATGGACCAGAGACCAGTCCACGACTCCTCCTCTTCCCACCAACCTGGACAAGTATCATCCTCCTCCAGCTGCTCATTTGCTCCATGTTTTAATGGCCTTCTTCTCCAACCTCTGCGCTTGCCTGGAAAAGAGATTCAAATCCTCCTCCCGAGCTGCCGCCGCTGATGGAGTCGACGGCGACGATGACGACAACGACGGTCTTTTCTTTGACCTCCGGAAGCTTCAGATTGCTACCAACTTCTTCTCCGAGTTGAATCAGCTGGGTCATGGAGGTTTCGGTCCCGTTTACAAGGTATTCCTTCGTGTTTCTAATTTCATTTATTTAACTTTCCGATTCACAGTTGTTGGCTTGCTAGCTGTTGAGGTGCTAGCTCCTTAGTTGTTTTGAAATGTCAGCTAGTTTGGTACACTTATGGTTATGGTGACTACATTACTATACAAACTAATAATTGCTAATATAGAATTGTGGGTTTTGCTGGCGTTGTTTTTCCTGTTTTAGTTTCCGAAGCTACATCATTGGTTAATCATTCGCATAAAATGGTTAATAGCATTTGAATTAGTATGAAGAAGATTGACAGCTTGGTAAAGCATGAAGAATGGTTATTATTTTTGCATCACTTTTCAGTATCAAAATGACTAGTCTCCATTATTTGATTGAAATCGTCACACTTTTTCATTATTTACATTTGTGATTTTATAGGGATTGTTGCCAAATGGTCAAGGAATTGCAGTGAAGAAGCTTTCATTAACTTCCAGGCAGGGACTAAGAGAATTCACTAATGAGGTGAAACTTCTGTTGAAAACCCAGCACAAAAATTTGGTCACTTTGTTGGGGTGTTGTGCAGAAGGGCCTGAGAAGATGCTTGTTTATGAGTACTTACCTAACAAAAGCCTTGATTACTTTCTCTTTGGTAACATACTAATCTCTTTCTTATGCTTGGAAGTATCATTTGATCATCTAATTTAGCTTTTGATACGAAAGATTTAGGATTGTGAAAGCTTAAACAATTTGATGCCCGTGATGCTCATTACCGCTAATATTATTTTTCTATTATGATAGTGCTATTGATTATTAAAAATCCATCCAGCCCATGTTGCTCATTAGTCTTTTAAGAGTGTTTTCTAATGAATTAGTGGAATTCCATTCAATATAGGAAATTTCCTCTAATTGCTGGAAGTCAGCTGCTCTGACCGTCTCACAAGGTCCTGTAGTGGTCCTGGATATGTATTGACCTTGACCTCTTTTGCAACTGTAATTTTAGAAGCTTGATACAGAGTTCACCAAATTTCTGGCACAATAAGACTGATCTTGAAAGTGTTGAGATTTCCAGATAAACAGAAGTCTTCATCTCTGGATTGGACAACTCGATTTCGGGTAATTACTGGTGTCGCAAGAGGTCTACTGTACCTGCATGAGGAAGCGCCAGGGAGGATTATTCACAGAGACATCAAAGCTAGTAATATCTTACTGGATGAACAATTGAACCCAAAGATATCAGATTTTGGCTTGGCGAGGCTCTTTCCTGGAGAAGACACGCACGTGAACACATTCAGGATTTCTGGTACTCGGTGAGTAATTTCTCTGAAGCTTCTTCCTGCAACATTAAGTGATGATAATTTACAGTCTTATGTTGGGGTTTATTTTTTATGAGTAGTTTCTTGTTTTTACTCGTGTCATGGAGCTGACAGCAAAATCTGTAAATACTTGCCTGATTGCAGCGGCTACATGGCCCCAGAGTATGCATTGCATGGATACTTGTCAGTAAAGAGTGATGTCTTTAGCTATGGAGTTTTGGTGTTGGAGATTGTAAGTGGGAGAAAGAATCAGGACCGTCAACTTGCTGTAGAAATGGTGGACCTCTTGAGCTACGTGAGTTAATTTTATAGACAGATCTTTAATTGCACCAGGCATGATTTGATCCAGATTTTACTTACTCCTATTTTTGCACTTTATTGATGTTGTTATACAGACGTGGATGCTTTATCAAAAAGGAAGCATGTTGGACCTTGTTGATCCATCCCTAAGTAGGTTCAACCGCGATGAGGTATTGATGTGCATTCAACTAGGTTTGTTATGCTGTCAACAAAGCATTGCAGATAGGCCTGATATGAACTCCGTTCACCTCATGCTTTCAAGCGACTCGTTCACCTTGCCAAAACCAGGTAAACCTGGAATTCAAGGTCGTGCATCTCGATGGACCACCACCACAACTTCTGCTCTCACTAATTCAAACAATGCTAGTAGTAATGCTGGTAGCACAAGCACAAACAAAGGTGCCACCCGGGTCTCTGGTGGCAATAGTTTTGCAGAGGAATACTCTAGAAATTCAATCTCGGTTTCTTCCATCGGCGAAGGCAGATAGATAAGCATCTTGTATAACTTAATGAGGTAATTTAGCTCTATAGGTATTATGTATAGCATTAATTCTTTATGGTCCGCAAGTCGTCTCTTTGACTGAAACATTTTGAGTTATGATGAATCAGTTTCTGAGCAGTCCAAAAAAATAAAAAATGAACATTCAATTTCTTATCTTGAATTCCAGGAGTTGGTAGTTTTCCCTTGAATTTTCTGTTTTCAGGTCTGAATATATCAAAAGTCAAAATTGAATAACCTCCGGTTTAATTCCACGTGCTTGCTTAATCTGACAAACTCTGTAATTAACTTCTTAATTGAACAACAGTTATACGACTGGATATTACAGTCTTACAACGTATAGGATTTGCTAGTTAGACAAACTGGGCTTAGAGTTGTTCTCGGCCCATTATGGCTTTACGGATTTGGGCCCATGACAGATTCCCCCCCGGTGGAAATCCCTTCACCACAAGGGAGAGGAAGGAAATTTGTGTTGCAAGGCTTCCGGTGCGGTTAATTGTGCCGTTCATTCACAACATAGTTATCAGTACCGGATCGGATAGTGAACCGGAAATGAAAATTTGGTGGTTCAACCGGATTGTAGATACTGGTCCGTTTTGAACCGTTCACACATTGAACCGTTCAATTTTAGATAATTGAACCGGATTGAACAGGCTGATTTTTACTATAGCATTTTATAATATATCAAAATTTATTATTAAAATTGAAAAAGAAGTAAAACAGTGTCGTTTTGGGCTGTATCAAAACGACGCCGTTTTGCTTTGGCTCTGATATGGGCGAGTGGGCCGTGTCAAAACGACGCCGTTTTGACACGTCATCGAACTAGCCGGTTTGACTAAAAACCGGCCGGTTTGCCTGTTCGTTAAAAACCAACCGGGTCGACCGGTCCAACCTGGGTTACATGCAAATCAGGTCCGATAATTGAATCGGATCGAAAAAGTGAAAAAATCCGGTTGAACCGGTCGAACCGGCCGGTCATATCCGATTCTGATAACACTGGTTCACAATCGCTAATTAATTGTTTATGATAATAATTTAGAAATGGTAAGGTTGTAGTTTTAGACCTATAATTAACCCATTAAAAATTAGGTTGTGGTTTTCCACATTAATAATCCTTATTAACCGCATCCGTTTAATATTTATATATATTTTATACTTTTATATATTTAGAAATATATTTAATAAAATTAATAATTATAATAATGTAATACATAAAATATTTATTTCTATGCGAATTTTGATGGATATTTTCAATTTCATGTTGGATGTTATTTAGCTATGGTAATTTTTATATTATTGTGATATTAATTGTTATAATTATTATTATTTGATGAATAATATTATATATTCACTAATATCATCAATTTAATTGAGTAGTTTTTTTATTAGTGGATAACTGCTAGATAATCATTAATGGTGAATAATTTTCGGGAAAATTGTAAAATTGAGATAATGTAAATTTCGCGGTTGCTGTGAGATTGTAATTTTGAGTGGAATTAAGTAGTTAGGTTGTTCATTTGGATGATTTTCGTGGTTAATGGCACAACCCTCATTCCTACTTCTACCCATTACCAACTAATCTTGATTTCAATATGCTGACTGTAGGAGTAGAGTAAGGCAAATACTCCTCGACGATGAAATTCGTCCCGTAATTATTTTATTAAGGATGAAATTCTTCCTCGATGATGTATAAGAAAGGATGAGATTTGTCCATTGAGATTTTATGAAAAGAAAAACATAAATTTCTTTCTTTATGATTGATTGAGAAAGAAACAAATTTTCATTATTGATTTCTAAACAAAGAGAGTATTTATAGCCCGGAATAAAAACAAGAGGTTGTTCTACTAATGAGAATGAACGTATTTTAATTTAATGTATATTTGTCCACATCAGAAAAGGAATATACATAAAAGGATGAAATTTGCCGCTTAAGTTTCATCATAAAGAACAAATTTCATGTTTTAGAACGCACATAAAAATCATGAATTAATCCTTTAGGGTTTATAGCAAAAGGATAAAATTCGATTTTTAAGAAAAAAGATATTGGTTATACAACTTGTGGACTTTTAGATGAGATTAAATAATAAAAATTTATTTATACCTAAAAGTGAAACACGTTACAAGAAAATGAATTAAACATTATATAAAAAGTATTACAAAAGAATGAATTATAAATTGTAAGATCGATCTGAACGGTGAAGCTACTTTTAAAATGACTGAATATTTTAAGTGTCCAATAACTATGATTCTAAAATATATATAAAGAAAATCATCTTTAAAATGTATCCAAAAAGGCTAAAATTCATGCTTTAAAATGCAAATAAAACCCTAGACTCCCCTCTCTTTTTCTCTTTGAAAAATTCCTAGCCTCCATTCCTTTAGGGATGAAAGTGTAGAACCGCGAACCTCCCAGAGTATTTTTCCACAAAATGAGTTCACTCAGCTGCCCCAAATCCTCCATGTAAATGCGCTAAATGTCATCGGAATCTGGGCAGAATGTCAGAGTTTTTATACTGGTAGAAAGGGTCGGTGCTCGGCTTTCATCAAAAGCTGTGGCGATCATGGCATAAATTATGTTTTCTTAAAAATAATTAGGGACCTATTTATAATAATGGTTTATAAGGGTGGGAATTTATTAGCTGATAAGGTAGGTGTCTATCATCTGGAAATGCAGCACTAAACTAGAGGGGAGCATGCTTATAATTTAAAGCAGAAGTCAGTTTGGCATATAATTTGACAGGGTAATACTAAATTTATTCCTAATTTTATAACCTATACTATATAAAAAGAATGAAAGGGCTTATTCTTTTAAATTACTATGATATCCTTAAAATATTAAAATTTTTAAAGGTGTAATAGTCTTTTAATTTTTAAAATTACCTACCTATTAAAATTGAATAAATCTATTATTCAACTACTTATTTAATTAATTAACTTACCTATTAAAATTGAATAAATCTATTACTCAATCACTTATTTAATTAATTAACCTTATTAAACCCTAAGCTTCATGACCTTCTTCTTCTTCCACCTTCCAATTGTAGCGCCAAAAGAACAAAAAGGTACGAACTTTAATATTTGCTGGTAATTGGTTTCATCTTTATTTCTTCATTAAGATCAATGAATCAAACTTATAGTTTATTTCTAATTTATAATACACGTTTTTATTGATTTATGGAATTCAAGACATCAAATTTATAAGCATAATTAAAAAGGAAATTGTAAGCAAATTTGTGTAGAAACTCATTGCCATCTCAATTAATTTGTATCTATATATGCTGGATGTCCTAGTCGTCGCCGTCACCGCCACCGTCACCACCAAATCCTCGCGGAAAATTGAATTCCCTCTCGCCACCAGCATCCGTTCTATGAGATTCCATGGAAAACAGCTCTATTGGATACATTCCCTCATCCATTTCTTAATATTTATACACACCTGGGAATTTAATTATACCTCCCCCTTGAACTGTCAATATTTCGAGTACTGGTAATTGGTTTCATCTTTATTTCTTCATTAAAATCAATGATAGTGGTAACTAGCGGGATTGAACTACCAATATTTCGAGTATTCTCAAATCTGCTAGCCCCTTTATTAATTTAGTCGCTGATATATATCAACGCACTTAACTTTCTTGCTGCTGGTTGAATAATTAATTTCTTCAATTGAAATAGATTTATATGTCACGAATAGCTTTTTAGTAATATATTTAACATGCTAATTGTGTTTTCGTCTTCACAGATTCGTCGTGTTTTTGGTAGCAGCTTGCTTGGCAATTCCTCCAATCACATTGGTAGCGAGTTGTGGTATGAATTATATATTTATTATATAAATCTTATATTTAATTAATTTATTTATTTAGCTCGGTCCATATGTGTATGTATTTATGATTGTCGAAATTGTTTGAACCATCATCATTATTTTTTTCTGATTTACCTTATATCAAAGGTGGAACCTGCCATCTAACTTAAATTAGTTATTTACTATTTTCATGCTTTGAAAATCTTTCGTTAAATGATAACATCATTCCACCAGATTTTGTATTTTCATGCTATTTCAACTTTTTCCTTTAAGCACAATAGATCCATGTTGTATTTATTTAGTTCGATCTATATATGTATATTTATACAATTTTATACACTATTTAATAAATTTCTTAAATTACCACTTACTTGCAAATTCATGTTTTAAATTTATTTCAATTGTAGGAAAATGTCTACAAACAAAAGAAAAGCGACCAATGGTTTCATGGTGCCACATGTTAAAAGAAGAGAACGAAATTGGTTGCTTAAAGCTCAATCATTTCTTTATGAATATCAAGGTATGTGATTATTTAATATTTTAAAATTAATAATTTGATTCAATGTTTGATTTGATGGTGTCAAATATTTTATGTGATTAATTAATAATTTGATTCAATGTTTAAAATTATTTGGACTGACTAATACTAGACTATATAATAAATCTTTTATTTGTTTTAATTCGGAGTGACTAATACTAAACTATATAATAAATCTTTTATTTGTTTTAATATGTAGGACATATATAAGTTGAACCATCTATTTCACCTCTACATACGTTAAAGGATGTTCCCAGTTGTAACTATTGTGGTGCAAAAAGATTTCAGTTCGAGCCACCAACATTTTGTTGTCAAAATGGACAAGTTAAATTGGCGCATACACATTATGATGATGATTTGCTAGAACTTTATACGTCACAATCGGAAGAAGCGAAAGAGTTTCGTAGAAAGATTAGAAAATATAACAGTATATTTGGGTTTACGTCATTTGGTGTAAAGTATGACAAAGAACTTGCTTCATCGAGGAAAGAAGTTTATACCTTTAAAGCTCAAGGTCAGGCATACCACAACCTTCTCGGATTGGTGCCTGCAGAGAATAATCCAGTGTATTTTCAACTTTATTTTTATGATACTGATAATGAGCTACAAAATAGGATGAGAATTATGGAGAATGCTAACTTGAATGAAAGCATTATGAAGATTTTGGAATGCTAAATTTTTGAAAGGCTTCAAAGATATTTCCTCACTTGACGATTTACAAATCCATATCAACACAAGTGTTAATATTGATCAAAGAGTTTATAACTCGCTTTCTGTTGATCAAGTTGCTGCTATATGGATTGAAGGAAATAATTTTAATGTTCCATTTGAAAGAGATATAGTTGTTCATGTACATTCGGGACAGAGCCACAAAATTAAACATTACTTTAGCTGTTATGATCCTCTCCGATACACACTTTGCTGAAAAGGAAGGAGAAACCCTTTATGAAATAAAAGATGAAAAGCCTATCATTGCCTTATCAAACGGAATGATATCAAAATATCAAGGTAAGTCTATAAAATATAGTTTTGAGTCAATTTTTATATATAACATGACCTATATACAATTGCTCAAATTAGGAATTTTACAAGTATCAAGTACAAGAACGACAATAGTGATGATCAATCCCATAACATATGAGACAGATGAAATCCAGCAATGGTAAGGATATATGTATATATATGAGATATAATATAAGATTATTTTACCATTATCTATTGTTTAAGTTATTATTTTTTTCATTTAACTTTACAAATATTTATACATTACAGTTTGACCTATACTCAACAAGAAGACACCCAGAAGATAATCAAATCACCTTCAAAGAGAATGGACAATGCAACCAAAACAACTGTAGAATAAATTGCGAACGAAATTGTATCATCAAAACAATAGGTACCAACCACAAAGCAAAAAAATTAGTTATGAGTATAAATCAAAAACTAACATTAACTCTTATTATTACTTTGCAATCTTTCTACGTCCTAACAACAACTATTACCGAAGTGATTAATAAAAGACAACCTTGGTATGAATCATGTAAAAAGTGCTGGAAGAAAGTATTTTACATGGGTGAGCGTCAAGCAACATGCGACAGGTGTAACAATTACGTTGAGACAATTCTAAGGTAATTTCAAACAAATTACAAATTATATTATGTTAAACATAAAACAAGATGACTAAGATTCAACTAACAATTTCAGGTACATGCTGAGATTACAAGTTAATGATGGTGAGAATGAAGCAACAATTGTTCTTTTTGATGAGACAGAAACACTAATAGGTTGTAACATCAAGAAATACAAAGAATCAGTTGACGACAAGGTAATTTTTTTTTAATAGTGATAGTAAATTAATTTTATTATATAAAAAAATACTAATATTATTCTCAATGTAACAGGAAAAAGAGAAGTCACCACACTATAGAAAAATGATATCTTGCAAGGACAAGGAATTTGATTTCTTAGTCAAGGTCAGTGAAAAAAATGAGAGGGAACGACAGAGAAATATATTTATCGCTGAAGAGATTCATGCAACTAAAAAGAGGACACCAACTGAAGAAGAAACTGATGAAGACGAGGAGTTATTAGCGGTAGTTTGGAAAAGGAGCCAGCAAAATAAAGTTCAAATGAATAATGCAACTGATGGTTGCCGAGACCGTCAAAATAAATCAAGTTACAATTTACCATGCACGTATATAATTTAATTGCAGCAAGTGGTAAAAGGATCGTTCCTCAGAGATTCGGTGGATTAAAATCAATTCTTTGTATTAATTTAAAAGGGTGGTAAATACCAATATGAGTTGTTGGTTGGTTGCAAACAATTTAGATTGACAGAAATAAACAAAACAGAAAACGCAGTGGATGATTTTAACCAGTTGATAATGGCTTCCCAGTAAGGACTTCTTATAGCTCATGATTCGAATAGATTGATCATAGATGCAAGAGTATTAAACACTAAACTTATAGGAAGGCTATAGAGACCAGGTATTGGTCACCTAGATCTCCTACTTTCCTCCTACACAAGACATCCAAAGAGACACTCTATTGGAAGTCCCTAATCATCCTAACAATCCTAAGAGACACTCTATAGGATTTAATCAGGGCAATTGATAGACGCAGGGAAATACCTAATCCCAGGCCTGAGATAGAGATTCGTGTCTATCCTATAAACCAGATCTGATCCTTCTTCTAGCTGTCACCAGCTAGTTGCCTTCGTATTTCTCTTGGCAATGTAGACTCCAAAGCCGCCAGAAAAGACTGTAATCGTTCCAAACCTTAAGTGAAGCTGATCAGACTTTACTAAGAACAAGGACAAGTTATCATGCAAACAAGAAGGATAAGAATACAAGTATAGAATGTGTGAAGTGCGATTTGATCTCACAACCTAAGAATCATGGCTTTGAATCCTTACTAAGAAGAAGGCATTTAGCCTATAATAGACATAACAATAGTAATAATAAAGGGACGAACATAAACTGAATCCGAATTATATTGAAAATAAGAGAATAGTTTAAGCTGCAACAATGGTAGAAAAAATCCAAGCGAGCAGAGATACCTTTCTTCTACTCAGCGGCAACTTTAAATAACAAAACCTATCTCTGGTTCAAAATTCAAAAGACGAAGAGAAGAGATAGAAATCTAATCTACGGGATTGTTCATTTAAATACAAAAAGAGGGAATCGATTATGCTAATCGATTAAGGAGTTCTAAGCATAGTTGTACTTCTTTCCTTCTGGAAGACGACAGCTCAATTCCAGGGCTTAAGCTCGCGGCCCATGGATAATTCTCGCGGCCCAGGCAGCTCATTAAGTCGGTTGACTCTGGTCAATGCTCCAACTTCCAGTCTTATCCCAGGTCTGGGATCATATCGTTCTTCGATCAGCAAAACAGCTCTGATAGAGGCTCTTTTGGCTCCTTTTGATTAATTCTGCTTCTCAGCAGTGTCTCTATAGAAAAGGAGGGAAGAACCAACAATTAGCAGTATCATCATCCCAAAACGGAAGTAAAAAGATGATGAAAAGATGACATTTTAGC
Source organism: Viola odorata (assembly GCA_963691705.1). Lineage (NCBI taxonomy): Eukaryota > Viridiplantae > Streptophyta > Magnoliopsida > Malpighiales > Violaceae > Viola > Viola odorata. Next base: position 32,367,679 of record OY829546.1, read on the forward strand.
GCTCTATCAAATCCCCCACACTATCTTATGCTTGCCCCCAAGCATTTCTAACCTAACACAAGACTCAACAAAACAAAACACATACAAACAAAGATCAATCAGTGTCGACTTCAGAGCACCCAGTTCATATAGATCCATCCAATATTACCAAGGCTTAACCAAGACTCGAAACTCACCTGATCTGATATAGTCCCATAATCGAGTGCTTAGCGATCAAACCCTGCGATTGAAAACACACAGAATAATTCCCATTTCCTTCTACCACCCCCTTCACATTGACTGGAAAGATTTTTAGTCTACCCCCTAGGCATCTCCTATTTTTTTTTTCTTAACTTTGATCAGCTGAAGTTTCTTGGTTACCCTCGCTTAAATTAGGCCTGGGTACCAAGACATTCGAATCTTCCTTTTTTAGAGTTGATTGTAGTTCCTTGGATATTCTTGCTTAATTGAGGCATGAATACCAAGGCAGCAACATAACCTTTTTATTCATAATTATTTTTTTCATAGTTGCTAAACTTCTAAAAATGATTTCGGGGGTAGGCCTATAGAGATAGTCAATGTGTCGAAGGCAGCAGGGTAAAGAATGCCAGTTCTGTATGTTTCCTCTCTTAAGATTCAATCATAAAGCCCAAGTATCATGACCCTATGTAGAGTAAGTGAGTTTCACAAGTATTGGAAAAATTATACCTTGGTAATAAAACATGGATTTATGAACTGAAACATCTTTTGCTTCCTACGTGATGAAGTGCGTGCTCTGAAACTGATTGTCATGATCTTTGTTCGGACACACTAAATTAATCTACAAACATGCAATAAAATCAAAATAAAGCATGCTCAAGACAAACTGACACGACTCGAAGGTAATAATTTGAAAAACAGACTCTATAAACAGACTCAAACAAGCATTCAAAACACATCAAATAACAAAAATACTCCCCCACACTTGATGACACTTTGTCCTCGAAGTACGAGAAAGAAAAAGACTCAACGTTAAAAAGAAGAAATGACTAGGAAAGGAAATACCCGGGGCAATCATGGGTTGGGTGGGAAGGTGTTTTGCATGAGCTTTTCTAGGAGCTGCTGCTGTATAGCATCTGAGTGCTTCTGGTCCTCAATCAGCTTCTGGATATGAGATCCTTGCTGCTCAACAGCTTTTTGCAAAAGCTCCTGGTTAGCCAAAATCTGGGTCATGATAGATGTGATATTTTGCATCTCATCCCCAGCCCTGGGATTCTGGTTTTTTGGTGGCTGCGATCCTTGGTCTGATGTAGAGGCACGCTTCTGCGCTGGGATGCTTTCTCCTGCCATAAAATCTTTTTCAAAAATGAAGTTCCCTCTATTCTTTGCAGAGAAGATGTGGTCTTCAGTAGGAGTGAAACCTGTATTACTGCGCAGCACACGGTTCTCATCCAGGTGAAAGTAACCCATCGAATCCAAAGATTTTAGATCTAGAATGTGCAAATCAGATGATTTATACAAATCGCATGCAGACACATCTAGACCCCTATGCTGGACAGCAAATGCAGTAATCAAGGATCCCAATGGCAGTTTATTCTTAACAGTCCTGAATTGCTTACAAAGCCAAAAGCCTAAATTAAGCTTATGCTCATTCACCATACACCAAAGAAAGAACAACTCTTATTTAGAAATCACACCAGTAATACCAGATTTTCCAGAAAAATTGATGGCTAAAAATCTATGAATTATCCTAAGTGATAGATCTGGAATAGCATGTGCCTTGGCATGGCTGTCATCAAAAGTTGCTGCAGGATCTTTAGTAATTTGTTTCCATGCCTCATGCTTATCAAACAGTGGAAATTCAGGGTAATCAGTTAAGCAATTTACATACCAGTTAGATGTCAATTCATTCTCAGGCACATAACCAGTAAACACATTAAATTCATCCATAGAATAGTGGGCATATTTATTCATCAATCTGAAGTTAACCTCTTTAACACCTACTTTATTTTTAGTATTCATCCAAAAGGAAGCATAAAATTCTAGTGTGAGCTCTAAGAAAGTAAGATGTTCAAGGAAAAACAAAGGCTCCCACCCTACATTTTGGATATACTTAGTGAGAGGATCAATAAGGTCAAGATCAGACAGCAACTGATAATCACAACGGGCGCATGCAATCACATCATATTCATATTTAATGGCTAAACATTCAATAGACTCAAGTTCATCAAAATTAAGCCAACCCTTGAGATTTTCAAGGGCTGGTACCTGTTTTGAAGCTCTGCCTCCTTTAGCTCTGGACTTGATTCTTACATGGCCCTTCTGCTCCATCTAGGCTGCTTGTTGAGAAGGCATCCCAGGCTTTTGTACCTTGTTGAGGGGTATGTGGGGACTCTTCTGCTCAGGCCTGGTATTGGATGCATTGGCCTTTGTTTTGATCCTCTTAGCTTTGGTCTGACTGCCACTGGCTTCATCATCAGGCCTGATGGAAGTAGCCTTTTCTGGGACCTCTGGGGTTTTGCATTCTGGCTCCTTCCTCTTCTCCCCCACACTGATCTTCTTCGGAGTCGACTTCTCAAGAACCTGGCTCTGCTTCCCTTTTCTCAGGCGAGATAAGGGGACATCCTCAGATTCCTCCTTGAAATCATCAACGGCCTCTGCTGGTTTGATGATACGATCACACCTACCTTTGAAACTGAAGACCACACGTTTCCATTCAAGCCGGGCTACGCCCATGAGGCCCGAAAGAACCCGAACTCACCTAATTTTGAAGACACGTTCTAGGCTACTTCTTACCCTTCAAATGGGCTTGGAAGCCCATCAAAATGAAAAGGAAATTTCGTCCATCTTAGAAGGAAGGAGGAGCTCATTAAGGGAATATTGCCCATTTTGTGTAATAATATAAATAGCTAGTTTCTTGCTTATTTTTATTAGTTTAGATATTTGAGAGAATATTGTGAGTGAGTTTTCCTCCCTTTTCTCTCCTAAACTCTTACCCATTCCTTGGAAGGATTATTGAGTTGAGTTTACTCCTCTTTAAATCCCTCCTGGGAGTTTATCATTGTAATCGATTGAGTGTGTATCTTTCGAATCATTTGCCTACTGTTCTTGCTACTGAATCTACAAGCTTTCAAGTGTGTTGTTACAATCATTATCATCTTGTTCAATTCGTCCATCCATCCATCCAACCATAAACATCCACGGTAAATTCAATCCATTTCATCATTGTGTTCATCCTTAATTCTTCCATTTAAATCCGCTGCGCCAAATCCGAGTCATTTCCATTATTATTCGAATAATCATCCTCTTGTATGTGTCAACTTAAGAACTAGATCCAACGGTCAAGAGCTCAATACTCTACGGTTCAATTAAAAATGAGCCGGAGCGTATCAAGTAGTAGCGGAGCTCTAGCTGTTCTTGAGTTGTTCGTCTGTTTTCTTTTCCGTTTATGTCAGTTTCTTCACTCAGAAACTTCTGAATTTTTGTGTCAGTCAACTTAAACTTGTGTGTAACATTTGTCGTTCTTTAGTCGTCTCCAAATTCTGAGTAAATCATATACTTTTTATTCAAAACAAAACAGTGCGCAGAATCAACCGCGAAACGTTGTTTTCTGAGTTCTTGGTATTTTTCAAGAGAGTTCCAGCCGGAATTTGATTTTCTGTCCTGAATGAAAGTTATAGATCTACATCTTTTGAGTGTCCCTGTAAAAGTTCTAAATTTTTAGCCAACGTTTCCTATGGATAAGAGTCAATAGCCGAAGGTCTGTCAAAGAACAACTCCATCAGACAGCTTGTTGTTCTTGTTGTGTTCTTCATCATTCTTGAGTCATTTTCGTCTTCACCATTCTAAAGATGAATCAAGGTCATTTTTAATCTTCTTTCCAGTCATTTTCGTGTATCCCAAGGTGTTTGTATCAGAAGTCTTCCTTGGATACACAAGGCAAAGTCTTGAGTCACAAAAGTCCTACAATATCTTCATTTTTCTTCTAAAATCTTGTAATTTCAATTGTGTACCTCCCAAGTCTTGAGTCTTCCACCATTCACTCTAGACCATATCCTCTTCCAAAGTCTTAGATCTCCAATATCTTCAAACATTTTCGTTTTTCTTCCAAGAAAAATATTCTCCACAAATTTCTGTCACAAAAGTCTTCCAAAATCTATCACAAAAGTCTTCACAAATCTTCTCTTTCACCTAAAGTCTTAGATATCAATTTGCATATCTTCCAAGTCTTAGATATCAATTGTGTATCTTCTCATATTTTCTTCAAAGTCTAGTCTTAGATATTCCATATCTTATTCCAAACCATATCTTTCTTAGTCTTACAATATCTTCCTTAAGGTCAAAAATAAAAATAAAAATAAAATACACAAAAAACAAAAGAAGAAGAGAAAGAACACCAAACATCTTCTTTCTTTCTTGTCTACGTTCATGTGCCAACCTCTTCCCACCTTTGAATAATTAAACAATCCCTTCTCATGGCCAAACAGCCTATGTCAATTAGAATACTTGAAGCCATAGAGAGAGGTCAGGCCGAAGCAGACCAAAGGCATGCTAAATTAATGGCCATGCTCACGTCTCTAGTGAGGAATATGGATATACTAATCCCCACCCCACCAATAACAATCCAGCCGCCTCCACTTTCTCAATCTTTTGAACCGAAGTTGTTGCTAGAAAATTGTAAATTGATTGAAGATAGTATGGTTGTAAATCCTACTGCAATGGGTGAAAAATGTGAGGATGAGAATGAGGAAGCAAAGAGTGATATTGAGGGTGAAAAGAGAGAGGAAATAACAATGAGGGCTGAAAGTATGAGAGAAGAAAGTGAGGAAAACATTAAAGAGAATGTTTTATTTACTAACGATCCAATGAGCGTGCCTTTGAGCAATGAGGATCGTTTAGCTCTCACTAACATTGATGACTCATTTTCTTCTGTTTGTAAGCTAATTGTGCAGAATTTTCCTAAGGGTTTTGCCAAGGATTTTGGAGCCTATGCAGACCCTTTCATGACCTCAATTCCTAGGCAAGACGACAAGCTTAAAGTTGTGGATTTTGAACTACTTGTGCAGGATTCTCCTAAATCTTTTGTGAAGGATTTAGGCGCCTACAAGGATCATTTCTTACATTCCACTTCAAGCAGAGACTCCCAAATTAAAGTTATGGATTCGAGGATGAATCATTTCGAAGGGAAAGGTGATGATACGATCACACCTACCTTTGAAACTGAAGACCACACGTTTCCATTCAAGCCGGGCTACGCCCATGAGGCCCGAAAGAACCCGAACTCACCTAATTTTGAAGACACGTTCTAGGCTACTTCTTACCCTTCAAATGGTCTTGGAAGCCCATCAAAATGAAAAGGAAATTTCATCCATCTTAGAAGGAAGGAAGAGCTCATTAAGGGAATATTGCCCATTTTGTGTAATAATATAAATAGCTAGTTTCTTGCTTATTTTTATTAGTTTAGATATTTGAGAGAATATTGTGAGTGAGTTTTCCTCCCTTTTCTCTCCTAAACTCTTACCCATTCCTTGGAAGGATTATTGAGTTGAGTTTACTCCTCTTTAAATCCCTCCTGGGAGTTTATCATTGTAATCGATTGAGTGTGTATCTTTCGAATCATTTGCCTACTGTTCTTGCTACTGAATCTACAAGCTTTCAAGTGTGTTGTTACAATCATTATCATCTTGTTCAATTCGTCCATACATCCATCCAACCATAAACATCCACGGTAAATTCAATCCATTTCATCATTGTGTTCATCCTTAATTCTTCCATTTAAATCTGCTGCGCCAAATCTGAGTCATTTCCATTGTTATTCGAATAATCATCCTCTTGTATGTGTCAACTTAAGAACTAGATCCAACGGTCAAGAGCTCAATACTCTACGGTTCAATTAAAAATGAGCCGGAGCGTATCATTTGATCTTGTAGGTGGGATCAGAAGCGGTTTCTTCACCGGAGCTAGTGGAATTATGCTCTGGTGACTCAACCGTCTGATCAACGGCCGACTCAGCCTGGGCTGCTCCCTCAGGAATCGATTCTTCTACCCGACCTGATGGGTCTGGTTGAAGAATCTCAGAAACATGCTCAGCGTCATGCTCAGCAACATGCAAATCGTCGGCTACTGGAGACGACGGTGGTGGCGACTGTTGTAGTGGACCCGGCGAGGCAATATGAATGGGGTTTTTAGGTTGTGGCGGTGGGGTAGCATTTCTGGCTTTTGGAGGAGAAGGCGACGGTGTGGGATGTTGATTGGCATCTTCGTTGATAATATTATCGACCGGCGATGATGGAGGAGTGTTGATAATCACGGCCTTAGGCTTTGCTTTTGGTTTGGATTTGGCTGCTCTTTTTGGGGCTTTGTTCGAAGAGGGTTTTGTGGATCTGCCAGCTCTGGTGAGAACCATGGTGGAGTTCTAGGAATTGAGGGTCTGGGATAGATGGGGAAAGAGAGAAGAAGAAGAAAGATGATGACGATTGCTTTTGATTTAGGGTAAATTTAGGAAAAAGAAGGAAGAGTGTTAGTTTAGTTGGGATTTTTGATCGGATATAGAATAGAGGAAGAGTTTTGGTTTGGGCGAACAACGGTCATATTAATTAAATAATATTACCGTTGGAAAAATAATGATGAGTTTATCTGGAATCTACTTTTTACTTTTTGCGCGATTACCTAGACTTATCTTTCTAAGGCCTTCTCCCAGCCCTGGGATTAGAGCAGATTCCACCAATTCCATAACTCTGAAAAATCTCTTATCCCCGACCTGGGATAAGATCAACTTTAACTGTAACAGCCTCCTGATTTTCCTGAAAAAAAAAACAATCAATGAATTTCCATCAGATTCTCTTCAAGATTTATTCAAATAAAATACGATAATTAAACTGAAACCAAGGCATGGGTTGCCTCCCATGTAGCGTCCTTCTTTTATGTCTTGGACTAGACATGAAATTCTTCATCTATTTTGACTTGGTTGGACTTGAATTTGCTCCACCGTGCAGCTCTAAAATCCTTCGTGGTAAGGTTTCAGCCTCTGTCCATTAACCTTGAACGTCATTCCCTTCTTCGTATCCTGTATATCAATAGCACCATAAGGGTAAATGTTAACAACAATATATGGACCTATCCATCTAGATTTTAACTTTCTAGCGAAAAGTCTAAATCTAGAATTAAATAGTAACACTTTCTGGCCCACATGAAATGTTTTATCCTTAATGATACTGTCATGATATTTCTTAGTTTTAGCTTTAATGAGTTGGGAGTTCTCATATGCATCTCTGCGCATCTCTTCTAATTCTTGGAGTTGTAGTTTCCTTGCTGCTGCGTCCCTTTTTAGTTCCAAGTTGCATTACTTAATTGCCCAAAAGGACTTGTGTTCTATTTCGACAGGAAGGTGGCAAGATTTTCCATACACTAGATTGTAAGGAGTTGTTCCAATGGGAGTCTTAAATGCTGTCCTATACGCCCAAAGAGCGTCATCTAATCTCTGACTCCAGTCTTTTCTGTCCGGATTGACTGTCTTTGCTAGAATAGCCTTTACGTCTCGGTTTGAGACTTCTGCCTGCCCATTGGTCTGGGGATGGTATGCTGTGGACACCCTATGATTGACCTGATATTTTGCAAGTAAGGCAGTAACTACCTTGTTGCAAAAGTGGGTCCCTCTGTCGCTGATTAACACCTTGGGTACTCCAAACCTGTTAAGAATGTGAGACTTTAGAAAAGAGACCACAGTTTTGGCATCATCGGCTGCAGTAGCTTTGGCCTCAACCCACTTAGATAAGTAATCAACAGCAAGAATGATGTACTGGTTTCCTCCAGACCTGGGAAAAGGACCCATAAAGTCGATTCCCCAGACATCAAATACTTCACAAGAAAAGATGGGGTTTAAGGGCATTTCATTCCTAGCAGATATATCGCCAACCTTTTGACAATTAGGGTAATTCTGGCAATATAGGTGGAAATCTTTAAAGAGTGTTGGCCAATAAAAACCACATTCAAGGATTTTTAATGCTGTTCTTTTAGGTCCGTAATGACCTCCACATGCCTCTGTATGGCAGAATCTTAAAATAGATTCAAATTCATTTTGGAGAACACATCTCCTCAATATTTGGTCTTTACCAATGTTCCACATGTAGGGTTCATCCCATACATAAAACTTGGAATCTCTTCTTACCTTTTCCCTTTCTCTGTATGTCATGTTCTGGTCGAACTTACCTGAATGCAGGAAATTGGCTATATCTGCATACCATGGTCTTTCCACCAGGGCAAGGATAAGGCTTTCATCTGGCCCTTCTCCCAGGGCAAAGAAAAGGGCTTCGTCTGGAAAATCCTCCTTTACTGGTTCATGGTCTGGTTTCACGAGTAATCTGCTCAAGTGATCTGCTACTAGATTCTCTTTGCCGCTTTTATCTTTAATCTCTAGGTGGAACTCCTGGAGCAGTAATATCCATCTGATCAATCTCAGTTTGGCTTCCTTTTTGACTAGCAAATAGCGTAATGCTGCATGATCAGAGTAAACAACTACTTTAGTTCCCAATAAGTATGCACGAAATTTATCTAAAGCAAAAATTATGGCAAATAATTCTTTCTCTGTTGTTGTATAATTTTTTTGTGCATCGTCAAGCATGCGGGACGCATAATAGATAACGTGTGGATCACGTCCTTCCTTTTGTCCTAAAACAACACCAACAGAATTATTAGAAGCATCGCACATAATTTCGAATGGTAAATTCCAGTTTGGAGCTTTAATGATGGGGGTTGTTGTTAATTTTTCTTTCAATGTGTCAAAAGCAGCCTCACAATCAGAGTCGAATTTAAACTCTGTTTCCTTCTGGAGCAACCTGCAAAGTGGGGCAGCAACCTTCGAAAAATCTTTAATAAATCTTCTATAAAAGCCTGCATGCCCTAAGAAGGAACGAACTTCACGCACGTTAGTAGGATATGGCAAAGAGTCAATAACATCTATTTTAGCCTTATCTACTTCTATTCCTTTTTGAGAAACTATGTGTCCTAAAATCAGACCCTGATTAACCATGAAATGACACTTCTCATAGTTTAAAACAAGGTTTGTTTCTAAGCAGCGTTTTAGAATTTTCTCAAGGTTTTCTAGACATTCATCGAAAGAATCGCCATAAACAGTAAAATCATCCATAAAAACTTCTATTCCTTTTTCTATGAATTTAGAGAAAATACTCATCATACACCTTTGGAAAGTTGCAGGTGCATTGCACAATCCAAAGGGCATGCGTTTATATGCAAAAGTTCCAAATGGACAGGTAAAAGTAGTTTTGTCTTGGTCCTCAGAAGCGACGGGTATTTGGTGAAAACCGGAATACCCATCAAGACAACAATAGTGAGACTTACCTGACAGCCGTTCAAGCATTTGATCTATGAAAGGGATTGGAAAATGATCTTTCCTAGTCGCTGAATTGAGTCTCCTATAATCGATGCATACTCGCCATCCATTTTGTACTCAAGTTGGCACCAATTGCCCTTCAGCATTTTCCACTACTGTTATCCCCGTCTTCTTTGGGACTACCTGTACTGAACTAACCCAAGTGCTATCTGATATGGGATATATCACTCCAGCATTTAAAAGTTTTAATACTTCCTGTTTGACGACGTCTATCATAGGAGGATTAAGTCTCCTTTGCGGTTGTCTCACTGTTTTGCAGTCTTCTTCTAGGTGGATCTTGTGTGTGCATATGACAGGTGAAATCCCTTTTATGTCAGCTATAGTCCATCCTATAGCTTCTCTGTTGTCCTTCAAGACTCTCAAGAGTCTATCCTCCTCTAACCGAGATAGTTTGTTTGAGACTATCACTGGCAGGCCTTCTCCCTGGCCTAAGAAACAGTACTTCAAGTGACTGGGCAGTGGCTTCAATATCAGGTCTGGGGCCTGTAGAACAGAAGGGACTAAAGAATTATTAGTCACAGGTAAATCTATAACTTTCAGGTTACCTTCTATTAACTTGGCCGCATCTAGCTCATATACAGCTTCCTCAATTTCTTCCCTGACTTCCACTTTACTCTCTAGCTCCTTAAGTTTAAAGTAATCAATGCTTCTTGTGAGAACGTACTCAAGGGGATCTGTATTGTCAATTTCATATATATCTTCATCATCCAAATCAATAACATTAATAAAATTTAGACAATGCAAATCCTCCGGATATCGCATAGCATCGTACATGTTAAAAGAAATTATTTCTCCCATGAATTCTAAAGTTAAACAGCCCCCAAAGACATCAATTTTAGCTCGAGCAGTGCTTAAGAAAGGTCTGCCCAACAATATCTCAGTAGATTTGGAGGTATGTTCGTTACCCATGTCAACTATATAGAAATCAGTAGGAAAAACAAAGTCATTGACTTGTACTAACATATCTTCTATAACACCAACAGGATAAATTATAGATCGATCCGCTAACTGAATCACAAGCCTAGTTTCCTTTAATTCTCCAATGTTCAAGCTGTTAAAAATTGTTAAAGATAACACATTTATGCCAGCTCCTAGATCACATAAAGCCTTCTCGATCTTCTGTTCTCCAATTTGGCAAGGTATCACGAATGTCCCTCCGTCTTTACATTTATTCGGTAGCTTCTTTTGGAAGACTGCTGAAACATTCTCATTCATGTTTATTCTTTCTACCCCTGCAAGCCTCTTCTTATTAGTGCATAGCTCCTTTAAGAATTTTGCATATTTTGGAACCTGTGTTATTATATCTAATAAAGGAACATTAACAGCAACCTTTCGAAATAGATCCAAAATTGCTTTTTCTTCCTTAACCTTCTTGGTCTTTTCAGACCTGTCAGGGAAAGGAAGGCGAATTACCTGGTCCTTCTTTATGGTAGCTGCTTCAGGAGTAGGGTTTTCATATACTGGAGTTTCTGGGATTACCTCAACCTCTGCTTCAATTTGGTCTGGTATGGTAGGATCAGATTGCTTCTTTCCCAGCCCTGGGGTTTCTGTGCCACTTCTCAACGTCATAACTGAGACGTTGTGCTTTGGGTTATCCACTGTTGATGCTGGTAACCTGGCTCCCTGCTCATTGTTGTTTATATTCAGTTGTGTAATTTGTTTCTCAACGTTCGATAGAGATGCTTGGGTTGATTTCATAAACTGGCTAAGAGTTTCCTTTAGCCCATCCACGGTTGTTGCAAGTGGCTGCTGTGGAATTGGGTTTTGGGGAGCATTGGGTCTGGGCATGAAATTTTGTAAATTCATGGGAGGTGTCTGATTTGGGTAGGATTGGTTCTGGCTATAGTTAGGCTGTACTATGTTGTTGAAATTTGTATTTTCTTTCCAACCTAGGTTGTTGTTATATTGATTAGGATAGAACCTTGGCTGGTGAGGTGGGTACCTCCCATACTGTTGATTGTACTGATTTGCTGCACTGACTTCTTCTGGAGTTCCAGCAATTAGTACGCATTGATCCGTAGAATGTCCTTGCTGGCAGCATAAACCACATGCGGCAAATTGGATTTGTTGTACCTGAACCTGTTGACCTGCTTGGAGATTATCTAAACGATTAGAAATCTCAGTAAATTTTTGCTCAAAGAAAGATACATTACTTGTGCCTCTGTCTGATGGTCCATTCTGGTAACAATTTTCTGCCAGCGTCTGGATTAGATTGTTGGCTTTCGTCAACGTGCAATCCTGAAAGGCACCTCCTGCTGCTCCATCTAACATCACCTTATCTCTGTGGATCATACCATCGTAGAAATACTGGATAAGATTTTGGTCTGAGACTCCATGATTCGGACAAATCTCCTGTAGGTCCTTATACCATTGGTAATATTCTCCAAAATCTTCACTCGGATCCTGATGGATTGATACGATGTTCTTTCTGGCATTCCCAACCTTGGTGGAAGACCAATATTTATTGAGAAATACGGTCAACATTTGAGGCCATGTTGTGATAGAGTTGTGCTGCAAGCTTAGGAACCAATTCCTAGCCTTGTCCTCAAGAGTCCAAGGAAAAGCTCGAAGTTTGGCTCTGTTGATATCCACCCTAGGTGGTTTGAGTGTTTCACACTCCCAATGGAGGCTTTGAAGGTGTTTAAATGGATTCTCACTTGGCAGGCCATAGAATTTCTTAAGGTTGTGGATAGTATTGGGTTTTAAATTCCAATCATTTTCAGCTGGTGGGTACTGGATACAGAAATAGGTATCCGGTGGTGGTCCATCGTTATGATACTGCCTAAGAGTCTGTTCAGGTGGTGGTGGTGGTGGTGGAACATTGTTCTTTTGATTAGGATTGGAGTTTTCCATTTCTGGTTGGTCTGGGACAAAGTCATTTCTACGTACAAATGACGAACCTTCTCCCGGGCCTGGGATAGGGTTGAACGATTGCGACTGCTCAGAATTGACTTCTAGCTCAGATCTCTGTCTCTTGGTGCGCTTCCGATATTGCGTTTCCTCACGTGTAATTTCTGGGTTGTATTGGATTAATGGCTCACCTGAAGACCTGGTCATAAACAAACAAAGAAAATTATTTAATACCGTTGAATCCCCGGCAACGGCGCCAAAATTTGATGGTTGCCGAGACCGTCAAAATAAATCAAGTTACAATTTACCATACACGTATATAATTTAATTGCAGCAAGTGGTAAAAGGATCGTTCCTCAGAGATTCGGTGGATTAAAATCAATTCTTTGTATTAATTTAAAAGGGTGGTAAATACCAATATGAGTTGTTGGTTGGTTGCAAACAATTTAGATTGACAGAAATAAACAAAACAGAAAACGCAGTGGATGATTTTAACCAGTTGATAATGGCTTCCCAGTAAGGACTTCTTATAGCTCATGATTCGAATAAATTGATCATAGATGCAAGAGTATTAAACACTAAACTTATAGGAAGGCTGTAGAGACCAGGTATTGGTCACCTAGATCTCCTACTTTCCTCCTACACAAGACTTCCAAAGAGTCACTCTATTGGAAGTCCCTAATCATCCTAACAATCCTAAGAGACACTCTATAGGATTTAATCAGGGCAATTGATAGACGCAGGGAAAGACCTAATCCTAGGCCTGGGATAGAGATTTGTGTCTATCCTATAAACTAGATCTGATCCTTCTTCTAGCTGTCACCAGCTAGTTGCCTTCGTATTTCTCTTGGCAATGTAGACTCCAAAGCCGCCAGAAAAGACTGTAATCATTCCAAACCTTAAGTGAAGCTGATCAGACTTTACTAAGAACAAGGACAAGTTATCATGCAAACAAGAAGGATAAGAATACAAGTATAGAGTGTGTGAAGTGCGATTTGATCTCACAACCTAATAATCATGGCTTTGAATCCTTACTAAGAAGAAGGCGTTTAGCCTATAATAGACATAACAATAATAATAATAAAGGGACGAATATAAACTGAATCCGAATTATATTGAAAATAAGAGAATAGTTTAAGCTGCAACAATGGTAGAAAAAATCCAAGCGAGCAGAGATACCTTTCTTCTACTCAGCGGCAGCTTTAAATAACAAAACCTATCTCTGGTTCAAAATTCAAAAGATGAAGAGAAGAGATAGAAATCTAATCTACGGGATTGTTCATTTAAATACAAAAAGAGGGAATCGATTATGCTAATCGATTAAGGAGTTCTAAGCATAGTTGTACTTCTTTCCTTCTGGAAGACGGCAGCTCAATTCCAGGGCTTAAGCTCGCGGCCCAGGCAACTCATTAAGTCGGTTGACTCTGGTCAATGCTCCAACTTCCAGTCTTATCCCAGGTCTGGGATCATATCGTTCTTCGATCAGCAAAACAGCTCTGATAGAGGCTCTTTTGGCTCCTTTTGATTAATTCTGCTTCTCAGCAGTGTCTCTGTAGAAAAGGAGGGAAGAACCAACAATTAGCAGTATCATCATCCCAAAACGGAAGTAAAAGGATGATGAAAAGATGACATTTTAGCGCTCTATCAGCAACTGAAAAAAAGAAGTGAACAATACAACAAGGATGAAAGCAAGAATAACAAGATGATTAAAAAAGGAAGGCGAATCAAGAAAGTCAAAGAAGAAGATGATCAACAACAAGCTAAAAAATTAGCCAAGCCGAAAAAGAAAAGAGACAAAAAATAAGATGAGGAAGTAATTATTTTGCCCACACCGATACTCATTGACGAAGAAGCTAAAGGCAAAAAAGAGACAAGGAAGGGAACAAGACTCAAGAACAAGAAATTTGATGAATTATATGAGTATGAGCCCATAATAAAAAAGATCAAGCAAGAAAAATTGTAAAAACGCTTTATAATTAATAATAATTATTAGTATGCTTAACAATTTATATGGTTGGTTGTAATACTTTAGAACAATATTTAAATACTATTAAGCTATATTATTTATTAATAATTATTATTAGCATGCTTAATGATTTATATATTTGGTTATATTATTTTAGAACAATATTTAAATAGTGACATTATCTATTTCAAATGACCAAAATTAATTTATAAACAATATCTAAATTAAATAGTTTAATTTTATATAAAAAGTTGCACGTGCCCAAACAACCTAGTTTTTTTTAAATATATTTTGGACATGATTTTATTATTTTGGTAACATGATACATCGAAAAGTTAGAGGATTATTTTAAGAAAAAATAAAAATTAATCAAATAACACTGTTAATCACACTTAATTAAAAAGTTGAGTGTTTGTGTGTTATTTGGGCTAATAGAGAAAAAATAAGAACAAATGAGACTAACGATTGGACTTATTGGGTGTTATTTTGATATTAAGCAAAAGTTGAGTGCAAAATTGATATTACTAATAAAAGTTGGATACCAAATTGATTTTCATCCTATAATTTATCTAACTTTTTTTCTTATATCTCCAACAAAAATTGTCAAGGATTCAAATGAACTATTTGCCTACTTATTATTTAAAGGAAAAAAAGAAAAAAACTTAAAAGGAAGTTGGTGGCGGATGTAGGCAAGGGAAGGTCCCAGCAATGCTCAAAAGATGGCTACTCTGCACCCAATCCATCGATTCAATTTTTGTTTATTAGAAAATGGCATGCAAAGGAAAGTTCATTCAAAGAGAAGACCTCCCGAAAAAAGACAAAGCTTACATTGTTAGCTAATAATTACGTTGTTTCTATCTAGGAGAGATCAGTTCTATGAACAGATCCAAAAATTAAGATTTTTTTTCTTTTTTTTACAAAGAAATAAAAGGAGACATCAATAGTTTTCTTTTTCTTTTTTTCTTTAAGGTAAAATAGCTCGTTAGATTGAATAATCTAAAAGTATAAAGAGTCGAATAGTTTTGAGGCATTCACCATTAAGACAGTAGCTATATTAAAATTAATGACTAATCTACCCATCTCATGAGAACAACCAATCCTACCAATATGTGAAAAAAAAAAAAATTACAAAAGGATAGAGAGGAGTAGAGCCCTTTTGAGAAGTTGGATAACTTGCAAGGAATCTGAAAAGACCCGAAGATATTGGATCTTAAGATCGAAGGCCAATTTAAGACTTAGTCGCCAAAACTTCAACGAGAGCCAACTCACACTTGTAAGGCAAAGCCAAGGCAACACAATCCACACATTTTCCTTGATCTCTAATCGTAACACCTAGTCTCCTACTAGAAGGGCCAATTGTAGCATACAAAGTCATACACAGTCACAGAACATCACAGAAACCATCGCTCCACGAACCTAGGATCAACCTCCACCAACCTAGCATCACGCCTCCCAGCACTCGAGAGAGGATTGACAACATTCACAGCCTGAAATTCAGAGAGAATCCTCCCACCCCGACATACCACCTCCATCGGGGCCTTCTATATGCTGCCCAAAAATTTGATTATTGGGAGTTGTCCATATAGACCACATAAGTGAAACGTCTGTACTAGCTCACATAGCGATAAGACATCACGAAAATAACATAACCAATTCCAGAAAGTCAAGGAAGACTACACAAGCACCAAATAATAAAAAGGCATGGCTAACCATGAGCACCGATACATTAAATGGTCTAGAAACTCCTTAGCATTACCACATAATGGGCATACATCATTCAAAGTCACCCATCGACGAAAGAGGTTTACCCTATCACACGATGCTTGCCACCTAAATTTTTTGAACTTTGACGGCATCGGTAATGACCATAGCTTGTTCCACCAAACATGGGAATCATCCCTAGTAGAGGAAAACTGGGAATGATACCCACTTCGCACAGGGTAACCTTTGTCTTTAGTATATGATGCGAATCCTCGCATCCAAGCACTACCTTTGCCACCGACTGGACCGATGACTCGTTCCAAGTCTAAAAAGCTTCAAGATAGTCTATCATCCCTCATACACAAGGAGCTGAAGTGTGAGAGGATAGTAGAGGAAGGAGCGTTACGAGAGAAGCATAAACGGGAGCTCAATCTCTTGGTCATCACGGCGTTCGACGGTGATCCTTGAAGGAACCAAACGGCCACGTAGATGGAGCGCTACTGTCCATCCTTTAAGTTCGACAAGTACTACATTACATTAAGGAGTGTGTGTCCAAAAATCAGCAAGAACGCTCGAGGCGTTTAGGAGATATGTCAAACCCTAGTTTGGGGTGCGAGTTCTAGCAGCGCGAGGATTCCTTGCGCGCGCGCTGGGGTTTCTGGTCCGAGAAGCGGCGGCTGGTCCAAAAGGGAGCTGCCATTTTTCCTTGTTTGATTATAAGACAAAGACTTGCCTTTTTAGTTGTTTCCTTAATTAATTAATTAGACAATTTAATTAATTAAGTTATTAAGTTATTTACCTTATTTAGAACTCCTATTTTCTGATTAGGGTTTCCTTGTAACCTTATATAAGGAGCCGCTTGGCCTCCTTAGAAAATTGGCTGATTATTTATAAAGATATTTTCTTATATTCTCTGCCCCTTTTGCGTTCAACAACGAATGAACCTTGTTCTTCTTGAGTCTTGTAAGCTTGAGTCGTTCCAAGTAAAACCAGAAATTACTTCCATTAATCGTCTATTCTAGGTTGATATTCACAAGGAATATAGGCTTAGCGAGTCGATTAAAATCCTTCCTTACTCGAATTAGGTTGGTTGGTGCTTAGCGATCAACAGGCTTAATTGCTTAAGAAAGTTATCTATTCCGCAGGGAAATCCCGTCTTGAACAAAGATCAACATTGGTGCTACGTCTCCTTTACAAACAAGGATCGTATCAGCTGGTAGCGGAGCTTAAAGGTGTTCATGATTGGTAAGGTATCGGTTCTGAAATTTTTCTGTTTTCATTGTTGAAATCGGTTGTTCTTCTACTCCTAATCTGAAACCGATTTCTTTGAGTGCTTGTGTTCGATTATGTGATTGTTGTGTCATTTTGAATCATTGATTACTGCATTTAATTGTTAGCGTTTCAGCTTTGGCTGCTGTGTTTCATTGATTAAATTGTTGCGTACCAATTGATTACAAATTGCTGTCAAAAAGAGTCACATATACAATCGAATTCTATTGCATTATATATTTACAAAAAAAAAAAAAAAAACAGAAAAGATTAGAAGAAAAGCGAAAAGAAAAGAAAGAATTTTCGGCTTTGCAAATACAAAAAAAAAAAAGAGAGAAGTATTTGCGTTTTCAAAAGAAGCAAAATGTGTGCTCAAATTCGGCAAAGAAACATCAAGTGAACGCATACAATACATCTACATTCTTCATTGCCTAATTGCATATTGATTGAGTTGTTCATTGAGTCACTTGAGCTTTCCTTGATTTGTATTCAAATTATTTTTCTACTCCATTGGTTGATTAGTTAGTTGATTGTTCTTGCAACTACCTAATCACCCAATATCAACACTTGTTTTTATCGCTAGTTGTCATTGAGAGTCTTCTTGGAAGCATTCTTCTAAACCCTTGAGTCTTACTAACATTGCAGGGTTGTAAGATTTAATTGCTTTATTTGAGTGATAATTTTTTTTTGTGAGACTAATAGAGAGATTAAACACGTAAGAGAGTGCTAGGATTAGTGCAATTTTACGTTCCTTTCTCTGTTGTGAATTTTTTTCTAGAAACTATTAGATGGCAAGCGACGAACAACCAGCTGATCTAGCGGCCATGATCACGGCCTCATCCGAGCGGCTTAGGCTCATGGAAGAGAGACACTTGGACGCTCAATTGAACGTCAACCTAAAAGCAGCAAGAATTGGTGCTCTTGCCGCCATTGATCAACGGCCAGAAGCGCGAGCGGCACCACGTGATAAGATTCTATGTTGATCTTGTAAGATTTGGAGTCGTGCCTGATCGGAACGGTGGCGGTCGGTGTCGGATGTACCTGCAAAGCGCCGGAGGGGGGGCTCCGGCATAGACACTCCGATGCTTAAGTCAGTTCGGGTTTCAAAAATAATAGAGGTTCGTCTCAGTGATCTTGATCTTACCTTTAGATTAGAAAAGTGGGGGTATTTATAGGCCCGTTCGGCGATACCTGGCGATAACAATCCAAGCGATGTCAGATGGTGACGTCACAAGCGATACCGACAGATGACGTCATGAGCAATATCATACGGACTACCGGGAGCGATAAGCTCGTGGGTCCCTAGGATGGGATGGTGCCGTGCGTGTAGAGTCGCGTGAGTCCCCCCCCCCCCTCGCTGACATCGACCATCCTAGGAATCCTTCACTGATTCTCGGGCGATATGAAGATATCTTACGGGTCTTATGGGAAATCGTCCTGGTGGGAGCCGCAAATGTGGTAGCACCGTTAGGGCTGTCTTGATTGTTATCATAAGCCCAACTGAAAACGAGCCCGAGTGTTTACCAAGGGTTGTCCATGTCTGAAATCTTAGATGAAACTTGTTCTTTCGTGGGGCGATATGTCTGCAGGATCTCTGAATTTCTCTGTCTGCTCGACGTCAACCGTGTTGAGTGATGAGCTGGAACTTAGTTCTGAAGCTTTCCAGTGAACAAATGAATTCCGTCCGCTATTCTTATCCAGAGACCTGCTTTTCTGAGGCGGTAAGAGGTCCACGAGAGATGCTGCTATTACACTCGTGATTATAAGGGCATTGCTTTCGTCCAGCGATGTTAGTTTGTTTGGCCTCTTGTCAGGGCTTACGGAGTCTCAACTTTATTCTTGCCATAGAAGGGGCCGTTGTTGGGTCACTTGCGATACCGCGAAAGACGACAACCAGGTCATGTCGTGGATTTGCATTCATTCCGAGTCCATCATCCTTTCAAGTGTACTGCAAACACACGGAGGAGATAGGTATTTATAGAGAAGTTAGTAAACTTTCGTACTTACAGGGGTTGGAGGTCACGCGGGCCCCGTTTTCCTCTTTTGCTTTAAGGAAACAACGATATCATCGCCGCTTTACGCCATCAGCTGCCTACGATTAGCGCGGCTTTATACCACCAGATGCCTGCGATGTCGACGAGGTTTGCGCATCTAGGGCTACCTGCGGCATCAACGCGGCCTTACACTGTGGATACCGGTAACCATATGGATTTTACGTAATGGCTACCCGTGATATCGTGCCTTTAGGCATTTTTCCATATTTCATCTTGCATCCTTTCGAACATTCATGTCGCGGATGGCATACGAGCATCAACCTTTGACTCCGCTTTAGGCTTATCAGTCCTTAGGGGTGACGAGACGGCTCGCCTTTTGAGGACCTCTTTGTTCTTTCCAAGGCCTCTCTCGTGGGGCCTATAAATTGGGGAACTTTCTCCACCCACGTTCTCCTCATCTCTGGCAATTTACATCATGGATAATTTGACTAAGAATTTTCTCCTTTCCAAGGGCCATTCTCTCAAGAACCTCAATGATGGGGATGTCGGGTTCCTGGAGAACATGTTGGTTAAGACCTCTGAGGACATCCTGGAGCTGCAAGGAATGTTGACCCCTCTTCATTCCAGGCTGGGAGCTACATCTCTGGAGGATTTCAGCCCTCTGGTAATCGCCATGCTGCAGCAGCGTAAGGATATGCTGGGGTGCTGCCTGAAGGGAATGGGAGCCACCTCCCATGATCTGATCCTGGTCATGGATTCTCTGAGAGACCTTCCCGAAGTGCCTGAGGACGCTGGCTCTGATGCCTGATAGCGATGGCTCCCTTTGGGCCTTTTCTCTTTTCTTCCTAGCATGTAAATATACTTTCCGGCCCCTAGGCCATAATAAATAAACTGGTTTTGGTACGCCATTTTGCAACTGTTCTTCTTCTTTAATGCGCCCTTTGTCTTTCTAAGAGATATTCTTAGCCCAACTGAAAACGGTTCAGCCACTGGGCGGTTTTCTGATTGGTTGTTCAATATTAAATCTATGCCTTGGTTGTCCTGGCAACTGATTGGGCGATTTTGCGGTTTTCCTCAATCAGAGGAAAATCTCAACAGGCGTGACTGTAAATCCATATCTGCACTTCAGGCTGTACACGTGTCTTCTTTCAAGAGTCGGGTTAGAAGATCAAAGATCCTTTCTTCCCAAATTTCTGGCTATTTAAGGGATCTTCTCCCCTTCGTTATTCTTTGTCCCCTTGTTGCTTTTTCCTTTATTAGTATTCTGTGATCTCATGGCTGATTCTCATTTTTTAGATACGTTCGCCCAAGATTCTCCACCAACTCCTCCGACTTCTCCTGATTCGGATAATCCTCCTCCGTCGCCTCCCTAGAGGCCACCTGCTCGCCGACGGTGCCGCAAGAGGCGGAGGAAAGATGCTGCGAAGGCATCTAAGTCATTCTTCGATTCTCTTGCTTCTTTCTCTTCGAAGGGGAGAGAAACATCTTTCCCTCCTAACGAGTCACCGCCAAGGGCTCCTTCCGCCTGCTCAGCTGTTAAAGCGGTGTCGCCGTCTATCAAGGAGGAGTCGGGTCGATCATCCACTCGCGTGGGAGAGAAGGTTGAGGAACCTTTCCCTTTCGCTGGCGAAGATTCATCACTTTTAGGGGAGGACGATGATGACGTGGTCTACTGCTATGGCATCTCCTGGTCTGATGGCGAATAGATGGGCATACCATGCCTCTTTGTAGATGCCGTATGGCTTTCCCAAATAATAAAAAGACGTTTTCATTTCTTTTCGCTCTTCTGCCGCTTTTCTTTCTTCATGTTTTCTGGATTATCGCGGGAGTAGGCTTTTCGCTTGACGCAACCGCCTTTCGGTTTTCAGTTAGCAACTGTCTTCTCCCAAAAGACATTGATGACTATCCACGCGTCCTTTCCCTTCTGCACGTGTTTTGTTTTCACAGGCTGTTCCTTTTTTAGGTTTAACCTTTATAAGGAGTTTACTCTTCTCTTTTAGTATTTTCTGCTAATATTTTGAAATTCTTCGTATTTCCTTTCTTCTGTGCTTCTTTCTTCTCGAGGGATTTTACTGCAATTGCTTCGCCGGTGCTGACGGCCGATTAACTGGTTCTCTGCTCCAGGTATTTTGTTTCTCTATTGCCATAGCTTTACTTTCCCTTCCATTATGTCTTGCGCTAGGCCTTCTGCAATTATTGAAAATCCTCTAGATCCCAAAGTCAGGAGAGCTCGTAGTGTTTTTGATTGTAATGAGGTTTTGAGGGCTGAGTTAGAGGAGAACGGTATCACTTTTCCCACGGGATATCGCCCCTTTGTCCCATTGAAGGATACTCGGCTTACTGATGCCATGTGGGGGACGTTCCAGTTGGTTTATTTCAAGATGTTTACCTACGGGTTTTGTCTTCCGCTTCATACTTCTCTGTTGAAACTGCTAGACCACTACGATTTCAATCCTGTTCAAATAACTCCGCCTTCCTGGTGTGGGCTTTACGCCTTTCTTTGCTCGTGTGAGATAAAGCATATTTTCGCTCCATCGCTCGATCTATTCCGCACATTTTTCACCTTGAGGTGCCATAACTGCTTAGTGGATATTACCCCAAGATGGAATGGTGCTCTTGTTCAGTTTTTCTGGCGGAATTTTCAAGGTTTCGAAGAGAACGTGGACAACTGGAAAAATGGCTTCTTCACCCTTCGCCTGCCCTCTCGGTTTTGGCGCGGTGGTTTCAACCGAAAAATTACTAGTGCCGCTTGGTGAGAACCAGATGTGTTGTCTAGTATGGATGTATCCCATGTTAACGCCTTATTAGAAATAGAAGGGCCTTTCCGCATTCGGGAATTTGCTCGGTTCAGGCCTCTGTCAGAATGTGTCGTTGGTGAGTCTTTTCTTTTATCGCCTTATCGCTTCGACTTTCTTGTCATATTAAAATATTTTATCGACAGGTAACGCTGAGGGTCGATCCTCCGAGGAAAGGGACGTTCCTCTAAACGTGGTGCCGCTTCAGACATTACCTCCTTCTCCTCCACCCGAAGGCTCTAGTCGTCCGCCTATTCCGCCGCGAGGAAGGAGAAATAAAACCGTCGCGACACACAACACATCTGCCCGACCTTCTCGTTTCCTTGAGAATTGGCTACCAGCTCGCGGTAAGGGTGTGGCCCCAAGTAATCCCGTGAGGGAAGAGGTTGACAGTGATAGCGGAAGCATGGATACTGGTTCCGAGCTGCGTCATGCCACCCTTGCTCAACGGATGAAACTTAGGTCCAAAAAAAGTGATCCTTCCGCGGAGTCAACCGAGGACGATAGCGAAGAGATTGCTGCCGAAACGAAGCGTCTCGTAAAAAGAGTTCGCAAAGAGAAATCTGACCCACTAGTTCCTTCCGCGGAGGAAATCAAGGGGGTTCCTTCCGAGGAGGTTGACGCCTCGCACGTTATGGGTCCCTTGCCAGTGACGGAAGTTATCGAGGTGCCCTCTGCCATTCCTCCCAAGGTTAACGAGGCTTCGGCAGCGGTGGGCTCTCCCTTGGTGTCTGGCGGTCCTAGCTCCCCTATTCGCTCCTTTATTCCAGATATGAGTTTACCAACTCCGAATCCCCTCGCTCCTTCCCCACGGAAGCCTCAGCCCTTGTTTCTTTCTTCGATTTCGAGCATCAGTGATTCTGCAAAAAATTGCTCTCCTCCTTATATCGCCAATCTTTCCCCTCAAGGTCTTCAAGGCCCCATTGCTTATCAACTGGACTTGTCTTCCCTTGGTACCGACGGTCTCCGTGCTTTTGGGATATCGGACCCGTCATCGCGAGAGGAACCAGTGGGCCTGATAGTGGGGTAAATGTTTACTTCTTCGAAGGACAAAGAAGAGTTCTTGCGGCGTCCTCCCGACGTACGCCATTCGCGTCTTCTGACTGACATGCTGGCCTGCTTCCGCGAGTTAAACTACTTTTTCGAGGATCATCGTGACAAGGTTCGACCTTCTCTTGATTTAAAGGGAGAACTAGATGCTGCTTTAGGGAAGGTAACGGAGCTGTCGCAGCTTCAAGAGCGGACCCGGGCGGAGTTGGACGACTGTCGCGCTGAGCTTGCCCGAGAAAGATCAAAAGGGAAGGCTAAGATAGACCTTCTGGAGGCGGAATTGGTGGTAGCTGACAGAAAGAATAGCTTCCTTCGCGAAGAGATAGCATCTCGTGATGCGGATTTGGCCAAAGTGCCTTCAAAAATATCCTGGTGGAAGAACAAGACCATGGATATTTGTATTGCTGAATTTATGAGTCTCTATCGCCAGGGAACTGTTGACTCATCAGTGCTGACCGATTACGCTTCCAAGAGACTGAAGGATTTGGGCGAAGGTGAGAGAGATCTTCCTTCTTCTGGAGAGAAGCGGAGGAATGGTGATCGCGATGCTCGCGAGGGCCCATGATTAATCGAGGTTGCTCCCTTTAGAAGATTTTCCGCTTATTTGCTTCTTTGTCTTGTAATAACGCCTTGTTGTGCGACAATACTTGTATTTGATTGCTATTTGATTTTTATTTCGCCTTTCCGCGTTAACCCAACGCTATTCTTTTTAATCAACGCCATCTTGTGTTATCTCCTTTCATGTGATATCGCTCTTGTTTTTCCCCAGAGATAGTACCTTCTTTTCAGAGCATTTAATGCTTGCTATCGTTTCCTTAGAAAAGTCGTGATTGTGCAGGCACACGTGTCTATTTCTTCCAGCGCCATGGGCTAGCGTGCTTGAGAACTTTGCCTAATATCGAGGCGTTGTAGCGCTTTTCTAGGATTGCACTCATTACTTGAGTCTGTTCCTTATGCCGCTTCCACGCAACGACTGCGGCATCCGTCGTTTCGTTTGACCATTAGGGTTATAAAACCCAATATTTATTCTTTTCACTTTTCTTTTATCATCCTGCTTTCTCATATTTTCTTTTAGCCGTCTTATTTTCTCCCCACTATTCAAGGCTCTTTGAAGTGCTTTTTCTCTGAAGGTATTTCCTTTCTCCTCCATCTTTTAATTCTTTAAATTCTGCCATGGCTAAGACTCGCCGTACTGAGTCAAAATCTGCCGATGAGAAAAGGATGGATATTACGTCTAGTGTTATCACATCTGAGGCCGCTCTTCTTGAGCATTTGGCCGCCCATAATGCTGATATTCCTGATGATTATAAAACCACTGTTGCCCTTGAGTCACTACGTCTGAACAGCATTTTGACGGGCAATCATAGGGTCATGTATGCGCAAATGTTTCGTTATGGCTTTCGGCTTCCCATTGACTCTTTTGTCAAAGAATTGCTTGTTGCCGGCGATCTGACTCCGGCCCAACTATCCCCAAATGCATATTGTTGTGTTTATGCTTTTTTGGAACTTTGCAAATACAAAGGGATTACTTCCCCTTCCCTTCTACTGCTTAAATCTCTTTTTAAGCTGATGAAATGCCGGGGGGTGATAACGATATCGCCCCGTTTTGACGATGACTCTCTGAAGTCTTTTACTTGGAAACTCCTCCATATCGAGTCTTCCGTTGATGGCTGGAAAAAGGAGTTTTTTGTGATAGATCTTCCTGGAGATCTTGGTTCCTGGTGGCGATCTGGTTTTAATCAAAACGTGGATGACAACGTCTGGAGCCGACCAGGGACCCTTCCGAAACGTGAGCAAGACTGGTTAAACACATTGCTCAAATTGGAAATCAGCGTTCACATCCGTCAAGTGGCTTGTAGAATGGACATTCGATCTTGTGTTAAACGTGAGTGTCGCGTCACTCCTTTCTTTGTTATCGCTGATACTAATGCTGACGCTATTTTGTGCTTTCGCAGCGACGGATCCCAATTATAAACCTGAGAGCGTAAGGAGACGCTTGAAAAGGGCTCAAGAGCGAGAAGAAAAGGAGAGAGCTATTTCCACGGAAGCGACTGACAATCCTACCGATCTTTCGGCTACTTCCGCTACTCTTGTTCAAGTTTCCTCTTCTTCAGTCAGTGTGAGGGATTCTGACATTCCTTCAGGCGTTCCCCTTGTGACCATCGCTACTCCTCCTGCCCAGCCTTCTTCTTCTTCTAAGGCTCCTAAGGTCATTGCCAAAGGAAAAAAGAAGAGAAAAATGAGAAGTGTCGCCGCTCTTACACCTTCTCTAGACGCGGCAGGCTCTTCAGAAGCACCTCTTCCCCACACTGATACAGTAAGGGTGCTTTTTAGTCATGATATGCTATATTTCGACGTCTGTCGTCGTTTGATTTCTCTTATCTATATTTCATATTGCGTTCTTGGCAGGATGCTACCGTTGCCGCTACCTCCGTTCCTCCCTCAGGCGATATGAATATAGGATACGTGCTGACTGGTTCCAAGAAGAGACAGCGACCGGAAGATGAGGGCAGAAATCTGTCTTCCTCTACCACCGGGATGGGGAGCAGGCCTGCGGACGGGTTTGACTCTACGGCTGTTCCCCAGGGAGGGAATCAGTCAGAATTTTTGGAGAACTTGGGCACAGGCGATACCTTCGGGGTTTCGCCCAATTCTTTCGGCGGTCCCGCTCACGCATATTCCTTTAATCTAGGGTATCAAGAGGTCTTGCAGGACTTTTCAGGTTATCAGCCTCATGGCACTTATCTTGCTCCAGGGGGTTCGTCCACCCAGGTTCACCCTCCTTCTCCTCTGGCATTTGCTCCTTCGAGCATTCCTCTGCGGGATCGTTATGGCGAAGGAGGTACCACCTTCAATTTTGTGGCGGATCTTAGTCCGATAGGTGGGGTTAGCTCTGTAACCCATCAAGTTGGACTGTATGATTTCCGTAACACCGGTTTGGCGGCATTGGGGGGTGATGGCTCGGATGAAGTTTCGGCTTTATTGGCTTCCCAGGTATTGGCGTCTGCGGCCGAACGTGACGCTTTTCTTTCTAAAGGCGCGTTTGATAGGGAGAACTCCTTGCGCACCAACCTTTTCACTAATTTGATAAAATTCTATTACTAGGCAGAGGAGGCACGACGTCAGGCTGCCTCTCTTTCCTCTGCTTTGGAAGGATTATCGCGAGAGCAGAATGAGAAGAAAAAGTTGCTGGAGGAGCGTACAAACTTATTACTGGCTCATCAGAAGCAGAAAGAAGAGCAGTCGGCCGCCTTGGCAGCGGAGAGGGCCAAAGTTACTGCTTTGGAGAATGAGAAGTCCTCCCTGGCCAAGGAGAAAGCTGCCCTGGAGGAAGAGTCGCCTGATAAGAGCTTGTGGCATGTCGAGCAAACTGCCTCTATTTTGGTCGCTTGCTTTGAGGAAGCCCATGGGGTCGACGCATACAAACCCGATGAGGTCACTGCCACTTTCAAATGAAGATCTGGCCACCTTAATGAGGAGGGCTTTCGCCAAGCTAAGGCGGCAGGCTGGAAACGGAGGCACCCCGAAGGTTGACATGCTTCGAGGCTTTATAACTCTTTCCTTAGTGATCAAGCGTCACTAAATTTTTGTTTATTATTTTGACCACCGAAGTTTGTACTTTGTAGCCCCCTTTAAACATTTCGATAGGTTCAAGCTACTTTTATTGCTGACTTTCCTTTATTTAGTTGCCTCCTCGCAAACCCCTTTGGCGTTATCTTCGCCATGTTTTCCCAATGCGCTTACTTATCCGAACAGATCCTTAGCGCTCCCACCAAATTACAGAATTTGGTATTGGGTTAACTTTCTTGGTAAGACTAGCGATAGATCAGCTGACGAGATCCTCGCTCCTTCCACTGCCCGAAAAGTATTCTACGCATTCTCAACTGTAAATCATCAGTAACAAAAACATGTTACGAGGGATAGTAATTACCCGTAGGAGCCTTTTCGCTGCCATCATAGGGCGTTACCCTGGAAACCGCGGGAATCGTTTTCTCTATCAGCTCTACACTTCACCAGGGATTACTCATCTAGTTACTAGCCGGGATTTCACGATTCTCCGCGTTTCCCTAATTTCACGATCGGCCCTTAAAGTGCCTCGTCTTAGTGAGCTGTCGGATCGGGACGACAATCACAAGGCTAGGGAATTTTCACTTTTGGGCGTTGCCCTCACGTCTAGAACCGTGTCCTTACTTAATGGCTTAGCCATAGTAGCCCAGCCGTTAAGATAGGATTCTTGTTTCTAGAACGGAGTTTCTATTTCTTTGGGGCGTGCCTCATCTTGTTGGGCCGTCTCCACGAGAACGGTCAGTACAAGAAAAGGACTTTTCACTCCCAAAGATACCGGGTGGTGCCCTCACTTAATGAGCCATCTGATCAAGATCGGTCATCACAAGGATAAAACTTTTCACCCCCGGGGGCATCCAGGATCTTTCAATCCGACGCTAATTCAAGGTATGGTGGATAGTGCCCTCACTTAATGGGCCATCTGATCAAGACCGGCCATCACAAGGATAGGACTTTTCACTTTCCCAAAATACCCCCTTTTTTATCTGCACAAAGACAACCACAAACTTCCACGAAAGCTCTCTCATCGAGCGTTAGTCATGGTTAGGGTTGACATAAATCAAAGGTGCAGATAAAATCAAATTCTAGAGTAATATAACTTCAAGCGAGCGATATTCCAAGAGTTGGATAAGGGTGTACCATCGAGAGTCTCCAGATGATAGGCTCCTTTCCCCACAACGTGGGTGACGCGATATGGTCCATCCCAGTTTGGACTGAGTTTTCCCATACGTTGCCCTGCCGCTCGCTTGTCTCTGAGCACCAGGTCACCGGGTATCAGCAACCGTTCTTTGACGCGTCTGTTATGATAACGGGCCATCTTTCGTTTGTAATGCTGCGTTTTCAGAAGGATTTCCTCTCGGACTTCTGGTAACGCATCCAGGTTAGCTCGTAACCTTTCCTCATTTAGTTCCTCCCGAAAGTGAGCTACCCGCAGGCTCATGGTTCCAATTTCCACCGGTGTAACGGCTTCGGTCCCGAAGGCCAACGCGAAAGGTGTTTCTCCGGTGGTGGTCTTAACGGTCATGCGATATGCCCACATCACGTATGGTAGCTCCTCAGCCCATTTATTTTTAGACCCCTCTAGGTTTTTCTTGATGCCGCTAAGGACGCTCCGATTGGTTACTTCCGCCTGTCCATTAGTTTGCGGATGAGCCACGGAGGAAAAGCGTTGCTCGATTCCAAATTCTGAGCACTGGTCTTTGAAGAACTGGCTGGTGAACTGCGTTCCGTTATCACTAACAAGGACACGGGGTACGCCAAACCTCATGATAACTTGATGTTTGAAAAAACGCCAAGTTTTTTCTGCCGTGATTGTGGCGACTGCTTCAGCTTCCGCCCACTTAGTGAAATAGTCTACCGCCACTATCACAAATTTCAGTTGAGACCTTGCCTTTGGGAATGGGCCTAGGATATCGATCCCCCATTTAGCAAAAGGACAAGGGGCGATAATTTCAGATATTTCAGTGGCAGGCCGCCGAGGAATCTTGGCAAACTCCTGGCACTTAGGGCAGGTTTGTACATAGTTGTGGCAATCTCTTTATTAGATAATGGCTGTAGGATTCGAATGGCGTACCATTTAGCATGCCTTCTTTCTTTATTTCCAATAATTCTCGCTTTACTTTGGCGAGATATTGAATCATAATGGGTTCCCGGGCCTGAGAATGCCCCAAGACCTGGTCAATTATCAACTTGGAATCACCACAGATTTTTAGACGCAGGTCTCCTGTTCTTCCAGTATCGTGCCTCCCTTTAGAGGAAAGTCCTTTCCCTATTCTGAGCCCGACTAGCAACGCCTCGTACTCTGCCGCGTTATTAGATAATGGCTGTAGGATTCGAATGGCGTATCGTATTTGCATATCGTGCGGCCCATTTATAAAAATTCCAGCTCCAACCAGCTCTTGGTTTTTAGCTCCATCTACATGGACGATCCAGAGGTCCGTATAGGTTTCCGGGAATGGGAGATCCATGTCGCCCCATTCCGCTTCAGGTACACCATCCAAAGGATCCTCTGTAAAGGTACATTCCGCTATGAAATCGGCCAGGATCTGAGCTTTTACGGACGGTCGCGACTGATACCTCAATCCATACTGTTCTAGTTCAAGCGCCCAAATCAACATTCTTCTGGAAGATTCAGGCTTTCGAAATATTCTTTTCAGAGGCTGGTCTGTGAGTACGATAACGGAATAAGACTGAAAATACCGATCCATTTTGCGGGTGGCTTGTATCAGAGCGAACGCTATCTTTTCAATTCGGGCGTATCGCAACTCCGCATCCTTCAGGACGTGGCTCACAAAATAGACCGGGCGATGAGAATGGTTATCGTCGCGAACGAGGACGACACTGACCACTTCATCCGCGGCGCCAAGATACAAATATAAAGTATCGCCTACTTCAGGTCTCGTCAATAATAAATCAGACGATAGGTAATCTTTTAGGCCGATAAATGCTTCCTCACATTCTGGGGTCCACCCGAACGAGGCTTTCTTGCGTATGACTTTGAAAAAAGGGAGACACTTTTCTCCTTGCTTGGAAATGAATCGCCCAAGGGCAATGACTCGCCCTGTTAGCCTTTGCACCTCTTTAATGGTTCTTGGCGATATCATGTCTTGTATGGCCTTAACCATTGAGGGATTAGGCAGGATGCCTTTTTGGCTGACCACGTAGCCCAAGAATTTTCCTGTCTGAAATGCAAACATGCATTTTCGGGGATTTAACTTCATGCGATACCTTTTCATCACGTCAAAGACTTCCTTTAAGTCTCGTAGGTGATCTTGAAAGCTCGCGCTCTTCACCAAAATATCGTCAACGTATGCTTCCACATTCCTCTCTATTTGCTCTTCGAATATCTTATTGGCCATACGTTGGAACGTAGCTCCGGCGTTCTTCAGCCCGAACGGCATCGCCGTATAACAGTAGGTGGCCTTTGGAGTGAGAAACGCAGTCTTTTCTTCATCTTCCCGGGCCATGGGAATCTGATGATATCCAGAGTTGGCGTCCAATGAGCTTAGATAAGCGTATCCAGCGGTCTGATCAACTAACTGATCTATGCGAGGAAGCGGGTAGCAATCCTTAGGGCAGGCATCATTTAAATCTATGAAGTCGATGCACATGCGCCAATCCCCATTGGGCTTAGGAACAAGGACAGGGTTCGCTAGCCAGGTGGGATATTGAACTTCGCGGATAAACCCTGCGTCAAGAAGCTTTGCTACTTCCTTATCCACAACCAACGCCTTTTCATTAGAGAACGCGCGTCGCTTTTGCTGTACCGGCCTGGCATCTGGGTCCACATTGAGACGATGTTCGGCTATTTCCTGCGACATTCCTGGCATGTCGGAGGGTTTCCACGCGAAATCTCCTTGGCATTTGTTCAGCAGCCGGGCCAGTTGAAGGTTTTCCGCTGGGCTGAGTTTTTCACTGATCAGGAAACTTGCTTCCTCTATACCGATTGCCGGAATGGGTACCATTTTGTCTAGAGGTTGAGCACGCTTCTCATCACTCTGCTCATAGGGATCCGCTGTTATACATACGTACCTATCGCAGCTTCTTTGGGTCATGAGCGAGTAGCATTCCGCCGCCAGCTTTTGATCACCTTTTACCAATACTACCCCATCCCAGGAGGGGTATTTCATCTTTAAATGCTTCTGAGATATCACCGCTCCAAAGCGGTTGAGGAAAGGTCGTCCGAGCACGACATTGTAAGGCAAATTCAGATCCACGACAAGGAACAACAGGTTCTCTGATCGCTTGTAAGTGTCTTCTCGGAAATATATGGGCAAAGTAATTACCCCCGTGACAGGAATTGGAACCCCATCAACGCCGACTATAGGCCGTTTGCTAGGTGTTAACTCATTATCAGGTCGCTTCATAAGATTGTAAGCTTCCAACGAAAAGAGGTTCACCGCACTCCCGTTATCGATAAGAGTTCTTCTGATTCCATGACTGGCGATGACGGGCGTGACCACCAATGCATCGTTATGTGGATAGACGACGCCTTTCTCATCTTCTTCGGAAAAGGATAATACCATTCGATCCAATATGCCTATCGCTTCTCCTTTTTTTGTCACGCCATCACGTGTGCGTTTATCTCTTTTCGCGGCTGCCGATTGCTCTGATTCGTCCATATAAGGGGTTCCTTCCGCGATAATGTTAATCATAGGGATATATTCATCATCAATCGCAAGAGTTTCCCTATCTTTACCTCTGGGAGCATCATCCTTTTGCGGAACGCGAGGAGGAACTGGTGGTTCGTCTGTTGTCCTTTTCATAAGATTATTTCTAGAATCTTCTCTTATTTGGGTAGCAAATTCCCCCAAATATCCTTCTTCTACCAAGCGTTCTATCACCGATCTTAACTCCCTGCACGCTTCTGTGGAATGGCCCCTGGCTTTGTGGAATTTACAATAAGCATTTTCTCTTCTCCCTAGAAGCACTCCTGGTTTCGTAGGCCCGGGGTAGCGGATGGGAAGATTTCGCTATTCCGCTATCGCTAAAATCTCTGCCCTTGGTACGTTAAGAGAAGGAAAATCTGGGTCGTACGTCCGGTTCTTGTAAGAATCCCCGTGACGTCGAGAGGGGGAACCACCGGTTTTTCCCTTCGAAAAATGACCCTTCTGTTTGTTGGAGGCCTTGGGGATATGGTCTTTCCTCCTGGCGTAATCGTCGATAAAATGGTCGTCAGGTAGTAGCTTCGTGGGAGCAGTAGTAATTTGAGATGTCCCATGCGACGCGTCATACGTCTTATCTCTATTTTCTTCCTCTTCCATTTTTGCGTAATTGTGGGCTTTAAACCTCAACTCATCTAAAGTTACTGGAGGATCCACCATGAGCGCGTCTTTCAGCTTTCCATAGCGGCAGTTCCTTTTCAGTGCTTCTATAGCAAAATCAATAGTAACGCCCGGTGTTAAGGACATTTCCAAATCGAAGCGACTAAGAAACTCCTTTAAGGTTTCTTGAGGCCTTCGTTGTATGTCAAATAACGCGGCGGCAGATTTCCTGATTGGAATTGCCGTGCTAAATCTGCTCCGGAATTTAGATTCTAATTGCGAGAAATTATTAATGGATCCACCAGAGAGACCCTCAAACCAAAGACGCGCCACACCCGATAATGTCATAACAAATATTTGGCATAACGCCGCATCACTGTGGGTCTGAAACTGAACAAAGTCCTTCACTTTATTAATGTGCGAGATGGGATCCTTGGTGCCATCATAAACATCAGTGGGAAACTTCACGCGCCGACTGACCCTGTGACGCCTTATACGACGGCTAAATGGGTGGCCCGATGTATCATCAAGAATTTCACGCGCCTGACGCGGAGGAGACATTTCATCCTGACGCCCCCTATTTCGTGGTTTTGGCGTAGGATGTCGTCTAGGAGATCGACTGCGGCTCCTGTGCGAACGACTTCGATACCTTCAACTACTGGATCTTTCGCTGTACTCGGGAGATAAACTTTTGTTGGCTCCTTCCCTCCGTCCGTCCCACCGGTTCCTAACCCCCACAAGCTGCCTGTCTCCTTGTAGGAGGAGACCTTGCGGCATTTGTGGTACGTAAGCCTCTACTCTCCCCTGAGTAAACTGCTCAACACTAATCGGAGGATTTCCCGCGGATAAAGGCATCTGGAGGTTTTCTGGAAACAACGGTGATAAAGGTCGATCAGCGACAATAGATGGTGTAAACATGATGCGAGGAGGGAGACTAGATCCAGAAGCACCAGGCGTGACTCTTGCAGCCATTGCCGTCAAATATTCCAGCCGAGAACGAAGGGCCGCTATTTCCATTGCAAAGGGATGTTCACGATTAAGCACAGATCCCCCCGAAAGAGGAGTGGAAAAATCAGATGCCACTATCTGAGATGACAAGATGTCCGTCTGCGAGGAGGCCTGTCCCCCAGCAATTCCAACCGAGAGGTCCAGAGATCCCGAAATAATTGGTTGTGTAGTCATAGAGAGGTCAACAGTAGCAAAAGGGAATAACCGTCTGCGGATTGAGAAAGGGATATTAGAGGATGATGATCGGATTGGCTCTGATCCCGTGATCGGATTGGCTCCGATCCCGTGATCATGACCATTCCAATCTTCCGACTAGACGGAGCTTGGCTATTAAGGACGCTCACTTAATATACCAAAGCTCTCAATGAAAGCACCATTTGATAAGATTCTATGTTGATCTTGTAAGATTTGGAGTCGTGCCTGATCGGAATGGTGGCGGTCGGTGTCGGATGTACCTGCAAAGCGCCGGAGGGGGGGCTCCGGCGTAGACACTCCGATGCTTAAGTCAGTTCGGGTTTCAAAAATAATAGAGGTTCGTCTCAGTGATCTTGATCTTACCTTTAGATTAGAAAAGTGGGGGTATTTATAGGCCTGTTCGGCGATACCTGGCGATAACAATCCAGGCGATGTCAGATGGTGACGTCACAAGCGATACCGACAGATGACGTCATGAGCGATATCATACGGACTGCCGGGAGCGATAAGCTCGTGGGTCCCTAGGATGGGATGGTGTCGTGCGTGTAGAGTCGCGTGAGTCCCCCCCCCGCTGACGTCGACCATCCTAGGAATCCTTCACTGATTCTCGGGCGATATGAAGATATCTTACTGGTCTTATGGGAAATCGTCCTGGTGGGAGCCGCAAATGTGGTAGCACCGTTAGGGTTGTCTTGATTGTTATCACCACGTGATGATCATGATGGTCATCTCACGGATATTTCAGATGAGCAAGTAGAGGCTAGGAGACAACCAGCCGTTCCTCCAACTGTAGGCGCGGGGCGTGCAGTTGGACCCGTAATCCGTAGACGTGCGGTTGTTCGAAATGCTCCTCCACCACCACCGGAACATCACCACAATGAACTCGATGGAGGTGAAGGATTTATACACTGTCATGATGGAGAACGACCTCAACGGGATAGACATGGTGGTCAACCTCAAAGGGATAAACCACCTCATGATGAGTTTCGATTGGACTCTAATCTCGGTAGTATCAAGATGAAAATTCCTCCGTTTGACGGATTAGAGGATCTGGATGCATACCTGACTTGGGAAAGGAAAGTTGACTCCATCTTCTTGTGTCACACTTATTCTGAGGACAAGAAGGTGAAGTTAGCAGCCGTGGAATTCAGTGGCTATGCAAGTCATTGGTGGGAGAAGGTTACTCGACAGACTTGGGTTGTCTATGGTATTCGGATTCAGACTTGGGATGAAATGAAAAGAGTAATGAAACAACGGTTTGTTCCTAGTCATTTCAGCCGGGAGCTTTACCAAAGATTACAATCTCTATCACAAGGAAGTAAAGGTGTGAACGCCTATTACAATGAGATGAAGATAGCCTTATCTCAATCTCGGATTGAAGAAGCAGAAGAAGCGACTATGGCACGTTTCTCCAGTGGTTTGAATCGAGAGATAGCAAATTCTTTAGAGTTGACACAATATTCAACTCTAGAGGAGATGCTACATCTAGCTCTCAAGATTGAGAAACAGAAGAAGGTTAAGGGTTCATACACAACTGGTGCAAAATATCAATCGAGTGTGACACCTTCACCTTGGAAGAAACCGTGGGACAAGAGTGAAGTGCCTAAACCATTACCGGTCAGTTCTGGTTCTAAAGGAGGCGCTAGTTCTACTTCTAGATGGAACACCAACAAACCATACACTCCACCAACGGATAGACCAGCCACATCTTCTATTGTTTGTTTCAAATGCAACGGTAGAGGGCACAAGAAAGCTGATTGTCCTAATCATAGGGTGTTCATCTTGAGAACAACGGTAATGAGGAGTCCGATGATGATCTAGATGAGTCTGATATCATTGAGGAGGGAGAACATGATTCAGATGACATGCCACAACCGGCCGAGAGTCATCAAATGCTTGTAGTTCGCCGGACTTTGAGTGCACAAGCGGAGGATGAGGTTTATGATGAGGAACAACGGGAGAACTTGTTTCACACTCGCGGTGTGATTAACAAGAGAGGATGTGCTATTATCATTGACAACGGAAGTTGCACAAACTGTGCTAGCTGGTTAATGGTTGACAAGTTAGGTTTACCAACTATGAGCCATCCGAAGCCTTATCGCCTTCATTGGATGACTGACGGTGATGGGATTAAGGTAACTAAATAAGTACTTGTTAATTTTGCAATTGGGAAGTATCATGATGAAATACTATGTGATGTTGTTCCTATGCAAGCAAGCCATATTCTTCTTGGCAAACCTTGGCAATTTGACAGAGAAGCGAATCATGAGGGGAAAACTAATCACTACAAGTTAGTGAAAGATGACAAGAAGTATACCTTGGCGCCATTGACACTAGCTGAAGTTTGCATTGATCAATAATGGCTTGCGAAGTCACAAGCAGAATATGACCTTGCACATTCGCTTGAGAGTGAAACAGAACGACTGAGTGTCAAAAATATAGTGAGTGCATATGAGAGTGTCAGCCCTAAACACTTGCATGAAAATATTGAGCATGCCGAGAGAGAGGTAGTTGAACATTCGCATGAAAATAAAAAGCATGTTGAGGGTGAGAGTCAACAATCGTACGAAAAGAGTAAGCGTACAGAGAGTGGCATTGAGAAGATAAAAGGAGAGGCAAATAAAAAGAAATTGAGTGTCTATGCCAAAGGAAGCGAAGTGAGGAGTGCACTGAATTTTCAGAAAAACAGTTTTGGCACAAGCTGACCTCTTCTTCTCCTCCGTTTTCGTTCTTTTTGTTTGAATTCTTCTAACACTGACCCAAATTCTTCACTTCCTCCTAGTATTACATCTCTTTTGCAGGAATTTGAGGATGTTCTACCCGAAGAGATGCCATCGGGATTGCCTCCAATCCGTGGCATAGAACATCAGATTGATTTCATTCTGGGATCAGCCATTCCACACCGGCCAGCTTATAGGAGTAATCCGGAAGAAACCAAGGAGCTACAATGCCAAGTGGATGAGCTGTTGAGTCGAGGTTATGTCAGGGAGAGCCTATCTCCATGCGTCATTCCTGTGATCCTAGTTCCTAAGAAAGATGGATCTTGACGCATGTGTGTTGATTGCCGAGCAGTCAACAAGATCACGGTAAAGTATCGCCATCCCATTCCTCGATTAGATGACATGTTAGACGAATTAAGTGGTAGCACTATATTTTCTAAGATTGATTTGATGAGTGGTTATCACCAAATTCGCATGAAAGATGGAGATGAATGGAAAACTGGATTTAAAACTAAGTATGGATTGTATGAATGGATGGTTATGCCTTTCAGTTTAACTAATGCACCTAGCACATTCATGAGATTGATGAATCATGTACTTAGACATTTTATTGGCAGATTTGTTGTTGTGTATTTCGATGATATTCTTATATACAACAAATCTTTTGAGGCGCATCTTTCCCATCTTCGTGAAGTGTTTCTAACACTTCGTGCCCAACATTTGTATGCTAAACCTAGTAAATGTTCATTTGCCATGAAAGCAGTAGGTTTTCTAGGTTTTATTGTAAGTATTGACGGTGCAAAAGTGGATGAAGAAAAGGTCCGGGCAATCAAGGAGTGACCTACTCCTAAGAACGCAAGTGAGGTACGTTCTTTTCATGGCTTAGCGTCCTTTTATAGGCGCTTTGTCAAGGAATTTAGTACAATTGTTGTCCCTTTGAATGAGCTAACCAAGAAGAATTTAGTTTTCAAATGGGATGAGTTGCAGGAGGAAGCGTTTAACACACTTAAGGAGCGTCTATGTTCCGCACCTGTGATAGCTCTTCCTGATTTTAGCAAAGCTTTTGAAGTGGAATGCGATGCTAGTGGGGTTGGAACTGGAGCTGTTCTTATGCAAGAGAAGCATCCAATTGCTTTTTTCAGTGAGAAACTGAAGGATGCTCAGCTGAGATACCTAACATATGACAAGGAGTTCTACGCACTCCTACGCGCCCTAGAAGTGTGGCAGCATTACTTGATGCCGCGGGAATTCATTGTCCATACAGATCATCTCAGTTTGAAGTACCTTAAAGGGCAAGGTAAACTCA
Source organism: Viola odorata (assembly GCA_963691705.1). Classification (NCBI taxonomy): domain Eukaryota; kingdom Viridiplantae; phylum Streptophyta; class Magnoliopsida; order Malpighiales; family Violaceae; genus Viola; species Viola odorata. The sequence goes on from OY829546.1 coordinate 32,404,728, forward strand.
ATAGACGCCATGCCACATGGATGGAGTTCATTGAGTCTTTTCCGTACCACATTCAATACAAACAAGGTAAGGAAAATGTTGTTGTTGATGCTCTTTCAAGGAGGTATGCCTTAATCACTTCTCTGAGTGCTAAGTTATTGGGCTTTTCACACATTATTCAATTATATTCACTTGATTCTGATTTTGGTGATATCTTTAATCATGGTGTGTCAATTGCTGGTTCTAAATTTTATAAGCGTGAGGGTTATTTATTTAAGGGTAAATAATTGTGTATTCCGCATTGCTCTTTGCGTGAATTACTTATACTTGAGTCATATGGTGGCGGATTGATGGGTCACTTTGGTGTGACTAAGACTTTAGATATGTTGCATGATCATTTTTATTGGCCCCATATGAAACGTGATGTCGTGCGCATTATTGCTAGATGTCTTGTATGTCGCAGAGCTAAATCTAAATGTGTTAATCATGGCGAATTTCTGCCATTGCCTGCGCCTTCTCATCCTTGGACTGATTTATCCATGGATTTTGTTGTTGGACTACCTAAGTCTAAACATGGTAAAGATAGTGTCTTCGTTGTCGTGGACAAATTTTCTAAAATGGCTCATTTTATCCCTTGCTCAACTACTAATGATGCTACTCAGATTGCTGAGTTATTTTTCCAAGAAGTAGTTCGTTTACATGGGATACCATTGACTATTGTGAGTGATAGGGATACCAAGTTCCTCAGCCATTTTTGGCGTGTTGTTTGGAGAAATTTAGGTACTAAATTGTTGTATTCCACCTCTTATCGCCCACAAACTGATGGCCAGACTGAGGTTGTCAATCGTACCCTTGGTCAGTTGTTGCGAGTCTTGGTTAAAAAGCATAATTCAACTTGGGTTAATCATATGACATTCATTGAATTTGCTTATAACCGTGCTCTCCATTCTACTACTCATTACTCTCCTTTTGAAATTGTTTATGGGTTTAATCCTAGAACTGTGGTGGATTTAACTCCCTTACCTGTGAGTGATGCTGTTAGTTTAGATGGTGAACAGAAGGCTGCATTTGTGAAGCAACTCCATGTCAAAGTCAAGACACACATTGAGCGCATGAATACCAAAGTAGCGCTTAAGCGAAACGACGGAAGGAAACTTGTGTCTTTCAACGTTGGGGATTGGGTGTGGTTACATATGAGAAAGGAACGTTTCCCTGCCCAACGCCGTGGCAAGTTATCCCAATGAGGAGATGGTCCATTTCAGATTGTTGAGAAGATCAACAACAACGCATATAAACTAGAATTGCCTGGTGAGTATGGTACCATTAGTTCTACTTTCAACGTTACTGACTTGACGTTGTTTGATGTAGGTGATGATTACCTTGAAGCAGCTGATTCGGATTCGAGGTCGAATCCTTTTGAAGGGGGAGGGGATGATACGAATCCTCGCATCCAAGCACTACCTTTGCCACCGACTGGACCAATGACTCGTTCTAAGTCTAAAAAGCTTCAAGATAGTCTATCATCCCTCATATACAAGGAGCTGACGTGTGAGAGGATAGTAGAGGAAGGAGCGTTACGAGAGAAGCAGAAACGGGAGCTCAATCTCTTGGTCATCACGACATTCGACGGTGATCCTTGAAGGAACCAAACAGCCGCGTAGATGGAGCGCTACTGTTCATCCTTTAAGTTCGACAAGTACTACATTACATTAAGGAGTGTGTGTCCAAAAATCAGCAAGAACGCTCGAGGCGTTTAGGAGATATGTCAAACCCTAGTTTGGGGTGCGAGTCCTAGTGGCGCGAGGATTCCTTGCGCGCGCGCTAGGGTTTCTGGTCCGAGAAGCGGCGGCTGGTCCGAAAGGGAGCTGACGTTTTTCCTTGTTTGATTTTAAGACAAAGACTTGCCTTTTTAGTTGTTTCCTTAATTAATTAATTAGACAATTTAATTAATTAAGTTATTTAACTTATTTAGAACTCCTATTTTCTGATTAGGGTTTCCTTGTAACCTTATATAAGGAGCCGCTTGGCCTCCTTAGAAACTTGGCTGATTATTTATAAAGATATTTTCTTATATTCTCTGCCCCTTTTGCGTTCAACAACGAATGAACCTTGTTCTTCTTGAGTCTTGTAAGCTTGAGTCGTTCCAAGTAAAACCAGAAATTACTTCCATTAATTGTCTGTTCTAGGTTGATATTCACAAGGAATATAGGCTTAGCGAGTCGATTAAGATCCTTCCTTACTCGAATTAGGTTGGTTGGTGCTTAGCGATCAACAAGCTTAATTGCTTAAGAAAGTTATCTATTCCGCAGGGAAATCCCGTCTTGAACAAAGATCAACATTGGTGCTACGTCTCCTTTACAAATAAGGATCGTATCAGTATACCGCCAAAATAGCAAATTTGGAGATAGGAAATGACTAATGGGAAGAGAATCAATACACCTTCGTTCTTGAGGATCAAAAATCTATTACTGCAGGTCCGACTTTCACCTATTAGACTCTCGATGAATCAACTCTGAGACCTTAGCGTTAGACTGAAGAACAGGTACTCGTAAACTGGTCATCCCATCCTCATTACAAATCAGCTAGGGTCCTTCCAAATTTGAATGTGACGAAGACACTACAAAGAACTTCTAGGGGTTACTTATGAAACTTCAAGTTGATATTGGTCATAGGTTGAGAATGAGAATTGAACTCTATGAGATTGGTTGACTGTTAATTGACTAGTTGTAGGTTCTAATCCTACCTAGGAAGATTTGATTCATTCTGAATTCTTAAAAGGGTTATGATACGAGCATGAGAGTGGCAAAGTATTAAACAAGAAGGACAATGTCATGGCAAGCCAAAAGGAAGCCGAGAAAGAGACATAAGGGACGAAGCTCTAGCGCCCAAGCTCTAGGGCAAGACACAAAAGCAAGAGCGCAAGGCGCGCGCTCGCGCATGAGACATAGACGCTAGTGCTAGGCGCGGCCTTGGCGCATCAAGCAAGAGGCTGACACTATTCAAGAAAAATTGACTCATAGTTCTCTCCATATCCTTACAAATCGATACAGGTAACTTAAAACATCTCATACGGTACGTTGAAAATGCCTAACCCACAAACATGATAAGAAACAAAAGGAGACGTATGTTGTTAAATCCGTTTTGTGTTTATTAATTATGCATCGATACTAGACTTTTAAAAGTTTTAGTATAGTGTTTCCATATACTCCTTTCATTCATAAGTAGTGGTCTTTTATGGATCAACTAGTAACTTAGTAATAGTTTCATACATTAGTAGAGACAAAAAGGTCTCGAGTTCAAATTATCTTATCTTTTTATCTATGTTAAAAAAAAGTATTGGTTTTTTAATATAGATACACACGAACTAAGAAAATCATTGGTATTATTTTTTTATAGTATTTTTAACAAACATAAACCGTATTATTTACCACTTTTGCATCCCCTCCGGCGCTTTACAGGTACATCAGACGTCAAGCACAGTGATGCCGAGCAACCATTTTCCTCACCTACTCTTCCTAAGAAGCCCGGATCTTATCAAATTGGTGCTTTCATTGAGAGTCTTGGTTTTATTAAGTGAGCGTCCTTAATAGCCAAGCTCTGTCTCTTCTAGAGATCGAAGGATCATGGCTTCTGGTTCAGAATCTACACCTTCTTAGCCTCATGGCGTTCTTTTCGTTCCGTGTGATGTGTTGTCAAGGCACATACAAATATAATAATAAAAACCTGCTATCAAATGCACAATAAATTGTATATAGTGGCAGCAGGGTCGAACACAAAGACTAAGGGTAGACGCTGACTTTCGTGTGTGACTAGGGTAAACAGGTCGAAACAGTAACAAATATGGGGGTTTTGAGAGTGTTGATTAATCTAATATAAACTAAGAAAGTAATAACTGACAGTAATAAAGCAAGTGAGAAATCAATAGAGAGAGGGTCTTCAGTAAGAATCTATCTCTGGTTGCATTTATGGTCGGCCAGTCATTGGTGAAAGGATCTTCTACCCCTAGCTGATAGACGCCCTATAGGGACCAGGTACGCTTAGGTCCCCTGCTTACCTTCGTAAGAGAAGCTACCCCAAGGTACGCTTATGAGATAACCTTGACAATCCGCCGTCCTCCAAGGTACGCTTATGGAGACAATACTCGGATGCCCATGAAAAGGAGGTAAGACATGTCTAGGGCAATACACTCAGTACGCTCGAGGCACGACCCTAATTACTCGCTTAACCAAGCTGAATGAGACCAGGAACCCGATTACTTCCAAACTGGTTGTCTACTTCACCCTGCAGCTTCGCATTAGTTATAACAACAGAGATGACTTTAATCACCTAGGTCTAGCCGCTAGTTGGCCAGACTAGAAACAACCCTAGTATATTTGACAAGAATTTGTTAAATAAATAAATACGAACCAGTGGTATATTAATTTCAATTCGACCTCATGGCTTTCCTAAGCAACCTTCGATGATTCCTACCAAGAACAAGGTATTTAGCTACTCATAAAAAGTAAAACAAATAAAACAAATAAATAGAAGAGAATGGGAAAAAATCCTGAATATTACCAGCCAGAGCAAAGCTCCGGTTTATTACAAAGCTGCTAGAAAAAGTCTGGAAGAAGAGAGAGGCGGAAGAAGAAGAAGAGAGAAAGAGGCGGAAGAGGAAGCCTCCTTAAAACCCTAATTGTTTTAATATATATATTAAATAAAATAGAAGTCCTAAGTCTAATAGAACTAGGTTTTCCTTAATTATGTCTTTGTTGAGCTGGGAACACGGAGGGAAAGTCGGAGAATCAGTCGAATTTATTAAATTTCTTTTTCCGCACTTTCCATTTTCTGCAGCTGGCCTGCGCGCGATGAGCAGCTCGGCCTAGACGCTGGAAACACTCCAAAATCCAGTGAATAATGCATCTTTTTAGAATTTCCTCTCCTAAAGCCTGAATCTGCAATAAGTAAAGAAATAGAGGCTAATCAGTAGCATCAAGATCCAAAAAGGGCTAGGAAAGGAAGAGAAAATGTGGACAAAATACATCATATCAAACATCCCCACACTACCCCAATGCTCGCCCTCGAGCATTAAACTTAAAAACTTCACCTCGTTCGAAGCACACAGTCTCAATCCAAAACACACAGATTACTGTACCGCCGCCACATACGCCTCGACCGAGCAGTACGCCACCCTCCTCCTCGATGAACTCTGCACTACTCTTAAGGAATAACGAAACCAGAAGAGTAGCTTTCCTACATCAGCCTGCTGCAAGCAATCCTCATAAGATATAGTGTTTATCACTCACGCTCAGAAACAGAGTTAGGTGTTTACGCTCAACAATGCGAATGACGATGCACAAAACCAGATTTGCAATAGGGACCCGAGTACGGAGAACACATGCACAGGCAATCATACGATCATAGAAACTTTGCAAGGGTAAAGCAAGAGAATATGTTGGAGAAGAGGGTTCAAAAGAGAGAGAAGGAAGGATAGAGGTTTTTTTAGCTGGAAAAAGGCAAAGTGGTGAGGGGGCCTCCTGTTGGCAGTGGCGAGGGCAAGACAGAGAGTGTTGATGGAGAGTGGGGGTATTCTCTTCTTCGAAAAGTGTCGTTGGTCTTCTGATCTTCTTCATGCTTTACTCCACTTCAGATCTATACTCCTCTTTTGCTCAAATGTTTTTTTTTGAATGTTTTTTTTTAAAATTTTTTTTTAGGAAAGACTTTGAGCAAAAGGGAGGGTATACAATTGTTTTGGTCTGTCGAACTGGAGTAGAAAAATTTTCCTCAGGCGTCTGAACTTGAATGAATGATTGTTGTCAATGTCTCGGCCTAACTCATGGTTTCCATGTTGTTCGTTGAATGGTTTGATTTGAGCTTCTAGATTAGGCTGTCTGTCATCCCCACACTAGAGTTTTTGTTTCTCTTTTCCGTTTTGCAATCTTATGCCATACTACTGCTTTCAGCGTCTTGATCTAGCAGTTAGATGCGTTGTTTGTAGTTCCGGTCTCTGTTATAGTTTCAGTTATAGTTCCGGTCTCTGTATCTGCTTTTTACTTCTCGGTCTAGCAGCTCGATACCCCCACATCAAAGATGTTGTTTCTCTCTGTCCCACGTTACTACTGCCAAAGGAAATCTCTCACCTACTAAGAAAAGAAAGGAATGTCTCAAGTAGTCAGAAGGGTGGTAAAATAAAGGGTTACCGGTAAGGACGAGAAGATAAAAAGCAAGAAAAAAGATAACAAAGAAGGTTGTAAAGTTCCTAATCACATAATCGTTTTCCCACGTCTAATGGTGCCTATACCCAGGGGTCTCATGCAAATCCAGCCAGTACACAATCATGCATCCACTCATCAAGAAAATACGGCATGAAAGCTCAAACACTCACAGGGTAAAATACATTAATCGCAAGCAGCTAGGGCAAAACATAGTCATAAGAGCTAACAGGCAGTATGGTGTGCAAGAGGTTCCGGTGTAGTGGGTGAAGTTTCCATGTGTAGTGGGCCTACTTTGTACATTCCATCCAAGGTGATTTTCAAAACAGGGGTAGTGCAAGCTTAGCAAAACGTTATTTATAGAAAACCAAAGTTCACAAAATTCTAAAAAAAATAAAAAAAGATTGCCCAAAATAAACTCACAAAACAAACACATAAGTGTCCCTCCCCACACTTAGGCAACACATTATCCTCAATGCGAAGAGGGAACTCAAACAAGGGCATATGAAAAGGAAATAATAATAAAGATAAAATAAAGAGAAAAGAGGGAAGAAATGTGGGTTGCCTCCCACGAAGCGCCTCAGTTAACGTCTAGGACTAGACATTGGCTCTTCAAATCATTCTGGATCTGGTCGCTCCGCCATGAGGGAATGGAAACCCTCGTGGAACAGCTCCAATCTGTGGGTATGCACTTGAAAAATAAGGCTTGTGTCCATACTCTGAATAACAACGACACCAGGATCATACACCTGCGTGACAAGGTAAGGGCCGGCCCACCGAGACTGCGATTTTCTAGAAAAGAGCCTAAGACGAGAATTGTATATAGTAAAACTTTCTGTCCAGTATCAAAGGTCTTAGGATAGAGCAACTTATCGTGATGAGCTATTGTGTTGGCCGTGTCATTGGCAGTCCATAAAGCTAGGTGAGCATTCGGCGTCTTGCCCTTGCTGGTCGCGATAGTGGTGGCAACAGTAGGGGTAGGGGTCATTATGGCGATGGGAGCAGTCGTGGTGACGATTGGACTTACTGCCATGGTGTCAGGGACAATGGGAGTGGGTACAAAAGCTTTTGGAGCTGATTGTAGAATGCAAAGGGCTGGGGCAAGCTGCTTGACGTCGACGTCCGTCTACCCAAGGGCCTCACGGTATCCTTTGAGTGTGGACACCAGTTCGTGCTCCGCAGCAGGATCGAGCTCGCTAGAGATGATCACCGGAAGTGTATCATTCTCGCCAAGGTAGGCGTACTTGAGGTGCGAGGGCAAGCTATTCAACTCCGACTTTGGGTCCTGCAGAAGAGATGAGAGTTTAGTGTGATCAACGGGAAGAGTAGAAATAATAGAAGGAGAGATAACAGAATGCTCTTCCAAATCAGTGATGACCTCATGGAACTTAAGTGGAGTCACAAGCGTCAAGGCCAAGAGGTCTAGTGCTGCGGGCGGGATACTCCTGTCTAAGGCAAGGCTAGAAAAATCGGTGGGGTGTCTCATATCGTCAGGCATATTGAACTTGATAGTTTCGCCGTCAAATTCAATGGTGATTGAAGCATCGTGGACATCAATCTTTGCTCTTACAGTCCGGAGAAAGGGTCGTCCGAGCAGCATATCAGAGGCCTTGGTAGAACGCCCATCCTCCATGTCAATCACGTAGAAGTCGACTGGGTAGATGAAATCTCCAACTTGGACCAAGACATCTTCAATAACCCCCTCTGGCTGGATGATAGATCTGTCCGCTAGTTGGATCGTGGTCTTGGTGGGGCTGAGAGGTCCAAGGTCTAGACTGTTGTACATCGTCAAGGGCAAGGCATTGATACCTGCACCAGAATCACACATAGCTCTACCAATGTCAGTAGTACCGATTGTACATGGGAGGGAGAACATACCTTTGTCCTTGCACTTGGGTGGAAGCTTTCGTTGGATTGCGGCTGAGGCATTCCCACCTATGCTAATCTGTTTCACACCTACCATGTTACATTTGTTAGCACACCAATTTTTCAAAAATTTAGCATAGCGAGGAATGTTTTTAATAGCCTGCAGCAAAGGAATATTGACTTGGACTTTACTAAACGTGTCAAAAATTTCACGATCCTCCCCATCTTTGTTAGACTTGACCAATCGTTGAGGAAAGGGAGGCTCAAGCACTTTCGTGATGAAATCTTCACGGAATTCCGAGTTTGCCTCCTTTGTTTGTGGAGAGTCGTGTCTTCTGGCGTAGTGGACGCGCTTCTCCTTTTCTACATCCGCCTTGGCTTCTATTGGTTCGGGCACAGGTTCAGGTAGTTCAGCATCTAAGCAGGCAGCTTGCGGGATGGTATTTCTGTACCACTTTGAAGTGTCATGGAACAGACAACATGTAGCGGGTTGAGGTGACAGGCATCTTTGGTTCTGTATCTCCTTCATCTCTATAGCAAAAGCACTCAACTATTATTGTATATCAAGAATAACATTAGTAAGATTCGTTACCTCAACAGCCAGAGGCGTGGGAGGAGTTGGTTCTTGAGGAACCTGGTACTGGTACTGCTGATTATGGAGATGATCAGGCCATGGTTGAAAAGGTTGAAGATTGTATGGCGGCTGAGATGGATCTTGGTAATGATGCTGCTGTGGTGACTGTCTAGGGCAAGACGGTTGCGGATCGCACCAACTTTGGTTAGGATGATGTTGTCCTTGGTCATAATTGTTGATATAAGGATCAAACTGCCAAGGAGCTCCGTTATAATTACCAACCGTATTAACTTGGAATTCATTAGGGGTATATGGGTATGCGTTAGTCGGATGGTTGGTAAAGTTGTGAAATCTGTGTGTCTTTCCCTGGACAGGTTGTCTTACGGCTAAAACCTAAATTATACTAGTAATGGTGGCCAGCTGTTTTTCCATAGAAGCAGCACGAATGTCTTCGGCGTTGGCCATGTTGGGGAATTTGGGGGATGGTGATGATGTTTTCAGCGGCTAGATCAAACTGCTCGATGTATGCGAGGGGTTTCGGTAATGTGGGTAAGGTTCCGGTACTCGGGAAGGTTCCGGTAATGTTGGGAAGGTTCCGGTAATGTTGGGATGTGTTCAGGGTCTAGGTCTGGACGCAGAAGCGAGTTGGAATTGTAGGATCTGGTCTAGATGTCCTGCTCACACAAACAAAAGAAAGAAATCAGTACCATTAATCCCCGGCAACGGCGCCATTTTGATGTGTTATCGAGGCACATACAAATATAATAATAAAAACCTGCTATCAAATGCACAATAAATTGTATATAGTGGCAGCAGGGTCGAACACAAGAACTAAGGGTAGACGCTGACTTTCGTGTGTGACTAGGGCAAACAGGCCGAAACAGTAACAAATATGGGGGTTTTGAGAGTGTTGATTAATCTAATATAAACTAAGAAAGTAATAACAGATAGTAATAAAGCAAGTGAGAAATCAATAGAGAGAGGGTCCTCAGTAGGAATCTATCTCCGGTTGCATTTATGGTCAGCTAGTCATTGGTGAAAGGATCTTCTACCCCTAGCTGATAGATGCCCTAGAGGGACAAGGTACGCTTAGGTCCCCTGCTTACCTTCGTAAGAGAAGCTACCCCAAGGTACGCTTATGGGATAACCTTGACAATCCGCCGTCTTCCAATGTACGCTTATGGAGACAATACTTGGATGCCCATGAAAAGGAGGTAAGACATGTCTAGGGCGAGACACTCAGTACGCTCGAGGCACTACCCTAATTACTCGCTTAACCCAGTTGAATGAGACCAGGAACCCGATTACTTCCAAACTGGTTGTCTACTTTACCCTGCAGCTTCGCGTTAGTTATAACAACAGAGATGACTTTAATCACCTAGGTCTAGCTGCTAGTTGGCCAGACTAGAAACAACCCTAGTAGATTTGACAAGAATTTGTTAAACAAATAAATACGAACCAGTGGTATATTAATTTCAATTCGACCTCATGGCTTTCCTAAGCAACCTTCGATGATTCCTACCAAGAACAAGGTATTTAGCTACTCATAAAAAGTAAAACAAATAAAACAAATAAATAGAAGAGAATGGGAAAAACTCCTGAATATTACCGGCCGGAGCAAAGCTCCGGTTTATTACAAAGCTGCTAGAAAAAGTCTGGAAGAAGAGAGAGGCGGAAGAAGAAGAAGAGAGAAAGAGGCGGAAGAGGAAGCCTCCTTAAAACCCTAATTGTTTTAATATATATATTAAATAAAATAGAAGTCCTAAGTCTAATAGAACTAGGTTTTCCTTAATTATGCCTTTGCTGAGCTGGGAACACGGAGGGAAAGTTGGAGAATCAGTCGGATTTATTAAATTTCTTTTTCCGCACTTTCCATTTTCTGTAGCTGGCCTGCGCGCGAAGAGCAACTCGACCTAGACGCTGGAAACACTCCAAAATCCGGTGAATAATGCAACTTTCTGGAATTTCCTCTCCTAAAGCCTGAATCTGCAATAAGTAAAGAAATAGAGGCTAATCAGTAGCATCAAGATCCAAAAAGGGCTAGGAAAGGAAGACAAAATGTGGACAAAATACATCATATCACAGCACAGAGAACTTTTTCCCTCTACTTTTGTCGACATTTCTATCATAACGCAAGGAACTCCTTCTGGGTGAACAGAGTTCCCCTTTGGGCTGACAACAGGATCATTCCCCTAGATGAGTCCTCCATCTTCCCAGATGGCAGGATCTAGTTTCTCCACTCCCCCACCGATGGGATTTGTAAGGGATAGTACAAATAATTTTCTGGCAAACTCTTTGCTGGCTCTACGCGCTCAGGTGGACCAATTAACCGCGTTAGCTATCGGAACAACTCCAAGTGCCTCTGGATCCGTTATTCCCTCTCACCTGACATTCACCCCTTCTATTGTCGCTGATCGGCCGTTATCACCTCTACGACATGGGAGCATCCCAATGACTCTGTCTATAGTGATGGCCGTTGTTAACTACACACAACCCGCTCACAAACGGCTGGAATCTTTAGTGCGACACTTGTAGGAGATCCCTACATCCCAAGAGGAGCAATGGCATGATCAATATAGAGATCGTTGGGATGGGAGGCGAGATAAAGTGGTCAAAGATGTGTCCCCCAGACGCAGCAAAAGGTCGAGTAGCAGGAGATATCGGACTCGCTCACCAAGAAGTCCCAGCCTGTCCTCCAGGCGACATCATGCCCCCGATCCGCAAGGAAAAAGGCGTCATTTGGAAGTTACTCCTCCCCGCCAACCTCACGGAATCCGTGATGACAACCCTGGCCACTCATTCAACTATCGTATAAGGCATCACAGAGTCAGTCAGCACGTAAAACTCCCTACGGAGTCCTATGACGGCATGAGGGACCCCATCTTCCACCTTAAGAAGGTGAAAGATTTCGTACAATTCCAAACTCACAGTGACGCGGCCTTGTGCCAGATATTTGTCATGACACTGTCAGGAGTCGCGAGTCTTTGGTTTGAGGGACTCCCAGCCGGGTCAATTGAAAGTTTATCGCAACTAGAAGCTAAGTTTAGAAGCTGATTCAGCACAGCCGTTCCCATCAAAATATCCGTTGTAGCTTTGTTCGATATACACAGAAAATCTTAGGAATCCTTGAAAGATTTTCTTAGTCATTTTGATATGGAAATGTCGTTAACACCAAGCGTCACCATTGATTTCACTGTGGAAGCTTTGAAGCGAAAGTGTTGTTACGGAAAGCTACGAGACACGTTAATGGTGGATCCCCCGATGACTTTAGATGCATTGCGGCTGAAAGCCCATAATTATACAAGGATGGAAGAAGAAGAAAATAGGGATAGAGTCCGAAATGTGTCACAAAGCGTGCCCCATGCCCCTAGCGCCTCTACCAGCACACCCATTGACGCTCACTCTAGTGACGATTAAGCCCAGCGAAAAGATCACATCCCTAGAGCCTCAAACCGGCAAAGAAGTAACTTTTCAAGGGGAAGACCCGGTGGCTTCCCCACTCAGCGGCAGGCGGACCTACCCAAAGGCCGAGTTTACGACCCTAATCTTCCTTCTCTCACACTTCCGAGAGCGGAAATTTTAGCGATTGTTCAGCAACGGAATTTGCCCATCCGCTACCCAGCCCTTGTGAAACCGGGGTAATCATGGGAGGAAGAGAAAACACCTTTTGCAAGTTCCACAAAGTCAAGGGACACTCCACCGATGTGTGCAGAGAATTGAAGTGGGCAATAGAACATTTAGTAGAAGAAGGTTATATTGGAGAATTCGCTACTAAAGTAAGAGAAGAAGCCAGGAGTAACCTGACAAATAAGGCACCAGATAACAAACAAGCGCCCCCTCACACCCCAGGGAATGACGCTAACCCTAGTGGGAGAGCTAGGGAAACGTTAACAATCCAAGATGATGATATCCTAATTATCAACATTATAGCCGGGGGCACACCGTATCTTGACGAGCCTGTGAAGTTAACTCCCACTGCAGGAGAAAAGTGGAAACGGGAAGACGCCTTAATAAAAAATAATACAACAACTACTTTAGATCGCATGGTGTTATCCTTCTCTGAGGAAGACGAGAAAGGTGTTGTTTTCCCGCATAATAATGCTCTAGTGGTCACACCCGTTATAGGTAATCACGGGGATAGAAGAACCCTCATTGATAACGGCATCGTGGTAAATTTATTTTCACTAGAGGCCTACAACCTCATGAAGCGTCCCAACGACGAGTTGACGCCTTGCAAGAAGTCGATAATTGTGGTGGACGGAGTGCCTATCCCAGTGACGGGAATCACCCTATTGCCCACATATTTTAGAGAGGACACGTCCAAAAGATTAGAAGAGTTGTTATTCTTGGCCGTAGACCTTACCTTGCCCTATAACGTTATACTTGGGCGACCGTTTCTCAATCTTTTTGGTACAGCGATATCGCAAAAACACTTGAGGTTGAAGTATCCCTCTTGGGATGGTGTGGTCTCAGTTAAGGGTGACTAGAAATTGGCAGCCGAATGTTATCTACTCATGACGCAAAAGAGTTGCGACAGATATGTGTGCGTCACAGCGGACCCCTTCAAACAAAAAGACAAAAAATGTACTCAGCCAGTAGACAAGATGATACCCGTTCCCGTTAATGGGATCAGTGGAGCTAACTTCCTAGTTAGCGAAAAGCTAAACCCGGAAGAGAACATGCAGTTAGCCCGATTGCTGAATAAATGCAAATGAGAATTCGCCTGGAAGCCTGTAGATATGCCAGGTATCTCACGAGAGGAAGCAGATCATCGACTTAACATCGATCCCTGCGTCAAACCAGTCCAACAGAAGCGACGAGCATTCTCTACAGAAAAAACAATAGCCATTGATAGGGAGGTGTCGAAACTCCTTGACGCAGGTTTCATCTGAGAAGTCCAATATCTGACTTGGCTAGCTAATCCCGTTCTTGTTCCAAAGCCCAATGGAGAGTGGTGCATGTGCATCGACTTCACTGATTTAAATGATGCCTGTCCGAAGGATTGTTACCCGCTCTCCCGAATCGACCAGTTAGTCGATCAGACTGCCGGGTATGCTTATTTAAGCTCTTTAGACGCCAGCTCCGGATATCACCAGATTCCCATGGTTGTCGAAGACGAAGAAAAAACCGCTTTCATCACCCCGAAGGCCACTTATTGTTACACAACGATGTCGTTTGGGCTGAAAAATGCTGGGGGAACTTTTCAGCTTATGGCGAACAAGGTATTCGAGAAGTAAATTGGAAAGAAAGTAGAAGCCTATGTGGATGATCTACTGGTCAAGAGTCGAAGTTTTACAGACCATTTGGCAGACTTGGAAGAGATTTTCAATGTGATGAAGTTGAACCCCCATAAATGCATGTTCGCATTCCAAACGGGTAAGTTCTTGGGTTACGTGGTCAGTCAGAAAGGCATCCAACCAAACCCATCAAAGATCAAAGCCATCCACGATATGATATCCCCCTGAACGGTGAAGGAAGTACAAAAGTTGACAGGGCGCGTTATCGCTCTGGGACGGTTTATTTCCAAGCAAGGAGAAAAGTGCCTACCCTTCTTCAAAGTCATACAAAAAAAGGCTCCCTTTGGATGGACAGAGGAATGCGAAGAGGCGTTTACGAGCCTGAAAGCTTATCTTTCATCTGATCTGGTGTTAACAAGACCAGAGCAGGGTGATGCCCTATACCTGTACCTTGGTGTTGCTGATGAAGTGGTTAACGTTGTCCTCGTACGAGACGACAACCATGCCCACCACCCAGTGTACTTTGTTAGTCATGTTTTGAAAGATGCTGAGCTGCGGTATGCTCGCATTGAGAAAATAGCATTTGCACTAATACAAGCCACGCGGAAAATGGACAGATACCCCGTCATCATGCTCACAGACCAACCTTTGAGAAGAATTTTCAGAAAACCTGAGTCTTCAGGAAGAATGTTGATTTGGGCCATTGAACTCGAACAATATGGGCTATAGTATAAATCCTGACCGTCCATAAAAACTCAAGTCTTAGCAGACTTCATAGCAGAGTGCACGTTTACGCAGGATCCATTGACAGACCTACCGGAAGAAGAGAGAGATAATTTGGATATCCCATTCCCCGAGACCTACACCGATTGTGGGTTGTCCACGTCGACGGAGCCAAGAACCAAGAACAAGCTGGAGCAGGAATATTAGTGATTGGACCGCTAGGCATACAGATACGGTATGCCATTCAAATCCTACGACCGTTATCCAATAATGCGGCGGAGTATGAAGCGCTACTGGCTGGACTCAGGATAGGTAAAATCTGTCTATAAAAGCCATACATGACGATGGAGTAAGGGGAGACTTATGACTGAAGGTATATGGCAATTCTAAATTAATAATAGATCAGGTCTTGGGTAATTCTCAAGCTAGAGAGCCCATTATGATCCAATATCTCTCCAAAGTGAATTGCGAGTTGCTGGAAATAAGAAAGAAGGGTATACAGTTCAGCATAGAACACGTTCCTCGTGAGGATAACGCTGAGGCAGACAACCTTACCCACCGGCGTATATTTTGAGGAAATATATGTGTCTTCCTTCATGGAAGAACAAGAGTCGCTCTGTGTTGAAGAAATTGAAGATGACTGGCGGATCCCCGTAGTAAAATACTTGAAACACGATGAATTGCCCAAGGATAACGCCAAAAAGAAAAAAGTGCTAAAATAGGCAGCACGGTGTACAAACTATGACGGTGAACTGATTCGGAGGTGCTTCTCTCATCCAACCGCCAAGTGCATAACAGAACAAGAGGGCCTCCACTCCTTACGTGAAATCCATGAAGGCATATGCAGCATGCATGTATCCGGCGACACCTTGGCCGCACAAGGTTTTCGGGCAGGATTCTATTGGCCTACCATTCGCAGGGACTGCAATAATTTTGTACGAACTTGTCAGAAATGTCAAGAGTTCTCCAAAATTCCCCGACGACCTGCTACGGAAATCTCCAAAATTATTGCTCCTTGTCCTTTTGCCAAATGGGGAATTGACATCCTAGGCCCGTTTCCAAAAGCAAGGTCTCAGCTGAAATTCGTAGTCGTGGCAGTGGACTACTTCACGAAATGGACGGAAGCAGAAGTGGTAGCTAACATCACAACTGAAAAAATTTGGCGTTTCTTCAAACACCAAGTTATCATGCGATTTGGTGTACCCCGTGTGCTAGTTAGCGATAACGGGACACAATTCACGAGTCAATTCTTTAAAGACCAATGCGCAGAATTCCAGATCGAACAACGATTTTCCTCCGTAGCCCACCCGCAAACCAATGGACAAGCGGAAATAACCAATCGAAGCATCCTTAGTGGTATCAAGAAAAAATTAGAAGGCTCCAAAAAGAAGTGGGCAGACGAGTTGCCGTATGTGATGTGGGCATATCGCATGACCGTCAAAACCAGCACGGGAGAAACACCTTTCGCAATAGCTTTCGGCACTAAGGCCGTCACACTGGTAGAAATCGGTATTCTAAGCATGCGAGTAGTGTACTTCAAAGAAGAGATGAACGAAGAGAGGTTACGGGTTAATCTCAACACGTTACCAGAATTTCACGAAAAAACCCTTCTAAAAATGCTGCATTACAAAAGAAAAATGGCACGTTATCACAACAGGTGCGTTAAAGAATGCTTACTAAAAGCAGGAGACCTAGTGCTCAGAGATAAACGAGCGGCCGGACAACGCATGGGGAAACTTAGTCCAAAATGGGGCGGCCCTTATCGCATTACCCGCGTGATTGGAAAGGGAGCCTACCACTTGGAAACACTTGACGGTACCCCGTTGTCAAATTCTTGAAACATAGCTCGTTTGAAATTATATCACACTAGAATCTGACATATTTCTGCACGATTTGATGACATTACTAATAATATGAGTTAACAATCGAATCAAGAATATCCTCGTGCATTTTGTGGTTGATGATGTGTAGATAACGAAGGGTGTCAGGAGTGAAAATCCTATCCTTGTGACAACCGCTCCTGATCAGACGACTCACTAAGACGAGGCACGCCCTGACACACATAAAGATTCAACGTCGGGAGTGAAAATCCTATCCTTATGACAACCGTGCTAACATAGACGGCTCATTAAGATGAGGCACGCCCCGGCACCCCCGGAAGTGAAAATCCTATCCTTGTGACAACCGTGCTAACACAGACGGCTCACTAAGACGAGGCACACTCCGGGGAAAATGAAGACTCCACCCTGGAAGTGAAAATCCTATCCTTGTGACGGTCGTGCTAGCACAGACGCCTCACTAAGACGAGGCACGCTCCAGGGTAGGGAGAACTCAACTCCTGGAAGTGAAGATCCTATCCTTGTGACGGCCGTGCTAACACAGACGCCTCACTAAGGCGAGGCACGCTCAAGGGAAATGTGAAATCAACGCGTGGAAGTGAAAATCCTATCCTTGTGACAACCGCTCCTGATCAGACGGCTCACTAAGACGAGGTACGCTCTAGGCCAACCACTGAAATAGGAGATGCGGGTAACGCCCCAGCAAGTAACCATACGAAAAATACCTGGTGAAGTAGCTGGAAAGGCAATACCCCGACAAAGCGATACCTCAATAAAGTAATGCCCGGCGAGGCCGGATTCAACAAGGCTGAATGAAAAAGCAATACCAACAACACCCCGATGCATGCGGGTGAAGGCCAATAGATGCCACTAATGTTTATCATCGCATGCCATTTCACTGACACAATAAAATAGTGTCGCACCTCCTTTTTCGTTGAAAATGAGTTTAAGGTTCGGGACGGATGTTAAGCATAAATGGATGCTTCGCATAATGCAATGAAGTCGCCACCCTATTTTCTAAGGTTTAGGAAACCTAAGCGTCATGACATAAAAAATAAAAAAACTAAGGCACATGTGGTCTAAACCAAAGAACAAAGGTTCGAGGTCGTATTATGGACTTGAGAAGGTGTTAGGCACCCAAGTCTCATCCTTAAAAGGTTACTGGTAAAAAGGTGTTTGGAAAACAATTTTTAACATAAAAATGAATAAATAATCAAAGCATGTCAACCAGTCCCGCGCACGGAAACTGGCCACCTTTCCATCATTTACGAGGTAAACGATGGTAAAGTGTCGTCCGAAATCCTGTTACGAAGAGTGGGCCACTTTCTGATTACTTAAACATTTTTGACACGATTTGGGCCCTCAGAGGTATTCACTGCTTTAGTGTTTTGTTATTTCTTATCAGGACAGTCAGGACTGTTTACTAAAGCGAGAGCCCTCTTTATCATCATCGGGTCATGCATGATTAATTAATTAATTACTACATGATCCTAACATGGATAAATACTAGCATAATACCGTTTTAATGAAATGCAAATAACCGTGTGGGATCGAAGCCACCATGCTCATATATCAATGCAAAACAATTAATTTCACGGTATAAAAGCGAGTGATTTAAACAAGTAAGCATGTGCGTTGATTTTATCATGCATACGAATATGATACAAGATTTTTAACATTTCTATATAGCATGCGTATGAATAATATTTGCAAAAAAACCTTGAATAAATAAAAGAGGCTAGAAGAAATGCGTACTTGTGTTGCCGGAACTTGATCAACCTTACAAATTGAAAGTGTTAGCGATGGTTTGAAAATAAATAAATAATAAAGAGCGCATGCAAACATTTAATTAATTTACGACAAGTAAGCAATTAATTAAATAAAACATGGCATAGCTAATAAACAAATCATTTAAAACATGTAAGCATTTAATTAAATAAAGCATGGCATAAACAAATTATTGGAATCATGCAAGCATACGAACATTTTAACTGACTTAGACATGTTATAAAAGCATACGAACATTTTAATTGATTTAAACATGTTATAAAAGCATACAAACGTTTTACACAATTTGACAAAAAATAAATGGGTCGGGCCCCACGTTTTAGAATTTTGGGCATTAAAAAATGGGCTTGGCTTAATTTAAAACAAAGATGGGCTTAAGCCCATCACTTTTCTTTTTCTTTTCCTTTCCCGCCTAACCTTTTCTTCTTCTTCTTCTTCACCACAACGCCGGCCACCATGGCCGGCTACCAAGGTGGAGCCAACTCCACGAAAGCATTGTTCAAACCACCCCAAACAGAACCAGTAGCACCTCAGCAGTTGAAAGCAACGAAAATAGCAAGCATGGTGACACAAAAACAGTGGCAATTTTGCATGGAATAATTAAGCTATTTAACATGCATATATTGTGATTAATTAGCTAGAGCAAGCAAGCAATTAAATTGAAGCAGGGGAAGCATAATTAGCATAAAAACTAAGCATTTGAACCAAGTTTGAGCAATTTATTCATGCATTAAAGCTATAAACGAAAATTAAAAGAAAACTAGAGTGAGAAAGCTTACCTCTCCAGGAGAGCTTTGGACCAAGAAGGATGAGCAAGAAATGGAGATTAAGAGTAGATTTTGGTGCCCTTTTCTTGTTGCATGAAGCATGCTATTTATAGAGGAAAGATCAAAGTGGAGTCAGTTTGCACATGTGGTTGCAAAACGACGAGAAAAATATCAAGAGAGTGATGATGAACTCTAGGCTGGAATAGTGAGCTAGGGAGAGTTTCTTGTGGCCTTGGGTGATCGGATGGGACATGGAGATGATCCAAATGAGTTGGCGAGATGGTAGAGGATTTACATGCATTTATGTGGTATTTATCCTATTTTTGGGCACGAACGGGATATTTTGGTACGAGCAAATTCATGCGAAAGTAAAAATAAATTCGAGTTGAGGAAACCACGACGTATAGAAAAATAAGACAAGAAAAAGAGTATACAGTGAAAAACTAGAAAACTTGATATAACGCATTTATTTTCTCTTTCGGAAATGTTAAAAGTTCGGACGTAAAATAAATGTCCTTACGACAAAAATTGAATGAAACTGAACTTGATGGCGTGCATGAGAAAAATAGTACGTAATTATCAAACAAATAAATAACGCATTCGACCCTCGGTCCCGGGAAACTTACTCGGGACTGAGAAAAGTTCGAGTGAAAAGACAGTCGAAAGTACGAAAAACTAAAAAGGCATGCAATGACACGGAATATTAAAGAAACTAGCCTAGGACCAAAAATTGACGGAAATTTGACCTAGACGAGCTATCAAATGCGGTAATCATAAAAATACGTAAATGCGTTGACGAAAACCGAAAAATACTGTTTAGTTGAAAATACGAGAAAAATATGAAAAATTCAAAAGGTGTGAAATGACGTGAAATATTAAAACAAATAGTCCTTGATAAAAAATCCATTGAAATTTGACGTAAACGGGCTATTAATGCAACATGTAATAAAACAAAAAAAGTTACGACGTAAGTCAAAATTCGGGTAGCAACAAATAGCAATTGAGAATGTGCAGGAAAATCGTGGAAACATGGAAATAATGGAAAGATCGACGCCCATGCAGGCGGTAACATCCTACGACCTATCATCAAAATTCGCATGGAATCTGTGGATATCCCAGAGTATGTCTCATTATTTAAACGGGGAGCACGATGACAGTAAAGAGAGCAGCGTTGCAACATTTCCTGCCCATAATATTGGCGACAACACTATTATGAAAACTCTTATCCATGGAAGTTATCTTGCTGATTAAATCATCTCTCAAAGGGGTGGTGATAATTTATTCCCCTAGTGACACCAGAAGGGCGGTGATAAAGAGACATTCAGAAAATTTCCTCCTTCACCACAACGGCATCGGTTGTATGATATACAGGGAATAATTCCTAACTACCAGGAAC
The DNA here is from genome assembly GCA_963691705.1 of Viola odorata. Classification (NCBI taxonomy): domain Eukaryota; kingdom Viridiplantae; phylum Streptophyta; class Magnoliopsida; order Malpighiales; family Violaceae; genus Viola; species Viola odorata. Next base: position 32,425,087 of record OY829546.1, read on the forward strand.
ATCGAATGGAGGAAGATACTACAAGAAGTAGCATATCACAAAACGCATAATCTCAGTAACAAATGTGACTATGACGAAAATAGCCTGCCGCTAGCACGAAGATTCATTCCCAAGAGCATCGTCTCATTATAGTGACATATCTCTAAGGCTGGAGATCTCAAAGCCCCTATGGACGTAACGCTTCATTTCAGAATTATATATTATATCACCGCTTATCTTCAAAATCATGACAATTGGACCCTTGAGTAAGGTATATAAATGTTAATTCATTTTGAATATCGTTAACTACTGTTATGGCAGGTGTATTGAAAAATAACGCCAACAAGAGAAGAAACTTCAAGAAAAGAAGCAACAACTATTTAAGGCGACAATGTCATTACAAAAAAAGATCCGAAGTCTGAAAGATAGGCAAAATATGTCAATATCCAAAAATGACAAGAGGAAGATGATAACAGATGATAACGCTTAAGGAGGAACCGTTCCATTAGTGTTTTCTTCTTCACGGGCTCTTGCTTGCTCGCGGGCCCTCTCGTGGTGGAAATTCTCATCAGTTATCTTTTCGGACCTTTCTATGAACGACTAGGAGACGTCAATTGGACGAAAAGCTTCCATTCTATAAACCGCCATAAAGGCGTCTACCATAACGCTTGCACCTTCCCGCATATACCACTGGCACTTGACTGGAGATAGATCAAGCTCTTTAGTTAGTCTGGCATTCTTACTCTTTTCCGCCTCCAACTCGGCATTAAGAGCAGCAATTCTAGCATCATCTTCAGTTCCTTTTCTCTTTGCGTCATCCAGCGCAAGCCTGGTATCCTCCACCTCCTTTTTGGCAACTGCCAAAGCATCCGAAAGTTCTTGACGCTCACCTATCAGCTTGTCTACTTCCCTCTGTTTCTCTGCAATCACCTTCGTATTATCCTCGTCCCAGTAGTGAAGATGACAAAATGAGGAAAATACACGGGAACAAAGAAAATTCGCACGCTCTTGAGGAGTCTTGGCTAGAAACGCCTCTTTTTCCCCTTAAAGCGACAATAAGCGGGCCACTAAAAGTGAAGAAGAGGCTAGGGAATCGTCATCACCACTAACCCCTAAGGCTCGAAACGCATCCTCGCGTAAACTACCCAAGTTGACTTGATGGGTAACGGGCCCAGAAGAGGCCATTGTACTCAGGCCAACCATCAAACAAGAAGCGACATTCTCTCACTCTCCAGAAGATGGGATCACAGGAGAAGGAACAAAAAACAAAGTTGCAGGAGAAGGGGGATGACTAGAAGAACCTCCCACGTGAGAACCAAATGGTGGAAAATCGGTGTCAATCAGATCTGAGGTAAAGTCCATATGAAGAGGAGTTGAATGGGGAGGTAACCTAGTGAAAGAATGAAATTCACCGGCAATATTCCCATCCCTCGATGACTCGGAATACTGGATACCGTCCGAAGGGGCCCTCGATGAAGAAGAAACTCCAGAAGTTCCTTGCTCGGATAAGTGACTCTGAATATCGTGGCGCGCTTTCTTCTGACAATTTTCAAGAAACCTTGTGAAATCCATACCTTCCCCAAGGAGAACACGGGTGAAAGTGATGTTAGTTTCCTAAGAAAAGAAGAAATGTGTGAAAAAAGAAATAAGCAAAAAAGGAAAAATGTTATGAAACAAGGTCAAAGAATACCTGAGTCGATGTAGAAGTTAGAGGAATGCCTGTGGGAATTACTTCGGCCACCGTCACCTCTGATGAAATAACTACACTAGGGGAAGGAGCAGGAACGACTGCGTTTCTACTCCTCTATCTCTTTGTAGCAGCTACTCCTAAAATAGACGCCTGAGTCGCATCGACAGTAGCAGTAGCTTCGCAAGAAGACATTGATGCTCCGCCAACGGTAATAGTAACCCCTCCAGAAAATGCCTGAGTGGCAACAACAGCGGTGGCAGCGGCGACAATAGCCCTCTCCCTTCTCCTCTGCTCTTTTTTTTCTCGTCTCCTTACGCACTCCTGTTTCCAACCGGGAGGAGGAACTGCACAATCACCAAATAACGTTAGCGTTAGTATTTCCCAGAACTGTGAAGAAAATGGTAAAGGGCTTACCAACAACACAATCTTAGATGTCAATTCCACTGGCTAATTTGGGAGTGTGAACGCTAAAGTTCAATTGAAGTAATTTTTCTAACCAGCCATTTTCTGGCGAAGAAAGAGGCACTCTCCTACCCTAGGCTCCATCTTTGATAGCATGGTTAAAACCCGTCCTCCACCATGGACCGGGCAAATCAGCAACACAAAACCCATCCCTCCAACCAGCAATCGAAGACTCAACATGCATAAACTTCCAGGTGAAGGGTTTCAATGACTCATCATCATAACGGGGTGCTATTGTAATCACCCCCCTATGGGAGTACAATTGAAAAAGGCTTTGAAGTAACAGAATAGATGGGGAAGCAATTCCTTTAAACCTACACAACTTTATGAAGGCATAAATGAAACAATATGCATTGGGACTCAACTGGGCAGGATTCAAATCCAATTAGAAGAATAGTTGTTCCACTAATGGTTCAAGGGGAAGCTGAAACCCATACTTAAACATCTTGACATACAATATTCTACGGTTACCAGGCAATTCGTTGTTAAGGCGAAGGGAATTAGAAGCAACACCAAGGGAACAACCCGTCAGAAGGTGAGCATTGTATTTATCTAATTTCCGCCGAATCATAGGCAGAGAGTGGAGAGAAGAGGGAGTAGATTCTATTTTCTCCTCTCCAACCACTTTACGTTTAGAATGACGAGTTTTTGCCATGGGTGAATGAAGTTAAAAAGTTAAAAAGACAAGAGAAAGACAAATATACCTTCTTCAGAAATACAGAAAGACCCAGACAGACAAAGAAGAAAATGCAAGTCGCCCTTTGAAGTGATAAAGTGAAGAAGAAGAGATAAAAGAGAAAAAAAGGGAGGCGTAGGGAATATTATAAAACCCTAAGAGGGTTGTGAAAAGTGACCATTGAAGTAATCGACACCTGGCAAGCGGCGTGTTAAAAGAAATCAACGCACGCGTAGTACGTAATCTTTGGGAAGAAGAAAACGCTTTAGTTTCGCCACTACCTAGGAAGTGCCTACTTTGAAATGCCTCCGGCAGAGAGACACGTGTCCTCAATCATCATGACTTCCTCAATCACATTAATGAAGGGTTTTTAGCATTTAATGCTCTGAAAAGCAGAATTGATCCCTAACGCGAACAATTCAAGAAAGTTGAGATAACGCGATAAAGCAGGTAGTAGAAAATGTTACCCGCGTCAATGATGAAATTGATCAAGGTTCATTAGAAGAAAGGATAACGCTACATGAGAAAATATGCGTTATCATAAAAAGGCGATAGATAGTTTAATAGGTTAACATCCTAAAGGACAAAGAAAAATGGAAGAAGACACTCAAGAAAAATAGAAATCTATGAGTCCTCTGCGGTATCTGAATCATTCGATAACGGGAGCCTCCTGGTATCACCACCGTCACCCATGTTTTGATCTCTCGAAGGAAAGAGGCCTTCCTTGCTCCCATCAATCTTGTTCATCATTGCAGAGGTATAATTAGCAATCTTAGCAGGATTGAAGGAATCGCTGCCATAATAATCTGCAAAGCCCGAATTAAAGGCCCGCATGACTTCTTTCTTCCACCACTCTATCCTTAACGGGGCCTTGGCCAGATCCTCGTCTCGAGCCAGTATCTCTTCGCGAAGAAGAGAGTTCTTCTTTCTTTCTGTTAATAGTTCCGTTTCCAGGACCTCAATTTTAGCTTTTCCTTTAGATTTTTCTCTATTCAACTCCTTTTGGGTCCAATTCTGGAGTTGCGTCATCCACTCTGCCTGACTCACCGCTCGATCAAGTTTCACCCTTTGAGCACTCATGGTTTGGGACAAGTCTTGAAGCTGGCTATCGTAAGCCTCGTTGGCATAGTGCAGATGACGAAAGACGACTAGGGAATCATCCATATCGCGCGCATATCGGGCATCTCGAGAAAGCTGCTAAAAATTCTCCTTCTCTTTAGGAAGACTCATCATCCCCCCTATTAAGGTCGCTGTGGGTTGATTTCCCGAGAAATGATCTAATACCCCCAAGGCGTGGAGCCCGTTAATCCCAAAATCCGTTAAATCCAGTTGGTGGGAAGGAACTCCCTCGGGACATTGAGAAGAAAGGTTGATGGTCAAGGAAGAAGTGGAATCCACAGTAGAGCCCTGGGCTCTAGAAGTGGAAGTAAAAAACAGCCGTTGTGGCGCCCTCGTTAACTGCTCACGGAAAGAGGAGTTGGTACTGTCACATCTGGAATATAAGAAGAAATAGGGGAATCGGGGGTGTTAACCGACAAAGGTGAATCTGTTACCGACGAGATTTCAGTTGCGGTTGAAGGAATGTCAGCTGTCGCGACAGGAATCTTGATCTCTTGAAAAGAAGTGGCCACCGTTGAAATATCGACCCTCACAGGAGGAACATCGCTGGCAACCCCGGAAGGAACCTCAGTAGTCCGATTTTCCTTCTCTGCTCTAAGCCTTTTTCATTGAGCAGAAGAAGCTTGACAAAGAGTTATTCCGGTATCCATCTCTTCAATAGTTGTGTCGATAACCTCAGTCTTGATTACGGGACCCGAGCTTAGTCCTCTGCTCCAAACTGGCAACCAATTTTTAAGAAAACGTGACACCTAGGCGGAAATACCCCTCCCCTTTGGTGGAACTATTTTGAAGGTCCTTCTCTTCTTTAACGGGATACTCTTGTGAGGAGGTCCCTCAGAGGAGTAGGAAGCAGGTATCATCTAAAGTGGTGTGACTGTTAAGGGAACGGTATCCCCCTTAGATGACGAACCACCCACGTTTTCTGCGAAAAAGCTATGTCAGCAAAAGAGTAAATCAAAAAGATGACGTCGAAATATACATAACTTACCTACGGTACATTCTTCTAGAAGCTTGTACGAAGCAAAATCTCGAATGGAAAAAGACTTCTTTATCTCTAGCAAGGCGTCAGCCTGAGCCAACTCATCCCTAGACAGCGCTATCGGTTTTACCTAGTCGCTACTGGTAATATCCTGATTAAATCCCCTACGCCATAAACGAGAAGGTAGCTCGATAATGAAAAAACCGCTTTTCCAGTCAGCAACAACCCCCTCAAAACCTTGAAACTTCTGCCAGAACGACTGGGCATACGCGACATTCTACCACGGAGTAATATCTACTAATCCATTGTGACAGTCTAAACTAAAAAATTTATGGAGTAGATTGACAGACGGGGTAAAAATGTTCTTTATCTCACAAGCACGAAGAAAAGCATAAATGCCACTCTAAGAAGTAGGAGTTATTTGAGTAGGATTAATATTATAATAGCATAGCATAGCATCTTCTCTATAGAAGCATGAATCGGGAAACGGAAACCATAAAGAAATATTTTAAAATACACCATCCTTCGGGTCCCCCATAGCCCATCGTGGAGCCTCATATACTTATCAGGAAGCCTAACGGTGTAACCGCTAGGGAAAGAAATACCGTGACTCTCTAATTCGAGTCTCATAACCATCTCACAAGTGAAAATACTGGGAGTATTAGCGATCTCAAGCTCTAGAGGCCCCTGAAGGATCTTTTGAGATCTAGCCTCACGCATAATAAGAAAACAAAAAAAAACTTGAAGAAAAGGGAGTAGAATACCTCGAGAAAGAAGAATTGGCAGATGAGTCGATGGTGGCCGGAGAATGACCGAAAAGCTCTTTGCGGAGAAGACAAAGTGAAAAGAAGGGATGAAATTTGAAAAACAAGCAAAAAGAGTAAGAGGAGAGAAGTTGTGTCCTTTTAAAAAGAATGAGTACACCACCGCATTAACTAAGCGGCCTATCAGACCGAGACACATACAAAAAAGAAAATGACACGTGGAGAGGCGCCAAAGGAAAATTCAAAGTCAAGCATTGATGTCTCTAGAAGAAGGCAGTTAGCAACAAGAAGTTAAAAACGACGATTGAGTGGAGTAATATCCAACTGTTTGGAGATTACTACCCAGCGATCGCAGAATTAACGCGAGAGCAAAGAGAAAACAAGAAACATACTTTATTCATAACGAGCCATACGACATCTATAAAGCATTTGACACACATACTAATCCTCGTCGAGCCAGTAAGAAGGCCAGTAGAAGTCATCCCCATCCGAAGACGCTAGTTCCTTGGAGAAAAAAGAGAAAGGCTCGTCAACTCTTTTCTCTTGACCCAACTTTGATGGGAGGTCATCCAAAGGACCTTTCTCCTTCAAAGGAGTCGAGTACAAGTCTCCCTTGATGGCAGAAGCCGTAACTTCAGAACTAATGTCACTAACAGGGATTCTTTCCATGAAATAACTGATATGAGGAAACAGTTCATCACCCCTCCTTACCGGAGGCATATAAGAATTCGAGCAAACATCGAGACACCCAGAAGTTTCCTTTTTCGATCTCTTACTACCCTTACGTTGAGAGAGTCGCCTTTTTCGGCGTGGCGGAGAGGGATCGTCAGAATCGGGAGAATTTGGAGGAGTTGGTGGAGAATCACGCTCTACGACGTCCATGGAATAAGAGTCAGCCATGAAATTGCAAGCAATCTCCATAGTGGAAAGACAAGAACAATCTCCACAGTGGAAAGACAAGAAGAGGATTGATAAGATTCGGACTTCTGGAGGAGTAGGATAGAGATTATGGCCGTCTGATGTCACTGTAGCGGCCGTCCGTTGTACCTACAAAGCGCCGGAGGGGGGACTCCGGCGTAGACACTCCGATGCTTAAGTTAGTATGGCTGTGAAATTTGGCAGAGATTTAAGTAGTAAAATTGCTCTCACCTTTGATCTAGAAACAAGGGGTATTTATAGGCAAAAGGGAAGATGTTACCCTGGGGCTGGGCGTTATCGAGGGAATATAACAGCGAAGATGACATCAGCGTTTGTCAGCCGGATAGGATATCGCCGACGGGATATCACCAGTGAGATGTTATCGGGGTAACCTAGGATAGGATGACACCGTGTGGGTCCCTCCCCCCCCCCCCCCCCCGCCCCCCCACTGATGTCGACCATCCCAGAATTCCACGGCCTAACGAGGGCGGTAGCCGGGTGCTGTCGCCGGTCAAGGTCTACAGGGATCCGGCTTTGTCTTTGGGTGAGAAGACGAATGTACCCTTGGTGTTTCATCAATTGTTATCATAAGCCCAACTGAAAACGAGCCCGAGTGTTTACCAAGGGCTCCATTCTCGGTATCTGGATGAGTGCTATCTCCTCTGCGTCGCGGCAGGCTTGTAAAAATCTTCGAGTTTCTCTGACTCTTTTGTTAGTCCCTTTGTACTGGATACATGATAGCGAAGCGGATAACGGGAACCGTTCGCTTACAATAACTATTGGTCGCGGTGAAGGCGCTGACCCATTTGACGGGGATGAGGCTCTCCGAATATCGTTCTGAAGGCGATATTTCCTCATTTTTCCTGCACTTTCTCAAATGTGGCTTTGTCACATTAGTGAAAGTATCATGCAACGATAGACGTTAGTTACCCTTAGAGGCTTTCACTCGCACACGTTGGGGAGTAGTTGATGTTGCCTCTTCCATCCAGGCTCTTCGGATCCGGCCTTGCTGTAAGGTGCTTGTAATATTGACGTGGCCTTACGTCATGAACTACCTGCAATTTGTGCGGTCTTACGCCGTTGCTACCGGTAATATTGACGCGGTTTTACGCTGCTCAGAGCTACCTGTAATATTGACGCGGCTTTACGCTGTAGGCCACCTACAAACTGTGAGGTCTTTCGTTCTTTTGAACTTCAACCCGTACTCTATTTGAATATCTCGGACGTTCATCCGAATTTCCGCGTTAGCCTTTCCCTCCAGCTGCCTCAGGATAACAGGACGGCTCAATTTTTTAGGTGTACATCATGGTGAGCGGCTACTACCTTAGATCTATAAATGCGATCCTTTTTTAGTGTAGATTCTCCACACTCTTTCTGCTTCTCTTTTATCATTTCTTCATGGACGACCTCACTAGAAACTTTCTGATTTCCAAAGCCTTAACCCTAAAAAATCTCACTGAGGGTGACGTCAGATTCCTGGAGAACATGCTGACGAAGACTGGCGAGGATATGCTGGAGCTTCGGGGAATGATGACCCCCATTTAGTCCAGAATCGGGGCTGCTACCATGGAGGACTTCAATCCCATCGGGAATGTCTCCAAGCTGGCCATTGCCGCCTGCCGCATCGAGGTTACCATCGTCATGCTGCAGTAGAGGAAAGATCTACTGAACTGCTGCCTGAAGAGCATGAGAAGCACTTCTTCTGAGCTGACCTCTGTGGTGGAAACTCTGAGGGATATCCCCACTCTGCTGGTGGATGATGACAATGATGCCAGGTCTCGGGCGTGAAGGCTTGTCACTTTTTCCTTGGGGCGTGTCCCCTCCAACTACACCGGATTCTGACAATCCTCCTTTGCCGCCGCGCCGGAAGAGGTGACTGCCTTGCCGTAGAGGTCAGAAGAGGTCGAAGAAGAGAGCAAATCCTAGGACCAATGGCTGGTTTTCTTCCTTTTCAGCCCCTCCGGCTTGTAAGGGCAAAGAATTGTTTCCTCCTGATGACTGGTTTGAAGAGGAGACTCCTCCAGGCGATAACATCCCAAAGGCGGCATCCTCCACTGCAAAGGGGGTATCCAAACCGTCAACGCCGAGTCCGGAGTGAAAGGCTGACAAATCGCCTCCTTTTGCTGATGAGGAGCTTCCGCCCTCAGATGAGGAATACGGTTACTGGTCCTCTTATTGGCCTGATGATGATTGATTCCGCCCCTGGCGATCTTTTGTAGATGTCGTATGGCTTATTATTAAATGAAGTGATGCTTTGCTTTTCTAGTCTTGCATGCTTAGGCGTTAGCTCCTCTTTTGATAAACGGCTATCGCTGAGAGACTAACCGTTGCTTTAATGTAACCGCTTGCAAGTGATTATCAGTAACTGCCCCCTCCAGAAAATATAAATGCTTAGACATAAATATCCTTCTGAAGTTTTTCACACGTGTCACTTTTGCCTTGGGGCGTGTCCCATTTTTACAGGCTGTTCGATTCTCGAACTCGGCCTTTAAAAGGGAGCAACTGCTCTCTTTTAATACTCTTTGCTTTCACTTCGAAATTTTCTCCTTCTCTCTCTAAGTTTTTTGCTTCAAAGGAAGTTACGACCACCGCTCGCCGGCGCCGACGGTTTTGTCCACCGCCTTCTGTTCAAGGTATTTCACTTCTTTTCCTCAGATTTTCTTCTTGCTAATTCATTATAAGTACATCTAGGATACCCAAGGATTCTCAGTGGCCTCTAGCCACAAATATGTCTTTGAGGAGTCTCCAGCGGCCCATAGATTTAGAAATTGAGAGAACACCTAGTATTTTCGTTGATGAAGCGGTATTGGAGGCGGAGTTGGAGTAAAACGGTATCTTTTTCCCTCCTGGCTACTCCGTCAGAATTCCTGATGCTGGTCATCGGCTTCATGACCCCCTATCGGGGAGCGATAGGATGATATATTTTAATATGTTTCTTTACGGCTTTCGCTTTCCCATCCACGAAGCGGTGAAAGGATTACTAGTTCGATACGACATCAACCCAGCTCAGATTACGCCTTCTTCCTGGTGCAGGATTCATGTCTTCATTCGGATTTGCGAGTTGTGGGGTGTCCTTGTCCTGTCTGTAAATTTATTCCGCAAGTTTTTTAGTTTTAAGTGTCGCAACTGTGTGGTAGATATCACCCCAAGGTGGAATGACGCATTAATGCAGTCATTCTGGCAGAAATTTCGGGGCTTCGAAGAGACTGTGGCCGATTGGAAGAGCGGTTTCTTCATCGTGAAATTGTCTTTCTGGCCTTGGCCAAGGGGTTTCAATCAGTGTCTTGATGATTCCATCTGGACAAACCCGTCAACAGTGTCCAAGGAAGAACTTCGGCAAACGAACATGCTGCTAGAGCTGAGCTCGTCCTTTCGCATTCGAGAGTTTGCCCTGTACAAGCTTATAGAGAAGTGTACTATAAGTAAGAGGGTTGTGATATGTAAGAGGGTTTCTTTTCCCCCATTATCGCTTCGGCTTATTCACCGTCCTGATATGTCTTGTCAACAGGTGACGCTGGAAATCAACCGTCTAGCGATAAGGACGCTCCTCTGAACGTGCGGCCGCTTCAATCACTGCCGCCATCCCCTCCGCCTAAGAGTTCCGGTCATCCTGTCATTCCATCAAAAAGAAAGAGATTCAAGACTGTTGCCAGGCGCGATATCTCCAACCGGACCTCTCGCTTTCTCGAGAACTGGTTACCCATTCGAAACAAAAGAGTGGCTTCAAATCGCCCCAAAAATGAAGTGACTGATAGCGGCAGCGAGGACATGGACACCTACTCTGGGCTTCGTCATGCTTCTGCGGCTCAGCGGAAGAAGCTAAGAATGGGAAATGGCAACCCAATCGCTGAGATGGCTTTAAAGAAGGTGAACGAAACCCCTGCCGCTGGGGCTGATTCTCTTGGGGGTGCGGGTACTTCCAAAACGGTGACAGCGGTTGAGGCGTGAACCAACGTTCCTCCTGAAACTCCCGAGGTTTTGCCAGAGGTCAACCTTCCTCCTCCAACTGTCGCTCCTGACTCTCCTATCTCTTCTTACATTCCTGATGTCACTGCCCCAAATCTTAAGCCTACCGTTACTCCCGATCCTCTACTAAATGGCCTTCCGTCATTATTCTGTACTTCTATCTCAGGAATCGGTGGTTCCGCCGACGGTCGCTCTCCTCCCTTTACCGCTAATCTGTCTTCTCAAGGTCCTCACGGAGCCATCTCCTATCGCTTGGATCTGTCCACCTTCGGCACTAGTGGACTTCGCACACTAGGAATATCGGATCCGCTATCGCGAAGCGAGCCGGTAGGCTCTATTGTAGGTGCGATATTTGGCTCTTCTGAAGATAAGGAGGAGATGTCAGAGCTTCCTCTAGAGGTTCATCGCGAACGCGCTTTGAATGATGTACTGGCTAGTTTTCGCATGCTGAATTACTTTCTCGATATCCATGGTGACAAGGTTCGAGGTTCCCCTGCCAAGGTAGAGGAGTTGACGCAACTCCAGAGCGATACCCAAGCAGAGCTTAATGACTGCCGTACTGAATTGGCCAGAGAGAAGTCGATAGGGAAGGCCAAGATAGAGCTTTTGAAGGTAGAACTAGTGGCTGCCGACAGGAGAAATTCTCTTTTTCGCGAAGAGATATCGGCCCGCGACGCGAAATTAACGAAGATGCCCCATGAGATATCACGGTGGAAAGATAAGGCGATACAAGCCCTTGCTGCTGGATTCCCAGATTATTACCGTAGCGAGGCTTTCGATCCTGCCAAGATAGTTGATTATGCCTTTGGGAGATTGAAGGATATAGATGTCGGGGACAATAAAGGAGTTCTTCCATGATTAGTGTAAGGCAGCGCTTGAGAGTGCTTTATTTTTCTTCAAACATTGGTTTTATCTGGCCTATAATAAATGATAACTCTTGCACAATAATCTATCGTCATTCCGCTCTAGATAATAATTAATTTGCCTCTTTGGCGTTATCTCGATGGTTACGTCATCACGCTTGACTTCTTTTTGATAAAGTAATTCTACTTTTCGGAGTATTTAATGCTCAGGATCCCCTCATTAATGTGAGCGAGGGATCAGGATGGTTCAGAGACACGTGTCTGCTTCTCAAGAAGCTAGGGCTAGCATGATTTGATAGAATCAAAGTGTCTTCTCGCTTTTCTAGGGTTGTACTCATTGCCCACGCCTGTCACGCGCGTGACGACTGTTCCAGTAGTCATTTCTCTTAGCCTCTTAGGGTTATAAAACCCAACACTTTATTTCTTTTTTCCACTTTCAAAAATCTATTTTCTCTGTATCTTCTCAAATCGTCTTGCGTTTCTAGTTTTCATCTCCTGGGTACTTCGATTTTCTTCTCAAAAAGGTACTTCTCTATTCCCTTTGCTGTCTTCTTCATCTTCTTAATTTCTTTTTTCCACCATGGTTAAAAGAAAAACTCGCGCTTCTGGGTCTAAATCGATTGATGAGGAAAAATTAGACAACATAGCCAGTACTATTACTTCTTCTACCATCCTTCATAAACATCTGACCGATCACGGTGCTAACATCCCTAAGGGCTTCCAAGTTTCTGTCGCCCCTGAGTCTTTACGCCTGAACAGTGTTCTGACCGGCAAACACAGAATCTTGTATGCCCAAATGTTTCGCTACGGTTTCCGGTTTCCGGTTGACCTTTTTATCCAAGAGTTACTTACTTCTCTAGATCTGAACCCTGTTCAATTGGCTCCAAATGCATACTGCGGCGTTTATGCCTTTCTAGAACTCTGCAAGTACAAGGGAATTACCTATCCTTCCCTTGCATTACTCAAGTCTTTATTTCAGATGTATAACTGTCGGGGTGTGATAGCGATATCGCCCCGTTATGATAACGATTCGCTCAAGAATTTTACCTGGAAACTCCTTCATTTAGAGTCTTCCATTGATAAATGGAAAGAGCAATTTTTTGTTATTGAGACTCCCAAACTTCCGGATCCCTGGTGGCTGTCTGGCTTCAACCAGGGCGTCAAGGACAACGCTTGGCGCCGGGAGGCTCTTACCGAGACAGAGCAAGGCTGGTTTGATGAGTTACTCAAACTAGAAATCAGCGTTCATACCCGCCTCCTGGCCTGCGCAACCGATATCCGGGCCTGCGTTAAATGTGAGTATCGCGTCATTTTACCTAATTTTCAGCATTGGTACTAACGTTAATGCTGTCTTACACTTTTGCAGCAACTGATCCCAAGTACATTCCCGAGAGCGGTAGGAGACGTTTAAGGAGGCTTCGACAAAGAGGGGCGGTTGCTCAAACGGTCTTGACTGCTAATATTGCCACCACTTCAGTTGTTCCCCTGCTTCGGTTGACGAGGAAACCGACAACATTCTGGCTGGCGTTCCTGTCATAACAGTTGCTGCTCTTCCTGTTCGGCCAGTTGCTCCCAGGGCTTCCGTGAAAGAAAAGAAGAAAAGGAGAACAAGAAGCGTTGCCACCATCCAGCCACCAATTCCGCCCTCTTTGGATATGGTCGGTTCTTCAGAAGAGCCTATACCTCTTACACTATTTTCCATGCTTTTCTGCATTTTCTTTTGCTTTTCATTTCTAGCGATTGTTTTTCTTTATAGGATACTTCTGGTGCCTCCACTCCTTCGCTATCGCGAGGCAATATGGATTTGAGGCGTATTCTGACTCAACCAAGGAAGAGGCAGAGGCCCAATGGAGCAGGCACGAGCCTGTCCTCGAGTTAAGCTGATGTCGGGGAGAGGCCTCAAATCGTTCTTGACTCTTCCGCACCTCCTCCGGGGCAGACCGCCAGTATTTTTGAGAACATGGCCATTCTTGGGCCCTTTGAGACTTCTCCGCCTTCGTTTGGTTCGGAAGTTCCTCGTTTTTCCTCTAACGTGGTCTACAATGACGACCTGTCGAGCTTCTCCTCCTATCAGCCTCATGAAACGTTTGGGCCCCAGGGAGGTTCCGCTTCTAACCAACCTCCCTCTCCTGCCGCCGTGGTCTTTGTTCCTTCCGATGCTTCCGCGCTAAAGCGGTTTGGAGAGGGAACCACAGTGTCCAACCTTCTGGCCGACGTAAGCTCGTATAACGCTGCTGGGCCTATCACTCATCAAGTGGATATGACTACGCTGTGTAGTTCGGGAATCCCGGCTATGGGAGGCGATAACTCAGTTGTCACCGCTTCATTCTTGGTTGCCCATATGCTAACGTCTCCTGAGGAACGAAGTACTTTTGCCGCTGAGGGAGATGGAGAGCAAGTCGACCTACTGCGCTCTAACCTTTTTACCGGTCTCCTCCAGTTTCATCATTATACAGAGCGTGTGTCGGAGAAGACGGCTGCCATTGCTGCTTCCGCAGACAAGCTTTTAAAGGAGCAAGAGGAGAAACAAAGGTTACTAGAGGAGCGGGACAGATGTACGAGGGCCATGGAAGCAGCCAAAGAGGAGGCAGGAGAGGTGAAGGAACAGTTGGCCGCTTCTAACGCTACTCTGGCAGCTGAACAACAGAAAAATACCGCTCTTGAGGAAGAGAAAATAGCCTTAGTGGAAGAGAGAGCAGTCTTGACAGGAGAGAAAATGACACTTGAGAAAGAGACAACCATCAAGTGTCAGTGGTATATTGAAAAGACTGCTTCCATCATGGCCGACTGCTTTGTGGAGATTCATGGAGAAGAATTTTACCAAGGTGGCGCCGTTTCTGATGCCTTTTTGAAGAATTCCTCTGATCTTAATGATGAGGGCTTTCGCTTAGCTAGGGCGGAGGGTTACCCGGGGCAGGAGAGTTCAGGGAACCAGTCGTAGCCAGAATATTATCGCCCCTTCTTTTGTGAGGATTGAGCGTTATCCCTTTTTGTCGCTCTTTTGTATATTTTTATGACCCTTCATGGGTGTTAAACAATGGCGCGTCTACGGTATTAGCTTTCTTTGTTGCTATTTTTCTTTCCTGTATTTCTTTTTCTTCGAATTTTTCTTCGAATTTTTCGTAGCACGGCCATCGCGCCGTTACCATCTTGATTATGGCGACGGGCATTGCCAGGTTCGACTTAACCACTGCTCGGCCCCACCAGAGATGACCTTTCTCTAAAAAGAAGTATTTTTTCCACGATTAAGAGAGATGATGAATAGGGTTTTTAGGCCCCTTTCCCTAAATCATGCAAAGTTTATGCGATTAACTTCGCATCAATTCCACTAACATGTTGCACAACCCCGCTATCACTGCGAGCGTTACTATCTCCGTTAGTCGGGGGTATCCTGCACACTTACGATCAACATTTATTAGCAAAAGAGATGCGATAACAGACACGAGTTTCCCATAGGAGATAATTTGCCGCCATTCTAGGGCACAAGTGTCGCTTGTTATCGCTTTCTCAACCAGCTCACTTCACCAGGGATCCCACATCTGGTTACTCGCTGGGATTTCGCGATTCTTCGCGTTTCCGCATTACCACGATCGGCCGGAAAGTGCCTCTTCCTTGTGAGCCGTCTGATCAGGACAGGTCGTCACAAGGTTAGGATTTTTCACTTTCGACGTTATCCTCACATCCCGGAATCGTGCCCTCACTTAGTGAGCCGTCTATATTAGCCCGGTCACAAGGATAGGATTCTCGCTTCCAAAATGGAGTTATTATCTCCCTAGGGTGTGCCTCTCCTTAACGAGCCGTCTCCACGAGAACGGTTGTCATAAGGATTGTGTCGCACCCCCTTTTGGGATTTTATCCTAATGCGACGCGAAGTCGGACTCGTCTCACATAATGCAATGAAGTCGCCACCCTAATTTGTTCTTAGGTTTAGGGAACCTATTTGTTATGCATAAAAAAATAAAAAGCTAAGGCCAAGTGGGTCGGAACCTGAGTCACATCCTAAAAAGGTTACCGGATAAAAGAGGTGTTTAGTCATGTTTGAAAGAAATAAAAAGTCCTAATTTAGTTATCATGCCCAATGGATTAAATTTTAATCTAACATTTCTCAATAATTCATGCATACGAGCGCATATGCGAAAAAATGTAGAATAAATAAAAGGGTAAGGAATGCGTACTTGTGAAGGGTATGAGCGGTTGATTTACCTACAAAGTCGACATTATTAGTTCGGGAAAATGATAATCGAAAAATAGATAAATATTTAATAACTTATTACGAGTGAAATAATTAATTTTAGCGATTAAATGCGAGTGAAATATTTATTTAGGCATGCAAAAGTAATTAATTAAAAAGTACGAGCACACGAATAATCGGAATCAAAATTATCGTACGCAAGCGAAATAATTATTTTTGACGATTATGCGTAAACAGAATATTTAAACATGCAAAAGCATACGAAGGTAATAATTAAATATGCAGGCATACGAAAATTATAATTAAACATGCAAGCATACGAAAATTAAACATGCAAGCATACGAAAATTAAACATGCAAGCATACGGAAATTAAACAGTACAAGTGCAAAAAATAAATAAACAGTACAAGCATATGGAAAATTAAATAAACATTACAAGCATGGATAAAAAAATAATAATAAATGCGACGGGGCGAGCTGAGAAACGGGCCCACGGGCTAGGCTTAGCCCAGCCCAGCCCTCTTATTCCACGCTTGGGCGCACGCCCAAGCCTTTCTTTTCCACGCTGGGCCTGAACAGGCCCAGCTTCCTTTCCCTCTCTTGGGCTGCAGCCCATTTCTTCTTTACCTTGTTGGGCCGTTGCTCAACCCTTTCTTTTTCCTTTCTTTTTCTTTTGGCCAACGCAACTTCACTTTCTTCCCCTCTTCTCTATTTTTCTTTCCCTTTCCTTTCTTTTCTCTTCTCCTTGCCGTTCCCGTTACTCTCTTTCCCTTTATTTTATTTTCTTTTTCTTTTTCTTTGGTTTGAATTAGATGGTGATTGGGTGGATTTGGATTATGGCTGGGTGGGTGGTGTTTGGCATGGCGGCGAGGTGTTGGGTGACTTGGCAGCGGCGGTGTGGTGTAATAGACGGTGGCGCGACTTATGGTGGCTTGATTTGGCAGCGGCGGTGGTTCGTGGTGGTTGGACAGCAGCGGTGGTGCGGCTTGGTGTCGTGATTTGGCAGCGGCGGTGATTCGTGATGGTTGGGCAGCAGCGGTGGTGCGGCTTGGTGTCGCCGGCATGGCTTGTGGTGGTTGGGCAGTAGCTGTGGCCGTGATGGGTTAGGCCGCAGTGGCTGTGATGGGTTAGGCAGCGGTAGTGTTGATTTAGGATTGATTTCACGCCTGGGTTTAAATTACTTGAATTTGCCAGAGGATTCAATTAATTTGGGGATTGGATTTAATTTCTCAATGAATTGGTTTTTTGTAGTGAGGATTTGAAATTGATTAGCATTGGCTGGTTTGAAGATTGCAGGGGGATTGCTCCTGGGATTTAATTTAGGGGGGATAAATTGGGCTTTTATTTGCAGAGGATCGAATTAAGTTGCAGGAGTGAATTGGTGTTTCTGTCTGTGTTCTTCCCCATCATCCGTTTGGGCTTCGACTGCTACATATAGGAGTTTGAGGCGATGGAATGACGTTGGCATTGATGACGTCGGAAACGATGACGAGGCGAGGGTGAGCAGTGGCGTGGCTCGAGGAAGAATGTGAGGCTCGAGGAGGAGAACAGTAAGGCGGTTGGGAGCTTGCTTTCCTGGGTTCATGCATGAACCAAATAAAGAAGATGCATGCCTACGTGGAAAATAGGAGGACCATTGATCTTGGTTGACTTTCAAAAGTCAACTAGATCAATGGTAGAGATGCAAAGCTTGATTTATTATTTAACTATTCAGTTCAAGGCAATGGTACGAGCAATTTTGCGAGAAAATGAATATAAACTCGAACCGAAAATGTCAAAACGTACAATAAAATAAAATAATTTAATTAGCACACAGTAAGCAAATAATTTAATGAAAAGTTTGCTACATAGTTCGATAAAAAATATTCACTTGTAAGCAAATAAAAGTTCAAGCGTAATAAAAATTAAACGAAACGCAAAGAGATAGCGCGGGTTAGAAAATAATAAAAAAAGTAGCTAATGAGCAAAATTGTTTGACCCTTAGTTTCGAGAATTTGACTCGGGAACCGATAAGGGTTCGAACGGAAAAAGTGATAAAAAATGCGAAAAAGTATAAAATAAAATTTAAAGGACATTAAGCGTAAAAATAAGCATCAAATTGACGCAAATAAACTGGAGTATGATTTTAGAAAATTGATGTTTGAAATGAGAAAATATTTGATGATGAAAAATTAAAAGTCAAAAATCGGGTAGCAACAGTTGCCCCCACTTTACTGTCTTATCAAAAATTCGGTGTAACCGAGATTTTTGATGAGCAGTAAATATGGTTGCTCCCGAACCAGCAATGGTTTGAAAAATGCGAAATGTAAATACAGACTTATCTAGGAGTGAGAGATTGGAGAATTTTGTCCTGGGCGAGGGTAGTTCTCGTAGTTCCTTGGTTGGTGCTGAAAGTAAATTGCTGAAATACGTAATTTGACGGCCGAACGGGGGGGTACCGCAATTCTCAGACGTCGATGCAGAAAATATAAACTTGAGATCCGAACGGGGACACCGCAATTCTCGAACTCTGTGCAGGAAATGAAACTTGATATCTGAACGGAGACACCGCAATTATCAGACGTCGATGCAGAGAACGTAAACTTGAGATCCGAACAGGGACACCGAAATTCTCGGACTCTGTGCAGGAAATGAAACTGACATCTGAACGGGGACACCGCAATTCTCAGACGTCGATGCAGAGAACGTAAACTTGAGATCCGAACGGGGACACCGCAATTCACGGACTCTGTGCAGGAAATGAAATTGACATATGAACGGGCACACCGCAATTCTCAGACGTCGATGCAGAGAACGTAACCTTGAGATCCGAACGGGGACACCCCAATTCTAGGACTCTATGCAGGAAATGAAATTGACATCTGAACGGGGACACCCCAATTCTCAGACGTCGATGCAGAGAACGTAAACTTTAGATCCTAACGGGGACACCGCAATTCTCAAACGTCGATGAAGAAAACGTAAACTTGAGATCCGAACGGGGACACCGCAATTCTCGGCCCGTGCAGGAAATGAAATTGACATCTGAACGGGGACACCGTAATTCTCAAACGTCGATGCAGAAAACGTAAACTTGAGATCCGAACGGGAATACCATAATTCTCGGACTCTCTGCAGGAAATAAAATTGACATGTGAACGAGGACACCGCAATTCTCAGACGTCGATGCAGAAAATATAAACTTCAGATCCGAATGGGGATACCGTAATTCTCGGACTCTGTGCAGGAAATGAAATTGACATCTGAACAGGGACACCTCAATTCTTAGACGTCGATGCAGAGAACGTATACTTGAGATCCGAACGGGGACACTGAAATTCTCAGACTCTGTGCAGGAAATGAAACTAACATCTGAACGGGGACACCTCAATTCTCAGACGTCGATGCAGAGAACGTATACTTGAGATCCGAACGGGGACACCGAAATTCTCGGACTCTGTGCAGGAAATGAAACTGACATCTGAACGGGGACACCGCAATTCTCAGACGTCGATGCAGAGAACGTAAACTTGAGATCCGAACGGGGACACCGCAATTCTCGGACTCTGTGCAGGAAATGAAATTGACATCTGAACGGGGACACCGCAATTCTCAGACGTCGATGCAGAAAACGTAAACTTGAGATCCGAATGGGGATACCGTAATTCTCGGACTCTGTGCAGGAAATGAAATTGACATCTGAACGTATACTTGAGATCCGAACGTGGACACCTAAATTCTCAGACGTCGATGCAGAGAACGTATACTTGAGATCCGAACGGGGACACCGAAATTCTCGGACTCTGTAGGAAATGAAAATGACATCTGAACGGGGACACCGCAATTCTCGGACTCTGTGCAGGAAATGAAATTGACATCTGAACGGGGACACCGCAATTATCAGACGTCGATGAAGAGAACGTAAACTTTAGATCCGAACGGGGACACCGCAATTCTCGAACTCTGTGCAGGAAATGAAATTGACAACTGAACGGGGACACCGCAATTCTCAGACGTCGATGCTGAAAATGTAAACTTGAGATCCGAATGGGGATACCGTAATTCTTGGACTCTGTGCAGGAAATGAAATTGACATCTGAACGGGGACACCGCAATTCTCAGACGTCGATGCAGAAAATGTAAACTTGAGATCCGAACGGGGACACCGCAATTCTAGGACTCTATGCAGGAAATGAAATTGACATCTGAGCGGGGACACCGCAATTCTCAGACATCGATGCAGAAAACGTAAACTTGAGATCCAAACGGGGACACCGCAATTCTCGGACTCTGTGCAGGAAATGAAATTGACATATGAACGGGGACACCGCAATTCTCAGACGTCGATGCTGAAAACGTAAACTTGAGATCTGAACGGGGATACCGTAATTCTTAGACTCTGTGCAGGAAATGAAATTGACATCTGAACGGGGACACCGCAATTCTCAGACGTCGATGCAGAAAACGTAAACTTGAGATCCGAACAGGGACACCGCAATTCTAGGACTCTGTGCAGGAAATGAAACTTGACATCTGAACGGAGACACCGCAATTCTCAGACGTCGATGCAGAGAACGTAAACTAGAGATCCGAATGGGGACACTGAAATTCTCGGACTCTGTGCTGGAAATGAAACTGACATCTGAACGGGGACACCGCAATTCTCAGACATCGATGTAGAGAACGTAAACTTGAGATCCGAACGAGGACACCGCAATTCTTGGACTCTGTGCAGCAAATGAAATTGACATCTGAACGGGGACACCGCAATTCTCTGACGTCGATGCAGAAAACGTAAATTTGAGATCCGAACGGGGACACCGCAATTCTCGGACTCTGTGCAGGAAATGAAATTGACATCTGAAGGGGGACACCGCAATTCTCATACGTCGATGCAGAGAACATAAACTTGAGATCCGAACCGGGACACCGCAATTCTCGGACTCTGTGCAGGAAATGAAATTTACATCTGAAGGGGGACACCGCAATTCTCAGACGTCGATGCAGAAAACGTAAACTTGAGATCCGAATGGGGATACCGTAATTCTCGGACTCTGTGCAGGAAATGAAATTGACATCTGAACGTATACTTGAGATTCGAACGTGGACACCTAAATTCTCAGACGTCGATGCAGAGAACGTATACTTGAGATCCGAACGGGGACACCGAAATTCTCGGACTCTGTAGGAAATGAAAATGACATCTGAACGGGGACACCGCAATTCTCGGACTCTGTGCAGGAAATGAAATTGACATCTGAACGGGGACACCGCAATTATCAGACGTCGATGCAGAGAACGTAAACTTTAAATCCGAACGGGGACACCGCAATTCTCGGACTCTGTGCAGGAAATGAAATTGACAACTGAACGGGGACACCGCAATTCTCAGACGTCGATGCTGAAAATGTAAACTTGAGATCCGAATGGGGATACCGTAATTCTTGGACTCTGTGCAGGAAATGAAATTGACATCTGAACGGGGACACCGCAATTCTCAGACGTCGATGCAGAAAATGTAAACTTGAGATCCGAACGGGGACACCGCAATTCTAGGACTCTATGCAGGAAATGAAATTGACATCTGAGCGGGGACACCGCAATTCTCAGACATCGATGCAGAAAACGTAAACTTGAGATCCAAACGGGGACACCGCAATTCTCGGACTCTGTGCACGAAATGAAATTGACATATGAACGGGGACACCGCAATTCTCAGACGTCGATGCTGAAAACGTAAACTTGAGATCTGAACGGGGATACCGTAATTCTTAGACTCTGTGCAGGAAATGAAATTGACATCTGAACGGGGACACCGCAATTCTCAGACGTCGATGCAGAAAACGTAAACTTGAGATCCGAACAGGGACACCGCAATTCTAGGACTCTGTGCAGGAAATGAAACTTGACATCTGAACAGAGACACCGCAATTCTCAGACGTCGATGCAGAGAACGTAAACTAGAGATCCGAATGGGGACACTGAAATTCTCGGACTCTGTGCTGGAAATGAAACTGACATCTGAACGGGGACACCGCAATTCTCAGACATCGATGTAGAGAACGTAAACTTGAGATCCGAACGAGGACACCGCAATTCTTGGACTCTGTGCAGCAAATGAAATTGACATCTGAACGGGGACATCGCAATTCTCTGACGTCGATGCAGAAAACGTAAATTTGAGATCCGAACGGGGACACCGCAATTCTCGGACTCTGTGCAGGAAATGAAATTGACATCTGAAGGGGGACACCGCAATTCTCATACGTCGATGCAGAGAACATAAACTTGAGATCCGAACCGGGACACCGCAATTCTCGGACTCTGTGCAGGAAATGAAATTGACATCTGAAGGGGGACACCGCAACTCTCATACGTCGATGCAAAGAACGTAAACTTGACATCCGAACCGGGACACCGCAATTCTCAGACTCTGTGCAGGAAATGAAATTGACATCTGAATGGGGACACCGCAATTCTCAGACGTCGATGCAGAGAACGTAAACTTGAGATCCGAACGGCGACACCGCAATTTTCGGACTCTGTGCAGGAAATGAAATTGACATCTGAACGGGGACACCGCAATTCTCAGACGTCGATGCAGAAAACGTAAACTTGAGATCCGAACCGGGACACCGCAATTCTCGGACTCTGTGCAGGAAATGAAATTGACATCTAAACGGGGACACCGCAATTTTCAGACGTCGATGCAGAGAACGTAAACTTGAGATCCGAACGGGGACACCGCAATTTTCATTCTCGGACTCTGTGCAGGAAATGAAATTGACATCTGAGCGGGGACACCGCAATTATCAGACATCGATGCAGAAAACGTAAACTTGAGATCCAAATGGGGACACCGCAATTCTCGGACTCTATGCAGGAAATGAAATTGACATCTGAGCGGGGACACCGCAATTCTCAGACATCGATGCAGAAAATGTAAACTTGAGATCCAAACGGGGACACCGCAATTCTCGGACTCTATGCAGGAAATGAAATTGACATATGAACGGGGACACCGCAATTCTCAGACGTCGATGCTGAAAACGTAAACTTGAGATCTGAATGGGGACACCATAATTCTTAGACTCTGTGCAGGAAATGAAATTGACATCTGAACGGGGACACCGCAATTCTCAGACGTCGATGCAGAAAATGTAAACTTGAGATCCGAACGGGGACACCGCTTTTCTAGGACTCTGTGCAGGAAATGAAACTTGACATCTGAACGGAGACACCGCAATTCTCAGACGTCGATGCAGAGAACGTAAACTTGAGATCCGAACCGGGACACCGCAATTCTCAGACTCTGTGCAGGAAATGAAATTGACATCTGAATGGGGACACCGCAATTCTCAGACGTCGATGCAGAGAACGTAAACTTGAGATCCGAACGAGGACACCGCAATTTTCGGACTCTGTGCAGGAAATGAAATTGACATCTGAACGGGGACACCGCAATTCTCAGACGTCGATGCAGAAAATGTAAACTTGAGATCTGAACGGGGACACCGCAATTCTCGGACTCTGTGCAGGAAATGAAATTGACATCTGAAGGGGGACACCGCAATTCTCATACGTCGATGCAGAGAGCATAAACTTGAGATCCGAACCGGGACACCGCAATTCTTGGACTCTGTGCAGGAAATGAAATTGACATCTGAAGGTGGACACCGCAACTCTCATACGTCGATGCAAAGAACGTAAATTTGACATCCGAAACGGGACACCGCAATTCTCAGACTCTGTGCAGGAAATGAAATTGACATCTGAATGGGGACACCGCAATTCTCAGACGTCGATGCAGAGAACGTAAACTTGAGATCCGAACGGCGACACCGCAATTTTCGGACTCTGTGCAGGAAATGAAATTGACATCTGAACGAGGACACCGCAATTCTCAGACGTCGATGCAGAAAACGTAAACTTGAGATCCGAACCGGGACACCGCAATTCTCGGACTCTGTGCAGGAAATGAAATTGACATCTAAACGGGGACACCGCAATTTTCAGACGTCGATGCAGAGAACGTAAATTTGAGATCCAAACGGGGACACCGCAATTTTCATTCTCGGACTCTGTGCAGGAAATGAAATTGACATCTGAGCGGGGACACCGCAATTATCAGACATCGATGCAGAAAACGTAAACTTGAGATCCAAACGGGGACACCGCAATTCTCGGACTCTATGCAGGAAATGAAATTGACATCTGAGCGGGGACACCGCAATTCTCAGACATCGATTTAGAAAATGTAAACTTGAGATCCAAACGGGGACACCGCAATTCTCGGACTCTATGCAGGAAATGAAATTGACATATGAACGGGGACACCGCAATTCTCAGACGTCGATGCTGAAAACGTAAACTTGAGATCTGAATGGGGATACCATAATTCTTAGACTCTGTGCAGGAAATGAAATTGACATCTGAACGGGGACACCGCAATTCTCAGACGTCGATGCAGAAAATGTAAACTTGAGATCCGAACGGGGACACCGTTTTTCTAGGACTCTGTGCAGGAAATGAAACTTGACATCTGAACGGAGACACCGCAATTCTCAGACGTCGATGCAGAGAACGTAAACTTGAGATCCGAACCGGGACACCGCAATTCTCAGACTCTGTGCAGGAAATGAAATTGACATCTGAATGGGGACACCGCAATTCTCAGACGTCGATGCAGAGAACGTAAACTTGAGATCCGAACGGCGACACCGCAATTCTAGGACTCTATGCAGGAAATGAAATTGACATCTGAACGGGGACACCCCAATTCTCAGACGTCGATGCAGAGAACGTAAACTTGAGATCCGAACAGGGACACCGAAATTCTCGGACTCTGTGCAGGAAATGAAACTGACATCTGAACGGGGACACCGCAATTCTCAGACGTCGATGCAGAGAACGTAAACTTGAGATCCGAACGGGGACACCGCAATTCACGGACTCTGTGCAGGAAATGAAATTGACATATGAACGGGCACACCGCAATTCTCAGACGTCGATGCAGAGAACGTAAACTTGAGATCCGAACAGGGACACCCCAATTCTAGGACTCTATGCAGGAAATGAAATTGACATCTGAACGGGGACACCCCAATTCTCAGACGTCGATGCAGAGAACGTAAACTTTAGATCCTAACGGGGACACCGCAATTCTCAAACGTCGATGAAGAAAACGTAAACTTGAGATCCGAACGAGGACACCGCAATTCTCAGACGTCGATGCAGAAAATATAAACTTCAGATCCGAATGGGGATAACGTAATTCTCGGACTCTGTGCAGGAAATGAAATTGACATCTGAACGGGGACACCTCAATTCTTAGACGTCGATGCAGAGAACGTATACTTGAGATCCGAACGGGGACACTGAAATTCTCAGACTCTGTGCAGGAAATGAAACTAACATCTGAACGGGGACACCTCAATTCTCAGACGTCGATGCAGAGAACGTATACATGAGATCCGAACGGGGACACCGAAATTCTCGGACTCTGTGCAGGAAATGAAACTGACATCTGAACGGGGACACCGCAATTCTCAGACGTCGATGCAGAGAACGTAAACTTGAGATCCGAACGGGGACACCGCAATTCTCGGACTCTGTGCAGGAAATGAAATTGACATCTGAACGGGGACACCGCAATTCTCAGACGTCGATGCAGAAAACGTAAACTTGAGATCCGAATGGGGATACCGTAATTCTCGGACTCTGTGCAGGAAATGAAATTGACATCTGAACGTATACTTGAGATCCGAACGTGGACACCTAAATTCTCAGACGTCGATGCAGAGAACGTATACTTGAGATCCGAACGGGGACACCGAAATTCTCGGACTCTGTAGGAAATGAAAATGACATCTGAACGGGGACACCGCAATTCTCGGACTCTGTGCAGGAAATGAAATTGACATCTGAACGGGGACACCGCAATTATCAGACGTCGATGCAGAGAACGTAAACTTTAGATCCGAACGGGGACACCGCAATTCTCGGACTCTGTGCAGGAAATGAAATTGACAACTGAACGGGGACACCGCAATTCTCAGACGTCGATGCTGAAAATGTAAACTTGAGATCCGAACGGGGATACCGTAATTCTTGGACTCTGTGCAGGAAATGAAATTGACATCTGAACGGGGACACCGCAATTCTCAGACGTCGATGCAGAAAATGTAAAATTGAGATCCGAACAGGGACACCGCAATTCTAGGACTCTATGCAGGAAATGAAATTGACATCTGAGCGGGGACACCGCAATTCTCAGACATCGATGCAGAAAACGTAAACTTGAGATCCAAACGGGGACACCGCAATTCTCGGACTCTGTGCAGGAAATGAAATTGACATATGAACGGGGACACCGCAATTCTCAGACGTCGATGCTGAAAACGTAAACTTGAGATCCGAATGGGGACACTGAAATTCTCGGACTCTGTGCAGGAAATGAAATTGACATCTAAACGGGGACACCGCAATTTTCAGACGTCGATGCAGAGAACGTAAACTTGAGATCCGAACGGGGACACCGCAATTTTCATTCTCGGACTCTGTGCAGGAAATGAAATTGACATCTGAGCGGGGACACCGCAATTATCAGACATCGATGCAGAAAACGTAAACTTGAGATCCAAATGGGGACACCGCAATTCTCGGACTCTATGCAGGAAATGAAATTGACATCTGAGCGGGGACACCGCAATTCTCAGACATCGATGCAGAAAATGTAAACTTGAGATCCAAACGGGGACACCGCAATTCTCGGACTCTATGCAGGAAATGAAATTGACATATGAACGGGGACACCGCAATTCTCAGACGTCGATGCTGAAAACGTAAACTTGAGATCTGAATGGGGACACCATAATTCTTAGACTCTGTGCAGGAAATGAAATTGACATCTGAACGGGGACACCGCAATTCTCAGACGTCGATGCAGAAAATGTAAACTTGAGATCCGAACGGGGACACCGCTTTTCTAGGACTCTGTGCAGGAAATGAAACTTGACATCTGAACGGAGACACCGCAATTCTCAGACGTCGATGCAGAGAACGTAAACTTGAGATCCGAACCGGGACACCGCAATTCTCAGACTCTGTGCAGGAAATGAAATTGACATCTGAATGGGGACACCGCAATTCTCAGACGTCGATGCAGAGAACGTAAACTTGAGATCCGAACGAGGACACCGCAATTTTCGGACTCTATGCAGGAAATGAAATTGACATCTGAACGGGGACACCGCAATTCTCAGACGTCGATGCAGAAAATGTAAACTTGAGATCTGAACGGGGACACCGCAATTCTCGGACTCTGTGCAGGAAATGAAATTGACATCTGAAGGGGGACACCGCAATTCTCATACGTCGATGCAGAGAGCATAAACTTGAGATCCGAACCGGGACACCGCAATTCTCGGACTCTGTGCAGGAAATGAAATTGACATCTGAAGGGGGACACCGCAACTCTCATACGTCGATGCAAAGAACGTAAATTTGACATCCGAACCGGGACACCGCAATTCTCAGACTCTGTGCAGGAAATGAAATTGACATCTGAATGGGGACACCGCAATTCTCAGACGTCGATGCAGAGAACGTAAACTTGAGATCCGAACGGCGACACCGCAATTTTCGGACTCTGTGCAGGAAATGAAATTGACATCTGAACGAGGACACCGCAATTCTCAGACGTCGATGCAGAAAACGTAAACTTGAGATCCGAACCGGGACACCGCAATTCTCGGACTCTGTGCAGGAAATGAAATTGACATCTAAACGGGGACACCGCAATTTTCAGACGTCGATGCAGAGAACGTAAATTTGAGATCCAAACGGGGACACCGCAATTTTCATTCTCGGACTCTGTGCAGGAAATGAAATTGACATCTGAGCGGGGACACCGCAATTATCAGACATCGATGCAGAAAACGTAAACTTGAGATCCAAACGGGGACACCGCAATTCTCGGACTCTATGCACGAAATGAAATTGACATCTGAGCGGGGACACCGCAATTCTCAGACATCGATTTAGAAAATGTAAACTTGAGATCCAAACGGGGACACCGCAATTCTCGGACTCTATGCAGGAAATGAAATTGACATATGAACGGGGACACCGCAATTCTCAGACGTCGATGCTGAAAACGTAAACTTGAGATCTGAATGGGGATACCATAATTCTTAGACTCTGTGCAGGAAATGAAATTGACATCTGAACGGGGACACCGCAATTCTCAGACGTCGATGCAGAAAATGTAAACTTGAGATCCGAACGGGGACACCGTTTTTCTAGGACTCTGTGCAGGAAATGAAACTTGACATCTGAACGGAGACACCGCAATTCTCAGACGTCGATGCAGAGAACGTAAACTTGAGATCCGAACCGGGACACCGCAATTCTCAGACTCTGTGCAGGAAATGAAATTGACATCTGAATGGGGACACCGCAATTCTCAGACGTCGATGCAGAGAACGTAAACTTGAGATCCGAACGGCGACACCGCAATTCTAGGACTCTATGCAGGAAATGAAATTGACATCTGAACGGGGACACCCCAATTCTCAGACGTCGATGCAGAGAACGTAAACTTGAGATCCGAACAGGGACACCGAAATTCTCGGACTCTGTGCAGGAAATGAAACTGACATCTGAACGGGGACACCGCAATTCTCAGACGTCGATGCAGAGAACGTAAACTTGAGATCCGAACGGGGACACCGCAATTCACGGACTCTGTGCAGGAAATGAAATTGACATATGAACGGGCACACCGCAATTCTCAGACGTCGATGCAGAGAACGTAAACTTGAGATCCGAACAGGGACACCCCAATTCTAGGACTCTATGCAGGAAATGAAATTGACATCTGAACGGGGACACCCCAATTCTCAGACGTCGATGCAGAGAACGTAAACTTTAGATCCTAACGGGGACACCGCAATTCTCAAACGTCGATGAAGAAAACGTAAACTTGAGATCCGAACGAGGACACCGCAATTCTCAGACGTCGATGCAGAAAATATAAACTTCAGATCCGAATGGGGATAACGTAATTCTCGGACTCTGTGCAGGAAATGAAATTGACATCTGAACGGGGACACCTCAATTCTTAGACGTCGATGCAGAGAACGTATACTTGAGATCCGAACGGGGACACTGAAATTCTCAGACTCTGTGCAGGAAATGAAACTAACATCTGAACGGGGACACCTCAATTCTCAGACGTCGATGCAGAGAACGTATACTTGAGATCCGAACGGGGACACCGAAATTCTCGGACTCTGTGCAGGAAATGAAACTGACATCTGAACGGGGACACCGCAATTCTCAGACGTCGATGCAGAGAACGTAAACTTGAGATCCGAACGGGGACACCGCAATTCTCGGACTCTGTGCAGGAAATGAAATTGACATCTGAACGGGGACACCGCAATTCTCAGACGTCGATGCAGAAAACGTAAACTTGAGATCCGAATGGGGATACCGTAATTCTCGGACTCTGTGCAGGAAATGAAATTGACATCTGAACGTATACTTGAGATCCGAACGTGGACACCTAAATTCTCAGACGTCGATGCAGAGAACGTATACTTGAGATCCGAACGGGGACACCGAAATTCTCGGACTCTGTAGGAAATGAAAATGACATCTGAACGGGGACACCGCAATTCTCGGACTCTGTGCAGGAAATGAAATTGACATCTGAACGGGGACACCGCAATTATCAGACGTCGATGCAGAGAACGTAAACTTTAGATCCGAACGGGGACACCGCAATTCTCGGACTCTGTGCAGGAAATGAAATTGACAACTGAACGGGGACACCGCAATTCTCAGACGTCGATGCTGAAAATGTAAACTTGAGATCCGAACGGGGATACCGTAATTCTTGGACTCTGTGCAGGAAATGAAATTGACATCTGAACGGGGACACCGCAATTCTCAGACGTCGATGCAGAAAATGTAAAATTGAGATCCGAACAGGGACACCGCAATTCTAGGACTCTATGCAGGAAATGAAATTGACATCTGAGCGGGGACACCGCAATTCTCAGACATCGATGCAGAAAACGTAAACTTGAGATCCAAACGGGGACACCGCAATTCTCGGACTCTGTGCAGGAAATGAAATTGACATATGAACGGGGACACCGCAATTCTCAGACGTCGATGCTGAAAATGTAAACTTGAGATCCGAATGGGGACACTGAAATTCTCGGACTCTGTGCTGGAAATGAAACTGACATCTGAACGGGGACACCGCAATTCTCTGACGTCGATGCAGAAAACGTAAACTTGAGATCCGAACCGGGACACCGCAATTCTCAGACTCTGTGCAGGAAATGAAATTGACATCTGAATGGGGACACCGCAATTCTCAGACGTCGATGCAGAGAACGTAAACTTGAGATCCGAACGGCGACACCGCAATTCTAGGACTCTATGCAGGAAATGAAATTGACATCTGAACGGGGACACCCCAATTCTCAGACGTCGATGCAGAGAACGTAAACTTGAGATCCGAACAGGGACACCGAAATTCTCGGACTCTGTGCAGGAAATGAAACTGACATCTGAACGGGGACACCGCAATTCTCAGACGTCGATGCAGAGAACGTAAACTTGAGATCCGAACGGGGACACCGCAATTCACGGACTCTGTGCAGGAAATGAAATTGACATATGAACGGGCACACCGCAATTCTCAGACGTCGATGCAGAGAACGTAAACTTGAGATCCGAACAGGGACACCCCAATTCTAGGACTCTATGCAGGAAATGAAATTGACATCTGAACGGGGACACCCCAATTCTCAGACGTCGATGCAGAGAACGTAAACTTTAGATCCTAACGGGGACACCGCAATTCTCAAACGTCGATGAAGAAAACGTAAACTTGAGATCCGAACGAGGACACCGCAATTCTCAGACGTCGATGCAGAAAATATAAACTTCAGATCCGAATGGGGATAACGTAATTCTCGGAATCTGTGCAGGAAATGAAATTGACATCTGAACGGGGACACCTCAATTCTTAGACGTCGATGCAGAGAACGTATACTTGAGATCCGAACGGGGACACTGAAATTCTCAGACTCTGTGCAGGAAATGAAACTAACATCTGAACGGGGACACCTCAATTCTCAGACGTCGATGCAGAGAACGTATACTTGAGATCCGAACGGGGACACCGCAATTCTCAGACGTCGATGCAGAGAACGTAAACTTGAGATCCGAACGGGGACACCGCAATTCTCGGACTCTGTACAGGAAATGAAATTGACATCTGAACGGGGACACCGCAATTCTCAGACGTCGATGCAGAAAACGTAAACTTGAGATCCGAATGGGGATACCGTAATTCTCGGACTCTGTGCAGGAAATGAAATTGACATCTGAACGTATACTTGAGATCCGAACGTGGACACCTAAATTCTCAGACGTCGATGCAGAGAACGTATACTTGAGATCCGAACGGGGACACCGAAATTCTCGGACTCTGTAGGAAATGAAAATGACATCTGAACGGGGACACCGCAATTCTCGGACTCTGTGCAGGAAATGAAATTGACATCTGAACGGGGACACCGCAATTATCAGACGTCGATGAAGAGAACGTAAACTTTAGATCCGAACGGGGACACCGCAATTCTCGAACTCTGTGCAGGAAATGAAATTGACAACTGAACGGGGACACCGCAATTCTCAGACGTCGATGCTGAAAATGTAAACTTGAGATCCGAACGGGGATACCGTAATTCTTGGACTCTGTGCAGGAAATGAAATTGACATCTGAACGGGGACACCGCAATTCTCAGACGTCGATGCAGAAAATGTAAAATTGAGATCCGAACGGGGACACCGCAATTCTAGGACTCTATGCAGGAAATGAAATTGACATCTGAGCGGGGACACCGCAATTCTCAGACATCGATGCAGAAAACGTAAACTTGAGATCCAAACGGGGACACCGCAATTCTCGGACTCTGTGCAGGAAATGAAATTGACATATGAACGGGGACACCGCAATTCTCAGACGTCGATGCTGAAAACGTAAACTTGAGATCCGAATGGGGACACTGAAATTCTCGGACTCTGTGCTGGAAATGAAACTGACATCTGAACGGGGACACCGCAATTCTCTGACGTCGATGCAGAAAACGTAAATTTGAGATCCGAACGGGGACACCGCAATTCTCGGACTCTGTGCAGGAAATGAAATTGACATCTGAAGGGGGACACCGCAATTCTCATACGTCGATGCAGAGAACATAAACTTGAGATCCGAACCGGGACACCGCAATTCTCGGACTCTGTGCAGGAAATGAAATTGACATCTGAAGGGGGACACCGCAACTCTCATACGTCGATGCAAAGAACGTAAACTTGACATCCGAACCGGGACACCGCAATTCTCAGACTCTGTGCAGGAAATGAAATTGACATCTGAACGGGGACACCGCAATTCTCAGACGTCGATGCAGAGAACGTAAACTTGAGATCCGAACGGCGACACCGCAATTTTCGGACTCTGTGCAGGAAATGAAATTGACATCTGAACGGGGACACCGCAATTCTCAGACGTCGATGCAGAAAACGTAAACTTGAGATCCGAACCGGGACACCGCAATTCTCGGACTCTGTGCAGGAAATGAAATTGACATCTAAACGGGGACACCGCAATTTTCAGACTCTGTGCAGGAAATGAAATTGACATCTAAACGGGGACACCGCAATTTTCAGACGTCGATGCAGAGAACGTAAACTTGAGATCCGAACGGGGACACCGCAATTTTCATTCTCGGACTCTGTGCAGGAAATGAAATTGACATCTGAGCGGGGACACCGCAATTATCAGACATCGATGCAGAAAATGTAAACTTGAGATCCAAACGGGGACACCGCAATTCTCGGACTCTATGCAGGAAATGAAATTGACATCTGAGCGGGGACACCGCAATTCTCAGACATCGATGCAGAAAACGTAAACTTGAGATCCAAACGGGGACACCGCAATTCTCGGACTCTATGCAGGAAATGAAATTGACATATGAACGGGGACACCGCAATTCTCAGACGTCGATGCTGAAAACGTAAACTTGAGATCTGAATGGGGATACCATAATTCTTAGACTCTGTGCAGGAAATGAAATTGACATCTGAACGGGGACACCGCAATTTTCAGACGTCGATGCAGAAAACGTAAATTTGAGATCCGAACGGGGACACCGTAATTTTCGGACTCTGTGCAGGAAATGAAATTGACATCTAAACGGGGACACCGCAATTTTCAGACGTCGATGCAGAGAACGTAAACTTGAGATCCGAACGGGGACACCGCAATTTTCGGACTCTGTGCAGGAAATGAAATTGACATCTAAACGGGGACACCGCAATTTTCAGACGTCGATGCAGAGAACGTAAACTTGAGATCCGAACGGGGATACCGCAATTTTCATTCTCGGACTCTGTGCAGGAAATGAAATTGACATCTGAGCGGGGACACCGCAATTATCAGACATCGATGCAGAAAACGAAAACTTGAGATCCAAACGGGGACACCGCAATTCTCGGACTCTATGCAGGAAATGAAATTGACATCTGAGCGGGGACACCGCAATTCTCAGACATCGATGCAGAAAACGTAAACTTGAGATCCAAACGGGGACACCGCAATTCTCGGACTCTATGCAGGAAATGAAATTGACATATGAACGGGGACACCGCAATTCTCAGACGTCGATGCTGAAAACGTAAACTTGAGATCTGAATGGGGATACCATAATTCTTAGACTCTGTGCAGGAAATGAAATTGACATCTGAACGGGGACACCGCAATTCTCTGACGTCGATGCAGAAAACGTAAATTTGAGATCCGAACGGGGACACCGCAATTCTCGGACTCTGTGCAGGAAATGAAATTGACATCTGAAGGGGGACACCGCAATTCTCATACGTCGATGCAGAGAACATAAACTTGAGATCCGAACCGGGACACCGCAATTCTCGGACTCTGTGCAGGAAATGAAATTGACATCTGAAGGGGGACACCGCAACTCTCATACGTCGATGCAGAGAACGTAAACTTGAGATCCGAACGGCGACACCGCAATTTTCGGACTCTGTGCAGGAAATGAAATTGACATCTGAACGAGGACACCGCAATTCTCAGACGTCGATGCAGAAAACGTAAACTTGAGATCCGAACCGGGACACCGCAATTCTCGGACTCTGTGCAGGAAATGAAATTGACATCTAAACGGGGACACCGCAATTTTCAGACGTCGATGCAGAGAACGTAAATTTGAGATCCGAACGGGGACACCGCAATTTTCATTCTCGGACTCTGTGCAGGAAATGAAATTGACATCTGAGCGGGGACACCGCAATTATCAGACATCGATGCAGAAAACGTAAACTTGAGATCCAAACGGGGACACCGCAATTCTCGGACTCTATGCAGGAAATGAAATTGACATCTGAGCGGGGACACCGCAATTCTCAGACATCGATTTAGAAAACGTAAACTTGAGATCCAAACGGGGACACCGCAATTCTCGGACTCTATGCAGGAAATGAAATTGACATATGAACGGGGACACCGCAATTCTCAGACGTCGATGCTGAAAACGTAAACTTGAGATCTGAATGGGGATACCATAATTCTTAGACTCTGTGCAGGAAATGAAATTGACATCTGAACGGGGACACCGCAATTCTCAGACGTCGATGCAGAAAATGTAAACTTGAGATCCGAACGGGGACACCGTTTTTCTAGGACTCTGTGCAGGAAATGAAACTTGACATCTGAACGGAGACACCGCAATTCTCAGACGTCGATGCAGAGAACGTAAACTTGAGATCCGAACCGGGACACCGCAATTCTCAGACTCTGTGCAGGAAATGAAATTGACATCTGAATGGGGACACCGCAATTCTCAGACGTCGATGCAGAGAACGTAAACTTGAGATCCGAACGGCGACACCGCAATTCTAGGACTCTATGCAGGAAATGAAATTGACATCTGAACGGGGACACCCCAATTCTCAGACGTCGATGCAGAGAACGTAAACTTGAGATCCGAACAGGGACACCGAAATTCTCGGACTCTGTGCAGGAAATGAAACTGACATCTGAACGGGGACACCGCAATTCTCAGACGTCGATGCAGAGAACGTAAACTTGAGATCCGAACGGGGACACCGCAATTCACGGACTCTGTGCAGGAAATGAAATTGACATATGAACGGGCACACCGCAATTCTCAGACGTCGATGCAGAGAACGTAAACTTGAGATCCGAACAGGGACACCCCAATTCTAGGACTCTATGCAGGAAATGAAATTGACATCTGAACGGGGACACCCCAATTCTCAGACGTCGATGCAGAGAACGTAAACTTTAGATCCTAACGGGGACACCGCAATTCTCAAACGTCGATGAAGAAAACGTAAACTTGAGATCCGAACGAGGACACCGCAATTCTCAGACGTCGATGCAGAAAATATAAACTTCAGATCCGAATGGGGATAACGTAATTCTCGGACTCTGTGCAGGAAATGAAATTGACATCTGAACGGGGACACCTCAATTCTTAGACGTCGATGCAGAGAACGTATACTTGAGATCCGAACGGGGACACTGAAATTCTCAGACTCTGTGCAGGAAATGAAACTAACATCTGAACGGGGACACCTCAATTCTCAGACGTCGATGCAGAGAACGTATACTTGAGATCCGAACGGGGACACCGAAATTCTCGGACTCTGTGCAGGAAATGAAATTGACATCTGAACGGGGACACCGCAATTCTCAGACGTCGATGCAGAAAACGTAAACTTGAGATCCGAATGGGGATACCGTAATTCTCGGACTCTGTGCAGGAAATGAAATTGACATCTGAACGTATACTTGAGATCCGAACGTGGACACCTAAATTCTCAGACGTCGATGCAGAGAACGTATACTTGAGATCCGAACGGGGACACCGAAATTCTCGGACTCTGTAGGAAATGAAAATGACATCTGAACGGGGACACCGCAATTCTCGGACTCTGTGCAGGAAATGAAATTGACATCTGAACGGGGACACCGCAATTATCAGACGTCGATGCAGAGAACGTAAACTTTAGATCCGAACGGGGACACCGCAATTCTCGGACTCTGTGCAGGAAATGAAATTGACAACTGAACGGGGACACCGCAATTCTCAGACGTCGATGCTGAAAATGTAAACTTGAGATCCGAACGGGGATACCGTAATTCTTGGACTCTGTGCAGGAAATGAAATTGACATCTGAACGGGGACACCGCAATTCTCAGACGTCGATGCAGAAAATGTAAAATTGAGATCCGAACAGGGACACCGCAATTCTAGGACTCTATGCAGGAAATGAAATTGACATCTGAGCGGGGACACCGCAATTCTCAGACATCGATGCAGAAAACGTAAACTTGAGATCCAAACGGGGACACCGCAATTCTCGGACTCTGTGCAGGAAATGAAATTGACATATGAACGGGGACACCGCAATTCTCAGACGTCGATGCTGAAAACGTAAACTTGAGATCCGAATGGGGACACTGAAATTCTCGGACTCTGTGCTGGAAATGAAACTGACATCTGAACGGGGACACCGCAATTCTCTGACGTCGATGCAGAAAACGTAAACTTGAGATCCGAACCGGGACACCGCAATTCTCAAACTCTGTGCAGGAAATGAAATTGACATCTGAATGGGGACACCGCAATTCTCAGACGTCGATGCAGAGAACGTAAACTTGAGATCCGAACGGCGACACCGCAATTCTAGGACTCTATGCAGGAAATGAAATTGACATCTGAACGGGGACACCCCAATTCTCAGACGTCGATGCAGAGAACGTAAACTTGAGATCCGAACAGGGACACCGAAATTCTCGGACTCTGTGCAGGAAATGAAATTGACATCTGAACGGGGACACCGCAATTCTCAGACGTCGATGCAGAGAACGTAAACTTGAGATCCGAACGGGGACACCGCAATTCACGGACTCTGTGCAGGAAATGAAATTGACATATGAACGGGCACACCGCAATTCTCAGACGTCGATGCAGAGAACGTAAACTTGAGATCCGAACAGGGACACCCCAATTCTAGGACTCTATGCAGGAAATGAAATTGACATCTGAACGGGGACACCCCAATTCTCAGACGTCGATGCAGAGAACGTAAACTTTAGATCCTAACGGGGACACCGCAATTCTCAAACGTCGATGAAGAAAACGTAAACTTGAGATCCGAACGAGGACACCGCAATTCTCAGACGTCGATGCAGAACATATAAACTTCAGATCCGAATGGGGATAACGTAATTCTCGGAATCTGTGCAGGAAATGAAATTGACATCTGAACGGGGACACCTCAATTCTTAGACGTCGATGCAGAGAACGTATACTTGAGATCCGAACGGGGACACTGAAATTCTCAGACTCTGTGCAGGAAATGAAACTAACATCTGAACGGGGACACCTCAATTCTCAGACGTCGATGCAGAGAACGTATACTTGAGATCCGAACGGGGACACCGAAATTCTCGGACTCTGTGCAGGAAATGAAACTGACATCTGAACGGGGACACCGCAATTCTCAGACGTCGATGCAGAGAACGTAAACTTGAGATCCGAACGGGGACACCGCAATTCTCGGACTCTGTGCAGGAAATGAAATTGACATCTGAACGGGGACACCGCAATTCTCAGACGTCGATGCAGAAAACGTAAACTTGAGATCCGAATGGGGATACCGTAATTCTCGGACTCTGTGCAGGAAATGAAATTGACATCTGAACGTATACTTGAGATCCGAACGTGGACACCTAAATTCTCAGACGTCGATGCAGAGAACGTATACTTGAGATCCGAACGGGGACACCGAAATTCTCGGACTCTGTAGGAAATGAAAATGACATCTGAACAGGGACACCGCAATTCTCGGACTCTGTGCAGGAAATGAAATTGACATCTGAACGGGGACACCGCAATTATCAGACGTCGATGCAGAGAACGTAAACTTTAGATCCGAACGGGGACACCGCAATTCTCGGACTCTGTGCAGGAAATGAAATTGACAACTGAACGGGGACACCGCAATTCTCAGACGTCGATGCTGAAAATGTAAACTTGAGATCCGAACGGGGATACCGTAATTCTTGGACTCTGTGCAGGAAATGAAATTGACATCTGAACGGGGACACCGCAATTCTCAGACGTCGATGCAGAAAATGTAAAATTGAGATCCGAACGGGGACACCGCAATTCTAGGACTCTATGCAGGAAATGAAATTGACATCTGAGCGGGGACACCGCAATTCTCAGACATCGATGCAGAAAACGTAAACTTGAGATCCAAACGGGGACACCGCAATTCTCGGACTCTGTGCAGGAAATGAAATTGACATATGAACGGGGACACCGCAATTCTCAGACGTCGATGCTGAAAACGTAAACTTGAGATCCGAATGGGGACACTGAAATTCTCGGACTCTGTGCTGGAAATGAAACTGACATCTGAACGGGGACACCGCAATTCTCTGACGTCGATGCAGAAAACGTAAATTTGAGATCCGAACGGGGACACCGCAATTCTCGGACTCTGTGCAGGAAATGAAATTGACATCTGAAGGGGGACACCGCAATTCTCATACGTCGATGCAGAGAACATAAACTTGAGATCCGAACCGGGACACCGCAATTCTCGGACTCTGTGCAGGAAATGAAATTGACATCTGAAGGGGGACACCGCAACTCTCATACGTCGATGCAAAGAACGTAAACTTGACATCCGAACCGGGACACCGCAATTCTCAGACTCTGTGCAGGAAATGAAATTGACATCTGAACGGGGACACCGCAATTCTCAGACGTCGATGCAGAGAACGTAAACTTGAGATCCGAACTGCGACACCGCAATTTTCGGACTCTGTGCAGGAAATGAAATTGACATCTGAACGGGGACACCGCAATTCTCAGACGTCGATGCAGAAAACGTAAACTTGAGATCCGAACCGGGACACCGCAATTCTCGGACTCTGTGCAGGAAATGAAATTGACATCTAAACGGGGACACCGCAATTTTCAGACGTCGATGCAGAGAACGTAAACTTGAGATCCGAACGGGGACACCGCAATTTTCAGACTCTGTGCAGGAAATGAAATTGACATCTAAACGGGGACACCGCAATTTTCATTCTCGGACTCTGTGCAGGAAATGAAATTGACATCTGAGCGGGGACACCGCAATTATCAGACATCGATGCAGAAAACGAAAACTTGAGATCCAAACGGGGACACCGCAATTCTCGGACTCTATGCAGGAAATGAAATTGACATCTGAGCGGGGACACCGCAATTCTCAGACATCGATGCAGAAAACGTAAACTTGAGATCCAAACGGGGACACCGCAATTCTCGGACTCTATGCAGGAAATGAAATTGACATATGAACGGGGACACCGCAATTCTCAGACGTCGATGCTGAAAACGTAAACTTGAGATCTGAATGGGGATACCATAATTCTTAGACTCTGTGCAGGAAATGAAATTGACATCTGAACGGGGACACCGCAATTTTCAGACGTCGATGCAGAAAACGTAAATTTGAGATCCGAACGGGGACACCGCAATTTTCGGACTCTGTGCAGGAAATGAAATTGACATCTAAACGGGGACACCGCAATTTTCAGACGTCGATGCAGAGAACGTAAACTTGAGATCCGAACGGGGACACCGCAATTTTCAGACGTCGATGCAGAGAACGTAAACTTGAGATCCGAACGGGGATACCGCAATTTTCAATCTCGGACTCTGTGCAGGAAATGAAATTGACATCTGAGCGGGGACACCGCAATTATCAGACATCGATGCAGAAAACGAAAACTTGAGATCCAAACGGGGACACCGCAATTCTCGGACTCTATGCAGGAAATGAAATTGACATCTGAGCGGGGACACCGCAATTCTCAGACATCGATGCAGAAAACGTAAACTTGAGATCCAAACGGGGACACCGCAATTCTCGGACTCTATGCAGGAAATGAAATTGACATATGAACGGGGACACCGCAATTCTCAGACGTCGATGCTGAAAACGTAAACTTGAGATCTGAATGGGGATACCATAATTCTTAGACTCTGTGCAGGAAATGAAATTGACATCTGAACGGGGACACCGCAATTCTCTGACGTCGATGCAGAAAACGTAAATTTGAGATCCGAACGGGGACACCGCAATTCTCGGACTCTGTGCAGGAAATGAAATTGACATCTGAAGGGGGACACCGCAATTCTCATACGTCGATGCAGAGAACATAAACTTGAGATCCGAACCGGGACACCGCAATTCTCGGACTCTGTGCAGGAAATGAAATTGACATCTGAAGGGGGACACCGCAACTCTCATACGTCGATGCAAAGAACGTAAACTTGACATCCGAACCGGGACACCGCAATTCTCAGACTCTGTGCAGGAAATGAAATTGACATCTGAATGGGGACACCGCAATTCTCAGACGTCGATGCAGAGAACGTAAACTTGAGATCCGAACGGCGACACCGCAATTTTCGGACTCTGTGCAGGAAATGAAATTGACATCTGAACGGGGACACCGCAATTCTCAGACGTCGATGCAGAAAACGTAAACTTGAGATCCGAACCGGGACACCGCAATTCTCGGACTCTGTGCAGGAAATGAAATTGACATCTAAACGGGGACACCGCAATTTTCAGACGTCGATGCAGAGAACGTAAACTTGAGATCCGAACGGGGACACCGCAATTTTCATTCTCGGACTCTGTGCAGGAAATGAAATTGACATCTGAGCGGGGACACCGCAATTCTCAGACATCGATGCAGAAAACGTAAACTTGAGATCCAAACGGGGACACCGCAATTCTCGGACTCTGTGCAGGAAATGAAATTGACATATGAACGGGGACACCGCAATTCTCAGACGTCGATGCTGAAAACGTAAACTTGAGATCTGAACGGGGATACCGTAATTCTTAGATTCTGTGCAGGAAATGAAATTGACATCTGAACGGGGACACCGCAATTCTCAGACGTCGATGCAGAAAACGTAAACTTGAGATCCGAACAGGGACACCGCAATTCTAGGACTCTGTGCAGGAAATGAAACTTGACATCTGAACGGAGACACCGCAATTCTCAGACGTCGATGCAGAGAACGTAAACTAGAGATCCGAATGGGGACACTGAAATTCTCGGACTCTGTGCTGGAAATGAAACTGACATCTGAACGGGGACACCGCAATTCTCAGACATCGATGTAGAGAACGTAAACTTGAGATCCGAACGAGGACACCGCAATTCTTGGACTCTGTGCAGTAAATGAAATTGACATCTGAACGGGGACACCGCAATTCTCTGACGTCGATGCAGAAAACGTAAATTTGAGATCCGAACGGGGACACCGCAATTCTCGGACTCTGTGCAGGAAATGAAATTGACATCTGAAGGGGGACACCGCAATTCTCATACGTCGATGCAGAGAACATAAACTTGAGATCCGAACCGGGACACCGCAATTCTCGGACTCTGTGCAGGAAATGAAAATGACATCTGAAGAGGGACACCGCAACTCTCATACGTCGATGCAAAGAACGTAAACTTGACATCCGAACCGGGACACCGCAATTCTCAGACTCTGTGCAGGAAATGAAATTGACATCTGAATGGGGACACCGCAATTCTCAGACGTCGATGCAGAGAACGTAAACTTGAGATCCGAACGGCGACACCGCAATTTTCGGACTCTGTGCAGGAAATGAAATTGACATCTGAACGGGGACACCGCAATTCTCAGACGTCGATGCAGAAAACTTAAACTTGAGATCCGAACCGGGACACCGCAATTCTCGGACTCTGTGCAGGAAATGAAATTGACATCTAAACGGGGACACCGCAATTTTCAGACGTCGATGCAGAGAACGTAAACTTGAGATCCGAACGGGGACACCGCAATTTTCATTCTCGGACTCTGTGCAGGAAATGAAATTGACATCTGAGCGGGGACACCGCAATTATCAGACATCGATGCAGAAAACGTAAACTTGAGATCCAAACGGGGACACCGCAATTCTCGGACTCTATGCAGGAAATGAAATTGACATCTGAGCGGGGACACCGCAATTCTCAGACATCGATGCAGAAAACGTAAACTTGAGATCCAAACGGGGACACCGCAATTCTCGGACTCTATGCAGGAAATGAAATTGACATATGAACGGGGACACCGCAATTCTCAGACGTCGATGCTGAAAACGTAAACTTGAGATCTGAATGGGGATACCATAATTCTTAGACTCTGTGCAGGAAATGAAATTGACATCTGAACGGGGACACCGCAATTCTCAGACGTCGATGCAGAAAATGTAAACTTGAGATCCGAACGGGGACACCGCTTTTCTAGGACTCTGTGCAGGAAATGAAACTTGACATCTGAACGGAGACACCGCAATTCTCAGACGTCGATGCAGAGAACGTAAACTTGAGATCCGAACCGGGACACCGCAATTCTCAGACTCTGTGCAGGAAATGAAATTGACATCTGAATGGGGACACCGCAATTCTCAGACGTCGATGCAGAGAACGTAAACTTGAGATCCGAACGAGGACACCGCAATTTTCGGACTCTGTGCAGGAAATGAAATTGACATCTGAACGGGGACACCGCAATTCTCAGACGTCGATGCAGAAAATGTAAACTTGAGATCTGAACGGGGACACCGCAATTCTCGGACTCTGTGCAGAAAATGAAATTGACATCTGAACGGGGACACCGTAATTTTCAGACGTCGATGCAGAGAACGTAAACTTGAGATCCGAACGGGGACACCGCAATTTTCATTCTCGGACTCTGTGCAGGAAATGAAATTGACATCTGAGCGGGGACACCGCAATTCTCAGACATCGATGCAGAAAATGTAAACTTGAGATCCAAACGGGGACACCGCAATTCTCGGACTCTATGCAGGAAATGAAATTGACATCTGAACGGGGACACCGCAATTCTCAAGCGTCGATGCAGAGAACGTAAACTTGAGATCCGAACGGGGACACCGCAATTCTCGGACTCTGTGCAGGAAATGAAATTGACATCTGAATGGGGACACCGCAATTCTCAGACGTCGATGCAGAAAACGTAAACTTGAGATCCGAACGGGGATACCGTAATTCTCGGACTCTGTGCAGGAAATGAAATTGACATCTGAACGAGGACACCACAATTCTCAGACGTCGATGCAGAAAATGTAAACTTGAGATCCGAACGGGGATACCATAATTCTTAGACGTCGATGCAGAAAATGATAAACTTCAGCTCCGTCGAGGGTCGTACTCGTAGGCCGTCGCTGATTGATGCAGAAAAGGTACATGCAGAATGATATGCTTTGCTTTGATGTTGGGGACATGGTCTTCTCTTATAGTGAGAACGGGTGATGAATCTCGGATAGTGAGATCTGCTGATTTTCTCTCGGATAATGAGGAAGATGTCACTCTGATAGTGAGGACAAATGATGAATCTCGGATAGCGAGATCTGCTGATCTACTTTCGAATAATGAGGAAGATGTCATTCTGATAGTGAGGACAGATGGTGAATCTCGGATAGTGAGAAAGGTGGGGTTTTGAACCACCGCACAAATTTTGAAAGGTGGGGCTCTGAACCGCCACACGAAACTTGAAAGGTGGAGTTTTGAACCGCCACACGAAAGTTTGAAAGGTGAGGTTTTGAACCGCCACACAAATTTTAAAAGGTGGGGCTTTGAACCGCCACACGAAACTTGAAAGGTGGGGTTGTGAACCGCCACACGAATTTTGAAAGGTGGGGTTTTGAACCGCCACACGAAAGTTTGAAAGGTGGGCAAATCACCATGACAAGACTGATAAGTGGATGACCAAGTCATCACATGACATTACTGAAGAAGTGGACGACTGAGTCGTCACACGACATAACTAAAGAAGTGGACGACCAAGTCATCACGGCAACACTGGTGACCAAGTCACCACACAAAATAAGTGAAGAGGGAAGTGGTAACGTACCTTCATTCGAATGTTTGGTTAGACGGTGGGGAAGATGGGCCGCCATACGAAAGTTGATTGAGGAGTGGTAACGTACTCCATTCGAATGCTCATTGGACGATGGGGAGGATGGGCCGCCACACGAAATTGATTGAGGAGTGGTAACGTACTCCATTCGAATGTTGGATGGATTTGTTAGCGGAGATTGATCACAGTGTGAGATTTCACTGACGCATATCTGTATCCTGCAAATAGGGAGGAAATAAACACGAAGCAGCAGTGGATGGAAAAAAAGGAGAGCAAATGATAAATGGGAAAATAACGAGAACAAATCATGTATGTTGTATATGAAAGTATTTCCACACTACCTTAAAGTTTGCCCCTAGCGTTTTATCAAGGTGAAAACAACTTCCCAATCAAGAGAAG
This sequence comes from Viola odorata, assembly GCA_963691705.1. Lineage (NCBI taxonomy): Eukaryota > Viridiplantae > Streptophyta > Magnoliopsida > Malpighiales > Violaceae > Viola > Viola odorata. The sequence continues at coordinate 32,469,195 of OY829546.1, forward strand.
GTTCAACAAGTTTATGCATTTCTGGAGAACACGTCATCCCGTTTCTATCATATAAGCATGCTTGATACAAACCTAGAAAAACATCTGCATCTTGCCCAGGAGATAACGACCTTAAGGACAAGACTTTCCCACATCATGTAGACATAATCAATCCTCACCAGATATTGGTGTTTGCACTCACACTTAGAAACAAGGCTACGTGTTTACACTCTTAAAAATGCAACAAACATAGCACAAAATCAGATTTGCAATGCCAATCCGAGTGAATAAACTTCAGATGAAGATGCACATGCATGGGCATTCGTATAATCAAGAGGACTTTGCTAGAGAAAGGAAATAAAAGGGTGTAGACAGAAAGAAGAAGGCTATTTAGAAAGGAGAATGTTGTTTAGCAGAAGGAAATAGGGTTTTAATGAGCAGTGCTTGTTGATTGGCTGCGATGAGGGCAAAGTGCACGAGTTCTCTAAGGATGATTTATCGTGAGATCACCTTCTGTCGGCGACGCGCCTGAGTTTTACTGGAGATGCTCCTTCTCGGTCATTTTGAGGGCAAAGTACTCAAATTCTTTGATCTTTGTCGGGGATGATCTCTTTTTTCCGAGATCGCTCCTCCTTAGTCATTTTGAGGGAGAAGTGCTCAAATTCTTTGATCTTGACTGGGGATGATCTTTCCTGAGATCATCTTTTATTGATTTCGGACTTTTCTGTACTTGCTTTTGCTTTTATTGACTCGTGTTCCTTGAAACACTTTTTTGACTTTTTGATTTTTATTTTTTTGATTTTTTTGATTTATTTTTTTGAAATTTTTATTTTTGAGTCAATTGTAAATGCGAACAATAAGCAAAGCAGGTACGGTTTTTATTTTGGCTTTCCCCATTTCTGATTTTGGCACAGACCTTCGTTTCTAGTTTTGCTCGGCCTGTTTCCAGCGTTGTCTATCAACAATCCTCGGAGTTTTCGCATCCCCTCTTGCGCAAACTAAGTTCGATGTGCACCTTACCTTCGGTTAACAACCTCAGTTGGGCAGTGCTCATTATTTATTAAATTCAAGTGGAAGCAAGGGATTTTACAAGCGGCTTCGAAAAGAAATGAATTGAATAAAGAGCAAAGGCAAGTGTTTCAAGACAAAGAAATAAATTGACCAAAGAAAGGTGGAAGCAAAGAGAAGATTCCCCTGTCATCTTACAGCTATCCCATGTCTGAAAGTGCATGTACCCTGGATATTATGCAAATCTAACTAACACTTAGTCAGGCATTTGCACTCATGAAAGAAGTATGGTGTGAAGGCCCAAAATGCTCACAGGGATGTATGTATGACTGCTTGCGTCTAAACATGTTGCAGATATAAGAGCTAGCAGGCGAGATCATGCACGTCATATAATTTCAAATGGATGCACAAGTTATCCATGATGCAATGACATGTTGAACATGCTCAATTTAGGGAAGATTTGAAAATTGGAGGGTAGTGTGAATTTTATTCAAAATAAATTATGCACAGTTTATAACAAATATTAACAGTTTTAGCAATTTTACAGACAAAACATGATGACATGATCACTCAAGAATTTTATGAATGCTTAAAAGAGTTGCCCCCAATGCAGGAATGAATGCAAAATAGCTGTACAAAAATTTAAAGAAGTAGAGAGGAAAAATGGACTTCTCTGGACGTGCGCAGCAAGCAGCAACTAACAATCTGACAGGTTCATCAACGAGGAATCAACTTCATGATTCTGACCTAACATCGTTCGCAGTTAAACTGGATAATAGTATTGCCTAGAAATAGTTGAATCGCTCCTTGGCTTCACTTGGCGAGGAGACATCTTCTATGCTGGGGATAGCCAATTATTGATAAAGAAGTATGGCTTGAATAACATTTGGAGTGACAAATGAGAATCCTCAGTCAGCTGGAGATTCAGGTTGCTACTGGGGGAAGCTAACACGTTGTTTCTTTACAGGGGAGTCCCAATACTTCAGCTTTTGCAGCAAGGGATTGTGGATGAGGGCAATTACCCTTAAAGTCAGCATTTAGTAGCCCACTAATTATGGGGTTGATCTTCGCTGTACATGCGGGGAAATCTTGTTTGTGATGATCAAATTCAAAACATGAAAATTTTGATCATGGTTGAATCTTGAATTTACAGTCGAGAACCAGATGGGTGTAAATGTCATTATCGCACAGAACGAGAATGCAGTATATTAATTGGAGTTCCTGCTGCAACGATAATCTGAAGGCAAGGGTAGGATGAGCTCTTTGTGGCGAATTACCACTCATTGGTATCTAAGATAAAAAGGGAATTAAATAGTAAATTCAGAGGAAACGGTATTCCAAAATTTTGATTTACAAAATAGAAATACTGACAATACACGTGGATTGCCTCCCACAAAGCGCCCTGGTTTATAGTCATAGGCTCGACTATGTACAAAAGTATAGATTAGCAGCATGAGCCTGTTATGAGCTAGGAGAGCGTTCATTCAAGAGCTACTGGTCGTGTAGAGTCCTTCGGCTAACCCTTCTAAAGAGATCCATCCACTCTTGAGCAAGTGATTAACCTTTCCTTTAAAGGCGAAACAATTTTCTATTGTGTGGCCTGAAGCTTCAGCATGGTACTTGCATCTTGCATTAGGGTCGTACCATTTTGGGTAAGGAGGTTGTTGAGGTCGTAATGGAATTGGTGCAATTTGCCCCACTGCCAAGAGATGCTTGTAAATCTCTCCCAAAGAAACGGGAAGAGGTGGCAGTGCCTCCTGGTTCTTATGGCTATTTGGTGGGTTTTGTAGTTTAGATTGTGTGGGTTGTGGTGAAGGTGATGGAAAAAGTTGCTCGCAAATTGGTCGATAGGTGACACAACCGACATCTTCCTCTGTAATAGACGATCTCTTAGGTGTTTCCTCGGGCGTGGAAACAACGATCCTTCCGGATTTAATCCCCTGCTCCACTCTCTCTACTACCTGGACCATGTCGGAGAAGTTGTAGTAGGGAACCTTGAAGGTGTTCACGAAAATGGATATGAGTTCCTTGTCACTTAAAGGAGGAGAAATTCTGGCAGCGAGTTCTCTCCATCTTTGAGCGTAAACCTTCACCGATTCGTCGGCCTTCTTCTCCATGTTCTGCAGATCAGAACGGTCTGGCGCCACTTCCATGTTGAACTTGTACTGCCTGAAGAAGGTGTTAGAAAAATCTCTCCAAGTCCTAATTCTATTCCTATCCAGACTCATGTACCAAATCAATGCATGCTTGGCTAAACTTTCTCTGAACAAGTGGATTAGCAGCGGCTCATTATGGATCACTTCGGCCATCTTATTGTAGTAAATCTTGAGATGAGTTTTTGGACACTCAATCCCAATATACTTCTCGAACTCTGGGATTTTGAACTTCGGGGGCATGGTTATCCCTGGTACCATGCACATGTCTTCAGGTCCTGTAAGATCAAAAGGATCAGTCCCTTCAACAGCCCTCACTCTCTCTTCTAACAGATTCAGCCTGTCAATACTTAGCCCCTCTATTTTATTGGTGCCAAAACCAGTAGCTAACGGATACCCAAAGGAGATCTGTGGCTGTATCTGATTGCCCCCAAAAGGCTGAGTTCCCGAAGGTCCAGGAATTGTGAATTGGGCGGAATGGCCCTAAGGTAGGAGGAAATACTGAGATTCTGGGCGGACCCCATCCTTTATGAGATCAGGCGTGGGACCAGTCAGAGGAGGTTCAAGGGGTGTACCACCTTGTCCGGTGGTGCCTACTTCAGAGGTCGAGACAACCGACGCGACGAACTGAAGGGGATCGGGATTACGAAAAAAGGGTTGCCATGAACCAGGAGAGGGTGGGGGCATGAAAATACCAGCGACTGCAGCCGAAGCAGATGACCCCCTCATTTGAGCAGAACTGGGGTAAAAACCGGGTGGAAAATCAATCGTTGCCTCTTCCCGTTCTTTTTCAGCTTGTTCAGCCCTTGCCGTAGCAACTCGAATTTGTTCTTCCAATTCAGTTATCTTTGCTTTCAATGTCTCCTCCGTTCTAATATGTTCTTACATCTTTCGTGTTTGTCGTTTGGTCGCGGGGATTTTGCGATGGATAGTTTGCTTTTTGGGAGTAATGTTTTCTGAAAAATAAACAGGTGAAATAATTATAAGTTTAAGTAGTGATTGCAAAATGTCATCCCGAGGTCTCTACGCTGCGAGAGAGAGAGAGAGGGGTAAGTACAATAATAGCAATAATGTAGGCATCATAAAAAAAATCACAACCATGGGGAATTATGACAATAATTGAGGTAGATTTATAAACATGGAAAAAATTGTGGAAGAATTTACACACATGGAAATGTTTGGAAAAGTTTATCGATGTGAAAAATTACGGGAAATGTTGTGCCCGTGGAGCAATTTACGGAGAAATTGCACACGTGGGAAAAATTGCAAATTTTTTTGACATACGTCAAAAAATTATACACGTAAAAAATTGCGGGGAAATTGGACACGTGGAAAAATTTGACGTGAAAAATTGAGGGAAAATTGTACACATGGAAAATGAAAAAATTTATAGACCTTGAGAAAATGTGGAAAATTTTGTAAACATGGAGACATTGCAAAAACTTGCAAATATGGAGAAATTGCGAAAAGATTGCAAATGTGACAAATTTACGGAAAAATTTGCCAATAACGTGGAAATCTTGCGGAAAAAGATTTCCAATGTGGAAAATTTTGCAAAAAAAATTATAAATGTGGAAAATTTTTGAAATCAATTTGTAAAATGTGAAAAATTAGAGAAACCATTTGTAAACATGGGGAAAATTTGAGAAATTATTTGTAGGAAATTTTGAGAAACCAGTTGTAATTGGAAACTTTTGAGAAATCAGTGGAAAAAATGAAACAAAGTCGCAATATACGCATTTCAATATGATGCATATGCTGGGGTGACATCTACTACTTCTAACTGGCTGGAAAGCTCTCCGACGATACCATAAAAGTGGCCCCTCAGTAAATGGATACGTGATTGCCTGTCGAACCATCAAAAGTTCTAGGCGTTCACCCATTTAGGGTTCGAGCCTGAGTTTGGGGTTCGTGAAAACTACATAGGACACGTGTCCCAGGGCCTCACTACTAACCTCCTAATCTTATTTGGAAAAGGCCCGGCGGTAGGGCATTATGCGTGAAATGCGTATGAATGACAATTTATCAAAGCGAATAACATATAGCAACAAATCATGTGTAAACAATTTATCAAAGTGAATAAAAGCAATTAATCATGCATAAAGAATCATGTGATAATACAAGAATTAAATACATGAAAAACAATTAATCATGTACAAAAACAAACACCTCAAAAAAAAATCCGGCTTCGACCCTATTGGTCCCCAGTGAAGTCGTCAAACTGTCGCACCCCCTTTTTGGATTTTATCCTGATGCGACACGAAGTCGGACTCATCTCACATAATGCAATGAAGTCGCCACCCTAATTTGTTCCTAGGTTTAGGGAACCTATTTGTCATGCATAAAAAAATAAAAAGCTAAAGCCAAGTGGGTCGGAACCCGAGAACGGTGGTTCGGGGTCGTATTATAGACTCGGGAAGGTGTTAGGCACCCGAGTCACATCCTAAAGAGGTTATCGGATAAAAGAGGTGTTTAGTCATGTTTGAAAGAAATAAAAAGTCCTAATTTAGTTATCATGCCCAATGGATTAAATTTTAATCTAACATTTCTCAATAATTCATGCATACTAGCGTATATGCGAAAAAATGTAGAATAAATAAAAGGGTAAGGAATGCATACTTGTGAAGGGTATGAGCGGTTGATTTACCCTACAAAGTCAACATTATTAGTTCGGGAAAATGATAATCGAAAAATAGATAAATATTTAATAACTTATTGCGAGTGAAATAATTAATTTTAGCGATTAAATGCGAGTGAAATATTTATTTAGGCATGCAAAAATAATTAATTAAAAAGTACGAACACACGAATAATCGGAATCAAAATTATCGTATGCAAGCGAAATAATTATTTTTGACGATTATGCGTAAGCAGAATATTTAAACATGCAAAAGCATACGAAGGTAATAATTAAATATGCAGGCATACGAAAATTATAATTAAACATGCAAGCATACGAAAATTAAACATGCAAGCATACGGGAATTAAACAGTACAAGTGTAGAAAATAAATAAACAGTACAAGCATACGAAAATTAAATAAACATTACAAGCATGGATAAAAATAAATAAATAATAAATGCGAAGAGCCGAGCTGAGAAACGGGCCCACGGGCTGGGCTTAGCCCAGCCCAGCCCTCTTATTCCACGCTTGGGCGCTCGCTCAAGCCTTTCTTTTCCACGCTGGGCCTGAACAGGCCCAGCTTCCTTTCCCTCTCTTGGGCTGCAACCCATTTCTTATTTCATTCTTCTTTACCTTGTTGGGTCGTTGCTCAAGCCCTTTCTTTTTCCTTTCTTTTTCTTTTGGCCAACGCAGCTTCACTTTCTTCCCCTCTTCTCTATTTTTCTTTCCCTTTCCTTTCTTTTCTCTTCTCCTTGCTGTTCCCGTTACTCTCTTTCCCTTTTATTTTGTTTTCTTTTTCTTTTTCTTTGGTTTGAATTAGATGGTGATTGGGTGGATTTGGATTATGGCTGGGCGGGTGGTGTTTGGCAGTGGCGGCGAGGTGTTGGGTGACTTGGCAGCGGCGGTGTGGTGTAATAGACGGTGGCGTGATTTGGCAGCGGCGGTGGTTCATGGTGGTTGGGCAGCAGCGGTGGTGCGGCTTGGTGTCGTGATTTGGAAGCGGCGGTGATTCGTGATGGTTGGGCAGCAACGGTGGTGCGACTTGGTGTCGCCGGCGTGGCTCATGGTGGTTGGGCAGCAGCTGTGGCCGTGATGGGTTAGGCCGCGGTGGCTGTGATGGGTTAGGCAGCGCTAGTGTTGATTTAGGATTGATTTCACGGCTGGGTTTGAATTACTTGAATTTGCTAGAGGATTCAATTAATTTGGGGATTGGATTTAATTTCTCAATGAATTGGTTTTTTGTAGTGAGGATTTGAAATTGATTCTGCATTGGCTGGTTTGAAGATTGTAGGGGGATTGCTCCTGGGATTTAATTTAGGGGGGGTAAATTGGGCTTTTATTTGCAGAGGATGGAATTAAGTTGCAGGAGTGAATTGGTGTTTCTGTATGTGTTCTCCCCCCTCATCCGTTTGGGCTTCGACTGCTACATATAGGAGTTTGAGGCGATGGAATGACGTTGGCATTGATGACGTCGGAAACGATGACGAGGCGAGGGTGAGCAGTGGCGTGGCTCGAGGAGGAGAACAGTAAGGCAGTTGGGAGCTTGCTTTCCTGGGTTCATGCATGAACCAAATAAAGAAGATACATGCCTATGTGGAAAATAGGAGGACCATTGATCTTGGTTGACTTTCAAAAGTCAACTAGATCAATGGTAGAGATGCAAAGCTTGATTTATTATTTAACTATTCAGTTCAAGGCAATGGTACGAGCAATTTTGTGAGAAAATGAATATAAACTCGAACTGAAAATATCAAAACGTATAATAAAATAAAATAATTTAATTAGCACACAGTAAGCGATGAAAAGTTTGCTACATAGTTCGATAAAAAATATTCACTTGTAAGCAAATAAAAGTTCGAGCGTAATAAAAATTAAATGAAACACAAAGAGATAGCGCGAGTTAGAAAATAATAAAAAATAGCTAATGAGCGAAATTGTTCGACCCTTAGTTTCGAGAATTTGACTCGGGAACCGATACGGGTTCGAAAGGAAAAAGTGATAAAAAATGCAAAAAAGTATAAAATAAAATTTAAAGGACATTAAGCGTAAAAATAAGCATCAAATTGACGCAAATAAACTGGAGTATGATTTTAGAAAATTGATGTTCGAAATGAGAAAATATTTGGTGATGAAAAATTAAAAGTCAAATATCGGGTAGCAACAGATTGGGATTTTCACCTTTAGGAATCCCGGGGCGTGCGCTCACTTAGTGAGCCGTCTGATCAGGACCGATCATCACAAGGATAGGACTTTTCACTCCCGGGGGTGTCGGGACGTGCCTCGTCTTATGGCCCCACACGTGGCTACCACAAGAATAAGACTTTTCACTCCCAACGTTAAGTATCAGGTGCGCCAGGGCGTGCCCTCACTTAGTGAGTTGGCGGATCAGGACCGACCATCACAAGGATAGGACTTTTCACTCCTGACGCTAAATATTAGGTGTGCCAAGGCGTGCCCTCACTTAGTGAGTCGGCGGATCAGGACCGACCATCACAAGGATAGGACTTTTCACTCCTGGTAACCTCCCTTTATCATCTGCACACACACACGCAGCCACAAAACACAAGAAAGCTCATTACTCGAGCGTTAGCACAGGTTAGGGTTGGCGTTAGTAAAACGTGCATAGATAAATCAAAGTCTAGCATGATATAATTTTAAACGAGCAATATTCCAAGAGTTAGGTAAGGGGGTGCCGTCGAGTGTCTCCAGATGATACGCTCCCCTCCCGACAATACGGGTAACGCGGTATGGCCCCTCCCAGTTTGGGATGAGCTTTCCCCGATGTTGACCGGTTGCTCGCTGGTCCCTGAGTACCAGGTCACCTTCTTTCAGTAGCCGTTCTTTGACACGCCTATTGTGATAACGCGCCATCTTTTGCTTATAGTGCAACATTTTCAAGAGAGCTTCCACGCAACCTTTCCTCATTCAGCTCTTCTCTGAAATAGGCTACTCGTAAGCTTATAGTACCAATCTCCACGGGCGTGACGACCTCAGTACCGAAAGCCAGTGCGAATGGTGTTTCTCCCGTGCTGGTTTTCGTGGTCATGCGGTATGCTCACATCACATACGGCAGTTCATTTGCCCACTTCTTTTTGGATCCTTCTAAGTTCTTCTTAACACCGTTAAGGATGGCTCGGTTTGTTACCTCAGCCTGACCATTGGTCTACGGATGAGCCACGGAAGAGAACCTTTGCTCGATTCCGAACTCCATGCATTGGTCTTTGAAGAATTGGCTGGTGAATTGCGTTCCGTTATCGCTGACTAGCACACGGGGTACACCGAATCGCATGATAACTTGGTGTTTGAAGAAGCGCCAGATTTTCTCTGTCGTGATGTTGGCAATCTCCTCAGCTTCCGCCCATTTAGTAAAGTAGTCTACCGCCACAACCACAAATTTTAACTGAGACCTTGCCTTTGGAAATGGTCCAAGGATATCGATTCCCCATTTCGCAAAAGGACAAGGAGCGATGATGTCATAAATTTGTGTGGTAGGTTGTCGAGGAATCTTAGAGAATTCCTAACACTTTTGGCAAGTTCGCACGTAATTATGGCAGTCTTTTCGGATAGTGGGCCAGTAGAATCCTGATCGAAAGACTTGCGCAGCCAGGGTGCCATCGGATGCGTGCATGCCGCAAATTCCTTAGTGGATTTCATGGAGGGAATGAAGGCCCTCTTGTTCCGTTATGCACCTGGCAGCCGGATGAGAGAAACATCTCCGCATCAGTTCCCCATTGAAATACCTGCACCGTGCGGCTTATTTTAGTACTTTCTTCTTTTCAGCGTTATCTGCTGGTAGCTCGTCATGTTTCAAATATTTTATGATGGGAATTCTCCAGTCATTTTCATTTTCTTCTACGCAGAGCGTCGCCTGTTCTTCCATAAAGGAAGGTACGAGTATCTCTCGGTAGTACACCCCTTTTGGTATGGACGCTTCCGGGTTTGCTGCGAGTTTGGCAAGGTTATTCGCCTCAGCGTTATCCTCTCGAGGAATGTGCTTGAAGCTAACTTGTATGCCACTTTTCTTTATTTCTGTCAATTCGCGCTTTACCTTGGCCAGGTATTGCACCATGATGGGCTCCCTAGCTTGAGAGTGTCCAAGAACTTGATCTATTATCAACTTGGAGTCTCCACAGATTTTCAGCCGCAGGTCCCCCAATCTCCCTGAATCATGTATTCCTTTTATGGAGAAGTTTTTTCCTATCCTGAGCCCGGCTAATAGCGCTTCGTATTCCGCGGCGTTATTGGACAACGGCTGCAGGATTCAGATCGCATATCGTACCTGGATGTTGTGAGGCCCACTCATGAAGATTCTGGCCCCGGCAAGCTCTTGATTTTTGGTGCCGTCCACGTGGATGACCCATAGGTCAGTGTAGGTTTCAGGGAAGGGGAGGTCCAACTCTTCTTTTTCTTTTTCAGTCAACTCCGTCATTGGATCTGACGTAAAGGTACACTCCGCGATAAAGTCCGCCAGAATTTGTGCCTTCACAGACGGTCGAGATCTGTAGTGCAAACTATATTGTTCAAGCTCAATAGCCCAAATCAGCATTCTCCCTGAGGATTCGGGCTTCCAAAATATCCTTTTTAAAGGTTGGTTCGTCAGCATCACGACGGTATGAGCTTGAAAATATCGACTCATTTTCCGCGTGGCTTGTATCAATGCGAACGCTATTTTCTCGATGCGAGCGTATCTCAGCTCGGCGTCTTTCAAGATGTGGCTTACAAAGTATACAGGGCGGTGTGTGTGATTGTCATCCCGCACAAGGACCGCGCTGACCACTTCGTCAGCAACCCCAAGGTATAAGTACAGGATATCGTCAGGCTCTGGTCTTGTCAACACCAAGTCAGACGATAGATAGGCCTTCAGGCCTGAGAATGCTTCTTCACATTCTATTGTCCATCCGAACACGACTTTCTTGCGTATAACTTTGAAAAAGGGAAGGCATCTCTCACCTTGCTTAGAGATAAACCGTCCGAGAGCGATAACACGCCCTGTTAGCTTCTGTATTTCCTTCACAGTTCTAGGGGATATCATGTCTTGGATGGCTTTGATTTTTGATGGGTTAGGTTGGATACCCTTCTGACTAACCACATAACCCAAAAATTTACCTGTTTGAAAGGCAAACATGCACTTCCGAGGGTTCAGCTTCATTCGATATCGCTTCATTACCTCGAAGACTTCTGCCAGATCAGACAGGTGGTCTTTGAAGCTCCGGCTCTTGACCAGTATGTCGTCGATATATGCCTCTACATTTCGCCTGATCTATTTTTCGAAGACTTGATTCGCCATTCGCTGGAAGGTGGCTCCAGTATTTTTCAGCCCAAAAGGCATCACCATATAGCAATAAGTGGCCTTCGGAGTGATGAAAGTGGTTTTCTCTTCATCCTCATTGGCCACAGGGATTTGGTGGTACCCTGAGTTGGCGTCTAGCGAGCTCAAATATGCGTATCCGCCTGATCAACTAGCTGATCAATCCGAGGAAGTGGGTAACAGTCTTTGGGGCAAGCGTCATTCAAATTTGTGAAGTTGATGCACATGCACCACTCTCCGCTAGGCTTAGGAACCAGGACAGGGTTAGCCAACTAGGTAGGATATTGCACTTCTCGAATAAAGCCAGCGTCAAGAAGTTTTGCTACTTCTTTCTCGACCGTCGTCGCTTTTTCGGTAGAGAAGGCACGTCGCTTCTGCTGAGTTGGTTGGCGTTAGTGTTGACGTTAAGTCTATGTTCCGCTACCTCCTGTGAGATACCAAGCATGTTAGATGGTTTCCATGCAAACTCTCCCTTACACTTGTTCAATAACTAGGCTAACTGAAAGTTTTCCTCAGGGGTGAGGTTATCGCTAACCAGGAATACGACCCCATCTATCCTATTAACGGGAACGTGAGTCATCTTGTCCACGGGCTGAGTGCGCTTCTCATCATTTTGTTCATATGGGTCCACCGTCACACACACGTACCTATCACAACTCTTCTGAGTCACGAGCAGGTAGCATTCAGCTGCTAACTTCTGATTACCCCGAATTGAGACCACACCATCCCAGGAAGGATATTTCAACCTCAGATGCTTTTGTGATATCGCTGCTCCGAAACGGTTGAGGAATGGCCGTCCCAGTATGGCGTTATAAGGCAGATTTAGATCCACCACCAAAAATAGAAGTTCCTCTGACCACTTGGAGGTGTCTTCCTTAAAATATACCGGCAAAGTGGTTACTCCAGTCACTGGGATGGGGACTCCGTCTACTCCGATAATGGGTTTTTTGCAGGGCGTAAGCTCGTTATCAGGACGCTTCATGAGATTGTAAGCTTCCAATGAGAACAAGTTCACGGCGCTTCCGTTGTCCACAAGAGTCCTTCTAACTCCATGGCTAGCGATAATGGGTGTAACCACTAATGCATCGTTGTGTGGATATACTACGCCCTTCTCGTCCTCTTCAGAAAAGGATAATACCATGCGATCCAAGGCGTTTATCGCCTCACTTTTAATTGACATACCCGTTCGCTTCCGCTTATCCCCTGCCGTGCGTGTCAGTTGTACAGATTCATCCGGATAAGGTGTGCCTCCAGCGATGATGTTAATGATGGGGACGTCTTCGTCATCAATCGTGAGCATTTCCCTGTCCCTTCCCGCAAGACTAGTATCGTGGCCTGAGACGCGGGAAGGTACCGCCCTGTCGTCGGCTACTCTGTTTGTTGGGTTACTCTTGGCCTCTTCTCGCGTTTTCACTGCGAAATCTCCCAGATAGCCTTCTTCAACCAGGCGCTCTATCGCCGATTTGAGTTCTCTACACGCCTCCGTAGAGTGTCCCTTAGCTTTGTGAAATTTGCAATAAGCGTTTTCTCTTCTTCCCAAGGTTACCCCCGGTCTCACAGGGGCTGGATAACGGATGGGCAAGTTCCGCTGTTCCACTATTGCTAGTATTTTTGCTCTGGGCAAGATGAAGGTAGGGGGATCTGAGTCATAAAATCGTCCCTTAGAAGGATCACCCTGCCGTTGCGTTGAGGAGTCACCAAACTTTCCCTTTGAGGAGTTGCCTCTTCTCCGATTGGAGGTCTTGGGAATGTGATCCTTTCGCTGAGCGTAATCATCCGTGAACTGATCTTCTGAAGCGGTAGGAACGGGAGTGTTATGAGCTGAAGGCATAGCTGGCGGCGTGTTTCGAATCATGTCCCTATTCTCTTCCTCTTCCATCCTCGCATAGTTGTGAGCTTTCAGCCTTAACGCATCTAAGGTTGCCGGAGGGTCAACCATTAAAGCATCTCTGAGTTTTCCATAGCAACAGTTTCATTTTAGGGCTTCTATGGCAAAATCAACTGTTACACCTGGCGTCAGCGACATCTCGGTGTCGAAATAATGGAGGAAACTCCTCAAAGATTCATGAGGTTTTCTGCGCAGGTCGAACAAGGCAGCAACAGTCTTTCTGATAGGGACTGCGATACTGAATCGACTCTTGAATTTAGATTCCAGCTGTGAGAAGCTGTCAATAGACCCACCAGGAAGACCTTCGAATCACAGGCGCGCAACCCCCGATAGGGTCATTACAAATATCTGACACAAGGCAGCGTCATTGTGGGTGTGAAATTGTACAAAGTCCTTCACCTTGTTAAGGTGAGAAATGGGTTCTCTAGTGCCGTCATAGGATTCTGAGGGGAGTTTCACATGTCGGCTGACTCTATGACGCCTTATACGTGCGCTAAAGGGATGGCCAGAAGTATCATCAAGAATCTCACGCTCATACCGAGGTGGGGATATCTCCAAATGACGTCTACAATCTCACAGATTTCTGTCATGATGTCGCCTTGGGGACGGGATGCGACTCCTTGTCGAGCGAGTTCGATGCCTCCTATTACTGGATCTCTCACTCCCTCCAGGAGATATGCCTCTATCATTTTCATCCCTCCTACCGTCCCAAAAACCTCTTTCCTCGTCACGCCATTGCAGTTCTTCTCGGGAAATAGGGAGTAAAGGCGCTTGCGGTACGTACGGCTTCACTGTCCTATGAGCAAATTGTACAAGAGTGACTGACGTACTCAGCGCAGGCAACATCAGAGGGGCATTTGCATGCAACGAGGATGACAACGGTCGTTCTGTGATGATAGGTGGAGTGAAAATAAACTGGGATGGGACACCCGATCCAGAAGTACTAGGCGTGAATCTAGCAGCCAATTCTATTAAATGGTCCAGTTGGGCACGAAGGGCTGAGATCGAGCTCACGAAAGGGTTATTCACACTATCTGTCACGGATTCCCTTGACTGGGAAGTAAAATGAATGGGCCCCGTTATCTGGGATAAAGGAATATATGGCTGGGACACAAATGTTCCTGCTATTTGTTCAAAGGAAAGCTCTAACGTTCTTGGGGGGATTTCTTGTGTTGCGGTCGGAGCATCAGAAGTGGCGAAAGCGAAAAGTCGCATGCGAGTATCAAATGGAAGGCTAGAGGACCGAGACAACGACGGATCTGAATCAGAGGCCATAATCTTCCAATTTTCAGAAGAACAGAGCTTGGCTATTAAGGACGCTCACTTAATTAAAACCAAGACTCTCAATGAAAGCACCCGTTTGATAAGATTCAGACTTCTGGGGGAGTAGGATAGAGATTATGGCCGTCTGATGTCACTGTAGCGGCCGTCCGTTGTACCTGCAAAGGGCCGGAGGGGGGAGTTCGGCGTAGACACTCCGATACTTAAGTTAGTATGGCTGTGAAATTTGGCAGAGATTTGAGTAGTAAAATCGCTCTCACCTTTGATCTAGAAACGAGGGGTATTTATAGGCAAAAGGGAAGATGTTACCCTGGGGGTGGGCGTTATCGAGGGAATATAACGCCCAAGATGACGTTAGCGTTTGTCAGCTGGATAGGATATCGCCGACGAGATATCGCCAGTGAGATGTTATCGGGGTAACCTGGGATAGGATGAAGCCGTGTGGGTCCCCCCCCGCGCTGATGTCGACCATCCCAGGATTCCACGCCCTAACGAGGGCGGTAGCCGGGTGCCGTCGCCGGTCAAGGTCTACAGGGATCCAGCTTTGTCTTTGGGTGAGAAGACGAATGTACACTTGGTGTTTCATCAATTGTTATTGTTGATACCCGAATTTTGACGCCATTTTTATTTAATTTTAGCATTTCTGTTATTTAGTTAATTTACAGTCATTTTCAGTTGATTTAATGTCGCTAGCATTTTTAGGTGTTTCGTTGCATTTTAGCATCATCGTTAGCATCGTCAGCTTTCGAAATCGCATTTTTAATTTTTCGGCAGGTATTTCATTATTATTATCATTAATATTTTTAGCCTTAAAAATCACATTTTTGACTATCCGGCAGTCGTTTGCTAATTTTTTCTTCGTTTTAGGTCATCACATGAATTTTAGGATTTTTTATATTTTAGCGCATTTTTTAGTATTTTTATTATTTTATTATTTTTTTTATTCGAGCTTTTATTGGACCCGAATAAGTCCGCTCGGACAATAACTTGACTTTAAAATGTTTTCCATCAACTAGTTGCTAGATTTTTTTCTGGTCGCAACGGTCTACAGCGATTCGTGTAATTTTCGGCGTAACGTTATTATTTTTCCGTTCAAACGTTTCACGTTTTTGAACGCGAAAATAAACACGTTAAATGAGAAATTCTCATCATTCGCTGTAGACGGTTAAACCCGTCATATTTTTCTCTACGCGCCGGTACCTTCGGCTCGAAAAGTCGGAACGTTTGCACGCGGGAACCGACTCGAGGCCATTTAAATTAGATAAAAGGCCATTTGATCATGGCCATTGATCTGGTCAACCAAGGAAAGTCAACCAGATCAATGGCCCTTGAATTAACATGCATAATGCATGTGCACAGTGCACGCACGAGGGAGGTAACGGAAGTCCTCGCACGAGCCAACTGCTCCCTAGCTCCCTAGCCCTCCGCCATCATCACGGCTCTCCTAGCCCCGCCAGCGCATGCTCCCGGCCACCACGCGCGACTCCTTCGTCCGGCCTCCACGGGACCTTCGGCTATAAATAGCCACCATTCTTCCACGCGCAAACGGTCCGAAATTTTGCAAGAAAAACAACACTGCCCCTCTCCCTTTTCCTGGCCGATACACGTACGCTTGAGCCCCATTCCTTGCGCACAATCCTTCCCTCTCTCGGCAAGCACTGTGAGCTTTCCCTCTCTCTCTCACTTGTTGCTTCTTTCTTTATTTTTCGTTCTTGCCTTGGATAACTAGTTAATTGCTTAAATTTGTCTCAATTGTTTTAACTTTAAGTTAATTTCACTAAACTAGCATCGAGTACACTATTCAAACGGGGGAAGTATTTATTTGCTAATTAAATGAGTTAATGTGCATCGTTGTTGCGGCTGCAATTGTCACTGTTTTCGTGTTCATAACGTTGCTGTGATTGCGTGGCTGTGTTGGGGGAAAGGGGGAGCTTTCATTCGGGCCAAGAACCAGGCGAATTGGTCGCCTGGTTCGTTACCTCCGTCGCCGGCAGTGGCGCCGGCGATGGGAGGTTGAAGATGATGTTTGATCTTGGGCTGCATGGCCTTCGCGCAAGGAAATGAAGGAATTGTTCCTGGCCCATTTCTCCAATTTCTAAACTGAGCCCAGCCCATTTATACTTTTCCGAGTCTTCGATTCGTCATTTTTTTTACGTAAAATGCTCACATGCTTCGTATAATTATTACTCGTGATATGTGCTATTTTTCCTATATGTTATACATGAATTGTTTAGTTCACTTTTTTTGTAAAATATTTCGTATGCTTATTCTTGCATCAAGTTGTTTATTGAATTATTTTTATACGTGAATTACTCATTCCTTATCGTGATATTTATTTTCATGTTATTTAACTTCAGTCATTTAATTTACCGCCTACATGGTCGGTCGCATTTTAATTCTCGTTAATATTCAACTGCTTTAATTTTTCCCAAAACTGCTGGAAATCCTTCCGCAAATTATCAACTGTTTAATTTTCCGCACTTTAATTTTCCGCACTTTACTTTTCCGCACTTTACTCTTCTGCACTTTAATTTTTCACAATTTACTTTCGGCAATTTAAATTCAATATACCGCCTATATGGTCGGTCGCATTTTAATTCTCGTAAATATTCAACTGTTTTAATTTTTCGCAAACTACTGGAAATTCTTCCGCAATTTATCAACTGTTTATTTTCTGCAATTTATCAACTGTTTATTTTCTGCAATTTATCAACTGTTATTTTTCGCAAATATCAACTGTTTATTTTCTGCAAATATCAACTGTTTATTTTCTGCAAATATTAAATTGTTTATTTTCCGCAAATATCAAATTGTGTATTTTCCGCAAATATCAATTGTTTTATTTTCTGCAAATCCTCAACTGTTTTAAATCCCCTGTGAATCGTCAACTATAATCATTTTTCGCATGTAATCAACTCAGCATCTAAATTCCCGTATGCTTAAAATCGATCATTTTTCGCATGCAATCAACCCAACATTTAAATTCTCGCATGCTTAAAATCAATCATTTTTCGCATGCAATCAACCTAGCATTTAATTTTCGTATGCGTAAAATTCATCATTTTTCGCATGCCATCAACTCAGCATTTAATTCTCGTATGCTTAAAATTCATCATTTTTCGCATGCCATCAACTCAGCATTTAATTCTCGTATGCTTAAAATCCATCATTTTTCGCATGCAATCAACGTAGCATTTAAATTTTCGTATGCTTAAAATCAATCATTTTTCGCATGCAATCAACACAGCATTTAAATTTTCGTATGCGTAAAATCCATCATTTTTCGCATGCAATCAACACAGCATTTAAATTCTCGTGTGCTTAAAATCAATCATTTTTCGCATACAATCAACGTAGCATTTAAATTCTCGTATGCGTAAAATCCATCATTTTACGTATGCAATCAACCGTCATTTAAATTTTTGCACTCATAGAATTGTTTATTTATTTTTCGAGCTATCACTAACACTCTCATTTTGTAGGTTTTAATTTCAAGCTTCGCTCGCAAGTACGCCTTTCAATTCCTTTTTATTTATTCGATGCTTTCTACAAATATCAATCTACGCATGATATATAGAACTGCTAGAATTAAAATCAACCCACATGAACAACGTGTTTAAAGACTTGCTTAAAATGCCATGTTCATATGATTTTAAATTCTCGTTTGTATTGACTGCATGTACATGGGGACTTTCGATCCCACATCAGTTTTCCACTTCAAAAATCTATCATTTAAATTTGTACTCTGTTAGCAATACATGTTAGGATCACATAGTAATTAATTTAATCATGCATGGCCCGATCATGAAAAAGAGGGAGCTCATTCAGTCTTACGGAAAATTCAGTCCCATCACGTTACGGTCAAGAATAATCGATCGATCTTGATAAACGGTAATCCCGTCCGAAAGATCTTTTTATTATTCCTGAACGGTCACGATCATAGAAAAGACTAAAGTGAAGATTCCTCTGAGGGCCCCCTTTTTCAAAACGCAATTTTCAAACACCTTTTTAAACACCTCTCTCATCAACCGGTAACCGTTTTCGGATGTGACTCGGGTGCCTAACACCTTCCCGAGACCATAATACGACCCCGAACCTTTGTCTAGGGTCCAAACCCCTTTTTTGTGCCTTTAGTTTTTTACTTATTATATTTCCTATGCCATGACGATTAGGGTTCCCTAAGCCTAGCAACAAAATTAGGGTGGCGACTTCATTGCATGCTGCTAGGCGTCCTTTTACGCCGAGCATCTGAAGGTCTCAAATTTCGTTGCACACTCGTGAATTTTTAATTTTCGTGGGGCGCGACAGTTATCAAGGATGAAGAAAAAAGAAGGAAAGTCCCATTAAATAGTCGTGGCGAAAAGGCATTCCTG
Organism: Viola odorata; assembly: GCA_963691705.1. NCBI lineage: Eukaryota > Viridiplantae > Streptophyta > Magnoliopsida > Malpighiales > Violaceae > Viola > Viola odorata. Next base: position 32,487,807 of record OY829546.1, read on the forward strand.
CCTTTTCGCACGCTCTCTGAAGGTAATTAATGCACCTTGAGAAGAATAATCATAACTGCAGAATCTGATCCCGCGATCATGACAATTGAAAATCTACACCAATCAGGAGGCGCCAAGAAAACCGCCCAATCAGTTAGTATTGAAAGGCGGCGTGGAATTAATGCAAGAAATGGTTAGCAAAAACATTTATTATTGTCCGGCGAATATGAAAAGCAAGTATTATGAAAGTCTGACTAGCAGCATACCCGTTTTCGGTTGGGCTAGAGATAATCCCGATGGACGCGTCAAAGCAGAATACCACAAGCAAAATCACAGAAAGTCATTTTATTTATGGCCTAACGGCCTGAACATACATCCGCATACATATAAAAAGCAAAAAGGAAAAGTAAGAGGATGACCGCGAGCGGTCAGGCATTGGACCCGGCGTCGTCTTCCCCTGGCACAGAAGGAATCTCCCTCAGAGCATCCGCCACATCAGTCAGTTCGGAGGAGGAAACCCTCATGCCCTTCAAGCAACACCCCAGCAGATCCTTCCTTTGCTGCAGCATGGTGATAACCACCTGAATGCGGGAGACGGCAGCAACCAACTTCGATACACTCTTTAGAGGACTGAAATCCTCTAGAGAAGTCGCACCATGCCTAGACAGAAGAGGGGTTATCATCCCCTGAAGTTCCAGAATGTCCTTAGAGGTCTTGATCAGCATGGTCTCTAGAAAGCCAACGTCGACTTCAGTGAGATTCTTCAGAGTATGGGCCTTCGAGATGAAGAAATTTCTTGTCAGTTCATCCATGGTGAAAATGTCAGAAGAAATGCAGAAAAGATGAGAAGAATTAGTGCAATGGAAAATCCAATTTATAGGCCCAAGGAAATAACGGTTTGAAAAGACATGCTTCTCGATAATTGCACCACCCCGATATCTCACAGAACATGGAACAGACAAGGCCGAAAATGGAGCAATAACTCTTGGTAAACACTCGGGCTCATTTTCGGTTAGGCTTATGATAACTATAGACGTAACTTCAGGGGCATTTTCGTCCTTATACCCAACGTTAAGGGCGGAACATTGTAGCTCCCACCGGGCGTCCGCTTCTATGGCTACCACCTCACTTCCCACACAATGATAAACCTTGGGATGGTCGACATCAGCGGAGGGGGTCTCATTTAATATGGCGTTATCCCATCCCAATAGGGCATGTAACGTCGACGGAAGGTTCAAGTTGTCACCAACCGCGTTATTACCCCTAGATAACGGGGTACTCATGATAACACCCATTTTCTGCCTATAAATACCACAAAGATCAAGAAGAAAAGGTAAGCCTAAGATTGCTAGCCTAAACCCTACCATTCTCACTACTCATACTAATTTAAGCATCGGAGTGTCTACGCCGGAGATCCCCTCCGGCGCTTTGCAGGTACATCGGACGTCAAGTAATGTGATCCCGAGTAGCCATTTTCCACACCTACCCTTCCCAAAAAGCCCGGATCTTATCAGTTGAGGACATACCAGAAATTCAAGAGTTAGTGCTTGAGGCGGGGTGGATTTGCGAAACAAGAATCCTAGGTTGGGGTTTGCTTTGGATTGAATTCGATAGGCAGGAGGACAAAGAGGAAGCGCTTAACAGCACTAATGAGGGCACACATCGCTTATTTTCCAAGGTGATTCCCTGTACAAAGGTGATATGTAAAGCTGGTAGGTTGTGTTGGGTTCAATGCTCGGGGGTTCCAGTCCAGTGCTGGGGTTTTGAGACCTTCGGGAGGATAGGGACGAAGATGGGGAAGTGATATGATGCATTTTGTACTAATTTTCCGTTCCTTTCCTAGCCTTTTTTGTGGGCATGTTGCTACTGATCTCCTTCTGTTTTCTACTATTTGACATATCAGAGCTTTTGGGAAGGAAATATCGAAAAGATGCACTTTCCATGAATTCTGGATGGACTTGAGCAACGAGGCCTAGCAGTAGTTGGCAGACATCATGCAGGCAACAGCTTGCCCCTGCATTGGTGCGCACGCGACAGTCAAGGACTCAAGCGCGAACAAGGAAACTTCCTTTTTAGGAAGGAATCAGTTGATCCGTCCCCATCAATTCCAATCTCACCCATTTTGGCAAGAAGAGATTCAAGATCAACTCCAATTAAATTAGGATTTCCCTTTTTATTAATTTCTATTTTGAGAATTTTCCTTTTTGTAATTTTCTTTTATAAACCCTTTTTGTTTTAGGGTTTCAGAGCTTCTTCTTCCTCTCGGTTTTCTATCTTCCATCTTAGAATTTTGAACTCTCTCTCTACCTCCAGCACCCTTGTAATTCCGATCAATAAACCGGAGCTTGCTCCGGCCGGTAATCAATAAGGGTTTTTCTAATTTCATCTCTCTTTTCTTTATGCAATTCTATTTATTTATTTATTTTAATTCTAATATGAGCGGGTAAGCTCATTTGTTCTTGGTAGGATCATCAAAGGTTGCTTAAGAAGGCTGTGAGGTCGAAGTGAAATTAATATATCCTTGATTGGTTTTTAATTATTTAAAGATTTCTTGTTAATTCTACTAGGTCTACTTCTAGCCTGATCAACTAGCTATCTACCCTAGGCGATTAAAGTCATCACTGTGGTTATAACTAACGCAAAGTTTTAGGGTCAAGTAGACAACCAATCAGCGTCATCAGGTCGCTGGTCCCGTCCGATTGGGTTAAGTAAGTAATCAGGGTAGAGCCTCGAACGTACTGAGTGTCTCGCCCGGGGTGCATCTTCCTTCATCTTCATGGGCCTTCGAGTATTGCTCATATAAACAAACCTTAGGGGACGGCGAAGCATCAAGACTACTCCATAAACGTACCTTGGAGTAGTTTCTTATACGAAAGGAAGCAGGGGACCTAAATGTACCTGGTCCTATAGCGCGTCTATCAGCGAGGGATAAAAGATCATTGCACCAATGATCAACCGACTTTGAAAGCAACCCGAGATAGATTCCTACTAGGAACTCCCTTCTCTATTGATTCATTACTCATTTTATTACTGTTTGTTACTTCTTTCTTAGATATTAGTCAACCAACTCTTGAAAACCCCACATTACTTGTTACTGCTCAGATCTGTTTGCCCTTGCTGCACAACACAAGACAGTGTCACCTTAGTCTCTGTGGATCGACCCTGTACCACTATACACAGTTTAATTGTGCATTTGCTGCAGGTTTTATTATTATTTTTGAGGTGTCTCGACAACACGTCAGGAAGCTAGTGGCAGTGGATGATAATACACTTGCTCATAGAAGGTTTGAAGTGGCTAGGATTTTAATTGTGACAGACCAGGTGCATGTCAGGAAGGATATTCGGGTAAAGGTAGAGGACACAAATTATATTGTGAGCTGTCATGAGGAACCTATGCAGGGGGTGATATCCAATCTCGATTGGATGGTAGGGGTTAAACATGATGATGAGGGATTTGATGGGGAGTCGGATGCGGATGAGTACGAAGCAGCAGATGAGATGGGGGATAATTTTCAACATAGTTGTATAGTGGTCAAGGAGACTACATTGGCAATTGTAGACACACAAACTCCACCTGTTCAAGGTATGTCTGAGTACCCATTAGTGACGATGAGGCGAAGGGGAGATAATCATGCATACCACGGGTAGTTTGCAAACGACAAACACAACTGTGAATTCAAAAATGACAGTGTTTCGAGCGAAGGATAGTGATATTGTGAACATGAATAGGCTGGTTGATGCAATTATGGTGGAGACAGACGCCTAGGAAATAGGACGTGTTTTTTCGATTATAGATCAGGCCAATGAAGAAACAATCCGGACCTTTGATAGAGAGGTTTGGGGCGAAAATGGATAATGTATGCCGATAGGAGGATGTAGTGGTGCGATCAGCAGTGTACAATAATTCAGGTATTTTCGTGGAATTTTAGGGGTTTATTATCGATTAGGAAGAGGCGGTTTATTAAGACAATGTTTCAAGGAGAACATGCATCATTTTGCTTGTTACAAGAGAGTAAAAAAGAGGAAGTAGATGAGTTTCTTATTTACACATTAGAGGGAGATAATGAGACGCGGTGGGTTTATGCTCCATCGATTGGGAGGTCGGGGGGTTAGTTTCGATGTGGGATTCCAGGGTGTTTCGGTTGGACCATTCAGAGGTGGGGAACGGATATATCTGGATAGAAGGCGTTCTTCCAGAGGGTAATATGCTATGTGCGGTGTTGAACGTATACGCTCCCAATGATGTGGAGCTTCGAGAGCAGTTATGGGAGGTGTTGGGTAGGAAGATTCAGAGTGCAGCGATTCCTGTGTTAGCACCTGATGATTTTAAGAAATCCTAGCTCCATCAGATCGCTTACATGGAACAGGCTACTCGCGGGGTACGGTAGCTGTCGCGCCCCGAAAAATTTAATAAAATTCGCGAGTATAAGACGAATCTGAGACCTTACGATGCTCGGCGTAAAAGGACGCCTCGCAACATGCAATGAAGTCGCCACCCTAATTTTTATCTCTAGGCTTAGGGAACCTAATCCTCATGGCATAAAAAATAAAATAACTAAAAAACTAAAGGCACAAAAAAAGGTCTAAACCCAAGACAAAGGTTCGGGGTCGTATTATGGACTCGGGGCGGTGTTAGGCACCCGAGTCACATCCGAAAATGGTTACCGGTTGATAAGAGAGGTGTTTAAAAGATGTTTGATAAAAATGCATTTTAAAAGTGGGCCCTCAGAGGAATCGTCACTTTAGTCTTTTCCATGATTGGGACTGTTCAGGAATAATTAATCGTTGGACGGGGTTACCGTTTTAAAAATCTTTTCGGACGAGGTTACCATTTTCAAGACAGATCAATTATTCCTGACCGTAGCGTGATGGGACTGAATTTTCCGTAAGACTGAATGAGCGCCCTCTTTTTCATCATCGGGCTTATGCATGATTAAATTAATTACTATGTGATTCTATCATGGATTGCTAACAGAGTACAAATTTAAATGAGAGATATTTTAAAATGATAAACTGTTGTGGGATCGAAGCCACCAAATACATGTAGTCAATATAAGCGGAATTAAAAATCAAATGAGCATGGCATTTAAAGCGAGTTATTTAAACAAGTTGTTCATGTAGGTTGATTTTAATTCTAGCAATTTTATATATCATGCATATGATTAATATTTACGGAAAGCCTTGAATAAATAAAAGGTAAAGAAAGGCGCACTTTCGAGCGAGGCTTAAATTTTAAACCGACAAAATGAGAGTGTTAGTGATAGCTCAAAAAATAAATAAGCAGTTTATGAATGCGAGAATTTAAATAAATAGTTGATATACATCAAAGAATTAAATAATGATTTTGACGAGCACGAAGATAAAAATGACGATTTGATAAGTGCAGGAAAGTTTAAATGATGATTTGGTGCATACGAAAATTTAAATGATGATTTGATGAGTATGAGAAATTTAAATGATGACAGTTGATAAGTGCGAGAAATTTAAATGATGATTTGATGCATGCGAAAATTTAAATGATGATTTGACGAGTGCGAGAAATTTAAATGATGATAGTTGATAAGTGTGAGAAATTTAAATGATGATTTGATGCATGCGAAAATTTAGATGATGATTTGACGAGTGCGAGAAATTTAAATGATGACAGTTGATAAGTGCGAGAAATTTAAATGATGATTTGATGTGTACGATTTAAAGCATGGCATAATTGTAAAAAGAGCATACGAGCAATTAATTTAAATACGACATACGAGTTATTCATTAAAAATTGCATATGACAATTCCAAACACGGAAATTTACATAAACAAATCGTCACACGAAAACGTGTGAAATATTTTACGAGAAAATAAACACGAAATAAAAATAAACAAAACGTATACGAAATTTAAACACGAAATAAAAATAAACAATTTATATGAATACGACAATTATATGAATTTTTAATGCGCGAAATAAAAAGTAAGCAATTTATCATACGATAATTAATCACGAAATAAAATAAACAAATTATACGCATACGAGCATACGAATAATTTATGATTTATTAAACATGGAAGTTCGGTTAAAATTAATGGGCCAGGCCCATGTAATTAATTAAAAATAGCAGTTGGGCTTGTGATAAAATCAAGCCCAGCAATTTATTTTAAGTGGCATGGGTTTGAGATGAAACCAAGCCCATCACCTTTGCCTTTCTTCCTTCCCGCGCCCAAAACAAACCCATCTTCCTCATCTCCTTCCTTGTGTCGCCAGCGCCATGGCCGGCGACTAAGGAAGCTTCAATCCGGCCAAATGGCCAGATTTCAACCCCAAAATAGGCCCAATAATTCCCTCTACCCCACAACAATAAAACCCCGCAAAAACAGCGAGAGAAAAACAAGTAAAATCAACAAACGCAAGGTGCATTTTTTACATGAAATGAGCAATTTGATTTGACCAAAATAGTGAGCAATTAATTAAATTGAAATCTTGCGAATTATCTTAAGATTGAGCATCAAATCATGGCATTAAAACAAGCAAACGATTTGCAAACGAAGGCAAGAAACAATTAAAATGAAAATAATGCAGTAAAAATGAAAAAGGAATAAATAAATTAAAGCATGTAACTAGTGCTTTGGTTACTGTTTTTTCGGAAGGGGTTGATAGTGTGTCAACTCGTGAGTTTTAAGGGTAGAAGGGTTGTGAATTCGTGCTTGAAATGGTTGAAGGCAGTGGCTTTTTTATAGGCTGAAGTTTGCGCGGGCGGGAGGACGCGACGACGCGCATGGAGGCTGGACGTCGTGCACTGGCGGGGCTAGGGCTGCAAGGTGGCGAGGCTAGGGCGTCGAGGTGATGGCTGACGGGACAGGAAGCGACGGGAGCAAGCAGCTCGGTGGCTTGCTCCGCTGCCGCGTCGCTTCCACAGTGCATGTGCACCATGCACATTAAATCAAGGGTCGTTGATCTGGTTGACTTTCCTTGGTCAACCAGATCAACGGTGATGATCAAATGCCCCTTTAATTCTATTTAAATGGCCTCGAGCCATTTTCGCGAACAAATGTTCTGAATTTTCGAGCCGAAAGTGCCAACGCGTAGAGAAAAATAAGACGAGTTTAACAGTCTACAGCGAATGAGGAGAATTTTTCGTTTAACGTGTTTATTTTCTCGTTCGGAAACATGAAATGTTTGGACAAAAAATAAATGACGTTATGATGAAAACTATGCGAAACGAAGTTGGTCGGCGTGAATGAAAAAAGAGTAGGTTATTAGTTGATGGAAAACATAATGCGCTCAAGCTATTGTCCGAGCGAAATTACTCGGGTCCAATATAAGCTCGAACAAAAATAATAATAAAAAATAAAAATGCTAAAAAATGTGATAAAATACTAAAAATCCTAAATTTTATGCGATGACCTAAAACGAAAAAATAACTAGCATATGCCTAACGGATAATTAAAAATGTGATTTTTAAGGCTGAATATATTAATGATAATAATAATAAAAATACGTGAAGAAAAATTAAAAATGCGATTTCTAACACTGACGATGACAATGACGATGATAACATGCCATAAGAATTTAAAAATACTAACGACAGTAAATTAATTAAAAATGACAGTAAGTTGAGTGAAATAACGGAAATGCTAAATTTAATTAAAAAATGGCGTCAAAATTCGGGTATCAACAGTTGCCCCCTCTTTACTGTCTTATCGAAGTATTTGATAAGCAGTAAAGACGGTTGCCCCCACATATCCGAATTTTGGCGACATAGCAAGTCTTACCTCAATCTCACCGTGATGATCTTACCTCAATCTCACCGTGATGATGTCACTCTGAGAGGAGGTAAGTTTGTTGATGTCACTCTGGGAGGAGGTAAGTTCATTGATGTCACTCTAGAAGGAGGTAAGTTCGTTGATGTCACTCTAGGAGGAGGTAAATTTGTTGATGTCACTCTGGGAGGAGGTAAGTTTGTTGATGTCACTCTAAGAGGAGGTATTGTTGTAGATGTCACTCTGGGAGGAGGTATGCTTTTGAGGGAAATGTCTCTGATAGTGAGGAAGTTGATGATCTCTAATAGTGAGGACGTTTGATGATCTTCTCTGATGGTGAGGACGCTGATGATATTTGTGAGATCCGAGCGGGGATACCGCAAAATTCGGAGGTTGATGTAGAAAGCGTAGAAATAGGGTCGCTCAAGGAGGAGTATTTATTATGTAGAAATGTAGAATTATGTAAAGACATAGTCGCTCAAGGAGGAGTATTTAGTTTAGGTAAAAAAGTAGTCGCTCAAGGAGGAGTATTTGGATATGCAGAATAGAATTTGGTTATGCAGAAAAGTAGTCTCTCAAGGAGGAGATAATAATTATGCAGAAATGTAGAATTATGCAAAGTTAGGGCAACACCCACACTTCATATGTTTTGACGGAAAATAAATGAGAATTGGAACGTACCTTTGGTTCAAAGCAACGTACCTTTGCTTGAGCATTCTAATGACTCAACGTGAATACGCGAATAGTTGTCTTGGACGGCCATTCCGCTTTTCACAACTTGATTTGGACTTTGTTTGACGAAATCTGTGGTGAGGGCATTACAACGACGTTCCATCGAAGACCTATGGTTGATTCCAACGAAGCATATCTGTGTCTTGGTAGTGGGGGTGAGCTGAAAATTCTAGTCCGGACGAGGCTATCGCTTTACGAGATGTGGGTACGAAAAATGAGACGGCATGTCCGTGCGAGGCTATCGCTCTCCGGGCATTGGTGCTGAAGAATATAAAAGCGTGTCCGTGCGAGGCTATCGCTCTCTGGAGGTTGACGTGAAAAATGTGAATGTGTGTCCGTGCGAGGCTGATAAGAGCTCAACTTCTGTTTTGGATAGAAGGAGGCCGAATTGCTGTTCTTGAGCCGGATCTAGTCCTCTTGTGAGAGGTTGGTCTTGACAATGGATATAGGTGCCTCGGATGGAGATGGAAAGGGGACACCTTGGTGAGTTTAATGAGTTATATGCAGCGGCTTGATGGATGTTTGGTAGTGATGGAATAGATTGGACAATAAGGAACTCAACTACTTAGAAAACCCTCTTGTTCATAAGAACAAGCAACCTTTCTGCAAACTAGTTAAGGATCTCTCTTTAATAGAATTTACCCCTTAAGAACAAAGCTTAAGGAGTTTAATTACAAGAAGAGATGGATAAACAATGGTATTCAGCTCTAGCAGCCCTGGTTACCAAGAACCCTAAATTACACTAGTTTACTCTACTGATTTGGCCAAAGAGAATATCATCAAAATCAAATGCAAGTGCTGAAATGAAATGTTTGCACTTTAAATACTAAAACCTAACAATGGGTAAATACCCTTACACCCTTAGACAAAGAGGCTTGGCCTTGGCAGCAATGAAGATGGGCTTGGAGGATGGGCTTCGGCCAAACAGAAGGGAGTCTTGGCCTAGACAGTAGGTTCGGCCTAGACGGGAGTCTTGGCCTAGACCGAAGGTTTGCCCTAGACAGCAGTCTTGGCCTAGACGGAAGGCAAGACAAGAGAAACAAGCTGGAGCCTTTAAACTCATATCATCCCATCCCCCTTTGAAGAGATTCGTCCTCGAATCTAAGCTTTGGAGGGTAGGGGTTCCGAAAGTGGAGTGAGAGCCTTTAAGCTCATATCATCCCCTCCGCCTTGGAGGAGATTCGACCTCGAATCTAGAGGCTCAATCCCTTGCTCGGCCGAAAGGGTCAAGGCATGCTCACAGCTTGTGGATACACGCGAAAACCTCAAACTACACCTTTTGGGGAATATAGGGCAAGGTGGAGGCCTTCCGCCGGGAAGACAAGTAGGCGCGGATAGGAAACAGCCAAGAACAATCAAGGATTGGCCACAACAGGGCAAGGAGGTGAATCGGGCCAAGTGCGAACTCCTAGAAGTGGGAGGGACCGTGAGGCCACTTGAAGGCACCTCAAATGGAAAGAAGTGTGTGCTGCCCATGTGCCCAAAACCAAGGAGAAACGGGTCCATAAATCTATGCCTAGGCACCCTCGGAATGATGGAGAAGGCCCTACCCAAGGACTGAAATGTGCACTACAACGCAAGGCAATGAGCGGCTGTCTTATGGCAATCTGAAGTAGACTCATCCGAAACCAGTAACTTCTCCTCAAATGGAGTCAACTCAACCTCAACAAGTGATGGTGATTCGGCCGAAACCCTACTAGAACCAATCGGCACTAAACTCTCCTCACGCGGGTTATTTGGTACACACTCCAAAGGCACTCTATTGTATGGACAAACATCACACAAATGCCCCTTTCCCGTGCAAGTGGTACAAAAGAGATCTCTTGCGCGAAAGGAAGGCAAGGAAGGGCCAATAAGAGGAGGAGAAGGAGATACCTCAACCCGGCTGGACCTTGAAATAATTGTCTCTACTTGGCGTTGAAATTCAGTCACTATATCCACAAGATGCGCTTGGTAGTGCTCGCGGTGATAAGGAGCTGTGAGGGCATGAGGTCCTCGATCAATGTCATATGTAGTGGGTCTGTGGCCACGGCTAGGAGTGGGAGGAACTGATCGGTGTGTAGGAGGAGCCTACAGTCAAGGTGGGGGGGTTGCTCAACATGATACCAAGATGCGTGGCTAGTAGGAGCAACCCTCAAATGCGGCGGCACGTAGGAAGACATAGAAAAATTCCTACAAAAGGAACAAAAACAAACACAATTGATAGCTAAACGGGTTAGTCTTTCCCTCACGTGTTTCACTCTCGTGTTTGTCACTCTAATATACTCACACTTTTCTCTCACACTCTTATCTCAATCACAATCCAACACCTTAAACTAGTAAGACTCAAAGAATCAACTAGGGCTCATGGAAAGCAAGACAACCAAGGTAAGAAAGAAAGGCAAGGAAAACCGCAATGCTGCCCAAGGAAAAAGGATTTACTTTGGGCAGAAATTGGACTTAGAATAGAGTAATAACATGTGGAAACAAAGAAGAAAACACCAAAGCACAAGCTACTCAAGAAGAAAAGAAGGAATGAACACAAAAAGGTGTAAAAGAGAATGCAAAAAGTAAGGCCGAAGTTGTGTTCTTCATACCAATGACTCTTCTAAAAATGTTGTAAGTCACTTCAAATGCACACACACAAGTAGTCTCTTGCTTTTGACTCAATTGCTTATCTTTTTTTTTTTTTGATTATGGATTTGATTACTCTTTTAATCCCTCTCTTTTCTGTTTTTAAATTGAGTGAAGAGAACTCACTTGTATGACATGTATCCTTGGAATAAGAAGTGAAAGACAAGTAGTTTGGTCATTTAAAAACTTATCACTAAATGCCAAAATATTTGCTAACATGCACACAAGTTTTTCACTAAAATGCACCTAATGTTTTGCTAAGATGCACCAAAGTGTGTGGCAAGCAAGTCAGCTTGTATGACAATGAATTAGGAAAAGTGTATGACAAGCAAGCTAAGTGTAAGGATGCATATTAGGGCCGGCCTTGTGAGGTAGAAGTGTGGTGAGCAAGCTGAAATGCTTGGCTCACAATGAATGAAAAATACTTGGCTTACAAAGGAGTGATGTGGCCGGCTAGGAGAAGAGACCTAAAATGTGGGACTCTAGCTAGAAAACAAGCAAGTCCACATGGCTCTCATGGCCACCATAGGAAGCTCTAATAAACCAGCAGCAATTACACTTAAGAAGAAGCAAATTCGTCCATTTTGATGCACACAAACACACACAAAATTCAGCAAATGTGTTCTTCTAAAAATCAGCACACTAAAAGACAACAATTTCCTCAAGAACATCAGAATTTTCGAACTTGATTTAAATCATTCCTATGGTTGAAAACAATGTTTTAACCATAGATATGAAAGGAAAAGAAGTTTGAACCGTGGGAACACAAGGAAAATGAGTTTTGACGATTTAGTGGAATGGGTGTGAAAATGGAGAAAAACAGAAATTTTGCCACACAAAAAGGAAGAAGTTCTATGGTAGAGAAGATGATTCTAACCGTAGAAATGATGAGGAGAACAAGAAAAATCAACCTAGAGGGCAGCTGGAGCTCCGCTACCACTTGATAAGAGCTCAACTTCTGTTTTGGATAGAAGGAGGTCGAATTGCTGTTCTTGAGCCGGATCTAGTCCTCTTGTGAGAGGTTAGTCTTGACAATGGATATAGGAGCCTCGGATGGAGATGGAGAGGGGACACCTTGGTGAGTTTAATGGCTGAAGTTGGTGTTTAAGGAGTTATATGCAGCGGCTTGATGGTTGTTTGGTAGTGATGGAACGGATTGGACAATAAGGAACTCAACTACTTAGAAAACCCTCTTGTTCATAAGAACAAGTAACCTTTCTGCAAACTAGTTAAGGATCTCTCTTTAATAGAATTTACCCCTTAAGAACAAAGCTTAAGGAGCTTAATTACAAGAAGAGATGGATAAAAAATGGTATTCAGCTCTAGCAGCCCTGGTTACCAAGAACCCTAAATTACACTAGTTTACTCTACTGATTTGGCCAAAGAGAATATCATCAAAATCAAAGGCAAGTGCTGAAATGAAATGTTTGCACTTTAAATACTAAAAACTAACAATGGGTAAATACCCTTACACCCTTAGACAAAGGGGCTTGGCCTTGGTAGCAATGAAGATGGGCTTGGAGGATGGGCTTCGGCCAAACAGAAGGGAGTCTTGGCCTAGACAGTAGTTTCGGCCTAGACGGGAGTCTTGGCCTAGATCGAAGGTTTGCCCTAGACAGCAGTCTTGCCTAGACGGAAGGCAAGATAAGAGAAACGAGCTGGAGCCTTTAAGCTCATATCAGAGGCTATCCCTCTCTAGATGTTGACGTGAAAAATATGAATGTGTGTCCGCGCGAGGCTATCGCTCTCCGAACGTTGATGCGGAAAATGTTGATGTAGGTTCGTGCGAGGCTATCGCTCTCCGAACATTGACGTGGAAAATATAAATGCATGTTCGTGCGAGGCTATCGCTCTCCCAATGTTGTTGTGGAAAATGTGAATGTAGGCTCGTGTGAGGCTATCGCTTTCTGAACGTTGTTGTTGAAAATGTTAATGTATGTTCGTGCGAGGCTATCGCTCTCCGAACGTTGTTGGAAATATGGAAGGTATGTTCGTGCGAGGCTATCGCTCTCTGAACGTTGACGTGGAAAATGTGAATGTAGGCTCGTGCGAGGCTATCGCTTTCTGAACGTTATTGTGGAAAATGTAACTGTATGTTCATGCGAGGCTATCGCTCTCCAAACGTTGTTGGAAATATGGAAGGCATGTTCATGCGAGGTTATCACTCTCCGAATGTTGACGTGGAAAATGTGAATGTAGGCTCTTGTGAGGCTATCATTTTCTGAACGTTGTTGTGGAAAATGTTAATGTATGTTCGTGCGAGGCTATCGCTCTCCGAATGTTGTTGTGGAAAATATAACTATACGACTGTGCGAGGCTATCGCTCTCCGGATGCTGGTGCTGAAAGTAAATACACGACCGTGCGAGGCTATCGCTCTCCGGACGCTGGTGTTGAAAGTAACTACACGATCGTGCGAGGCTATCGCTCTTCGGACGCTGGTGCGTATGGATTGAACATAAGGGAGCGTGATCCGCCACACGAATTTGATTTGGGAGTGGTAACGTACTCCATTCGATGTTGATTGGATTTTTGAAGAAAATCCGCGATGAGGGTATTACAACGACTTCTTCATCGAAGACTCATTTTGTGGCATGGTTCCCTCAATGTGTATTTGTATCCTGCAAATAGGAGAGAAGAAAACACAAAGCAGCGACAGATAGAAAAACAGAGAGAGCAAACGACCTATGTGAGAAATATTAAATATTCCTACATTTAACCCATGGCTTGCCCCCAAGTTTTTTTGTTTTGGAATGAAAATGATTTCTTTGTTTAAGAAAATAAATTCAAGCATTTTTTTTTGGATAAAATGTTCATCCAATTTTCGTTATATAAACATGATTGATTCAAGTCTAGATAACGTTTGCGTCTTGTTCAAGAAATAACGACCTCAAGAACAAGACTTTCCCATGACATGCAGCTGTAAGCAATCCTCACCAGATATTAGTGTTTGCACTCACGCTCAGAAACAGGGCTATGTGTTTACACTCCTAAAAATGCAATAAACATAGTACAAAAATTAAATTTGCAATGTCAATCCGAGTGAATAAACTTCTAATGAAGATGCACATGCATGGGCCTGCTAATAATCGAAAGGACTTTGCGATGGAGAGAGAGAAAAAAGAGGAATTTGTAGAAAAAAGTGTTGTGTGTTTTTTGGCGAAAAGGTTTTAATGAGTTTGTGCTCGACGACTGATTGCGATGAGGACAAATTGCGGTGAACGATGCTTGACGATTTGATCGTGGTGAAGCAAAGTGCACAAATTGTTGAATCTCTGCTTGAGATGTTCCTTCGGGATTGTTGGGAGGGCACTGTGCCCAAGTTCTTCACTATTCACGGGGAATAATCTCTTTTCCTTTTGAGATCATTTTGCCATTGATATTTGATCATTTTTTTGTTTTGTACTTGCTTTTGTTGTTGTTTTGGTGTTCCTTGAACACTCTCTTTTTGATTTCGAGACCATTTTGACGAACCGTACCAACTTTTGAATTTTCGCCGGGAATGATATCTCTTTTTTGTTTCGAGATCATCACTCGTTGTTGACGAAGCGCACCTAGGTTTTGAACCTTCGTTGGAAATGATCTCTCCCCCTATTTTTTTAGATCATTGTTATCATTTGACCATTTTTGTACTTGCTTCTGCTGTTTGTTTTTGTTGATTGTGTTCCTTGAACATTTTTTTTTTGAACACTTTTTGAATTTTATTTTTTATTTTTTCGATTGATGATTTTTTGATTGAATTTTTTTTTAGCAAGCAAAGCAAGTACAATTTTTATTTGGTCTGTCATCCTTTCTGTCTTTGGCAGAAGCCTCCAAGTCTTGATTTATTTGGCCTTCTTCGGACATTGATTTGTCAGCGATCCTCTAAGGGCTTCCTCGTCATTGCCTTGCTTGATGTGTAACTTCAATTCCAGTTTAGCGGTCCTAGTCGAGCACTACTCACTTGGTTAGGAGAAAATACGAGGCTGGAGTGTTTGATAGAATCGTACATAGTGTAGGAAGTATGCATTTAAGGGCAAAAAGGTTAAAAATGAAAATGTGGAAGAAAAGCAAAGCAAAGTCCAATGTCATCTTACTCCTATCCCATTTCTGACGGTTCATGTACCCTGGATATTATGCAAATCTAACTAGCACCTAGTTTAGCATTTACACTTATGAAAGAAACAAGGCATGAAGGCCCAAGATACTCACAGGGATATGTTTGTGATTGCTTACGTCTAAACATGCCGTGGATATAAGAGTTAACAGACAAGATCATGCACGTTTATATAATTTCTAAAGAATGCTCAAGTTATCCGTGCAGTGATAAAATGATGAATATGCTTGATTCAAAAATGTTCAAAACGTGAGATTTTTGTTTTCCCCTCTTCTTCTTTTTTTTAGCCCAAGTTGCACATGTATAAAGAGAAAATTTTGCGAAAACTAAGGATTTTAGCCAACATGACGCACGCACTCCTGCAACAATGTAAATAGTTAAAATTGTGAAAATGTAAATTGCGAATACATAAATTACGGAAACGTAAATTGCAGAAGCGGAAATTGCAAAAATGTAAAAGGACAACTTCCCTAAAAAATGAGCTCTGACATTTTTCGACACCTTCTTTTGGTCGTCACTTCACTTGCTTGCCCCCAAGTTTACAAGTCTCACTGCACCTGAAATGTAAAACTACGGAAATGTAAATTGCGAGACCATAATTTAGAGAAACGTAATTTGCGGAAGGGGAAAATTGTAAAAATGTAAAGGACAACTTCCCTGAAAAATGAGCTTTGACATTTTTCGACACCTTCTTTTGGTCGTCACTTCATTTGCTTGCCCCCAAGTTTGCAAGTCTCGTTGCACTTGAAATGAAGAGACAGTAAAATAGTAAATTCATAGGGAAAAGGTATGCCAAGATGTTGAATTTAAAATTAACGAAAAATAGAATTGTTGAAAAGAACACGTGGGTTGCCTCCCACGAAGCGCCATTGTTTAAAGTCGTAGGCTCGACTATTGGCGAAGCTTCCTTGCGATCAAAATTGGAGAAAGCGGGGGGTGAATCGCCGCATTAAATTTTTGACGAAAAGTGGGGGTGTAAACCGCCGCACAAAATTTTGACGAAAAGTGGGGTTTGAACCGCCACAAAAATTTTGACAAAAAATGGGGGTTTGAACCGCCACACAAGATTGAAACGTGGGGTTTTTAACCACGACACAATTTTTTTTGAAAGGTGGGGTATCTTGAACCGCCACACGATTTTTGAAAGGTGGGGTTTAAACCGCCACACGATTTTTTGAAAGGTAGGGTTTGAACCGCCACACGATTTTTTGAAATATGGGGTGTGAACCGTCACACAATTTTTCTTTATCGAAGGTAAAAGAAAAATTACGGAAAATGGAAATCATGGTAACAAGATAAATAGATGCATGTGTTGGGGCTCTGATTCTGACTTTTCTAACTAGCTTGAACGATTCCCAGATGATACCATGAAAAGGTCCCTAAAGTGTCGTCCAGTGTCCCGATTCCTTGCGGAATCATATAACCTTTCGACTATCTTTAGGAGTTCATCCGAGTTGGGATTGGTGAACACTACCAAGGACATGTGTCCTAGGGTGTCACTACTACCCTTCTAATTTGGTGATTGTCCCCAGGGTGTAGGGCACTATGAAATGCATATGACAATTGATATCGAAGTGAATAAATAAACAAATCAGCAATTTATCAAAGCGGGTAAATAAGCAAATAAACACCTAAAAAAATATAAAACTGGCTTCAACCCTACAGTCTCTAGTGAAGTCGCCAAACTGTCGCGCCCCGAAAAGTTTAATAAAATTCGTGAGTATACGACGAATCTGAGACCTTATGATGCTCGGCGTAAAAGGATGCCTCGCAACATGCAATGAAGTCGCCACCCTAATTTTTGTCTCTAGGCTTAGGGAACCAAATCGTCATGGCATAAAAAATAAAATAAATAAAAAACTAAAAACTAAAAAACTAAAGGCACAAAAAAGGGTCTAAACCCAAGACAGTTTTGGGGTCGTATTATGGACTCGGGAAGGTGTTAGGCACCCGAGTCACATCCGAAAATGGTTACCGGTTGATAAGAGAGGTGTTTAAAAGATGTTTGATAAAAATGTGTTTTAAAAGTGGGCCCTCAGAGGAATCGTCACTTTAGTCTTTTCCATGATCGGGACCGTTCAGGAATAATTAATCATTGGACGGGGTTACCGTTTTAAAAATCTTTTCGGACGGGGTTACCATTTTCAAGACCGATCGATTATTCCTGACCGTAGCGTGATGGGACTGAATTTTCCGTAAGACTGAATGAGCGCCCTCTTTTTTATCATCGGGCTTATGCATGATTAAATTAATTACTATGTGATTCTATCATGGATTGCTAACAGAGTACAAATTTAAATGAGAGATATTTTAAAATGATAAACTGATGTGGGATCGAAGCCACCAAATACATGCAGTCAATATAAGCGGAATTAAAAATCAAATGAGCATGGCATTTAAAGCGAGTTATTTAAACAAGTTGTTCATGTGGGTTGATTTTAATTCTAGCAATTCTATATATCATGCATATGATTAATATTTACGGAAAGCCTTGAATAAATAAAAGGGAAAGAAAGGCGTACTTTCGAGCGAAGCTTAAATTTTAAACCTACAAAATGAGAGTGTTAGTGATAGCTCGAAAAATAAATAAGCAGTTTATGAATGCAAGAATTTAAATAAATAGTTGATATACATCGAAGAATTAAATAATGATTTTGACGAGCACGAAGATAAAAATGACAATTTGATAAGTGCAGGAAAGTTTAAATGATGATTTGGTGCATACGAAAATTTAAATGATGATTTGATGCATGCGAAAATTTAAATGATGATTTGATGAGTGCAAGAAATTTAAATGATGACAGTTGATAAGTGCGAGAAATTTAAATGATGATTTGATGCATGCGAAAATTTAGATGATGATTTGACGAGTGCGAGAAATTTAAATGATGACAGTTGATAAGTGCGAGAAATTTAAATGATGATTTTATGCATACGAATATTTCATACGATTTAAAGCATGACATAATTGTAAAAAGAGCATACGAGCGACTAATTTAAATACGACATACCAGTTATTAATTAAAAATTTCATATGATAATTCCAAACACGGAAATTTACATAAACAAATCGTCACACGACAACATGTGAAATATTTTACGAGAAAATAAACACGAAATAAAAATAAACAAAACGTATACGAAATTTAAACACGCGAGATAAAATAAACAATTTATACGCATACGACAATTATATGAATTTTTAATGCGCGAAATAAAAAGTAAGCAAGTTATCATACGATAATTACTCACGAAATAAAATAAATAAATTATACGCATACGAGCATACGAATAATTTATGATTTATTGAACATGGAAGTTCGGTTAAAATTAATGGGCCAAGCCCATGTAATTAATTAAAAATAGCAGCTGGGCTTGTGATAAAATCAAGCCTAGCAATTTATTTTAAGTGGGATGGGCTTGAGATGAAACCAAGCCCATCACCTTTGCCTTTCTTTCTTCCCGCACCCAAAACAAACCCATCTTCCTCATCTCCTTCCTTGCGTCGCCGGTGCCATGGTCGGTGACCAAGGAAGCTTCAATCCGGCCAAATGGCCCGATTTCAACCCCAAAACAGGCCCAATAATTCCCTCTAACCCACAGCAATAAAACCCCGCAAAAATAGCGAGAGAAAAACAAGTAAAATCAACAAACACATGCTGCATTTTTTACATGAAATGAGCAATTTGATTCGACCAAAATAGTGAGCAATTAATTAAATTGAAAGCTTGCGAATTATCTTAAGATTGAGCATCAAATCATGGCATTAAAACAAGTAAACGATTTGCAAACGAAGGCAAGAAACAATTAAAATGAAAATAATGCAGTAAAAATGAAAAATGAATAAATAAATTAAAGCATGTAACTGGTGTTTTGCTTACTGTTTTTTCGGAAGGGGTTGAGAGTGCGTCAACTCGTGAGTTTTAAGGGTAGAAGGATTGTGAATTCGTGCTTGAAATGGTTGAAGGCAGTGGCCTTTTTATAGGTTGAAGATTGCGTGGGCGGGAGGACGCGACGACGCGCGTAGAGGCTGGACATCGTGCGCTGGCGGGGCTAGGGTTGCGAGGTAGCGAGGCTAGGGCGTCGAGGTGATGGCTGACGGGACAGGAAGCGACGGGAGCAAGCAGCTCGGTGGCTTGCTCCGCTGCCGCGTCGCTTCCACAGTGCATGTGCACCATGCACATTAAATCAAGGGTCGTTGATCTGGTTGACTTTCCTTGGTCAACCAGATCAACGGTGATGATCAAATGCCCATTTAATTCTATTTAAATGGCCTCGAGCCATTTTCGCGAACAAACGTTCTGAATTTTTGAGCCGAAAGTGCCAACGCGTAGAGAAAAATAAGACGAGTTTAACAATCTGCAGCGAATGACGAGAATTTTTCGTTTAACGTGTTTATTTTCTCGTTCGGAAACATGAAATGTTCTGACAAAAAATAAATGACGTTATGATGAAAACTACGCGAAACAAAGTTGGTTGGCGTGAATGAAAAAAAGAGTAGGTAATAGTTGATGGAAAACATAACGCGTTCGAGCTATTGTCCGAGCGAAATTAATCAGGTCCAATAAAAGCTCGAACAAAAATAATAATAAAAAATAAAAATGCTAAAAAATGTGATAAAATACTAAAAATCCTAAATTTTATGCGATGACCTAAAACGAAAAAATAACTAGCAAATGCATAACGGATAATTAAAAATGTGATTTTTAAGGCTGAAAATATTAATGATAATAATAAAGAAAATACGTGACGAAAAATTTAAAATGCGATTTTGAACGCTGACGATGACAATGATGATGATAACATGCGATGAGAATTTAAAAATACTAGCGACCGTAAATTAATTAAAAATGACAGTAAGTTGAGTGAAATATTTGAAATGCTAAATTTAATTAAAAAATGGCGTCAAAATTCGGGTATCAACAGTAGCGTTTCAGGATTGGGTGGACAGATGTGGTCTTCAAGACATTCAGTTGGTTGGGAGGCGGTTTACATGGTCTAATGCCATTAGCAGAAGTAAGCTAGACAAAGTTTTTGTTCATGATGAGTGGCTAAATTGCATTAGTGAATGTGCGCTTACAACGCTTGACAGGTGTGGGTCAGACCATGCACCTTTGTTCCTTAGACAAGATAGGGCAGATTGTGGACCTAAGCCATTCAGAGATTTAGCGATATAGTGGGAGGACAGAGGGTTCAGGGGCTTAGTGGCAGGTTGGTGGACGGAAGCAGGTATCGAGTTTCCAGGTAATTTTAGAGTAATTCATAAGATGCGTTATTTGAAGAAGAAAATTCAGACTTGGAATAAGGAAGTTTTTGGTAATGTGGAATCTCGGTTGAGAGATCTTTAGGAGCGGTATGAGAGTCTTGAGCGGCCCGCAGATGATCGCACCCTAATCGAGGAGGAACATAGCAAACTTAATGACATTAGGCATTAGGTGTGGGCTCAACAAGAGCGAGTGGATAGGTATTGGCAGCAGAAGAATAGATTAAAGTAGAATGTTTAGGGGGACCGCAATACTAGGTACTTTCACAGGATGGCAAAGATTGCAAGGAGGAGGAATAACATTAGAGAGATAGTGACGCCGAATGCAAGACTTACAGCCCCGGTGGACATTAAGCGGGCAGCTGTACAGTACTATGAGGCTTTTTTTCAGTCGGTCAATTGGAACAGGCCTCGGATGCAGGACTTGGGTTTCTCAAAGTTGACTGAGGAGGAAGCGGCTAGGTTGGAGAGGGAGGTAACTCAAACAGAAATTTGGGAGGTGGTTCAGGATTGTGATGGGCAAAAGTCTCATGGACCGGACGGGTTTTCTTTGCAGTTTCTGCAAAAGGCGTGGGACATTATTGGAGGTGATTATTGTAGACTAATACAGGAGTTCTTTAGGACGGGGAACTTCCCGGTGGGGGCGAATTCTTCTTTTTTGACTCTCATCCCAAAGATTACAGATGCTAAACGGTTTAGCGAGTATCGTCACAAAAGCTTAGTAAGTAGCTATTACAAGATTGTGTCCAATATAATGGCGAGGCGGCTACGCGAGGTAATTATGAAAGTAGTGAGTGAGGAACAACATAGATTTATTAAAGGAAGGCAAACTCTAGATTGTGTAATGATAGCGAGTGAAGTGGTCCACTACTTGCAGGAGACGAAGCAGCAAGGGCTGCTTTTCAAGCTGGATTTTGAGAAGGCTTATGACTCCATTGAGTGGGAGTATTTGGATGATGTGATGAGGCATATGGGATTCAGAGGGAAATGGAGGGGCTGGATTAGACAATGCATTAGTACGAACAAGGTATCTGTTTTAGTTAATGGGTCACCATCTGGTCAGTTCGGTGTGGGAAAAGGTTTGCGTCAGGGGTGTTCTATGTCCCCATTCCTATTCAACATTGTGGCGGAGGGGTTACATCATTTATTTGTTCGAGCTAAGGAGGTGGGGATCCTAAGGGGTATAGGTAATCCAGCAGTAGGGTAGCATTTGAGCCATCTACAGTTTGCCAACGATACGCTGGTTTTTATGAAGAACAACGAGGAGGAAATTCAGGGGGTGAAGGGAACTTTGAGATGGTTTGACGCCTACTCAGGGGTCCGGGTAAATTTCCATAAAAAGCTCCCTAGTAGGGGTGAACTTGAGTGATCAGATTGGTGGTATCTTAGCTACATGGGCGGGATGTAAATATGAGATGCTCCCCTTTAAGTACCTGGGGTCTTGGTGGGTTTTAATCCGAGGTGAAAATCAGGATGGCAATTTATAGTCCAAAAAATGAGAAAAAAACTTGCAACGTGGAAGGGGCATCTTCTTTCTGTGGGGGGACGTGTAACGTTGATCAAGTCAGCGCTAACAAGCCTTCCTGTTTATAATATGTCTATCTACAGGATGCCTAAGTATGTTGTTAGCCAGTGTGAAGGAGTGATGCGGCGCTTTCTTTGGAGTGGTAGTGAAACTAAGAGAGGGTTGGCTAAGGTGCACTAGGAGGAGGTGACACGTTCGATATCGTTTGGAGGATTAGGGATTGGTAGGATGCAAGATCGGAACGTGTCATTGCTTTTCAAATGGGTGTGGGAGTTGATAAGGGGAAGTAGAAAGATATGGGCGGATATCATTCGTAGGCAATACAACCTTCTTTCCATTGGGGATTTGTGGCGGGAGAGAGAGGGTCAACTTTCGCCAATCTGGCGTGATATCATGAGAGTTTGTGGTCGAGGTAGTGCGTTCTTTGAGTTGTGGACTAGCCACACTTCGCTGAAAATTGGAGAGGGCAATGAAGCAATATTTTGGTGGGATACTTGGACTGGTAAGAAGCCGTTGGCATTGCTGCATCCTCAGCTATACCATTTATCTAGTAATCAAAGTGGGACAGTCAAGGATTTTGGCAAGTGGAACGGTTCTGTGTGGGAATGGCAAAGTGTGTGGAGGCGAGGGTTGTTTGAATGGGAGAGAGATGAATGGGTTTGCTTGAGAGACCGGTTGCCAGTCCCTTACAGGGGGGCCAATAAGCATTACTCCGTTGGGAGTTGGATCAATCAGGGACATACACAGTACACTCGGGATACAAGAAATGGGAAGAAACAAGGTATGAGACTGTCCCTTTGCTTCAGTCTTGTTGGACCGGTTTGGTTCCATATCGAGTGGATTTTTTCTTGTGGTTGACGCTACAGGAGAGAATTATGACTAGGACATTTCTCGAGAGGCGTAACATGATTACCGAGGCCTTGAATGTCTGCCCCATGTGCAACAGCGAAACAGAGAACGTTACTCACCTATTCATGCGATGTGAGGTAGCTAGGAGGGTATGAGAGTACATCATGCGATGGCTGCGAGTGGTTTGGTGCCAGCCTCAAAATCCAGCGGACCTTTGGAGGTCGTGGGGGAATTACTTGCCAAGTTTTGACCAGCACGACCGTAGGGCATGGCAAACTCTATTTTATGCAGTTATTTGGTCTTTGTGGAAGCTGCGCAACGCGAGGTATGAATATGATTTTTTCGATGCGGCATTGGTGGCTGAAAAGTAAGGACAACACGTTCGCTTATAGCATGTCCAACATGCTGCAGTCTCCGGCGTAGTTACTCTCTCGGCGAGCAGTTGCCTTATGATCTCTGGTGTAGAGTCAGGTTTGGTAGTTAGCTTGCAAATCTGTATTTTGAAATTTCTTTGGTGCTTTGGTTGTTTGCGCGCATTGTTCTGCTGGTTGCAACAGCCTTTGTAATGCTTCTGTCATGTCAATTTATATATATACCATTGTAGTTTTATAAAAATTATTATTTTAACCTTTCTAATAGTTAAAAGTTCCAATAAAATAGATAGAATTGGAAGAAAGTATAAAATTTGGATAATGTGATAAATATATTAGAACCTTGACAATGAAAAAAAAGTAGTTTAATTTATTTTTTAATATTTTGATTCTTATCATTTTATCACTAATTGTTTTTCCAATTTATTTTTAGTGAAGTGGAGTCTACCATATTTTTTACATTTTTCCTCAATTTTTATAATTTTTTGCAACTTTTTACTTTTTTTAAAGATTTTCTTAACTAATAGAAAAGTTTAAATTGGAACTTTTAAGAAACTATCGAGTTTATATTGATAGTATTAAAACTAGGGTAAACTACATAAAAAATTTATAGTTTATAAAATATTCCATTTAACCTCCTATAGCTTAAAAGAGTGCAATATAAACCTCATAGTTTCATACGCCAATTTAGAAAACTATAGGGTGTTAAGTGGAACATTTTATAAACTATAGGTTTTTTATGTAATTTATCTTTAAAACTATCGGATTTATTATGGGTTTTTTTTATGTAGTTTATCCTATTGTTTATTGGGATCTTATAAATATTACATAAACTCACATGTTCACACACACTTCAATGTATCTTGGTGGAAATTTAGACAGACTAATAATTTATCATTGGAAAAATTCAAAGGACTAAAATTGAGAATAAAAATGATCGTACTATAATACAGTAAAATTTAGAGACCTAAACTATTACTCCATCAGTTTCCAATTATTTGCTTCAATTTGACTAAAAAATAAATAAAACAAGTTTTATTTGTATTTTTTTCATTTCCAAAGTGAAAATATTAAAATTTTATATTATCACTTTTTATTTTTTTTTCAATTAATTAAAGAGTGGAGTGAATGGTAATATGTATAATTAGAGAAAGTTAGTAAGAGTAAGTTTATATCAAAATACATGAATAATTATATCTAATGATTAAAATTGGTTTGTGTGTATCTAATGATTAAAATTGGTTTGTGTGTAGATAAAAAAGACAGAAGACGGAAAATTAGGACCAAAGGAGTATTCTAGGTAAAAAAAATATAGAGGAAATAAAATAAAAAACCTGATTTTAGGGACGTAAAATATTATTCTCAATAAAAAATAGAGAGGAAATAATAATAAAGAAACTGATTTGGGCTGCAGTGCTGCTAACAAGTAGTTTCATGGCGCTGGGCGCTAGCCACTGGGTTGGTCAATTGACCAATATAAAAACACAATAAAAATTGACCAGTATCAGAGAGTAGAGAGGACCCGACCGACCAATGACAAGGGTCTCCATTCCCCCTCTGTCTAGAGTTCAGACAAAGTAACAAACTTTCTGAACATCCAACCATATACTCCCTCTATCCCATAAAGGATGACTTTCTCGCATCCCAATATTCAGTAGAGAACGCATATAGAGGAGGCCGGATGAGGCACTATTTGACATTAAAAAAATCCGAATTTTGTTTTGAACGTACGTTAATCTTTAACGTATTTTTCAGAAAAAATTAGGAGCAAAATTGTCTCAAATAGTAAATCTACTGCCCGTTTTAAGATACGTGCCGAAACAGTAAAAACAAAAGCTAAAACGACATCCTTTGTGGGATGGAGGGAGTAATAACCTCAAAGTCAGATTCTTGTTGAGATAAATATATAAAGATTCTTGCATCTGCTGCTGGGCACAAGACAGATGCCGAAGAAAGCTAAAAGAAAGAGATGAGACCAAATTGGGAGCTATACGGTTGCTGCAACCATGAGCAAGTAGTGTTTTTGGTCACTCTTGGTGTCTGCTCTGTCGTCATTCTTGCGGTATGCTATTTGTTTTCATTCTACTCTTTTCTCCTTTTTATTTGAACACATTTCATGGTTTGGATGCAGAGGAGTTAAGGTGGAGGACTGTTTTGTCTGCATGGTTGGTTTGATCTGGTCATAAATATCTTTCTGGAGCGGTTCTCAAAGTCTTAGTTTCTTAGGTTGGAAATAGATTGTCATCTACTGATCAGAATCTGTTTTGGATACTTCTGTATTTGGTTCTAAATTATCATTCCCTAAAAATGCAAGTGGGAGGTTTATTAGCTTGATGAGTTCCTACTAGCCCATTGTTTTAATTGACAGATTGGCATTAATGTTTGATGTTCGATGTTTCCTTTTGTTGATTCTTTTTTCTTAATCTGAACCCCTCAGTTCGAGCACTGTCTTAAGTGACCCAGTTTTTTAAGGTATATATTGTGTTTCTGAAAACCGCATATTAAGATTGGAATCTGGTTGATCCTATCAAAAGTGTGGCTGTTTCGGTTTGGAGTCTGAAAGTGGAAGTTTTGAGACTTTGAACGAGATTGCTCTACATTTGGCTGCTTTGATGGAATGATCCTTCTATAAACAATTATATGGATTTCTGGCAATTCTTATTGTCTTCGCTATAACCTTTCTTTCATATTTTGTAGTTATGGAGGACAGTGTTGTTGAGACCATTCAAGCTTGTCACAGTATTCCTACATGAAGCCAGCCACGCTATTGCTTGCAAGCTAACTTGTGGCCATGTAAGTAACTCTGCCATCCCCTTAAACCTCAATTTCAAGCACTCTTAGATTATTGCTTTGGTAAACGTTCTGACAAAATACATGTTATCTAACCATTCCTAGTTTTTGCTGTTAACAGACTAAGTCTGCAACTGAATATTGTGCATACCCCTTATGGTTGCCTAGGTTAATCTTGTAAGTCAAGTCTGCTCATTACTCTTACAATCAAAAGTAGTATCAGGGATACATGGTGGAATTCTAGAAGGAAACCTAGTGTATGGTTGCTTTTTCAAAATCATGGTGATAATTTATGTCTCTTTTGCAGAAGGAAATTTTGTTTACTTAGTCTCTGTCATACAGGAGGCAGGGGATAGAGAGGTAGAAGTAAACCATTAGGATGAAGCTGGTTTTGGGTTACATGAAAAGAGCAATCGGAAAATTATGTCACTCAAAATCCATACCAAAGCATGGGAAAATTGTCTAAAGATTGCGATTAGATATTCTCTATGGTGATTGTTTGGCAATGAAAACATAAATGCAAAAATTGAGTTTGGCTGAGGTGAGTATGCTTAGATGGACTTGTCTTAAAGTAAAAGAGAATAGATTTAGAAGCAAGAGTTTCGTGAAATGATTAGAACAACTTCGATAAAGGACAACTTTAAGAGATGTGAGCTTGAAGTTGTTTTTTCCATGTCCAGCAACAATATGATGGGGGTTAGCAGAAGTGACCAAAGATGAGGTAGAAGTGAGGGGCTGGTCAACCTAAGGATTTATTGCATGGAAGTTATAAATAAGATAAGGGTCAAACCAACTCCACAAGTTAGTCAATGGGAGCGTTGATTGGAGACCTTAACTCCACGTAACCCACCCAATTTGAGGCTTGGTTAACTATAGTCTTGGAGACCATAGCTTGTGATTGACCAGTCCAAGATTGAAGATGCACCTATGCTTTGTGGTGCCTTTCAGATTCTAGTGAAACTTATTATGTTGTTCAACGTTGGTAACTCTATTGGCACTGTGATCCTGTTGTCATGGTGCTGATTTTCTTTGTCTTGGTGCAGCCTTTAGTGTGTTTCACTCCAGGCTATGCGCTTTGCATTCCCGATTACTAGCACCTTAGATTCTTTCTTTGTCCATACAAAGATTTGTAACTTAACTGATAACACTTCCAGGTAGAGAAACATCTGATGATCAATATTCAGAAATACCACTCCATGCTACAGTTGGTTGCCTCAATTTTTACACCAGAGGAAATTAAACTGATGAAATTAAGTGATGGGTTAGTGGGGAAAAGATAAAAGTTGGATAAAGAAATAGGCTTTTCAACCTAACACGAGTATAGAAGTTTTTTTTTTTTTTTTTTAAATACAGGAGTATAGAAGTTAATTGCTTGCATTGTGCACTAAGATGGTGTCCATGATGTGAATGTAGAATGGAACACCAGAAGTATAACTTCTGGTATGATATACTAAGGATAATTTGTAGCTTGATATGAGTTGTAGGTCCCTTTTGTAACTGTTCATGCTGAGCATGGCTTGAGGAAGCTTTATTGTTTGAATACTGATCATCAGTTAGATGCCAACTTGGAGTAGATCTTTTGACTTAAATAACTGAGGCTCTATAAATCAATCTGCTCACCGACTCATGAATCTTTCACATTTGTTTAATTTTCCTTTTAGTTTTTATCCAGAACTAGGTTTCATATAATGTGCTACAACTTTCTGACATTTTACAGAAATGCAGCTTTCAGCTTTGCATTTTTGTCTGTGACCCTGCTTAAAATTGAATTTAATGTGGCAGCATAAAATTGAGTATCAATACAATTTACTTCACTCATTTTAATTTGTGAGAGAAATATCGCCGGTACAGTTCCATTGTAGTGGAAGGGTATTTATTTTTTACCTGGTCTCCATCTATATCGAAATTGCCAGTTCCCTGCATTGCCTCTAGACATGACCATGTTCAAAACTAGAAGCTGTCTAGTGAATTAATCAAATGTAGTGGAATAATATGGATTTCATTGGCAAAATTGAATATGTTAATGGGGTGGAGCTGTTACGGATTGTTTATATTTTTGTATTCAATTTAAGGATGGTTTTAACTTACTATGCAGGTGGAAGGAATTCAAGTTCATGCAGATGAAGGTGGAACCACTCAGACACGCGGTGGCGTATACTGGATAATCCTACCAGCTGGATGTAATACATCGTTTCTTTAGAGCATTTTTCTTTTAAATCTTCTTGTGTGATTCAAAGGTTCTTATTCACGTCTTTTCACACTCTAGATCTTGGTTCATCCTTCTGGGGAATGGTCTTGATACTTGCATCCACAAACCTTCTTACTGCTAGAATTGCAGCAGGATGTTTTATTGCTGCTCTACTCGTTGTACTCTTTGTAGCTGAAAATGTAAGTGGTTATGGATCCTTAAAACCTCAATGTCAAAGTTATGGGAAAATTATGCCAACTTTAGTTTTGGCGCATCTAAATTCAAAAGTTCTAAGACAGTAAAAAATCATAACAGTAATTTTTTTAAACATTTAGCTGTCCCGGTCTAGCTAGTTTCTTGCTTTTTATCCTTCTTTACATTGTTCCTTAACTGTTTCCCTTTTGTATGATTACACAGTGGACTCTTCGAGGACTTTGCATCGGTATGTTTCTTTCAGTAAACTGGATTAATCTTGCTATTGCAATGTAGACTGTGTATCTCGAAATGATATTTCCATGTTGAGCCATCAGGGTTTGTTCTTTTCCTTGGGGTGGTCTGGGTTCTGCAAGAAACAACGAAAGTTAGAATACTTCGTTACATAATTCTTTTCATAGGTAAATAAATGTCTTTCTGCTGTCCCTTTTCTTTTCTTTCGCGGGGAGTTCAATACCAAGACTTGTAGAAAGCTGTTCTGACTCCTCCATTGCTGCTCGTCGCTGCAGGTGTAATGAACAGCTTGTTTTCAGTTTATGGTACAAAGAGGGAGCTGATTCGATTTGGTTGTCGTCTGTGTGTTCAGGGAATTAACTGTATAGATGATCTCTAACATGTCTATGGGTAATGCAGATATTTATGATGATCTAATATCGCGTAGAGTTCACTCGAGTGATGCTGAGAAATTTGCAGAAGTATGTCCTTGCCCCTGTAATGGGGTGGGGTGGGGCTTCATTTGGTGAGGATCCCATCATTTACATTAGCTATATGTTAAAATAAAATGATAAACTGCTTTCTATTAGATTTTAATTTTTTGGTTTTTGGTTTTTGGTTTTTGGGTTATTTGGGGAAAAATGTTTACTTGAACTTAATGTGCAGGGGCCTAATCTCTTTCTTGTTCCTTTGTGGAGCAATGTACCTCGGTCTTGTTATATTGTCTTGAGGTATATATCTTCTGCATTCATCTAATCATACACTTGAACTTGATACTATATTTTGCATAATGTATAGGTAAAAAGTAATTCTACTATAAAATTTTAATTAGTCACAACTATTATAATAAATGGACGTTGTTTGGTTGACTCTAATGTGCCGTTAACAAGCGTACTTTCCTCTAAAAAAGTTGCATGCACACTCCGAAGTTCCAAACAACGTCCATTTATTATAAAGTTACACTTGTAATAGGAAAGATTAATAATTTATGTTAATTTTAAAAAAAAATTATAAAATACATTGATTTGGAAGATGCTTAAAATTTATTTTAAACACAACTCGTAAATCTTTTTTATCACAAAAAATTCACTCATTTTAAATAAGAGTATTTTTTTTTCTTACTTTTTTTAATCTCCATTTCATTCCTCCCATTTTTCTCCTCTAATATTATAATAAACTTTTCTCAAGCGAGACACTATTAAATATTTTCGGCACGCCTTACACATGATTCATCTTAAATTATTTCATTTTATTAAAAATTATTTTAATCGATTAAATGTAATGAGAGAATCTGCATCGAGTGGATCTAAAAAAAACTCCAATGTCATAATTTTTTCCTATGGTGCGATTGTTGTGTTAATAAAGTTACTCTATTATTCTGAGCAGGATAAAGTCTAGGTTTGGGTTATTTGATTGCCAAAGGTCTTTTAACTGAACTCCTTGCAATTTCAAATCTACGTTTTTTCTTGGAGGAGATGCTCTGCTTACGCTTGCAATATGACAAAAGGGAAGAGAAATTCTTGTACTGGAAATTGACGTTAATTCAATGTTTGTTTTTTACTCCATTATTAATTTCTTGATAAACAAGTAACATTACGAATTTTGTAATTGGCTAAGTACAACATATTTAATGAGAGCAAAATTGATATTACGTTTGGGGTCTTTCTTCACCTTAATCCCTGTCCTGGTCAGACTCTGATTGCAGACATCGTTCAATCTAAACTATAAGGGCAATCTTAATCTCTGTCAACAACCAACTTTCCTTTACTCCCTAATTGTTCACAAAAGTTTCTGCTGTCATTTGTTTCTCGGTCTCTTTGTTTTCTCCGGCCATGGAAATCATGATGCGAGACTCTGCCCTGCATCTTAATACAAATTCTCAAGAAACCCAATTCCAGCCCCCAATAAACTACACGAAGAACGACTCTGCAATTATGGGCAAACGATCAGTGCCAATACGGTGATCGCTGCAAATTCTTGCATTCTTGGTTCCGCAACGGAGATGGGTTTTTGATGGTGGCAAAGCTTGAAGGTCACAAGAAAGCTGTTGCGGGAATTGCTCTGCCTAGTAATGGGTAAGACAAGCTTTACACGGCGACCTTAATAATCTACAAAGGCAAGGTTTCTGTTTGCAGGTTGATACGAATCCAAGAGTGCCTTTGCCACCTACGGGACCAATGACTCGAGCGAGGAGCAAGGAGTTGCAAGCGAGACTGTCTCAGCTTATCTACAAGGAGCTACAGTGCGAGACGCTCATCGACGAAGTTGTTCTATGCGAGAGAAGCCCGCGCCTTGTATCGCTTCTCATGGTGCAGACCGGAGATGACGTGATCACACCATCCCTAGGCGTGATCACGCCAAAACAGAGGCCGACGCGATTTGATGATTGGTGATCACTTGATCACGCCATCTCTAGGCGTGATCACGCCTTCCCTAGGCGCTTGGGCTCGACGATCCCGTGATCACGCCTTCCCTAGGCGTGATTACGCCCAAAACAGAGACGAGAGGCGAGTCGAGGGATGAGATCACGTGATCACGCCATCCCTAGGAGTGATCACGCCTACGACTGCCAGTTTTTTGCGTCAGAGATGGAAACTTTCAGACTTTCTATTTAATTAGCTATTTTATTAATTAATTAAATTAGTTTGGATTTATTTTAATTAATTAATTAGGAATTCTATTAAGGGAAGGATTCCCATTGTAAGGATTTAGGGTTTCTCCTATTTAAAGGAGCCACTCTCTTCATTATTAATTTACGTTGTCTTTGAAATAAAATACAGAGAGTTTTCTCAATTGTTCTTCGCGAACCTTGTCCCTCATTGAGTCCGAACACTCAATTAGGATAACAAGTAAAACCCGAAAGTTCATCCATTAGTTCGTTTACTCTAGGTTGGTTCTCACAGGTTATGGAACGATTGCAAAAAAATTACTCGATTTGGTGGGAGAAAACAAAAGATATTGAAGTTGAAAGTTGTATACTTTAAATCGCACACAGTGTCATTCGCGAACTTGCGAATTATTTGAGTTAATTCGAGTCCATTTGAGCTTTTATTGATTCCTTAAACTGATTTCTACTCCAGTAAAGTGATTGTTTAGTTAATTGATATTTGTGGCTACTCAATTACTTTTCATCCAAACTTATTTCCGAGCTAGTTGTCTTTAAGAGTCTTATTGGAAGCTTTTTCCTTGGGATTCTCGAGTCACTAACGTTTGCGTTGAACAATTGCAGGAAATTTTGAGTGATTTTTGTGAGCTTATTAGAGAGTTTAAACACGAGAGTAAACACATGAGGGAGTGCTAGGATTAGTGCAATTTTACGCGGTTTGTTCGTGTTGTGACTTTTCAGGAATTAACTGGATATCTAATCATTCTACTTCGACTGATGAAGCGGAGGGACCCAGGGGAGTTAGGATGTTGGAAACTGTTCTCGAACATCTAGCGGCGATGGATGCCCGCCTACAAACAGTTTCAGACAAGGTGGAAACAGTTTCGGCCAAAGTGGAGGGAACATAATTAGGAATACCCTCTACGAACTTTGCGATCAATCACAACGTCGCAACTAGTTCTCATGCTTCCATACCAAAGGCAGACCAAAAACAACCTCTTGTTGATGGTCTAGTGGCTAGTGATAATGATGAGGAGGTGGTACCTCCAAGGCGCGAAGTAATACCTAGACATGTGCCTAATTGTGAGCGCCCAGCAACATGTCCTTACCCCGCGCCTGAGCGCCCAGCTCACCATGAGCTGTGGGATGATGAGGACTATGATTATGAGCAGAGGTTCAAATTTGGTGCTAGGCATTATAGGCAAGAAGAGAGAGTTGATTCCAATCTCAAGAGTATCAAGATGAAGATACCTCCGTTTGAGGGCAAGGATAATCCGGATGCATACTTGGATTGGGAGAGGAAGGTCACCTCGATCTTTCTTTGCCACAACTATTCGGAAAACAAGAAGGTGAGATTAGCAACTGTGGAGTTTAGTGGGTACGCCGTGCATTGGTGGGATTCGTTGACTCAGAAAAGAGAAAGAGATGGACCCAGTCCAATCCGGACTTGGAAGGAGATGAAAGCCATTATGAAGAAGAGGTTTGTTCCTACGTATTTTCAGCATGATCTCCACCAGAGGTTACAGACTTTGACCCAAGGAAGTAAGAGTGTAGGGGATTACTTCAATGAGATGGAAATTGCGTTAGCTAAGGCGCAAGTTGAGGAGGAAAGAGAGGTGCAATGGCCAAATTTCTTGGTGGTTTGAATAGAGAGATAGCCAACACTTTGGAGCTGACTTATTGCACCACATTAGAGGAGATGTTGCACTTGGCAGTCAAAATAGAGAAGCATAAGAAGTCACGGAGAAGTCACGGAGTTCTTTTACTAGTCCCTCTACAACTAGTGGAAGAACTACACCATGGAAGCAAGCGTTGTGGGAGAAGGGTGGTAAGATTACAAGAGAACCACCTAAGGTATTACCGTATAATTATGGCACCACGAGCGCGACTAGTGCTCTGACATCTTCTCGAAACAATGGTAATAACACTCCTTCGTCTACTCAAGGCAGTAGAGTTCCGACTAGAGATATTGTTTGCTTCAAGTGTTTCGGGAGAGGTCATAGACAAGCTGATTGCCCTAATAAGCGGGTTTTGCTTATACGTGATAATGGGGATCTAGAGTCGGAGGATGATCAAGAGTGTGGTGATTCTGGCTGTGTGAATGGATTGATCAAGAACGTCCAAATAGCTTAGCCAGCTGCTTTTCTTTCTTTTCTTTGGCAATTCTGGCAAAATCGGCCTTGTTGGGTTGGTACCCTAAACCAAAGCGGTCTCCGAAGCTCTTCGAAGATGCCCAGCCTTTTAACCCTTGTAACTCGGCGCCAAGCCATTTTCCTAGTTGGAAAATTCCCTCTGGTATAAACTTAGTGGTTACTTCGGTCATTTCAGATTTTGAGGCTTCGAAAATGGGGGATCCTCCCTCGATCCAATCCGCATTGACGATTTTGAAGGCTTGAAAAGAGCTCTCCAAGGTTTCAGCAGTTTCGATGTAAGGCACGGATGTATGTTTGGCCAAGATCAAGGCTTCTTCTGCCTTTATCGTGACAAGGGCATTGTCTTTGACGTACTTGAGGCACTGATATAGGGAAGAGGGGACGGCTCCTACTGAATGGATCCATGGCCGTCCTAGAAGCATGCTATAGGCGGGTTGGATTTCCATGATCTGAAATGTCAAGGCAAAAGTGTGGGGCCCGATGACCATTTCCAACTCAAAGTTCCCGATGATCTCTCGAGTGGTGCCGTCGAAAGCCCTAGCCATCATTCCGCTAGGTTTCATGTGAGAGAAGTCGACCGATAGTTGTTCGAGGACATGCCTGGGCATGACATTCAGTGCGGACCCATTGTCGATCAGGGCCTTTGCTATGACATGTCCATTGCATTCTACCGTTATGTATAGGGCCTTGTTGTGATCTTAACCTAAGGGGTCAATCTCTCCTTCTAAGAAGGAAATGCTGCTTAGGGCTTGAATCCTTCTGACAAGGTTTTCCACCCCTACCGTGGTGATATCCTTAGTCACGAAGGCTTGCTTTAAGACTTTTAAGAGAGCCTGGCGATGAGGCTCTGAAGTAAGGATTAGTTCCATGATGGAAATGCGAGCCGGGGTTTTCTTTAGCTGTTCGATGATGCTGAACTCGCTCTGTTTCATGATCTTGAGGAACTCAGCTGTCTCGTCCTCGATTACAGGTTTGCTCAAACCTTGCGTCTCTTCTACCGTCTCTTCGCGGATCACAGGATTTTTTCCTTTGGCTTGTCGTTGCTTCTCTACTTCCTCCGAGATGTAACATCTTCCGGTGCGGGTCATGCCCCCGATATGAGAGGTTTCACCGATAGCGAGTCCTGTTGGTGTGACTACAGGAGGGGTGGTGACCACCGTGTATCCGTAGTTGAATGGGACTGCGTGTAAGTCTCGGCTAGGAGTATTCATAGCTAATGTGAACACTACTTTGCGTAGGGTCGTGGTCGTATCCCCTGTTTGGGCCACATATTCGAAGGAATACGGTGCTGGAGGATTTTCCTCAATGGCGTTGATTGCCTCTCGGGTTTTCCCTTCGGTCTGAATGATCTCGAATATTGCGAGTTGCTTGACTTTCTGCCGAAAAAGTCTAC
The DNA here is from genome assembly GCA_963691705.1 of Viola odorata. Lineage (NCBI taxonomy): Eukaryota > Viridiplantae > Streptophyta > Magnoliopsida > Malpighiales > Violaceae > Viola > Viola odorata. The sequence goes on from OY829546.1 coordinate 32,522,534, forward strand.
AATCCTGGATTTTGTGCTTGCTTTCCCCTTGGCAGAATAGGCATTGGGCCTGATTATTCTCCGGGAATGGCAGGTATGTATTGTTAGCTAATGCGAAGAACAACTCTTCATTGGGTGCTTCCTTCATTGAAGGGTGAGAATCGTCGATTCCTCCTACTGAGATGGCGTTCACCCCTCCCGTTCCTTGGGAATGATTGGGGAGAGGGTTGGTGGATGTGTTGGGTCCTTTTGCTAACCCTTCGAAAGATACCCATCCACTTTTGATCAAGTGATAGACTTTTGCTTTGAACGCGAAGCAGTTTTCTAAAGTGTGACCCGGGGCTCCAGCGTGGTATTCGCATCATACGTTGAGATCATACCATTTTGGGTAAGGAGGCATTTGAGGCTGAGCTGGAACTGGTCCGATATGTCCGGCTCCTAGGAGATGTTTGTATATTTCTCCCGCGGGAAGAGGAAATGGAGGCAATGGCTCTCGGTTCCACCGATTGTTTGACGTGTTTTGGTTATTTGGGTCTTTCGGTGGGTTATATGGCTTCGGTTGCATGGGTTGTAATGTTTATGCCGGAGGTGGTGGGAAATGTGTAGGATTTTGAGGCGCGATATTAGCAACGGGTGGTGAGGTAAAAGGAAAGAAGGTGGGTTGATATAGTGATGGCAAAGGGTAGGGCGGTGGCGATAAATAAGGCAGAGGTGGTGGAAACGGTTGCCCATGATTAACTTGGGGAGCAACAAATCCAACATCCCTTTTCACGATGGACGCTTTATTTGGCGCAGTCTCTAGTGTTGAAGGTATGATTCGTCCGGACTTAATCCCTTGTTCGACTCTTTCGGCAATTAGGACCATGTCGGAGAAGTTGTTTGAAGGATTCGAGATCAGGTAGGTGTAGTAGGGAGCTTTGAAGGTGTGCAAGAAAATTGACAAGAGTTCCTTGTCGCTTAAAGGAGGAGAGATTCTAGAAGCCAACTCTCTCCATCTCTGATCATAGGTCTTCACGGACTCACCGATTTTCTTTCCCAGATTTTGCAGGTCGGCGCGGTCAGGAGCTACCTCTATGTTGAATTTATATTGTCTGTAGAAGGCATCAGACAGATCTCTCCAAGTCCTGATCCTGGCTCTGTCTAGACCCATATACCAAGTTAGGACGTGCATAGTCAAGCTTTCTCGGAATAGATGAATCAACAACGGCTCATTGTGGATCATCTCTGCCATCTTGTTGCAATATGCTCTGAGGTGGGTCTTTGGACACTCTACCCAGTATACTTTTCGAAGTCGGGGATCTTGTACTTTGGTGGTATAACGATCCCGGGGACCATACATATATCGGCGGGACCAGTAGGGTCAAATGGATCAGCCCCTTCGATCGCTCGGAGTCTTTTCATTTTTGAAGTCTAGTTACGGGGAGCCTGTGCAAAGTAGCTTGCTTTCGAGGAGCTATCGTGAACCTGAAAAAAGGGAAAAATACATAAAAGAGTAAGTACAAGTGAGGATACGCAGGTGATGTGCAATCCCGAGGCCTCCACGTTGCTCATTCGCTTTTCTGGCTACACTTTCACTTGATATTTTCAGGGAGGTCGGAGAGGCGAGATATCCCGACTATTGACAAGATGCGAAGGAAACCTCTATTCATTCCAACGATGTGAAGCAATCGGAGATGCTATCTGCGAAACCCAAATCAGCAGGGGCAACCAATGCCGCCATGCTAGGAAGATCTCTTTTACACTATGCTTTCAAACGATGCCGGGCCTGATGCCTGGTGAACCCAACTGAGGGGAGGGACGACGATCTATACCATGAACTTGGAGTTTTTTGTGATAAGCTAAGAGGACATGGCCATGAGTGAGCAATGCTCGGATGTTTTGAGTATTCGGTAGGATTTTTCGAAATTTTGGTGAGATGATTGTGTTTATCCCGGAGGGATTTTCTCTTTCCTTTTGCGATGGTCTTTTGAGTTGTATTGGATGGACAATTGATATGGATAGTTGAGGCGATTTAATAAATATCCGAAAGAGTACGACTTTATTAAAAAGTGTTTATAAAATATGGTAAACTTGCCAACTACCTAAGTTCATCAAAAATGGCTAAGATAGATGAAATCAGGGATCCTAGATACATGAAAAAGAAAGGTTTGCCGACATTCGAGTCTTCCCATAAGGGTATCAACCCTGGAAGTCAGAATTCTCTTACTCCTGCCAAAGGTATTCCATCGAGGCCATCTCCCCTTTTTGCATTTCTATCTCGGCCTCTAAAGCGGTAATCCGACTTTGTAGTGCCTGGCTCTTCCTATACCCCAAGTCTGCGCGAGTAGTCAAAACCCTTATCGCTAAATCTTTGTCTTCAATTATGGTACTGGATGCTTCTTTCTTGCGGATTTCGCTGTTCAGACATTCCTTAAAGTCCCTGAGGGCCACCTTCTATTTTACTGCTTGTATGCGGATAATATCCTTGCTACGCCTTTCCAACTCATTCATCTGGACCTCCAGGCCACATTGATGGGCTTCGGCGATATCTCTTTCCTCTGTCATCAGATCTCGTTCCTCTTGCACTGCTCGCATCTGTTCTACCACTTGAGTGTAAGCCATGACATCCATTCCTTCGCTCACTTGAGATTCCCATTCCTCTTCCATCGGTTTCTGATTTTCCGGGCGAGGTAAGACATTGTCGTTGACTCGTGTTAACCTCCACTGTGGATATTGTGGTATCGTTGCTGCAGGGGCGACGCGTCCTTTGAGACAAAAAGGGCGGGCCCAGTCTTGGGCGTACAACTGAATGTTCTGATTTTCTCCAGTGTGTGGCAGGTTTGATCTCGTCATGCCGAATGTTACTGGAATGATTTGCGTGATGCAAAACTGTCTGAGGACGAGGGCGGGGCAATAGTGAGCGCACCCCCATGCTCCGATCAAAGGAACCCAAGGCAGGGGTCCACAGTAGACGATGGGATCGGAGGTTTGCAGCCATTTGGTGTGCCAACTGAAGTCTTCTTCTGAGAGGTTTATGAATCGGTCGATCCAGACATCCTTACTCTCCATCTTCCATTTATCTGTGGTCATTGCGTTGATAACTCTGAGTAGAGGGCAAGATCTTATGTAGCTTTCAAAGAAAATGGACTGATCAGGAGTCTGTTTGAAGTGGTTGATCAACCATACTGTCAACAACTGGGTGCAACAGGTAAGTCTACCTTTCCTTTTTCTTCGACAAGAGCCCAATGAGGGAAAGGTCTCGGCCAAAATAGTTGTTGTAGGGTTGATGGCATTTGCTTTCAACTCGTAAAAGATATTGGCTGCTGCAAAGTCGATGACGTTCCTCATTTTCGGAAAGAGGACAAATCCTACGATGGTGAAAGCCAGAATCCTTAAGCATTTTTTCCCGTTAGACAACTGAAATCGTGCCTCGATATCTGACCAACACCAGAAGTAGTCACCTTCTCTAACACGAGTAGTGATTCCTAACAACTTATCGAGCCTTATTTTGACACTCGAGGAGTCGAGTCGAACATTCTGGTATATGGCCGATATGGGAGATGTGAGGCACATCAGAGCTTAGTACTCCTCTAGTGTGGGAGTCAAGTCCACTCCTTTGTCGAAAGAGAAGCACCGATAATAGGGATCCCAAAATATTAGGGCTGCCCGGATGCAACGCCAATCAGTTTTTACGTCAACCAGGGTCAGTAGCTTTCCATAACTACCCTCGAACTGTGTCTCCTCGTCTTCAGTCAGCTCATTTCTCAACTTCCGAATCCTAGTTAAGTCGAAGTCTACGACTTCTACTTTGATCTTAGTGGTGATGTCAGGGGTGAACCCACGTTCCAGCAGATCTCCTCGCGCAGCCTGATCGTCGAAACTTCGTCCCCCGAAAATATCAAGTGAAAGTAGTGTAGGTGCCGACATATCGAATGAGCAAAACGGGTCCTGTGGGACAAAAATAAAATTTTAAATGCAAAGTAACCTGCACGTGTAAGAAATTTACAGTTCGCATAAAAGGAAAAAAATATGACAAATGGACATCATGGCAACAAGATAAATAGAGCCACGACAAAGCAGATATAATCATGATGCACATGTTGGGGCTCTGATTCTGACTTTTCTAACTGGCTTGAATGGTTCCCGGATGATACCATGAAAAGGTCCTTAAAGTGTAGTCCAGTGTCCCGATTCCTTGCGAAATCGTGTAACCTTTCGACTAGCTTTAGGGGTTCATCCGAGTTGGGATTGGTGAACACTACCCAGGACATGTGTCCTAGGGCGTCACCACTACCCTCCTAATTTGGTAATTGTCCCAGGGGTGTAAGGCACTATGAAATGCATATGAAAATTGATAAAACAAATTAATGAACAGATCAGTAATTTATCAAAGCATGTAAATAGACAAATAAAAACACCTCTAAAAAAATGAAACCGGCTCCGACCCTATAAACCCTAGTGAAGTCGCCAAACTGTCGCGCCCCCGAAAATAAAAATTTACGAGTGTGCAACGAACTTGAGACCTTCAGATGCTCGGCGTAAATAGACGCCTCGCAACATGCAATGAAGTCGCCACCCTAATTTTGTCGCTAGGTTTAGGGAACCTTAATCGTCATGGCATAAAAAATAAAATAAATAAAAAACTAAAGGCACAAAAAAGGGGTCTGAACCCCAGACAAAGGTTCAGGGTCGTATTATGGTCTCGGGAAGGTGTTAGGCACCCGAGTCACATCCGAAAATGGTTACCGGTTGATAAGAGAGGTGTTTAAAAGGTGTTTGATAAAATGCATTTTTGAATGGGGGTCCTTAGAGGAATCGTCACTTTAGTCTTTTCCATTATCGGGACCGTTCAGGAATAATTAATCGTTGGACGGGGTTACCGTTTTAAAGACCGGTCGATTATTCCTGACCGTAGCGTGATGGGACTGAATTTTCCGTAAGACCGAATGAGCGCCCTCTATTTCATCATCAGACCATGCATGATTAAATTAATTACTACGTGATCCTATCATGGATAGCTTAACAGAGTACAGATTAAATGAGAGGTATTGAAATGATAAACTGATGTGGGATCGAAGCCACCACGTATATGCAGTCAATATAAACGAAAAGTTAAAATCAAATGAACATGACATTTTTAAGCAAGCCTTTAAACACGTTGTTCATGCCGGTTGATTTTAAATCCTAGCAATTCTTATATATCATGCGTATGATTGATATTTACGGAAAGCATTGAATAAATAAAAAGGAACGTAAGGCATACTTTCGAGCGAAGCTTGAATTAAAACCTACAAAATGAGAGTGTTAGTGATAGCTCGAAAAATAAATAAGCAATTTATGAATGCGAGAATTAAATAATGACTTGATGCGTACGGAAATTTAAATGTTGATTTGCTGTATGCGAGAAATGATGATTTGACGCATACGAGAATTAAATGATGATTTGATAAGAGCAGAAAATTTAAATGCTGATTTAATGTATGCGAGAAAGGATGATTTGACGCATACGAAAATTTAGATGATGATTTGATAAGTGTAGAAAATTTAAATGCTGATTTGATAAGTGCAGAAAATTTAAAATGCTGATTTGATGAAAAATTAAGTGATGATTTGACGAAAAATTAAGGACTTGATATTTGCAGAAATTAAGCGGTTGACGATTTACAGAAAATTAAACAAGTGATATTACAGAAAATTAACAGTTGATGATTTGCAGAAATTTAAACAAGTTGATATTGCAGAAAATAAACAGGTTGATATTTTACAGAAAATAAACAGTTTGATATTTGCAGAAAATAAACAGTTGATATTTGCAGAAAATAAACAGTTTGATATTTGCAGAAAGATAAACAGTTGATATTTGCAGAAAATAAACAGTTGATATTTGTAGAAAATAAACAGTTGATATTTACAGAAAATAAACAGTTGATATTTGCGACCGACCATGTAGGCGGTAAATTGAATTGAAATTGCCGAAAGTAAATTACGGAAAATTAAAGTGCGAATAATGAAAACAGTTGATAGGTACAGAAAATTAAAGTGTTAGTACGAAAAATAATCATACAAAACATACGAATATTTTGACGAAAAAGCGCGATCCGAGACCTCGGAAAAATGGAGACGGGTTGGGCCCTATTAAAAAAAGGCAAGGAAATGGGCTAGGAATAGTTCCTGGCCCATGAAAACTGAAAGAAGGGCCCATCACCTTTGACGCGTGAATAGGCCATTATGACACTATTCACCGTCTTCTTCCTTGGTCACCGGCGCTACTGCCGGCAGCCAAGTTCCGGCCACTTGTGGCCGAAACGAAAAAATTTAGTACCGAGATGCTCGTCTCCTCGACGGCTTCCCGACCATACGAACCTCGAATTTTATTTTAAACCGTACCGAGTTTAATTTTGAAAAAATGACGAAATCGTTAATTACCGAAAACTAATTAATTCGCACGATTTAGCTAACGATTAATCAAATTAAAAGCATGTATTTAATCTTCAACATGCATATGAATTAATGGCATAAAAACTAGCAATTTATTCGATCAAAACAAAGCTAAACGAATTAAAGGAATAAGAATGCATAAAAACAAAGAAAAGAAAAGCTTGAAGAAGCTTACTGCCAAGCTTGAACTGTGACGATCGATGCTCGATATGAGCTATCAATCAATGAGGAAGGAGAAGCAAGGCTGCTTGTGAGATTTTGGTGCCCGTTTAACATTGGATGGAGCCTCGTATTTATAGGCTTGAGATCGCGTGGTGGCCGGACGCGAGGGACGCGAGTGGAGGCCGAGCGGTCGTGCTGGCAGGGCTAGGGGAGGCAAGGTGGCAACTACGACGGTCGAGGGGAAGGTTGGAAGTGACAGGAAGCGACGGGAGCAGGCTGCTCGGTGGCCTGCTCCACGTCCATGGTGCGCATGCACCATGGCCTTTAATTTGTCAACCGTTGATCTAGTTGACTTTTCTTGGTTGACCAGATCAACGGTTGTGATCAAATGGCCTCGAGCCAATTTTGCGAACGAACGTTCCGAATTTTCGTGCCGAAAGTGCCAGCGCATAGAGAAAAATACGGCGAGTTTAACCATCTACAGCGAATGACGAGAATTTTTCATTTAACGTGTTTATTTTCTCGTTCAGAAACATGAAACGTTCGGACGAAAAATAAATGACATTATGACGAAAATTACGCGAAACGCTATTGGTCGGCGTGAACGAAAAAAGGTTAGGAACTAGTTGATGGAAAACATTTCGAGTTCGAGCTATTGCCCGAGCGAACTTACTCGGGTCCAATAAAAGCTCGAACAATAATAATAATAAAAAATAAAAAGGCTAAAAAATGCGATAAAATACTAAAAATCCTAAAATTCTTGTGATGACCTAAAATGAAGAAATAACTAGTAAACGACTGGCGGATAATTAAAAATGTAATTTTTAAGGCTAAAAATATTAATGACAATAATAACGAAAATACATGACGGAAAATTAAAAGCGCGATTTCGAACGCTAACGATGATGATAAAAAATGCGATGAAAATTGAAAAATGCTAATGACAGTAAATTAATTAAAAATGACAGTAAGTTAAATAAAATGACCGAAATGCTAAATGTAATAAAAATGACGTCAAAATTTGGGTATCAACAATTGCAGATCAGTGCCAAAAGGAAGAAATGAACGAAAACATGTTGTTTTAGATGGATTTCTTGGAACCTCGAAGCATCAAGGCCTAGAAGATCGAAGTGTCGTCGTGCCCTCGATGCTAACCAGACCAGTGAGCAGTCTCATGCCCTAGACGCTTCTGCATCAGTTCTTAATCAAAGGCCAGAGAGAAAGATTCCCAAAGCGCACGGGATCCCTTGCGTTTCTAGAAAGCACCAAGCGCTTCCAGAAGATTCCAGAATATTCCCTAGCTATTTCCGTCGAGCCCTGGACAATATTTCCTAGTCAAAGCTTCGTTGTTGTGCTTCCACGTGTCCTCCTTGCTGGCTTCTAGAAGATTCCATCCGCATCTAGAATATTCCAAGAATATTCCCTAGCTGCTGATCATATGGTCATGCCCTAGATGCTGATTTTATCATCGTGCCCTCGACGTCGTGCGCTTCTAGAATATTCTTAAAATATTCCCTTTTCGGACCAAAGAGCCTTCCTCTGTGTTTTTGAATCTCCTTAGTTGGATTTTGTCAATTTGTAGTCCCTTAGCTGGATTTTGTCCTCTTGTTGGCTGGACACTATATAAACCTTTAGTTTTTAGGGTTTTAGGACATCTTGTAAATAATTTTCTACTTTCATCTTTTGGGAGCCGCCTCTTTTTCTCTCCTCCCCCTTTTGGGTGGTGGCTGAGACCTCTTCATCTAGTAGCCGCTGTATTTAACCGGAGCTTTGCTCCGGCAGGTAGTATTTATTAGTTTTCTTCTTCTTGTTCTTCTTCTTTTATGCAATCTTTCTTTTCCTATTTTGTTTATTTGTTTTGTGGTATGAGTAGCTAGATTCTCCCTTCTCAGCAGAGGTATTTTGAGGGTTGCATAAGGGTAGCTAGGAGGCCAAATCGTTCTTCATATTTTCTTATTGTTGTATTTTATTGTTTGTCAATTTCTTATTAATTCGTCTAGGGCAAGATAGTAGTCTGGCCAACTAATAACTAATCCTAGATGATTACTGTCATCCTAACAGCGATAACATCATCGTGAGGTCGTTAGGAGTAGTAGACACCTAGTGGGATCATCGCGAGAGGGCTTTCCATCTAGGGGTAAACAGTCGGTTAGGGTTGTGCCGGGAGTTTGACAAGCTGAGACGTCGCGCCCTAGATAAGTCTTACCTCCGCTTTATAGGCATTTTGAGTTTTGCCTCCCCGCATTCGTGCATAGGGGGACGACGAAACATCAAGGCTATCTCATATGTGTGAACGGGGGGTAGCTTCTCTTAAGAAGGTAAGCAGGGGGTTGAAGTGTAAACTTGGTCCCTATAACATGTCTATGACATAAGAATCGAATATTTCTGTGCCGATGATTATCTAGCCCTAGACGCAACCCGAGAATATCCGTTGCTAAGATCTCTTCTCTTTTGACTTTATTTCTTTACTTGATTTCTGTTTGCATGTCTTGCCCTTGATTTCTATTTTTATTAATTGTCTTGTTAGCAGCTATCTCTATCTTGGTTAACTAGATTAACCAACCAACCCCCCCATTGTTTCTTTTATTGTTTTACTTTGTATCGGGCCTTGTCTAGTGTATGTCTTCACCATTCTCTGTGGATCGAACCACTTGCCACTATCTTCAATCTTTTTTGTTGCATGTGATAAGTTGTAATTATTTTATCGTGCCCTCGACAAGCACCGATCAAAACCCTAAACTAATGTTTATGTACCCTCAAAGGCTCACTAGAAGACAAATGACAGCTAACAGAGGGTACAAAAGAGTATGCGAATATTCCTAGGAAAGCCAAAATGGAATCTGGAGGAATCCCGCGCCCTTCTAGAAATATCTACACGTACGACAACGAGTCTCGGGCTATATACGGCTCCAGATGGCTTCAATGCGGGTCTAGGGCTAGACAACATGACTTGCATCCGGGGCTCGATAATAGGAAAGCAGCTAGGCCTCGACGCTGGTCTTAACTAATGTTCCATACTCTCTGTTTTGACCTCCTTTCTAGCCCTTTCGGGGGCTCGATGCTGCTATTTGACCTTCATTTCAGCTTTACTTGCAGAATAGCAGCAAAGGAGGGAAAAGGCCGAAAAGAAGCGATTTGGGAGCATTTCTGAGGATTTCCAGTTTCGAGGCCTAGAAGGTCGAGCGATGTCAAGACCTTGACGCGAACCAGACTAATACGCAGTCGCAAGGCCTCGGTAGCCCTGAGCCTTCTTCAAGAAAAAGCATCTTCAAAGATCCGCCAGATTCCCAAGCGGTTCCAAAAGACAGCAGGCATGTCAGGAATCCCAGAATATTCCTTTTGCAAGGACGCGTGCTGTCATCTCCTCATTGCCCTTAGCCGTTTTGTCTCCTAGCTAGCATTAGGCTATATAAGCATAGTTTTAGGGTTTGTGTAAGGACGGCTGTCCAAAGGATATTTTCACACATTAATTTCAGCATTTTAATTTCTGGGAATCAGTTCCTTCTTCCCATCAAGAACAGCCTTTGACTTTCCTCTTCGATTATTATTAATCTATCGGTTTATTCTAATCCTCTTCTTACTTTTCTTGTTTATTTGTTGTATGATTTCATATATCTACTGTTTATATTATAGTATGAGTAGCTAAACATCCCTATCTTGGTGAAAGGTGTTTCTAAGGGTTGTAGGGTGCGGCTAGGAGGTCTAATGCATGCTTAATATATTCTCTTGTAGTACATGACTGTTTACCGATTTAATGCCATGCTTGTCTAGAAATGTTAAGAGCTTGATCATCTATTAGTATTTCTGCATGAGTAACGTCATATTCCAGTGTTATAACTAACGCGAAGCCCTGGAGTTTGAGCAGACACCTAGGGGAGGCAGCGCGAGAGGCCTCACCTAGGGGTAAACAGGAATCTAGGGAGTGATACGGGTCTGACAAGCCGAGCTGTCGCGCCCTAGATCTGTCTTACCTCCCCTTCATGGGCGTTCAGAGTTTAGCCTCCCTACTTCGAGCCCGGATAGGCCGGACGGTCAAGGCTACCTTTTGATGACAAGGGAGGTAGCTGGGAGGATGGCTGAACGTCAAGGTCACCTCATATGTGGAAACGGGGGGGTGACTTTTATCTAAGAAGGTAAGCAGGGGATGCGGTGTGGAAACGCGGTCCCTATAGCAGATCTGCACATGAGTCTGGAAAACTTCTGCACCAATGACTGGCCGCCCTAGAAAACAACCCGAAAGAACACCTTTCACTAAGATTCTCTCTCTCTCTGATTTATATCTCTTTTACTTTCCTACGCTTGATTTTCCGTTCACTGGATCTTTTACATTTCGTGCCCTGGATTGCATTTTACTTTCGGGCCCTAGATAAGTACCTTACAATTCTGTTTTGTTAGCTCCCATACTCTGCGTTGATTAATTTATTAATCAACATAAACCCCCCCCCCCCCCCCCCCAGTGTTCTTACTTTGGTTAGATCAGTGCTTATTACCTTGTCATACATTCTCATTAGCAAATTAATCCTTCAATCTCTGTGGTTCGACCCTGTCTTGCTCTGTACACATTAATTTGTACATCTAGGCACCAGGAAAATATTAGTATATTTGAGTGACGATAAAAATTAGCAGTATCATGCCCAAGATAAGTCTATAAATTAAGAGGAAAACATACATAAAAACACACACTATCAGTACGAGATTACAAAACAAATTGAGAGAAAAAGGAGGGTTGAGTGTTGAAAAGAAAGAGAAAAAGAAAAAGAAAATAGCTCACATGAAAATAGAGAGCATGTGGAGAGAGTTTGTGCGAAAAAAAACCCCCATGAAAAGAGAGAGCATGAGAAGAGTTCAAGTGAGCAAAACAACCCGCATTAAAGAAGAGAGCATGCGAGAGTGGGCGAAAGTGAGAAAAAGAAATTAAATATATTCGTCAAGGGGAGAGAAGTGAGGCAAGCATTGATGTTACAAAAATCCAGTTTTGGCACAAGCCACCTACTGATTCTTCTTCGTTTTAAATCATTTTTCTTAAACTCCTCTAACCCTAACCCCATGAATTCTATACATGTTGGTATTGCCGATCTTTTGCAGGAATTCAAGGATGCGATGCTTGACGAGATGCCTTCGAGGCTGTCACCTATTCGCGGGATCGAATATCAGGAATTGCAGAGGCAAGTTGATGAGTTGCTGAGCCGCATCTATGTGAGAGAGAGCCTATCGCCTTGCGTCATTCCCGTGATCTTAGTTCCCAAGAAGGACGAGACTTGGCGCATGTGTGTTGACTGTCGCGCAATCAACAAAATCACTGTAAAGTATCGACACCCTATACCTCATTTGGATGATATGTTAGATGAATTGAGTGGTAGCCAAGTATTTTCTAAGATAGATTTAATGAGTGGTTATCATCAAATTCGCATGAAAGAGGGTGATGAATGAAAAACAGCTTTTAAGACTAAATATGGGCTTTATGAGTGGATGGTCATGCCATTTGGATTGACCAATGCCCCTAGTATTTTCATGAGATTAATGAATCATGTTCTTAGGCATTTTATTGGTAAATTTATTGTAGTGTATTTTGATGATATATTAATTTACAGCAAGTCCATTGATGAGCATGTTTCACATCTTAGAGTTATGTTTATTACACTGCGTGAACAACAACTATATGCTAAACTAACTAAGTGTTCTTTCGCTTTAGAGCAAGTTATTTTTCTTGGTTTCATTGTCAGTGTAGAAGGAGTGAAGGTTGACGAGGAGAAGGTGAAGGCGATTAAGGAGTGGCCCACTCCAAAGAGCGCGAGTGACGTGCACTCATTTCATGGCCTTGCGAGCTTTTACAGGCAGTTTGTTAAAGATTTTAGTACAATAGTTGTACCATTAAATGAGCTAACTAAAAAGAATATGCCTTTCAGGTAGGAACAACCATATGAGGAAGCGTTTCAAACACTCAAAGACCGCTTGTCCTCGGCTCCCATTTTAGCCCTACCGGACTTCGACAAGGCGTTTGAAGTGGAGTGTGATGCGAGTGGGCTCGGGAATGGAGCTGTGCTGATGCAGGAGAAGCGACCCATCGCTTACTTCAGTGAGAAGTTGAAGGATGCTCAACTTCGATACTCGACTTACGACAAGGAGCTCTACGCCCTTGTGCGCACACTCGAGGTGTGGCAACATTACTTGATGCCACGGGAATTCATTGTTCACACGGATAACCTTAGCTTGAAGTACCTCAAGGGGCAAGGCAAGCTGAACCGACGCCACGCGACGTGAATGGAGTTCATCGAGTCCTTCCCATATCATATCTAATACAAGCAAGGTAAGGACAATGTAGTAGCCGATGTGCTGTCGCGAAGGTATGTACTTCTCTCATCTCTTAGTGCTAAGTTGCTTGGGTTTTCATACATTATTGAATTATACCCTACTGATTCTGATTTCGGTGAGATTGATGTGCTATCGAGACACCTCAAAAATAATATATAATTCCTGTAACAAGTACATAATTTAACTGTGTATAGTGGTACAGGGTTGATCCACAGAGACTAAGGTGACACTGTCTTGTGTTGTGCAACAAGGGCAAACAGATCAGAACAGTAACAAGTAACGGGGGGTTTTCAAGAGTTGGTTGATTAATATCTAGAAAGGCAGTAATAGACAATAATGATGTGAGTAATAAATCAATAGAGAAGGGAGTTCCCAGTAGGTATCTCGGGTTGCTTTCGATGTCGGCTGATCATTGGTGTAATGATCTTCTATCCCTTGCTGATAGACGCGCTATGGGGACCAGGTACGTTTAGGTCCCCTGCTTCCTTTTGTATGAGAAACTACCCCAAGGTACGTTTATGGAGTAGTCTTGACGCTTCGCCATCCCCCAAGGTACATTTATGGTGGCAATACTCGAAGGCCCATGAAGGTGAAGGAAGACGCGTTTAGGGCGAGATTCTCAGTACGTTCGAGGCTCTACCCTAATTACTTACTTAACCTAATCAGATGAGACTAGCGACCTGATGACTCTAACTGGTCGTCTACTTTACCTTGTAGCTTCGCGTTAGTTATAACCACAGTGATAACTTTAATCGCCTAGGGCAAACAGCTAGTTGATCAGGCTAGAAGTAGTCCTAGTAGAATTAACAAGAAATCGTTAAATATTTAAATACCAATTGATAACTATCGATACCACAGAAGCGGCATCTCCACTACCCCACTGGGTGACTCGGCCGGCATACCATACCCGTCGAGGGAAGCGGGACCCTGTTCTTACCGCCCTTAGTCTGGCAACCGACCCTGGGATGGTCGACATCAGCGGGGGGGCTCTCATGCGACATCCCATCCCAGGTTATCCATGACGTCACTCCGCATGACGTCATCCCGTATGACATCACTCCCAGTCACCCCAGCGACATCTATCAGCCCAGCGACATCAACCAGGGATAATTCCTACCCCCTGTCGGTACACTCCTTCCTTTGCCTATAAATACCCCCACCTTTTCAGACAAGAGGTAAGCCTAAGACAGCGTACTGAACCCCTGCCATTTTGACTACTCACACTGACTTTGGCATTGGAGTGTTTACGCTGGAGACCCTCTTCGGCACTTTGCAGGTGACGAAGACCCTAGTACAGTGTTCCCGACCAGCCCAGATCAGGCCGATCCTGCTCAGTATCTGCCGGACTCTTATCAAGTGGTGCTTTCATTGAGAGCCTTGGTTAATTAAGTGAGTTTCCTTAGTAACCAAGCTCTGTTCTTCCTGAGAGTCGAAGGATCATGGCTTCAGATTCAGAATCCACACCCCCTCATACTCGTGGTGTTCACGTACGTAGGGAACTTTTTTCCACGTCTTCGTCCAGTACATTTGTCACATCACGTGAAACTTCCTCTGCGTAGACAGACTTTCTTTTCGGACTGACAGATGGCGCATCGTTTTCAGAAATGGGCATCCCATTTTCTCAAACGGGCACCCCGTTTCTGCAAATGGGTTCCCTTATTTCTTCAATGGGTGCCCCATTTTCCCACGTGGGCGGATCTAGTCACTCCGCCCCTCCGCCTGTGAGTTCTAGGATGGATGACCCTACTACTCCGTCGATAAGCTCGATGTTAGCCATTCGTGCCCACTTGGATTACTTGATTGGGATAGCTGCAGGCCCCACTTCTAGCACCGCGACATCAGGTGTGTCTTCTCGAGTTATTTTCACTCCGTCTATCGTCACCAATCGACCAGTATCGCCTCGACGCCAAGTGAGCGTCCCTCTGACCTCACCAGCGATAAGCATACCGCGGATTCCTATCTCTCAAGTAGAGCGACTGGCAGACGGACTGGAGGAGCCTTACATACCGCGGATTCCTATCTCTCAAGTAGAGTGACCGCTAGAGTAGCACAGAGAGCGTTGGGACGACAGGAGAGAGGGAGCCGGTAGAGAGGTATCCATGGAGCGGAGTGAAAGATCAGGTAGTAGGAGGCGTCAAACCCGTTCGCCTATGAGCCGTAACCGGTCTCCCTGGCAGCATCGTACCCTAGAGCCTCGAGGGCACAGGCGACATCTGGACATGTCTCCTCCTCGACATGATCGTGAGATCTTGGATGACACCGCTGGTCATCCTTTCACCCACCGTATAAGGCACCACAGGGTCAGCCGACATGTGAAGCTCCCCACAGAATCATACGACGGCACCAAAGACCCCATCTCTCATCTTAATAAGGTGAAGGATTTCGTCCAGTTTCAAATGCACAATGACACGGCGTTGTGTCAAATATTTGTGATGACGTTGTCAGGAGTAGCTCGCCTCTGGTTTGAAGGACTTCCTGCTCGATCAATTGATAATTTCCCGCAACTAGAGGCTAAATTTAAGAGTCACTTCAGCACAGCTATCCCTATTCGGAAGTCTGCGGCAGCCTTGTTTGATATATGTAGAAAACCAGAAGAGTCTCTGAATAGCTATCTTGGTCGCTTTGACATGGAAATGTCGTTAACACCTGGTATTACTATCGATTTCGCTATAGAAGCTTTAAAGCGGAATTGTGGATATGGGAAGCTGAGAGATACGCTGATGGTGGACCCCCCAACGACCTTAGATGCGTTAAGATTGAAGGCCCACAATTATGCAAGAATGGAAGAGGAGGAATATAGAAACAAGATAAGGGATATGCCCCAGAACGCCCCTCCTGCTCCCGCGGTTCAAGCCAGTATGACCCACGACATCCGTCCAGGTGAGGAATACACGCAGCGGAAGGATTACATCCCTAAGGCGTCGAATCGCCAGAAGGGTAATTTCTCTAGAGGGAGAGGCGGTGGTCTGAACGTTCAGTGACAGGCAGATCCCCCTAAGGGTCGAATGTACGATCCCGACCTTCCTCCCCTTACACTCCCCCGAGCGGAAATCTTAGCCATTATTCAGCAGCGGAACCTGCCAATCCGTTACCCAGCCCCTATAAAGCCAGGGGTGGTCATTGGAGGAAGGGAAAATGCTTTCTGCAAGTTCCATAAGGTCAAGGGGCATTCTACAAAAGCATGTAGGGAATTGAAGTTAGCAATAAAGCGTCTGTTGGAAGAAGGCTACCTCGGAGAATTCGCTACTCTAATGAGAGAAGAAACCAGGAGCGACCCTCCGCACGGGGCGCCAGGTGACCATCAATTGCCTCCTCCCCTTAGGAGCAGCAGGACTTCTGGCACAAGAGGGAAAGAAGCGCTAATGATGCATGATGAGGACATTCCCATCATCAACATTATCGCTGGTGGCGCGTCATTCCTGGACGAGATTACTCCAGCACCCCTCGCGTCAGGAGAGAAGCGGAAACGGGAAGGCCAGCCTGTAAAAAACAGAGCGATTGATGCGCTGGACAGAACGGTAATATCTTTTTCGGAAGAAGATGAGAAGGGTGTTGTCTTCCCTCATAATGACGCGTTAGTAGTCACACCGATTATTGGGAGCCATGGGGTACGAAGGACCCTAATTGATAACGGCAGTGCGGTAAACTTATTTTCGTTGGAAGCATACAATCTCATGAAACGCCCTGCCGAGGAACTAGCACCTTGTAAGAAACCAATTATTGGGGTGGACGGCATCCCTATACCTGTAATTGGAATCACAGCGTTGCCTGTGTATTTCAGAGAAGACATGTCCAAGCGATCAGAAGTGTTGATGTTCTTGGTTGTAGATCTTATCCTACCGTATAATGCCATTCTAGGGCGGCCATTCCTCAATCGCTTTGGGGCGGCGGTATCTCAGAAACATCTTAGGATGAAATACCCCTCTTGGGAAGGAGTAGTATCGATCAAGGGCGACCAAAAGCTAGCTGTCGAGTGTTACTCACTCATGATTCAAAAAAGTTGTGATCAATATGTGTGTGTGGCAGCAGATCCCTATGAGCAAAGAGATGAAAGGCGAACCCAGCCAGTTGATGCGATGGTACCCATCCCCGTCCAGGGCAATGCGGAGATGAGTTTCCAGGCCAGTGAAAAGTTGACCCCTGAGGAGAGCGCACAATTAGCCCGGCAGTTGAACAAGTGCAAAGAAGAGTTCGCGTGGAAACCGACGGACATGCCTGGTGTGTCCAGGGAAGTGGCTGAGCATCGACTCAATGTTGACCCGCACGCCACGCCAGTCCAACAGAAGCGGCGAGCATTCTCCGCGGAAAAGGTGGTGGTGATTGATAAGGAGGTAGCGAAACTGTTAGATGCAGGATTCATCCGAGAAGTTCAATACCCCACTTGGTTGGCCAACCCCGTCCTAGTCCGCAAGCCCAGCGGAGACTGGCGTATGTGCATTGATTTCACTAACTTGAATGACGCTTGTCCTAAGGACTGTAATCCGCTTCCCCGGATTGATCAGCTGGTCGATCAAGCGGCAGGGTACGCGTATTTGAGTTCCTTGGACGCCAATTCTGGATACCACCAAATTCCTATGGCCAAGGAAGATGAGGAAAAGACGACATTTATAACTCCGAAGGCCACTTATTGCTACACGGCAATGCCGTTTGGTTTAAAGAATGCAGGGGCAACCTTCCAGTGTATGGCCAACAAAGTGTTTGAAAAGCAAATCGGGAAAAACATAGATGATGTATTGGTCAAAAGCAGAAGTTTCAGCGACCATCTGGCCGATTTACAGAAAGTGTTTGACACATTGAGGAAGTACCAGATAAAATTGAACCCTCGCAAGTGCGCGTTTGTATTTCAAACGGGGAAATTTTGGGGGTATGTGGTAAGACAAAAGGGCATCCAGCCGAACCCGTCAAAGATCAAGGCTATCCACGATATGGTATCGCCGCGAACCCTCCAGGAGGTTCAGAGGTTAACAGGACGCGTCATTGCTCTAGGACGGTTCATCTCTAAGCAGGGCGAGAAGTGCTTGCCGTTCTTTAAAGTCATACGCAAGAAAGCTCCTTTCGGATGGACACAAGAGTGCGAAGAGGCGTTTGTGGGTTTGAAAACTTACTTGTCGTCCGACTTGGTGCTAACACGACCGGAACCGGGCGACACCCTATTTTTATATCTCGGCATCGCGGATGAGGTGGTCAGTGCCGTTTTGGTCCGGGAGGATAATCACGCCCACCGACCCGTTTTCTTTGTTAGTCATGTGTTAAAAGATGCCGAGGTACGATACACCCACATTGAGAAGGTAGCGTTCCCCCTGATACAGTCCACACGAAAGATGGGTAGATATTTTCAGGCCCATCCAGTCATTGTGCTTACGGATCAGCCTTTGAGAAGGATTTTTAGGAAACCAGAATCCTCGGGGAGAATGTTGATTTGGTCAATTGAGCTGGAGCAGTATGGATTACAGTACAAAGCTCGGCTATCCGTAAAAGCTCAGGTATTGGCAGATTTTATTGCCGAGTGTACTTTTATTGGGAACAAGGCGTTGGAGCCGCTCGAGAAGGAAGAGAGTGATGCAAAGATCCTACCCTCAGAAGCCCCTGCGGACTTATGGATCATCTATGTGGATGACGCCAAGAATCAAGAGCTGGCAGGAGCTGGAATATACATAATCGGGCCACACGATGTGCAGGTGCGGCACGCCTTTAGAATCCTACAACCATTGTCCAACAACGCAGCAGAGTATGAAGCGTTATTGGCGGGGCTTAGAGTAGGAAGAAATCTCTTCACCAAAGCGGAGAACGACCTAGTAGCAGGAGCCCTACGGTTGAAAATGCGGGGGGACTCCAAGTTGATAATTGATCAAGTCTTGGGACACTCCCAAGCTAGAGAACCGATCATGGCGCAATACCTCTCGAAAGTGAAAAGGGAGTTGGCAGAAATTGAACAAAGCGGCGTGTGTGTCACTTTTGAACACATTCCGGGGAGGACAATACCGAGGTGGATAATCTTGCCAAAGCGGCAGCCAATCAGCAGGCTGTCATACCAGAAGGCGTGTACTATGAGGAAAGGTCATTACCGTCCTTTATGGAGGAACATCTATTGCTATGTGTGGAGGAGATTAAAAAGGATTGCAGGGTCCCTGTGATAAAAATTTTGAAGCACGACGAGTTGCCAAGCGACAGTGCAGAGAAGAAAAAAGTACTGAAGCAAGCGGCAAGGTGCACTTATTACGACAGGGAATTAATTCAGAGATGTTTCTCGCACCCAGCCGCAAAATGTATAACCGAGCAAGAAGGCCTCCATACCTTGCGTGAGATCCATGAAGGGATCTGCGGCATGCACGTGTCGGGTGGTACCATGGCCGCGCAAGTATTCCGATCAGGATTCTATTGGCCCACTATTCGCAGGGATTGTAATAACTTTGTGCAATCATGCCATAAGTGTCAAGAATTTGCCAAAATCCCTCGACGACCCGCCACTGAAATATCTCAGATCGTGGCACCCTGTCCTTTTGCCAAGTGGGGAATCGATATTTTAGGTCCTTTTCCTAAGGCGAGGTCCCAACTGAAATTTGTAATTGTGGCAGTGGACTACTTCACCAAGTGGGCAGAGGCGGAAGCGGTAGCCAGTATTACGACGGAGAGGGTATGGCACTTCTTTAAGCATCAAGTTATCATGCGTTTCGGGGTACCTCGCGTGCTAGTCAGTGACAACGGGTCACAGTTTACCAGCCATTTTTTCAAAAAGCAATGTGAAGAATTCCAGATCGAACAGAGGTTTTCCTCTGTGGCGCATCCCCAGACTAACGGCCAGGCGGAGGTAACCAACCGAAGCATCCTGAGCGGCATTAAGAAAAATCTTGAGGGGTCGAAAAAGAAGTGGCCAGACGAGCTATCCTATGTAATGTGGGCTTATCGCATGACCGTCAAAACTAGTACGGGGGAAACGCCCTTTGCGATGGCTTTTGGTACCGAAGCAGTAACGCCTGTCGAAATCGGCACCCTAAGCTTAAGGGTGGAATATTTCAAAGAGGAATTAAACGAGGAGAGGTTGCGAGCTAACCTTGATATGCTGCCTGAGGCGCACAAGGAAGCTTTCTTGAAAATAATGCATTACAAAAGAAGAATGGCGCGGTATCACAACAGACATGTTAAGGAGCGGCTGCTCAAGGCTGGAGACCTGGTCCTTAGGGACAAGCGAGCGGCGGGCCAACGAATGTGGAAACTCAGCTCAAATTGGGAAGGCCCATACCGCGTCACTCGTGTTATCGGAAAGGGGACGTATCACCTCGAAACGCTTGACGGTACTCCCTTACCTAACTCTTGGAATATCGCTAGATTGAAATTATATCATGCTAGAATTTGACATGCCATTGGGCATGGTCTAGAAATTGAAATTATATCATGCTAGAATTTGACATGCCATTGGGCATGGTCTAGAAATTGAAATTATGAATTTGACATGTCGTTGGGCATGGTCTAGAAATTGAAATTATGAATTTGACATGTCGTTGGGCATGGTCTAGAAATCGAAATTATGAATTTGACATGCCGTTGGGCATGGTCTAGAAATTGAAATTATGAATTTGACATGCCGTTGGGCATGGTCTAGAAATTGAAATTATGAATTTGACATGCCGTTGGGCATGGTCTAGAAATTGTTGTGGAAATATCTCTTGTTCCTTGTTGGTTGTCTGTGTGATGTGCAGATAACAAGGAAAGGAGGATGTCGGGGGTGAAAAGTTCTAGCCTTGGGGCAGAATGGGCTAATACAGACGGGTCGTCAAGATGAGGCACGCCCCAGCGGTCCTAGAAATATATGGTGCTGGAAGTGAAAAATTCTGGCCTTGTGAGGCTGGCCTTGATCAGGCGGCTCGCTAAGATGAGACACGCTCCAGCACTGTCGGGAGTGAAAAATCCTATCCTGGGGAAACCCAGAGAGGGCACGCCCCGACTCCCCTGGGGGTGTAAAGTCCTATCCTTGTGACAACCCGTGCTCACATAGGCGGATGATCATTAAGTGAGGCACGACCCTAGGGAAGGTAAAAACTCCACCTCGCAAGTGAAAATCCTATCCTTACGATGGTAGCGCTAACATAGGCACCTCGTTAAGAAGGGACACTTTCCGAGGTGTGAGGACAACGCTAAGGAAGTGAAAAGTCCTATCCTCGTGATGGCCGGCCCTGATCAGGCGGCGCACTGAGAGATGGCACTTCCCGGCCGATTGAAGAAATGTGAGAAGTCACGGTACCCCAGCTAGTAACCGGAAGGGACAAACCCGGTGAAGTTTGGCTGGATGAGTACGTGACACGAGCGACATCGGGGGAGATCGCACCAAGTGAGTTGGGAAAATACGCGGCCACACCCCAAGGTAATCAAGATATTTTAACAGATGTCGCTACTAATGAAAATTATAAGTGAAAATGTGCAGAAAAATTGGCCCAAGCGACATCTCGGAGGGATCGCGCTAAGTGAATAGGGAGCACGCGCGGCAATGACCCAAGGTAACTAAGACTTTTTGGGAATATGTCACTACTAACGAAAGTTACAAGTAAAAGTGTGCAGAAAACTTTGTGAAGCAGGAAAGTAATGAAGCACTCGAGCAAATAAGGGTGTTACGAAAAGGCAGAGCGTACAAAGGGGAGATCCCGTTGTCTTAAACACGGTACGAGATGATGGTAAAGATCAGGTCTACCCTATCGCGCGGAGAGAAACACGTGAAGACATCGCGTGTGGCGACTCCGCAAGGGAGGTTCGAAGGCGCAGGCAACATCAGTACAACGGTGGTAATAAGTTTTAAAAGAAGAGCTGGCGAAAGAAAAATTGAGAAAGATCATTGATAAAGTAAAATGACGGTAAATTGTGCAAACTGTTTATACAAGAGGGGAGGCTTGTTTAAGCAAAAGGCCCCGCAAACACAAAAAGAGCAAAGAAGTAAGGGCGCTCGATGGATAAAAAAGAGAAGTAACATTTACGGCTTGGGCAAACTGCCTCCCCCTCGCCATGTCGTGGCCTCTTCGCTTGGCGATAGCCCTCTTCCGTAAGGAACCCAGATTTCTGCTTGAAGAGGCGGATGATGGCGTCAACGTCGAACTGATTGCGGCCATGACGCTCAATGAAGCAGTCGGCCATGAGGCCCGCAGTTTGTTCCAGAAACCATTTATATTTGTCTGACGTTTCTTCCATAAGCGCGGCATTCTTACCTTGCTCCGCTTGAAGGGCGGCATCCCTTGTGGCCTCGCGACCTCTGGCCTCTTCCAGCTCCTTTCTCGCAACTGCTAAACTGGCCACCACACATTGTCGCTCTTCAACACACTTCCTCAGCTCTTCCTGAGTTTTATCAAGTTCCCCTTGGTACTTGTTGACTTCTTTCGAGAGCTGGTGATTAGCGTTGCGCCATTCCTGGGAGGAAGAGTGGAGAGAGCTCATTCGTCTCATTACATTCCTGGACCAGTAATGAAAATCCTGAAAGCTAAAGAACAGTTGGGTCCTTATCCGCTGCAGTTGCTCACCGTCGGCAGTGGAGAGAAAGGCCTGCTCCTCCTTCTCAACCGACAATAGGTACCCTGCCAGATAGGCGGATGTCGCTAGGGAGCTGTCGCCTCCCAATGCTGGGAACCCGCGCTGGCGAATGTTGCTTAAATCAACCTGATGGGTGGCGGCTCCGCTAGAGAGTATAGTGCTTAGGTCAGCCACCATGCGCGGAGTGTCCATGGGGGGAAGAGAAGGAGAGATCGTTCGAACAGCAGTAGGAACGAAGAAGACATCAGGAGGGGACGGAGGGGAGCGATTAGATGGCCCAGCGTCAATATTGAAACTGCCGGTTGGTAGGGATGGAAAGTCCTCCTCTACAAGATCCTCCAGAAAGCCCAAGGGATTGCTAGGAGGAGGAGATGGCACGGCAAAAGAAGAGTGAAGCGGCGCAGAGGTAGCCCCGTTCCCTGGCAGACAAGAGCCTTGATTACCCACCAAGGGGCCGGTACTGGTGACGCCGCCCCGCCCTTCCCTACCAGCAGCAAAATCATCCGCTGAAGGGGTGTCTTCTTTGGGACGCGGTCGCCTAGGGCTAAGAATGTCTGACAAGTCTATGCCGTCGCGTGAAGGAGTAGCAGAGGAGGTAACAACAACGGTATCCTACGCGCGAAAGAAAAAGGGGGAACTAAGAAACAAACGAAACAAATAGACGGAGAAGAGTTTGTAAAAAACCACCTGAGCAGGAGGACGGGTAGGAGCGATAACGTGAAGGCGGAGAGTTCTCTTCTTCTTTTTAGCAAGGGGGGACGTGAAGACGACGCTCGAGTAGGAACAGTGCTGGGGGAGGAAATTGGCTCGATCGTTGATGTGGCAGTAGCCTCCGCTTGAGGAAGAGAAGAGGACTCAGACGCAGAAGTGGACGCGTGTGTGGCGTCAGTAGCGGCACCGGTCGAGATGGCAGAAAGAGCCTCTTTTTCTTTCTTCTACTGAGCTCTTCTCTCTCTTTTCTTGATGCACTCAGGTTTCCACCCGGTAGGAGGATCTGTAGAAATAAGAAAAGAACGTTAGAGTTAGTACCGACAAGAAGC
Source organism: Viola odorata (assembly GCA_963691705.1). Classification (NCBI taxonomy): domain Eukaryota; kingdom Viridiplantae; phylum Streptophyta; class Magnoliopsida; order Malpighiales; family Violaceae; genus Viola; species Viola odorata. The sequence continues at coordinate 32,545,954 of OY829546.1, forward strand.
AGCGAGTGAGAGGACCGTGCTCACTTTGAATGCAATCCCGGATGTCGCCCCAGCACGCGAGTTTGCGAGTGCGAACACCAGGAATCCCCGACAGGTTGAGTAGCTTGTTCAGCCAGCCTTGGTCAATTGGTCCTAACTCTGGCCTGCCACCCCAGGCAGCATCCCTGATGACTAGATTAAACCCGCTCCGCCACAAAGGCTGGGGCAGATTAATGATGAAGAATCCTTTTTTCCAAGCGTCAACAGAAGATTCAATGAATAACAGCTTCCAGGTAAAGGGGTTTAAGGCTTCAACATCATAGCGAGGTGATATCGCTATGATGCCGTTGTTATGGTGGTATAATTGAAAAAGAGAGCGCAACAACAACAAAGAAGGAGATTCATTTCCTACGTATCTACAAAGGGCTATAAAGGCGTAAATGCCACAATAGGCATTTGGACTCAACTGGGCAACATTTAAATTGAATTCAGAGAGTAACTCGGCGATTAAAGGATCTAGAGGCAGCCGAAAACCATAATGAAACATTTTAGCATAAAGAACCATACGGTTGCCAGATAGTTCGCTATTAAGGCGAAGCAACTTTGGGGTAACTTCAGTAGAATACCCCTCCAACTGGTCGAGAGTGGCATTGTAACTTCGCAGGTGCCGTCGAAGGACGGCGGTGGTAGCAATGGTGGAAATAGTAGAATTAATGTCCCCCTCCCCAGCAGAGCGGGAATAACGGCGATTGCGAGCCATGGGCAAGGTTTAACGAAGGATAGATAGGAAGCTACCTTTTGTGAGAAGAAGATCGAAGCACCTGGGCGGCGGCGGATCGTAGGAGGAAGAAGAGGAATTGTGTTTTCTTTTCTTTCTTTTTCGTCTTCCAAAGAGAAAGGTAACAAAGGGTAAGAAGAGAGCACGTGAGGGTTTTTATAACCCTAAGGATTAAAGGGAACGACGGGTCAAGCGGTCGTGCTGTGTGACATGTCAAAGGGGAGAGGCGCGGGAAGCGGGTACAATCCCTAAGGAGCGAAAAGACATGTTCAGCCCGCTATTCCCCTAGCGCTCCCCTTTGAGGACACGTGGGCTCATAGCATCATGACTGTCTCTTCCGTATCAAGTAAAAGGAGTCAGAGCATTAAATGCTCTGAGAAAGGGGGCAGTCAAACCCAGTGAAAAGGAGCGCCAAGTTGCAATGACACGGCACCCAAGAGGTGAAGTGCGAAGAAAGAAGTAGTCAAGCGGCAAGTGATAAAGGGCGACATCATTAAGAAGCACATATTATTTGGCCAAGATTACAAGATTTTATTATTACAAGCAAGGAGGCGACGTCAAAGTCCAAATGGGAAAAATAATACAACAAGGGAGTAAGTAAAGAAGCGACACCCCCAATCAAGCGACATCAAATGGGCCCTCCCCAGGCATGGACTTACTACTCCTCTTCAGAGGAGAGGAAGCCCTCTTGGCTCTCATCAATCTCTTTCATCCTCGTGGAGGCATACCTAGCGACCTCAGCGGGATCAGCGGCCCCACCGCGGCGCTGATCTGTGACCCCAGTGATAAAGGCTTGTTCAGTCTTTTTCTTCCACTAGGCCACCTTCGTGGAAGCTTTCGTCAGGTCGGCATCGCGGGACGATATCTCCTCAAGAAGGAAAGAGTTCTTCTTTCTTTCAGCCACCAGCTCAGCCTCCAAAGCTTCAACCTGGGCTTTTCCTTTAGACCTTTCCCGAGTAAGGTCAGCGCGGCACTCGCGCAGTTCGGATTGAGCGAGTTTGTGGAGTCGCGACAGCTCCTCTACCTTTGCTAGGGCATCCGAGTTTTGAGATTGTGTACCGCGGGCCTTGATGAAGTAATGAAGTTGTCGAAAGGCAGTAAGGCAGTTGTTCATAACGCGCACATACTGAACCTCAGGAGGAAGCTGCAGTAGCCTACTTTCGTCCTCGGAGGCGCGAAACATTTCGTAGGCCAAGATAGCCGTGGGATGATCTTGCGACAAGGGGTCTGATATACCCAGGGCGCGGAACCCGTCACTCCCAAATTTTGACAGATTTAGCTGGTGAGAAGGGGCCCCTTGAGGCTCGTTAGGGGAAAGATCAGCAACAAAGGAAGGGGCGGAGATACTGCCTGAGCCCCCAACGTCTCGAATTGAAGTAAGGAACAACGGACAAGAGGACTTCGGGGGAGAGTGAGAAGAACCAAGTCCACTTGGGACTGATGGTGGCATGTCAGGAATACAAGGGCCAAAGGGTGAGTGTGGAGGTTCCATGACAGGAGGGGAATCCGCAGCAGATGGTGGCGGCATCACTACGGTAGGGGAGGTCTTGTTGGGGGTAGCCGACCCCAGAGTCGAGAAAGTGCCATCCAGTAAAGCGGCATCCCCCTTAGCGGTGCTAGGAGAAACGACAGTCTGGGAAGTGGCGATATTCGTGGTGTTGGCAAGAGGAGATCGAGCGGCCATCCTTGTCACTTGAGCTTCGCTGAGCTCCCCTTAGTTTCTTCCGCTGAGCTGAGGAAGTTGGGCGGAGGCTCAGTTCCGTATCCATGTCCTCCATGTCCTCAACTCCGTAGGAGAAAATCTTTGTCTCAGTCACTGGCAAACCAGACCCGGACCTCTTCTTCCGACTGGGCAACCAGTTCTCCACGAAGCGGGAAGTGCGAAGGGAGGAACCGCTTTCCTTGGAAAGAATCTCGTCTAAAGCCCTTTTCTTTATGGGCATATGGTGATCAGCTCGAGTCCCAGCGGAAGTAGAGGGAGCAGCCGTGGAAGGCGCTGCAACCTTGTGAGAGGCGTCACCTTCAGAAAGCGGGCGAGCGACAGTCTCCCCTGCGAAAAGGTATGTTAGTAAACAAGGGGTAAGTAAGGCAGCGGCGAAGCTCAAGAGCTCACCTATGGTGCACTCAGTTAAAGGCCTGTACAAAGCAAAGTTTCGGATCTGGAAAGAGGACTCCATCTCTAGTAAAGTGTTGGCCAGACCCAACTCTTCCTTAGACAGAGGTGCTGGCTTCACCCAATCGACTACCTCCAGGTTGAAGTCAGGACGCCACAGGCGAGAGGGTAATTCGACAACAAAGAAACCGCTCTTCCAGTCTTCGACGTTCTCCTCAAATCCTTGAAATTTTTGCCAAAAAGGCCCCACCTTGGAATAATATTAATGAAGCCGTCGGGAAAACCAGAGTCCAGAACTTGCGAAATAAAGCGACAGAGGGAGCAAGAATATCTTTTAACTCGCAAGCACGAAGGAAGGTGTAGATGCAACTCCATGAGGAAGGGGTGATCTGCGCAGGGTTAAGCTCGTGCTCGCGCAGCACACGCTCTAGCGTGTCATGAACTGGGAGGCGGAACCCATATTGAAACATTTTAAAATAAAGCATCCTATGAGTTTTCCAGAGCCGGCTATGAAGCCTCATAGTGTCAGAAGGAATAGTGGGGCGATAATCGCGAGGGAAGGTAATGTTATTGCTTTCCAGTTCAAGTCGTAAGACAGTAGGGCAAGTAAAGATGCTAGGGGTGTTTTCAAGCTTAGGACATCGAGAAATTGGCCTAGGGGTAACTAGAGAACCAGATTGAGATCTCGTGCGAGGCATGATAGATAAAAGCAGCAAAGGAAAATCAAAGCGAGATCGAGTAGAGTACCTTGAAAGAGAGAAGATTGAAATTAATAGGCGAATCGTCTGGATGCGAATGAGAGAATTTCCTCGGAGCGAGCGAAAAAATGAAGGGAGTTGTGAAGTATAAAAAGAAGCAAAAGGGTACAAAGAAGAAACATTTTTCCTTTTAAAAGAGACGGTGGAAAAGTCAGGCAGAGGAGCAACCTATCACAGCAGAACACGTATGGGACAAGCGAGACACGTGGAAAGACCCTGACAGAAAACTTAAAGTCAAGTGCTCGCCTCGAATTTCGCAAAAGAAAGGCTCGTTAATTACAAGAAACCCCAAAAAAATGGTCGTATGAAGCGGTAATTGGCTGTCCAGCGGCATGTACTCCATAAAGCGGCATTATACTAGAAGTGAAAAGAAAAAGGAAAATGTCATTTTATTTATTTCTATTTTATTTATTGAAAGAGAAAGCCAGCGGCATCTACAACAAGTACGACATTGTCAGTCTTCGTCCGCCCAGTGTATGTCGTAGACATAATCGTAATCCTCCGGAGATGATGGTGACCCACTATTGTAGAAAGGAAAGGGCTCGTCAATCTTGAAAGGTCTTTTACCAAGCCTAGCCGCGGAGCCTGTCGTGGGGGCAGTTTCCTCCTTTGAAGCGGCGCGGGAGCCTTCCTCCAGGGTCGGGGTAACCAGTCCTGGAGCGGCATCTTGCACTGAAGTCCTATCCGTGGGAAAAGGACAAGGAACGGATGGTGACGCTTCATCCTTTTGCCGCAGCGAGAGATAGTGAGGTTCAAAGTCGGCAAAGAAGGATTCAAAAGATTGTTTCTTTGTTCTCTTCGATTTCTTGTGGCACCGCCACGTTGCAGAACGTCTGGCAGGCCTCCAGTAAGGTGAGGGAGGAGGATTGTCATAATCAGGAGAAGTCGGAGGGGTCAGAGGAGAATCACGGGCAGCAGTATACAAAAAACGGGAGTCAGCCATGGAAATATCAGTAAGAGTGAGAAGAAAGAAGAAAAGAAGAGACGAACAGAGAAAAGAAAGGAAGAGCCCCATTTATATAGTCGAAACGAGGAAGCGTGCCTGCCGTTTCGCGTATTATCGAGGACAATTAATACCATCAGGGACAACGACTATTGGGGGGAAGATCTGACTTCGCAACTGTAGAAAGTCTACACCAACCAAAAGGCATCGAAATCGTTGCCCAATCCGTTAACACTGAAAAACGGCGCAAAATATATTCAGAGCGGTTGGAGCGTGAGAGAATCGTCATTATGAGCCAGGTAGGCAAATAAAGTTGCAGGATCCCAAGGGACACCAAGCTCACAATCAGTGAGAATAGAAGTTGTTGTTTTTTTTTTAAGAAAGACGACAGGAGAAAGAAGAAAAACATCGACAGAGCGGAGAGCTAATAAGGAAAAGCATATTTATTTATTTAAAGGGCCTAACGGCCCGAGATTACAAAAAGGCCTAACTGCCCGGGGTTACAAAAGGTGGCCCTAGAGGAGCACAGAAAGACACGCCAAGAGGATCCCCATCGCTAGTCAGGCATTCGACCTAGCATCATCATCCTCCCACTCCAGGAAAGGAATTTCCCTCAGGGCATCCGCAAGAGTGGTCAGTTCAGAGGAATAGGCCCTCATGCCCTTCAGGCAGCACCCCAGCAAGTCCTTCCTATGTTGCAGCATTGTCATAAGCAGCTGAATTTGAGAGACAGCCGCCGACAACTTCACCACTTTCTCTACGGGACTGAAGTCCTCCATGGTAACAACAGCCTGCCTAGCTTGCAAGGGAGTCAGCATTCCCTGGAGCTCCAAGATATCTTCCGAAGTCTTGGTGCTCAACGACCCCAAAAAATCGATGTCAGCCTGGGTCAGATTTCTCAGGGTATGGGTTTTGGATAACAAAAAGTTCTTGGTGATTTCGTCCATTGAAGGAAAAGAGATGAGCAAAATCGAAGAGAGATATGAAGAAGGTTGTGAGAGTTATGGAAACAAGTGCAAAATGAAAGGCCTATTTATAGGCTCAGCAAAAAGGTGCTCTGAAAATATACCTTTATCGACTGTCGAGCCCTCATTAATGTGGAAACCTCTGAAGAGGCAAGATGGAAGACGCGGCGATAGCCCTTGGTAAACGCTCGGGCTCATTTTCGGTTGGGCATATGATAACTATCGATACCACAAAAGCGGCATCTCCACTACCCCACTGGGTGACTCGGCCGGCATACCATACCAGTCGAGGGAAGCGGGACCCTGTTCTTACCACCCTTAGTCTGGCAACCGACCCTGGGATGGTCGACATCAGCGGGGGGCTCTCATGCGACATCCGCACGGCGGCATCTCATCCCAGGTCATCCATGATGTCACTCTGCATGACGTCATCCCGTATGTCATCACTCCCAGTCACCCCAGCGATATCTATCACCCCAGCGACATCAACCAGGGATAATTCCTACCCCCTGTCGGTACACTCCTTCCTTTGCCTATAAATACCCCCACCTTTTCAGACAAGAAGGTAAGCCTAAGACAGCGTACTGAACCCCTGCCATTTTGACTACTCACACTGACTTTGGCATCGGAGTGTTTACACCGGAGACCCCCTCCGGCGCTTTGCAGGTGACGAAGACCCTAGTACAGTGTTCCCGACCAGCCTAGATCAGGCCGATCCTGCTCAGTATCTTCCGGACTCTTATCACCAATCAAGGATATATTAATTTCACTTCGACCTCATAGCCTTCATAAGCAACCTTTGATGATCCTACCAAGAAAAAATGAGTTTAGCTACTCATAACAAAATTAAAATAAATAAATTGCATAAAAGAAGAAGAAAGGAATGAGAAAACTCTTTATTATTTCCGGCCGAAGCAAAGCTCCGGTATATTGAATGGAAAACAGAGAAGTATGGTCGTGGCTGCCAACTCTAAAAGTGGAAGATGAAAGATAGATCCCAAACCCTAAAGCTAAAAGGGTTTTAAAAGAGAAAATTACAAAAAGGGAAATCCCCAAAATAGAAATTAATAAAAGGGAAATCCTAATTTAATTGGAGTTGATCTCAGAATCTCTTCTTGCCAAAACGGTGGAGATTGGAATTGATTGGAACGGATCAGTTGATTCCCTTAAAAAGGAAGTTTCCTTGTTTGCGCTTGAGTCCTTTGCTGCCGCGTGCGCACCAATGCAGGGGCAAGCTGCTGCCTGCATGCTGTTTGCCAACTGCTGTTAGGCCTCGCTACTCAAATCCGTCCAGAATCCATAAAAAATGCATCTTTTCAATATTCCTTTTCCAAAAGCTCTGATATGCTAAATAGTGTAAAACAAGAGAGGACATTAGCATCATGATCAAAATGAGCTAGGAAAGGAGTGGAAAAATAGCACAAAATGCATCATATCAGAGATATATAACACTTGCATGACTAGGGCTGAATCTAAATTTTATAGACATGAGGGTTATTTATTTAAGCGCAAGCGCTTGTGTGTGCCTGCATGTTCATTAAGAGAATTATTTATGCAAGAGTCACATAGTGGTGGTTTAATGGGTCACTTCAGTGTGACCAAGACGCTTGATGTGCTTAAAGATCACTTTTACTGGCCCCATATGAAACGCGACGTGGTCCGCATCGTTGCTAAGTATCTAGTGTGCCAAAGGCCAAAACTATGGTAGCCAGTCATGGTTCATACATGCCTTTACCTGTACCTTCCGACCCTTGGACCGATCTATCCATGGACTTTGTTGTGGGTTTGCCTAAGTCTTGGCAAGGGAAGGATAGTATTTTTGTCGTAGTAGATAGATTTTCTAAGATGGCGCGTTTCATTCTGTGTGCTACTCCTCATGATGCGACTGCAATTGCTGACTTGTTCTTTAAAGAAGTGGTACGTTTGTATGGCATACCCTTATCTATTGTCAGTAATAGAGATAGTAAGTTCCTGAGCCACTTTTGGCGCATTTTGTGGAAGAGACTTGGTACAAAATTACTTTATTCTACATCCTACCACCCACAAACCGACAGTCAGACAGAGGTAGTGAATCGAACCCTAGGTTCTTTGTTGTGCACATTGGTTCGTAAGCATGTATCTACATGGGTAGAGTGTTTACCATTTATTGAATTTGCTTACAACCGTGTTATTCATTCTACTACTCATTATTCATCTTTTGAGCTTGTGTATAGTTTTAACCCTATGACACCTTTGGATTTGATCCATTCGCCTGTAAGTGATGTTTCTATCTTAAATGGAGCCAAGAAGGCATATTTGGTGAAGAAGCTACACGAAAAGGCCAAGCAGAACAGAGCGAATGAATGGGAAGTTGGCGAACAAGAGAAACGAAGGAAGGAATACGGTCTCCTTCAATGTTGGTGATTGGGTGTGGCTACACTTACGTCGGCAACGGTTTCCAACCCACCACCGTAGAAAGATGTCTTACAAAGACGACAGTCCATTTTGGATCGTGGAGAAGATCAACAACAACGCCTACAAACTTGATTTGCCTGGTGAGTATGGTTCCGTGACTGCCACTTTTAACATTTCTGACTTAACGTTGTTTGATGTAGGTGATGATGCTGATGTGGATGATGCTGGTACAGATTCGAGGGTGAATCCTTTCCAAGGGGGAGGGAATGATACGAATCCAAGAATGCCTTTGCCACATATGGGGCCAATGACTCGAGCGAGGAGCAAGGAGTTGCAAGTGAGACTGTCTCAGCTTATCTACAAGGAGCTACCGTGCGAGACACTCATCGACGAAGATGTTATATGCGAGAGAAGCCCACACCTTGTATCGCTTCTCATGGTGCAGACTGGAGATGACGTGATCACGCCATCTCTAGGCGTGATCAAGCCCAAAATAGAGACCGACGCGATTTGATGACTGGTGATCACGTGATCACGCCATCTCTAGGCGTGATCATGCCCCAAGTAGGAGCTTGGGCTTGACAATCCCGTGATCATGTCGTTCCTAGGTGTGATCACACCCAAAACAGAGACGAGAGGCGAGTCGAGGGATGAGATCACGATGGCGTAATCACTCCTACGACTGCCAGTTTTTGCGTCAGAGATGGAAACTTTTAGACTTTCTATTTAATTAGCTATTTAATTAATTAATTAAATTATTTTGGATTTATTTTAATTAATTAATTAGGAATTTTATTAAGGGAAGGATTCCCATTGTAAGGATTTAGGGTTTCTCCTATTTAAAGGAGCCATCCTCTTCATCTTATGTACAGAAGGGTTGTCGGCATTGCTACGTGAGGCGAATCAGCGACAGTGGCTCCATGGTATATCAGTGAGTCGAGGAGCCCCCCTATTAGCCATCTTCTTTATGTTGATGACAGCCTGATCTTCGCAGGAGCCGTTTCGGGTGAAGCTGATACCATTGCAGGTATTTTAAGGATCTACGAGGAGGCCTCAAGTCAAATGATCAATCTCGCCTAATCCGAAGTGGTTTTCAGTAAGAATGTTAGTGGTGCAGCTAGGTCGGTAATTCAGCTCAAGCTTAGGGTGGCAGTGGTGAACCATCATTCGAAGTTCCTTGGGCTTCTAATAGGATTCGGGCGTTCAAAGAAAACTATGTTCTGCCAGGTCCGAGATCGTTTGTGCAAATGTTTATCTGGATGGAAGGAGAAAACATTGTCATAGGCAAGAAAGGAAGTGCTACTAAAGACGGTGGCGTAAGCAATCTCTGCGTATTTAATGAGCTTCTTTGAGATGCCACGTGGTGTCTATGAGGAGATGGAGCATGCGATGAGGCAATATTGGTGGGGTGAGAGCGATGACCAATGCAAAGTCGGTTGGATCTCCTGGGAAGTGTTGTGCAGATTAAAAAAAGAAGGTGGACTGGGGTTTCGCAAGTTAAGGGAGCTCAATCTCGCTTTGCTGGCAAAGCAGGGTTGGCGGATCATATAACACCCTAATTCTCTCATGGCACGAGTCCTAAAAGCTAAATATTTCCCATTAGGGAGTTTCTTGGAGGCTACCATGGGAGCCCGTCCCAGTTATGTTTGGAGGAGTCTCATGGCGGGTTAAGATTTACTAATGAAAGGCTGCTTGTAGAGGGTGGGAAATGGAGAGCAGATTCGTGTCTGGGCTGACCCTTGGCTACCATGTTCCACCACTAGTTTAGCTCAGTCACCAATCACTCGTATACCGGCTGATGTGAATGTTAATGATCTTATAGATCATAATTTGGGTTGTTGGAAACAATCCCTGGTTCAGGAGATCTTCTGACTTAGAGAGTCTGATACTATTCTGGCAATGCCAGTTAACCTCTTCCATCCTCCAGACAGACTGGTATGGTGTCATACTTCATCAGGGAAATTTTTGGTGAAAAGTGGCTACCACAAACTCCTACAGGATAATATAACTAGTGGTGGTCAACCTGTTGTATATGGTTTATGGTGGACATTTTTGTGGAAACTCCAGATCCTCCAAAGATTAAGATCTTCACGTGGAGGCTGCTTCATAACGGTCTACCGACAAGGGCGAATCTAATACAGCGAGACATTGGGTTGAAGACAGATGTCCTTGCTGTCAACAAGCGGTAGAGACGTCAGATCACCTTTTCTTACATTGCGTTGTGTCGGTCGACATTTGGAGTCATGTATCATCTCATTGCTTGTTTACTCACAACACAACAATCAGTGAATGGTTGGGTGGACTAAAGGCCAATATTCCGACTACACTGATGGAAAATGTGGTATCCATCCTATGGGCTATGTGGAACTGTATAAATGACCGCGTCTTCAATTTGGTCGTGTCGTCTACACAAGAGGTCCTGTTCCGTGGAGCTCATTTGCTGGAAGACTACAGAGTGGTTAATGCGCAAAATTTAGAGGAAGATGGCCCTTCCATATCCGATGCAGCGACCACTTAGACTCACCCTGGTGTTGGGGTGCTTTGCCTAAATATAGATGCAGCGGTGTGACCAACCCGTAATGGATTAGGTATCATTGCCTGGGATAGAAGTGACAGATGTATTTTTTCAGCTACTGAATGCATCCAGAATCGGATGGAGGTAGCCGTGGCGGAAGGTTTAGTTGTCAGAAGAGCACTCTGTATGGCTCGCCAACATAGATATGATCGAATTCAGATCCAGTCAGATTGTCTAGAGTTGGTTTTAGCCATCCGAGCCAGATCGCAGACCCACTCAAGTTTGAGAGTGATTGTAGATGACATTAATCAGCTTTCTCAACCGTTTGGTTTCTATGAATTTGTCCATGTTAGAAGGTCGACTAATGTAGTTGCTCATATTCTTGTGAGGAGAGCTCTTCTGGTAGGACTATCTGAATACTTTGAGAACATATGTCCAATTGACCTTGATTGTACTATGATTTACCAGTAATGAAAAGGTCCATTTAAAAAAAAAAAAACTATTCGTTTGAGAGTTGGGAAATTGTATTTACTGGGATGCAATTATTCATATTAAGCATCTATTTTGGCATTAATGATAGTAATGAATATATTGATTGCCAAGTTGAAATCCAGTTATTGTATCCTTACCTTTGTGGTAATCTAGTTCTATTGTATTAATTGATTGTCAAATGTAATTTCAAATTTTAATCCCATAGATGATGTTTGTCTTATTTTTTCAAGAAACTTAGTAAATGATAAAGCCTTTCTTGAAGGGATATAGGATAAATTTAATAAGCCTCTGGTGGATGGAATGGGGGAAGAGAAGTCAGTGAGATTTCAAATTTTATTGTATTTAATTGACCCAAAAAAAGTTAAACTCTCGAACGATAAGTAATAGTAATTATTTCCTTCCCACTCTAAATAAACAAATTCTGTAAGGAGCCCACATTCCCATACAGTTTGGGCATGATGTTGTTGTCGCCGACTTGGTTATTGTCTTGGGATAGTGTTAATAGATAGTCTTCCGCGTTGTATCAGTAGGGATTTTGTTGTGTCTTGACTATCTTTTCTGGTGCTTCCTCTGTTAAGGAAGTGTCACTCTTGTACATTCTTTTTCCTATTCTTCTTTCTGCTATCTGCTTGATAGTGGCTAATAAAATCTCTTCAGCTTATAAAAAAAAAAAAAACAAATTCTCCCCCGCCTTTCCCTTACCTCTCTATTTTCTTGAAAGTGAAAGAAATTGATTCTCTAGATAGGGAAAGAGGAATCTCACTTTCTCGTATGTAGAAAAAGTAAAATTTTATAAGAACTTCCCTACTCCTTTATTTTTTTTTAAGGTACATGTTTGAATTATTCACATTTTAATCAATAAATAAAATTGTCATTTATGCAATTTACTGTAATTAGTTTGTGCTATTATATAATATGATATTTGTATTAATTATTTAAAAGAATAACTTTGATATCATATTTTGTTAAGTGAGAACTCTAGGAATTCCTACAGATGCATTTCTTGGTATGCATAGAACTAGAGAATCCTAAGAATTTAGAATTAATTGCTTTGGAAACTGTTTTCTCTCAACAAACTAAAATTTAAGGGAAAATGATTACCTCTCAAATAAGTGGTATTTTATAATTCCCTTCATAAGTGAAAGTGAACTATATTATCATGACAACACTATCTCTTATAGTATATCTTAATAAGAGTGTATGTGATATTAATAGATAATAATATAATTATATAATTATATAATAATGTGTTTTTACATAATAATACGTCATTATTTTCTAATATGCTATATATTAATATTATACTATGATATGATATAATGTGATATAATAAAGTATTTTATTATATTGACATTTCATATATTATGATATTATGATAATAATTTGTTATTATAGAATACATTATTAATATATTTTATAATTATCTACTATATAATATTACTGTATATATTATTTATAGTAATATATATTACTATACAATAATATAATAATATTTTTGGTAAAAAGAAAAAAGAAATATGATACTACTAGACCATTCAAAGAAGAGATTTTCTTTTCCCAAAAATCATGCAAGGTAAATTTTTAATCCTAACGTTGCATAGGTGAAATGATTCCAAAGGTAATCTTAGAATCCCTCAGCTAAACTCCTCCTTAGGATTCCCAAGTATAAAACAAATACAAGAATGTTACATTACTCAAAATCTTAAATGTCATTCAGACCAAGTTTGAAAATCAGACCGGGAGATTACCGGGGAGGTAAAAAGTTAAGGTTTAGAGGTTCAACCAAGGTCGAACCAGGATAGAACCTGGTTCAACCTAATTAATAATTTGAATATTTTTTATGCATTCAAACTCATTTTTTCTAAAAATCTGTAATTTATAATTAATTTAGCAAGAAATTAATAATGTTGATGTTTTTTTTTACGCATAAAGTCCAATTTGACATTTTGTAAACCTAGTGACATAATTTATAAACTAAAAAAATAAAAGAAAACAAGGAATAAATAGTTTATAATTCGAAATAAATAAAAAAAACTATGCAAAATAATTATATATAAAACTATTTAAGGTCAATTGAAGACGTTTGTGTCCGATCAGAATGGTAGATGTTTGCTAAATTTTGTCAGAAAGTCTTACACCAAATTCGGGATTGGTCTAACGGTGAGGTCAAAAGTTATGACTATTTAAATTTTGAAGTAAAAAAAAGGACTAACCTAATAGGTTGAACCGTAACACCACTCCTAATTTACCTGGTTCTATGGTTAAACCGATGAAGTCGGTGGTTTTTTCCCGTTTCAATCCAAATCCAATTATTGGTCCAAAATTAGACCAGAAGCCCAACCGATCCTTGGTTTTGCCATCAAACTGGCTGACCTTATTTGGTTTTCAAAACTCGATTGATCACGCATTCCACATTCTTGGCCAAGACGGACTGGTTTGGTCAATCTCGTCAGCATCAGAGAGCGCCATCTCCAGACGCGCTGCCTTCGCACCCCGTTTCTTTACCTTGTTTAGAACTCTATTTTGGGAAGGAGATCTTCTAGATACAATTTAGCTACAATTTAGTATTTGATTAGAATTTTAATTTTCTTTATTTCCGCTCTTCTTCTAGGAAGAGAAAACTATATATACTCTTCCTAGGGTTTTGAGAAGGGTATCATCATTTGTTGGTTGGCGACTCCTTCTCTGATTTTCAGATTGTGGTTTACCTATTTTTCTGCTCCTTCAGAAATGAAGGATTTATATACTATTTTCAATACATTATCATTTTGCTTTTCAATTATGCACGCTAATCACATTCTTCTTAGTAGAGACGTTTAAGCATGAACATGAGCATACATGAGACCTAATCGATCTTCTTAATCTTTGTATTTGTATTTAATTAATCTCGCGATTATTCTTAATGCATTTCTGTTTGATATTAAATCTGGAAAATTTAGTGTCGAGCAGTCATTGCAGCAGTCATTCTTCTTGGTTGTGGATTATCAATCAAGAAGTTCGAAGTAGACTCCTACGTGCTACTGGGTGTATCCAGGAAACGGTAGGGAGAAAGGTTAATCAGATCCAGTCCCGATTGACGCCCAAGGATACTAGTCTGGAGTTGTCTTCCCCCTAAGCCATTGAGAACGAACGCACCGTAGAGATGTAATCGACTCAAGCCAACTGCCAACTCGGTAAACTCTTTAACCAGCAAGGTGCTGATTGGTAAGGTACCATCTCTAAGCGTACCTGAGGTGGTGTTGATATAGGAGGGAAGCAGGGGTCATAAGCGTACCTTGATCCTATAGCAACTCTGTGAATCGAAGATGAATAACCTTGAGTCGATGATTGTGTCTCATCTCATAGCTTGTCAACCTCTACTAGGAACCTTCCTCGTATTTGTTCTCTATCACTGATTCGACTATCTTGACCGAGAATTTTGTTCTTGACCAAGACAGTCACTTGCTTATTTACTTTACTAGTATTTAATTTCATCACGATCACCCAAAATTCACCTAAGTGTTATTCCGACGATTGCAAGATCTTATTAAGATTAGTACCATATTTTTCCTGTGGATCGATCCTCTTACTGCTATCTACAGGTTTACTTGTTCTAGTAGCAAGTTGTAACTCTTATTTATTTTTGACGGGTTCGACATCCCATCAGAGGGAGAAAGTAGCATTATATCAACTAAAAGTTACCATAGTAAGGTAATCCTATAATCCCAATGATGCTTAGTTTGGTGGTAAAGTCACACTCTCTATTACTCGTTACATGCGAGAATGATTATGAAACAATTTAAATATAAATAATCTCGTCGAAAATGCAAATTATTTCAATGGCCACATACTCATTGAAAGCTTTTTTTTTCCAACGACTTAACTGTCAAAAAGGTCATCAAGAATCTTTTTTGGTCTATCTCATCAAATCTCTTTTTTCGATGCAACAATTTTTGATACGTTCACTCTTGAAATTTCCCGGCGAAAGTTACTTTACTTTTTTACAAAGAATTGCTTCTTTTCAATGAGAATTCTATTAAAGGTGTTAGACACCCTACCTATTTGGGGCATCAAACACCACCAAAAAGACAACCATTTTGACTTGCCATCGGAAATAAGCATTTCCTCGTAAAAAATAGTAGCTCTTGAAGGGAAGTTTTGAGAGTGAGACCATAAAAAATTGGGTTGAAAGAAGAAATTTGACGATATCATAGGTCATTGATTGATTATTTTATTCTCATGTGTTTACTGCCTAATTGCTTGCAAATTGCGCAGTAAAGTTATTAATATTCATGAATTTTTCTCACTTGTGTAGAATTCCTTAGAGACGAACTAAAAGGAGGATAGCATCAATGGGAGCTAAAATAGCACATTCGAAGTTGTCTTGACCGTGGGTAGACCTGTCAACTAGATGGGCCACTTGTAGGGCCAGCCCGAGTCTTACGAGAAATGGACGGGCTTAGACAGTCAAATTTTAGGCCCGACCCGTCAATGAAAAAGGGTCGGCCCTAGGCTCTTATATTTTAGGCCCGTGTCTAGGCCCTACCCGGCCCGGCCCTTATTAGTTATATTATCTATATTACAATTTATAAAACTAGTGTCAATTGTTTACAGCCAAAAACTAAAACTAGTATGACTTGGTGATGAAAAGGATTTTCGCTGAGGATTTGAAGTTGTTTTTGCAACCTGTTCGTCAAAAATTATTGAAATTCGTCCTCACTTCTATTACATTTAAGACTGTAATTTATTTTCATTTGTCCTAGTTTTGCAAGTTGTTACATGTACTTGAACGGGCTGTGTTAACAGACAAGGATGTCATTTTTTCTTGTTGCATTCATTCGATACTATTTAATTTAAAAAAATATATATATTGTGTTCTACTATTTGGGGATCAGAAAATGGGCCCGTTAAGAAAGAGGGTCGAGCTTGGGCCATGAAAAAATTAACCAGTTAAAACCTGGCTTGGGCCCCACCCGCCTCATTTTTAGAGGGCTTACTGAAAGTTGTCTAGGTCCAGGCACGACCCGTCCAAAGAGCAGGTCTAGCCGCGGGCTTGGCCAAGACATTTGCAAAAGAGAGACTGACTGTAGTAGGAGACTCGGAGCAGGCGTGAGGATGCAAGACAACAGTTGCGGTGGCAGCAAGATTTTAGGGAGTTGTCATCACGATTTGAAGACTCAAGCAAGAATCCTTAACTGGATCTCCCTCTTGAAACAATATTTGATTTTCCCAAACAAACAATTATCTTTATCTTTATTTTCTTTTATCCTTATCCTTTTATTTTGAAAGAGATTGAGATAGAGTAGGACTAGGAAGGTAGCTAGTATATTAGCTGCTAGAAACCCTTTTAGAGGGGGACTTCTCTTTTGTCACTCGCCGAACACCATTATAACTTGAAAACACTACTCTCTAATTTTCAAATTCTGGAATTTATGGATTTGTTATTTTTATGCAATCAATAAGATTACTTTCATCCATGTCTAAGTCCGGCTAAACACACATTCTTGGTAAGGGATTAAGAGTTATGTTCCTTGTGTATTCGTGAGATCTAACTATTCTTAATAATCTTTATCTTCGCAATTATTTATTTTCTGGTTTAATCAAACATTTTCATGCTAGGTTTAGATCTGATCAATCTTAAACACTAACTTGAATAGTTGCAGTCAACTTAGAAGGGAACGAGCGAAATCGTAATATAATTCAGACTCAACTGACAACTGAAGATCTCGATTGGGAGGTAAACTTGAGTTAGGTGTTGTCTTACCCTATGCCCTTGATGACGATTGCGCCCCATCGAATCAAATCAAACAATCAACCAAATTAGTAAACCCTTTAGCTAGCAAGGTGTTGTTTGGTTAGGATTGTCTAGTAGGGAGTTCCTGCTAGAGAATTTGATATGGGATGGAAGTAGGAATATATAGGAGTCCTTATATTCTATAGCAATACTGTGAAGAAAAAGATAAATATTATTGAATCGATGATCGAACTATAAGGAACGTAGCTCATTAAGTGCTCTTACCAAGAATTCCCACATCTCATTTTTCACCCTAGCGAATTTGTCTTCACCAAGCCTTTGACCAAGACACATTTATTTATTTTATTTCAGTTCTTTCTTTAACTAGTCTAAAAAACAACCAAAATGCAATCCGTGACTTGGAAGTCAACTCAAACTACACACCCAAAGAATCTCTAAGGATGACCCTCTTACTACTATCTGCAAGTCCCTTGTGGGTCGTATTGAGTTGTAATTTACACTTATTTTTTACGCTCTTGACAGGCGATCAGTCATCAAAAAAGATTCTTGACGACCTTTTTAGCAGTCAAGTTGTAGAAAAAAGGAAAAAAAGCTTTCTATGAGCATGTGCCCGCTGGAATAATTTGCATTTTCGACGAACCTATTTATTTTTTAAATTGTTTCATAATCTCTCTCGCGTGTAACGAGTAATGGAGAGTGTAACTTTACCACAAAACCAAGAATATTGCTTTGTTATAAGGTTTTCATACCCGGCTCGGGACATTGACTCGGGTAGGGTAAGGGATCTGGGGTTAGGGGCTGAACTAGGATCGATCTAAATATGTCACTAAACTCAAATATGACCTAAACATGATCCTAAAATCAATAAATTTTATTTATTTTATAAAAAGATACTTAATTATTTAAAAAATGAGATAGTAAACTTAAAATCTAAAAAAATGACAATAAGCTCACCGGGGAGTGTTCTAAACATAATGCTCTTAAGCTATTCTAAATCCTAAGTTATATTCACCAAGGGAAATTCTGACTTTGATCATTTGTCTCTCCCGGGATCCGACCCGAGTCTCTTTTTCGCAGGCTTCACCAAACAACAACCAATTGGTCTCCTAAAACGGTGTCCTGTTACAAAACTTGATTCTTGCAATGCATTCATTTATGAGAAGCACATTTTGTCAATTCAGCACCAATGAATAGTTGCTCTCCATCTGCTAGTCAATATTAGTTAACCGACTAAAAAGAGAAAAAATTCTTTCCTGATGGTGACCGAATTATTTCATTTGTTTGACTGGATTTTTTTCCACACAAACAGCAATTATTTTACTCTATTTTTCCTTTCCTCTTCCACAAATAAATCATTGAATCTATTCGAACACATATGCTCTTGACAACGTGCTGAGACAGTAAATTTCAAGTTTAAAAAGTAACATTTTAATGTTAGTAGTAATATTTTCCAGCAGAATAAATTTATAACTTTGATTGTTTTTTCCAAGCTTGTAAAACCCGACTCGGTCAGAAGAAAAGGTCAAAAGTTGGGTTCAACCAATCGGATTGACTCGTAATTTTAATAAATTAGTAAATAAAATTTAATATTTGTGTAAAGTATAAGAAATTTTAAAGATAAATGAAAATGTTATATTATATTTATTTTATATATTTTAATTTAGTATTATAAACATAGTATTGGTGTAGTAGTTAAAGTTTTGTTGGCTAATATATTGAACATGGTTCGAATTCCATGTTTACCATTTTTAAAGTAAACCAAAAAATGAGAGCTTTTAAGATTTTTAAATCCGACGAACCTGCTGGACAGAGCTCGGTTTGACAACCTTGGTTTCTTCTAATTAAGAATACAAACATTTAATTATATAAAAATAAAAAATTTACTTAGGCTCCACCAGTCATTTAGTCGTAGTAGTAGTCTTTAATTGACAAAAAACTCTCCTTATTCCTCTCATGAGTTTCAACATTTGATGCTCATCCTAGCTACAGCCTAGGTTTCCGCACCATCCCACTTCTCTCACATTAGACAAATCTAATGTGGCAACTAAATGATGGGATTATTTAACAGATAATTCCTTGGTTCCACCATCCGATTTTTCAATTCGGGTCACTGATTTATCAGTGAGACCGGCCAGATAAGTATGAATTTAAGTGTAAACAAGAATGAATTAAATATATAATTCTAGAAGAAATGCAAGAAATAGCACCCAATATATAGTTTATCATTTCAGCTACAGAGTAGGAAAGAAGGAAATATCTAAAGACTTGGATCCAAGTTGCTATTTAGCATTTGGTATACAAGATTATTTAACAATTGCAATAAAATCTAGAAAAAAACAAAGTGTCCACCTAAACGATTACTTGGTCATAAAAAAAGACCAAGACCTTAGTTTTACCTTTCATGTAAATTCCTGAACTGCCACAGTTCATCCGTGTTCCACTCAGTATCACCAAAACCATATATACCGCAATTGCTTTCCGCCACGTGACAATTGGCGGCTGGGCCTGGATTTCCAAATCCTCCATCGAGCCCCACCAGATTGATGGCTTCCATGTCATAGCAGTTACTATCAACATAACATGGAACTTCTGATGAGAAGTGAGACAATTGATCAGAGATATTCATTGACTGATCTGTAGAATTAGAAGAAATGCAGGAACTTGCGCAGTGATCGGAGTCTGAATTCTGCTCATTCTGCTCCAAGATTTGGATTCTTGGAACTTCAAGATTTTGTGCTACTGGTAGTGGTGGCGGCGGCGGCGGTGTTAGAATATTACTGATGGGCTGGTGATGAGGAATATTTGTTGGGTTTTGGGATAGTAAAATGGAGGCAGAGGAATTAGGAGCAGAATTTTGAATCTTTTGAACCAATCTTGGGATCCAAAAGCACCTGATTATGTCCTGAAATGCTGTGCTATTAGGATCTATGTTAAGATGGCGAGCTTGTTTTTGCACTCTGGTCCTCCAATAGTTTTTTATTTCATTATCTGTCCTCCCTGGCAAATGCTGTGCAATCTTGGACCACCTATATAGATATATATATCTCATGAAATCAAGCAAGATAAGCAAAAGTGACAAGTTTTTTTCAAGAAACATCAAAAGTGGCGAGCTGTTGTTTTCAAGAATTAGTGCCAAATTGAAACTCTACTTCTTGGGTTCAATTGTGCCACGTGACATAAAGAAAAGGAAAACTTCAACAGGAAAAGTTCCATTTTGATTCCAAAGCGAAATAGGAAAGATTCTCAGTGGCACAATACCATCTACCGCACCTCTGCTTATGTTTTTCAATTTATGTGTTTCCCACGTAAGAGCATATATCAAAACTTTAAATCTTGGACACATTTGCTAAACAGGAGCATATATCAAGAAGGCTCGCAACGCGTGTTTTAGTCGTTTCGTATGTTAGTAAATGCAAGATTGGAGAAAAGAAAAATAATTAACAAACCTGTTGCCCCACTTAGAATGAAGGTCAAGAATCAAGAGCTGCTCTTGGGGTGTAAGATTTCCTCGTTTCACATCTGGTTTAAGATAATTTAGCCATCTCAGCCTGCAACTCTTACCTGTTCTCCTTAGCCCTTTTAATTTTCAACCAAACACAACTAGTTACCATTAAGAACCACGACGAGAAATGCTGAAATTGTTCCGAAATATTGGTGAAATACATGAGAATTTGATTCTTACCGGCACGTTTAGCCAACAAATTCCATCGACCTTCGCCGTGCCAAGCGATGTAATTGAGGAGGAGAGTGTCTTCTTCAAGAGTCCATGGTCCTCTCCTAAGATCATCACTGCAACTACTTGTGTTGATGTTCTTGCTTAAAGATGCCATAGCATGAGATTTTTACATGACAAAACACATGAGCTAAGCTCACAACGTTTTCAAGGCTAGCTAGCTTCACCTATAAATCTATATATAATGCTGTGCCTAACTAGCAACTTTTCAAAAGAAGTGCAGCTTGTACAAGTAAACTCAATATAGAAGTTTCCACTCAACTCTTAAAAGTCTAGCTAGTAAAAACTAAAGTGTGACACTTCTGGTCTTTTCATGTTCTATACATAAAGATCGTTAAATTAATAAAATTGTTATATGTAGATAGTGAATGATTACACGTGAAAAAATTGACAAATTTAAAATTTTAAAAACCCTTAATGAAAAATATTAATTGGTGAATTTTTATGTACATAGTGATATAAAAAGCCGAAAATATTGTATAATTTCTCCACAAGTCTCGGCCTTCGAAAAAGAAAATAAGGAGGAGAGGAAAAAAAGGTATCATTGGGAATCATATACTCGGGAGATAGAAATCTACTGTATTGTCTCCAATCCATAAACATTAGCAGCCAAGTAGTTAAACAAATTGTCAAAAGACGGTGAAAATTATTCTGCTTACAATATGGCACCTAATTGAAGACAGCAGGAGTGTATCCTCTGTCCTGTATCTATCTATTCTCTTAAGAAACATTTGTGATTTATTTATTTATTATGAATAATTTTTCACCACTAAATACATATAAAATGAAATGATATATTAATTTTGACTTGTCAAAGTAATCATTATAGAATATCGTTGCAAAATTCTTGTGAAATGATTGCTTATGGAAATTTATACACATGAAAATAAATAAAAGATCATATGACATTAATCTTCACCGGTCCAATGGAAAAATAGAAAATAACCTTAGTTTATGGAAACAATCATTCACTTTCATGAACTCCATTTAATAGCATTTCTAATTTTTCCTACTAAATGATTATCGATGAGTACTTTACGATAAGAAATTCTGATCGGTAGAATCCGTCGATAATTTTTAAAGGGTTATCGATAGGAAGTCCGTCGATATCTTTTTTTTCTCAAAATATACTATCTAAAATAAATTACTATTTTTAGTTTTATAAATTTATTATTTTTTCGTATTATAAATATTTTTTTACATATTTGTGAAATGTAATATTAGAAAAATATAGAATTTAATTTCAAGTACGAGTTGGATAATATAAAGAAAAAAATTAAGAATTTTGGTTTAATACATATTATCTATAGATGTAATAGAAAATAAGGAAAGTAGACATATTTAATTAAATATTCTATAAAACAATATATTATAAAAATAAATAATAGGTAATAACATGAAAGAATTACCCTCGTTTGGTGGCAAAGTGCCTAGCTCATATGTATCATCAGACTATGGATCGAATCTCACCTTCTCTATCAACGACAAACTCATTTTGAATTTAATTTTAACATTCCTGTTTCATGTCAAAATATTATTTAGAAGGAATGAGATTTTTTTAATGATAATTCGGGACAAAAAAGACTCAAATTTAAGAAGAAACTCTTTCAATTTTATGTATTTTCTTTGGTCAAAATTTTAAAATACTTAATTTGAGAATTTATTTTCCCCATTATTGTCAATATGGAAAATACATTTCAACAATAATTTTTTTAAAAGGAAAAAAAAAAACATTAAAAAAAATAAGTAATGGCTTAAGAAGCAAATGCAATCATGGAATTCTTCTTGATTACTTAAAGTTAACTCGTTACTCATTGACTGATGGACCCTAGAAAGAATCACAACAAAGTTAAGAGTGGAAAAGCAAACAGTAAATTGAATTCTAGAAATATCAATCTTGGAATTATACAGTAGAATGGATATTTTTCTCAACCCCGGATGAGACGTGCTTGACTGACCAAAATATTCTATCCTCTTTTTTAAACATATATATAATAAAAGTAAATTATATAAAATATCTGATAGTTTAAAAGCGTACAATATAAAACTTATAGTTTTTAAAAAAGCCCGTACAGAAGTTAATACAATAAAAATTAAATAAACAATGTAACTAACATGGTAGAACTTAATATAATTAAAAAATTATTTAAATTTTATCTAAATTAATTTTTTAAAAATATTTTAGTGGAATGAACTTTCCCATATTTGTTACCTTTTTGCTCACATGTTCATAATTTTTAGAATTATTTCACTATTTATTTTGAGTTTTTTAACCATTAAAAAGATTAAAATTAAAAATTTTAGAAAATATAAGATTTACTTTACAATTACAAAATTTTAAACTATAATGAGAATATTTTATAAACTATAATATTTTTGTACTTAGTTTACCCTATTAGCGATAGAGATTAAAACGTGCTCTTTATATCATTGAAAGCTATTGGCGGCATTGTAATTGGAATCGCAAAACATGACTTGTGTGTATTTTGATGATTTTGCGTCATTGGTTGTCAACATTGTAATGCAACAGTGCCATTTTCTATGTGGTTCCTGTTTCTCCAAAGCCCCGCGCATATCAGAAAAGTCTTTCTTTCTATATGTCCAACATTGCTGCTATATGCTAACTACAATTTACTAACTGAATTTTACAATATAAGATAATATTTAATTGAAAATATCATTAGTATGTTTTTCTTGTTTTCTAAAAAAAGAAAAATTCATTAATCTCTTGAATCCAATAAAACAATCGGAGAAATCTTACCAAGGGATATACCCCCTACCCAACCTTCAGCGGAAGAAGAAGAAAGAGCTACTAAATTAAAATCACGAGCAATCTTAAAGGAAAGAAAGACTCAAACAAGCTAGACAAGTGCATAATATCTTGAATAATATAAGGGAAAAGATTATTTTACTGTTGGATGGTAAGTAAGAAGCAGGGCCATTGAATGAGGTATTTGAATTACTAAATTTTTATTTCCGATTTCAATTTGGAAGCCTCTATTTCTACATCATAATTTTTTTTTTTGCTATTTTTAATCATAAATTTAAATGGGTAAAAAAGAATCTCTTTATTAATTTTTGTTCTTCTATCCCATATTTTTTTTAAAAAAAAATACTACAATAAAAATATTAATTTATAATAAAAATATAGACAAATTAAATTTAATGGTGTGAAAATAGTGGTTTCTTTTCAATTTTTGTTATAATCCATATTTAACACAATAAATAGGGAAGGATGCGTAATTACTTATATGGGCTTCGAACTCTTATAGTAACTATTTTTACTTTAACTGTTTTTAAATAGCAATATTTTTAAATAGTAATAACGACACAAAAATTGTGACAATCGGTAAAAAAATTCTTTAGATAACTAAATTTGTAAAGAGAGTAAAAAAAATATTTTATCATAACTAAACCTATAAATAGATTTTTTTATAGGCAACTTATATATTTTTTAGTCTAAAATATAAATTTATATTTTATCATCAAATCTTAAATTTTTTACCCAATGTCTATATAGTACCCTATACCTTTAACCCCAAACCTGTACCCACAACCCTATAGCCCAAAAAACCAACATCAAAACCTTATCATTCGATGAAAAAAAGTGAAAAATGGAGAATAAATTGAGTTTGGCAAATAAAGTTGGCCAAAATATGACACATGAGTGCAAAATTATATCCGGTCAAAGTTTATAAGTAACATTGTTAACCAACAAAACAGTTTTCTTAACCATTTTAACCGAATTTATTATTAATATATTAAATTTTAGAATTAAATTAGTTAACTTAACATAGCATAACATAGTACATAATTAACAACTATTCATACTTTGGAACATATTACTATTATCACGTAATTGTTATTACTTCAGTAATATTAACATATTAATTTTATTTAATTAATTTAAATTGTTAAAATATAAATTGAAAAGATATATCAATATTTTACTGTAATTAGTTATTTATTTAGAATATAAAATATAATAATATTAATTCAATTATTAATTTTGTCCCAATAAGTTTATGCCAAAGTCACGACGGGAAGGGATTTCGTTACGAGAGCTTTTGCGACGGAATTTTTGTCACAAATCAGTAAAATTTTCGACAAAGCTTTTGTCGAAACCATTGCAAGATAAATTCCGTCGCAAAAGGTATGATTATGTTTATACCCGAATTTTGACGCCATTTTAAATTGAATTTATCATTTCTATTATTTTACTTAACTTACTGATTGCGTGTCGAGGGCATCAAATTTAGTTGTAAAAAGATATAGAAATGGGGTAGGAATACAACTTATCACTCATCCACAAGGAACTCGTAGATCATGATAAGAGGTTCGTCCATAGAGATCTTGTTGGAGTTTTGTAATCTTGACTCGACTTCCTCGTCACTGGAGTTGAGGGGTTTTGTTCCTGCAATTAAAATAAGCAAAGCATAAAAGAGAACAAGCAATAATTAAATAGAAAAAGGGCAATCTTAGGCAGAAGGAGATCTTAGCTAAGATTGCAGAATGAGGTTGATAGTGAACTATCTTGGGATAAACTCCTAGTAAGGGCGAATTCGTGAGCGCACTACTTGTTCAATCGATCATTGACTTTAGATTTTCTCCTTCTCTCTCATAACTCTGCTATAGATTGGGAGGAACCCCTTTCCAATCCTACTTTCCTCCTATTCAAATCACTTGGAGGGTACCCCTTTTCTTAGTGATCCTGGCCAGTGGACACCTTGCTGGTTAAAGGGTTTATCCAATTGGCTGCTGGCTTGAGGCACATGCGTTTTCTCAATGGCGTAGGGAAAGACAGAGTCTAGGCCAAGCTACTCCCAACTCGAAGCCCTAGATTGTCAGTCTGGTTAGGCCTATATCGATTCAAGTTCACTAACCCCCGCGAGGTTAGCTGCCTACTTCGTCACCTTTGTGACTAGCTACAAATTCGTCGTCTTGCCTAAGATCGATCAAGTCTTAGCCTAGACGGGAACCGGTTTGTAAAAACAGAACTTGAACTAATTACGAATGAGAGGATAATAAGAACAATCAGTCTCACAAATCACAAGTACGCTCACTCAACCCTCACCAAGAATTAAGTGTTTAGCTACTAGACATAATAATTAAAGAAGAGAATAATTAAAGAACATGAATTAAAATTAAATGCGATATTCAAAGAGAATTCGCAGCAAAAGTGTTTACAAAAACCAGAAGTTGGAAGAAGGAAGATCCTGTAATTGACAGCCTTTCCTAACCTTTAACAAGGTTAGAGTCCCCACCAATTACGTTCCTTTCCAAATTCCAAACTTCAAATAGCTAAAAGATAGGGATAAGAAAAATCCCAATTGTTCAAATTCAAAAACTAAATAATAAATAAGATACTAAGAGATTATTTTTGTTCAAATAAGATTACATCCGAGATTTCATTAAGAAATGTAACAGCCAACTGTCTTCTTGATCCGCATTCCGTGAAGCCTTTATCACTGCAATCTTGGCCAAGCCTGCGGCCAAGATTGCCACTTTGTCACTGAAGGCACCCGTTTCCTTCAAATATGCTCTTGCCCAAGACTTCCTCCAAAAGAGACCAAATTGACGTGAAAAAGATTGATTTTACCCTAAACAAAGGAGTTTAAGAAGGTAAAATCACATGGAAATAAACGTCAATCAAACCTCACCACACTTGAACAATGCTTGCCCCCAAGCATACTGGACTCTTAACTAAGAAAAAGAAAAGACAGACTCAAAACAGATAGACTCAAAACAGAGAAAACAAACAGTGGCAAATTTCTGGACAGACAACCCTTAACCGATTCCCTTATACCTTCATACCTATGACAGTCAGCATACTTCTCAATGGATCCCAACCCTTATGAAGAAGGTCTATTCAACACCCCAAATATCCAAATTCCACATGATCATAACATCTTTGCATTCCACAACAGACTTAACAAGACAAGACATCCACCTACTTGGGTATTGTCCCCTTAATTCAATTACTCAACATCAACATTTGAATACCTTGTATGAAAATTTCCTATGCCAGTATTGCTAATAGTTTCTTGAATATTAATGCTTGTGAGGCAGAAATATCAAGACAAGTACACAAATATATTTTTTTCATTGCTCTGTTGAAAGTTTCTTGAGTATTTGCACTTGGTGAGGCAGAAGTATCAAGACAATTTATTTCATCATCATTTTTTTTTGGCTTTTTTTTTCTAGAGCATGAAATTACTTGGCATAAAAGTAGTTCTCTAAATTAGAGCAATTCAACACAACACAAGGCAACAAACTCCGTTATCCACTTAGCAATTTTCCTTAAGGGGATATTAAAAATATTTGGTGGAAGCTTCCTATTTGTTAAGTCTGTTACACAATGCGAGACCTCATGATCATGTACAATATGGATGCTTAATGGATACCAAGACCCGTATCCTTACTGGTGTTGAATATGTTAACCCATTGAATCACAAGTTATGGGGTCACAAGGTGAAGGATGCTAAAGGTCAAGGTTAAGGCATTAGGGAAAAGGTCTTAAGCATAGTCTAGATTTTTGCCGACACTCACATAAAAAGATATAACACACAAGCCTAAAAAAGTCATGAAAATAAAGAAAATCATGCATTAGACTCTAACTAGACAATCTAGGTCAACTATCTTAGCCTAGATTCCAAAACATTTCATGCAAGAAAAGAAAATCACAAAATGGCACATAAAAAAACATGTATATACAAACACATTAACTAAAAACACCTCACCACACTTAAAGAACACATTGTCCTCAATGTGTAAATGAGATAAAAATTAAAATAAAAAGACACAAAAAATTGAAAAGGAGAAGAAAGAAAAGACACGACCTAGGGGCATTTACTGTGATGTGGGAGGTGGAGGTGGTGGTGGCTGCTTTGGGTCTTGCACAGATGGTGCTGCATCATCATCTTCATCAGAGGAGTCATCGCTGTCCATGGCTCTGACAAATTTGAAGGTAACATCAAGGTGGGTCTGGATCTGTTGGAACATGACTTCCTAGTGCTCCAAAAACTTATCGAGCCGCTCCTGCTGGTTTCTTTCAATGCTCATGAACATAGACTGCTGCTGGTCTATAATCTGCTACATCTATTTTTGAGCATTGTCTTGGAATCCATGGAACAACTTCTGGTTGGTAGTGAAGAAAATGAGTTGTTCATTGATGAGGTGCAGGAGGTTGTCAGCCCATTATGGAAGCTTTGGATGGTCTGGATCTAGGTCATATTAGGTTTGCGACTTCTTGGCATCTTGCCCAAGATTGGGCTCTTTATCTGCACCATCAAGCTGGATTGGCTGAATATTGAAGTTCCCATTGATCCTCTTCCCATAGAGGTGATCTGCTACTTGCGTAAAACCTGTATTAAAACATAGATAGCCTTTTTCCTCGTGGAAATGATCCATTTGGTCAAAAGCCTTAAGATCCATGATCTTAACGGCACAGGATTTATGCATATTCAAAGTAGATAAATCAATTCCCCTAGCAGTAGCAGTAATATAGGAAATAAGAGCTCCTAGGATCAGTTTAGGGAGAGAATCGCATGCCTTGATTTGCCTAACAATCCAATAACCCAAATTAACCTTCCTATTATGAAGCATACACCAAAGCAGAAAAACTTCTAACTTAGAGATGTTGCCTGAAATAGTAGTTTTGCCCGAAAGGTTACTAGACAAGATCCTTTGGAGCATCCTCAAGGTAGGATCTCGGATCTTATGGGCTTTGGCATTCTTATCAAGTTTTGCATTAGGGTCACCAATAAACTCTCCATAAGCTACTGTCTTATCCCAATCAGGGGGATAATCAGTAAGGGCATTCTTATACTCATCAGAATTTAGTCCTTCTTTAGTCACAAATCCAAGCAAGAGATTAAAATTCATCAATAGACAAATGAGACCACATATCTAGCAACCTAAAATTCACAACATCAGACGCGCCAAGATCAGGATTGGCTCTACCATTAGCATACAACCTATCCTGATCAAGCCATAAAAATGCATGAAATTTCAAACATAGCTCAGCATAAGCAGGCAGTTCAAGGTATATAAAACATTCCCACCCAAGATTGGCTATATACTGCCTAATCCTATTACCTACACCCAAGGCATCAAGAAATGAGAAATCAAGAATAGAAAATTGAGTAATCTCACATGCATGTTTCTCATTCAATCTCACCCTAAGGTCAGGGGTTTTAGCCGCCGTCCATTGACCTTAAACACTATTCATGTCTTTTCATTCCTAATGTCCACTACACCATGAGGATAGATATTAGTGATAACATATGGACCTTCCCATACCAGGAAAGAGCTTAAATCTGGAATTGTATAGAAGGACTTTTCCCCCAAGTTGGAGATTCTTCTTAACAATCCTGCTGTCATGGTATGTCTTCATCCTAATCTTAGCTAAGAGCTGGTTGTCATATGCTTGATTCCTCAATTCTTCCATCTCGTGGATTTGAAGTTTCCTTTCCTCACCTACCTGGTCGTACCTTAGATTGCATTTCTGAATTGCACAATAAGCTCTATGTTGCATACCTACTGGCAGGTGGCATGCTTTCCCGTACACCAATTTGTACGGAGTCATTCCTATGGGAGATTTATAGGCAGTCCTATATGCCCACAACGCATCATCTAGCCTTTGGCTCCAATCTCGCCGATCTAAGCTAACTGTCTTAGCCAAGATCGACTTAACTTCTCTGTTTGATACCTCTGCTTGGCCATTTGACTGAGGATGGTAGGCAGTGGAGACTTTATGGGTTACACCATATTTCTTGAAAAGATAAACAATAATACTATTGCAAAAATGTGTCCCACGGTCGCTAATGATCCCCCTAGGCACACCAAATCTGTTCAAAATGTTAGATTTCAAAAATGAAACAACAGTTTTAGCATCATTGGTCCTAGTTGCTTTCGCTTCTATCCATTTAGACACGTAATCCACAGCAAGCAATATATATTATTTTCCATTTGACAGAGGAAAAGGCCCCATAAAATCAATACCCCATAAATAAAAAATCTCACAATTTAATATAACATTCATGGGTATTTGATTTTTAGAACTTATGTTTCCTATCTTTTGGCATTCGGGACATGTCTTACAAAACCTATAGCTATCATAAAATAGAGTAGGCCAATAAAATCCCGACTCAAGGACTTTTAAGGTTGTCTTCTTGGCTCCAAAATGTCCACCACATGCGTAAGAATGACAAAATCTTAGGATAGATGGTATCTCACTTTCAGGGATACATCTCCTAATCAATTGATCAGACCCAATTTTCCATAAATAGGGGCCATCCCAGACGAAATACCTGCTGTCATGCTTAATCTTTACCTTTTCATGAGCCGTTAAGTCTCCATGATGCTTACTCGTGGCTAAGAAATTGACTAGATCAGCGAACCATGGTCTTATCGCCTGGACAACAAATAGGTGCTCGTCAAGAAAATCATCTCTGATTGGTTCCAGATCTCCTTTTATAAGGCATCTGCTCAGGTGGTCCATGACTAGGTTTTCCTTTCCTGCTTTGTCCTTAATCTCCAGATTATATTCCTGCAAAAGTAAAACCCAACGAATCAATCTTGGCTTAGATTTTGATTTGGTCAGGAGGTACCTTAAGGCCGCATGGTCAGAAAAGACTATGACTTTTGTTCCCAACAAATACGATCTGAATTTATCCAATGCAAAGATTATCACAAACAATTCCTTTTCAGTTGTAGTATAGTTCTTTTGTGCATTGTCAAGCATCTTAGAGGCGTAGTAGATCACGTGTGGATCTCTACCATTTTTCTGCCCTAGAACCGCACCAACGACTGAGTTGCCGGCGTCACACATCAATTCAAATGGAAGGCTCCAATTTAGTGCTTGGATGATTGGGGCTGATGTGAGCTTCTCCTTAATCTTGTCAAACACCACTTGGCAAGCTTCGTTGAAATCGAAGTCCACTTCCTTTTGTAAAAGCTTGCACATCGGCTCCACTATCTTTGAAAAATCTTTAATAAACCTGCGGTAAAATCCTGCGTGGCCAAGAAAACTTCTAACCTCACGCACGCATGAGAGGTAAGGCAAACTCTTTATAACATCAATCTTAGCTTGGTCTACTTTTATACCTTTCTTAGAAACTACATGGCCTAAGACGATACCTTGTTCTAACATTGATAAGCGTCTGAGGTTCGTCGAGTAGGATCGGCCAATGGGGGGCTGGTCGGGAACACTGTTCCGACTGTCTTCGTCACCTGCAAAGTGCCGGAGGGGGTCTCCGGCGTAAACACTCTGATGCTTAAGTTAGTATGAGTGGTGAAAATGGTAGGGGTTCAACACGCTGTCTTAGGCTTACCCTCTTGTCTTGAATGGTAGGGGTATTTATAGGCGAAGGAAGAGCCCTACCGACAGGGGATAGGCGTTATCTCAGGTAGATGTCGCTGGGTGCCAGAGAGTGACGTCATGGGAGGTGACGTCATATGGGGTGACGTCATGCGTGACCTGGGATGGGATGGCGCCGTGCATATGTCGCGTGAGAGCCCCCCCGTTGATGTCGACCATCCCAGGGCTGGCCGCCAGGCTAGGGGCGGAAGGAACAGTGCCATGTCCCCCTTGGTATATACACTATTCTGGCCTTGTCGCCGGGCGCGATGGCAAAGATGCCCCTAGAGTGGTGTCAATAGTTATCAAACATAAAATGGCATTTTTCAAAGTTTAACACAAGATTAGTGGCCACGCATCTTTTCAAAACGTTTTTCAGGTTAGATAAGCATTGATCAAAATCATCACCATAAACGGTGAAGTCATCCATGAACACTTCAATACCTTTTTCTACATAGTCTGAAAAGATACTAACCATACACCTTTGAAAGGTGGCTAGTGCGGTGCACAATCCGAATGGCATCCTTCTATATGCAAAGGTTCTGAAGGGACATGTGAATGTCGTCTTCTCTTGGTCTTCTAACGCCACTGAGATTTGATGAAATCCCGAGTAACCATCCAAGAAACAGTAGTGGGATTTCCCAGTCAATCTTTCCACCATTTGATCAATGAATGGTAATGGAAAGTGATCCTTTCTCGTGACTTGGTTAAGTCTGCGGTAGTTTATGCAGACCCTCTATCCATTCTGAATTCTTATGGTCCTTTTTACTCCATCCTCTCCTTCGGTCACGGTAATTCCTGTCTTCTTAGGTACAACCTGCACAGGGGAAACCCATGAACTATCAGAGATCGGGTAAATAATTCCAGCATCAAGCAATTTAATAATTTCTTTCTTAACAACTTCCATCATCGGAGGGTTTAACCTCCTCTGGGATTGTCTAACTATTTTCTTA
Organism: Viola odorata; assembly: GCA_963691705.1. Taxonomy (NCBI): domain Eukaryota; kingdom Viridiplantae; phylum Streptophyta; class Magnoliopsida; order Malpighiales; family Violaceae; genus Viola; species Viola odorata. The sequence continues at coordinate 32,577,671 of OY829546.1, forward strand.
TCCTCTTCCACATGAATTTTGTGGGTACAAATGGTTGAGGATATGCCCATGATGTCTGCCAAGGTCCATCCAATAGCTTCCTTGTGTTCCTTCAACACGGTTGTCAATCTGGCTTCTTCCTCGCTGGAAAGCTTAGCTGAGATTATTACTGGCAGAGTTTCGTCTTGGCCTAGATAGGCATACTTAAGGTGTTCTAGCAACTCCTTAAGATTGAGCTTGGGTGCCTGCACAATAGATGGTAAAACTTTAGAATCAGACATGCTAAACAATGAGCAATTCAATGATTCCTTCAATGGTTCAGTCTCGTGAAGATCTGTTAAGATCTCCCTAAGATCTTCTCGGTTTCCCACTCGATCTTTCAATTCTGTCAGTGTCTTAGCTGAGATACTTCTGCTTAAGACAAAATCAAGTGGGTAAGTAGTACTTAAGTCTGCAGTTTCTTCTTCGATAGGGTATAAAATATCAATAAAATTAACACTGTGCATCTCATTTTAATATTTCAACCCCTCCCTAATATAGAACTTAATCGTGCTCCCAAAGAATTCCAAAATGATACTTCCTTCATAAACATCTATCTTTGCTCTAGCTGATCTAAGGAAAGGTCTCCCTAGAAGCACATCTGTTGTATAAGAAGGTAAGTCAGAATCCATCTCAACAATATAAAAATCCACAGGGTATATAAAATTATTGACTTGGACAAGAACGTCCTCTACTACTTCATTAGGATGAATTACGGTTCGGTCAACCAATTGAATCACCACCTGCATTTCTTTCATTGGTCCCATTTGTAATGTCTCGTATTCTTTCAAGGACATCACGTTGATTCCAGCCCCTAAGTCGCAAAGAGCCTTTTCCATATTTTTGTTCCCTATCTTACAAGGGATAGTGAAGATTCCTTGATCTCCGCACTTCTCCGGAAGTTTGCTCTGTAGTACTGAGGAAACATTCTGTGTAAGATTCACTCTCTCCATTCCTGCAAGTTTTCTTTTGTTAGTACAGAGTTCTTTTAAGAATTTTTCATAAGACGAAACTTTAGATATTAAATCTAGCATAGGAATGTTCACTGCCACTTTGCCAAAAATGCTCATGAATTCCTTAGCCTCATCTAACTTCTTCTATTTGGAAGACTTGGGAGGATAGGGTGCTGGAATCTCCACTGGTTCCAAAGGTTTGGAACTTTGCTCATCAGTCTTAGCCACTGGCTTGGCTAAGATCGGCTGGTCATTTTCTATTTCGGCTGGATCGTCAGTCTTTGTCTTAGTCTTACCCAAGATTGATTCCGGCTGAGATTCTGCTTGTATTTCTTCGTCAACATCATCATCCTCATCCTCAAATAACCGATTATGTATCTCCTGGTCCGACTTTGCTCCTTTCCTTTCAGGTAGGACACTTCCACTCTTAAGATTAATAGCACTTACATTGTGCCTTGGATTATTTTCAGTGGTGGAAAGTAGTTTGCCACCTGACTGAGGTTGCTGCGGCTATTGAGTAAATTGGCTGATTTGTTTTTGCATTTCAACATTTTGTTTCTGCATCTCAACAAGACTAGATTGGGTTGCAAGCATACATTTTTGCAACGTCTCTTCTATAGGAACTCTATTAATCTTAAGCGGTTGAGGTGCAGGAGGTAATTGTGGGATATTGGTCTGATTTGCTCCAGGCGGTCTGGGTACGGAGTGTTGGAAATTAATGGGAGATTGTTGGTTGTATTATTGTTGTGGTTGTTGGCTAGGCTGAGGCGGATCTTGCCTCCACCATAGATTGGGATGCTGTCTCCAAGGGTATTGGTTACTTTCATGTGGGAATCTAGGTTGTCCTTGATTGTAACCATATGCTGCATTCACTAGGATTGGGCCTGGATCACCAGGTTGTTCCACCATGTAACAACTATGGGTTGAATGATCTAGTTGTTGGCAAATCCCGCAAATCGAAGGCATATGATTAGTTGCTGCTACTGTAGTTTGTACCTGAGATGTGGCACCTGTAGAAAGATTCATCAAAGTGTTAGTAATCTTATCAAGCTTATTTTCAACATTTAAAGCATTCAAAGAAGAAGGTGCAGAATTTCTCTCTAATGAGGAATTATTTTGGCAATTATCGGCCATTGTTTGGAGAAGCAATTTGGCTCTTGTTGGTGTAAGATCTTGAAGTGCTCCTCCAGCGGCTGCATCTAACCTTTCCTTATCCTTCACACACATTCCATCATAGAAATATTGGATTAGGAGATGGTCAGCCACTCTATGGGTAGGGCAAATGTCTTGAAGGTCTCTAAACCTTTGATGATACTCGCTCAAACTCTCCCCTCCCCTCTGCTGAATGGAAACTAAATTCTTTCTAGTTAGACCCGCCTTAGTCACGTTCCAATATTTTTTCAGGAAGGCAGCGGACATGTCTCCCCATGTTGTATTGGTGTTATGGGGCAAGCTATAGGACCAATTCTTAGCTGAGTCTTCGAGAGACCAAGGAAATTATTTCAATTTGGTCCTCTCGATTGTTACTCCCACTGGTTTTAGGGTATCACATTAGAGGTGAAGGTTCCTCAAATGGTTATACGGATTCTCGTTTGAGTGGCCATGGAACTTGGTTAAGTTGGCTATGATGTTTGTCTTGATAGACCAATCATTCGTCATTGGGGGTAGGTTGATACAGGAGTAGGACACTCGTTCTGCCCCCCTGTTTTGTTCCCTCATCGTCTATTCTTGTTGGTTTTCCTCCATGTTTGGTATTGGGTTTTTAGCTGGGCCTGAATCTTGGCCTAGACTACTAACAGAAGAACTAGAATCTGTTTGTGTACTAGAAAATTCACCGTCGAATTTTCTCTTGGCTTTCTTTCTATTTTGTGCTTCAGTCTTCGTAAGTTCTAGATTTAAAGGTAATAAATCTTCCTTTGAGGACCTAGTCATCAATTGTAAAAGACAAAAATAAAAACAAAACTACAAATACACCGTCAAAAGATCCCCAGCAACGGCCCCAAAATTTGATTGCGTGTCGAGGGCATCAAATTTAGTTGTAAAAAGATATAGAAATGGGGTAGGAATACAACTTATCACTCGTCCACAAGGGACTCGTAGATCATGTTAAGGGGTCCATCCACAAAGATCTTGTTGTGGTTTTGTAATGTTGACTCGACGTCCTCGTCACTGAAGTTGAGGGGTTTTGTTCCTGCAATTAAAATAAGCAAAGCATAGAAAAGAACAAGCAATAATTAAATAGAAAAAGGGCAATCTTAGGCAGAAGGAGATCTTAGCTAAGATTGCAGAATGAGGTTGATAGAAAAATGCCCTTTTTATGCATGTTTTTCCCTCTCTTTTAGGTCTAATTTCACACTTGATACTACTAATTTGGCTTGTTTTCCATCCACTTTGTAGATTTAGACTAAAGGGAGAGACTTGCTGAAAAGCGCGCCATTTGGATGCATTTTTGCCTATCTTACATTGTCGGGCCCTAGATGCAGTTTTGTCATCGAGACCTACCGTCGGGACCTAGACGAGATCTTATGTCCAGGCCTAAACGACGCACGTTCATGTTTCTTTCCGGATGACGCTTGACCAAAGATGCTAAAAAGATTCTAGCGGGATTTCATGTGCAAATCATCCAGCTCAGCATAGAATATTCCTCCCTGCCATTTCGTCCCCTAGTGGGGTTGTTAGGCTATATATAGAACCTTAACTTTAGGTTAAAAGGGGGGCTACTCTTTAGGATATTTTCCATTTTTTAGGGTTTTCAATTATTGTAGCCACCTCTCTAACATTGGGATCTGTTCTTCCTTTATTTTTCCAGAAATTGGATTCCCAAGCTCCAATTAGTTTTTAATCCAGATTTTCGTTTTCATCTGCACCTCTTCTCTGTTTATGTTGCTTTCTCCATCTATCTTGTGCATGATTTCCAGCATGAGTGGCTAAGTCTCTTAGTCTTGGCAGGGGTGTTTTAAGGATTGCAAGAGGATAGTTGGGAGGTCAAAGTGTTCTTAAAACGTTTTCATGATTTTATCCGCTTTCTTGCCATTTTATTGTCATTTCGTGTGAGGTTTGTTGGTAGTTTGATCTTCTATTTGCATGTTTCTCATGAATATTGTCATTTCCATGGTAATAACTAACGTGAGGCCATGGAATAGAGTAGGCACCTAGTCCAGAGTCACCGTGTCGTTTGGTCAAATCTGGCTAGGACAAGAAACCGGTTAGGGCAGACTTCTCAGTGTCTAGCCCTAGACGTGTTTTCTCTCCACGTCATGGGCCTGCGTGTATGACCCATAAGCGTACCTTGGGCGTAGTGTCACGGCCACTCCCATAAGCGTACCTTAGGAGTGACTTCTTTTAAGAAGAGAAGTCGGGGATCCACGTGAAAACAATATTCCTATAACAAGTCTATGGCGTGAAAACAGTCTATCCTTGCACCGATGACCGACTAGACCTCGACGCAATCTGCCGTTTACCCCTCCTAAGATTTCTCCTTTTATCTGATCTATTATCTTTACTTACTTTGTTATTATCTTTATTACACCTGCTAGTCTTTACCATTTTTATTGATATTCTCTTGCTTTATTTTCGTTCCCTTTTTATTTAATTATTTCGTTTGTCTATTATTACTTATTATTCGCATTTTTATTCTCTATCTCAACATCAACTGCCATCGTTGGCTAGATTCGTCTAGACCAACCAACCCCCCCTCCCCCTGTGTTACTTTTATGTCTATTGCATTTTCATCCTCATCATACATTTAGGGCAAGATTAAATTTAGTCCTTCATTTTCCCTGTGGTTCGACCCTGACTTGCCGTTATATACATTAATTTGTGCATCTAGCCTATCAGGAACATAAATATTACTTTTGATGCGTGTTTCGACGGCGCATCAGTCATCTTGCCTAAGATCGATCAAGTCTTAAGCCTAAACGGGAACCGGTTTGTTAAAACAGAACTTGAACTGATTACGAATGAGAGGATAATAAGAACAATCAGTCTCACGAATAACAAGTACGCTCACTCAACCCTCACCAAGAATTAAGTGTTTAGCTACTAGACATAATAATTAAAGAAGAGAATAATTGAAGAACATGAATTAAAATTAAATGCGATATTCAAAGAGAATTCGCAGCAAAAGTGTTTACAAGAACCAGAAGTTGGAAGAAGGAAGATCCTGTAATTGACAGCCTTTCCTAACCTTTAAGAAGGTTAGAGCCCCCACCAATTACGTTCCTTTCCAAATTCCAAACTTCAAATAGCTAAAAGATAGGGATAAGAAAAATCCCAATTGTTCAAATTCGAAAACTAAATAATAAATAAGATACTAAGAGATTATTTTTGTTCAAATAAGATTGCATTCGAGATTTCATCAAGAGATGTAACAGCCAACTGTCTTCTTGATCCGCATTCCGTGAATCTAAGATGAGCACGCCTCTATCTCTGCAATCTTGGCCAAGCCTGCGGCCAAGATTGCCACTTTGTCGCTCAAGGCATCTGTTTCCTTCAAATCTGCTCTTGCCCAAGACTTCCTCCAAAAGAGACATGAAAGAGATTGATTTTACCCTAAACAAACGAGTTTAAGAAGGTAAAATCACATGGAAATAAACGTCAATCACTTACTATCATTTTTAATTAATTTACTGTCGTTAGTTCATTTTTAATTCTCGTCACATTTTATCATCGTTATTATTGTCATTAGCGTCGTAAATCGCAGTTTTATTTTTTCATCACGTATTTTCCTTATTATTAGTATTAATATTTTCAGCTTTAAAAATTATATTTTTGATTATCCGCTAGTCATTTGCTCTTTATTTTTCCGTTATAGGTCATCGCATAAAATTTAGGATTTTAGTATTTTATCACTTTTTTTTAGCATTTTTTATTTTATTATTATTTTTGTTCAAGCTTTTATTGGACCCGAGTAAGTTCGCTCGGACCATTGATCGAACGCGTTATTTCTCTAGTTGACAATTACCTACTCTTTTTTTCATTCACGCCAGTCAACTTCATTTCGTACAATTTTCATGCGAACAAATTCATGTTTCCGAACAAGAAAATAAATACGTTAAAATAATTTTTTCCTTCATTCGCTGTCGACTAGTAAATTCGTCTCATTTTTCTCTACAACTTGGTCACCTCGGATTTTTGAGCTCTCTCATGTCAAGCGAGTTCGCTCGTACCACTACCCGAGTCAAATATCTCGTTCGAGCTCATTTTTGCTCCCGAGTGAAATTTCTTGGAGAAAAGGCTCGAACATCTTTCCTTATCGGCCAGTTATTTTTTATTATTTTTCTAGATCGCGGCACCTCTTTTCATTTCGTAAAATTAATTCCCTAGTATTTTTCCCGTTCCAACCTTCCTCGTTCGCAGATGATTTTTTTTATCGAGGCTTGGGACGAACTTTTGTCGCACACTGTATATCAATTCACTCGTCTTATTTTTCTCTACGCGCTGACACTTTTGGCTCAAGTTTTTGAAACGGTTGTTCGCAAAAATGGCTCGAGGCCATTTAAATAAATTTAAAAGGACAAGATGGTCATCACTGTTGATCTGGTTGACAAAGGAAAGTCAACCAGATCAACGACCCACTATTTACATGCGTGGTGCACGTAAAACAGTGGCGACGAGCAGTAGCGTTGAGCAAGCCACCGAGTTGCTTGCTCCCGTCGCTTCCTGTCCCGTCCGCCATCATCTCCAACGACCATAGCCCTACCAGCACGGCGACGTAGCCACGCCAGCATGACGCGTGGCTCCTCCACGCGCAGCACCGCGTCTCCCTCCACTTGTGAGCTCGCCTATAAATAGGCCACTACCTCCAATAGAAATCTTCACGAATTCACCCCAACCTACACGCTTCTTCTCCCTCTTGAATGATCGCTCACTTAGAGCGTTGGTTGCCACAAGTTCTAAGCTTTCCTTCGATAAGCATTTTCTTGCCTTTTTCTGCCATTTTTGGTTTTAATTATTTGGTTGGTGTTTTGATTAAACCAATTGCTTGTTTGTGTCTTTTTAATTCTTATGCATGCTGTAGATAATTACCATGCTTTTTATTTTTTGATTCGTTGAGTGAAACTTGCGAATTTCAAGTTTTTCGTTAATTATCATTTTTGACATTTTCATGAAATTAAATGTTGTTCTTGCATGTTTTGATCCTTAATTTTTGCATAATCATGTTGTCGAGGAGGAGAGCTTTCCTCGGAGCTCAAAACCAGGCGATTTGGTCGGTTGGTCGAAGCTCCCCGTCGCCGGCAGTGGCGCCGGTGACACGAGGAAGATGATGAACTGTGGCCCCCTTGGGCTTGTTCACGCGGGAAGGGATGGAGAGGTGATGGGCTCGACCCATCACCATTAAAAACCTAATTTTTGGGCCAGGAACTGTTCCTGGCCCATTTCCTTTATTTTTCAAGTTGGACCCGACCCATTTTCATTCTTTCCGAGATCTCGGTTCGCATTTTTTTGTGTAAAATGCTCGCATGCTTCGTACGATATTTTTGTGATTTATGCTTTATTCTTTTTGTGTATCGTATGCATGAAACGTGTAGCTTTTTTCGTAAAAATACTCATGCATTCCATTATGACTATTTTTCGTACTGTCGCTTTAAAATTGTGTACCTATTAACTGTTTAAATTTTTGCAATTTATTCTCCGCAACCTATCACTGTTTAAATTTTCCGCAATTTAAATTGAGTCATTTAATTTACCGCCTATATGGTCGGTCGCACTTGAAATTTCTGCAAATCATTAACTGCTTAAAATTTCTGCAAATCATCAACTGCTTAAATTTTCTGCAAATCATCAACTGTTTAATTTTTCGACAAATCATCAATTGCTTAAATTTTCTGCAAATCATCAAATCTTTAATTTTTCGTAGTTATCATCATTTAAACTTTTGTATGCATCAAATCATCATTTAAATTGCTCGCACTTATGAATTGTCATCATTTAAATTTCTCACACTCGTCAAATCATCATTTAAATTTTTGTATGCATCAAATCATCATTTAAATTTCTCGCACTCGTCAAATCATCATTTAAATTTTCGTAAGCGTCAAAATCATTGTTTAATTTTTTGTATATATCAACTGTTTATTTAAATTCTCGCATGCATAAACCGCTCATTTATCTTTCGAGCTATCACTAACACTCTCATTTTGTAGGTTTAAAATTTAAGCTTCGCTCGAAAGTACGCCTTTCTTTCCCCTTTTATTTATTCAAAGCTTTCCGTAAATATTAATCGTATGCACGATATATATAGAATTGCTAGAATTAAAATCAATCCACATGAACAACTTGTTTAAATGACTCACTTTAAATGTCGTGCTCATTTGTTTTAAATTCCGCTTATATTGACTGCATGTGTTTGGTGGCTTCGATCCCACATCGGTTTATCATTTTAAAACATCTCTTATTTAAATTTGTAATCTGTTAGCAATCCATGATAGAATCACTTAGTAATTAATTTAATCATGCATGGCCCGATGATGAAAAAGAGGGCGCTCATTCGGTCTTACGGAAAATTCAGTCCCATCACACTACGATTAGGGATAATCGATCGGTCTTGAAAACGGTAACCCCGTCCGAAAATATTTTTAAAATAGTAACCCCGTCCAACGATTAATTATTCCTGAGCGGTCCCGATCATGGAAAAGACTAAAGTGATGATTCCTCTAAGGACCCCCTTTTAAAACGCATTTTTATCAAGCATCTTTTAAACACCTCTTTATCAATCGGTAACCGTTTTTGGATGTGACTCGGGTGCATAACACCTTCCCGAGTCCATAATACAACCCCAAACCTTTGTTCTTGGGTTTAGACACTTTTTTTGTGCCTTTAGTTTTTTTATTTTTATTTTTTTATGCCATGACGATTAGGTTCCCTAAGCCTAGAGATAAAAATTAGGGTGGCGACTTCATTAGATGTTGCGAGGCGTCCTTTTACGCCGAGCATCGTAAGGTCTCAGATTCGTCGTATACTCGTGAATTTTTATTTTCGGGGCGCGACAATTTGGCGACTTCACTGGGGACTTTTAGGGTCGGAGGCGGTTTTATTTTTTGAGGTGTTTATTTGTTTATTTACCCACTTTGATAAATTGCTAATTTGTTTATTTATTCGCTTTGATATCAATTGTCATATGCATTTCATAGTGCCCTACACCCCGGGGACAATTACCAAATTAGGAGGGTAGTAGTGACGCCCTAGGACACATGTCCTGGGTAGTGTTCACCAATCCCAACTCGGATGAACCCCTAAATATAGTCGAAAGCTTGCCTGATTCCGCAAGGAATGGGTTGACACTGGACGACACTTTAGGGACCTTTTCATGGTATCATCCGGGAACCGTTCAAGCCAGTTAGAAAAGTCAGAATCAGAGCCCCAGCACATGCATCATGATCATATCTACTTTGTCGTGGCTCTATTTATCTTGTTACCATGATTTCCATTTTTTGCAATTTTTCTTTTGTACGAACTGTAAATTTCTTGCACGTACAGGTTATTTTGGCACTTAAAATTTCTGTCCCACAGGACCCATTTTTCTCATTCAAAATATCAGCATCTACACTTCTTTTATGCATTGTCTTTTCGTCCCCCCCAAAAGTATCAAGTGAAAAAGTGGCTGAAGGATTGAATAAGCAGTGTGGAGGCCTCGGAGTTGCACATCCCATGCATGTTTATCGCTTATGTTTATTTCTCATTTTTTCCCTCTTTTCCCTTTCAGGTTAACAATAGCTCCTCGCAAGCGAATTACTCCGCCAAGGCCCCCATAACTAGACTTCAAGCGCGAAAAATGGCCGAACAAACCAAGACAGAAGAGGCATTGGCTACTAGAATAACAGAGTTAGAAGAGCAAGTAAGGGTTACTTCAGAAAGAGCTGCTCGAGCCGAAAAAGTGCGAGATGAAGTAACCACTGAATTCCCACCCAGTTTTGATCCTAACCTAATGACCGGACCTCCCTCGTACGCCATCACTGGGCCTTCCGGACCCCAATCATTCTCTGTTCCTGGGGGTCAATGGAAATGGGCAAGTGATTACGTGTCGAGGGCATCAAGTTTAGTTGTATAAAAATATACGAAATAAGGGGTAGGAATACAACTTATCACTCATCCACAAGGGACTTGTAAATTATTGTAAGAAGATGTCCACGGAGATCTTCCGGGAATTTATAGTTTTGACTTGACTTCCTCATCACTGGAGTTGAGTGGTTTTATTCTGCGATTAATATAAACAAAGCATAAAAGAGAACAAGCAATAATAAAATAAAAAGAGGCAATCTTAGGCAGAAGGTGATCTTAGCTAAGATTGTAGATTGAGGTTGGTTGTGAACTGTCGTGAGGTAAACACCTAGTAAGGGCGAATATGTGAGCGCACTACTTGTTTAATCGATCATAGACTTTAGATTTTCTCCTTCTCTCTTCATAACTCTGCTATAGATTGGGAGGAACCCCTTTCCAATCCTACTTTCCTCCTATTCAAATCACTTGGAGGGAACCCCCTTTCCTAGTGATCCTGGTCAGTGGACACCTTGCTGGTTAAAGGGTTTATCCAATTGGTTGCTGGCTTGAGGCACATGCATTTTCACAATGGCGTAGGAAAAGACAGAGTCTAGGCCAAGCTACTCCCAACTCAGAGCCCTAGATTGTCAGTCTGGTTAGGCCTATATCAATCCAAGTTCACTAACCTTCGCGAGGCTAGCTGCCTACTTGCGTTTCACTCGCCCCCTTGACGGGAACCGGTTTGTTAAAATAGAACTTGAATTGATTACGAATGAGAGGATAATAAGAACGATCGGTCTCACGAATCACAAGTACGCTCACTCAACCCTTACCAAGAATTAGGTGTTTAGCTACTAGACATAATAATCAAAGAAATAAAGAAATAATTGAAGAACATGAAATAGAATAAAATCTGTGATATTCAAAACCGAATTATCACAGAGTAAATTTTTTACAAGAACTAGAAGTTGGAAGAAGGAAGATCCCGTAATTGACAGCCTTCCCTAACCGTTAACAAGGTTAGAGTCCCCACCAATCACGTTCCTTTCCAAATTCCAAACTTCAAATAGCTAAAAGATAGGGATATAATCCCAATTGTTCAAATTCGAAAGCGAAATAAAATAGGATACTAAAAGATTATTTTTGTTCAAATATGATTACATCCGAGATTTTATCCAAGGGATGTAACAGCCAGCTAGCTTCCTGGTCTGAACCCACCTTCCTTGAATCCATGATCAGCACACCTCTATCTCTGCAATCTTGGCTAAGCCTGCGACCAAGATTGCCACTTTGACGCTCAAGGCACCCGTTTCCTTCAAATCTTCTCTTCCCAAGACTTCCTCCAAAAGAGACCAAATTGGCGTGAAAGAGATTATTTTTACCCTAAATAAAGTAGTTTAAGATGGTAAAAATGCATGGAAATAAACATCAATCAAACCTCACCACACTTGATCAATGCTTGCCCCCAAGCATACTGGACTCTTAACTAAGAAAAAGAAAAGGCAGACTCAAAATAGAGGAAACAAACAGTGGCAAATTTCTTGACAGACAACCCTTAACCGGTTCCTTTACACCTTCATACCTATGACAGTCAGAATACTTCTCAATCGATCCCAACCCTTATGAACAAGGTCTATTCAACACCCCAAACATCCAAATTCCACATGATCATAACATCTTTGCATTCCACAACAGACTCAACAAGACAAGACGTCCACCTACTGGGGTATTCTCCCCTTAATTCAACTGCTCAACATCATCATTTAAATACCTTGTCTGAAAATTTTCTATGCCAGTATTGCTACAAGTTTCTTGAATATTAATGCTTAGTGAGGCAGAAATATCAAGACAAATACACATATATTTTTTTCATTCATTTTTTTTCATTGCTCTACTGTAAGTTTCTTGAGTATTTCCACTTGGTGAGGCAGAAATATCAAGACATTTTATTTCATCATCTTTTTATTATTATTATTATTATTATTATTATTATTATTTTAAGAGAGTATGCAATTTACTGGGCATAAAAGTAGTTCTCTGCATTAGAGCAATTCAGCACAACACAAGGCAACAAACTCCGTTATCCACTAGCACTTTTCCTTAAGCGGATATTAAAAATATTTGGTGGAAGCTTGCCTATTTGTTAAGTCTGTTACACAATGCTAGACCTCATGATCTTATACAATCTGGATGCTTAATGGATACCATGACTCGTACCCTTACTGGTGTTGAATATGTTATCCCATTGAAATGCCTTGTTCAAAAGTAATGGGGACACAAGGTGAAGGATGCTAAAGGTCAAGGTTAAGACATTAAGAAAAAGGCCTTTAGCATAGTCCAAATTTTTGCCGACACTCACATAAAACACATAACACACAAGCCTAAAAACAGTCATGAAAATAAAGAAAATCATGCATCAAACTCTAACTAGACAATCTAGGCCAACTATCTTAGCCTAGATTCACAAAAATGTTCATGCAAGAAAAGAAAATCACAGAAAAGCACATAAAAAATATGTATATACAGACACATCACCTATAAATAGCTCACCACACTTAAAGGACACATTGTCCTCAATGTGTAAATGAGAGAAAAAATTAAAATAAAAAGACACAAAAAATGGAAAAAGAAAAGAAAGAAAGACACGACCTGGGGGCATTTATTGAGTTGCGGTAGGTGGAGGTGGTTGGTTTTGATTTGGCATAGATGGTGCAGAACCATCTTCTTCATCAGAGGAGTCATCACTGCTACTACTGAAATGGTCATCCACATTGTCTCGTATGTGTGCAACAACTTTATCCATGGCTCGGATAAATTTCAAGGAAACGTCAAGGTGGGTCTGGATTTGTTGGAACTTGACCTCCTGCTGCTCCAAAACCTTATCGAGCCTCTCCTACTAATTTCTTTCAATGCTCTGGAATAGAGCCTGCTGCTGGTCTATAACCTGCTGCAGCTGCTTTTGAGCAGACTCTTGGAATTCATGGAACAACTGGTGGTTGGTAGTGAAGAATATGAGTTGCTCATTGATAAGTTTTAGGAGGTGGTCAGCCCATTCTGGAAGCAGTGGATGGTTTGGATCTAGGTCGCATTGGGTTATCTTTGGCTTTTTCGCATCTTGCCCAAGATTGGGCTCTTTTTCTACATCATCAAGCTGGGTTGGCTGTAGCTTGAAGTTCCCATTGATCCTCTTCCCATAGAGGTGATCTGCTACTTGCGTGAAACTTGTATTAAAACAAAGAAAGCCTTTTTCCTCGTGGAAATGACCCATCTGGTCAAAAGCCTTAAGATCCATGATCTTAACGGCACAGGATTTATGCATGTTTAAAGTAGACAAATCAATACCCCTAGCAGTAGCAGTAATATGGGAAATAAGAGTTCCTAGGATCAGCTTAGGGAGCTAATCACATGCCTTGATTTGCCTAACAATCCAGTAGCCTAAATTTACTCTCTTCTTATGCAACATGCACCAAAGTAAAAAGGTTTCAAGCTTAGAAATATTGCCCGAGACATTTGTCTTACCAGAGAGATTAATAGAGAGGATCCTTTGGAGAATCCTCAAGGTAGGATCTCGGATCTAGTGAGCCTTAGCATTCTTATCAAGTTTTCCATTAGGGTCACCAATCAACTCTCCATAGGCTACTGTCTTATCCCAATCAAGGGGATAATCAGTAAGGGCATTCCTATACTCATCAGAATTAAATCCTTCTTCAGTCACAAATCCAAGCAAGAGATTAAATTCATCTATAGACAAATAAGACCACATATCGAGCAACCGAAAATTCACCACATCAGACGCGTCATGATCAGGATTGGCTCTACCATTAGCATACAACTTATCCTGATCAAGCCAGAAGAACGCATGAAATTCCAAATACAACTCAGCATAAGCAGGCAATTCAAGGTACATAAAAGATTCCCACCCAAGATTGATTATGTACTGCCTAATCCTATTACCCACACCCAAGGCATCAAGGAAGGAAAAGTCAAGAATAGTAAATTGAGTAATCTCACATGCATGTTTCTCATTCAATCTAGCCCTGAGGTCAGGGGTATCAGGCCTCAAACATCCATTTAGTGAGATTAAGGGGGGAAGGAATACCTTGGCAGTCTTGGCCACAGGCTTGTCCAAGACTGCAGCTGCATCAGCATCTGAGTCATCTTCGGGCTCAGCTTCATCAACTTTCTTCTTTCCTTTCACAGCCACTAAACGCGTCCTCTTGGCTGGGGCTGCTTCATCACCTGCTTCTATTTTTCTCTTCCCTGATCTCCTCTTTCGCCAAACCTTCTTCATAACGTGGTTCGGAACCAGCTCCCTTCTTCCCAGCCTTCTTGCGAGCCACTTGCTTGGCTCTAGCAAAGGGCTTCTCATCAGAATCAGTCTCCAAAATCACTTCTACCTCTGAATCACCTAGTTTGCTAACCCTAGATTGGGTTTTTGGTTCTTCGGCGAGCTTAATCTTCCTCTTGGTCGGGAGGGTGCCCTAAGGAGACTCAGAGGTCTGAACTGGAGGAGGAGTGGATGAAATTTGCTTTGGGGAACCAGAGGGGGCTGCATCCATGGACATGATTGTCCTCGCTATACTGAGTACTTTGTTGAGATTCTGTGGCAGATCCTTCTCTGGATTTGAGAAAGGGGGATTGAGAAGGGATGGGAGATTTTTACTTTTTCGGAGTAGATTTCGGTGTGGCTGATTTCTTTGCGGATATCTTGGATTTTCCCATGCTTAAAATCGATTGATCGTAGAGTGAAAGTAGGAGAGTGGAGTGATTTTAGCTGAGGATGTTTTGAGAGATAATCGGGTGAGGGCAAAATTTTAGGGATTTGAGGGATTTTGGTGTACGTGGGAGGTAAGGAGTCTATCTCTAAATTAATTCCCATCTGATAATTACTTTTTCAAAAAATATAACCGTTGCTCCTGCTTTTCTCCTCCTTTTTACACGTAATCTGCTCTTCTTTCCCTTTTTCTCCGCGTGTCACCCAATTCTTGGACGAATAAAATATGGCCTAGATAAAAAAGAATTAGCCAAGCCTCCTCACCACACTTAATTCCTCACAACCACTCCAGGAAAAACTCCAAAAAGATCCTGAAAATTCCTGAAAGAGAAAATCAGTAAGTGACTCTGGACTACTTTTGAACAAACAATTTATTCACTAAAATTATAAACAAAAAGCATGGGTTGCCTCCCATGTAGCGCCCTAGTTATAGTCCTAGGCGTGACTTTGTTTTTCTTTCACTGAGTCGTAGGTGGGGCTTCAATCGCCTAATTTTCCTTGAATGTTGGAAATCCTTCTAGGAATGGTTTGAGTCGCTGTCCATTGACCTTGAACACTATTCCTGTCTTTTCATTCCTAATGTCCACTGCACCATGAGGGTAGATATTAGTGATAATATATGGACCTTCCCATTTAGCCTTAAGCTTACCAGGAAAGAGCTTAAATCTGGAGTTGTATAAAAGGACTTTTCCTCCAAGTTGGAGATTCTTCTCAACTATCTTGTTGTCATGGTATGTCTTCATCCTGATCTTAGCTAAGAGCTGGTTATCATATGCTTGATTCCTCAATTCTTCTATCTCATGGATTTGAAGTTTCCTTTCCTCACCTACCTGGTCGTACCTTAGATTGCATTTCCGAATTGCCCAATAAGCTCTATGTTGCATACCTACTGGCAGGTGGCATGCTTTCCCGTACACTAATTTATATGGAGTCATTCCTATGGGAGATTTATAGGCGACTATATGCTCAGAACGCATCATCCAGCCTTTGGCTCCAATCTCGCCGATCTAAGCCAATTGTCTTAGCCAAGATCGACTTGACTTCTCTATTTGATACCTCCGCTTGGCCATTTGACTGAGGATGGTAAGTAGTGGAAATTATATGGGTTACACCATATTTCCTAAAAAGTGAAACAATAATACTATTGCAAAAATATGTCCCACGGTCGCTAATGATCCCCCTAGGCACACCAAATTTGTTCAAAATGTTAGATTTCAAAAATGAAACAACAGTTTTAGCATCATTGGTCCTAGTTTCTTTTGCTTCTATCCACTTAGACACGTAATCCACAACAAGTAATATATATTGTTTTCCATTTAACATAGGAAAAGGCCCCAAAATGTCCACCACGTGCATAAGAATGACAAAATCTTAAGACAGATGGAATCTCACTTTCAGGAATACATCTCCTAATCAATTGATCAGATCCAATTTTTCATAGATAGGGATCATCCCAGACGAAATACCTGCTGTCATGCTTAATCTTTACCTTTTCTTGGGCTGTTAATCTCCATGATGCTTACCCGTGGCTAAGAAATTGACGAGGTCAGCGAACCATGGTCTTACCGCCTGGACAACAAATAGGTGTTCATCCGGAAAATTATCTCTGATTGGTTCCAGATCTCCTTTCACAAGGCATCTGCTCAGGTGGTCTGCGACTAAGTTTTCCTTTCCTGCTTTGTCCTTAATCTCCAGATTATATTCCTGCAAAACTAAAATCCAACGGATCAGTCTTGGCTTAGATTCTGATTTGGTCAGGAGGTACCTTAAGGCCGCATGGTCAGAAAAGACTATGACTTTTGTTCCCAACAAATACGATCTGAATTTATCCAGTGCAAATATTATTGCAAACAATTCCTTTTCGGTTGTGGTATAGTTCTTTTGTGCCTCGTCAAGCATCTTAGAGGCGTAGTAGATCACGTGTGGATCTCTACCATTTTTCTGCCCTAGAACCGCACCAACGACTGAGTTACTGGCGTCACACATCAACTAGAATGGAAGGCTCTAATCTGGTGCTTGGATGATTGGGGCTTGATAAGAATTTGTCTTCTGCCGAAGGATATATGGAGAAATTGGTCCTCCCAGATCAGTGTCCACGACGGTCCGCAGTACCTGCAATACGCCGGAGGGGGTCTCTGGCGGAAACACTCCGATGCTTAAGTCAGTATGGGTAGTGAATTTGGCAGAGCTTTGGCCAGCAATTCATACTTACCTTCCTCCTTTATGGGGGAAGTATTTATAGATGAAAATGGAGCGTTTCTGAGTGATCTGGACCGCAGGGGGCTAACGCTCCCGTTGGACGGGGTTAGAATTCCCCGTTGGTGGAGTGAGCTACCGGTGTAGGTGTTACCTATGTCAGGCAATGCCTACACCCCAAACGAGAAGCTTGTCATGGACTGGGATGGGGTAGCGCCGTCTGTTATAACAGTGTTGAGTGCAAGACCCCTCCGCTGATGTCGACCATCCCAGCGCCAGTCACATAGAGGGAGACCATAGCCTCGATGCTGTCTTTGCGGTAGGAACAGTAGTTGTACCCTCTTCTCAGGGTGTAAGACGAAAATGCCCTTGCCGATAGGCGGATTGTTATCATAAGCCCAACTAAAAATGAGCCCGAGTGTTTACCAAGGGCTAACGCCCTCTTCCCCCGAGGTGCTCTTCCGTATATCGGAGCGTTTCCTTATCAGAAGGTAGTTCGGACGGTTTTTGTCAGGGCCTATAAATTGAAGTTTCTTCTTCGTAAGTTTCTTCGCATTTTCTCGTCCCTTTCTTTTTCATATTTTGCCATGGATGAGCTGACCCGAAATTTCCTGATCTCCAAAACCTTGACCTTGAAAAACCTTACTGAAGGGGACATCGGCTTCCTGGAGAGGATGATCACCAAGACCTCAGAGGATGTCCTGGAACTGCAGGGGGTATTAACCCCTATTTTGTCTAAACAGCTGGGAGTATCTTTGGAGGACTTTAGTCCTTTGGAGTGCTTGGCGAAGATGGCCACCACCACTGCTCACCTTGATGTGGTTGCCTCGATGTTGCGGCAGAGGAAGGACTTACTGGCCTGCTGCCTGAAGGGCATGCTCGGCTGAGCTGACCTCCGTCGCTGACGCTTTGAGGGATATTCCCGTCGTGCCAGGGGAAGATGATGCTGGGTCCAATGCCTGACCGCTGCCTTTGTTTCCTCTTGTTGCTTCTCTCTTATGCTTCCATGAACATATCTGAACGCTAAGGTCGCTCAGGCCATAAATAAATGGTTGTTTTTACCT
Source organism: Viola odorata (assembly GCA_963691705.1). Classification (NCBI taxonomy): domain Eukaryota; kingdom Viridiplantae; phylum Streptophyta; class Magnoliopsida; order Malpighiales; family Violaceae; genus Viola; species Viola odorata. The sequence goes on from OY829546.1 coordinate 32,595,655, forward strand.
TTTCCCAGTCTTCTTTTTTCTCGTTTATGTTCTTGCTGCTTTGGCTGAATATGCTGGTGGCAAGCCCAACTGAAAATGAGTCTTCCTCGAGATGTACCATTTCAGTGGTTGTGTTCTGGGAATTAGCAATGAATATTTTGACTCAATTGTTTCCAAAGCCGCCTCTCCAGGGGTAAGTGGTTGGGTGGTTACTTGGTGCCTTTTGATTGGCGCATTTAGTGAGCAGGTATGCTGGTGTCGGATCAGATTCTGTTATTGCGCTTATTTTTCCCAGGCATTTTAATTGATTTCTCAGGATCCGCTCGGGGATCGGAGCGCTTCCTCGGCTATTTAAGGGAAATACTTTCCCCTTTCCCTGTTCATCTTCATCCTTTCCTTCTCCTTGCTTTTTTGCAGGTTGGGATGGCAGGTTTTTACAGGCGTGATTCCTTGCCAACTCCTCCGACTTCGCCGGATTAGGATGATTCTCCTCTGACACCACCGTGGAGACCTACCAAGTGTCTTGCCAGTCGCTAGGGTCGCAAGAAACCAGTGAAAGTGAAGAAGCAGACCTTTGAGTCCTTTTTTCTCGGCTTTGTGCCCCACTACCTGATGCTATCGAAAGGTGATGAGACGTCACCGTCTGCCCTTCCTCCTCTTTTCGAGAAAGAGGCTCTTACTCATGGCACCGATTTGAGGCTAGCAACTTCTACTATTGGGGAGAGTTCTCGTGCCCGTTATGACAAGATGGTAGCCCACACGACAAAGCTTGTGCCTAAACCTGCCGAGTATTCCCTTTCCTACAACAGTGGATTACCATCGTCCCCGGAGGACTATGATTATTTCTATGACGCGGACTGGGCTGATGAGGATTAACGCCTTTGTGTTGTATATGCCTATTGGCATTTTATGAATGAGATGATGTTTTCTGCCTTTTTCTTTTGTCGTTATTTTCCGTTAGCCTGCTGGTCTTGTTGACAGCCAACGCAAGCGGTGGGCCTTGCCGGGGCAATCGTTTCGTAGTTACTTTGACTGGGTCAACTCTATCGCCCTTTTGGGGAATCACGACAAATAACTTCTCTTTTTTAAATTTCTTTAATGTGCTTCCATGTGTTCAACTTCTTTTTACACGCGTCTCCGCGCGATTGGTGGCTCAATTAATGCAGTGGCATTTTAATCCTTTAAGAAGGGCCATTTTCTTTTTTCAAAACTTTTGCCCTTGCTTCGAATTTTTCCTCTTATCTTCCTTCGTCTTCTTCCCCGAATATCTTTTCGGCCGCCTGTCATCGTCCGCCAATTCCTCCGTAAATCTTCCCTTTCAAGGTACCAATTCAATCCTTCTCAGATTTCCTTTTTGCTGGTTTATTATGGCTAGAAATAGACCTCGCCAGGTTATCTGGAAATCCATGGATCCGGAGGTCGCGCAATCACCCAGTATTTTTACATGCGATGTGGTTCTGAAAGCCGAACTGGAGGAACATGGTATTACCTTTCCTCCTGGGTATGAGCCTTTTGCCCCTGGAAGTGATATGCGGCTCCAGAATCCGGCGTGGGGTCACAGTAGACTTCTTTACATTAAGATGTTCCTTTACGGTTTCCGCTTTCCTGTTCATGAATCGATACTAACGCTACTGCGGGAGTATAACCTTAATCCTGCCCAGATAACTCCCTCTTCCTGGTGTGCGGTTTATGCTTTTCTTCGCGCTTGCGAGTTGAAGAACATTTCTACCCCATCTCTCAATTTATTTCGCAAATTCTTTAGTATGAATTGCCATAATTGTTTAATCGAAATTACTCCTCGATGGGATGACGTGTTCGTGCAGTCGTTCTGGCAGTGTTTTCACGGCTTTAAGAAGGGTGTAGCTGATTGGAAAAGCAGTTTCTTTGTTCTAGAGCTACCATCACGTTTGTGGCGTCTTAATTTCAACCAGGAACTGATAGGACCCATTTGGTCGAATCCCTCGATATTGACCAGGGCTGAGTTAGAGCAAGCTAACGCCCTATTAGACGAAGATACTCACTACCGCATCCATGACTTTGCTTTGTTCAAGCCTCTAGAGGAGTGTGCTATGGGTGAGTCTGCCTCTTTCCGCGCTCTCTTTACTTTTGTCTTTGCGCGTTTCTTTTGTTATAAGATGCTAACAGAAGATGTCCCGGTGACGCTGGCGCTCCTTTAAATGTAACGCCACTTCAAACTTTACCAGCCTCCCCCACTGCCGAGGGCTCCAATCAGGGTAGCACTCGACCCCCGAGGAGGAGAGTCAAGACGGTTGCCTGGGGAGGGCAGAGGCCTGTCAGCTCTGCCCGAGCTTCTCACTTTGTGGAAGATTGGCTACCAGATCATCGCAAGGGGACGAACTCCAGCCCAACCGCAACGAGGGTGATTGCTAGTGACGATGAGGATGTGGATGTCAAATCGGACCTTTGTCACGCTTCTTCCTTGCGCCGGAAAAAACCTCGATTGGCCACGAACGAGCGGGCCACCGGGACATCTTCTGTAGATGCAGCGACTGCTCCCATCCCTGCCGTCTCGCCCAAGACAAGTGCCTCCCAACCGGTGAAAGTTACTGAGGCGCCGGCTGCCACTTGCTCTACCGAGGTGGAGGTCCCACCGACGGCATGTCCTCTTCCTACAGTTGACGCTCCCGATTCTCCGATTTATCACTGCATTCCTGACATAGTGGCCACGTCTTCTGTTGCGGATTCAGCTGCTGGGCTACCGCCTAAACCCCTTCCACAACTGTTCTTTTCTCCTATCACGAATGTTTTTTCCCAGAGTTCTTCTCCGGCTCCCTCAATCAATCTTTCTTATGGCGGCCCTAACGAGACCCTGTCCTATCGTATGAATTTGAAGGGATTCTGCTTTGATGGTCTTCGTGCTGTCGGGGTTCCCCAACCTTTTTCCAGAGACGAGTTTACTGCGCCTTTGATAGGGGAGATGCTGCACTCCCAGAAGGAGAAGGAGAAATTTCTTCAGCTTCCTCCGACGGCCCGCTTCCGCCATATGATGAATGATTCTCTGGATTTCTTCCGTCACCTGAACTATCTGTTCGAGATTCATGATCGCGAGTCACGCAATTTCTCCAACGCGCTGTGTGTTAAGAAAGTGCAGCTTGAAAAAGCGGTAGACCAGACAAGGTTGCTAACACGTCTCTGCGACGAGTCGCAGAAAGAATTGAACAGAGAGAGGTCTGTCGGGAAAGTAAAGATGGAAGTTCTAGAGGCAGAGTTTGCGCTGGAGAAGAAGAAAATCTCCTTCTTCGTGAAGAGATATCAGCTCGAGACGAGGAGTCCGCTAGGACATCATTAAAGGAGGAATGGTGGAAGAAGAAGGTCTTGGAAGTCTTCGTTTCTGGATTCACAACCCGTTTCAAGGGTAATTCTTCTGACCCTGCCCAGGTTGCTGATTATATTTCTACCGTGATGGATGAGGTTAGCAAAGGCGGGATTGGTCCGTCTGCTCCAGAAGGGGAAAGGGGCTAACGTAACAATTGGGGCGCCGCTATGCTTTTCGAGAAGTGCCACAATGGGTTTCTAGACCCTTCCTTGTTATTCTTGTTGTTGTTTGCCTCCTTTTATTTTTTCCTGAAAACCATTTGACATTATTCCTTCTGTAATAACGCTGACGCTACGTAGCCTTTATCGCACTTGCGTGAATAATTGTGATGCTACCGTTATTTCTTCACTATCTTCCTTGTGTGTCGCGCCGTTTGGCGAGGCCAGCGCTGCTTTTTAGGCCATTAAATGCCGCAGTCCCTCCATTTAATGCACTTTGAAAGGTAATGATGGAAAAAGACACGTGTCTTTCCACAAAGAGCCACTTGAAGCAAGCATTTTCTAGGGAGACGCGAACGCTGAAGCGTTTCATTATTGCTTTTAAACTTGTACCTTCTTGCGCGTGCCCTATTTTCCGACGCGTTGCTTTGCCATGTGTCTATTGTTGATTGGTCACGCCCTTTCAGGGTTATATATGATGTTTTCTCCTCCTCCTTTTTCTTTTTTAATCTCCTCTTTCGCACGCTGCTGCCTTTTGGACAAATAACTCGCGCCGCTCTCTCTTTCTGGTCTGAGACTCCTGGTATTCTCTTTGCGAAGGTACACACCCTTTCTTTCCTCGTCACTTCTCTTTATTTGGGCATGGCTAAAACTAAGAAGCCTTCCGAGGAAGGGGATCCTCAAGGGTCCACCGGGGAAGAAAATTAATATTACCCCCACTTCTCTCTATACTCCGCCCTTAGTTAATCGCAAGCTTGCTGAGTGCAATGCGCGATTTCCCAAAGAATATCTCGTGCGCGCTGCTTCTGAATTACTTCACCTGAATAGCGTTCTGCCCCGGTAACAGTAGAATATTGTATGCTAAGTTGTTTGATCATGGGTTTGTCTTCCTCTTGACCCGCTTGTCAAGTTGCTGTTGGCTGATTCTGATTTGGCTCCGGCTCAGTTGAGCCCTAACGCGATTTGCGTTGTTAGTGCCTTTGCCGTACTGTGCCGTTTCAAGGGGATCGAGTCTCCCACTTTGGCCTTGCTTCATGACATTTTCCAGTTGTATTCGCGTAAGGGGGTGATATCAATATCCCCTCGTTATGAAGATGGCTCATTGAAGCCCTTTACCTGGAAGCTTATGGGCATTGAGTCTTCTGTTCCTCATTGGAAAGAAGATTTTTTCATTATTGATTTGCCCGAGCCGTTATGGAGGGCCGGCTTCAATGAGAAAATTAAAGATGGAGCTTGGGGCCATCGGAAACCCCTTTCTGATCCAGAAGATGGCTGGTTGAAGACGCTACTTCAACTAGATTTCAGCGTTGATGCCCGAAAAGTGGCTAACGGTCTGGATATGGAACAATGCAAGAAGGGTGAGCGTTTGACCTTTTTCTTTTGTATTGCCAAGAGGTACTAACGCTAACATTTCTGTAACTGTGTAGTGCCTCCGCCTGGTTGGGAGCCTGAGTATTTCCGAATGAAAAGGAAACAGGAACAAAGGAAGAAAGCTGTAGCCGAAGCCAAGGCTGCTGCTGCTGCTGCTGAAGGAGAAAACACTGCTACCGCTACTGCTACCACTACGGGCACTACCCAATCGCCGCCTCCTCGCACCCTCGTTGCAAGGAAGAAAAGGGCGAGGAAAACACGTGTCACGCAACCCGTTTTCTCCCAAACTATTGTTTGTTCGGGGGCGACAACTGATCCCATTCCTATCGGAGTACCTCTTGTTTCTTCAGTCACCTAGGTGTGCATTCATTTCTTTCTACGGTTTTCTTCCATTTCGCATAATTTTCTTATCATACTCTGCGTTTTCAAGGAAGCTGCTACTGTTTCTACTCAGTCAACCTCTCAAGGTGACATGTCTGTCGCTGAGGTCCTTCGAGAGCGTCAGAAGAGGGCTCGCTATGAGCTTCAGCACAGCCCCTCTTCTTCTGCTGCTAATCCTTCTCTGAATATCCCTGAGGGCGAGGGTATTCCTGTTGACCAATCGCAGGGTATTGATTTCGGTGGTGGTCCTCACATTTTAGGTGGTTCCTCAATCTTCTCCACTGCGACAGGCTATAACCCGAGTGCCCTTAATCTTGAAGCACTTGGGGGAGACGGGTCCCCTGTGCCTAACGCGGGAGGTTCCAGCAGTCGACCTCCTTCTCCTACCACTCTGCTCTTTGTCCTGATGTCTCCTCCCCCTATCGCGAGAGGTGGCCCTGCTCCCGCTTTGATAGCCGGTGTCTCTCATTATAGTCCTCCCCTCATGCCTACTCATCATCTTAGTTTGCGCTCCTTCAGGGACAACATTTTGCAGTTTCCTACCGAGGCTGATCACGATACCATCCTCGCGTCTACCACTTATCTGGCGGCCAAAATTATGTCTCTTCCAAGGGAGAGGGATGCCTTCGCGGCTAGGAGCGAGCAGGAGCATATAAACTTTCTTCGCTCCCAAACATTATCTGTATTCTGCCATCTCCATTACTTGGATGAGGAGAATGCTAGGGTCGTAGCAAATGGACAGGGAGAGATAAATAGGTTGCTGAACGAGCGGCAGAGTTTTATGGATGCCCTTAACGTTGCCAACCAAGAGACAGAGACTGTCCGACAGGAGGTGACGACTATTAAGCAAGAACTAGAGGCTGTCAAGCTTGCTCTGGAGGAGGAGAAACGGAAGAGTGCCAATATGACCGAACGCCTTTCTCGGGAGGAGAATGAGTTGCGTCAGGAGAGGCAGAGGAATGCCGAATTATCTGCCGATCTTGCTCTAAACGCTGAGAAGAACCAGTGGTACTTGAAGGAAGGCGGAGGGCTCATGTCGGAGGCTTTGATGCATCATTATGGGGTAGAAAAACTCCGTATTGATGATCTCTCCGCGTATTTTGATAGGAGAATCCCCACTGTTACTGATGATGGCTTCTATCAATGGAAATCACAACAGCAAGGAGGAACCAATGCACCGTCCGCTCCTTAGGCTTTGAGTTTTAGATGTATTCTGATTTTTGCAGCTACTGAACCCTTCCTTATTTTGTAATATTGACAATATCACTCATTGCCTTGGTTAGGCCACCCCTTTTGAACGGAATTTCCTTGTCTGCTTTGCTTCATAATACTGCTTGCGCGATTATTCACCCGTGGCGTTTGCTGCCGCGTTTCAGTAGATATGCCCATTTTGCTCTCGCATGTCTTTTCGTACAGGTTCCTCGGCCGCCTTTTTGATGGCCTTATCATTGCCCTCTGATAGCATTTCCAAGAATGAATCGGCGTTGCTCACATTCATGCCGCTCCCTGTTGTTAGGGGAAGCTTTCTTGCCCCGTTAGGCCTGCTGCGACGGTGTTGTTGCAGTATGGATGCCTTTCCAGCCTTACTTCACCGGGTATCGCCCGCTCAGTTACTAGCTGGGGTATCCTTTCCTTCCTTTCGTTGAAGGTTGGCTTGGGGAGTGCCTCGTCTTAGTGAGCTGTCTGATCAGGACCAGCCATCACAAGGATAGGATTTTCACTCCCAAGCGTTGAAACCTCGCGTCTCTGGAACGTGCCTCGTCTCAATGGGCCGTCTATGGGAGCACGGTTACCACAAGGATAGGATTTTCACTTCCAGGACGGAGTTGGTCTCTCCTTGGGGTCGTGCCTCGCCTTAATGGGCCGTCTATGGGAGCACGGTTGCCACAAGGATAGGATTTTCACTCCCAAGGATACCGGGGCGTGCCTCGTCTTAATGGGCCGTGTATGTGAGCACGGTTGCCACAAGGATAGGATTTTCACTCCCGGGGGTGTTTGGGGTCGTGCCTCGTCTTAATGGGCCGTCTATGTGAGCACGGTTACCACAAGGATAGGATTTTCACTCCCAACGCTTAGCCATGCCAGGGCGTGCCTCGTCTTAGTGAGCTGTCTGATCAGGACCAGCCATCACAAGGATAGGATTTTCACTCCTGGCATTCTTCACTTATCTGCATTTTATCAACAGCAAACGCACAGGAAAATATATCTTGTTAGAATAGCATTGATATTACCAGATAGGATGGGCAAGTTCCTGGTGTGGTATAGCTTCAGCCGAGCTATATTCCAAGAGTTCTGCAGGGGCATTCCATCGAGCGTTTCCAAGTGGTAAGCTCCTCTTCCCACGACACGGGTGACGCGATACGGTCCATCCCAGTTTGGGCTGAGTTTTCCCATGCGTTGCCCTGCCGCTCGTCTATCTCTGAGCACTAAATCTCCAACTTTGAGCAATCGCTCTCTCACTTGCCGGTTGTGGTATTGTGTCATTTTTATTTTGTAGTGCATAGTTTTCAGGTGAGTTTCTGGTAGGGCGTCAAGGTTAGCACGTAACCTCCCCTCATTATTTTCTTCTTTGAAATGAGCCACCCGAAGGCTCATCGTCCCGATCTCAACCGGTGTGACAGCTTCGGTTCTGAATGCTAACGCAAACGGGGTCTCTCCAGTGCTGGCCTTGACAATCATGTGATAGGCCCATAGTACGTATGGCAGTTCGCCTGGCCATTTCTTTTTGGAACCTTCCAGGTTTCTTTTGATGCCACTAAGGATGCTGCAGTTGGTTACTTCTGCCTGGCCATTGGTTTGAGGGTGCGCCACGGAAGAGAACCTTTGTTCGATCTGAAATTCCGCACACTGATCCCTGAAGAATTGGCTTGTGAACTGTGTTCCATTGTCGCTAACCAGTATGCGCGGTACCCCGAATCGCATAATGACTTGGTGTTTGAAAAAATGCCAAATTTTTTCAGTGGTGATGGTGGCTAACGCCTCGGCTTCGGCCCATTTTGTGAAGTAGTCTACTGCCACGACCACAAATTTCAACTGAGATCTAGCCTTTGGAAACGGGCCTAAAATGTCAATGCCCCATTTGGCAAACGGGCATGGAGCGATTATTTCTGAAATTTGCACGACCGGTTTTCGAGGAATCTTAGCATATTCCTGACATTTCTGACAGGTTTTCACGAAGTTATGACAATCTCCTCGTATGGTGGGCCAGTAGAATCCCGACCGAAAGACTTGGGCTGCCAGTGTATCGCTGGCGATGTGCATGCCGCATATCCCTTCGTGAATTTCTCGCAACACATGCAACCCTTCTTGTTCCGTTATGCCTTTAGCGGCTGGGTGGGAGAAGCACCTCCGTATTAATTCTCCATTGTAATATATACATCGCGCCGCCCGTTTCAGGACTTTCCTTCTTTCCGTAATTTCTTCCTGTAGCCTATCATGTTTCAGATATTCTACCACTGGGGTTCTCCAGTCACTTTCTATTTCCTCCACACAAAACGATGCTTGCTCTTCCATGAAAGAGGGTGTGGATAACTCCCCGTAGTGCATTTTGTTGGGTATGGAGGCTTCCACGTTGGCTGCCATCTTGGCGAGGCTATCAGCCTCTTCATTATTTTCTCTGGGGATATGTTCAAAGGTGACCCGAGTGCCTTTTCTCTGCATCTCCGACAGCTCACGCTTTACTTTGGCCAAGTATTGAATCATGATGGGTTCTCGGGCTTGGGAGTTTCCTAAGACTTGATCCATTATCAATTTAGAGTCTCCTCGTATTTTTAGGCGCAAGCCGCATTCCTCCTCCGCAACGGTAGAGGCTTCGACGGAGAAGCTGTTTCCAATTCTGAGTCATGCCAGCAACGCTTCGTATTCAGCGGCATTGTTGGATAACGGCTGCAGGATTCTGATGGCGTATCGCATTTCCATGCCGTCTGGTCCCACCAGGAAAATACCTGCACCTGCTTCTGACTGGTCTGCCGACGCATCTTTGGTGAATGTGCATTCCGCTATGAAGTCTGCTAACGCTTGGGCTTTAATTACCGGTCTGGCTTTGTACTGCAGCCGGTATTGTTTGAGCTCGATTTCCCAGATCAACATCCTCCCTGAAGACTCAGGCTTTCTAAAGATTTTTCTCAGCGACTGATCAGTGAGCACAATGACAGGGTGGGCTTGGAAGTATCGGTCCATCTTTCGCGTTGCCTGTATTAGGGCAAGCGTTATCTTCTCGATGCGAGCGTATCGCAGCTCAGCATCTTTCAATATGTGACTCACGAAAAATACAGGGCGGTGTACATGCCCTTCACTTCGCACAAGGACGGCGCTGACTACTTCGTCAGCCACTCCCTAGTATAGATATAGCTCATCGCCGGACTCAGGCCTCGTTAGCACTAGATCGGATGACAAGTAAGATTTCAGCCCTGCAAACGCATTTTCACATTCCTCTGTCCACCCGTATGGGGCCTTGTTTCGAATGACCTTGAAAAAAGGCAGGCATCTCTCGCCTTGCTTAGATATGAACCGTCCTAACGCGATGATGCGGCCGGTGAGCTTCTGTATTTCTTTGACGGTCCGAGGGGATATCATGTCCTGAATGGCCTTTATCTTTGAAGGGTTCGGTTGGATACCCTTCCGGCTGACCACGTAGCCCAAGAATTTACCCGTTTGGAATGCGAACATACACTTTCGTGGATTCAGCTTCATTTTGTACTTTTCCATCACATTGAAAACTTCTTCCAAGTCACCAAGGTGGTCTTTGAAGCTTCGACTTTTGATCAGGATATCGTCCACGTAAACCTCTACATTTTTCCCGATTTGCTTTTCGAAAACCTTATTCGCCATGTGCTGGAACGTTGCTTCGGCATTCTTCAGCCCGAACGGCATTGCGGTGTAGCAATATGTAGCCCTAGGGGTGATGAAGGCAGTTTTTTCTTCATCTTCTATGGCCATAGGGATTTGGTGATACCCCGAGTTGGCATCTAGGGAGCTTAGATAAGCGTATCCAGCAGTTTGGTCAACCAACTGATCAATTCGAGGAAGGGGATAGCAATCTTTGGGACAAGCATTGTTCAGGTCGGTGAAATCGATGCATATGCGCCAATCTCCGTTGGGCTTTGGAACTAACACCGGGTTAGCTAGCCAGGTTGGGTATTGGACTTCTCGGATGAACCCCGCATCCATGAGTTTTAGTAACTCTTTCTCGATAGCTGCCACTTTCCCTGATGAAAAAGCACGTCGTTTTTGCTGAATAGGCTTGGCATCAGGGCTAACGTTTAGTCGATGTTCCGCAATTTCTCGCGAGATTCTGGGCATGTCCACTAGTTTCCATGCGAATTCTCCCTTGCATTTTCTTAACAGCCGGGTTAGTTGCACGTTCTCTTCGGGGCTCAGTTTCTCACTGACCAAGAGATTCGCTTCACTGTCCTCACCGATAGGCATTGTCATCATCTGATCTAGCGGCTAAGTGCATTTTTCTTCTTTATCATCGAAAGGATCGTCTGCCACGCAAACGTAGCGGTCACAACTCCTTTGAGTCATAAGTGAATAACGCTCAACTGCCAGTTTCTGGTCTCCTTTGATTGAGACCACGCCGTCCCACGAGGGGTATTTCATCCGCAGGTGTTTTTGGGATATCGCTGCCCCGAAATGATTGAGGAACGGTCGCCCCAGTATGGCGTTATATGGTAACGTTAGGTCCACGACCAGGAATAATAGCTCTTCAGATCGCTTGGAGGTGTCTTCTCGGAAGTACACTGGCAAGGATGTTATTCCGGCTACCGGAATCGGTACCCCATCAATCCCAACAATTGGCCTCGTGCATGGCGCTAGCTCGCCGTTAGGGCATTTCATCAAGTTGTATGCTTCCAACGAAAATAGATTTACTGCGCTCCCGTTGTCAACAAGGGTTCTTCTCACCCCGTGACTTCCAATGACGGGTGTTACTACCAACGCGTCGTTATGCGGGAAAACAATGCCTTTTTCGTCTTCTTCTGAGAAGGACAATATCATTATGTCTAAGGCACTGGTCACCTCAATTTTTACCTGCGCGTTCTCTCGCTTGCGCTTTTCTCCAGGATTGGCCGTTTGTGGCAGGGCCTCCTCGAAGTAGGGTGTTCCCCCGGCGATGATATTAATCATAGGCATCTGATCGCTATGGACAACGAGAGCTTCTCTATTCTGTCCAAGGGGAATTGCGTTAGCCCCCATGGCGTGTGAAGGCGTTTGCCTCTGGTCAGTTGTCATTCCAGTTGGGTTGTTCCTGGCTCCTTCTCTTGCCTTGGTGGAAAATTCTCCAAGGTAGCCCTCTTCGACCAATCGCTCTATGGCTAGTTTCAGTTCTCTGCATACATCTGTCGAATGTCCCTTGACCTTGTGGAACTTGCAATACGCGTTTTCCCTTCCCCCCATGATCACTCCTGGCTTCACAGGAGCTGGGTATCGAATGGGCAGATTTCGCTGTTGGACTATCGCTAGGATTTCCGCCCTTGGGAGTATAAGAGATGGAAGGTCAGGATCATATATCCGGCCCTTTGGCAGATCTGCTTGTTTCCGAGTGGGGGACCCTCCGGGTCTTCCTTTTGAGAAATTGCCTCTCTGCCGGTTAGAGGCCTTGGCAGTATGCTCTTTTCGTTGTCCATGATCCTCAGTGGGTCGCGTGTCAGGGGCGCTGCTATGCGGGGCGTTAGGGGCCAAGTATGGGTCCGTTGGCATGTTTCGGATCCATTCCCTATTTTCCTCCTCTTCCATCCTCGCATAATTATGCGCTTTTAGTCTCAACGTATCCAGGGTTAACGGCGGGTCCACCGTTAACGTGTCTCTCAATTTTCCGTATCGACAATTGCGTTTCAAGGCCTCAACCGCAAAATCAATAGTGACCCCTGGCGTTAGGGACATTTCAAGATCAAATCGACCTAAAAAGTCGTTCACTGATTCCTGCGGTTTTCGATGAATATCGAATAGTGCAGCTGCTGACTTCCTGATATGAATAGCCGTGCTAAACCGACTTTTGAATTTTTCTTCCAGTTGAGAAAAATTATCAATAGACCCGGCCGGGAGTCCCTCAAACCAAAGACGTGCCACTCCTGACAGCGTCATTACGAAGATCTGACATAGTGCAGCATCACTGCGGGTTTGGAATTGCACAAAGTCTTTCACCTTATTGAGGTGAGAAATGGGATCTTTCGTGCCATCATATGATTTTGCAGGGAGTTTCACATGCCGATGGACCCTGTGGTGCCTGACACGGTAACTGAACGGGTGGCCAGCGTTAACATCAGGGACCCCACGAGGCTGATGCGGGTGTTGAATTTCAACGTCGTATCTGGGATTCTGAGGGTCATATTCTTGATGCTGCCTGGGAGATCGGCTGCGGCTTCTTGGAGTTCGAGCTCGTCGACCTCTGCTGCTAGATCTCTCACTGTATCTAGGAGATTGTTCTCAGAATATCTCCCCTCGCCGATCATCCCAGTGTTCTCTGTACTCATCACGTCGGCGGGCTACCTTAGGGATTGGGATTTCCCCCCTGTATTGTCCAGAATGTTCAACAGGTCCACGTGTGAGCGGCAGGACATTTATGGGGGCCGATGAGAAAGGTAAGGAGGACGGGAGTCCCCCAGATTGTCGGGGCGATAATGGTCGTTCGTTGACAATGGACGAAGTGAAAATTACTTGGGAGGACACACCAGGTCTCGAGGCATGAGGAGTAAATCCAGCAGCTATCTCTGTCAACTGATCCAATTGAGCTTGGAGAGCTGCTATTGAGCTTGCGAAAGGGTTGTTTGCTTCGCCTATCACGGATCCACTTGCTTGGGGGGTAGAATGACTGGTTCCCGCTATGTGGGAAAAAGGGGAACAAATCTGGAAGGTAATTTCTTCCGTACTTTGCCCAGGAGGAAGATCTGATTCTCCCACAGTGACATCTTGCACTAGGGTAGAGATATCAGAGGTAGCGAAAGCAAAAAGTCATCGGCGGGTGTTGTAGGGGATGCTGGAGGATTGGGACAGCGCGGGATCTGACTCTGAGGCCATAACCCTTCTAGTTTCGGGGAGGAAAGAGCTTGGTTATTAAGGATGCTCACTTAATAGAACCAACACTCTCAACGAAAGCACCAATTTGATAAGAATTTGTCTTCTGCTGAAGGATATATGGAGAAATTGGTCCTCCCAGATCAGTGTCCACGACGGTCCGCAGTACCTACAATACGCCGGAGGGGGTCTCCGGCGGAAACACTCCGATGCTTAAGTCAGTATGGGTAGTGAATTTGGCAGAGCTTGGGCTAATAATTCATACTTACCTTCCTCCTTTGTGGGGGAAGTATTTATAGATGAAAATGGAGCGTTTCTGAGTGATCTGGATCGCAAGGGGCTAACGCTCCCGTTGGAGGGGGTTAGAATTCCCCGTTGGTGGAGTGAGCTATCGGTGTAGGTGTTACCTATGTGAGGCAATGCCTACACCCCAAACGAGAAGCTTGTCTTGGACTGGGATGGGGTAGCGCCGTCTGTTATAACAGTGTTGAGTGCAAGACCCCCCGCTGATGTCGACCATCCCAGCGTCAGTCACATAGAGGGAGGCGATAGCCTCGATGCTGTCTTTGCGGTAGGAACAGTAGTTGTACCCTCTTCTCAGGGTGTAAGACAAAAATGCCCTTGCCGATAGGCGGATTGTTATCAGGGCTGATATGAGTTTCTCTTTAATCTCGTCAAACGCCACTTGGCAAGCTTCATTAAAATTGAAGTCCACTTCTTTTTGTAAAAGCTTGCACATCGGCTCCACTATCTTTGAAAAATCTTTAATAAACCTGCGGTAAAATCCTGCGTGGCCAAGAAAACTTCTAACCTCACGCAAGCATGAGGGGTAAGGCAAACTCTTTATAACATCAATCTTAGCCTGGTCTACTTCTATGCCTTTCTTAGAAACTACATGGCCTAAGACAATACCTTGTTCTACCATAAAATGGCGTTTTTCAAAGTTTAACACAAGATTAGTGGCCACGCATCTTTTCAAAACATTTTTCAGATTAGATAAGCATTGATCGAAATCATCACCATAGACGGTGAAGTCGTCCATGAACACTTCAATGCCTTTTTCCACATAGTCTAAAAAGATACTAATCATACACTTTTGGAAGGTGGCTGGTGCGTTGCATAATCCGAATGACATCCTTCTATACGCAAAGGTTCCGAAGGGACATGTGAATGTCATCTTCTTTTGGTCTTCTAACGCCACTGGGATTTGATGAAATCCTGAGTAACCATCCAAGAAACAGTAGTGGCATTTCCCAGTCAATCGTTCCACCATTTGGTCAATGAATGGTAACGGAAAGTGATCCTTCCTCGTGACTTGGATAAGTCTGCGGTAGTCTATGCAGACTCTTCATCCATTCTGAATTCTTGTGGTCCTTTTAACTCCATCTTCTCCTTCGATCACGGTAATTCCTGTTTTCTTAGGTACAACTTGCATAGGGGAAACCCACGAACTATCAGAGATTGGGTAAATAATTCCAGCATCAAGCAACTTAATGATTTCTTTCTTGATAACTTCCATCATCGGAGGGTTTAGCCTTTGATAAGATTCAGACTTCTGGAGGATCGGGGGTGTGGATTATGGCCGTATAGAGTTACTGTAGTCGTCGTCTGATGTACTTGCAAATCGCCGAAGGGGGGCTCCGGCATAGACACGCCGATGCTTAAGTCAGTATGGCAGTTCCAAATGGCAGGGGTTCGACTAGCAATCATAGGCTTACCTTTCATCTCGAATGGTGGGGTATTTATAAGCGCCGAGGAGGGCGTTATCTAGGGAAGATAACGCCCCGAGTGACGTCATGGCTGACTTGAGATGGGATAGCGCCGTGCATGTGGGCTGATGACGCGTGAGACCCCCCCTCCCCGCTGATGTCGACCATCCCAGGGTTCCTTGCTTGGTAAGGGGCAGCAACCTTGGTGGCGACCGCCCAATAAAGGCTATAGTGTTCCGGCCTTGACGTTAGGGTAAGGACGAAAATTCCCTTAGAATTGCTTCTATTGTTATCACAAGCCCAACTGAAAATGAGCCTGAGTGTTTACCAAGGGCTACCGCTTCAACTTGCTTCCATATCGGGCTTAGTAGTCCTTGAAATAACGGGTGGCTCGGTTATCGAGGAGCACGTCTGTCGCGCCCCTAAAAATTAAAAAATTCGCGAGTGTGCAACGAACTTGAGACCTTATGATGCTCAGCGTAAACAGACGCCTCGCAACATGCAATGAAGTCACCACCCTAATTTGGTTGCTTGGTTTAGGGAACCTTAATCGTCATGGCATAAGAAATATAACAAATAAAAAACTAAAGGCACAAAAAAGGGGTCTGGAGCCCAAACAAAAGGTTCGGGGTCGTATTATGGTCTTGGGAAGGTGTTACGCACCCGAGTCACATCCGAAAATGGTTACCGGTTGATGAGAGAGGTGTTTAAAAGGTGTTTGATAAAAATGCATTTTTGAAAATGGGGCCCTAAGAGGAATCGTCACTTTAGTCTTTTCTATGATCGTGACCGTTGCGGAATAATTAATCTTGGGATGGGGTTACCATTTTAAAATCTTTCGGATGGGGTTACCGTTTATCAAGACCGATTGATTATTCCTGACCGTAACGTGATAGGACTGAATTTTCCGTAAGACTGAATGAGCGCCCTCTATTTCATCATCGGGCCTATGCATGATTAAATTAATTACTACGTGATTTTATCATGGATAGCTTAACAGAGTACAAATTAAATGAGAGGTTTTTGAAATGATAAACTGATGTGGGATCGAAAGTCCCCATGTACATGCAGTCAATATAAGCGAGAATTTAAAATCATATGAACATGGCATTTTAAGCAAATCTTTAAACACGTTGTTCATGTGAGTTGATTTTAGTTCTAGCAATTCTATATATCATGCATACGATTGATATTTACGAAAAGCGTTGAATAAATAAAAAGGAACGAAAGACGTACTTTCGAGCGAAGCTTGAATCTAAAACCTACAAGATGAGAGTGTTAGTGATAGCTCGACAAATAAATAAACAATTTTATGAATGCGAGAATTTAAATGCTGGTTTGATGCATGCGAGAAATGATAGATTTGACGCGTACGAAAGTTTAAATGCTGAGTTGATAAGTGCAGGAAATTAAATGATGACAGTTGATTGCATGCGAGAAATGATGGATTTGACGCATATGAAATTTGAATTATGACAGTTGATTCTATGCGAGAAATGATTGATTTGACGCATACAAAAATTAAATGATGAATTAATGATTTGCAGAAAAATTTACAGCAGTTGACGATTTGCAGAAATTTTAATGATTGATACTGCAGAAAATTAAAGCAATTGATATTGCAGAAAATTAAAGCAGTTGATATTGCAGAAGATTGAAACAATTGATATTGCAGAAAATTAAAATAGTTGATGTTGCGGAAGAATTTCCAGCAGCTTGCGAAAAATTAAAGCAGTTGATATTTACGAGAATTAAAGTGCGACCGACCATATAGGCGGTAAAACAAATGATTGAATTTAAATTGCAGAAAGTAAATTGCGGAAATTTAAAGTGCGAATAATTTAAACAGTTGATAAGTGCAGAAAATTAAAACGTCAGAAAAATACTCATACGAAGCATACGAATATTTTTATAGAAAAGCGTGATTACGAGAGAGAAAAATGACAATGGGCTGGGCCCAAATTGAAAAATGCAAAGGAAATGGGCCAAGAATAGTTCCTGTCCGATGGAAAATAAAAGAATGGGGATAGGCCAAGCCCATCCCATTTGATGCGTGAATAGGCCTGCATGGCACTATTCACCATCTTCTCCATTGGTCGCCGGCGCTACTGCGGGGGCCTAGCTCCGGCCAGCTGTCTCCTCGACGGCGTCTTGACCGTACGAAGCCTGAATTTTATTTTAAAATATACCGAGTTTAATTTCGAAAATATGACAAAATCGTTAATTATCGAAAACTAATTAATTCACATGATTTACCTAACGATTTCTTAAATTGAAAGCATGTATTTAATCTACATCATGCACATGAATTAATGGCACAAAAACAAGCAATTTATCTAATCAAAACCAAGCAAAATGAATTAAAGAAGAAAATGCTTAAAAGGAACGAAAGAAAAAGCTTGAAAAAAACTTACTGCCAAACTTTGAACTGTGACGATCGACGCTCGATATGAGTTATCAATCAAGAGAGGGAAGAAGCAAGGTTTCCTTGCAAAGTTGGTGCCGGTTTTACATTGAGAAATGCTTGGTATTTATAGGCTTTTGGCGAGTGAGGAGGAGCGAAGCATCGTGCTGGCGGAGCTACGTCGTGCTGGCGGGGCTACGTACTGGCCATGATGATGGTGCTAGGGCTGAGGACACGCGACCGTTGACGGGACAGGACGTCGGGAGCAGGCTGTTCGGTGGTCTGCTCCACTGTTGGCTCACGTCCATGGTGCATGCGCACCATGGCTCTTAATTAGTCAACCGTTGATCTGGTTGACCAGATCAACGGTTGTGATCAAATTGTCTTTTACCTTATTTAAATGGCCTCGAGCCGATTCCCCCTCTTTACTGTCTTATCGAAGTATTTGATAAGCAGTAAAGACGGTTGCCCCTACATATCCGAATTTTGGCGACACCGCCGGTCTTACCTCGAGCTTACAGTGATGATGTCGCTCTGGGAGGAGGTAAGTTGCTGTTGTCACTCTAGGAGGAGGTACTTTGTCGATGTTATTCGTTGATGTCACTCTGGGAGGAGATAGTTGTTTGATGTCGCTCTAGGAGGAGATATGCTTTTGATGACGTCCTTTGTGGATGTCACTCTAGGAGGAGGTAGATTGCTGCTGTCACTCTGGGAGGAGGTAGATTCGTTGTTGTCACTCTGGGAGGAGATAATCTGTTGATGTTATTTATTGATGTCACTCTGGGAGGAGATAGGCTTGTTGATGTCACTCTAGGAGGAGATAGTTGGTCGATGTCACTCTAGGAGGAGGTATATTTTTGATGTCACTCTGGGAGGATATATTTTTTTGTGTCACTCTAGGAGGAGGTAAGTTGATGTCACTCTGGGAGGAGGTATATTTTTGATTGTGTTATTCGGTGATGAGGAAACTAAGGTTGTCACTCTAGGAGGAGGCAATCGGTTGATGTCACTCTAGGAGGAGGTATTTGGTTGATGTCACTCTGGGAGGAGATAGGTTTGTTGACGTCACTCTGGGAGGAGGTATTGTCATAGATGTCACTCTGGGAGGAGATATTATCGTAGATGTCACTCTGGGAGGAGGTATAATCGTAGATGTCACTCTGTGAGGAGGTATAATTTGATGACGTCATTCGTTGATGAGGAAATTGATGCTGTCACTGGGGATTTAAAAAGTGTTTACAAAATTGATGATGTTATTCGTGGATGTCACTCTGGGAGGAGATAGTTGGTTGATGTCACTCTGGGAGGACGTATGCTTTTGATGTCACTCTGGGAGGAGGTGAGTTGATGTCACTCTAGGAGGAGGTATATTGTAGATGTCACTCTGGGAGGAGATATCGTTGATGTCACTCTGGGAGGAGGTATGCTTTCGATGTCACTCTGGGAGGAGATAGTTGGTTGCTGTCACTTTGGGAGGAGATAGTTGGTTGCTGTCACTCTGGGAGGAGATAGTTTTATTGACGTCACTCTAGGAGGAGATAGTTTTGTTGATGTCACTCTGGGAGGAGATAGATTTGATCGGATGTCCTGCAAAGATATAAACTTAGATCTATTTGGATATCGAGAGAAACATAAGTTGCCGAAAATGTAAATGACGACTACTTTGACAGGAATCGAAGGTAATTTTACGAAAATGTAAATGACGGCTCCACTGGGGGGATAAGCATTTGACATGTGACTGATGTTGCTTCAGGAGGATAATGCGTGATTCGTAGAAGTACGAATGATTTGTCCTGATGATGTCACTCTAGGAGGAGAAAAATGCATATGATGTCACTCCAGGAGGAGGTAAATGCAAATGATGTCACTCTGGGAGGAGAAAAATGCAGATGATGTCACTCTGGGAAGAGAAGAATGCATGATGTCACTCTAGGAGGAGAAGAAATGCATGATGTTGTCACTCTGGGAGGAGGAAATGCAGTACAGAAATGTAAACAACGTCAATTCCCGTAGGAGAAGACGTGAAATGCATAAATTAAACTAAGGTCACTCTGGAAGGAGAAAAATGTTGATGCTGTCACTCTGGGAGGAGAAGAATGCATGATGTCACTCTGGGAGGAGAAGAAATGCATGATGCTGTCACTCTGGGAGGAGGAAATGCAGTACAGAAACGTAAACAACGTCAATTCCCGTAGGAGAAGACGTGAAATGCGGAAATTAAACTAAGGTCACTCTGGGAGGAGAAAAATGCTGATGCTGTCACTCTAGGAGGAGGAAATACAAATGATGTCCCTCTGGGAGGAGAAGAATGCTTTCATTACCAGCGGCCTTGATACGAACCTAGAATGCATCTGCATCATGTTCAGGAGGTAATGACCCCAAGGACAAGACTTTCCCATGATTTGCAGGCGTAAGTAATCCTCACCTGATATTACTGTTTGCGCTCACGCTCTGAAATAAGGTTAAGTGTTTTACGCTCCTAAAGATGCAACTAACATGATACATAATTTTCAATTCGCAATGTCAATCCGAGTGAATAGACTTCAAATGAAGATGCACATGCATGGGCGTTCTAATAATCGATGGGACTTTTACGGAAAATGATAAAAGGACATATAATGTCCAGAAAGGAGCTTGTTTTGGTAAAGATGTGCTTTTCTGATGAGTTGAAAGTTTTTGATGAGTGATGCTTTATCGATTGGCCCTGATGAGGGCGAGGTACACGAGTTCTTTCACCTTTTGTTGGGGATGCTTTCTTGACAGAGTGCGTGAGTTCTGGGATCGTTGCTGGGGTGTTTTCCGTTCGGCCAGGGGCCCTTTTTCTCAATTCTTTGCTGGAGAATGTTCTCTTCAAGATTCCTTGAGTTGGCTCTAGGCCTTTTCTCTTCTCGAGTCTTCACTGGGGAGTGTTGTCGCTATTCTTTTTGCGACTTACTACTTGAGTTGGTCTTGGGCCCTTTTCTTCTCGAGTTCTCACTAAGGGGATGCTTTCCTCGAGATCTAACTACTTGAGTTGGCCTTGGGCCTTTTTGCTTGAGTGTTCACTGGGGAACATTTTCTTCGAGATTTCTCGAGTTTAGTTGTCCCCGGGCTGTGCTTGCTTCGGTTTTTCGAGTGTTTGTATTCTTCGAATGTCTCTGAGCATTTCTCTCTTCGAATTTTTTTTTTTATTATTATTTTTTTCTCTTTTCTTTTTCTCTATTTCCCCCCTTTTTGATTTGATTTGAAATGCAACAGAGCAGAGCAAGTACAACCTTTGTCTTGATCTCTTCTCGTTTTAGCTTAAAGCCTCGCCCTTCATCTTCAGGTTCTTGGTCTTTCGTCGGTGATGGCTCTCAGTGATCTTTCGGTGACCTTTTCCGTCTCCTTCATCGTGAACTTGAACTTGGCGTGCTTTTATTTCCGACTGGCAATCTTAGCTGAGACTGCTCCTTGGCTCCCGGGGTATGAGTGATAGTGAAGGTTTTGGTAGGAGAGATGACATATGTGGTGGAAAGAGGGAAGAAAACAAAAAAAATGAAGAAGATCGTAAAAGTCCCACGTCATTTTATTACTATCCCATGTCTAATTGCACATGTACCCTAGATATTATGCGAATTCAACTAGTACCTACTCAGGCACTTACACTCATGAAGGATAAGGCGCGATGGCTCGAAAATGCTTACCGGGATTTGTCTGTGACTGCTTACGTCGGAGCAAACCGTGGATATAAGAGCATGCATGATATGTAATTTTCATGGATGCTTTATTTAACAGAGGGATTAGACATCCCCAACCTATGCAATGCATGAATATGCTCATGAGAGTAGTATGGATTTTGTTTTAGCTAGGCTAAAAAGGATTTTTGATTGACTTTGATTTTCAATTGATTGATAGTTTAAAGCAAGGACGCGGGGGATGACCTATTTGCAAGAGTTCAACAAGAACCTAAAGGGTTGCCCCTAGTGGGCCAGACGACCGTACGTTAAATTAAAGCTTAACAAAACGCAGGAATGAAAATAAATTTAATGAAAGGGGGGGAGAAAGATGAACTCCCCTGAAATGTGCAGCGGGGCTGCAAGGGCGTCTTCCACGAGCTTTATGCGGATGACAATGGGATGATTCGCGTCCCTGCGAAATGACGAGGGGACAACGGAGTAGAAAAGAAAGATTGATTTGAAAACAAAAATGACATAAGTTTAGGGATTCTCCCTTTCCCCTTCCCTCAGGAGTGCTTTGCTTAGATGCTTTGATTGGTTTCTTTTTCAGCTGCTTCGCGGAAATCGCTGATCCATGTCGGAGTGAGGACGAGATCCGCATTCTTGCTCGTTTGCTTGCTGGCCCTTGCTGGACCTTCGCCGATTTGCTCTGTGATTGCTCTGAGATTAAAGGGGAAAGCCCTCTGTCCTCGAAATGTGCAGCGGGGCTGCAAGGGCGTCGACTTACCAGTCTTACGCAGGCAACAAATGGGGGTGACCCAGTTCCTGAAAAAGATACGGCGAGAACAAATGAGGAGTAAATGCAAGACAATTTTTAGCAAAGGTAATGTGATTGATAAGTTTTAAGCTCTCCCTTTTGGACGGGCCACCCGTGGGTCACTGCAGTGTGACTTGTGTCGGATGTTGGTTGATGATGGCTTTGCTCTAGATACTTTGCCGCAATTCCTGCCTTGATGCGGGTGATGCTGGGATTCCGGTTGTCCCTCAATTAAAGGATTGATCTTCACCGTGTTGATCATGGTGCGGACGTTGAGAAACTTCTTGAACAAGACCGCATTAAGTATGTTGATTGTGGTCTTAGGAGGACAACTTTTCGTCGTGGTTTTTCTCTGGGAGTTCTGCCTGCAAAGGTGCACCGGGCGACGATGGTGTTTTGGTGATGAGCTCCTCCGAATAGGTGAACGGAGATGGGAGCCGATGTTGCTAGCTTTCCGACAGCTCGGCCGGCGTAGGATGGGCTTTGTGACTTTGGTCCAGCATTCAGTCCTCGCTTGAACTGGATAATAGTATTTTTGCGGAATCCTGATGGTGGATAGTCTTTAAGCTCTTAAGAAGTGTCGCAGGCTCAGACAATCCTCTAGATGATCGGATGATAGCTTCGCGGGGTGGTCCCCTTTTGATGCATCCGGGCCTTTGAGACCAGTTGCGGGCTGTGCTGGTAGTACTGCGAGGAAGAAGAATTTTAATTTAGATGGTGACTAGTTTTTTAAAATCTTTCCTGATTCGCTCTTGAAGGCGGCCTGCTGCAGCAATTCAGGAGCTGCTACGAGAGGAGCTCCCTGGTCCTATCGCGATGATGAGATTAGACATCATGTCCCTGCAAAACCTTAAGATTGATTAGTGGCATTAGTCTAAGTGTCGTGCCTTATGTCTCGAACTACTCCTTGGGAGCCACCGATGCCATGCCTCCTTTTGTCATCTCACAAGTTTAAGAAAAAGGAACAAAAGTTTTTAAAACAAAAAGCATCTCCTGAAAAAACTTATTTTATTAATTTCAGGATAAACATTCGAGTGGTATTGTCATGATAAAACCCTATGTCTTTGATTCGGCCGGATGCAAGGCCCGCGATACTTCAGGCGTAGTATATCTTAAGGGCGTCGGCATTTACCGGTCTTGGAAGATCATCTCCGTCCATGTTGGTTAGCATTAGGGCACCCCCCGAGAATGCACTTTTAACTAAATACGGGCCCTCGTACCTTGGGGCCCACTTTCCTTGACTAGCCTCCTGATGAGGGAGAATCTTCTTCAGCACTAAATCCCCAGTCTTGAACTCGCGAGGTCGTACTTTCTTGTTATAAGCGTTGGCCATTCTTTGCTGAAATAATTGTGCATGGCAGATAGCGGCCAAGCACTTTTCGGGAAGGAGGTTCAACTACTCGTACCTCACTCTTGCCCAATCCGATTCTTCCACTTCTGATTCTGCCAGGATTCTGAGAGAAGGGATTTCTACCTCAAGAGAAATTACGGCTTCCATGTCGTCGACTAAAGAGTAGGGAGTCGCCCCTGTGGATGTACGAGTTGCTATCCGGTAAGCATGCAGTGCGAAGGGAAGCATATCATGCCAATCTTTGTGAGTGACCACCATTTTTGGATGATTTTCTTCAAGTTTTTTGTTTGACAGGTTTAAACTCATGTTTCAATGAGATGCACTGCTCAACTATCCCGAGATCAATGACCATGAGAATACGTCCGAGTAATTTTTTAGGAGAGAAATCTAACTTTTCTCTCTGAGTCGTGTCCAGGGTAGTTCCGATCTTAACCAGCTTCTGATTCTCATTGCTTGCCCCTAAATTTACTTTGTCCAATTCCTCCTGATGAGGGGTTATTTCCTTTTCTGAACTTTCTAGTAAACGGGCCAATTCGTCGGAGATTTCGGCCTTGTCTTCGGTTGTGACGACAATTTCTTCGCGAGAAAAGACATAGGTTTTCTCAAGACAATTCGAACTAAAATTTATCCTGAACTTAAAAATGCGAGAAGAGATGCATAAAATAAAAATTGCATATATATTGATTTTTAACAAAAGGGGAACGTGAGTTCCTACAACAATGTTTTCATAAGAAAACGTGCAAAAACATATTTTTTTTTCAAAAAGGAGTGATTACGGAGAGACATCTGGGAGCATGGTGATGGTCCAGTTGCACACAGACTCCCCTGACTTCTTTACGAAAATGACTGAACCACGCGACGATTCTTCTTTTCCCAAAGCATCAATACCGGAATCTGAAGCTATACTGACCACGGTACGATTTATATTGACGATTTTGACTGCGAGGGAGAATGTGGCTCTAATGTGGGGATACATATCTTATCCATTGGCGTCAAACGCCCATACACCTCGGCCAGCTCTTTCCTGTCTTTATCGGGGAAACATTCTGCCCTCCATGTCATG
Source organism: Viola odorata (assembly GCA_963691705.1). Lineage (NCBI taxonomy): Eukaryota > Viridiplantae > Streptophyta > Magnoliopsida > Malpighiales > Violaceae > Viola > Viola odorata. The sequence goes on from OY829546.1 coordinate 32,619,876, forward strand.
CCCCCAGTATTAGTAAATTCACCTGTTACTGGCCCAGCTTGAGACATATATTTGTGGGAAAAAAAGATGGGAGGACCGTTATTGATGGTGTCAACTGTCTCTACCTCACAAGTCTTCTTCTCAACCTTTTCCATTGAAATAGCATTCATACCTGCACCACCTGAGGCGCGGTTTGGGAGAGGGTCGATGGCCGTGTCAGGTCTTTTGGCCAAGCCCTCGAAGGAGACCCATCTACTCTTGATCAAGTGGTGAACCTTTCCCCTTAGGGCGAAGCATTTTTCTATCATATGACCCTGAGCTCCAGCATGATACTTGCATCTAGCATTATGATCGTACCACTTCGGGTAAAGGGGTTGCAGAGGTGTGATTGGGGTGGGCGCAATTCGCCCAGCCGCCAAGAGATGTTTATAAATCTCTCTCAGAGGAACGGGAAGTGGTGGCAATGGCCCCTGATCCCAACGTTTATTTTGGTTTCTTGGTTTATTTGGTGGGTTATATGGTCTAGGTTGTGTAAGTTACGGTATTTGTATTAGAGGTGATGGGAAATGTAGAGAGGGTGTAGAGTTTTGGGGAGCCCTATTAGCAACGGGCGTTGGTGGAAAAGGAAAAATGGTGGGTCGATATAGTGATGGGGAAAGATATGGTGGTGGTGACAAATAAGGGGGAGGTGGCGGGAAAGGTCGTCTGTGATTAGGTTGGGGAGAGACAAAGCCGACGTCTCTCCTTATGATAGGCATCGCCTCTAGCGTAGGAATGATGATCCTTCCAGAATTAATCTCTTGCTCTACTCTCTCAGCAATCCGGACCATGTCGAGGAAGCTACTCGAAGGACCGAGGGTAAGATAAGCGTAGTAGGGACCTTTGAAGGTATTCACGAAAATTGACAAGAGTTCCCTGTCATCCAAAGGAGAAGAAATCCTTGCGGCTAGTTCTTTCCATCTCTGAGCATAAGCTTTTACTGATTCCTTGACCCTTTTCTCTAGATTTTGCAAATCAGAACGGTTAGGTGTGATTTCTACATCGAGCTTGTATCGTTTAGACATTTCGTTGTGGTGGATGTTGAGGCAAGTTTTGGGGCGTTCAATCCTCGCGTAACTCTCGAATTGTGCAATCTTGAACTTCTGAGGCATCGCAATTTCTAGCATCATGCTTTTAGCGGCGGGATCCCTAGGGTCATATATGTCAATAGCTTTTAGTTTTTCCTCTCGTAGGTTCAATTGATTAATACTTGACCCTTTCGCGCTAATGGTGCCAAAATCCATGGTTGGTGAATACTCAAGAGAGGACTGTGGCTGCGTCGGATCGCTTCCCGGAAGCTTAGTTCCCGATGGTCCTGAAATTGCGATTTCGGTAGAACGGCCCTGAGATGGGTGGGAACACTATCTGGTTGTACCTACTGCAGCTGTATGGTTGGGATTAATGTAGGGATCCTACCACTTCCACTGAACAGAAGATGGTTGGGTTGATGAAGGACCCCATCCTTTTTTAGTTTGCAATGTTCGAACTCGTTCTTCTAGTTCTGCTATTTTGGCTGCTAGTACTTCATTGGCCTTAGCCCGTTCAGTCATTTTCATTTTTGAAGTCTAGTTACGGGGAGCCCGTGCGAAGTAGCTTGCTTCCGAGGAGCTATCATGAACCTGAAAAAAGGAAAAACACAGAAAAGAGTAAGTACAAGTGAGGATACACATGTGATATGCAATCCCGAGGCCTCCACGTTGCTCATTCGCTTTTCCGGCTACACTTTCACTTGATATTTCCAGGACGGTCGGAGAGGCGAGATATCCCAGCTATTGACAAGATGTGAAGGAAGCCTCTATTCATTCCAACGATGTGAAGCAATCAGAGATGCTATCTGCGAAACCCAAATCAGCAGGGGCAACCAATGCCGCCATGCTAGGAAGGTTTCTTTCATTTTATGCTTTCAAACGACGTAGGGCCTGATGCCTAGTGAACCCAACTGAGCGGAGGGACGACGATCTATACCATAAACTTGGAGTTTGTGATAAGCTAAGAGGACATGGCTATGAGTGAGCAATACTCGAATGTTTTTGAATATTTGGTAGGATTCTTTTGTGTGAAACGATTGTATTTATCCCGAAGGGATTTTCTCTTTCCTTTTTGCGATGGTCTTTTGAGTTTTATTGGATGGATGATTGATATGGAAAGTGGAGGCGATTTAATAAATATCCGAAAGAGTACGACTTTATTAGAAGGTGTTTACAAAAATATGGTAAACTTGCCAACTACCTAAATTCATCAAAAATGGCTAAGATAGATGAAATCAGGGATCCTAGTTACATGAAAAATAAAAAGGGTTGTTGATATTCGAGCCTTCCCATGAAGGTGTCAATCCTGGATGTCAGAGTTCTCTCGCTCCTGCCAAAGGTACTCCATCGAGGCCATCTCCCCTTTCTGCATTTCTATCTCGGCCTCTAACGCGGTAATTCGGCTTTGCAGTGCCTGGAATTTCCTATCCCCCAAGTCTGCGCGAGTAGTCAAGGCCCTTATCGTCGAATCCCTGTCTTCGATTATGGCGCTCGATGCTTCTTTCTTGCGGGTTTCGCTGCTCAAGCGTTCCTTAAAGTCCCTAAGGGTCACCTTCTGTGTTACTGCTTGTACGCAGATAAAATCCTTGTTACGCCTTTCCAGCTCATTCATCTGGACTTCTAGGCCACACTGATGGGCTTCAGTGATATCTCTTTCCTCTGTCATCAGATCTCGCTCTTCCTGCGCTGCTCGCATCTGTTCTACTACTTGGGCGTAAGCCATGGCATCCATTCCTTCGCTCACTTGAGATTCCCCTTCCTCTTCCATCAGTTTCTGATTTTCTGGGCGAGGTAGGACATTACCGTTGACTCGCCTTAACCTCCACTGTGGATATTATGGTATCATTGTCGCAGGGGCAACGCGCCCTTTGAGACAAAAAGGGTTGGCCCAGTCTTAGGCGTACAGCTGAATGTTCTGATTTTCTCCAGTGTGTGGCAGATTTGATCTTGTCATGCCGAATGTTACCGGAATGATTTGCGTGATGCAAAACTGTCTGAGCACGAGGGCAGGGCAGTAGTGAGCGCACCCCCATACTCCGATCAAAGGAACCCAAGGTAGGGGTCCGCAGCAGACGATGGGATTAGAGGTCCGCAGCCACTTGGCATGCCAACTGAAGTTTTCTTCTGAGAGGTTTATGAATCGGTCGATCCAGACATCCTTATTTTCCATCTCCTATTTATCCGTGGTTATTGCGTTGATAACCCTGAGTAAAGGGCATGATCTTATGTAGCTTTCGAAGAAAATGGACTGATCAGGAATCTCTTTGAAGTGGCTGACCAACCATACTGTCAGCAACTGGGTGCAACAGGTAAACCTCCCTTTCCCTTTTCTTCGGCAAGAGTCCAAGGAGCGAAAGGTCTCGGCCAAGATGGTTGTTGTAGGATTGATGGCATTTATTTCCATCTCATAAAAGATGTCGGCTGCGGCAAAGTTGATGGCGTTCCTCATTTTCGGAAAGAGGACAAATCCTAAGGCGCTTTTTCCCGTTGGACAACTAAAATCGTGCCTCGATATCTGACCAACACCAGAAGTAGTCCCCTTCTCTGACACGAGTGGTGATTCCTAACAGCTTATCGAGCCTTATTTTGACACTCGAGGGGTCGAGTCGAACATTTTGGTATATGGACGATATAGGAGATGTGAGGCACATCAGAGCTGAGTACTCCTCCAGTGTGGGAGTCAAGTCTACTCCTTCATCGAAAGAGAAGCACCAATAATAGGGATCCCAAAATTTTAGGGTTGCTCGGATGCAACCCCAATCACTCTTGACGTCGAAGACTGATTCCATAACTACCAGGGTTAGTAATTTTCCATAACTACCCTTTAATTGTGTCTCTTCGTCTTCAGTCAGCTCATTTCTTAATTTCTGAATCCTAGTTAAGTCGAAGTCTACGGCTTCTACTTTGATCTTAGTGGTGATGTCAGGGGTGAATCCCTGTTCTAACAGATCTCCTCGGGCAGCCTGATCGTCGAAGCTTCGTCCCCCGAAAATATCAAGTGAAAGTAACGTAGGTGCTGTCATAGCGAATGAGCAAAATGGGTCCTGTGGGACAAAAATAAAATTTTAAATGAAAAGAAACCTGCATGTGTAAGAAATTTACAGTTCATGTAAAAGACAAGATTATCATGGCAACAAGATGAATAGAGCCACAACAAAGCAGGTATAATCATGATGCACGTGCTGGGGTTTTGATTCTGACTTTTCTAACTGGCTTGAATGGTTCCCGGATGATACCATGAAAAGGTCCCTAAAGTGTCGTCTAGTGTCCCGATTCCTTGCGAAATCGTGTAAACTTTTGACTAGCTTTAGGGGTTCATCTGAGTTGGGATTGGCGAACACTACCTAGGACGTGTGTCCTAGGGCGTCACTACTACCCTCCTAATTTGGTAATTGTCCCCGGGGTGTAGGGCACTATGAAATGCATATGACAATTGATAAAGCGAATAAATGAACAGATCAGCAATTGATCAAAGCAGGTAAATAGACACATAAAAACACCTCTCAAAAAATGAAACCAGCACCGACCCTAAAGTCCCTAGTGAAGTCGCCAAAGTGTCGCGCCCCGAAAATTAAAAAATTCGCGAGTATGCAACGAACTTGAGACCTTACGATGCTCAGCGTAAACAGACGCCTCACAACATGCAATGAAGTCGCCACCCTAATTTGGTTGCTAGGTTTAGGGAACCTTAATCGTCATGGCATAAGAAATATAATAAATAAAAAACTAAAGGCACAAAAAAGGGGTCTGCACCCTAGACAAAAGGTTGGGGGTCGTATTATGGTCTCGGGAAGGTGTTAGGCACCCGAGTCACATCCGAAAATGGTTACCAGTTGATGAGAGAGGTGTTTAAAAGGTGTTTGATAAAAATACGTTTTTGAAAAGGGGGCCCTCAGAGGAATCGTCACTTTAGTCTTTTCTATGATCGTGACCGTTCAGGAATAATTAATCGTGGGATGGGGTTACCGTTTTAAAATCTTTCGGACGGGGTTACCGTTTATCAAGACCGATTGATTATTCCTGACCGTAACGTGATGGGACTGAATTTTTCGTAAGACTGAATGAGAACCCTCCATTTCATCATCGGGCCTATGCATGATTAAATTAATTACTACGTGATGCTATCATGGATAGCTTAACAGAGTACAAATTAAATGAAAGGATTTTGAAATGATAAACTGATGTGGGCTTGAAAGTCCCCATGTACATGCAGTCAATATAAGCGAGAATTTAAAATCATATGAACATGGTATTTTAAGCAAATCTTTAAACACGTTGTTCATGTGAGTTGATTTTAGTTCTAGCAATTCTATATATCATGCATACGATTGATATTTACGAAAAGCGTTGAATAAATAAAAAGGAACGAAACGCGTACTTTCGAGCGAAGCTTGAATCTAAAACCTACAAGATGAGAGTGTTATTGATAGCTCGATAAATAAATAAACAATTTTATGAATGCGAGAATTTAAAATGACGCCCTAGGACATTCGTCGAAAATTTAATTGCTAGTTTGACGTATGCGAGAAATGATGGATTTAACGCATATGAAAAATTTAAATGACGACTTGATGCATGCAAGAAATGATGGATTTGATGCGTACGAAAGTTTAAATGCTGAGTTGGTAAGTGCAGGAAATAAAATGATGACAGTTGATTACATGCGATAAATGATGGATTTGAAGCATACGAAATTTGAATGATGACAGTTGATTGCATGCGAGAAATGATTGATTTGACACATACGAAAATTAAATGATGAATTAATGATTTGCAGAAAAATTTACAGCAGCTGACGATTTGCAGAAATTTTAATGATTGAGACTGCAGAAAATTAAAGCAATTGATATTGCAGAAAATTAAAGCAGTTGATATTGCGGAAGATTGAAATAGTTGATATTGCAGAAAATTAAAATTGTTGATGTTGCGGAAGAATTTCCAGCAGCTTGCGAAAAATTAAAGCAGTTGATATTTACGAGAATTAAAGTGCGACCGACCATGTAGGCGGTAAAACAAATGATTGAATTTAAATTGCCGAAAGTAAATTGCGGAAATTTAAAGTGCGAATAATTTAAACAATTGATAAGTACAGAAAATTAAAACGTAAGAAAAATACTCATACGAAGCATACGAATATTTTTACAGAAAAGCGTGATTATGAGAGAAAAATGACAATGGGCTGGGCCCAAATTGAAAAATGCAAAGGAAATGGGCCAGGAACTACGAAAATAAAAGAATGGCCATCTCATTTGATGCGTGAATAAGCCTACATGGCACTATTCACCATCTTCTCCATTGGTCGCCGGTGCTACTGCCGGCGGCCTAGCTCCGGCCAGCTGTGGCAGTTTCGCAAGATCTTCGTACCGAGACGCTCGACTCCTCGACGGCGTCTTGACTGTACAAAGCCTGAATTTTATTTTAAAACATACCGAGTTTAATTTTGAAAAAATGACAAAACCGTTAATTATCGAAAACTAATTAATTCACATGATTTACCTAACGATTTCTTAAATTGAAAGCATGTATTTAATCTACATCATGCACATGAATTAATGGCACAAAAATAAGCAATTTATCTAATCAAAACCAAGGAAAATGAATTAAAGAAGAAAATGCTTAAAAGGAACGAAAGAAAAAGCTTGAAAAAAACTTACTGCCAAACTTTGAACTGTGACGATCGATGCTCGATATGAGCTATCAATCAAGAGAGGGAAGAAGCAAGGTTTTTGGCAGTGAGGACGAAGCGTTGGTGCTGCGCGTGGAGGAGCGAAGCATCGCGCTGGCGGAGCTACGTCGTGTTGGCGGGGCTACGTACTGGCCGTGATGATGGTGTTAGGACTGAGGAGAAGCGACCGTTGACGGGACATGACGTCGGGAGCAGGCTGCTCGGTGGCCTGCTCCACTGTTGGCTCACGTCCATGGTGCATGCGCACCATGGCTCTTAATTAGTCAACCGTTGATCTGGTTGACTTTTCTTGGTTGACCAGATCAACGGTTGTGATCAAATTGCCTTTTACCTTATTTAAATGGCCTCGAGTCGATTCCTGCGAGCAAACATTCTGAGTTTTCGAGCCGAAGGTACCAGCGCGTAGAGAAAAAAACGATGGGTTTAACCATCTACAGCGAATGGTGAGAATTTTTCGTTTAACGTGTTTATTTTCTCGTTCAAAAACGTGAAACGTTCGGACGGAAAAATAATGACGTTACGCCGAAAATTACACGAAATGTTGTAGCCCGTTGTGAACGGAAAAAAAGCTAGCAACTAGTTGATGGAAAACATTTCAAATTCAAGCTATTGTCCGAGCGAACTTACTCGGGTCCAATAAAAGCTCGAACGAAAATAATACTAAAAAAATGCGCTAAAATACTAAAAACCCTAAAATTCATGTGATGACCTAAGAGGAAGAAAAAACTAGCAAATGACTGCCGGATAGTTAAAAATGTGATTTTTAAGGCAAAAAATAATAATGATAATAATAATGAAAATACGTGACGAAAAATTAAAAATGCTATTTCGAACGCTGACGATGATAATGACGATGCTAAAACGCGATGAAAATTTTAAAAATGCTAACGACAACAAATTAACTAAAAATGACAGTAAATTAGGTAAATAATAGAAATGCTAAAATTAATTAAAAATGGCGTCAAAATTCGGGTATCAACAACGTCTTTTCAATTGCCTTTTCTTCAGGCCTATAAATTTGAACTTCCACCGCGCAAATTTCACATCTTTTTAGCACTTCTTGGCATTTTCATCATGGACAGTCTCACTAAGAACTTCTTGATTTCCAAATCTCACTCACTGAAAAACCTCAATGATGGTGACGTTGGCTTTCTGGAAAATATGTTGATCAAGACCTCTAAGGCCATCCTGGAGCTTCAAGGGATGATGACCCCTCTTCGGTCATGGCTTGGTGCGCCTTCTCTGGAGGATTTCAGTCCTCGGGAGAATGTGTCAAAATTGGCTGCTACTGTCTCCCGCATCGAGGTGGTGATCACCATGCTGCAGCAGAGGAAGGATCTGTTGAACTGCTGCTTGAAGGGCACGAGGATTTCTTCCTCTGAGCTGACCTCTGTGGCGGATGCCTTGAGGGAGATCCCCACTCTGCCGGAGGATGACGATGCTGGGTCCCAGGCTTGACCGTCGGTCGTCGCCATCCTGTCTTTTTCTTTTCTTTGTATGGATGTATGCTCGGGCCGTTAGGCCATAAATAAATAAAATATCTTTTTGCCATTTGATTTGCAACTTCTTTTCCTTTCCCAAACGAGTCCGCCGTTGGTGAGACTTTCGCAGCACTTGTGTTTCCTTATTCGCCAGGTCGCAAAATGTTCTCGCTAATCGTTCCGCATTGATTCCGCGCCGTTTCTTCAGTGCAAACTAATTGGGCAGTTTTTTCGGTATTTCTTTATTAGTACGAATTTTAACAAGCGCGATCATAGGATTAGATTCTGTGTTTATGATCATCCTTCTCGAAGCGCATTAATTATTCTCAAAGGTCGTGCGGGAAGGCTGGGGAGGCTTCTTCGCCTTTGCTTATTTAATGAGATTTCCCTTTCTTTTTCCCGTTCATCTTCTTCTTTTCATTTCTCTATTGAGATTATTTAAGATCTCATGGCTGATTCATATTCCTTGGACGTCGCCGAACGTGATTCTCCCCTGACTCCTCCCACTTCCCCTAATTCAGACGATCCTCCTTCACCGTCGTGCCTGAAGAGGCGGTTACCTTGCCGTAAGGGTGGTAAGAGATCGAAGAGGAGAACCTCAAGGGCAGTCGACCTGTCTTCTAACTTCTATGTCCCTACTGTGCGGAGGGGTGATGAACTGTTTCCTCATATTGACAGTTTCATGGAAAGGAGTTCTGCCAGCGATATTGGTGCTGAGATAACGGCTCCTGCTGCTAGAGGAGATTCAAGTTCGTCAAAGCTGGGTCAAGAGAAGAGGGTTGAGGAACCTTTCCCTTTTGTTGACGAGGGGTTGCCGTCTTTGGATGGAGATAATGCCTATTGGCCTGATGACGACTGACTTTGTATGTCATGTCTGTTGTAGATGCCGAATGGCTCTTTATGAATAAAATAACGCCCTTCGCTTTTCTTCTCTTATTGTTATTTTCTTGCGTTAACTCCATAAGCATTGGATAGTTAACGCTGAGCAGTTAGTTACCGTTCACTACAACCGCTTTTTTAACTTCCAACTGTCAACTGCCTTCCTCCGAGGATATAAATGCTTAGCCATAAATATTCTTTTGAGGTCTTTCCACGTGTCACTTTCCATTTTGCGCGTGTCTCGTTCCCATAGGTTGCTTAACCATTGGGTTTGACCTTTAAAAGGAAATAACTACTCACTTTTTACACTTTTACTCGCGCTTCGAAATTTTCTCCGCCATTTTCTTTCTCTGCTTCTTCTTTTGTTCAAGGGAAATTTCTTCAACCATTCGTCAGTGCCGGCAGTGTATTCATCATTTCTTTCTTCAAGGTATTTTTCTCCTTTCATTTTGATTTTTATTTTACTGGTTTGCTATGTGCCATACTAGAGCTACCAGGGGTCTTCAGAGACCCTTAGATCCAGAAATTGAAAGAACACAGTATTTTTTTGTGCTCGATGGTTTGGAGGCTGAACTAGAGGGTCACGGTATCTCTTTCCCCCCTGGCTGTTTCCCACTCGTTCCTGAGGACGGTTTTTGGCTTCACGATCCGTTGTGGGGAAAGTACAGACTGGTTTACTTTAAGATATTCCTTTATGGCTTTCGTTTCCCGATTCATGCCTCTGTAGAGAAATTGCTGCGCCGATATTATCTTAATCCCGCTCAAATAACCCCTTCTTCCTGGTGTGGCATTTATGCCTTTCTTCGGGCTTGCGAGATGAAGAGTATTTTTACTCCTTCCGTCAATTTAATCTGCAAATTCTTTAGCTTGAATTGTCGTAACTGCTTGGTCGATATTGCTCCGAGGTGGAATGACACATTTGTGCAATTGTTCTGGCAGAAGTTTCAGGGCTTTGAAGAGACTGTGGCTGATTGGAAGAGCGGTTTCTTCGTTCTTGAAGTGCCTTCCCGTTTGTGGCGCGGGGGCTTCAATCGAGAGATTACTAGTGCTGCCTGGGTAAACCCAGTAGTGTTGACTAGGGATGAGTTAGCTCATGCTAACGCCTTGTTAGAGATAGAAACATCTTTCCATATTCGAGAATTCACTTTGTACAAGCGCCTGGAGGAGTGCGTTATAGGTGAGTTTTTCTCTTTTCACGTTATCGCTTTGACTTTCTTACTGTTCTAACACCTTTCATTGGCAGAAAATGCTGAGGGTCAATCTTCTGGGGGAAATGACGCTCCTTTGAATGTGGTGCCGCTCCAAACGCTGCCAGCTTCTCCACCACCCGAGGGTCCCAGCCGTCAAAGTACTCCGTAGAAGAAGAGGAGAACTAAGACAGTCACGAGGAGAGGGCGCGGTATCTCTGCTCGAGCCTCTCGTTTCCTCAAAAATTGGCTACCGGTTCGGGGCAGAGGAGTAACTTCGAGTCGTCCCGTTACCAGGATAACTGACAGCGATAGCGAGGGTATGGAAATTAAGACAGAGCTTCGTCATGCTTCCTCGACTCAATGGAAGAAACTCAGAGTGGAGAAAGACGATCTAGCCGTTGGGATTTCTTCAAAAAAGGTTGACGAAGTCCCTATCATGGGGGTTGAGGTGTCTACTGTGACGAGCACTTCTCAAGCAACAACAGTTACTGAGGCGTCAACTGTCATTCCTCCTAAAGTTACTAAAGCTCCACTAGCGGCAGATTCAATTCCGCCGCCTAACGTTCCTAACTCTTCTATTTCTTCTTGTATTCCTGATGTGGTAATGCCGGCTCCTAGCTCAAGTACACTTCCTGACCCACCGACTGGGGGTCCACAACCGTTATTTTTTACTTCTATTTCAGGTGTCGACGATTCTGTCAAGGGTTCCACTCCCTCTCTTATCGCCAATCTTTCCCCTCAGGTTCCTTAAGGGGTTCCTTCTTACCGGTTGGATTTGTCAACCTTTGGCACTAGCGGGCTTCGTGCCTTAGGGGTGTCGGATCCGTTATCGCGAGATCAGCCATCTGCCTTCCTGGTGGGTGAAATATTTGGCTCGCCTAAGGATAAAGAAGAGTTGCTGCGGCTTCCCCCCGACATTCAGCATGCACACGTTCTGAATGACGCGCTGGTCGGTTTCCACAAAGTGCATTACTTTCTTAACGCTCATGGTGACAAGCTTCGAGGTTCACCCGACTTGAAAGAGCAATTAGATACCGCTTTGGCCAAAGTGAAGGAGTTAATGCGACTTCAGAATCATACCTTGGCGGAGCTGAATGATTGTCGCGCTGAACTTGCAAGGGGAAGATCTAAGGGGAAAGCCAAAGTTGAGTTTTCAGAGGCAGAGTTTGTGGCAGCTGACAAGAGAAATTCTCTCCTTCGTGAAGAGATATTGGCGTGCAATGCGGACTTAGCAAAGGTTCCCTCGAAGATATCTTGGTGGAAGAAAAAGACAATGTGGGGCTTTACCGCCGGATTCGCGAACTACTATCGCAGTAGGACTTTCGACCCTGCTAAGATAACCGATTATGCCTCTGAAAAAATGAATGAGATAGACTGGAGCAAAGAAGGTTTTCTTTCTTTAGGAGAGGAAGAGGCAGAGGATGGCGGTAATACCGAGGCACTCCCGTAATCGGATGATGTTGATGCCGCAGAGGACGTTAAAGACTTTACTTTTCTTTATCAATTATTATTTCTTTTTTACTTCAAACATTGATCCAATTCTATTTGTAATAATTAATAACGCCTGCCTTGTCTAGAATTCTCCTTTTAATAACGACTGATTTTCCGTCGCGTTATCCCTTTCCTTTGCGTTATCTCAACAGCTGTCAGTGGAGTTAATGCTACGCTGCGTTATCTTGGTCTCCACATTACCGCGCCTGTCTGAGTTTGAAAATCGATCCTCTTTTTCAGAGCATTTAATGCTCAGGATTCCCTCATTAATACGAGAGAGAAGTCATGATGGCCAGAATATACGTGTTTATTCGTGGAGGCACTAGGGGTTGGCGCGCCCTAGGAATTGGCGAGATCGAAGCGTCTTCTCGCTTCTCTAGAATCATACTCATTGCTTGTGTCTTTTCTTCGTAACGCGTCACACACGCGACGACTGTTACGACAGTTGTTTTGTTTAACTGCTAAGGTTATAAAACCCAACACATGTTTCTTTCTCCCTCTTTTGTCATTCTATTTTCGCTTCATCCTCTCGAGCCGACTTGCATTTCTTCCTTCCCTTGTTTGGGCGTTCTGAGTTTCTCTCCCAGAAAGGTATTTCTACCCTCCTCTGTCATCTTCTTCATCTTTTCTTTATTTTTTTCCATGGCTAGAACTCGTTCCAAGTCTGTTGATAAAAAAAAAATTGAAAACACTATCACCACCATCACCTCTCCAGCCATACTTCAAGACCTTTTAATCAAATACAATGCCCATATTCCTGAGGATTGTAAGGTTTCTGTTGCCTCTAATTCACTCCGCCTCAATAGTGTGATGCCTGGCAACAGTAGGCTTTTGTATGCCAAGATGTTTGGCTATGGTTTCAACTTTCCTCTTCATTCTTTCGTTGAAAGTCTGCTTGTTGCTTTGGATGTAAATCCCGTTCAGTTAACTCCCAACGCGTATTGTTGCGTTTACGCATTTCTGGAACTCTATAAATACAAAGGGATTGACTCTCCTTCCCTTTTATTACTTAAATCATTTTTCCAATTGTATAGCCGTAGGGGTATGATAGCAATATCACCTCGTTGTGATGATGACTCTCTTAAACCCTTCACCTGGAAACTCTTGCACCTTGAGTCTTCCATTGAGAATTGTAAAAATGAATTCTTTGTCATCGAACTACCTAGCCCCCGGTGGTGGACCGGTTTTAACCATAATATCAGATATGGTGTCTGGGATCGACGACCGACTCTTCTTCCACCTGAGCAAGGCTGGTTCAACACACTGCTCGAGTTGGACGTTAGCATTCACACTCGCAATTTGGCGCATAGGGCTGATATTCGAGCCTGTGTTGAGAGTGAGTGTTGTGTCATTTTCTTTGTTATTTCAGGCGATACTAACGCTAACGTTGTGTCGTGATTGTGCAGTTCCCCCTCCCGGTTGGAAGCCGGAAAGCGTTAGGAGATGAGAGAAGAGGGCTCTAAAAAAGAGGGAGAAAGAGGAAGCTGTTGCCGTCGATGCCGTTGCCGCTGCAGCTGTTAATCCAGTTGCCTCATCTACTGTAACTGAAAATCTAGCGCAAACGTCTCCTTCTGCGGTTGGTGAGGGAACTGCCACCATTCCTATTTCTATTCTAGTCGTATCCGTTACCGTTGCTCCTGTTCAGGCGTCTTCTTCCCAAGTACCCCTAAAAAGGAAAAAGAAAAAGAGAACAAGGTGCGTTACCGCCCTTACTCCTCCTTCGAACGCGGCAACTTCTTTTGAGGTGCCGGCTAGCGATATCGCCACTGTACGCATTTCTTTCGTGACTGTGTTATCCAGTGTATTGCCTCTTGACGCTCATTAACGTTTTCTTTTGGTTTCTTATCCTTCTTACTGCTCTTTGCACAGGACACCACTACCGCCTCTGCTCACTTGTCGCAGTCAGGTGATATGGAGTTGTACCACATACTTTGCCGCCCTGACAAGAGGCAACGGGTCCTACTATCCATGAAGGGGAGACTGCTGTCACTTTTGCCTTCACGATACCTTCTGGCGGTCAGTCTTCTGACCTTTTGGGAACTATGGGCGTTTCTGGGCCCTTTGACACTTCGCCCAACTCCTTCGAATCGCCGCTTCCTCCTACTCTCTCCTAGGTCATGGGTTTCCACGAGGACTTAACGGGGGCTGGCTTGTCAACTTTTCAACCTCACGGTTCCTTTGGGCTTCCTGGAGGTACTTCTTCTAATTAGCCTCCATCCCCAACTACTCTATTCTTCGTTCCTTCCAATGCCTCGATGTATCGACCTTCCGAGGATAGGGTTGCTACACCTCATCTCATGGCCGATTTGAGCTCGGTGGAGTCTGGGCTCGTTACTCATCAACTTGACTTGAGTAACTTGCACAGTTCTGGATTCGCGGCTGTTGAGGGCGATAGCTCCATCGGGATTTCCTCTTTCTTATCTACTTATGCCTTAACGTCCCCTGAGGAGCAGGAGGCGTTTCTTACTTGGACTGCTGACGAGCAGATGGGTTTGTTACGCTCTACCTTGTTCTCTTCGTTCTCCCAGTTTCACTATTGGTCGCTGCACATGTCGCACAAGGTTAGCTCCCTTACTTCTACTGTGGATGGGCTTTACGCCACCCATTGCCAACTTTCTGAGAAGCTTGCTAAGGAGCGGGAAGAAAAGAAGACGCAGTCGAGGGGATTGGTGTTAGCCTTGGCAATGGCCCGGAAGGACTCAAAGGACGCTAAAGAGCGAGAAGTTGCTAAGGTGTCTGATCTGGAAGCTGCTCTGGCGGTAGAGAAGGCCAAGAATGTCACGCTAGAGGAAGAGAAGGCGGCGTTGAAAGAGGAAAAGGCCGCTCTAGAGAGGAATACCTGGTGCCGCCTATTTTTGTTTTTACTTTTGGGGGCCTTTGTCTTTTGTAACCCTTTGAGGGCTTTTTGAACAATCATCATATATACATTCTGGTTGCGGTTTCCCTTTGTGATTAATCTCTTTTACACCATCTCTTTTCTTTCGATCTCCCATAATAAGATAGCGACATCAATAATACCATAATGACGTTGACAATAAGTTTTCATACTCCTTGCAAAGCTGCCATCATAACGCGGCAAGATAACTAGATTCCAACAGACAACAAAATAACCGCGGCATCGCCATATCCGTAGAACCATAAATACCGATAACGATCATTGTGTGGGGCGTCGTGACATGACTTAATCATGCGCATTTCAATGTCGAGGTAGAACAATGTCGTATAGTAGATAGCTTCAGAATTAAAACTCACAGAAATAAATAAGATGCTGCGGCGTTATAGTCATATGTGTCTTTAAATCGACGGTATTCTCCTAGAGGTGTTACAGCCTCGAGCACCGCTATCGTTTCAGCTAAAGAGATAACTCAGTCGATAAGATATAATCCAGGATGAGAGGTTTCATAACAATATCGCGCTGATGTAGATACTCTTGGTCGGTGGCGAAAAATCTCATATAGATATACGCGGACATATCTCTTTCCGCAGGAATAGCCGTCAAGGAGATATAGTACATACACTCCCCTGACGTTAATTCTCGAATTAAGATGATAAGATCGTGGGCCGTTAATGGCACACTCATCATAAGGCCGCCTAATACTATCGTCCGTGCGGGCGTCAGTCTCCTCATTGTTTCCACAATGTCCCTGCACATTCTCAATCATTGCTTTTAAAGCATTAGTAAAATAACGTGCCATAACAAACGTTAATTACCAGCAAGAGTCATCGCGCCTCTATCTCCAGGTGTCGTCAGCATCACTTGTATTGCGTTCTCAACCAGCCATCTTCGCTAGGGATTTCCCATCCGGTTACTCACTGGGAGACACTACGATTTCTCTTCGCGTTTCCAAATTTCTACGATTGGCCTGGAATGTGCGTCATCTTAGTGAGCCTGTTTGATCAAGACCGACCATCACAAGGGTAGGATTTTTACTTCAAGGCGTTGACCTCGCATCCCCGGAATCGTGCCTCGTCTTAGTGAGCCGTCTGTATTAGCCCGGTTATCACAAGTTTAGGACTTTTCACTTCCATGATGGAGTTACTATCTCTCTAGGACGTGCCTTATCTTAGTGAGCCATCTAGTCAAGACCGGCCATCACAAGGATAAGGTTTTCACTCTCAGAGATGCCGGGACGTGCCTCATCTTAGTGGGCAGCCTGTGTTAGCGCGGTTGCCACAAGGATAGGACTTTTCACTCCCGGGGGTGTCGGGGCGTGCCTCATCTTAGTGGATTGCATGCGTTAGCACGGTTACCATAAGGATAAGACTTTTCACTCCCGACACTAAGTTTCTAGGTATGCCAGGGTGTGCCTCATCTTAGTGAGCCGTCTGATCAAGACCGACCATCACAAGGATAGGACTTTTCACTCCTGGCACCCCCTTCATTATCTGCACATAGCCAAACACAGGACACACAAGAATGCTATCCATTCAAGCATTAGCACAGGTCAGGGTTAGCATTAACAAAGTGTGCAGAGATATATTAGAATCTAGAATGGTATAATTTCAAACGAGCTATATTCCAAGAGTTGGGCAACGGAGTACCGTCAAGTGTTTCCAAGTGATACGCTCCCTTTCCAATAACGCGGGTAACGCGGTATGGGCCATCCCAGCTCGGACTGAGTTTCCCCATGCGCTGTCCAGCCGCTCGTTTGTCTCTGAGTACTAAGTCACCAGCTTTTAGCAATCGCTCCTTGACGCACCTATTGTGATAACACGCCATTTTTTGTTTATAATGTAGCGTTTTCAGAAGAGTTTCCTCATGTAGTTCTAGTAACGCGCCGAGGTTCGCTCGCAACCTCTCTTCATTTAGTTCTTCTCTGAAGTATGCCACTCGCAGGCTCAAAGTACCGATTTCCACCGGTGTGACGGCCTCAATGCCGAAAGCCAATGTGAAAGGCGTTCCTCCAGTGCTGGTTTTAACAGTCATGCGGTCTGCCCATTTCCTCTTGGACCCTTCCAGGTTTTTTCCAGGTTTTTCTTAATTCCACTGAGGATGCTTCGGTTAGTCACTTCCGCTTAGCCGTTGGTCTGCGGGTGTGCCACATAAGAGAATCTTTGCTCGATTTGGAATTCCGCGCACTGTTCTCTAAAGAATTGGCTAGTAAATTGCGTCCAGTTATCGCTGACTAGCACACGGGGTACGCCAAACCGCATGATAACTTGGTGTTTAAAGAAACGCCAAACTCTTTCTATAGTGATGTTGGCCACCGCTTCTACTTCTGTCCATTTCGTGAAGTAGTCCACTGCCACAACCATGAATTTTAACTAAGACCTTGCTTTTGAAAACGGGCCTAAGATATCGATCCCCCATTTTACAAAAGGACAAGGAGCTACGATTTCATAGATTTCCATAGCAAGTTGTCGAGGGATCTTAGAGAACACCTGACATTTCTAACATGTTCGTACGTAATTATGGCAATCTCTACGAATAGTAGGCCAATAAAATCCTGACCTAAACACTTGCGCAGCCAGGGTGCCTTCAGATGCATGCATGCCGCATATTCCTTCATAGATTTCTCGTAAGGTGTGAAGACCCTTTTTTTCTGTTATACACTTGGCAGCTGGGTGGGAGAAGCATCTCCGAACCAGTTCCCCGTCATAATATGTACACCGTGCCTCTTGTTTCAGCACCTTTTTCTTCTCGGCGTTATCCACGGGTAACTCCTCATGTTTCAAGTACTTTATTACGGGGATTTGCCAGTCATTTTCAATTTCTTCAACACAAAGCGACGCTTGTTCTTCCATGAAAGAAGGCACGGATATCTCTCGATAGTACACGCCCTTAGGTATGGACGCTTCCAGGTTTGCTGCAAGTTTGGTGAGGTTGTCTGCCTCAGCATTATCCTCTCGAGGGATATGCTCAAAGCTGACCTACATGCCACTTTTCTTTATTTCCAACAATTCCCGTTTCACTTTGGCAAGGTATTGAACCATGATGGGCTCTCTAGCCTGAGCGTGCCCCAATTGGAATCTCCACAAATCTTTAATCGCAAGTCTCCCATCATTCCTGTACCATGTATGGCTTTGGTGGAGAAGCTTCTTCCTATTCTGAGTCCAGCCAGTAACGCCTCATATTCTGCCGCGTTATTGGATAACGGCTATAGAATTCTAATGGCGTAGCGTATTTGCATATCGTGTGGCCCGATTATGAAGATTCCGACTTCGGCTACTTCTTGATTCTTGGCTCCATCCACGTGGATGACCCACAGGTCAGTGTAGGTTTCAGGGAACGGGAGATCCAAGTCATCTTTTTCTTCTTCGGGTAACTCTGTCATCGGGTCTTGTGTAAAGGTACACTCGGCTATGAAGTCTGCTAGGACTTGAGCTTTTATAGATGCTCGGGCTTTGTACTGTAACACGTATTGCTCGAGTTCAATGGACCAAATTAGCATTCTTCCTAAAGACTCAGGTTTCCAAAATATCCTTTTCAAAGGTTGATCCGTGAGTACGATGATGGGATGAGTCTGGAAATATCTATCCATTTTCCGCGTGGCCTGTATTAACGTAAACACTATCTTCTCAATGCGTGCGTATCGCAGCTCAGTGTCTTCCAAAACATGACTCACGAAGTATACCGGGCGGTGCGTGTGGTTGTCGTCCCGCACAAGGACAACACTAACCACTTCATCAGCCACACCAAGGTATAAGTACAGGGTGTCACCCAGTTCGGGTCTCGTTAACACCAGATCAGATGATAAATAGGCTTTAAGGCCTATGAATGCCTCTTCACATTCTGCTGTCCACCCAAAAGGAGCTTTCTTGCGTATAACCTTGAAGAAAGGCAAACATCTCTCACCTTGCTTAGAAATAAACCGTCTTAGGGCGATAACGCACCCTGTAAGCTTTTGCACTTCCTTGACAGTTCGAGGAGATATCATATCCTGGATAGCCTTGATTTTCGAGGGGTTGGGCTGGATACCCTTCTGGCTGACCACGTAGCCTAAGAATTTGCCTGTCTGGAATGCGAACATGCATTTACGGGGGTTTAGCTTCATTTTGTATCTTCTCATCACGTCAAAGACTTCTTTCAAGTCAGCCAAGTGGTCTTTGAAGCTTCGGCTTTTGACTAGTATATCGTCAACGTAGGCTTCCACGTTCTTTCCAATTTATTTTTTAAATACTTTATTTGCCATACGCTGGAAGGTCGCTCCGACGTTCTTCAGCCCAAACGGCATCGCCGTGTAACAGTAAGTAGCTTTCGGAGTGATGAAGGTTGTCTTTTCTTCATCTTCGACGGCCATAGGGATTTGATGATACCTAGAGTTGGCGTCTAATGAGCTTAGATAAGCGTACCCGGTAGTTTGATCGACTAGCTGGTCAATTCGAGGGAGCGGGTAGCAATCTTTGGGACATGCATCATTCAGGTCAGTGAAGTAGATGCACATACGCCACTCCCCATTGGGCTTCGGAACGAGAACTGGGTTAGCTAGCCAGGTTGGATATTGGACTTCGTGGACGAAACCCGCGTCTAGGAGCTTTATCACCTCCTTGTCGACGGCTAACGCCTTCTCTACAGAAAATGCTCGTCGTTTCTATTGAACTAGCTTAACATAGGGATCGACATTAAGCCGATGTTTCACTATTTCTCGCGAGATACCAGGCATATCCGCGGGTTTCCACGCGAACTCTCCTTTACATTTGTTCAATAATCGAGCTAACTGAAGGTTTTCTTCTGGGCTGAGCTTTTCACTAACAAGGAAATTTGCTTCATTGACCCCGTTAACTGGTATGGGTACCATCTTGTCCACGGGTTGAGTGTGTTTCTCATCATTCTACTCATAGGGATCCACTGTGACACACACATACCTGTCACAACTCTTCTGTGCCATGAGTAGGTAACATTCAGACGTACCTATCACAACTCTTCTGCACCATGAGTAGGTAACATTCAGCTGCTAACTTTTGGTCGCCTTTGATCGAAACTACTCCATCCCAAGAGGGATACTTCATCCTTAAGTCCTTTTGAGATATCGCTGCCCTAAAACGGTTGAGGAACGGTCGCCCAAGTATGGCGTTATAGGGCAGGGTTAGGTCTACGACCAAGAATAAAAACTCCTCTGACCGCTTGGACGCGTCTTCTCTAAAGTACACAAGCAACATCGTCACTCCAGTCACTAGGATTGGAACTCCATCTACTCCAATTATTGGCTTCTTGCAAGGCGTCAGTTCACCATCAGGGCGCTTCATGAGGTTGTAAGCTTCTAACGAAAATAGATTCACCGCGCTTCCATTGTCAACAAGAGTTCTTCTAACTCCATGGTTGCCAATGATGGGCGTGACTACTAACGCATCGTTATGTGGAAAAATGACGCCTTTTTCGTCTTCCTCGGAGAAGGATAACACCATACGATCTAGAGCACTTATCGCCTCACTTTTTATTAACGCACCTTCTCGCTCCCGCTTGTCTCCCGCTGTGGGCGTTAACTGCATAGGCTCGTCAAGGTAGGGTGTGCCTCCCGCGATAATGTTGATAATGGGGACGTCATCTTTGTCAATCATGAGCATTTCCCTACCTCTGTCGGCGGGTGTAGCGTAATTTCTCGGAGCACGAGGAGGTGTCTGTCTGTTATCTATCATCCTTTTTGTCGGGTTGTTCCTGACTTCTTCTCTTGCCTTAGTGGTAAATTCCCCAAGGTAACCTTCTTCAACTAAACGCTCTATCGCCAGTTTTAATTCTCTATACACGTCTGTGGAGTGTCCCTTGACTTTATGAAACTTGCAGAAAGCATTTTTCCTTCCTCCCATGACCACTCCGATCTTTACAGGGGCAGGATAATGGATAGGTAGGTTCCGTTGCTCCATAATCGCCAAGATTTTCGCTTTTGGCAATATGAGAGAAGGAAGGCCTGGGTCATAAATTCGGCCCTTGGGAGGATCTGTCTGCCGCTGAGTAGGGGAGTTGCCGGGTCTTCCCCTTGAAGAGTTACCTCTTCGTCTGTTGGAGGTCTTGGGGATATGGTCTTTTCGTTGGGCATAATCGTCAATAAATCGATCGTCAAGGGTCGTGTTGGTAGGAACGTTGGGAACCTGAGGCGCATTTTGCGGCATATTTTGGATTTTGTCCCTGTTTTCTTCCTCTTTCATTCTTGCGTAATTATGAGCTTTCAGTCTTAACGCCTCCAAAGTCGCCAGAGGGTCCACCATTAACGTGTCTCGCAGTTTTCCATAGTGACTGTTTCGCTTCAAGGCTTCTATAGCGAAGTCAACGGTAACGCCTGGCGTTAAGGACATCTCCGTATCGAAATGAATAAGGAAATCATTCAAAGATTCCTGAGGTTTCCTGCGTATATCAAATAAAGCTACGGCAGACTTCTTGATTGGGACAGCGGTGCTAAACCAACTTCGAAACATAGACTCCAGCTGTGAAAAATCATCGATGTACCTGGCTAAGAGACCTTCAAACCATAAACGTGCAACTCCTGATAACGTCATCATATATATTTGGCACAACGTTGCGTCACTATGAGTTTAGAATTGCACGAAGTCTTTCACCTTGTTAAGGTGGGAAATGGGATCCTTGGTACCGTCATAGGACTCCGTAGGGAGTTTCACATGTCGGCTGACCCTGTGACGCCTTATGCGATGGCTGAATGGGTGACCCGAGGTGTCGTCGAGGATTTCGCGAGTATGGCGAGATGGGGAGACTTCCAAATAACGTCTCTGATTTTGCGGATCGGATGGATGGTGTCGCCTTGGGGACCGACTGCGACTCCTTAGCGTACGGGTTCGGTATCTTCTGCTACTCAATCTCTCGCTATGCTCAGGGGATACGTCTCTATCCATTTGCTCTTGTCAACCGTCCCAACGATCTCTATACTCATCCTGTCACTGCTCCCCTTGGGAGACGAGAATTTGTCGCGCGTGTGGCACGTAAGGCTCTATTTTCCCCTGAGCGAGTTGCACAAAGCTAGCTGGTGTAGATGTTATGGATAAGGTCAACGGAGTGTTTCGGTGTTGTAGAGGCGATAGCGGTCGTTCAGTGATGATAGATGAAGTGAAGATAGTCTGAGAAGGAACACTCTGTCAAGAAACACTAGGCGTGAGTCGCGCGGCCAACTCGGTTAAATGGTCCAACTGAGCACGAAGCGCAGATATTGAATTCATAAAAGGATTGTTAGCGCTATCCATCATAGATCCCATTGGAGGAGGAGTGGAATAGCTAGATCCTACCATTTGAGAGAGAGGAATCTGCATCTGGGAAAAAGGTGTTCCCATTATTTGTCCAAAAGAGAAATCTGAAGACCCCAGAGAAATTTCTTGCATTGTGGCAGAAACATCAGTAGTAGCGAAAGGGAAACGTTCTCTGCGGACCGCAAAAGGAATGCTAGAAGGTTGAGGTGGTGTAGACTCCGAATCAGAAGCCATGATCCTTCGATCTCCGAGAAAACATAGCTTGGCTATTAAGGATGCTCACTTAATAGAACCAAAGCTCTCAACGAGAGCACCAATTTGATAAGATTCAGACTTCTGGAGGATCGGGGGTGTGGATTATGGCCGCACAGAGTTACTGTAGTCGCCGTCTGATGTACCTACAAAGGGCCGAAGGGGGGCTCTGGCGTAGACACTCCGATGCTTAAGTCAGTATGGCAGTTCCAAATGGCAGGGGTTCGGCTAGCAATCATAGGCTTACCTTTCATCTCGAATGATGCGGTATTTATAAGCGCTGAGGAGGGCGTTACCTCTAGGGGTAGGCGTTAGCTAGGGAAGATAACGCCCCGAGTGACATCATGGCTGACTCGGGATGGGATAACGCCGTGCATGTGGGCCGATGACGCTTGAGACCCCCCCCCCCTCCGCTGATTTCGACCATCCCAAGGTTCCTTGCTGGATAAGAGGCGGCAGATGCCCGATAAGGGCTACAGTGTTTCGGCTTTGACGCTGGGGTAAGGACGAAAATGCCCCTAGAATTGCTTCTATTGTTATCAGCCGCCTCTGGGGTTGTCGGACTGTTTTCTTATCCTCTTCCACATGAATCTTGTGGGTACAAATGGTTGAGGATATGCCCTTGATGTCTGCCAAGGTCCATCCAATAACCTCCTTATGTTCATTCAACACGTTTGTCAATCTGGCCTCTTCCTCGCTGGAAAGCTTAGCTGAGATTATTACTGGCAGAGTTTTATCTTGGCCTAGATAGGCATACTTAAGGTATTCTAGCAACTACTTAAGATCAAGCTTGGGTACCTGCACAATAGATGGTAAAGCCTTAGAGTCAGTCACGCTATACAGTGGGCAATTCAATGATTCCTTCAATGGTTCAGTCTCGTGAAGATCTGTTAAGATCTCTCTAAGATCTTCTCGGTTTACCACTCGGTCTTCCAATTATGTCAGTGTCTTAGCTGAGATACTTCTGCTTAAGACAAAATCAAGTGGGTCAGTAGCACTCAAATCTGCAGTTTCTTCTTTGATAGGGTATAAAATATCAATAAAATTAACACTGTGCGTCTCATTTTGATATTTTAATCCCTCATTCATATAGAACTTAATCGTGCTCCCAAAAAATTCCAAAATGATACTTCCTTCATAAACATCTATCTTTGCTCTAGCTGACATAAGGAAAGGTCTCCCTAGAAGCACATCTGTTGTACAAGAAGGCAAGTCAGAATCCATCTCAACAATATAAAAATCCACAGGGTATATAAAATTATTGACTTGGACAAGAACGTCCTCTACTACTCCCATAGGATGAATTACGGTTCGGTCAGCCAATTGAATCACCACCTGCGTTTCTTTCATTGGTCCCATTTGTAATGTCTCGTATTCTTTCAAAGACATCACGTTGATTCCAGCCCCTAAGTCGCAAAGAGCTTTTTCCACTGTTTCGTTCCCTATCTTACAAGGGATGGTGAAGGTTCCTTGATCTCCGCACTTCTCCGAGAGTTTGCTCTGAAGTACTGAGGAAACATTCTGTGTAAGATTCACTCTCTCCATTCCTGCAAGTTTTCTTTTGTTAGTACAGAGTTCTTTTAAATTTTTTGCATAAGATGGTACTTTAGAAATTAAATCTAGCATAGGAATATTCACTGCCACTTTGCCAAAAATGTTCATGAATTCCTTAGCCTCGTCTAACTTCTTTTGTTTGGAAGACTTGGGAGGATAGGGTGGTGGAATCTCTACTGTTTCCAAAGGTTTGGAACTCTGTTCATCAGTCTTAGCCACTGGCTTGGCTAAGATCGGTTGATCCTTTTCTGTTTCGGCTGGATTGTCGGTCTTGGTCTCAGTCTTACCCAAGATTGGTTCCGACTGAGATTTTACCTGGATTTCTTCATCCACATCATCGTCCTCATCCTCAAACAACTGATTATGTACCTCCTAGTCCGACTTTGCTCCCTTCCTTTCAGGTAGGACCCTTCCACTCCTAAGGTTAATAGCACTTACAATGTGCCTGGGATTATTTTCAGTGGTGGAAGGTTGTTTGCCACCTGACTCAGGTTGTTGAGTCTGTTGGGCCAATTGGTTGATTTACTTTTGCATTTTGACATTCTGTTTCTGCATCTCAACAAGACTAGACTAGGTTGCCTGCATGAATTTTTACAACGTATACTCTATGGGAACTTCAGTAATCTTAATCGGTTGAGGTGTTGGGGGTAACAGTGGGACATTGGTTTGGTTTGATTGAGGTGGTCTGGGTACAAAGTGTTAAAAGTTTATGGGGGATTGCTATGTTTGCTGGCTGTATTATTGTTGCGGTTGTTGTTGTGGTTGTTGGTTAGGCTGAGGCGGATCTTACCTCCACCTTAGATTGGGATGTTGTCTCCAAGGGTATTGGTTACTTTCATGTAGGAATCTAGGTTGTCCTTGATTGTATCCATATGCCGCATTGACTGGGATTGGGGCTGGATCACCCGGTTGTTCCACCATGTAACAACTATGGGTTGGATGATCTAGTTGTTGGCAAATCCCGCAAATCGAGGGCATAGGATTAGCTGTTGCTACTGTAGGTTGTACTTGAGATGTGGCACCTGTAGAAAGATTCATCAGTATGTTAGTAATCTTAAAAAGCTTATTTTCAACATTTAAAGCATTCAAAGAAGAAGGTGCAGAATTTCTCTCGGATGAGGCGTTATTTTGGCAATTATCGGCCATGGTTTGGAGAAGCAATTTGGCTCTTGTTGGTGTAAGATCTTGAGGTGCTCCTCTAGCGGCTGCATCTAATCTCTCCTTATCCTTCACACGCATTCCATCATAGAAATATTGGATTAGGAGATGGTCAGCCACTCCATGGGTAGGGCAAATGTCTTGAAGGTCTCTAAACCTCTGATGATACTCGCTCAAGCTCTCCCCTCCCCTCTGCTGAATGGAAATTAAATTCTTTCTAGCTAGACTCGCCTTAGTCGCGTTCTAATACTTATTCAGAAAGGCAGCGGACATATCCCCCTATGCTGTAATAGTGTTATGGGGCAAGCTATAGAACCAATTCTTAGTTGAGTCTTCAAGAGACCAAGGAAATGATTTCAGTTTGGCCCTCTCGATTGATACTCCCATTAGTTTTAGGGTATCACATTGGAGGTGAAGGTTCCTCAAATGGTTATACGGATTCTCGTTTGAGTGGCCATGGAACTTGGTTAAGTTGGCTATGATGTTTGTCTTGATAGACCAATCATTAGCCATTGGGGGTAGATTAATACAGGAGTAAGTCACTCATTCTGCCCTCCTGTTTTGTTCCCTCATCGTCTGTTCTTGTTGGTTTTCCTCCACGATTGGTATTAGGTTTTCAGCTGGGCTTGAATCTTGGCCTAAACTGCTAATAGAACTAGATTCTGTTTGTGTACTAGAAAATTCACTATCGAATTTTCTCTTGGCTTTCTTTCTGTTTTGTGCTTCAGTCTTCGTAAGTTCTGGGTTCAAAGGTAGTAAATCTTCCTTTGAGGACCTGGTCATCAACTGCAAAAGACAAAAATAAAAATAAAACTACAAAAATACCGTCAAAAGATCCCCGGCAACGGCGCCAAAATTTGATTGCGTGTCGAGGGCATCAAATTTAGTTGTATAAAAATATACGAAATGAGGGGTAGGAATACAACTTATCACTCGTCCACAAGGGACTTGTAAATTGTGGTAAGAAGATCGTCCACAGAGATCTTTCGAGAATTTATAGTTTTGACTCAACTTCCTCGTCACTGGAGTTGAGGGGTTTTGTTTCTGCGATTAAGATAAACAAAGCATAAAAGAGAACAAGCAATAATAAAATAAAAAAAGGCAATCTTAGGCAGAAGGTGATCTTAGCTAAGATTGCAGATTGAGGTTGGTTGTGAACTGTCGTGAGGTAAACTCCTGGTGAGGGCGAATACGTGAGTGCACTACTTGTTTAATCGATCATCGACTTTAGATTTTCTCCTTCTCTCTCATAACTCTACTATAGATTGGGAGGAACCCCTTTCCAATCCTACTTTCCTCCTATTCAAATCACTTAGAGGGAACCCCCTTTCCTAGTGATCCTGGCCAGTGGACACCTTGCTGGTTAAAGGGTTTATCCAATTGGCTGCTGGCTTGAGGCACATGCGTTTTCTCAATGGCGTAGGGAAAGATAGAGTCTAGGCCAAGCTACTCCCAACTTGGAGCCCTAGATTATCAGTCTGGTTAGGCCTATATCAATCCAAGTTCACTAACCTCCGCGAGGCTAGCTGCCTACTTGCGTCACTCCGATTTTGCTCGTCCCCTTTGTGACTGGCTACAAATTCGTCGTCTTGCCTAAGATCGATCAAGTCTTAGCCTAGACGGGAATCGGTTTGTTAAAACAGAACTTGAATTAATTACGAATGAAAGGATAATAAGAACGATCGGTCTCACGAATCACAAGTACACTTACTCAACCCTTACCAAGAATCAGGTGTTTAGCTACTAGACATAATAATCAAAGAAATAAAGAAATAATTGAAGAATATGAAATAGAATAAAATCTGTGACATTCAAAACCGAATTATCACAGAGCAAAATGTTTACAAGAACCAGAAGTTGGAAGAAGGAAGATCCCATAATTGGCAGCCTTCCCTTACCTTTAACAAGGTTAGAGTCCCTACCAATCACGTTCCTTTCGAAATTCCAAACTTCAAATAGCTAAAAGATAGGGATATAATCCCAATTGTTCAAATTCGAAAGCGAAATAAAATAGGATACTAAAAGATTATTTTTGTTCAAATATGATTACATCCGAGATTTCATCCAAGGGATGTAACAGCTAGTTGGCTTCCTGATCCGAACCCGCCTTCCTTGAATCCATGATCAACACGCCTCTATCTCCGCAATCTTGGCCAAGCCTGCGGCCAAGATTACCACTTTGTCACTCAAGGCACCCGTTTCCTTCAAATCTTCTCTTGCCCAAGACTTCCTCCAAAAGAGACCAAATTAACGTGAAAGAGATTATTTTTACCGTAAATAAACGTCAATCAGCAAGTCCTTTCACTGTACCCATCATCGCAAACCCGGTAGTTAACGTAGGGGGAGAAACTACTACAACTCTACAACATTCCTTTGTCAACCTTACTTTGGACCCAAGCCAAAACCTGATTCATCAAGAATCCTAGGGCTTTCGCCCACCTCGGAGTCACTCTACTCAAATCATGGTCCCCAACCCTACAAAATTTGGCCACCTTTTGTCAATCCAATGCAACTACCATTCACGTCGGAACCACTACCACCTATTGGTCCAAGCGTTATCATCACAGAGAGACCGAGTATGGATAGATTGAACCTGCTAGAGGAAAGCCTCAGAGCTATCGAAGGAACAGACCCCTTTGACCCTACAGGTCCCGCCGATATGTGCATGGTCTTAAGGATCGTAATGCCTTTGAAGTTCAAGATCCCAGAATTTGAGAAGTATACTGGAATTGAGTGCCCCAAGACGCATCTCAAGATTTACTGTAACAAGATGTCTGAGGTGATACATAATGAACCTCTGCTGATCCATTTGTTCAGAGAAAGTTTGGCCAAGCATGCCTTGACCTGGTACATGACTCTGGATAGGATCAAAATCAGGACTTGGAGAGATTTGTCTGATACCTTCTTCAAACAATACAAGTTCAACATGGGGGTAGCACCAGACCGTTCTGATCTCCAGAATCTTGAGAAAAAAATAGAAGAATCGGGGAAACTTATGCTCAGAGATGGAGAGAACTAGCTTCCAGGATGTCTCCTCCTTTGAATGACAAAAAGCTCTTGTCAATTTTTTTGGACACCTTCAAGGCTCCCTACTACACTTATCTTATCTCCAATCCGTCCAGTAGCTTCTTTGACATGGTCCTAGTAGCCGAAAGAGTTGAGCAAGGAATTAAGTCCGGTAGAATCGCCATTTCCGCACTATAGGCAACACCTCCGAGAGCACCTCATTTAAAGGAAGATGTCAGCTCGGTCTCACGCCAACCTGGTCACAAAAACCTTCCATACCATTGGGAAACCAGCCAAATAACCCAAGTGATCAAAATGAACGGAGGGACCATGAGGACCAAGGGTCGCAACCATTCTTTTCAGTCCCTGCAAGGGAGGTTTACGAGCATCTATTAGCGGCTGGGAAAATTATGGCCATCCCCACTCCACCAGCACAACCTCCTTACCCGAAGTGGTACAATCCTAGTGCTACGTGCGAGCACCATGCTGGAGCTCAGGGACACTCTAGAAGACTGTTTGGCATTTAAATGAAAGGTTAGGCAGTTGATCAAATGCGGACGGTTCGCTTTCGAAGAACTAGCCAAAGGATCTAGCACGACCGCCAACTCTACTCCTACCAACTTTTGAGTAATCCTCTTTGGCGACCCCTGTTGCACATTATCAATGGAAGTTTGTTTCCTTTCTTTTATTTTAACTATTGTACGATCCTTATGTGAGTCCTTTCAGGGGGCAACTTTTGATATCTTTAAAAGCTTTTTGGTCCTTGTGATTATAAATAAAACTTCACTTGATGAAAATCCTGCGGTTTTTTTTACATTCCTTAGATCAAGCACATTCATCATTTTTAACTTGTACGTTCATTAGAAATTGTATAAACATATGAGATTTTATCTGTTAACTCTTATATCCATGACGCGTTTAGACGTAAACAATCACAAACATATCCTTGTGAGCATTTTGGACCTTCACGCCTTATTTCTTTCATGAGTGTAAATGCTAAACTAGGTGCTAGTTAGATTTGCATAATATCCAGGGTACATGAACCATCAAACATGGGATAGCAGTAAGATGCCATTGGACTTTACTTTTGTTCTTCTTTCATATTTTTCATTTTTTAACTTTTTTGCTCTCAAGCACATTTTCTACACCATGTACGACTCTATCAAACACTCAAAAGCCTAGTATTTTCACCCAACCAAGTGAGTCATGCTCAACTGGGACCGCTAAACTAGGGGTTGAAAATATACATGTTACAAGGGAATGACAAGAAAGCCCTTAGGGGATCGCTGACAAATCAACGTCCGAAGAAGGCTGAATAAATCAAGACTTAAAGGCCTCTACCGAAGACAGAAATGAGAACGGACCAGACAAAAAAGAGAGGAAGAGATTGTACTTGCTTTGCTTGCAAAGAAAAGAAAAAAAAGGAAAGAAAAAAAAAATGTCAAACATCAACAGCAAAATGATCTCGAAAGGAAAGAAGATCATTCCCTGCAAATATCACAGAACTTGGGCACGGTGCCCTCAAAACAATCCAGAAGGAACATCTCCAGCAAAGATTCAAGAACTTGGGCACGATGCCCTCAAAACAATCCAGAAGAAACATCTCCAGCAAAGATTCAAGAATTTGTGCACTTTGCTCTCGCCACAATCAAATCGTCGAGCATTGTTCACCGCAATTTGTCCTCATCGCAATCAGTCGTCGAGCACAAACTCATTAAAACCTTTTCTCAAAATAAAAACACACAACACTTTTCCTTTTCTTCTACAAATTCCTCTTCTTCTTTTTCCCTCACAAAGTCCTTTCGATTATTAGCAGACCCATGCATGTGCATCTTCATTTGAAGTCTATTCACTCGGATTGACATTGCAAATTTAATTTTTGTGCTATGTTTATTGCATTTTTAGGAGTGTAAACACATAGCCTTGTTTTCTGAGCGTGAGCACAAACACTAATATCTGGTGAGGATTGCTTACAGCTGCATGTCATGGGAAAGTCTTGTCCTTAAGGTCGTTATTTCCTGAACAAGACGTAGACGTTATCTAGACTTAAACCAATCATGTTCATATAACGAAAATTGGACAAACATGTTAGCCAAAAAAAAAATGCTTTAATTTATTTTCTTAAACAAAGAAATCATTTTCATTCCAAACAAAAAACTTGGGGGCAAGCCATGGGTTAAATGTAGGAATATTTGATATTTCTCATATTATCGTTTGCTCTCTCTTTTTCTATCTGTTGCTGCTTTGTGTTTGCTTCCTTCCTATTTGCAGGACACAGATATGCTTCGATGGAATCAACCATGGGTCTTCGATGACAACATCATTGTAAAACCCTCGCCATCTTAGATTTTCATCAAAATCCAATCAACATCAAATGGAGAACGTTACCACTCCTCAACCATGGGTCTTCGATGACAACATCGTTGTAAAGCCCTCGCCATCTTGGATTTTCATCAAAATTCAATCAACATCGAATGGAGAACGTTACCACTCCTCAACCATGGGTCTTCGATGACAACATCGTTGTAAAGCCCTCGCCATCTTGGATTTTCATCAAAATCCAATCAACATCGAATGGAGAACGTTACCACTCCTCAACCATGGGTCTTCGATGACAACATCATTGTAAAGCCCTCGCCATCTTGGATTTTCATCAAAATCCAATCAATATCGAATGGAGAATGTTACCACTCCTCAACCATGGGTCTTCGATGACAACATCGTTGTAAAGCCCTCGCCATCTTGGATTTTCATCAAAATTCAATCAGCACCGAATGGAGAACGTTACCACTCCTCAATTGGGTCTTCGATGAAGAAATCGTTATAATGCCCTCATCTTGGATTTTCATCAAAATACAATCAATAATCGAATTGAGTACGTTACCACTCCCCAATTAATTTTGTGCGGCGATCCATTTCCCCCACCATCAAATCAACGTCCGACAATTGTGGTATCCCCGCTCAGATCTCTTCTCTGCATCGACCTCCAAAAATTGCGGTATCACCGTTCGGATGTCAAATTTACATTTTCTGCATTAACCTTCGACAATTGCGGTATCCCCGTTCGGATGTCAAATTTACGCTTTCTACATCAACCTCCGAATTTTACGGTATCCCCGCTCGGATCTCATCTCTTCACCAAATGTCCGAATTTTGCGGTATCCCCGCTCAGATCTCACAAACATCATCAGTGTCCTCACTATCAGAGACAACCATCCTCGCTATCAGAGAAAATCACATCTCCTCATTATCAGAGAAGATCGTCATTTCCTCATTATCAGAGAAGGTCATCAAACATCCTCACTATTAGAGAAGACATCAATCCTCAATATCAGAGACATCAATCCTCAATCTCATAGACATCTCCTCAATATCAGAGAAGATCATCAAACATCCTCACTATCAGAGAAGACATCAATCCTCAATATCAGAGACATCAATCCTCATTATCAGAGAAGATCATCAAACAACCTCACTATCAGAGAAGACCACATCTCCTCATTATCAGAGAAGATCATCAGCATCCTCACTATCAGAGAAGGCCATCTCCTCACTATCAGAGAAGATCATCAATGTCCTCACTATCAGAGACAACCGATTTCACTATCAGAGATCATCAACGTCCTCACTATTAGAGAAGACCATCTCCTTATTATCAGAGAAGATCATCAGACACCCTCACTATCAGAGATCATCAACTTCCTCACTATCAGAGACAACCAATTTCAGTAAGAGAAGATCATTTCCTCATTATCAGAGAAGATCATCATTTCCTCAATATCAGAGACAACCATCCTCATTATCCGAGAAAACCATCTTCCTCACTATTAGAGACATTTCCCTCAAAGGTACGCTACTATCAACCAACATCAGACCAAAGGAAGTCCGATCAAAACTCGATTCACGCAATAGCTTCCAAACCTACCTCCTCCTAGAGTGACAACATCAAATTATCTCCTCCCAGAGTGACATCAACGAACTTTATCCTCTCAGAGTGATAGCATCAATTTCCTCATCACCGAATAACACTCTAAAAAACATACCTCCTCTTAGAGTGACATCAACGATTATCTCCTCCCAGAGCGACATCATCAAAATTATCCCATCAGATTGACATCCCCGAATATATCTCCTCCCAGAGTGACATCAACGAATGACATCATCAAATTATACGTTCTCCTAGAGTGACATCAACGATTATCTCCTCCTAGAGCGACAGCATCAAAATTATCCCATCAAATTGACATCCCCGAATATATCTCCTCCCAGAGTGACATCAACGAATGACATCATCAAATTATACCTCCTCCCAGAGTGACATCAACGATTATCTCCTCCCAGAGCGACAGTATCAAAATTATCCCATCAGATTGACATCCCCGAATATATCTCCTCCCAGAGTGACATCAATGAATGACATCATCAAATTATACCTCCTCCCAAAGTGACATCAACGATTATCTCCTCCCAGAGCGACAACATCAAAATTATCCCATCAGAGTGACATCTATGACTTACCTCCTCCCAGAGTGACATCAACGAACTTTTTCCTGTTGTGTCACCAAAATTCGGATGTGGGGGCAACCATCTTTACTGCTCATCAAATACTTCAATGAGACAGTAAAGAGGGGGCAACTGTTGACACCTGAATTTTGACGCCATTTTAAATTGAATTTATCATTTCTGTTATGTTACTTAACTTACTGTCATTTTTTATTAATTTACTGTCGTTAGTTCATTTTTAATTCTCGTCACATTTTATCAACATTATTATTGTCATCAGCGTCGTAAATCGCATTTTTAATTTTTTGTCACGTATTTTCCTTATTATTAGTATTAATATTTTCAGCCATAAAAATCATATTTTTGATTATCCGCTAGTCATTTGCTATTTATTTTTCCGTTTTAGGTCATCGCATAAAATTTAGGATTTTAAGTATTTTATCACTTTTTTTTAGCATTTTTTAATTTATTATTATTTTTGTTCGAGCTTTTATTGGACCCAAGTAAGTTCGCTCGGACCATTGATCGAACACGTTATTTCTTCAGTTTACAATTACCTACTCTTTTTTTCATTCACGCCAGTCAACTTCATTTCGTGCAATTTTCGTTGTAACGTCATTTATTTTTCATTCGAACATATTCATGTTTCCGAACGAGAAAATAAACACGTTAAAATAATTTTTTCCTTCATTCGCTGTTGACTAGTAAATTCGTCTCATTTTTCTCTACAACTTGGTCACCTCGGATTTTTGAGCTCTCTCATGTCAAGCGAGTTCGCCCGTACCACTACCCGAGTGAAATATCCCGTTTGAGCTCATTTTTGCTCCCGAGTGAAATTTCTTAGAGAAAAGGCTCGAACATCTTTCCTTATCAGCCAGTTATTTTTTATTATTTTTCTAGATCGCGCCACCTCTTTTTGTTTCGTAAAATTAATTCCCTAGTATTTTTCCGGTTCGAACCTTCCTCGTTCGTAGAATTGATTTTTTTATCGAGGCTTGGGACGAACTTTTATCGCACACTGTATATCAATTCGCTCGTCTTATTTGTCTCTACGTGCTGACACTTTTGGCTCGAGTTTTCAAAATGGTTGTTCGCAAAAATGGCTCGAGGCCAT
The DNA here is from genome assembly GCA_963691705.1 of Viola odorata. Classification (NCBI taxonomy): domain Eukaryota; kingdom Viridiplantae; phylum Streptophyta; class Magnoliopsida; order Malpighiales; family Violaceae; genus Viola; species Viola odorata. The sequence continues at coordinate 32,653,367 of OY829546.1, forward strand.
TTAAATAAATTTAAAAGGACAAGATGGTCTTCACCGTTGATCTAGTTGACCAAGGAAAGTCAACCAGATCAACGACCCACTATTTACATGCATGGTGTACGTAAACAGTGGCGATGAGCAGCAGCGGAGCAAGCCACCGAGCTGCTTGCTCCCGTCGCTTCCTGTCCCGTTCGCCATCATCACCAACGGCCATAGCCCTGCTAGCAGGACGACGTAGCCACGCCAGCACGACGCCTGGCTCCTCCACGCGCATCACCGCGTCTCCCTCCACTCGCGAGCTCGCCTATAAATAGGCCACTGCCTCCAACAGAAATCTTCACGAATTCAACCCAAGCTATACGCTTCTTCTCCCTCTTGACTGATCGCTCACTTAGAGCATCGGTTGCCACAAGTTCTAAGCTTTCCTTCGGTAAGCATTTTCTTGCCTTTTTCTACCATTTTCGGTTTTAATTATTTGGTTGGTGTTTTGATTAAACCAATTGCTTGTTTGTGTCTTATTAATTCTTATTCATGTTGTAGATAATTACCATGCTTTTTATTTTTTGATTCTTTGAGTGAAACGAGCGAATTTTAAGTTTTTCGTTAATTATCATTTTTGAAGTTTTCATGAAATTAAATGTTGTTCTTGCATGTTTTGATCCTTAATTTTTGCATAATCATGTTGTGGAGGAGGAGAGCTTTCCTCGGAGCTCAAAAGCAGGCGATTTGGCCGGCTTGTCGGAGCTCCCCATCTCCGGCAGTGGCGCCGGCGACACGAGGAAGACGATGAACAGTGGCCCCCTTCGGCTTGTTCACGCGGGAAGGGAAGGAGAGGTGATGGGCTCGTACCATCACCATTAAAAACCTAATTTTTGGGCCAGGAACTGTTCCTGGCCCATTTCCTTTATTTTTCAAGTTGGGCCCGACCCATTTTCATTCTTTCCGAGATCTCGGTTCGCATTTTTTTGTGTAAAATGCTCGCATGCTTCGTACAATATTTTTGTGATTTATGATTTATTCTTTTCGTGTATCGTATGCATGAAACGTGTAACTTTTTTCGTAAAAATACTCGTGCATTCCATTATGACTATTTTTTGTACTGTCGCTTTAAAATTTTGTACCTATCAACTGTTTAAATTTCCGCAATTTATTCTCTGCAACCTATCAACTGTTTAAATTTTCCGCACTTTAAACTTCCACAATTTACTTTCCGCAATTTAAATTCAGTCATTTAATTTACCGCCTATATGGTCGGTCGCACTTTAAATTTCTGCAAATCATCAACTGCTTAAAATTTCTGCAAATCATCAACTGCATAAAATTTTCGCAAATCATCAACTGCTTAAATTTTTCTGCAAATCATCAACTGCTTAAAATTTCTGCAAATCATCAACAGCTTAAATTTTCTGCAAATCATCAACTTTTAATTTTTTGACAAATCATCAATTGCTTAAATTTTTTGCAAATCATCAAATCTTTAATTTTTCACAATTATCATCATTTAAACTTTTTTATTCATCAAATCATCATTTAAATTGCTCGCACTTATCAACTGTCATCATTTAAATTTCTCACACTCGTCAAATCATCATTTAAATTTTCGTAAGCGTCAAAATCATTGTTTAATTTTTCGTATATATCAACTGTTTATTTAAATTCTCGCATGCATAAACCGCTCATTTATCTTTCGAGCTATCACTAACACTCTCATTTTGTAGGTTTAAAATTTAAGCTTCGCTCGAAAGTACGCCTTTCTTTCCCCTTTTATTTATTCAAAGCTTTCCGTAAATATTAATCGTATGCACGATATATATAGAATTGCTAGAATTAAAATAAATCCACATGAACAACTTGTTTAAATGACTCACTTTAAATGTCGTGCTCATTTGTTTTAAATTCCGCTTATATTGACTGTATGTGTTTTGTGGCTTCAATCCCACATCGGTTTATCATTTTAAAATATCTCTCATTTAAATTTGTACTGTGTTAGCAATCCATGATAGAATCACTTAGTAATTAATTTAATCATGTATGGTCCGATGATGAAAAAGAGGGTGCTCATTCGATCTTATGGAAAATTCAGTCCCATCACACTACGATCAGGGATAATCGATCGGTCTTGAAAATGGTAACCCCGTCCGAAAAGATTTTTAAAACGTAACCCCATCCAACGATTAACTATTCCTGAACGGTCCCGATCATGGAAAAGACTAAAGTGACGATTCCTCTAAGGACCCCCTTTTAAAATGCATTTTTATCAAGCATCTTTTAAACACCTCTCTTATCAACCAGTAACCATTTTCGGATGTGACTCGGGTGCCTAACACCTTCCCGAGTCCATAATACGACCCCGAACCTTTGTTTTTGGGTTTAAACCCTCTTTTTGTGCCTTTAGTTTTTTCATTTTTATTTTTTTATGCCATGACGATTAGGTTCCCTAAGCCTAGAGACAAAAATTAGGGTGGCGACTTCATTGCATGTTGCGAGGCTTCCTTTTATGCCGAGCATCGTAAGGTCTCAGATTCGTTGTATACTCGTGAATTTTTATTTTCGGGGCGCGACAGATCATATAAAATATTCGTCGCAAAGGTATGAGCATATAAGAGGAGTTTTCCATCTCAAAACATAAATTATTCATCGCTAAATGTCTTTTGTGCCAAAAAAGAATTTTTTTCACTTGGTGTTTTCTATTGGAAATTGTCAAAATTAATAGAAATTGTTTTGTCGCAAATATTCCATTGCTAGCTAGCAGTGCGAAGCTTCTTCCAAGCTTCTAGAACTTATTTATTATATTTATTATTTAGTTGTTTAGATTATTAGACTTATTAGTTGAGTAGAACCCCTAATTCTATTCGAAGTAGAACTTGCGCTTAACGCCTATCCTAGTTGCCTAGGCCCGTTTTAAATTGTAGATCTAGTTCAAAGGTTTGATAATTGCACAGAAATTGATAGATAGGCTAATACGATCCTAGTTGTCTAGGGTTCGTAACAAGTACCTTTCCTAATCTAGTTCGCGGTTTGGATTTGACTGCGGAATAAAATAACTCTCTTGAATGCTTAAACCTCCTAACAGACCTGCGTTAGGCAACCCAAGCTAAACAACTGAGGTTCTTGTATCGAGTTCTAGACCTAGTAAGAGACATGCCTTACTCAACCTAGGTGAAACGAATCAATGGGATTTGAACTCTTGGTCTTTTACTTACAGATCGACTTAAGCGTTCGGACTTAAGAAATTACAAGACTCACAAGTGAACAATTGAGAAAATTCTCTCTGAATTTAATTGATAAAAAGCTTGATTTAAAATGAGCACAAAAAGACTCTATATATAGGCAAGCGCCAAGTACTAGTTTAACTATAACTATAAGTTCTAATATGAGTAGGAATAGAAGTTCTATCTAATAAATAACTCTAATAACTAAATAAACTAAATAAGAAATATTTAATTAAGTTCTAGAAGCTTCAAGATAGCTTTCGTCCGTATGGGCTCCAAGATGGGCAGCTTCTTTCAAGTCGGGCTTGGCCACGCGTTCACACTACGCGCCAACATGTCCACTAGCCCTAACTTTTGATTGGATAGTCCGATTGGGCTGAAACTTGTCCCAATAGAAAGATAACACCCAAAAATAGTATGAGGGTGATCTTCATCCTGGTCCAGGCCTGACTGGACCGAAGAATGGTCGTTGGCATTGACGGATGCATTTTGAAGTCCTTGTCTGCATAGGATTGTTGTCAGCGAAAATGTCTCTTCTAATAACTCGCAAACGGCTCTTGCATTTGAGCTGAAAATTGGTCGCAATAGAGACAACATTCTGAGGTTTCATAAACATAGTCTATCGCATGATTATAAGTTATGTAGCTCCAACTGGGTTAGGACAAAGTCGCCTGTTGCGTTTGCGCCTAGAACTTCTGCGTGCGAGAATGTCATCTCAAACCTTCTTGAGATCTACTCGTCCAAATGCCCTGAAACTTGGAAACGACCTTTCTAAGACTCCAATCGGTCTTGTATATATTCTGGATCTCTGATTGAAGCCTCACTTCCTTGATTTGGCTCGTGTGGATGTGAAGGTGTGTGATAGGCGCTTCCAAGCTACCTTCCACGTCATCCTTCGCCTGAAGGCTTTCCCTAGTAGCTTCTCCTGCCTTGTCTCCATGTCTAGAGGTTGTATTAAACTCATTAGCTTCTCCATGACATCCTTGGCTCGACGTCTTGGTTCAAATGGCCTTGGCCACAAGGCGTGTGCGCGTTGTGCGTACGATGGGGCTAGCCACGGGGCTAGGATCGTATCATTCCCTCCCCCCCCCTTTGAAAAGATTCGCCCTTGAATCTGCATCTAGACCTGCACCATAATACCTTAAGTTAGTAATATCAAAGTAAGCACAATTTGAACCATACCAACCTTGTAAATTCAACTTAGCGGCTATGTCTTTGAATATGACAATGCATCGGTTAAGACCATCGCCCCAAGCGGTCTTCTTCACTTGAACTTGGTTTGGGGACCGTCTCTAGCATAAGCGCTGCCAAACCCAAGCTCCTATCTTGAAGGATCCACTCATCCTTCCATAGTTTCTCAAAGTTTCCATCTTGACACTCAAGCGCGCACCATAGCGCTTGGCTTGTCCATGGGCTATCTGCATTACTTCGATCTCTTTGCTACCACTAATACTAAAAAATACACTCAAAGGTAGCAATGTTAAACTGTATAATGTTATATGAATGAAACCGTAACTCATCAAACAACTATCAAGCGCATTATGTTCATCAAAATCGCAAAATATCATGTGACATAAATAAGTGATTGCGCTTGAATAGAACTCCCTCAAGTCTAGTCGACTTAGTCACAAATTATCAAGAATTTAACACATAGTAGTATGATTGTACAATATAAATATATGTGAAAATTCAAGTGATTTTGTTTTTGGGAAAGAAGGACACAAATTACCTTGGCGGTTAGAATTAACCAAACCGCTTACCGCATTGATGCATTGTGCAACCCTTCTTCTTGGCTTTTGATCCTCAAGGATTTCAAGAGTCGTTAGTGGAGCTAATGAGAACTTTCGGCCATCCTTTACCAACTTGTAAGGGTCTTTCTTCCCTTCATGAGTGACTCTTCTATCTTGCTTCCATGTTTGACCAAGAACGATATGACTTGACCATATCAGTATCACATCGTAAAGGATTTCATCCTTATATCTCCCAATAGAGAATGAAACCGAAACTTGCTTCGATATCTCCCACTCTCTACCATTGTTCATACATTGCAGCAAGTAGGGTTTTGGATGCTCAATATTTGGAAGGTTAAACTTGTGTACAAGCAATGTGCTTGTATAGTTGGCCAAACTTTCATCGTCGATAGTTAGCGCGCACCACTTTCCTTCAACTGGGGGCAAGTGTGAAACAATCCTTCCTTTTGTTCAACAAACAATTCTTTCTTGCCTTGCACCTCCTTTCTCCATGAATTTAAAGACTCCAGTTTCTCGTCAAGTTTGTGAAGAAGTCTGAGGACTTCCTCACTAGTAACCTTTGCGGAACTCCCATCGGACATTCCTGACATCCTGAAATTACAAAGACATCAAAATGGCGTAAAGTTGAACTAAACCTAGCTCTCCCTCACGTGTTTAGCCTCGTGTTTAACTCTCTATTAAGCTCACCAAATCACTCAAAGTGTCTCTTCAATTGTTTCTGCGTAAACCGTTAGGACAAACTCAAGAATTCAAAGAAAGACTTCCAAAGAGACTTACAAGGAAAACTGGCTTCGAAAAAGAATTTAGATGCTTAATAAAAGGTTAGTTGCAAAGAACAATCAACTAAACAATTTATTAGGCTGGAGCATAAGACAATATGAATTCAGAATCAAGAAATAAGCTCAAAACTCTATGGAAAATTCGCAAACCGTGATGGTGTGCAATGTGTGTGCTTTATGCGTGTCGATTGTTCCTTCCGAGCCAACTTTTGATTCTGGTGTCCAATTCTAGTAATTATTTTTGCTATAGAACGCTAACACCTTGTAGTATTTTGTTTTTTGTTCTCTTTTCTGTTTCGAACACTCCTCTGTTTTGTATTCGAAATTGTTTTATGTTTTGAGATTTTGTTTTTTTTACTCTTTTGAACGAAATCAAATAACAACTAAACTAATGGACACTTTGAATTTTTGTGACTCTTTTTATTGACACTTTGGGGGACTGATTTTAGTATTTAAAAGACACTACAAATCGCAATTGATTTGCTACACAAAACGCAACTTGATCTAGATCCTAGATCGACTCGTCGCAACAAAACAAACTAACACAACAGGACGCAAGGAGATTGATTATAGATCGGAAAGAAGAAGAATCAACCTCAACAAAGAAAACAAAATAATTAAAAGGATAGATACCAAACATTGAATGCCTTCAGCTTCGCTACCAACTGATACGATCCTAGTTGCCTAGGGTTCCTAACGAGTACTTTCCTGATCTAGTTCACGGTTTAGATTTAATTGCGGAATAAATCTCTTAAATGCTTAAACCTCCTAATAGACCTGCGTTAGGTAACCCAAGCTAAACAATTGAGGTTCTTGTATCGAGTTCTAGACCTAGTAAGAGACCTGCCTTACTCAACCTAGGTGAAACGAATCAATGGGGTTTGAACTCTCGGTCTTTTACTTGCAGATCGACTTAAGCGTTCGGACTTAAGAAGTTACAAGGCTCACAAGTGAACAATTGAGAAAATACTCTCTAAATTTAATTGATAAAAATCTTGATTTACAATGAGCACAAAAAGACTCTATATATAGGCAAGCGCCTAGGACTAGTTTAACTATAACTATAAGTTCTAATATGAGTAGGAATAGAAGTTCTATCTAATAAATAACTCTAATAACTAAATAAACTAAATAAGAAATATTTAATTAATTTCCAAAAGCTTCAAGATAGCTTTCGTCCGCATGGGCTCCAAGATGGGCTGCTTCATTCAAGTCGGGCTTGGCCACGCGCTCACACTGCGCGCCAAAATGTCCACCCACCCTAACTTTTGATTGGCTCGTCCGATTGGGCTGAAACTTATCCCAATCGAAAGATAACACCCAAAAATAGTAGGAGGGTGATATTAGTCCTGGTCCAGGCCTGACTGGACCGAAGAATGGTCGTTGGCGTTGACGGACGCGTTTGGAAGTCCTTGTCTACGTAGGATTGCTGTCAGCGAAAATGTCTCTTCTAATAACTCGCAAACGGCTCGAGCGTTTGAGCTGAAAATTGGTCACAATAGAGACAACATCCTGAGGTTTCAGAAACATGGTCTATCGCACGATTATGACTTCTGTAGCTCCGACTGGGTTGGGACAAAGTCGCCTATTGCGTCTGCGCCTAGAACTTCTGCGTGCGAGAATGTCATCTCGAACCTTCTTGAGATCTACTCGTCCAAATGCTTTGAAACTTGGACACAGCCTTTCTAAGACTCCAATAGGTCTTATATATATTTTGGATCTCTGATTGAAGCTTCTCTTCCTTGATTTGGCTCGTGTGGATGTGAAGGTGTGTGATAGGTGCTTCCAAGCTACCTTCCATGTCATCCTTCGCCTGAAGGCTTTGCCTAGTAGCTTCTCCTGCCTTGTCTCCATGTCCAGAGGTTATATTAACCTCACTAGCTTATCCATGACGTCCTTTGCTCGATGTCTTTGTTCGGTTGGCCTTGGTCGCAAGGCGTGTGCGCGTTGTGCGTGCTATGGGGCTAGCCACGGGGCTATGATCGTATCATAGGTTCACAAGTGCAAACCTAGACCTGATAACAACCTGTGTTACCCAACCTAGTCAATTTCAATAGAGGTTCTCACAAGGGTGAGTGAAGGCGAGCTCCTTGCTGGCCTGGCCGATGTCTTGTGATGGGGGTTTGAATTGAGTCCACAATTCGGTCGCAACTTAGATTTTACTTGCAATTAATCCTAGCTTGCGAGACTGAAGATTAGAACAATGTTCGAGTCCACGAACAACAAATTAAATACTCCCAAGATAATGTCTCAATTAATTATCAAAAGTTCTCATAAAATCGAAGTTGACCCGCTGCTAAACTTTGTAGGTACTATTTGGTCTATCCTCACTCACTTCAATTCACCTCTACACATGTATTGCCGGTATAATTCTCGACAGTCTAGTGGTGCTATGCTAGAACGTCTTTTCTTGATTGTTAAAATCGCCGGCATTGATCAAATTCATCGCCAGTGAAGACCGCTTTTGGTGTAGTGGGAAAACTGAACATGAAAGTTAAGGGGTAAAGTGGTAACTATACATACATTGCAATTTGACTTTAACAATCCATCTTTTGATTATTTTTATAGGGCTAGGTGTTTTAAGTAGATTAGAGCATTAAATATGATTAATTATGTATAACTACAAGCCTATCTACTAATTTAGATTGAGTTTATTACAAATATTTCTAAATTTACCCCGTTATGATTATTTACCGACATCGGTATAAATTAAGAAAGTAATTACTAGGTAATTTTGATCGTGCCCGAGACCTACGCCATACATGCCCCCTACATGGCTCTATTTCTATTACCTTAAAACGGGTTTGTATCTCTAATAGTTGGTTTGGCAAGAATTATATCTCGTGTTATTAGTTCAATACCTTTCCATTTTCTTTAGAGATGACAATTGAGCGGGTATGGAGCGGGTGAGCATCCTCCATACCCGTATCCGAACCTTTGCGGGTATACTCACACCTACACCCAGACAGGGCGGGTGAAGGGTGAGAATTATCCCGACGGTTATACCCGTGAGTATTTGTGGGTATTCATACACTTTTAAAAAAAATTAAATTTAATAAACACTAAAATTAAATATGTATCTTTCTATTAAGTAAAATATGAGCAAAATTTTATCTTAATAGCACAATAGCTTCTTCCTCTCCATAAACAAGAATGTGCTAAATTATAAAAAAGAAAAAGAAAATAATTAACTTATATATAGATATATGTAAAATAGTGAATTGGTATGGAAGCGAGCATTAGATACCCACACCCGCGGATATAATTGCGGGTTGCGGGAGCGCGGAAGGCCCTCCATCCCCGTCTCCACACCCGCACTTTGCGAGTGTGGGTATTTTCCACACCCGTAAAATACCCATATTATGCGAGTATTCCTCGTCCGTATCTTGCGGGTTGGGCGGGTACTCAAACCCGCAGGTAGAATTGTCAATCCAGATTTTTGCAACAAATTAGATTTGTAGTATAATTGGAGAGAATGACATGCTCCATAAATTTTGCCTTTTACTAGGTGAACCGGTTGACTCAGTCCGAGCTTAACAACATAGGAACAGATGCCACACATGCCCATACATAAGTCTTTTTATTTTAAAAACGTTATTCTGCATCAAATTTGCCCTGCTACTAATCGTTAAATAATAAATATAAACAACACAATATTTTTATAGTTATTCGACAACTTTTAATGTCTACATCTACTCTTCTTTAATAATCATCAACCAATAATGTGGGTCATTACTACAAATAAATCTGCACTAGATTACACCACCTCAAACACGACAATCTTAAACTACTAGCGGTTCTCACACACTCTCAACAAAATTGCATATGATAATCTTAACCTATTATCGTATATTACACGCAGCACCTCCCAATCAATCTGTCAATTGCGACAGAGAAAAGCTGACAAACTTCTTTTAGGTAATCCTTATAAATAAAAACTATCTATCTTACTAAATAGGAAAAACTTAAGGAAACCTTAAACTGGTTCCTTTACTATCACAATCAATATCCTTGCATTTTTGTAACGAATTAGAGTTAGTTTCATACAAGTCACTTATCATCAATCTTCTTACCAACTATTCTTTTCCACAAAGTTTCACTCTTCAAAGTTCAAAGGGGTCAATTCTATATCCTAAGTAAAGCAAGTTCCAATCCAAACCACAACCATTTAACCATAACCTATGCTCCAATTCCAACACAAGTATAAAGGATGGGATTCTTTCTTTCTTATGGCCTCGCTAAATATAACCTTCACATTGCTCATTAATAAATTTAGTTAGGCCCTGAATGAGAGTTAGACCCAAACATAGACTTTTAGGCTTGTAAATGGAAAACCAAGTAAATAGAGGAAAGAAGTTTGAGTTATTCTCATGATTCATTTCACGTTTGGTAAACCATCATCCACGTAACCAAAAATTCTACAAATGTTTGGTTATGGATTTGAGTAATTGTACATGAATCTAAAATCCTTTGATAGTGAAAATTGAATGCATTTCCACATGCCAAACGCACACCCCACATGTTATGATACAACACAGTACTGTTGAATTCCCCTACCTTGCCTTCTTTCTTTTCATGGACCCAATTTATCCAAACCAATTCATCACTTCACCAACAAATTAAATGACATGAAATGGAATCTTAAATTGTAGCTATAGTACTTCCCTATGCGTTTAGCTCTTAAAGGTTATTTTTTATTACTTGTAATGAGTAATTATACAGATTTAGTTGGATTGCTCAATCAATAAAGAATCACGCGTGAGGTTTTACATACGTATGATTTTTCAAAAGTTAAATTTTAAAAGTACTTTCTATCTAAATATGGGATAAAAGTTCAAAAAGATCTGATGAGGTGTATAACTGTTTTATTAGTTGAAAGATTCAAGAAAAATTTTAATTACTCTGTAATTCGATTGGGATAGAAATTCTTTGTACTATTATTGGTCAGTATTTGTTCCACATCATTGTGTACATATTTTTGCTTCGAACGGTGAGTGTCTATAATTTGTTTTTAGATACCAGCACCGTTCATTAACCTTGTGATTAGTTGAAACAGCTTTTCATAAAACTCCGGTAATATTTAATAAAAGTAAAAATAAAAATATTGTACTTCAATTAATCATACAATCAAGAGGGTGCAGTGAACTTGGCGAGAACTCAATTAGTTTTCCTCAAGGTTTCGATTTCAAGATAGATTTATGGGAAATATTTGATTTAAAATACTCAATAATATTACTCACTCTAATCCTTAATGGACCCAAATAAGAAATCAAAAAACTCTTACCATAAGAGTCTAAATTAATCACCTCAAAAAGGGACTTGGATGAGGAAAATATTAAACATACAAAGTCTCATGCACCTACTGTACTCAATAATCTACTGGCTACAAATTGGAGAGGAGTGGTATTGAGCAAGTTGTCTTGTATCAATGAGCGTCTTGGTTTGGTCATACGAAAAGTATCTGTCTTGGTTAAAATACCGATCTCGACATCTTATTTTTCCTGTATATAATATATATAAATTTATAAAATTTAACAAACTTATGATACAATTTTTAAAATTGGGATGGGATAAACCGTCCATATTGCCCTGTATGACCGATATAAAACGAAATAGAAACTGAGATGATATGATATATTTTGATATCTCATTTTTAGTACTTATATGGGACTCCGACCGGTATAGGACGAAATTGATAACATTAGCATTGAGTGACTTGTTTGATAATTTTAGTACAAGTAAAATTATATAATGTGAGATAGATTTAGAGGTATGGGGAAGTTCTGTATATGGGAAAATCTTTTTGTGGAAATTTAAAATTGAATTTTACGAATGGTAGGATTTGTTGCAGATTGGTCTGATGTGCCTTTTCTGCGTAACCACTCAGAAAATGCTCTTCATACCCAATCCCTCCAACTGACTTGATATGATCATTTTATGTCTAAATACGCCTACCAGCAACAATAACAGAGTATATATATATATATATATATATGTAACACTATTCTGTTGTGGGGGACGGTGATAACTATCCATTTCCTGTTTGGAAAAGGAACCAAACAAAGTATAAATATAAATATAAATAAATAAATAATACTCCCTCCAGTCTCGATTAATTGTCCATTGTCACTATTCCTGCCGCCTTGTAAAACGGTCGGAATAGTAACTATATGACCTCGAAAAAGTCCGAAATTTTTACACAACGTGTATTAATCCTTCACGTACGTTGAAAAAAAAATTCGAAATTTTTCAAGATCATATAGTTACTATTCCGGCCGTCTTAAAATACGTGCTGGAATAGTAAAATCACAATTAATCGAGATTGGAGGGAGTAAGTAGAAACAATCAAATGGGCCATGATAAATCTACACTTTGCAAATAATTGCTCAAGACCCATACTGATACTGCTACTTCAAATAATGCTTTTTTAATTATAGATTAAGAAAAAGAAAGGGGTTTTTTCTTGCAAACTTCAATTTCATTATCTGGTCTTTTTTGTCTCTAAAGAAGAAGATGAAAAGAAAAAGGTTGAAAAAGAATTCTCCGCTTTGTCTGAATGGATCTTTTCACATACTTCCCCCTGGTGGTGCCCAGAAGCTTATTATTATGGGCCCCCAGATTATTATTGGATTTGTATCTCCTGAGTCGGGCCCACTAGGGAACACAACTACAGAAGATGGATTCTCCACGTGGCTTCTCAAACTGCTACTCTCTTTTTCCCTCCTTTATTATTTATTGTAAGAAAACTTTTGAAGGAAAAAAAAAATTTGATAGATCCTAAAAATTAAAAAGAAACTTAATATATATAATATTATTATTAATTAGGTTGAATCGGGTGAACTTTTTCACGTTAAACTTTTTACCAGTTCAACTTCCTGATTTATTTTTCTAAATTGTGCTCAAAACTGACTTTTATGTTTGAAGCTGTATATTCCCCCCTAATTTCATACTTATTTGAATTTAAGGAAATTGAAATTGAAATTTTCTTTTAATTAAAGTTAGGGTTAGGTTAGGCATTATTATTAATTATTAAACTTTTCTTTCCTTTGGGGTTTCTCTTGGTCTTAATGGGTGTTAAAAGACAGTTTAAAAAAATGAAACTCCAAAGTCCATAGGATGAAGAAAAAGTGGCGGCCTATAATCCCACCTATAAATACAAAGACTGAAACTTGATTATCTAAAACACCCATTTTCCTGTAATAAAGACTTTGGTCCATCCCTCATCAGAAAAGCACCGAAATGGCTGATTTCACAGCAGAATTGCAGAACTTGAGACCCTCTTTTCCATTTCTAGACATTGTTGATCAGAGCAACATTACTAAACCAATCAACCAATTCACTGAAATAAACCCTCTTTTCCCTTTCTCTGCTAATAACGGCAACTTCTTCGCCCACCAACAAGGCCCAGAATTCCCTGGAAATTTTGCAGAAACCTTTCCTGCTATTTTCCATCACAAGAACAACGTTTGCAACCAGTATCCTCCCATTCCAATCTGTCAGGTCTCTGCCTCACCAGGAAATGGAATTGAATTCCATGAGAGTTGCAGGAAAAGAAAAGCAATTATATTGGATAACTCGGAAAGCAGTTCTATGAATTCATCCCCACAAGATTCAGATGTTGTTACGACCAAGACCAAAAATGTAATTAATTGAACAATTACCTTTTTTCTTGGTTTCCCCCAATTCTTGCTGGTAATAATTAAAGAAAGTGTTTCTTTCTTTCTTTCTTTCTTGATTACAGAATTCAAGAAGAGGGAAAAGAGCCAGAAGAGGTCAAGCCACTGATAGTCACAGTTTAGCAGAAAGGGTATACTTAAGATTGCTATGCATTCTTTCTTTTCTATTTTTTTTCTGAATCGGAATATATTACAAACTCACAAAAAATGAGCGAAATATATCTCTCTTCGACCTCGTAGAGGCAAAAGAAAAAAGAGCACAAGCCGTTGCTATGCATTGTGACAAATAAAAATAATTATTTGTTTAATTATGAGATCGTGTAATAATTAATTAGTTTTGTTTGTTGTATCGCAGGTTAGAAGAGGGAAAATCAACGAGAGATTAAGATGTCTACAGGACATAGTCCCAGGTTGCTACAAGGTAATTAAGAAATAACCCATATGATCACTTAATTAGTGATTATTTGTCAATTGATTGCTTCTAATTATTTTCTTTGGTATTTTCATTATTTTACAGACCATGGGCATGGCACTGATGTTGGATGAGATCATTAACTATGTCCAGTCTTTGCAGAATCAAGTTGAAGTGAGTTTATATGCTTAATTAAGCATTAATTAATTGAAAAACTACATATTTTATAAAACATTAAAATTGGTATTTATATACATATTATTATTTTACTAATTAACATAATTTTGTTTTCCTGAATTCAGTTTCTGTCTATGAAGCTGACAGCAGCAAGCACATTTTATGACTTCAATTCAGAATCAGATGCTATAGAAACAATGCAGAGGGCAAAGGCAAAAGAGGCAAAGGTGTTGGAGAGAAGGATGAGAGGAGAAGATGCTGGAGAGCTTTCTTGCTACAACTCAACATGGTCCCTTTGACTTCAATTCTTCTTATTTTCTTTTTCTTTTTCTGCCATACAAACACATGGAGATGCCAATATTTTAAAATTTTCAATTAGATCCAATTTGATCCCACTTCAAGCTGTCCAACCCTAAAAAGAAATTGGCAATTTATTTATACTGTCTATATGACTCCTCAAAAACGTGTGGTGATGAATTATAATGAAAACCCATTTTCCTCTCTTGCTTAGCATAAAATGTTTGCAAGTGTTATTCTCGCGCAAGGGCCATGTCAATTTTCTCTGTACCGTTCTAATTTTAGTTTACGCTGGTCTCTTAATTTAATAGGAAAAAAAAGTCTTGATTGGTTAATCATAGAGATAAAAATGAAATCTGCCAACAAAGATACATCAATGATACCACATGAGCCAAGGAGTTAAGGATAAAACAATCTTTGATTAGACCCGAAGGAGATGTGTTGAATGTTAAATGAATTGCTAACCTACCAAGTTGATGTGGACTTCAAAACAATATTACAAATTCACAGTCCAATACATGTCGGCATTGTAGGTGGCTGATTGACATTTTGTTTGCTTCCATCGTCATTTAATTTTGTCATCCTTATAGGTTGATTGACATTTTGTTAATTTTTCAATCACTCTTATAGGTTTTTCTTTATTTAGGCACCCTCTCCCTTGACTAGTTTTTTTTTTATAAATCGAAATTTTATTAATTAGATTTTTAAAAAAAATTATCTCTTTCATTACTAGAAAATTGTGTTACAATCGAGATTTATGGGACATATTCCGTCCCAGCATTCAGACTGACCCAACTTAAAGGTTTTTCTCGCAAGAACATGAGCGACTAAATTAGCACTCCTCCTAATATGAACAAAGTCACAGGAGTGAAATAGTTGTGCTAAATGATTGATGTCATTCGCAATCACGAGAAATTCTGATTTATGTCGAGGATAACCCGTATCATCTCAAGATAATCAGTTTGGACTTGGATCCGATAATAATCGTGGTCTTTGGACATTTGGAGCCCACTCCTAATTAATACCTAGCCTTTCCGCCACAACCACTTCCATCCGAAACTGAGCACACTCATATGTCGAAAAGATGCATCGACCTGTTCTGTCCCAAGCAATAATCCCCAAAAGTCTATCCGGTTAGCCCCTACCACAACATCTGTATTAAGGCAAATAACGTTCTCTCCCGGGTGACTCCATTGGATCGCTGTCTCTCGTGATATAGTGTCATATTCCTCGTCATTGCTCCCATTAACAACTCTATACTCTTCCAGCAATTGCGCTCCTCGGATCAAGAACCCATAGGTTGAATTCACCACCAAATTGAATACCCGGTCATTACTAGAGTTCCAAATTACCTATAAGATGGAGACCACCTCCTCCACCACCGAAACAAAACATGTGACTTTTAGATAGACCAACCACTCACGAAGCATTGCATTAGGCAAACATTAGCTATTAAAAGGTAAGTGACTCGCCCTCCAGATACTATTCGCAACCGCATAGTGTAATAGGTCATGTTTTGATGATTAGATTGTGTACACGATGTACGAATTAACTTTTTGATATAGGACGTCAGTTCCCACACACCTCAACAATATTCCCTTCAAACTAAATACCTAAAACTTCAAGATGTTATCTTTCGTTTAGAATAGGATCATTTGTGTTCAGCGCCTGCGTTAGCCCTTCGGGACTTTGACAAGGCGTTCAAAATACAGTGTGACGCTAGTGGACTTGGGATCAGTGCAATCCTTATGCAAGAGAAATGGCCCATAGCTTACTTTAGCGAGAAGCTTAAGGATTGATACGAGCACGGGATCACACGGATACGCCACACGCAGCAAGGGATTAGTGGTCGTCTTATTGAGGACCTTGAGGGCCGAAGAGGCCAATACAGCAGCCCAAGGCCATTGGATGACTTGTGTCCGCACCGAGAACACTATCGCGGAGTCTCATGGGAAGGCTGATCCAGCCATGACGTCTCCCGCGCCGAACCCTACCAACCCGTGAGGTTTCCCGCACCCGCGCCCTAGCATCCCATGAGAAGCCTCGACAGCCTCGTGGCCAAGCGCTCACCTTCCAAGCCCAAGCGCTAGGACGCCAAGCCCATCCACTTCAAGCCCGCGGTCTACCACTTAAGTGAAGGGTAGTGTAGGTTTTTCCATGTAATAATTCCCAAGGTATAAATAGAAGGACTTAGCCTCTTTTATACCCTGTCTTTGATTTTGTGAGTTATCTCCTTTCAAGACCAATTAGTTAGCTTTAGCCTTAAGGATCTTAAATCCAATTTTCATTCCTCTTGTTAATCTCATTGGGTTGATCATTGTTGATCAAGTAAGGGTGAGCACGATTAAGAGATCCTTGTAATCATTTGAATACAAGTTAGTATATTGTTGTTCATCAAAACACTCTCCTTTTCATCCATTAATACGCTGCACAATCCGCTATCTCCTAGCGACGTTATCCTCTCCATTAAACACCTTTAAACACCATTTCCACCATTCATCCTTGTGTTTACCACCTCCCAAAAGAGACTAGATCCATTCAAGCTCGAGAACACGGTTTCTTCCTTCAAGAGAAGCCCGAATGTTATCAAGTGGTAGCGGAGCTCCAAATCGTCTTCTAGGTTGGTAAACTCCCTTCTCATGGCTGGAATCATCATTTACACCGTAGGTTTTCATTTTTGGCTGAATTTTTTTCTGATTTTTACATCCATTCCTCTCTTCGGTTCAAACTTCATTTCCTTGAGTTTCTTCGGTTCAAACACCTTTATTCTTGTTTTCTATGGTTTAAACATTATTTTCTACCATAGGAATCAATCTTACTTCATTTGAAAAAATTTGGTGTTCTTGAGAATTTTTTGTCTTTTAGTGTGCTAAATTTTGGAAGTACACAATTGCTGAAATATTTTGTGTTTGTGTGCTTCTAAATGGACGAAAATTCATCTTCTTAAATGTGTATTTGCTGCTGAAGTTATTGGAGCCTCCTATGGTGTCCTTGAGAGCCATGTGGACTGAATTGTTTTCTTGCTAAGTGCCGAATTTGTTGCTCCAATCTTAGCCGGCCACATCACCTTAATTGTAAGCATAGTATTTTCCTCAATTGTGAGCCAAGCATTTCAGTTTGCTCACTACTCTAGGCCGGCCCTAATTTTGCTTCATTACACTTTGTATGCTTGTCATACACGTCCACCTCACATGCCACATCACTTGCTTGGTCATCCACACAATTAGTGACACATCATCTTCACTTGCCACATCACATTTTTGGCTTTTAGTGAAAAAAATTCAAGAGAAAAAACTACTTGTCTTTCACTTCATTTTCTTTTAAAAACAAATACTTGTCATTCAAGTGAGTCTTCTTCACCCTTTGCAATCAAAAAATAGAACTTAAAAGAAGGGAACTAAAACATTTGATCAAAAAAAAAAAAAAAAGAGAAGAAAAGAAAAAGTGATCAAGTTCCCCACTTCTCAAAAAAGAAGAAGAGAGAAGATAAGCAAAGGAGTCACAAGCAAGAAGCTACTTGTGTATGCACATTGAAGTGAATTACATTGCTTTTGAAGTGTCCTTGTGGAAGAACACAAGTTTTGAATTTATTTTGTGCTTTCTTCCTCGGATTTCCATTCCCAGTTTTACTACCTTCGCATTTTTTCCTTTTGAGAGAGCATTTAGCACGAAAAATTCTGAAATTTTGACAGCTTAAACTTCAGTCTGAGGGGAACAACTCTTATGTTTGAGACTTCTCCAAATTCTGTGGCTTTCACATACTTCTATCCAACTCAAAATCAGTGTGCAATTTTCACTCGAAATTTCAGTTTTGAGTCTTTCTTTTCAATTTCTGAAAATATTTTTCGTTCCTTTTTCCTTTCTTCTTGAGTTGTCTATTTTGAGCTAGCTTTTCTTTTGAGTCCTTGGTCTATCCTTCTTGTTTCCATCATTATTTCTACTCTAAATCAATTAGGTGTGCATTTCAATCCAATCCGTGCATACTTTTGATTTTCTCTACCTTTCTTTCTAAGCTTGTTTTCTTTGCATTCCTTGTGTTGTTATGTGTCTTAGAGTTTGTGCTAAGCTATATTACTTGGTTTTTCTTGGAGATTAGAGTGGGTGAGGAGGTGAGATTATTAAAGGGTAGTGTGAAACACGAGAGAAACACGTGAGGGAGGGACTAACCCTTTGTTTATATATCAATTGCGTTTGTTTTCTTTTTTGTAGGTAATTTTCTATGTCTTCTTATAGTGAGGATGATGGGTCCTCTTGGGAGGAGGACTCTTGTTCTGGTACGACCTATTCTATGGCTACTTGTGACCGGGCCTCTTCTTGTTATGAGGTGAACTACTTAGTGGAGCATGAGACACCGAATGGGGATGATTCTTGTTCTTATGGGGTGGACACCTAAGGAGACCGTTCTTGTGCCTCATCTTTTTCTCCAAGGGAGTATGATCTTCATGAGCCCTCATGGCGAGCCTTTGGTGATGCCTCTAGTGCAGACAGTGGAAATGATTATTATGTACACGAGGACTTCATTGATGGGTCATCTAGGCATGGGAACCGTAGCCATGACTACTACACCAAGGCTGTCTGATGCGAACCCTAGTACGCATCGCACGCACACCGCACCTTCACACGTGCCCTTGCCCCCCCTTGGCCTGATGACGCGCCAACACAGCAAGCGCCTGTCCAGCCAGCTTTCTTTGTTCCTACATGGCGAGATTCAGCGCGAGGCTACGCTGGATGAGTCGGTACTACGCGTGCACACGCCGTGCTTAGTGACGCTGCTGGTCGCGCCCAGCGTGCACGCTAGCGCCTATGGAATGGACGCCCGAGCTAAGTCAGACTTGGGAAATAATTATCGAGCTCCAGCCGAGTCATAAGATAGCTTCAAGGGTCTAGAAGAGGCTGGAGAAGTTTCAAGTCAAACGCCCGACGCATTTGGGAGAATGGCCCAGCGAGTCAACTCATGCGCAAGTCCTAGCGCACGAAGGACTTCGACTTGAGGAAGGACGCGCATTGCACAATTCTATTATGCGTAGGATTGCTTGGGTCTACTAATACACGTAGTACTAGTATTATAATTAATTTAATTAATTATTTCAACTTTTGCACAAGTCGAATTCTTGTTTAGATAGTAGTTCTAGTTCTCGTAGGATTTGTATTTCTTGCGCCTATTTAAGGCAGCCGCTTGGCTTAATAAAATCAGACTCTTTTTGCTAAATTCCTGAGTTAAATTTAAGTCTCGCAGAACCTTGAATCCTTTGAGTCCGAACGCTCGAAGAACCACTCAACTAAATCAAAAATTCACCCCCCCATTGTTCGATTGCCTAGGTTGCTAACCAATTGCTAGTTAGAGGGGTTAGGAGTTCGATCAAGATCCTCATTCACGTAGCTGGGTTGGCTAGGCATCACGACTTAGCAGGGTCAGCGCACGTTTGGGTTCAATTTAAAGTATTTCCGCATGAAGTCCATCCTTGAACAACGATCGCAACAGGAGCATCAATCCAAACCTAGCAAGGATCATATCAGTTGGTAGCGGAGCGAAGGCTGTTCAAGCTTGGTAATTGTAATTGCTTTCTTTTATTTTGATATATTCTTGAGTCGATTTACTCTAGTCCGGAGCTAAATCACCCTTCATCCATCTAGTTGTATTTTCGTTTTATATAGAGTCAAAAAATCAAAAAAAAAATCAAAAAGAAAAAGAAAGAATGTCTCAAGATTCAGGAAACAAAAGTATCAAGGAAACCGAAGGCAAGGCCGAAGAGATCAACTTGACTACCCGAGATCTCCTTCTCCAAGTCTTAGCCCGAATGGACAAGATGGAAGCATGCAGCAGCCCTAAATCGGAGGAGCCATCGGATGAGAAGAAAAAGGTGACAACCACGCCCCACATGACTCAAGTCCTAAACCCACAACGCGCAGCTCACCTCTATGACATGGGACCAAAGGAAGACAAGCCGGGTCTGTTTATTGATTTACCTGAAGGTTTTGCTGGCGAGGGGAATGAAGACCGTCATTTTGTGTTGCTTGGGAATAATGAGGAGCAGCGACGCACGCCCACTCAAGCCCAGCGCATTAATACGGAGTGCCTAGCGCGTCGAGCGCATAGGCGAATGGAGCGCGAGCCCGAGTATGATGAGCAGTGGCACCAAGCACCCCGTATGCATTGGAATGATGCGTATGATGAAACCTGAGTTCTTTAGGTGCGACCGAGTTAATGAGCGGCGGCCTAGAGGAGAAGATCGAGTTGATGCTAATCTGAATAGCATCAAGCTCAAAATTCCACCGTTTGATGGCAAGGACGACCCCGATGCATACTTTATTTAGGAGCAGAAGATTGAATCGATCTTTTTACTCCATAATTATTCTGAAGAGAAGAAGATCCGCTTAGCAGCCATTGAATTCAATGGCTATGCCATACATTGGTGGGAACAACTTCACAAGCTCAAGCATCGAACGAACGCTCCACCCGTTCGGACATGGGAAGAGATGAAGCGACAGATGAGGAGGTGCTTCATCCCAACATATTTTCAGCGGGACCTTTATCAGCGATTGCAAGCTATGTCCCAAGGGACTCGGTCAGTAAGTGAGTACTTCAATGAGCTAGAGATTGCGCTAGCAAGAGCACAAATTGAAGAAGAGGAAGAGGCTACAATGGCGCGCTTCTTTAATGGCCTAAACCGTGACATTGCCAACAAATTAGAACTGGTGTACTATGGGTCTTTAGAAGAGATGCTCCACATGGCAATCAAAATAGAGAGGCAGACCAAGGCTAGAGTCACCTACTCTAATTCGGGTTCAGCTGCGACTAAGGCACAAAGTTGGAAGAAGTCGCAATGGAGCAAGGAAGACAAAGGGGTCCGTGCACTGCCTAAAGTCTTACCATATGATTACAAGGGTCCCAGCAGCGGCACCAATACTTCTAAGCCACACAACAGCAGTGCCAACACAGCTCCGAATAGGCCCTCTACTAAAGATATAGTATGCTTCAAGTGCTCGGGATGGGGATACAAGCAATCTGATTGACCTAACTTCTCTTAATACGCGAGAATGGTGAGCTAGCATCCGACGATGAGCAAGAGATTGAAAGGGACGATGAAGGCACTAACAAGGACAGTGACTCAGATGAGGTTGTGATTAACTCATTGTCCTTAGTGATGAGGCACAGTCTTAGCGCGCAAATCAAAGAAGAGGCGCATGCAGACGAGCAGCGGGAAAACTTGTTTCATACCCATTGCGTTGTCAACAAAATCGGCTGCTCCATGATCATAGACAACGGGAGTTGCACTAATTGTGTGAGCACAATGTTAGTTCAGAAGTTGGGACTGACTACCATACGCTACCCAAGGCCATATTCGCTACAGTGGATGAATAATGGCAGCGCCATTAAAGTGAGCCAGCAAGCACTCGTCTCATTCGCAATTGGGAGGTATAAGGCTGAGATCCTTTGCGACGTAGTGCCTATGAATGCGAGTCATATTCTGTTGGGACGACCGTGGCAATTTGATAGATCAACCGTACATGATGGCCGAACCAACAAGTACAAGCTAGTCAAAGACGACAAGAAATACTCACTTGCGCCTTTGACTCCAGCACAAGTGTTCGAAGATGAACAATGGCTTGAGAAAGCCCATACCGAGTGGGAAATTGCTAAGAAGCTCAAAGAAAGCGAAGAAGAAGACAAGATTAGCCCAAGCGAAGGGAAGATTGGCGGGAAGAAAACAAGTCTCTATGCCAAAGGGAAGGATCTTC
Source organism: Viola odorata (assembly GCA_963691705.1). Taxonomy (NCBI): domain Eukaryota; kingdom Viridiplantae; phylum Streptophyta; class Magnoliopsida; order Malpighiales; family Violaceae; genus Viola; species Viola odorata. Next base: position 32,675,390 of record OY829546.1, read on the forward strand.
GGCGAGCACTTACCATGCACAATTCTAATTGCGAACCAAGTAAGCCTTTGATTCTACTTCACTTCAAGCCCTACTGTCTCTCTTCTTCTTCATCTACAAATTCTGTCCCACCTATTATTTCTGAGTTATTGGAAGAATTTACGGATGTATTACCCGACGAGATGCCCGCGGGTTTGCCTCCAATCCGAGGGATCGAGTACCAAATAGATTTTGTCCCGGGTTCCACAATCCCGAATCGGCCAGCATATAGAAGTAATCCTGAAGAGACAAAAGAGTTACAACGGCAAGTGGATGACTTATTGAACCGTGGGTATGTGCGAGAAAGTCTTTCCCCTTGCGCCGTACCCGTGATCCTTGTGCATAAAAAGGATGGTACATGGAGAATGTGTGTGGACTGTAGGGTCGTGAACAAGATCACAATCAAGTATTGACATCCCATTCCGAGGCTAGATGACATGTTAGACGAATTGAGTGGCAGCCAAATCTTCTCGAAGATAGATCTTATGAGCGGCTACCATCAAATCCGAATGAAGGAAGGGGACGAGTGGAAGACAACGTTTAAGACCAAGCACGGTCTTTACGAGTCGATGGTCATGCCTTTCGGCTTGACAAACGCACCAAGCATATTCATGAGGCTTATGAACCATGTGCTATGACGGTTCATTGGCAAGTTTGTAGTAGTGTACTTCGACGACATCCTCGTCTATAGCAAGTCACTTGAAGAACATGGCGCCCATCTATGCCAAGTGTTCTTAACCCTACGTGAGCAACAGTTATATGCTAAGGCGAGTAAGTGCTCATTCGCGCTTAAGCAAGTCAGTTTTCTAGGGTTCATTGTAAGTGTGGAAGGCTTCAAGGTCGACGAAGAAAAGATCAAAGCCATTAAGGAGTGGCCTACACCAAAGAACGTGAGTGATATACGTTCGTTCCATGGCTTAGCGGGCTTTTATAGATGCTTTGTCAAGGATTTCAGCACTGTAGCGGCACCTTTGAACGAATTAACCAAGAAGGGAGTGCCCTTCACATGGGAGCAGCCGCAGGAACAAGCATTTCAAACGCTTAAAGAGATACTATGCACCGCGCCTGTTATAGCATTGCCTAATTTCGAAAAGGCTTTCGAAGTGGAATGCGATGCAAGTGGCAACGGCATTGGAGCGGTTCTGATGCAAGAGAAGAGGTCGATTGTGTTCTTTAGCGAGAAATTAAAAGATGCACAACTTCAGTATCCCACTTATGACAAGGAACTGTATGTGCTCGTGCGCGCCTTAGAGGTTTGGCAACACTATCTTATGCCGCGAGAGTTCCTAATGCACACTGATCACCTTAGCTTGAAATATCTGAAGGGACAAGGGAAATTGAACAAGAGGCACGCCACATGGATGGAATTCATAGAAGCCTTCACGTACCACATCCAATATAACCAAGGAAAGGAGAATATCGTAGTTGATGCCTTGTCTAGACGGTATGCCCTTATCTCTTCTCTTAGTGTGAAACTTTTAGGGTTTGCGCACATAATTTCTCTCTACCCTCTTGATTCTGATTTTGGAGAGATCTACTCTACATGCATGACGACACACGGGTCTAAGTATTTTCAGCATGAAGGGTATCTGTTTAAGCACAAGAGGTTGTGCATTCCGCATTGTTCTATGCGAGAATTATTGGTCTTAGAGTCGCATAGTGGTGGACTTATGGGACACTTTGGAGTTTCGAAGACCCTTGAGATATTAAAGGGACATTTTTATTGGCCACATATGAAAAGGGACGTGATACGCATTGTGTCTCGGTGTATTACATGTCGCAAGGTCAAATCGAAGCTTACAAGCCACGATGAGTACATGCCTCTACCCGTTCCTTCGCACCCTTGGACGGATATCTCTATGGACTTTATGGTTGGGTTGCCGAAATCATAGATAGTGAAAGATTGCATCTTCGTTGTCGTGGATAGATTTTCGCAGATGGCACACTTCATTTCGTGCACCACTGGCAACTACGCAAGCTACATCGCTAACTTATTTTTCAAGGAAATTGTGCGCTTACATGGGATGCCCGCAAGCATTGTAAGTGAGCGAGATAGGAAATTTCTTGGCCATTTTTGGCGAGTGTTATGGCAACGTTTGGGGACTAAGCTACTCTTTTTGACTTCTTGCCATCCTCAAACCGACGGACAAACAGAAGTAGTAAACTGCACAGTCGGGTCTTTATTGAGAGCATTGGTAGGCAAACATGTGACCAAGTGGGATGATCAACTACCCTTTATAGAATTTGCCTACAATCGAGCCACACATTCTAGTACTGGTTTCTCACCATTCGTGATAGTCTACGGCTTCAATCCTTTGACGCCGCTGGACTTAGCGCCTTTACCTTTGCAAGATGCCGTGAGTTTAGATGAAGATGCAAAGGCAGCAATGGTGAAGAAGATTCATGAGCAGACCAAGAAAAATATAGAGAAAATGAATGAACGCTTGGTCCGCAAGAAGAATCAAGGAAGAACGACCGCATCCTTCAAAGTAGGCGACTGCGTTTGGTTACATTTAAGGAAGGAAAGATTTCCAGCCTTGAGGCGTCACAAAATTTCCGCAAGAGGAGATGGCCCATTTTTTATCGTGGAGAAAATCAATAATAATGCCTATATCCTCGACCTTCCGAGCGACTATGGGTCTGGAAGTACCACCTTCAACATCTCCAATTTAAGTTTGTATGATTGGGTGGAAGATGATGAGGAAGACACGGATTCGAGGGCGAATCCTCTTGAAGAGGGAGGGACTGATGCGAACCCTAGTACGCATCACACGCACACCGCACCTTCACACGTGCCCTTGCCGCCATTTGGCCCGATGACGCGCCAACACAGTAAGCGCCTGTCCAGCCAGCTTTCTTTGTTCCTACATGACGAGATTCAGCACGAGGCTACACTAGATGAGTCGGTACTACGCGTGCACACTCCGCGCTTAGTGACGCTACTGGTCGCGCCCAGCGCGCACGCTAGCGCCTACGGAACGGACGCCCGAGCCAAGTCAGACTTGGGAAATAATTGCCGAGCTCCAGCCGAGTCACAAGATAGCTTCAAGGGTCTAGAAGAGGCTGGAGAAGTTTCAAGTCAAACGCCCTACGCATTTGGGAGAATGGTCGAGCTAGTCAACGCATGCGCAAGTCCTAGCGCACCAAGGACTTCGACTTGAGGAAGGACGCGCATTGCGCAATTGTACCATGCGTAGGATTGCTTGGGTCTACTAATACACGTAGTACTAGTATTATAATTAATTTAATTAATTATTTCAGCTTTTGCACAAGTCGAATTCTTGTTTAGATAGTAGTTCTAGTTCTCGTAGGATTTGTATTTCTTGCGCCTATTTAAGGCAGCCGCTTGGCTTAATAAAATCAGACTTTTTTTGCCAAATTCCTTAGTTAAATTTAAGTCTCGCAGAACCTTGAATCCTTTGAGTCTGAACGCTCGAAGAACCACTCAAGTAAATCGAAAGTTCACCCCCCCATTGTTCGATTGCCTAGGTTGCTAACCAATTGCTGGTGATAGGGTTAGGAGTTCGATCATGATCCTCATTCGCGTAGCTGGATTGGCTAGGCATCACGACTTAGCAGGGTCAGCGCACGTTTGTGTTCAATTTAAAGTATTTCCACACGAAGTCCATCCTTGAACAACGATCGCAACAGGAGCATCGATCCAAGCCTAGCAAGGATCATATCACTGCCCCTTCCCCACACCGTGGCACCTCCATCTATGTCCTGGACCGTGGCAGCCATCATCACACCTTTGTGCCCCTAGCTTCTATGGCACCTCCTCACCACGCCACACCGTATTCTTATGAGCAGCCTCCCCACCATGTCCGTTGCCCCCCGCCTCTTCCTAGTTACCGTTCCATTCCTCCTTATCACCGAGAGCAGCATCTAGATCATCATGCGGATGCAGCAACTAGATCATCATCTTCCCACAACCATGGTTATGGCCCCACTTCGGGTGTATTCGTTCAGCGGCCTCCTCAACGTCACCATGTCACGCCGATCTCTAGTGCACATCCTCGCCATGCCACACCTTATCAGGATAGGCTAGTCCACCATTCTAGTGTCGGGCCTTCTTCTCGGTTGGAGTGTGATCCTCTAGGGCCCTCTCGGCCATCCTATGGGTATGAGTCTTATGTGGATAGTGGAGAGGACTCTTATGGGCGTTATGAGCAGCCGGACTACATGGAGGAACCCTCTCGGCATTTCCATAATCATGGCTCTTATGTGGGCTACCATGACTTCTACACTGAGGTGGCACCTTCCCCACGCCGTAGGCCTTCACCTCCTCCTAGTTACTTTTCCATTCCTCCCACACGAGCGAGAGACATCTATTGTACCGTTTGTATGGGTAGAGGACACTTGAGTGACATATGCCCGAGCAATAGAGTGCAAATGATTAGTGTACCTTCTAGTGTTGATTCGGTCACGCCACCACCGCTTCGTGAGGATGAGGAGCGCTTATCTGTTTCGCATTCTATTGAGGAGCACTTGGCCCCCATTGCGGATGAGATCCTTGAGGTCTCTCCGGTTGATGATGTTATGGTTCCATTGGTCGCGGAAATGGATACCTTGAGTGTATGTTCACTTGGGGATGATCATGGGGGGGATAGCCACAATGGGCATGACTTAGAGCTAAGTGGGTTGTCTACGGGCTGCCATGAGAGAGCTCTTATTTGTCTTGGCTTGCAATGCCACTTTGATGATCTCGACAGCAAGTTCTCCATGATTTGGGTTTCATTTCAGGCTACCTTGGGTCATCCTTGGGAGTGGGTAGGTGGCATGGATCCTTGCGCACCCTTGCCTACATTTGAGCTTTCTAGTCCTTCCGTACTTGAGCCTAACAGGGACCCACCATTTGGGGCCCTTAGTGCATTAGTGACTCCGGGAATTATTGAGGATTTGGTGACTCCGGGAGTCAAGCTTACTGTGGTTTCGGATCTCGCAGACTTGGTGGTTTCGAGTACTCCCTCGGATGATATTGATTTAGAGTTCATGACTTCGGATTTGGAGCTTATAGGGACTTCGAATTTGGTGGTCTCGAGTGCTCATTTGGATGTGCTCGAGTTTGGGAACGAGAGGAGCCTAAGTGTATCTTGTGAGTTCTCTTCGGTCAGCCGCGAGAAGGCCATACTTGGTCTAGCACGGCAGCTCGCCTTTCGGTCCTTTGGTAGTCAATTTTCCATCATACCGAGTGTGCCTACACATGACTTGGTGGATCCCTTCCTCCGTGGTTTTGAGTATGTTGACCGCGCGTCCTTCATTCGGATCTTGGCACATTCACTTGGTCTCTTGGTCTTGCATGGTTGCCGTGTCTCTTCCACCGCTCCTTTGGCCATCCATAGTGCCCACGATGTCTCATCTACTACTTTGGGCCCGCACCTAGACCACGTCATTCCCATTCCTCGCCTTGGACGAGTCTTGGATATTTTGAGGGTTGAGTTACCATCGGTTTTCACTAGCACGACCTCGCACATTTTCTCTTCGGGCAGCCATGAGAAGGCCTTCCTTTTCCTTGTGCTGCAACGCAAGTTTCAGTCCATGGGAAGTGTTTTCTCCATCATATCGAGTGTGCCTACGTATAGATTTGAGGATTCGTTTCTACATGGATTTGAGCCTCTTGGACGTACCTTTTCCTTCCCATTTTCGGCACCTCCTAGTGGTTTCATGGTCCCTTACTTCACCTGAACTTCTCCAATAACTCCTTTGGTGACTGGTAGTGTCCACACATTCATTTTCATGTCTCGGGGTCCTCGCTTGGTCCGCTTCACCACCATCTCCCATCTTGGCTGATCCGTGGTTGTTATTTGGTTTTTCCCATCCGCGCCTACATGCCTTGCCCGCGGAAGGCCTCCACCTTGGCCTATATTCACCGAGAGTTATATTTTGAGGATTCCGTGTGTGGCAACTAACCGAGAGCATGCTTTGACCTGTTTGGCCCACTTCACCACTATTTCCTGTCATGGCCGATCCTTGATGGTTCTTAGGTTTTCCCCGTCCACGCCTACTTATCTTCCCCACGGAAGGCCTCCACCTTGGCCTATTTTCCTCGAGAGTTGTAGTGTGAGGGTTCCGTGTGTGAGTACTAGTCGAGAGCATGCTTTGGCCCGTTCAGCTTTTCGAGGGATAGAGCCTCCAGATTCGAGGACGAATCGCCGCGAAGGGGGAGAGGATGATACGAGCACGGGATCACACGGATACGCCACACACAGCAAGGGATTAGTGGCCGTCTTATTGAGGACCTTGAGGGCCGAAGAGGCTAATACAGCATCCCGAGACCATTGGATGACTTGTGTCCACACCGAGAACACTATCGCGGAGTCTCATGGGAAGACCGATCCAGCCATGACGTCTCCCGCGCCGAACCCTAGCAACCCGTGAGGCTTCCCGCACCCGCGCCCTAGCATCACATGAGAAGCCTCGACAGCCTCATGGCTAAGTGCTCGCCTTCCAAGCCCAAGCACTAGGACGCCAATCCCATCCACTTCAAGCCCGTGGTCTACCACTTAAGTGAAGGGTAGTGTAGGTTTTTCCATGTAATAATTGATAACTATTGATGCCACATAAGCGGCATCTCCTCTACCCCGCCTTATGACCCGGCCAGTATGTTGTACCTGCCGCGGTAGACGAGGTCCTATTCTTGCCGCCCCTAGCCTGGCGGCCAACCTTGGGATAGTCGACATCAGCGGGGGGCTCTCATGCGACATCTGCACGGCAGCATCCCATCCCAGGTCATCCGTGACGTCACTCCGCGTGACGTCACCCGTATGACATCACTCAAGGCCACTCCAGCGGCATATACCACACCAGCGACACCTACCAAGGACTATTCCTACCCCTGTCGGTACACTCTTCCCTTTGCCTATAAATACCCTCACCTTTTCAGACAAGAGGGTAAGCTTAAGATAGCATACTGAATCCCTGCAACTTTTACTACTCACACTGACTTTGGCATCGGAGTGTTTACACCGGAGACCCCCTCCGGCGCATTGCAGGTGACGAAGACCCCCAGTACAGTGTTCCCGACCGCCCCAGATCAAGCCAATCCTGCTCAGTACCCTTCGGACTCTTATCAAATGGTGCTTTCATTGAGAGCTTTGGTTGATTAAGTGAGTTTTCCTTAGTAACCAAGCTCTGTTTTTCTTTCTGAGAGTCGAAGGATCTTGGCTTCGGATTCAGAATCCACGCCCCCTCATACTCGTGGCGGTCACGCGTGTAGGACACTTTTTTCCATGTCTTCGTCCAATACGTATGTCATATCACCTGAAACCTCCTCTGCGCAGACAGACTTTCTTTTTGGACTGACAGCTGGCACATCGTTTTCTCAACCGCGTACCCCATTTTCCCAAACGAGTACTCCGTTTTTGCAAATGGGTTCCCTTGCTTCTTCAATGGGCGCCCCATTTTCTTACGTGGGCGGATCCAGTCACTCCGTCCCTCCACTTGTAAGTTCTGGGAGGGATAACCTCGCTACCCCCTCGGTAAGCTCGATGTTAGCTCTTCGTGCCCACTTGGATTATTTGATCGGGATGGCCGCAGACCCCACTTCTACTACCGCGGCATCAGGTGTGCCTCATCGAGTTATTTTTACTCCATCTATCATCGCTGATCGACCAGTCTCGCCTCGACGCCAGATGAGTGTCCCTCTGACCTCACCTGCGATAAGCACGCCATTCGACTTCGCGCAACTGGCAGCCGGACAAGAGGAGCACTACATACCGCGGATACCGCGGATTCTTGTCTCTCAAGTAGAGCGGCCGCTGGATGAATACGGAGAGCGTTGGGACGGCAGAAGAGAGGGAGTCGGTAGAGAGGTATCTATGGAGCGGAGTGAGAGATCAGGCAGTAGGAGGCGTCGATCCCGTTCGCCCAGGAGTCGCAGCCGGTCTCTCCGGCAGCATCACACCCCGGAGCCTCGAGGGCACAGGCGACACCTGGACGCGTCTCCTCCCCGTCATGATCGTGAGATCCTAGATGACACCGCCGGTCATCCTTTCACCCACCGTATAAGGCACCATAGGGTCGGCCGACGTGTCAAGCTCCCCACGGAGTCGTACGACGGCACCAGAGACCCCATTTCATATCTCAACAAGGTGAAGGACTTCGTTCAATTTCAGATGCATAGCGACGCGGCGTTGTGTCAGATATTCGTCATGACATTGTCAGGAGTGGCTCGCCTTTGGTTCGAAGGGCTTCCCGCTCGATCAATTGACAATTTCTAGCAACTAGAGGCCAAATTTAAGAGCCGCTTCAGCACAACTATCCCTATTCGGAAATCCGCGGCAGCCTTGTTTGATATATGTAGAAAGCCAGAGGAGTCTTTGAATAGTTATCTGGGTCGCTTTGATACGGAAATATTGTTGACCCCCGGTATCACTATTGATTTTTCTATAGAAGCTTTGAAGCGGAATTGTGGATATGAGAAGCTGAGGGATACGTTGATGGTGGACCCCCCAATGACCTTAGATGCGTTAAGGTTGAAGGCCCACAATTATGCGAGAATGGAAGGGGAGGAGTATAGAATCAGGATGCGGGATACGTCCTAGAGCGCCCCTCCTGCTCCTGCGGCTCAAGCCAGTATGGCCCGCGATACCCGTCCAGGTGATGAGTACACCCAGCGGAAAGATTACATTCCCAAGGCGTCGAGCCGCCAGAAGGGTAACTTCTCTAGAGGAAGGGGCGGTGGTCTTAATGTTCAGCGACAGGCGGATCCTCCTAAGGGTCGAGCATACGATCCCGACCTTCCTCCTCTTACACTCCCACAAGTGGAAATCTTAGCCATCATTCAGCAGCGGAACCTGCCGATCTGCTGGTGGCGCGTCATTCCTGGACTTGATTACCCCAACAACACTCCTGACAGGAGAGAAGCTAGGGGTGGTCATGGGAGGAAGGGAAAACGCTTTTTGTAAATTCCATAAGGTTAAGGGGCATTCTACAGAGGTATGCAGAGAGTTAAAGTTGGCAATAAAGCGACTGTTGGAAGAAGGGTACCTTGGAGAGTTTGCCACTCGAATTAGAGAAGAAACCAGGAGCGACCCCCCGAGCGGAGCACTAGGCTACCATCAATTGCTTCCTCCCCCCGGGAGCGGCGGAACTTCTGGCACAAGGGGGAAAGAGTTGCTGATGATGCATGATGAGGATATTCCCATCATCAATATTATTGTTGGTGGCACGTCGTTCCTGGACTTGATTACCCCAACAACACTCCTGACAGGAGAGAGGCGAAAACGAGAAGGCCAGCCGATAAAAAAGGGAGCGATTGATGCGCTGGACAAGATGGTAATAACTTTTTTGGAAGAGGATGAGAAGGGCGTCGTCTTCCCTCATAATGATGCGCTAGTAGTCACACCGGTTATTGGGAGCCATGGGGTGCGAAGGACCCTCATTGATAATGGCAGTGCGGTAAATCTATTCTCGCTGGAAGCATATAATCTCATGAAACGCCCTGCCAATGAACTGGCGCCCTGCAAGAAACCAATTATTGGAGTGGACGGCATCCCTATACCTGTAATTGGAATCACAACGCTGCCTGTGTATTTCAGAGAAGACGCGTCAAAACGATCAGAAGAATTGATGTTCTTGGTCGTAGATCTCATCCTACCGTATAATGCCATTCTAGGGCGGTCATTCCTCAATCGCTTTGGGGCCGCGGTATCTCAGAAACATCTCCGGATGAAATAACCCTCATGGGAAGGGGTAGTGTCGATCAAGGGCGACCAAAAGCTAGCCATCGAGTGCTACTCGCTCATGATTCAAAAAAGCTATGATCAATATGTGTGTGTGGCAGCGGACCCCTACGAGCAAAGGGATGAAAGGCGAACCCAGCCAGTAGATGCGATGGTACCTATCCCTGTCCAAGGCAATGATAAGGTGAGCTTTCAGGCTAGCGACAAGCTGACCCTTGAGGAGAGAGCATAATTGGCCCGGCTGTTGAACAAGTGCAAAGGAGAGTTCGCGTGGAAACCAGCGGACATGCCTGGCGTGTCTAGGGAAGTGGCTGAGCATCGACTCAATGTCGACCCGCACGCCACGCCAGTTCAATAGAAGCGGCGAGCATTCTCCGCGGAAAAGGCGGTGGTGATTGATAAGGAGATAGCGAAATTGTCAGATGCGGGATTCATCCGAGAAGTTCAATATCCCACTTGGCTGGCCAACCCCGTCTTAGTCCGCAAGCCCAATGGAGACTGGCGTATGTGCATTGATTTCACCAACTTGAACGACGCTTGCCCTAAGGACTGCTATCCGCTCCCTCGGATTGATCAGTTGGTCGATCAAGCGGCAGGGTACGCGTATTTGAGTTCCTTGGACGCCAATTTTGGATACCATCAAATTCCTATGGCCAAGGAGGATGAGGAAAAGACGGCATTTATAACCTCGAAGGACACTTATTGCTACACGGCAATGCCGTTCGGTTTAAAGAACACAGGGGCGACCTTCCAACGTATGGCCAACAGAGTGTTTGAAAAGCAAATCGAGAGAAATGTAGAAGCATACGTAGACGATGTACTGGTCAAGAGCAGAAGTTTCAGTGACCATCTGGCCAATTTGCAGGAAGTGTTTGATACGTTAAGGAAGTACCAGATAAAGTTGAACCCCCGCAAGTGCGCGTTCGCATTTCAGACGGGAAAATTCCTCGGGTATGTGGTAAGCCAAAAAGGCATCCAACCAAACCCGTCAAAGATTAAGGCTATCCATGATATGGTATCGCCGCGAACCCTTCAGGAGGTACAGAGATTGACAGGACGCGTCTTTGCTCTAGGACGGTTCATCTCTAAGCAGGGCGAGAAGTGCCTGTCGTTCTTCAAAGTTATACGCAAGAAAGCTCCTTTTGGGTGGACACAAGAATGCGAAGAGGCGTTCATGAGTTTGAAAGCTTACTTGTCGTCCAACTTGGTACCAGAGCCGGGCGACACTTTATTTTTGTACCTTAGCGTCACGGACGAAGTGGTCAGTGCTGTTCTGGTTCGGGAGGATAATTACGCCCACCGACCCGTCTTCTTCGTCAGTCATGTGTTAAAAGATGTCGAGGTGCGGTACACCCACCTTGAGAAGGTGGCGTTCGCTCTGATACAGTCCACACGAAAGATGGACAGATATTTTCAGGCACATCCGGTCACCGTGCTCACGGACCAGCCTTTGAGAAGGATTTTCAGGAAACCAGAATCCTCGGGGAGGATGTTGATCTGGTCAATTGAGCTGGAAACTTATGGACTATAATACAAAGCTCGGTCGTCCGTAAAAGCTCAGGTTTTGGCGGATTTCATAGCCGAGTGCACATTTACTGGGTACACGGCGACAGAGCCGCTAGAGAAGAAAGAAAGTGATGCAAAGGTCCCACTCTTAGAGGTCCCAGCGGACATATAGGTCATCTATGTAGATGGCGCCAAAAATCAGGAGCTGGCAGGAGCTGGAATATACATGGTCGGGCCACACGATGTACAGGTGCGACACGCTATTAGAATCCTACAACCCCTGTCCAACAACGCAGCAGAGTATGAAGCGTTATTCGCGGGGCTTAGAGTAGGAAGGAATCTCTTCGCCAAAACTGAGAACGACCGGGTAACTAGAGCCCCACGGTTGATAATGCGAGGGGACTCCAAGTTGATAATTGATCAAGCCTTGGGACATTCCCAAGCTAGAGAACCGATCATGGCGCAATACCTCTCGAAAGTGAAAAGGGAGTTGGCAGAAATGGAACAAAGCGGTGTGTGTGTCGTTTTCGAACACATCCCGCGGGAGGTTAATACCGAGGCGGATAGTCTCGCCAAGACGGCAGCCAATCAGGAGGCCGCTATTCCAGAGGACGTGTACTATGAAGAAAGGTCATTGCCGTCCTTCATGGAGGAACAACTGTCGCTATGTGTAGAGGAGGTCGAAAAGGATTGGAGGATCCCTGTGATATGACGAGCTCCCAAGCGACAGTATAGAAAAGAAAAAAGTATTGAAGCAAGCGGCGAGGTGCACTTACTATGATGGGGCGTTAATTCGGAGATGCTTCTCGCACCCGACCGCAAAATGCATAACCGAACAAGAAGGCCCTCATACCCTACGTGAGATCCATGAGGGCATCTGCGACATGCATGTGTCGGGTGGTACCATGGCCGCGCAGGTATTTCGGTCAGGATTCTATTAGCCCACTATTCGCAGGGATTGTAACAACTTTGTGCAGTCGTGCCATAGATGTCAAGAATTTGCCAAAATCCCTCGACAACCTGCCACTGAAATATCTCAGATCGTGGCACCTTGTCCTTTTGCTAAGTGGGGAATCGATATTTTAGGCCCTTTTCCTAAGGCAAGGTCCCAACTGAAATTTGTAATTGTGGCAGTGGACTACTTTACTAAATGGGCAGAAGCAGAAGCGGTAGCCACTATTATGACAGAAAAGGTATGACACTTCTTTAAGCACCAAGTGATCATGCGCTTTGGGGTGCCTCGCGTGCTAGTTAGTGACAACGGGGCGCAATTTACCAGCCGTTTCTTCAAGGAGCAATGCGAAGAATTTCAGATTGAACAGAGGTTCTCCTCTGTGGCGCATCCCTAGACCAATGGCCAGGCGGAGGTGACCAACCGAAGCATTCTGAGCGGCATCAAGAAAAATCTCGAAGGGTCGAAAAAGAAGTGGCCATATGAGTTACCCTATGTAATGTGGGCTTACCGCATGACCGTCAAAACAAGTACGGGTGAGACGCCTTTTGCGATGGCTTTTGGTACCGAAGTGGTAACACCTGTCGAAATTGGCACCCTAAGCTTGAGGGTGGAATATTTCAAGGAGGAATTAAACGAGGAGAGGTTACGTGCTAACCTTGACATGCTCCCTGAGGCGCGCGAGGAAGCTCTCTTGAAAATAATGCACTACAAAAGAAGAATGACGCGGTATCACAACAGACATGTTAAGGAGCGGTTGCTCAAAGCGGGAGACCTCGTGCTCAGGGATAAACGAGCGGCGGGCCAACGAATGTGGAAGCTCAGCTCAAACTGGGAAGACCCATACCGCGTCACTCGTGTTATCGGAAAGGAGGCGTATCACCTCGAAACGGTTGATGGTACTCCCTTACCTAACTCTTGGAATATTGCTAGATTAAAATTATATCATGCTAGAATTTGGACATGCCGTTGAGCATGGTTTTAAAATTTATGAAATTTGGACATGCCGTTGAGCATGGTTTTAAAATTTGTGAAATATGACATGCCGTTGAGCATGGTTTTGAAATTATGAAATTTGGACATGTCGTTGAGCATGGTTTTAAAATTTGTGAAATATGACATGCCGTTGAGCATGGTTTTGAAATTATGAAATTTGGACATGCCGTTGAGCATGGTTTTAAAATTTGTGAAATATGACATGCCGTTGAGCATGGTTTTGAAATTATGAAATTTGGACATGCCGTTGAGCATGGTTTTAAAGTTTGTGAAATATGACATGCCGTTGAGCATGGTTTTGAAATTATGAAATTTGGACATGCCGTTGAGCATGGTTTTAAAATTTGTGAAATATGACATGCCGTTGAGCATGGTTTTGAAATTATGAAATTTGGACATGCCGTTGAGCATGGTTTTAAAATGTGAAATATGACATGCCGTTGAGCATGGTTTTGAAATTTGTGAAATTTCGACATGCCGTGGGCATGGTCTTTGAAATATCGACATACCGTGGGCATGGTCTTTTGAAATTGAAATTTTGACATGCCGTGGGCATGGTCTTTGAAATATCGACATGCCGTGGGCATGGTCTTTGAAATATCGACATGTCGTGGGCATGGTCTTTTGAAATTGAAATATCGACATGCCGTGGGCATGGTCTTTGAAATATCGACATGCCGTGGGCATGGTCTTTGAAATATCGACATGCCGTGGGCATGGTCTTTGAAGTATCGACATGCCGTGGGCATGGTCTTTGAAATATCGACATTCTGTGGGCATGGCCTTTGAAATATCGACATGCCGTGGGCATGGTCTTTGAAATATCGACATGCCGTGGGCATGGTCTTTGAAATATTGACATGCCATGGGCATGGTCTAACAATTGTTGTGGAAATATTTTTTGTTCCTTGTTGGTTGTCTGTGTAATGTACAGATAACAAGGAAAGGAGGATGTCGGGGGTGAAAAGTCCTAGCCTTGGGAGCGGAATGGGCTAATGCAGACGGATCGTCAAGAGGAGGCACGCCCCGGCGATCCTAATATATGGTGCTGGAAGTGAAAATTTTCTGGCCTTGCGAGGCCGGCCTTGATCAGGCGGCTCGCTAAGACGAGACACTTTCAAGCACTGTCGGGAGTGAAAAATCCTATCCTGGGGAAACCCAGAGAGGGCACGCCCTGACTCCCCTAGGGGTGTAAAGTCCTATCCTTGTGACAGCCCGTGCTCATATAGGCGGATGATCATTAAGTGAGGCACGACCCTAGGGAAGATAAAAACTCCACATCGCAAGTGAAAATCCTATCCTAACGATGGTAGCGCTAACATAGGCTCCTCGTTAAGTGAGGGGACGTTCCGAGGTGTGAGGGCAACGCTGAGGAAGTGAAAAGTCCTGTCCTCGTGATGGCCGGCCCTGATCAGGTGGCGCACTGAGGGAGGGCACTTCCCGGCCGATTGAAGAAATAAGAAAGGTCACCGTACCACAGCTAGTAGCCGGAAGGGACAAACCCGGTGAAGTTTGGCTGGAAGAGTACGGGACACGAGCGACATCTTTGGGGGATCGTGCTATGTAAGAAAGGAGATCGCGCGGCAATGCCCCAAGGTAATTAAGATTTTTTGATAATATGTCGCTATTAACAAGTGATAAGTGAAAAGGTGCAGAAAATTCGGCACAAGCGACATCTTTGGGGGATCGTGCTAAGTAAGAAAGGAGATCGCGCGGCAATGCCCCAAGGTAATTAAGATTTTTCGATGATATGTCGCTACTAACAAAGTAATAAGTGAAAATGTGCAGAAAATTGTGCAAACTGTTTACACACGAAGGGATGCTTGCTTAAACAAAAGGCCCTAAAAAAAAAAAACACAAAAAGGGGCAAAGAAGTCAGAGCACCCGATGGACAGAAGAGAAATGACATTCACGGCTTGGGCATGCTGCTGTTCCCCTCGTCAGGCCGCGGCCTTTTCGCCTGGCGGTAGCCCTCTTCCGTGAGGAACCCAGACTTTTGCTTGAAGAGGCGGATGATGGCGTCAGCGTCGAAGAAATGGCGGTCGTGATGCTCAATGAAGCAATCGGCCATGAGATCTGCCGCTTGTTCCGAAAACCACTTGCACCTGTCCGCCGTTTCCTCCTTAAGCGCGGCATTCTTGCTCTGCTCCGCTTGAAGGGCGGCATCCCCAGTGGCCCGGAGTCCTTTGGCCTCTTCCAACTCTTTCCTCGCAACGCCCAAACTGTCTTCCACACATTGTCGCTCCTCAACACTCTTCCGCAGCTCCTCTTGAGTTTCATGAAGCTCCCTTTGGTACTTGCTAATTTCTTCCGAGAGCTGATGGTTAGTGTTGCGCCATTCCTGGGAGGAAGATTGGAGAGAGCTCATTCGTCTCATCATATTGGTAGACCAGTAATGGAAACCTTGAAAGCTAGAGAACAGATGAGTCCTTATCTGCTGCAATTGTTCACCCTCGGCAACAGAGAGGAAGCCTCGCTCTTCCTCCTCAACTGACAGCAGATGTCCTGCTAGTAAGACGGATGTCGCTAGGGAGCTGTCGCCTCCTAACGCTGGGAACCCGCGCTGGCGAAGGTTGCTTAAATCAACTTGATGGGTGGCGGCTCCGCTGGAGAGTATAGTGCTTAACTCAGCCACCATGCGCGGGGTTTCTATTGGGGGAAGAGAGGGAAAGATTGTCGGAGCAGCAGTGGGAACGAAGAAGAGATCCGGAGGGGACGGAGGGGAACGATTGGACGGCCCAACGTCAATATTGAAGTCGCTGGTCGTTAAGTTTGGAAAGTGCTCTTCTTTAAGAACCTCCAGAAAGTCCAAGGGATTGTCTGGAGGAGGAGATGAGGCGGCAAAAGAGGAATGAAGCGGCGCAGAGGTAGCCTCGTTCCCTGCCGGGCCAGAACCTTGGTCGCCTGTCAAGGGACCGGTATTGGCAATGCCGTCCTGCCTATCCTGACCAGCGACAGTGGTGTCCGCTGAAGGGACGTCTTCATTAAGACGCGGTCGCTTGGGACCAAGAATACCCGACAAATCCATGCCGTCGCGTGAAGGAGTGGCAGAAGAGGCAACAGCAGCGGTATCCTACGCGCAAAAGACAAAGGGGAATTAAGAAACAAATAAAAATACATGGACAAGGAAAAAATTTATAAAAACCACCTGAGCAGGAGGACGTGTAGGAGCGATAACGCAAAGGTAGAGAGTCCTTTTCCTTTTTCTAGCAAGAGGAGGATGAGAAGGCGACGCTGGTGTAGGAGCAACGCCGGGGGAAGAAATTGGAACAGTGGTCGATGTGGCAGTAGCCTCCGCTTGGGGAGGAGAAGAAGACTCAGGCGCAGAAGTGGACGCGCGTGTGGTATCAGTAGCGACGCCGGGCGAGGTGGTGGAAAGAGCCATTTTTTCTCTCTTCTGTTGGGCTCTCTTCTCCCTTTTCTTGATACAATCAGGGTTCCACCCGACGGGAGGATCTGTAGAAATAAGAAAAGAATGTTAGAGTTAGTATTGACATGGAACAACGATCAGAGGTGTGAAGCTCACTTTGAATGCAATCCTAGATGTTGCCTCCGCACGCGAGTTCGCGAGTGCGAACACCAGGGATCTCAGGCAGATTGAGTAGTTTGTTCAGCCAGTCTTGGTCAGCTGGCCCTAACTCCGGCCTGCCACCCCAGGTAGCATCTCTGATGGCAAGATTAAAATCGGTCCGCCATAAAGGCTGGGGCAGATTGATGATGAAAAATCCCTTTTTCCAAGCATCAATGGAAGATTCAAGGAATAACAACTTCCAGGTAAAAGGGTTTAAAGCTTCAACATCATAGCGAGGCGATATCGCTATGATGCCGTTATTATGATGGTACAATTGAAAGAGGGAGCGGAGCAACAACAAGGAAGGAGATTCATTCCCTATATGTCTACTGAGGGCTATAAAAGCATAAATGCCACAGTAGGCGTTGGGACTCAGTTGGGCAGCGTTTAAATCAAATTCAGAGAGTAATTCAGCAATCAAAGGATCTAGAGGCAGCCGAAAGCCATAATGGAATATCTTGGCATAAAGAACCCTACTGTTGCCGGGTAATTCGCTATTAAGATGAAGGGATTTCGGGGCAACTTCAGTAGAGTACCCCTCCAACTGGTCCACGGTGGCATTATAGCTCCGCAGGCGCCGTCGAAGGACAGTGGTGGAAGTAATGGTGGAAACAGTGGTATTAACATCCCCCTCCCCAGCGGGACGGGAATAACGGCGATTAGGAGCCATGAGCAAGGTAAAGAGAAGAATAGAAAGGAAGGTACCTGTGGTGAGAAGAAGATTGAAGCACCCAGGCGGCGGCGGATTGTAGGAGGAAGAAGAGGAATTGTTTTCCTTCTTTTTCATTTCTTTAACAGAGAAAGGTAATAAAAGATAAGAAGAAAGCACGTGGGGTTTTTATATATAAACCCTAGGAACTAAAGGGGACGACGGGTCAAGCGATCGTGGCGTATGACGTGTCAAGGGCAGTGAAGCGCGGGAAGCGGGTACAACTCCTGAGGAGCGAAAAGACATGTTCAGTCCGCCAGTCCCATTAGCGCTCCCCTCTGATGACACGTGGGCTCAGAACATCATGACTGTCTTCTCCGTATCAAACAAAGAGAGTCAGAGCATTAAATTCTCTGAAAAGGGCGCAGTCAAACCCGGTGGAAAGGAGCGACAAGCCGTAATGGTGCGGCATGCAAAAGGCAAAAGTACGAGAAAAAGTAGTCAAGCGGCATATGATACAGAGCGACATCATCAAGAAACACACATTATTCGGTCAAGATTGTAAGGTATGACAATTATTACAAGCAAAGAGACGATGACAAAGTCCAAATGAAAAAATAATACAACAAGGGCGTAAGTAGAGAAACGATGCCACCAGTCAAGCGGCATCGAATAGGTTTCCTCCAGGCGCGGACTTGTCACTCCTCTTCGGAGGAGAGGAAACCCTCTTGGCTCTCATCAATCTCTTTCATCCTCGCGGAGGCGTACCTGGCGACCTCAGTAGGATCAGCGGCCCTACTGCGGTGCTGATCTGTCACCATGCCACTTTCTTGAAAGCTTTCGACAGGTCGGCATCGCGGGATGATACCTCCTCAAGAAGGAATGAGTTCTTCTTTCTCTCAGCCACCAGCTCAGCCTCCAAAGCTTCGACCTGGGCTTTTCCTTTAGATCTTTCCCGAGTAAGGTCAGCACGACACTCGCGCAGTTCGGACTGAGCGCGCTTGTGGAGTCGCGACAGCTCCTCTACCTTGGCTAGCGTACTAGTGTTTTGAGAGTGTGTACCACGAGCCTTGATGAAGTAATGAAGTTATCGAAAGGCACCAAGACAGTTGTTCATGACGCGCATGTACTGAACTTCGGGAGGAAGTTGCAGCAGTCTACTCTCCTCCTCGGAGGCACGAAACATTTCACAAGCCAAGATAGCCGTGGGCTGATCTTGCGATAAGGGGTCTGATATGCCCAGGGCGCGGAACCCCTCAGTCCCAAACTTTGACAGATTTAATCGGTGAGAAGGGGCCCCTTGAGGCCCGTCACGGGAAAGATCAGTAACAAAGGAAGGGGCGGAGATACCGCCAGAACCCCCAACGTCTCAAATTGAAGTAATGAACAATGGACAAGGGGACTTGGGAGGAGAATGAGAAGAGCCAGGTCCACTGGGGACAGAGGGAGGCACATCAGGAATGCAGCGGCCAATGGGCGAGTGTGGAGGCTCCATGACAGGAGTGGAGTCTGCAGTGGACGAGGGCATTGACGCGGCAGTAGAGGTTTTATTGGGAGCGACCAATCCCAGAGGCGAGGAAGCGCCACCCAAATAAGCCGCGCTCTCCTTTGTCGTGCCAGGAGAAATGGTAGTCTTAGAAGTGACGGCATTTGCGGTATTAGCAGGGGGAGATTGAGTCGCCACCCTTGTCACCTGAGCTTCGCTTGCTTCCCTTAGCTTCTTCCGTTGAGCTGAGGAAGCCGAGCGGAGACTCAACTCTGTGTCCATGTCCTCCATGTCCTCAATTCCGTAGGAGAAAATCTTTGTCTCAATCACTGGCAAACCAGACCCGGACCTCTTCTTCCGACTGGGCAACTAGTTCTCTACGAAGCGGGAAGTGCGGAGAGAGGAACTGCTTTCCCTTGAAAGAATTTCGTCTAAAGCTCTTTTCTTTATGGGCATACGGTAATCAGCTCGAGCCCCAGCGGAAATAGAAGGAGCAGTTGTTGAAGGGGCGACAACCTTGTGAGGAGCGCCACCCTCAGAGAGTGGACGAGCGATAGTTTCCCCTGCGAAAAAGTAATGTTAGTAAGCAAGGGGGAGGCAAGGCAGCGGCGAAGCTCAAAAGCTCACCTATGGCACACTCAGTTAAAGGCCTGTACAAGGCAAAGTTTAGGAGCTGGAAGGAGGACTCCATCTCTAGTAAGGCGTTGGCCTGATCCAACTCTTCCCTAGACAGAGGCGCTGGCTTCGCCCAATCAACCACCTCCAGGTTGAAATCAGGACGCCACAGGCGAGAGGGTAACTCGACGACAAAGAAGCCGCTCTTCTAGTTATCGACACTCCCCTCAAATCCTGGAAATTTCTGCCAAAAAGGCCTCACTAGAGCGTCATCCCATCTTGGAATAATATTAATGAAGCCGTTGCGAAAAACCAGAGTCAAGAACTTGCGGAATAAAGTGACAGAGGGAGCAAGAATATCTTTTAATTCGCAGGCACGAAGGAAGGTGTAGATGCAGCTCCATGAGGGAGGGGTAATCTGCGCAGGGTTAAGCCCATGCTCGCGCAGCACACGCTCTAGCGTGTCATGAACTGGGAGGCGGAACCCGTATTGAAACATCTTAAAATAAAGAATCCTATGAGTTTTCCAGAGCCGGCTATGAAGCCTCATAGTGTCAGAAGGAATAGTGGGGCGATAGCCACAGGGGAAGGTAATATTATTGCTCCTGTAAAGATGCTAGGAGTATTTTTCAAGCTTGGGATATCGAGAAATTGGCCTAGGGGTAGCTAAAGAACTAGATTGAGATCTCGTGCGAGGCATCATAGATAAAGCAGCAAAGGAAAATCAAAAACAAGATCGAGCAGAATACCTTGAGAGAGAGAAGGCTGAAGTTGATAAGTGAATCGCCTGGATGCGAACCAGAGAATTTCCTCGGAGCGAGCGAAAAATGAAGAAAATTATGAAGTATAAAAAGGAGCAAAAAGGTACAAGGAAGAAACGTGTTTCCTTTTAAAAGAGACGGTGGAAGAGTCAGACAGAAGGGCAACCTATTACAGCAAGACACGTATGAGGCAAGCGGGACACGTGGGAAGACCCTGACAGAGACTTAAAGTCAAGCGCTAGCCTCGAATTTCGCAAAAGAAAGGCCCTCTAATTACAAGAAACCCCAAAAAAAGGATCCTATGAAGCGGTAATCGGCTTGTCCAGCGGCGATTAACCCATAAGAGCGACGATATACTAAAAGCAAAAAAGAAAAAGGCAAGCAGCATTTTACTTCACAACATTTTTATTTATTAAAAAAGAAAGCCAACGGCATCTACAACAAGTGCGGCGTTGTCAATCTTCGTCCATCCAGTCAACCTCAAAGACATAATCATAGTCCTCCGGAGGCGATGGCGACTCATTATTATAGAAAGGGAAGGGCTCATCCCTCCTGAAAGGCCTTTTACCAAGCCTAGTCACAGGACATGTCGTGGGGGCAGTGTCCTCCTTCGAAGCGGCATGGGAGCCTTCTCCCGGGGTCGGGGCGACCAGTTCCGGAGCGGCATTTGGCACAGAAGTCTTGTCCTGGTGAAAAGGACAGGGAGCGGACGGAGACACTTCATCTTTTTGCTGTAGTAAGAGATAGTGAGGCTCGAAGTCGGCAAAGAAGGATTCGAAAGATCGCTTCTTTGTTTTCTTCAATCTCTTGCGACCCCGACATTTCACAAAACGTCTGGCAGGCCTCCAAGGAGGCGTTGGCAGAGGATTGTCGGAATCGGGAGAAGTCGGAGGGGTCGGAGGAGAATCGCGGGCGGCAGCATACAAAAAACGGTAGTCAGCCATGGAAATGTCAGTAAGAGTGAGAAGCAAGAAGGAAAAAGATGAACGAAAAGGAAAGAAAGAGCCCCCTTATATAGCCAAGAGGAGGAAGCGTGCCTACCTCTCCGCGTATTATCGAGGACATTTAATGCTATCAAGGGTAGCGTATGTTGGGAGGAAAGATCTGACACCGCAACTGTTAAAAATCTGCACCAACCAGGAAGCGCCGAAACCGTTGCCCAATCCGTTAACATGGAAAAGACGGCGCAAAGATATATTCTGAACGGACGTGGCTTGAAAGAGTCATCATTATGAGCCAGATAGGAAAATAACGTGGCGAGATCCCAAAGGACGTCAAGTTCGAAATTAATGAGAACTGAAGTTGCTTTTCAAAAAGAGCGGCATAGGAAAGGAGAAAACATCACGGCGCGGCAAGTGAATAAGGAAAAGCATATTCATTTATTTAAAAGGGCTTAACAGCCCAAGAGTACAAAAAGGCCTGATGGCCTAGAGTTACAAAAGATAGCCCAGAGGAGCGCAGAGAGACGCGCCAAGAGGACCCCTATCGCTGGTCAGGCGTTCGACCCAGCGTCATCATCTTCCCATTCCAGGAAGGGAATTTCCCTAAGGGCGTCCTCCAGAGCCATCAGCTCAGAAGAGTAGGTCCTCATACCCTTCAGGCAGCATCCCAGTAAGTCCTTCCTATGCTGCAGTGTTGTCATCAGTAGCTGGATTTGAGAAACAGCCACTGATAGCTTCACCGCTTTCTCCACGGGGCTGAAGTCCTCCATGGTAACGGCAGCCTGCCTAGCCTGCAGGGGAGTCAACATCCCTTGAAGCTCCAGTATGTCCTCCGAGGTCTTCACGCTCAGCGATCCCAAGAAATCGGTGTCTGCCTGAGTCATGTTCCTCAGGGCATGGGTTTTGGAGAGTAGGAAGTTTTTGGTGACTTCGTCCATGAAAAGAATAGAGATAAAGAAATTTGAAGAGAGAGGTGAAAAAGTTGTGAAAGTTATGAGGCAAGTGCAGAATAAATGACCTATTTATAGACTTCGGGAAAAGGCATTTCGAAAACGTACCTTTATCGGCTGTCGAGCCCTCAGCAGGGCAGAAACCTCTGAAGGGGCAAGACCGGAGACGCTGTGATAGCCCTTGGTGAACACTCGGGCTAGTTTTCATTTGGGCATATGATAACTATTGATGTCACAGAAGCGGTATCTCCTCTACCCCGCCGTATGACCCGGCCAGTATGTTGTACCTGCCGTGGGAGACGAGGTCCTGTTCTTGCCGCCCCTGGCCTGGCAGCCAACCCTGGGATGGTCGACATCAGCAGGGGGCTCTCATGCGACATCTGCACGGCGGTATCCCATCCCAGGTCATCCGTGACGTCACTCCGCGTGACGTCACCCGTGTGACATCACTTAAGGCCACTCCAGCGGCATATACCACACCAGCGACACCTACCAAGGACTATTCCTACCCCTGTTGGTACACTCTTCCCTTTGCCTATAAATACCCTCACCTTTTCAGACAAGAGGGTAAGCTTAAGATAGCGTACTGAATCCCTGCAACTTTTACTACTCACACTGACTTTGGCATCGGAGTGTTTACGCCGGAGACCCCCTCCGGCGCATTGCAGGTGACGAAGGCCCCCAGTACAGTGTTCCCGACCACACCAGATCAAACCAATCCTGCTCAGTACCCTTCGGACTCTTATCAATAATTCCCAAGGTATAAATAGAAGGACTTAGCCTCTTTTATACCTTGTCTTTGATTTTGTGAGTTATCTCCTTTCAAGACCAATTAGTTGGCTTTAGCCTTAGGGATCTTAAATCTGGTTTTTATTCCTCTTGTTAATCTCATCGGGTTGATCATTGTTGATCAAGTAAGGGTGAGCACGATTAAGAGATCCTTGTAATCATTTGAATACAAGTTAGTATATTGTTGTTCATCAAAACACTCTCCTTTTCATCCATTAATCCACTGCACAATCTGCTATCTCCTAGCGACTTTATCCTCTCCATTAAACACCATTTACACCATTCATCCTTGTGTTTACCACCTCCCAAAGGAGACTAGATCCATTCAAGCTCAAGAACATGGTTTCTTCCTTCAAGAGAAGCCCGAATGTTATCAAGGATGCACATTTGAGATATCCAACCTTTGACAAGGAGTTGTACGCACTTGTGCACACGTTGGAAGTGTGGCAGCACTACTTAATGCCGCGTGAGTTCGTGGTGCACACGGATCATCTCAGCTTAAAGTATCTCAAAGGGCAAGGCGAGTTGAACAAGCGACATGCGACTTGGATGGAGTTCATCGAGTCTTTCCCCTACCATATTTGCTACAAAGAAGGTAAAGACATTATAGTGGTTGATGCACTATCTTGAAGGTACGCGTTTATTTCTTCTATGAGTGCTAAGTTACTAGGATTTTCACACATTATAGAACTGTATCCTAATGATGTAGATTTTAGTGAACTTTATAATTCTTGTATGTATGCTGCCGAGTCTCAATTTTATAGACATGATGGGTATTTGTTTAAGCGTAAACGTCTATGTGTGCCTCATTGTTCCTTAAGAGAATTTCTTGTACAAGAAGCACATTGTGGTGGATTGATGGGTCACTCTGGCGTGACTAAAACATTAGAGGTACTTAAGGATCACTTTTATTGGCCTAAGATGAAGCGTGATGTGGTGCGTTCAGTTGCTTGATGTTTAGTGTGTCGTACGGCCAAGTCAAGAGTGACAAACCATAGTGAGTATATGCCATTACCCGTACCCTCCCATCCTTGGACCGATCTGTCTATGGATTTTGTTGTAGGATTGCCTAAATCTAGGGGAGGCACGGATAGTATTTTTGTAGTGGTCGATCGGTTCTCATCCCTTGCGCTAGCACTAATGATGCGACCTATATCGCTAACTTGTTCTTTAAAGAAGTAGTTCGTTTGCATGGAGTTCCTACTAGTATTGTTAGCGATCGAGATAGTAAGTTTCTAAGCCATTTTTGGTGAGTTTTGCGGAAGAAATTAGGGACTAAATTGCTTTATTCAACTTCATGTCATCCACAAACCGATGAAAAAATGGAAGTGGTTAATAAGACTTTAGGGTCTTTATTGCGCACTTTGGTTTCTAAGCATAATTCTACATTGACTGATCATATATCTTTTATTGAATTTGCTTATAATCCCTTTGTTCACTCAAGTACCCATTATTCGTCGTTTGAGATTGTTTATGGTTTTAATCCCTTGACTCCGTTAAATTTGACTCCTTTACCTTTAAGTGATGTGTCAAGTTTAGATAGAGCTAAGAAGGAAGAGATGGTAAAGAAGATCCATGAGCAAGCTAAACGTAACATTGAGAAAGCGAACGAGAGGGTGGCGCGTAAGCGCAATCAAGGAAGGACAACAACTTCCTTTAGCGTGGGCGATTGTGTTTGGCTGCACTTACACCGTGAGAGGTTTCCAGCCCAACGTCGAGGCAAGTTGTTAGACAGAGGCGATGGACCATTTCAGATCATCGAGAAGATCAACAACAATGCCTATAAGTTTGATCTTCTTGGTAAGTATGGTTCAGTTAGTGCAACGTTCAACATAACTGACTTAACTTTGTTTGATACAGGTGGTGATGATGATGAGTTGGTTGGAGCGAATTTGATGGCGAATTCTTTCGAAGGGGGGGGGGGGGAATGATACGATCCCTATCGTACCCGATGTGCCCTTGTCGCCCAATGGACCTATGACGCGTGCTCGAAGCAGAGACTTGCAAGTGAAGCTATCACACATCATCCACAAGGAGCTGGACTGCGAGGCAAGCATCGAAGAAGCCGTGTTACGCGATAAGAGCTCACGACTCGTGACTCTTCTCTTAGAAAAGACTGGCGCCAACCCGAAAACAGAAGCAGGCATTGATCAAGTCCAGGCGACGACATCATCACGTCCTACCCTTAACGTGATGACGCCCATTCCAAAGACGTCCGTAGCTAGCCGACATCATCACGTCCGACCAACAACGTGATGACACCCATTCCAGAAGGTCGAGGACAACCACGACGTAATGACGTCCAAAACAGGCGCGACTGACAAAGCTGAAGGCTGCTCGACGTGATCACACCGAGGTAGGACGTGATGATGCCGACGCAGATTGTTTTACGCCAAAAAGGAAATTCTGAACTTTCTAATTCCTTTAGTTGGCAATTTCTATTCTTAATTAATTATGGATTTATTTTAATTAGCTCATTTATTAATTAATTAAATTAGCTCACATTTATTTTAATTATTTAATTAGGAGTTCAATTAGGGAAAGGATTATTATTGTAAGGATTAGGGTTTCCTATATAAAGGAGCCTCCTTTTTTGTTGTAACGTTACGAATTTTGATAATTAAAACTCAGAGAATTTTCTCTCAATTTTTCAATCTTGAACCTTGTTCTTATTTGAGATTGGACTCTGGAATAGATCAGCAAGTAAAACTGAAAGTCCACTTCATTGAGTCGTTCCACCTAGGTTGGTATTCACAGGTTGAATACAAGGTTAGGGTTTCGAATCAAGATCCTTTCTTGCTTGATTTGGGTTAGCTAGTGCAAGTTATTAGCAGGGTCAAACGCTCAAGAGAGTTATTCTTCTGCATCGTTGCAAATCTAGACTTGAACTAGATCGGGATTCACGTGATACAAACCTCGGGCGACCAAGGATCGTGATAACAATTCACCTAAAAGCAGGGGTACTTTCGTCTATCACCCAGTGGGAAAGGACATAGCTACTGTTTCGCACCGCCGCGGTAGGGACAAGGATTGCTGCCTTCCCCAAAGGCTAACGCTATGAGGGCTACCGATGCCCTACCGGCTCCTCTCACGGACCTCTTGGATGGCTCAAGGAGTTATCTCACCCCCAAGGGAAACCACGCGTCAGGAAGAACGCTTCGGCCATTATCCTACCGTGGCAATATCTACCTATACACCTACCACCAAGGTAGCGTGTCACGATAAGGGCGAACCACAGACCCTAAAGTGAGCGATAGCTCCATACTCGTTTACACGGGCGGGAACGCCCCATTCTTCTATAAATACCTCCCCCACAAAGGAGGTAGGTAAGCATACTTGACTGGCCTAAACTCTGCCAAATTCAGTACACATACTGACTTAAGCATCGGAGTGTTTCCGCCGGAGACCCCCTCCGGTGCATTGCAGGTACCGCGGACCGTCGTGTGCACTGATC
This sequence comes from Viola odorata, assembly GCA_963691705.1. NCBI lineage: Eukaryota > Viridiplantae > Streptophyta > Magnoliopsida > Malpighiales > Violaceae > Viola > Viola odorata. The sequence goes on from OY829546.1 coordinate 32,701,761, forward strand.
AGAGAGGAGTCGTTCCACCATACATCCTTCGGCAGAAGACTAATTCTTATCAAATTGGTGCTTTCATTGAGAGCATTGGTTCTATTAAGTGAGCATCCTTAATAGCCAAGCTCCTCCTCCCCGAAGCTAGAAGGATTATGGCCTCAGAGTCAGATCCGGCGCTGTCCCGAACTTCCAACATCCCATACAACACCCGCAGACGCCTCTTTCCCTTCGCTACCTCTGATACCTCCACCCCAGTGCAGGACGCCACTGCGGGAGAATCAGATCCTCCTTCTGGGCAAAGTACGGAAGAAATTACATTCCAGATCTGTTCTCCCTTTTCCTACGTAGCAGGAACCAGTCATCCTACCCCCCAAGCGGGGAGATCTATGATAGGAGAAGCGGACAACCCTTTCGTGAACTCAATAACAACTCTCCAAGCTCAACTGGATCAGTTGACAGAGATGGCTGTTGGATTTACTCCTCATGCCTCGAGACCTGGTGTGTCCTCCCAAGTAGTTTTCGCTCCGTCCATTGTCAACGAATGACCCTTATCGCCCCGACAATCTAGGGCACTCCCGTCCTCCTTACCTTTCTCTTTGCCCCCCATAAACGTCCCACCATTCACGCGTGGACCTGCCGACCATTCTGGACAATACAGGGGAGGAATCTCTATCCCCGAAGCAGCCCGCCAGCGTGACGAGTATAGAGAGCACTGGGATGATCGACGAGGGGATATAGTGAGAGAGCCATCTCCTAGATACAGCGAGAGATCTAGCAGCAGAGGTCGACGAGCTTGAACTCCAAGGAGCCGCAGCCGATCTCCTAGGAGACATCAAGAATATGACCCTCAGAATCCCAGATACGACGCTGAAATTCCACACCAGCATCAACCTCGTGGGGTCCCTGACGCTAATGTTGGCCATCCGTTCAGTTACCGTGTCAGGCACCACAGAGTCCATCGACATGTGAAACTCCCCGCAGAATCATATGATGGCACGAAAGATCCTATTTCTCACCTCAATAAGGTGAAGGATTTTGTGCAATTCCAAACGCGCAGTGATGCAGCATTGTGTCAGATCTTCGTAATGACGTTGTCAGGAGTGGTACGTCTATGGTTTGAGGGACTCCCCGCCGGATCTATCGATAATTTTTCTCAATTGGAAGAAAAATTCAAAAGTCAGTTTAGCACGGCTATTCCTATCAGAAAGTCAGCAGTTGCACTGTTCGATATCCATCGAAAACCACAGGAATCGTTGAACGACTTTTTAGGTCGATTTGATCTTGAAATGTCCCTAACGCTAGGGGTTACTATCGATTTTGCGATTGAGGCCCTGAAACGCAACTGCCGATACAGTAAATTGAAAGACACGCTAACGGTGGACCCCCCAATGACCCTAGATGCGTTGAGGCTGAAAGCGCATAACTATGCGAGAATGGAAGAGGAGGAGAATAGAGATTGGATCCGAGGCATGCCGACAGACCCATATGTGGCCCCTAACGTCCTGCATAGCAATGCCCCTGACGCTAGACCCATCGAGGATCACGGGCAGTGGAAAGAACATGATACCAAAGCCCCTAGCCGGCAGAGAGGCAACTTCTCGAAAGGAAGACCCGGAGGGTCCCCCACACGGAAGCAAACGGACCCGCCAAAAGGCCGGATATATGATCCTGACCTCCCATCTCTTATACTCCCAAGGGCGGAGATCTTAGCAATAGTCCAACAGAGAAATCTGCCCATCCGTTACCCAACTCCCGTGAAACCAGGAGTAATCATGGGAGGAAGAGAAAATGCATACTGCAAATTCCATAAGGTCAAGGGACATTCGACAGATGTATGCAGAGAACTAAAACTGGCTATAGAGCGATTGGTCGAAGAGGGCTACCTTGGGGAATTTGCCACAAAGGCAAGGGAAGGAGCCAGAAACAACCCAACTGGAAAGACAACTGATCAGGGGCAAGCGCCCTCGCGCGCCACATGGGCTAACGCAGTTCCCCTCAGGCCAAATAGAGAAGCGCTCGCTATTGATAGTGACCAGATGCCCATGATAAATATCATTGCTGGGGGAGCACCCTATTGCGAGGAAATCATGCCGCAAGCGCCCAACCCTGGGGAAAAGCGCAAACGGGAGAGCGCGCAAACGAAAATCGAGGCGATAAGTGCCTTAGACAGAATGATATTGTCTTTCTCAGAGGAAGACGAAAAAGGCATTGTTTTCCCGCATAATGACGCGATGGTCGTAACGCCCGTCATTGGAAGTCACGGGGTAAGAAGGACCCTTGTCGATAACGGGAGCGCAGTGAACCTATTTTCATTGGAAGCGTACAACTTGATGAAACGACCTGACGGTGATCTATCGCCCTGCACGAGGCCAATTATTGGGATTGATGGAGTACCGATTCCGGTAGCCGGAATAACATCCCTGCCGGTGTACTTCCGGGAAGACACATCCAAACGCTCTGAAGAGTTATTATTTCTGGTCGTAGACCTAACGTTACCGTATAATGCCATCTTGGGGCGACCATTCCTTAATCGTTTTGGAGTGGCCATATCTCAAAAACACCTGCGGATGAAATATCCCTCATGGGACGGCGTGGTCTCAATCAAAGGGGACCAGAAGCTGGCAGTCGAATGCTACTTGCTTATGACTCAAAGGAGTTGCGACCGCTACGTTTGCATGGCAGACGACCCTTTCGATGATAAAGAAGAAAAGCGCACTCAGCCACTAGATCAGATGGTATCAATCCCTATCGGTAAGGATAGTGAAACGAATCTCTTAGCCAGTGAGAAACTGAGCCTTGAAGAGAACGCGCAATTAATCTGTCTGTTGAGGAAATGCAAGGGAGAATTTGCGTGGAAGCCAGCAGACATGCCCGGAATCTCTCGGGAGGTTGCGGAACACCGGCTGAACGTTAGTCTTGAAGCCAAGCCCATTCAACAAAAGCGACGTGCTTTTTCATCGGAAAAGATAGCAGCCATCGAAAAGGAGTTGCTAAAGCTCATAGATGCGGGGTTCATCCGAGAAGTTCAATACCCGACCTGGCTAGCTAATCCTGTGTTAGTCCCAAAGCCTAACGGGGACTGGCGCAGGTGCATCGACTTCACTGACCTAAATAATGCCTGTCTCAAGGACTGCTATCCCCTTCCGCGAATAGATCAGTTAGTCGATCAAACCGCTGGATATGCTTATCTAAGCTCCCTAGATGCAAATTCCGGGTATCATCAAATCCCCATGGCCGTAGAGGACGAAGAAAAAACTGTCTTCATCACTCCCAGGGCTACATACTGCTATACCGCAATGTCGTTTGGGCTAAAGAATGCCGGTGCAACATTTCAACGCATGGCAACAAAGTTTTTGAAAATCAAATCGGGAGAAATGTAGAGGCTTACGTGGATGACATCTTGATCAAAAGTCGGAGTTTCAGAGAACACCTCGCTGACTTGGAAGAAGTCTTCAATGTGATGAGAAAGCACAAGATGAAGCTAAACCCGCGGAAGTGCATGTTTGCATTCCAAACGGAAAAATTCTTGGGCTACGTAGTCAGCCGGAAGGGCATCCAACCCAACCCTTCAAAGATAAAAGCCATCCAGGATATGATATCCCCGCGGACTGTCAAAGAGATACAGAAGTTAACCGGGCGCATCATCGCGTTGGGACGATTCATATCTAAGCAAGGCGAGAGATATTTGCCTTTCTTCAAAGTCATCCGAAACAAGGCTCCTTTCGGGTGGACAGAGGAATGTGAGAAAGCGTTTGCAGGACTAAAAGCTTACCTGTCATCAGATTTAGTGCTGACGAGGCCCGAGCCCGGCGATGAGCTATATCTATATTTGGGAATAGCTGACGAGGTAGTCAGTGCCGTCCTTGTGCGAAGTGAAGGGCACGTGCATCGTCCTGTATTCTTCGTGAGTCACATATTGAAAGATGCCGAACTGCGATACGCTCCTATCGAGAAGATAGCACTCGCTCTAGTACAGGCCACGCGAAAGATGGATCGATACTTGCAAGCCCACCCCGTCACTGTACTCACGGATCAGCCGTTGAGAAGAATCTTCAGAAAACCTGAATCTTCAGGAAGAATGCTAATTTGGGCTATCGAGCTTGAACAATACGGGCTGCAATACAAAGCTAGACCAGCCGTTAAAGCCCAAGCGTTAGCTGACTTCATAGCTGAGTGCACGTTTACAAAGGACACAAAAATAGGTCTGTCGGAGGAAGAAGCAGAAAGTTCATGCCAACCGTCTCCGGAGACATATGCAGACACGTGGGTCATCTACGTAGATGGAGCGAAAAATCAAGAATTAGCAGGCGCAGGAGTTTTCTTAGTTGGACCAAACGGCCTGGAGATGCGATACGCCATCAGAATCCTGCAGCCTCAGAAATGCTATCGGAGGATACAGTGGTAAAGCTACTTGAATGCAGCTGATGAAAAGCAAACGGGGGATACAACGCGAAACTACCTCGTCTGAAAAAAAAAAAAAAAAAAAAAGGGGGGGGAATATTATATATCTATGGAAACCTGACGGCAAACGTCCTATGCGGACAACCGATTAAACGGTATTATTAAGAAAAGTAGATAAGGAACTTCTATCCAAAAAAGAGTGGATTAACCAAGTCAAAGCCGACATCGTTTAAAAGTACAAAATATGGACGGGCCCGTCAGCCACAAAAATTTAAAGCATCTAAACGATAAGAAGTCTAAGGATTGGGCGGCGCGTCGACCCCTCCATGCTGAGCAGCCTTCCACTGGTAGAAACCGCTATCAGTAACGGTTGAGGCTCTCTTGTCAAAATACACAGAGAGATCGTGAATGCGGAGCTCCTCAACTCCATAGTGATGCATCACAACTTCCGACATGATTCCCCCGCCCTGCTCCAAGTACCAACGATTCTTCTCAGCGTTAAGGGAGAAATCGGCAGATAGCTCAGCGTTTCTCTGCCTCTCCAGACGCAGATTATTCTCCTCCTGAGAAAGGCGTATGGCCAGATCGGCACTTTTTCGCTTCTCCTCTTCCAGAGCCAACTTAGCGGTCTCCAGCTCTTGCTTAGCAGCGGTAGCCTCTCCCCGGGCAGCCTCCATACCTTCGTTGGCAGCATTGAGGGCATTTTCAAGACGTTGTCGCTCTTCCAGCAGCCTGTTTATCTCTCCTTGCCCATTAGCTACAACTCTGGCATTCTCCTCATCCATATAGTGAAGATGGCAAAGCATAGAAAGCGCCTGAGAGCGAAGGAAATTTATGCGCTCCTGCTCGCTCCGAGCCACAAAGGCATCCCTCTCTCTCGGAAGGGACAAAATCTCTGCCATCAGATAAGTGGTAGAGGAAAGCACGGTGCCTGCAGAATATTGTCCCTAAAGGAGCGTAAGCTGATGTGGTGAGTTGGCAGGAGAGGAGGCTCGTACTGAGAGATACCAGCCATCAAGACAGGGGCGGGGCCACCCCTCGCGATAGTTGGATGAGGCATTGGAACAAAGAACAACGCAGCAGGAGAAGCAGGCCGGCTGGTGGAACCTTCCACGTTAGGCGTTGAGACCTCATTTCCTCCAGGCACCTCAAGATTAAGGATACCGGAATCATAGCCCGTTGGGGTGTGAGCAGAATGGACTGGAGAACCAGGAGGCACATGGGGCTGACCGCCAAAATCAACATGTTCAGATTGATCAGCAGACGCGCCCTCGCCCTCAAGGACACTCGAAGTACGGTTGGCGGCCGAGGAAGAAGGGTTATTCTGAAGCTCATAGCGAGCCTTCTTCTGACGCTCGCGAAGGACATCTGCGATAGCCATATCTCCCTGGGAGGTGGAGGGGGCAGAAGCAGCAATGACTTCCTAAATAACGCAGAACGTGATAAGGAAATCGTGCAAAAAGAAAAACAAAGTTTTAAAAAGAAGAAAAATGCACACCTGAGTGGTTGAGGCTACAAGAGGAATTCCAACAGGAATCAGATCAACCGTAGCCTCTGAAGAAACAACAATTTGGGGCGAAACGGGTTGAGCAGCGCGTGCTTTCCTAGGCCTTTTTCTTTCTTACAACCCGAGTGCCCATAACGTTAGCGGTAGCAGTGGCTTCCCCTTCCTCGACGTTAGCAGCAGCGGCAACAGAAGCCCTAGCTTCAGCTGCAGCCTTCTTTTTCGCCTCCTGTTTCCTTCTCCTCCGGAAATACTCGGGCTCCCAACCAGGCGGAGGCACTGCACAGTTACAAAACGTTAGCGTTAGTACTTCTTGACAACGCAAAGGAAAAAGGTCAAACGCTCACCCTTCTTGCACCGTTCCACGGGCAACCCGTTGGCCACTTTTCGGGCATCAACATTAAAGTCAAATTGAAGCAGTGTCTTCAACCAGCCATCCTCCAGGTCAGAAAGGGGTTTCCGATGACCCCAAGCCCCATCTTTAATCATTTCATTGAAGCCAGCCCTCCACAACGGCTCAGGTAGATCAACAATAAAAAATTCCTCTTTCCAGTGAGGAATAGAAGACTCAATGCCCATAAGCTTCCAGGTAAAGGGCTTCAAAGAGCCGTCTTCATAGCGAGGCGATATCGATATCACCCCTTTACGGGAATACAACTGGAAAATGTCATGAAGCAATGCTAAAGTGGCAGATTCTATTCCCTTGAAATGGCACAGTGCGGCAAAAGCACTAACAACGCAAATCGCGTTAGGACTCAACTGAGCCGGAGCCAAATCAGAATCAGCCAACAATAATTTTACGAGCGGGTCAAGAGGGAGATGAAACCCATGATCGAAGAGCTTAGCATACAGCATTCTACTATTTCTGGGCAAAATGTTGTTCAGTCGAAGCGACTCAGAAGCGGGATGCACAGTATATTCCTTGGGAAATAGTGCAGTAAACCCAGCAAGTCTACGGTTAACTAAGGGCAGAGTGAACAGAGAAGTGGGGGTAGTATCAATTACTTCTTCCCCAGAGGACCTTTGAGGGTCTCCCTCTTCAGAGGATTTCTTAGTTCTAGCCATGGCTAACAAGGAAGAAGTAGAGAGAAAAGAAAAAGGACGTGTACCTTGTACCTTCGTGAAGAGAACACGAGGAGTCTCGAACCAGAAAGAGAGAGCGGCGCGAATTATTTATCCAAAGACGCAATGGCGTATAAGGGAAAAGATGGAAAAAGAAAAAGGGGGTAGAAGAAATAATAGATATAACCCTGAAAGGACACGACCAGTCAGCGGCAGACACGTGGCGAAGTAGCGCGTCATAAAGTAAGGCACGCGCCAGAAGGTGCAAATTTGAAACAAGGACAAAACGCTTCTGCATTCGCACCTCCCTAGGAGACGCCTGCTCCAAACGCCTCTCTGTGGAAGGACACGTGTCTTCTTTCATCATTACCCTTCAAGTCACATTAAATGAGGGACTAGGGGATTGATTAAAAAACATAAAAAGCAGCGCTGGCCTTGCCAAACAGTGCAAAGAAGATAAGAAAGGAATAACGGTAATATCACGATGAATCATACAATACGACAAAGGTTACAAAGCGTCAGCATTATTACAAGAGAAATAATGTCCGAATGGTTTTCAAGAAATAACAAAAGAAAAGAGACAACAGCAAGAAAAACAAGGAAAGGCCCAGGCACCATCGCTAGCGTTAGGTTCTCTCCCCCGAGGGGCCAGAAGGACCGTTGTCACCTTTGCTAATCTCACCCATCACGATAGATATGTAATCAGCTACCTGGGCCGGATCCGAAGGGTTACCTTTGAAACGGGCCGCAAATCCAGAAACGAAGGCCTCAAGAACCCTCTTCCTCCATAACTCTTCCTTTAATGGCGCCCTAGCAGACTCCTCATCTCGAGCAAGTATCTCTTCGCGGAGAAAGAGATTTTTCTTCTTTTCTAGCGCCAATTCTGCCTCCAGAACCTCTATCTTAGCTTTCCCGATAGACTTTTATCTGTTCAATTCTGTTTAAGACGATTCACAGAGACGCGTCAGCAACCTAGAGTGTTCCACCGCCTTTTCAAGCTGCACCCTCGCAACACAAAATGCGCTGGAAAAATTATGTGACTCGCGATCGTGAATTTTGAATTGATAATTCAGATGGCGGAAGAAGTCCAGAGAATCATTCAGAACATGGCGAAAGCGTGCCGAGGGAGGGAGTTGAAGAAATTCCTCTTTCTCTTTTTTGGAGCCCAGCATCTCTCCTATCAAGGGTGCAGTAAACTCATCTCGAGAAAAAGGTTGGGGAACCCCGACAGCGCGAAGGGCATCAAAGTAAAACCCTGCAAGATTCATACGGTAGGCCGGGACCCCGTCAGGACCGCCATAGGCAAGATTGATCGATGGAGGTGGAGAAGAGCCCTGGGAAAAAGTACTCTTGATAGGACTAAAAAACAGCTGTGGAGTAACCCTAGGCGGTAGCTCAGTAGTCGAATTCGCAACAGGAGGCGTGACCACTACGTCAGGAATACAATGAGCAATCGGAGAATCGGGAGCGTCAGATATGGGAGGAGGACATTCCATCGGTAGGGCCTCTCCCTCAGGAGAACAAGTTTTTTCCAACGCCTCAGCGACTTCCATTGGCTGAGAGGCGCCTGCCTCAGACGAAACAGCAGGCGTAGAAACAGTTGCCACATCCGCAGGAGATGTCCCGGTAGCTTGTCCACTAGTGGCAACTCGAAGTTTTTTCCGACGCTGGGAAGCAGCAAGGGAAGAAGCGTGGCAAAGGTTTGACTTAACGTCCGCATCCTCGTCATCGCTAGCAACCGCCCTTGTTGCGGTCTGAGAAGGTTCTGCCCTCTTGCGGTGATCCGGTAGCTAATTTTCCACAAAGCGAGAAGCTCGCACAGAGCTAACGGGCCTTCGCCCTCCCCGCGGAACCGTCTTAATCCTCCTCCTCGGGGGTCGAACGTTTTCCCGATTAGAACCCTCGGCCGAAGGCGAGGCCGGTAAAGTTTGAAGTGGCGTTACGTTCAGAGGAATACCAGCGTCACCTGGGAATCAACCGTTAGCTTCCTATAGCAAACAAAGCGTGCGATGACCAAAGCAAAGAAAGTGTGGAAAGAAATAGGCTCACCCATAACGCACTCTTCCAGAGGTTTGAACAGAGCAAAGGCGCGAATGCGGTAGTGAGTATTCTCGTCTAACAAAGCGTTAGCCTGGTCCAACTCAGTTCTGGACAATATCGCGGGATTCGTCCAAACGGGACCTATCAGTTCCTGATTGAAATTAATACGCCACAAACGTGACGGTAGCTCCAGAATAAAGAAACTGTTTTTCCAATCAGCTACACCTTTCTTGAAGCCGTGGAAACGTTGCCAAAACGACTGCACGAGCGCATTATCCCACCGGGGAGTAATCTCGATTAAACAATTATGGCAAATCATGCTAAAGAATTTGCGAAACAAATTGATAGATGGGGTAAAAATGTTCTTCAACTCGCAAGCGCGAAGAAAAGCATAAACCGCACACCAGGAGGAAGGAGTTATCTAGGCAGGATTAAGGTTGTACTCTCACAGCAGAGTTAGCATCGACTCATGAACGGGAAAGCGGAAACCATAAAGGAACATCTTAAAGTAAAAAAGCCTATTGTGGCCCCACGCTGGATTATGAAGCCGCATATCACTTCCAGGGATAGAAGGCTCATGCCCAGGAGGAAAGGTAATACCATGTTCCTCCAATTCGGCTTTCAGAACCACGTCGCATGTAAAAATGCTCGGTGATTGGGCGACCTCTGGATCCATGGGCCTAGAGATAATCTGGCGAGGTCTATTCCTAGCCATAGCAAACCAACAAAAAAGGAAATTTGAGAAGGGTCGAATTGATACCTTAAAGGAGAAGAATTGCAGAGAAATCGGTGGACAGTGGCGAGCGGCCGAAAAGGTATTCGGAGAAGAAGACGAAGGAAGACAAAAAGGAAAAATTCGAAGTGAGGGCAAAAGTTTTGAGAAAACGGAGAATGGCCCTTCTTAAAGGATAAAAATGCCACCGCATTAATTGAGTTACCAATCGGGCGAAGACGCGTGTAAAAGAAGTTGGTCACGTGGAAGCGCATTAAAGAAATTTGAAAAAAGAGAAGTTATTCGTTGGGACTCCCCAAAAGGGCAACAGAGTTGACCTAGTCAGAGTAACCACGAAACGGTTGCCTCGCCAAGAAAAATAACCGCTCACGTTAGCTATCAACAAGGCCGGAAGGCTAACGGAAAAGTAAGGACAAAAGAAAAAGACAGAAAGGTATTATTTCATTCATAAAGATGTCAAACGACATTTACAATAGGCCTAGCGCAAAGGCGCTAATCCTCATCGGCCCGGCTCATATCGTAGCAATAATCATAGTCCTCCGGGGACGACGGTAGTCCTCTCTTGTAAGAGAAAAAATAGTCGGCTGGTTTCGGCGCAAGCTTTGTCGCGTGGACCACCATTTCTTCATAACGAGTGCGGGAGCTCTCCCCGATGGTAGAAGCAATTGGCCTCAGAACAGTGCTCGGAGCCGGCACCTCTTTCTCCAAAGAAGGAGGAGGGGCAGACGTTGCCGTTTCATCATCTTTTGATAGTGCCGCGTAGTGGGGCGTAAAATCAGCAAAGAAGGACTCAAAGGTCTGTTTCTTCACCTTCACCGGTTTCTTGCGACGCTGGTGCCTAATCAGGCGTTTGGAAGGCCTCCACGGTGGCGACGGCGGAGGATTGTCCGAATCCGGCGAAGTCGGAGGAGTCGGCCGAGACTCACGTTCATAAAAATCTGCCATGTGACCTGCAAAAGCAAAAGAGAAGGAAAAGGATGAAGATGAACAGGAAAGGGAAAGCAAACCCCCTTATATAGCCGAGTAAGCACTTCGATCCTCGCGCAGATCCCTGAAAAATCAATTAAGACGCTTGGGAAAAATAACCGTAATTGCAGAATCTGATCCGCCATAGGCACATCTGCTCGTTGAACGCGCCAATCAAAGGGCACCAAATAACCGCCCAACCACCTGCCACTAAAAAGACGACCCTGCAACAGTCAAGACAGATCATTCATTGCTAATTCCCGGAACACGACCACTGCAGTACAATGTCCCGAGGAAGACCCATTTTCAGTTGGGCTCATGACAAATATTCCCAACCAATGTAGCAAGCAACCAAGCAAGAAAAAAAAAAGAGACTTGGGAAAAAGCAGAAACAACTATTTATTTATGGCCAGGCGGCCTTAGCGTTCAAATATGTACAGGAAACATAAGAAAAAACAACGAGAAGAAGCAAAGCCAGCGGTCAGATATTGGACCCAGCATCATCTTCCCCTGGCACAACGGGAACCTCCCTTAAAGCGTCAGCGATGGAGGTCAATTCGGCAGAGCAGGCTCTCATGCCCTTTAGGCAGCAGGCCAGCAGATCTTTCCTCTGCTACAGCATCGAGGCCACCACATCAAGGTGAGCAGTGATAGTGGCCAGTTTTGCCAGACTCTCTAGGGGACTAAAATCCTCCAGAGTTATTCCCAGCTGTCTAGACAGAATAGGGGTTAGCACCCCCTGCAACTCCAAGACATCCTCGGAGGTCTTGGTGATCATCCTCTCCAGGAAGCCGATGTCACCCTCAGTAAGATTTTTTAGGGTCAGAGTTTTAGAGATCAGGAAATTGCGAGTCAGATCATCCATGGCGAAATATGAAAAGAAAGGACGTGAAAATGCGAAGAAACTAGCGCAGAGAAACCTCTGATTTATAGATCCTGACAAAAAAACCGTCAGGACCACCTTCTGATGCAGAACCGCCCCGGTATTTAGAGGGACTCACCATAAGAGAAGGAACGTTAGCCCTTGGTAAACACTCGGGCTCATTTTCAGTTGGGCTTATGATAACAATTCACCTAAAAGCAGGGGTACTTTCGTCTATCACCTAGTGGGAAAGGACATAGCTACTATTTCACACCGCTGCGGTAGGGACAAGGATTGCTGCCTTCCCCAAAGGCTAACGCTATGAGGGCTACCGATGCCCTACCGGCTCCTCTTACGGACCTCTTGGATGGCTCAAGGAGTTATCTCACCCCCAAGGGAAACCACGCGTCAGGAAGAACACTCCGGCCACTATCCTACCGTGGCAATATCTACCTATACACCTACCACCAAGGTAGCGTGTCACGATAAGGGCGAACCACAGACCCTAACGCGAGCGATAGCTCCATACTCGTTTACACGGGCGGGAACGCCCCAGTCTTCTATAAATACCTCCCCCACAAAGGAGGCAGGTAAGCATACTTGACTGGCCTAAACTCTGCCAAATTCAGTACACATACTGACTTAAGCATCAGAGTGTTTCCGCCGAAGACCCCCTCCGGCGCATTGCAGGTACCGCGGATCGTCGTGCGCACTGATCAGAGAGGAGCCGTTCCACCATACACCCTTCGGCAGAAGACTAATTCTTATCAGATCGTATCACAATTTGAGGCCCGGATGAATATGGAAGGAGCTAAACTCAACTTAACAAATATTCATCATCAAAGCTCTTGAGAAATGTACAAGAACAACCTATTTATACTAGGTTACAAAAATTGGGCATTTAATTATAAGTTTGCCCTTAAAATACTGCACAAAATGAAGTTCATGTCTATTTTACGAAAACAACAGGGGCTTGGCGTCATGACACCAACAAGAAACAGCGTCTCGTGCCAATCTCACATTTTTGAACTTTGCTATAGTAACTTCCGGTATGAATAGTAACTTTCGAAAATTAGCCCCTGCACTCCATTTGATTGAATGATTTGACACCTTTCTTCTTTTTTTGCGTTTAAAAGGTACCTGTACTCAAAAGGAATGTCACATTTGGTACCTCTCCCTCACGTTGTGCATCACTTATTGTAACTGTCCTACGTGGTATGACACGTCGGATGCCACGTGGTATGTTGCTGATGTGTCATGCCACATCGTCAAACTCGATCCAAATTTATTTTAAACGGGTTGCTCAAACGGATTTGTTTTAAACGGGTCCCGTTTCATGCCACTCCTCTTCTCCCCAACCTCTCTCGCTCCTCCTCTACCCTCACTCTTCCTCCTAAATCTCACCTTTGTTAGCCCAAGGGGTATTCGAACCTATTTTGATGATGTATAACACACAAATTAATTAGTCTACTAATTCAATTTTAAGTGAGAATGTATTTTCAGTTTGCGATCAAGACTTTAAGAAAGCAACAATTCATCAAATCGCAAGCGTGAAGATCAAGTGTTTTTTAGCTTATTCTTGTAAGTATGATTTCACTCTAACACTTGATTTATGTTCTAGTACCTCAAGAATTTAGTGTCAAAAGGTTTTGGGTCAAAACAAGTTTTGAAAAATGTTTTAAGGATTTCAAATCAGACCTTAAACGTGAATCACGGTTATGGTCAAACGTGAATCACGGTTTGCAATTTCAGCTAACCGTGATCACGGTAAGCCTTACCGTGAATCACGGTTAAGGATATCAAACACCATTTTACATCCGAAGGTAGCGTGAATCACGTTAAGGGTGTTAACGTGATCACGGTTAAGCAACCGTGATCACGGTAAGACCTAACCGTGAATCACGTCAGTCTGCAACGGCTAGTTTTTCAAAAGCTGAAGGAGCTCGTCCTAACCGTGAATCACGGTTGTTCCTAACCGTGATCACGGTTAGAAGTAGACAAGTTCCAACAGCTATTTTTTCCACTTAAAATGGCTAAATTTGTGTCCATACCTTCTTGTCCGATTCTTCCTCTATCAAAGACTATAAATACTCATCCTAGATGAGTAGAACAAAAAAAAGAACAAGAGAAAAACTTAAGAAACCTTCAAACACATTTTTACATTTTACAAGCTCACTCAAATCAGATTTTCACAAAGCAAGTGTTCTAAAAAACGATTTTATCCATCTTGCTTCATCTTGTCAAGCTTGTCTTCTGGGTTCTTCTTGAGGTAACTTTGAATATTTATTGGTGTTGGTTTGGAATCATATATTCATATATTTTGTACACCAATTTGTTTGTTGCATTTTGATACAATTCCATTGTTAAGGTTTGAAAAGTGTACCTAACACTTTTGGGTTAAGGGTAGTGTTCTCATCCCATTGAAAGAGAACTTAGGTTTGTGGTTGAGCCCTTGAAAAGCCATAGGTTATAGTTGTGCCTTGAAAAACTATTGGTAGGTTGTTAGTGAGCCTTGGAAAACTAATTGTAAGGTTGTTGGTGAGCCCCGGAAAACCAAATTGTAAGGTTGTTGAGCTGAACCCGTAAAAGCTCTAGTGAATAGCAAGGATTGCATTCAGAAATCCTAAGAGGAGGACTCTTAGGTAGTGGAGTACAATTCAGTTATGAATTGGAACCACTATACATCTTGTGTTGTGCCTTCCTTCCTTCCCTTGTGTGCAGAAAGTTTGAAGATTAAAAAGGGATTTAAAAGGGACTATTCACCCCCCCCCCCCCTCTACTCCATATATTGATTTATCAACCTTTTATGTTCTCCGCCCCAAATTATCCACAATTACACTTTCCTTCAAGTTGGGTCACCACAGTTTCACTGTTCTAGCTACGGATTCTGCTCTCCCCGACAGCAACCTCAACTTTTCTGATGTTTCCTTCAGTTGGGATGATGTCGAGGAGATTCAAGAAGAAGAAGGAGGGTCCCAAGAATTAGAGGACAAGGATTTTTTGAGTTTGCTAGGCTATGGTCTCTGGAATTATATTGATCGGTTTCCAGTCATTTGTTGAGTTTGTAGTTCTATAACATTAGCTTCCTACCCGTTTGAGGAACCTGTTTCTGTGACTTGTTTAAAATAAATCAGGATTGAGTTTGACGATGTGGCATGACACGTCAGCAACATACCACGTGGCATCCAACGTGTCATGTTACGTAGGATAGTTAACGACACATGATGCACAACGTGAGGGGGAGGTACCAAATGCGACATTCCTTTTGAGTGCTGGTACGTTTTAAACTCAAAAAAGAGGAGAGGTGCCAAATCAGTCAATCAAATAGAGTGCAAGTGTCAACTTTTGTATTTTTCCTAGAAAAAAACTGGTCAAAAATAAACAAATGAAATTGCCTAAGATACCGTGATTGTGAGGCCAACATCAATTAAAAATAAATGAATGGAGTAAATTATTACTCCATGAGAGCTCTCCACCAAATCCCATATGATCATAACTTGGCTGTCTTTCCCCTCAAATTATCCTATACCTTCTCCTTGACACCTAACTTAGGCACTGCTTTGCTCCACGGTCGATGTGTTGTTGTGCCGGTAACAAAAATGGTGTTTGTAAAAACTGTTAAAGTGTTTTGTTAAAATATTTACAAAAGTGTTGTTAAATTGTTAAACAACTAAAAATGCTATAAAATGTTACTGTTATTTTATGAATAATTTAGTTATATATAATTGTGGATTGTATGATTTTTTTTATATAAAAATAATAAATGAATATAAAGTGAATAAAATAGTAGAATATAATTTTAAAAAATCAAAAAATCAAAAATTAAAAATTTATATAAAATGTATTTTTAAACATCTTGTTCGTGCTTTTGTTAACTAATTTGAAAAACAACTTCTACTTTCATTGTGTTTGGTAATAGTGTCAATATTCTGAAGAAATATAAAAAAAATTTAGTATCATTGTATAAAGGAAAAAAAATAAAGTTTATGGTTATATTTGTCATTTTAATATGTAAAAGGTGTGTTTTAAATTGTGTTTTGGAAAGACAACCTTTCACTTGATTTTTTAAAACATGTTTTAGACAAAATTATGGTAGGAGAAAACTACCACAATTAGTTTACCAAACACTTTATGTGTTTAACTTCTTTCTTCTCTTTTTAAAAAAAAAGATGAACACATTGTATTCTTGTTTTTACTATTGATGTATGAGAGAAATCCTTCAAAAAGATACCCTTGAGCCATTCTTAGCTTATTGAGGTGGGTAGCTTATCTTATTTACCTAAGATGCTACTATGAAGGGAGTAGTAAAGTTTATGGTTATATTTGTCATTTTCTTCCCACCAAATTCTTTAACTCTTCTTTACTAATCCCTCCTTCTTTTATTAAATATCATTTACTATTTGAGCACGCATATTAAGAAGGTTGGATGACTCACTATTTCAGATAATTTTACCTTTTACTTTTTCTCGGACGTACGTTAAGACATTAAGGATTAATGTATGCTCGAAAAAAAAGTAAGATTTTTTTTGGGGTCAAATAGTAAGTTATCTGACCTCTTTAATATGCATGTTTAAGTAAACCACGTTTAATTCTAAACGGAGAGAGTACCTTCTTCTCCCTCACACAGTACCTCTCCCTTCCTATGCCTTCTGATTACCCCCAACATCAGGCCCTCCTGGGTTAGTGTCATTGCCTATGCTCGCGAGGCCTATTTCGAATCCTGGAGCTCACCAACAAATGTTCCATACCTATCCATCATTACCTGCCAAGGCTTCTTCTCCTCAGCCACTTTGGTTGCAGCCCCCCTACATGGGTGGTGGTGGTGGTGCGAGGATACCTAGGCCTCTTTTTTTGTCTTACCCTAGTCAGTTTACTGGTCCTTTTCCTATGGCGGCGCAAGGCATTCCTCGTCCTTCTTTTCCACTTCTTGATTCTCAACCTCCTGGTGTTGTTCCCACTGTACCCTGCATTGCAAATCCTTCATCTTCTGCTTCTGGTCACCAGTTGGCAGGCACTTCTAGCATTGAGACAGAATTGCCTCCTCCTGGAATCGGTATGCTCAGGGTTTCATGCTAGGTTACTGATACAATGTAAGAATTATTTATTTTTCACTAAAGTTGCATTGGATGAGCTTTCTATCATCGGTCAATTCGAGGGAGCGGGTAGCAATCCTTAGGACAGGCGTCGTTTAGATCAGTGAAGTCAATACACATGCGCCACTCTCCGTTGGGCCTTGGAACGAGGACTGGATTGGCTAACCAGGTCAGATATTGGACTTCTCGGATGAAACCTGCATCTAGAAGTTTTGACATCTCCTTGTCAATGGCAATTGCCTTTTCTATAGAAAATGCCCGTCGCTTCTGTTGGACTAGTTTGATGCAGGGATCAACGTTAAGTCGGTGCTCCGCTACCTCTCACGAGATACCAGGCATGTCTGCGGGCTTCCATGCAAATTCTCCTTTGCACTTGTTCAATAACCGAGCTAGCTACATGTTTTCTTCTGGGCTTAGCTTTTCACTAACCAGGAAGTTTGCCTCCCTGACCCCATTAACGGGGATGGGCACCATCTTGTCCACTGGCTGGGTGCATTTTTCTTCTTTCTGTTCAAAAGGATCCGTCGTCACACATACATACCTGTCGCAACTCTTTTGCGTCATGAGCAGATAACACTCGGCTGCCAGCTTCTGATCGCCTTTAATTGAGACCACTCCATCCCAAGAGGGATACTTCAACCTCAAGTGTTTTTGGGATATTGCTGCACCGAAACGATTCAGAAATGGGCGCCCGAGTATGGCGTTATAGGGCAAGGTAAGGTCTACAACCAAGAACAACAATTCCTCTGATCTTTTGGACGTGTCTTCTCTGAAGTATGTAGGCAGCAGGGTGACTCCAATCACTGGGATAGGAACTCCGTCTACCCCAATTATTGGCTTTCTGCAAGGTGTCAGCTCGCTGGCGGGACGTTTCATGAGGTTGTAAGCCTCCAATGAAAATAAGTTTACCGCGCTGCCGTTATCGATAAGGGTTCTTCTGACTCCATGGTTGCCAATAACGGGTGTGACCACTAATGCATCATTATGCGGAAAAAA
This sequence comes from Viola odorata, assembly GCA_963691705.1. Classification (NCBI taxonomy): domain Eukaryota; kingdom Viridiplantae; phylum Streptophyta; class Magnoliopsida; order Malpighiales; family Violaceae; genus Viola; species Viola odorata. The sequence goes on from OY829546.1 coordinate 32,719,403, forward strand.
GACACCTTTCTCGTCTTCCTTGGAGAAGGACAATACCATTCGATCTAGAATGCTTATCGCTTTATTTTTTGCTAACGCACCTTCACGTTTCCGCTTTTCTCTAGTGGTGGGCGTTGACGGCATAGACTCATCGAGATACGGTGTGCCCCCCGCTATGATGTTGATGATGGGAATGTCTTCATCATGGATTGCTAACGTTTCCCTGACCCGCCCACTAGGAGTAGCGTCGTTTCCTGGGTGTGAGGAGGCGTTTGTCTACTGTCTGGGGCCCTATTCGTCGGGTTATTCCTGGCTTCTTCTCTCGCCTTTGTGGCGAATTCTCTGAGATAGCCCTCTTCCACTAGACGTTCTATCGCCAACTTTAACTCTCGGCACACGTCTGTGGAGTGACCCTTGACTTTATGGAACTTGCAAAAGGCATTTTCTCTCCCTCCCATAATTACCCCCAGTTTCACAGGGGCTGGATAACGGATGGGCAGATTTTGTTGCTGGACGATTGCTAAGATTTCCGCTCTCGGAAGTATGAGGGAAGGAAGATCAGTGTCATAGACTCGACCCTTGGGCGGATCTGCTTGTCGCTGAGTGGGGAAGTTGCCGGGTCTTCCCCTTGAAGAGTTGCCTCTTCGCCGGTTCGAGGCTCTAGAGAGATGATCTTTTCGCTGGGCATAATCATCAATAGAACGACCATTAAGGGATGTGCTGGCAAGTGCGCTAGGTGCGTGGGGTGCGTTTTGTTGCACGTTTTGAATTTTATCTCTATTTTCTTCCTCCTCCATCCTTACATAATTGTGAGCCTTTAACCTTAGCGCGTCTAAACTCGTTGGGGGGTCCACCATTAACGTGTCCTGTAATTTTCCATAACAACAGTTTCGTTTCAAGGCTTCCACAGTGAAATCAATGGTGACACCTGGCGTTAACGATATCTCCATATCGAAACGACTAAGGAACTCTTTCAGAGATTCTTGGGGCCTTCTGTGTATTTAGAACAAAGCTATAGTGGACTTCCTAATGGGGACAGTCGTGCTGAACTGGCTTCGAAACTTAGCTTCTAGCTGCGAAAAACTGTCTATGGATCCGGTCGGGAGTCCTTCAAACCAAAGACGTGTGACTCATGACAATATCATGACAAATATCTAGCACAAGGCCGCATCGCTGTGAGTTTGGAATTGCACGAAGTCTTTCACCTTGTTAAGGTGAGAGATGGGATCTTTCATGCCGTCATAAGACTCCGTGGGGAGCTTCACGTGCCGATTGACTCTGTGATGCCTTATGCGATAGCTGAACGGATGACCTGCGTTATCATCGGGGATTTCACGAGGATGACGAGGAGGAGAGATTTCTAGATGATGCCTTTGGGCTCGTGGATCAGGTGCGTGGTGTCGCCTGGGGATCGACTGCGACTTCTCGGTGAACGGGTTCGATATGTCCTACTACTCGATCTTTCGCTGCGTCTGGGGATACGTCCCTAACCATTTCATCTCGCCTGCCACCCCAACATTCCTCTTGAGATATGGGGATTTCTCGCACGTGTGACGCAGGAGGTTCTACCCGTCCATGAACGAGTTGCGCAAAGCTGACGGGGGTCGTCGTCATGGGCAGGGTCAACGGGGTGCTTCCATGTTGCTAAGGTGATAGCGGCCGATCAGTGACAATAGACGGGGTAAAAGTAAATATCAAATGAGGAGGAATAATCGATCCTGAGGCATTGGGAGTCGATCCAGCAGCTAATGCGGTCAACTAGTCCACTTGGGCACGTAGAGCTAACAAAGAGTTCGCCCAAGGGTTATTTGCGCTATCGATTGCAGATCCCCTCGGTGTGGGAGTAGAAAAACTAGACCCAGCCATTTGAGAAGGTAGAGTAGTCATCTGTGGGAATGATGTTCCCGTTGTCGGTCCAAAGAGGAAATTTGTTTGCCCAGAAGGATTTTCTTGTACTGCGGTAGAAATATTGACAGAAGTAGAAGGAAAAAGTTCCCTACGAGGAGGAAAAATAACGTCATGGGGCTGAGGAGGTGTAGATTCTGAATCAGAAGCCATGATCCTTCGATTTCCAGAAAAGGCAGAGCTTGGTTATTAAGGACGCTCACTTAATTGAACCAAAGCTCTCAATGAAAGCACCAATTTGATAAGATTCGGACTTCTGGAGAGGGGTAGGTGAGGAAAATGGCCGTTCGGAATCTCTGTTCTTAGTGGCCGATGTACCTGCAAAGCGTCGGAGAGGGTCTCTGATGTAGACACTCCGATGCTTAAGTTAGTATGGCTATTCAAGATGGCAGGGGTCCGACTGGCAATCTTAGGCTTACCTTTTTACCTTGAGTGGCGAGGTATTTATAGACAAAATGTGAGTGTTATCTCCAGGGGGTGGGCGTTATCTAGGGAAGATAACGCCCAAGTTCCTCGTGTGACGTCATGTCCTACCTAGGATGGGATAACGCCATTAGTGTGGCTAGATAACATGTGAGAGACCCCCCTAATGTCGACCATCCCAGGGTTCCGTGTGAGGTGAAAGGTGGTAACCGTAGAGGTGGACGCCCAGTGAGAGCTACAGTATTCCGGCCTTAACGCTGGGTGTAAGGACTACAATGCCCTTGGAATTGCTCTTATAGTTATCAGATAGGAATCCTTCATTTCCGAAGGAGTAAGAGTATGTGAAAGCAAAGATAAAACCAGAGAGAACTTCAAACCAGGAGCGACCGACTGTTCTCTCAAAACCCTAAGGAGGGTATTTATTCTACCTAGAAAATAGTTTGTTGTGGATTTTTAGGGAAAATCAAATCCCAATTATACTTAAATTGTATTTGAAATACTCTCCTCCTCACTAAAGAATCAGATCAAATTAGGTAGCGAGGCATATCTCCAATCAGTCCGTGATTAATGATTCAGTCATTAGGGCAGTAAGATCTTCTATCGAAATTACAAGGAAGCAGGTGGTAAATACCACTACAATTAAGCTCAATAAATCCCTTGATAGAAGTATTGGATGAGGGAATGATCAGGGAGGTTGTGTGAGGGAGAAAGAGTTTGTATTTTCTTGAAACGCTCATAATATTGAAGCAGGTTTTCGTCATCTTTTTGAATGATGGAGATTAGCTGTTTGCGAGTGGTTCTAGCCATGGCTACGGGGTAGTATTTGTCGGTAAATGCCTTGGACATTTCTTACCATGAGGTGATGCATCTATGATGGAGTTCGTAGAACTATTCTTTTGCATCACCTGAGAGGGAAAAGAGAAAGACCCGCAATTTGGCATGGTTGATCTCAACATTTGGTAGTTTCATGGCCTCGCAACTAGTAAGAAGCTGTTGAAGGTGTCTGTGTGATATGCTTCAGCTCGTTGTGAAATAAACTGTAGGGCATAGCCTCATAAATCACTCAAGAAAACCTTACACAAATTGCTTGCAAGTCGCGCAATGCTTACCGCAATCAACCTTGTGGTTCAAGTTAAGCGTTTGTTCACAACTGTCGTCACCAGTGCTCAATGAATTAAAACAAGATAAGAGAAGAATTTTAGAAATAAAAGTCTCAGGAAAAATACTGGACAAAAGTGAGAAAAGACTCGAAGGAAGGTAAGACTTAAGACACGAGACTCGATAGGACTCGATTGAAGGTTTCAGATTGGGCTCCAAGACAAAATCATTTTGGCTTGAGCAAATCTTATGAAAACTTGTAAGAAGTAAGGTAAGAGATGAAGGTGAAAGGTTTTGGTCAGGTGGTGATGGAATGGAACAGTTTGGTCACTCACTCTTGTCACTTTCTAGCTAGCCAAGTTAGGGTAGGGTACATTTGGGTTCTTGTGTTGTACTTCTTTTCTTATCTTTTTTTTTTTTTTGTAGAATCTCTTTAGGTTTTAGCTGGACAGAAGAGAAGGATTGAAAGGCTAGATGCTAGATGTACTTAGTACCTTGCTACACTAAGCGGTTTCTAGCTAGGTGAAGAGAGAAGTATACTAGGTGTTGGTTGAGGGAAATTCAGAAAAGGTGAGGTGAGAAGGAGGGGCGCCCATGGCTTGCATTTAATGCAAGAGATGGATGTGTGATGGTCAGCGATGGAAAGGAAAGGGTTGTTTAATCGGAAACAAAAACTTTCAGGAAATTTGAAATATTTTAAATCAAACTCCCTCACTCTCACTTAAAGGTTGAAGCTCTTGGATGACCCGGATGAACACCATATGAACATCTTTCTGTTTCTTTGATATTTTGGACTACTAAATGCTGGAATAAAATTCGCCACCTTATATCAAACGAAACTAGGATGAAAGGAGAACACGTTAGATGCAAGAAACATAGAAATTGATGGAAGAAAACTCAGCTGACACTGTTCACAAGATGAACACTTAAAGATGGAAACTTTTACACCTCTCAGCAAAGTTGGCCCAAAAGCATAAAAATTTCAAAAATGCAACGAGAACCCTAGAAAGGAAAACGTTTAAGATACCTTATGGAAGGATTTAACACAAACAATGGAAGCTTTTTGGGTGGAAAGATGAAGACACAAGAACGTGAACTCTAAAGCACCAAGAGCTCTGCTACCACTTGATGTGCTCCAGCTCATTGTGGAATGAACCATAGGGCATGGAGGCTCTTGGTTAGGATCTAGCCTGAGAGATCACACAAATATTGACATAAAACAAATACAAAGGCATAAAAGGAGGACTCGGAAATGCAGCGGACGGAAGGAAGATAAGATACAAGGGATAGATGGAGGTTACCGTTAGAGTGAAAATGAAGAAAATGGACAAAACTGAACACAGCGAATAGTATAGAACATACACGAGACTTGAAGAACACAATGTTGGGAAACAATAGGCGATGCGCACATATATTTCTTACACAAAATAGCAATCAATGATTACAAAGTTTGATTTCCCAAAGAGAGATAGGGAGGAGTACTCTCAACTTAAGTTATCTCTCTCAAGGAAGGTATGGATGAGTTTAGAGGTAAACGGGAGGAGTATTCTCACTCTACAATTCACTCACAAAACTAAACTAACTAATGAGAGGAAATGAGCACCTATTTATAGATGTTGGCTAGCGGCATGCCACTAAGGGCTTAGTGGCAAACCGTTAGCCCTAGCCTTTACAAGATAAAACATAAGTTTTAGAAATTACAAATGTTAAGTTTTGAAATTAAAATTGCCGAGACTCACGACATTCCGCTAAAGCCGTAGTGACATGTCGCCAGGTTGCGGTCTTCAAAATGCTCTTGGTGTACGTGCGGTTGTCCTCATGGGATGCTAGGTTTGTGCGTCGAGGCCTCGTGGCTTGTTTGGTCAAGGCATGAAGCCTCCGATAGGTGCGATAGGCTAATGCGGTGGCTGCGATAGGCACGAAGTGTGCTCATGTGATGTCCACCTAGGTCATGACTCTTGTGATAGACATGAGTGGTCGCGTAAGTGACTTAAGGCTTGCGATGGAGATATGGCTGACTCATGGCCCTCGGTATGGTGTACGATGAGCGTCAAGGTCCGGTTCTCGATTTGGTGAGCTTCTCCGGGGATTGTGGCCTTAATCTAAATTGTGAGTCTCTTGACCATGCTTCGTGTGATTGGGGCTTTGTGGCAAGGTGTCCACTAGTGGTTCTTCCATGATCATATCACTGTGTGGGTTTTCTTTAGTGACTCCATGAAATGTGGGGAGTTTATATCAATGAATTGCCTGACCAACAGTAAACAGGACTAGGTGATAAAATTAACGGTCTGTTCAGGGGCAGCATTGAGGTCTTGGATGGTTTAGTTGTTTAGGGCTTCAGCCATGATGCCAGGTCTAGAGGGAATGGGTCATTCAGCGTCAAGGTCTTAATGGGAAAGGAAATCGAGATTGTCTAGGTCAAAGAGGGTTCTTTCGAGGAATGGGACATGAACTTCTCCGATGTCAATGGATGGTTTCCTAGCATGTCTTCTGAGTCTGCTTTTTGTCCTGGTGATCTCAAGGTCGAGTGGCGTAAGATTCAGTCTAGATATCTTAGTCATACAAACAAAAGAAAGAAAATCAGTACCGTTAGTCCCCGACAACGGCGCCAAAATTTGACAGGTTGTTGAAGTCGTAAAAAATAATAATAAAACTTATCGCCTAATGCACAAAATGAATTGTGTATAGTAGTAACAGGGTACTAGGGCAAGACGCTTGCTTCTACGTACGACACAAATCAGTAAACTGAAACATGTAACCAAAAGGGGGTTTTAAGTGTGTGAGTGATTAACTACAAATAAAATGGAATAAAACATAATGAATAACGAGGTAAAATCAATAAGAGATGGTTTCCTAGTAAAGATCTATCTTCGGTTGCATTCACGGTTAGTCGGTCATTGATGCAAGGATATTCTATTCCTAGTTCATAGATGTGCTATGGTGTCCAGGTACGTTTAGGTCCCCTACTTTCCTTCGTAAGAGAAATATCTCCAAGGTATGTTTATGGAGAGATCTTGACAATTCGTCATTCCCTAAGGTATGTTTATAGAGAATACTCGGATGCTCATGAAGAGGAGGAAAGACACATGTAGAGTGAGACACTCAATACGTTCGAGGCACTACCCTAATTGGTTATTCACTCTAGTTAGATTGGACCAACGACCTGATGACTCTAATCTAGTTGCCCACTCTACCAAGTAACCTCACATAAGAGCTATCGTTACAAAGATAACGGTAATTACCTATGTTCAATTATTGGTTGGCCGGACCTCTAACCATTCCTAGATAAATTGACAAGCATGCAATAAATAAGCAAATACCAATGAAGGAATTTAGTAAAAATGATTTGACCTCACAACTAACCTATGCAACCTTCGATGACCTTTACTAAAAAAAAGGAATTTAACTACTCATATTAGAAATTAAATAAACAAAATAATAATAATAAATAAATTTCATAAAAGAGAAGGGAAGAAACCGCCGCACAACTGAAGCTTAATATTGGCCGGACCTAAAGCTCCAGGATTATTACAAAGCTGAAAATGGGCATCGGAGGAGGAAGTATCTAAGTTCGGAAAAACCCAGAGAGGAGAAGAGACCTCAAACCCTAATTTACTAAAGTATATATAGTAAATAAAAAATAGAATCCTAAGTCTAATAAAATTATGTTTCCTCAATTAGTGTTGCCACAGAGCTGGAGATATGGTAGAAGAATCGACAGATTTGTCGAATTTCCTTTTCTGTTACGGACTCCTCAGCTTCTATGAACAATCAGCCGCAGGGCCTCGACACTTAGCATCCTTCAGAATCTAGCTGAAAGTGTGCATTTTTGTGAATTCCCTTCCCTAAGTCCAAATATGTAAAAAAGAAGGAAACAGATACAAATCAGTAGCATCAAGATCAAAAGTGGACTAGGAAAAGAGAGGAAAATATACATAAAATACACAATATCAAGAGACTTGTGGTAATCTCGAACATTGATGAAGAAAGTTTTGAATAGGATTTGGCGATGTAGATTTGATCATCATTTGGTCAGCATGATCTAGAGAGGATGATTTTTCTTCAGAGACTGCCACCTTTGCTTTGCCTTTGTCTGTTCTTGAGTACTTTTATAAAGTATGAAGCTTATGTAGGAGTGTCTCATGGGTTCCATAGTATTTTTCTATTTCAGCAGGGTCTAGTATATAAAGTGTTTAGGTAGTAGGTGGATATGGTTGTATTTTTCCCATGATTAGAGTGGAGTAGGAGTAAATATAGGTGAAGGTACATTAGTAGGAGATTGTGAGGGTTTTTCACCTTTTAGTATCTAGATTTGGACTTTGAGAATAGAGAGCTCTTTTTCTTTTTGTTTAGCTTCAAGACTTAGAGGCATTACAAAGTTGACATCAATTTCAACTTTCTTCAAATAGATTTGGAGTTTTTTTAACAGTTGGGCGTTTGCTGAGAAACCTTATTCCAATTTTCTTTCAACTTTATCAACGTGGGTAGATAACTGAGTTAGAGTTGTGTTCTGAGTACTAGATTTATCCATCTTCCAGTTGAGAACTACTTCAGCTGCTGAGATGTGTTGTCTGCCACCTTCTGTATCTTTAGATATGGGAGTAGAGATTTTAGGCATCCTTCTGTTTCCATGGTCATCAACAGTTTCCTTTAGAGGAGGAAAATTTGTAGGTGAAAACATAAAAAAATCTCATAATACTAGAAGTAGGGATTCCTTCTTTATCTCCTTGATGGCTGCTTTGTAACAAGGCAAAGCCTTAGAAGCAACTAGTGGTAAAGGATCTATCTTCCATGATTTACAAGTGTCTGTTGGTGGTGTAGTCGAAGGATACATCGGTGGTGTAGAATACTTGACAAAATAGTCAATTTTTCTATAAGGTTGGTCGAACATATCTATCTTTAGGTCGCCTTTGTCATGGCATCCTTTGGGGTTTTTACAAGGTGATTGAGACTTCTTCTTCTACTATGGTATTTTCCATGCAGGGTCATATATATCATCATCGTCGTCGTCTGTTGTGATTGGATTCTAGTAGCAATTATCACAATCACATGCGTCAAAGAAGTGGTGACTGTTTTCATCTTAGAACATATAAACTAGATTGCCATTAGATTGGAATTGCAAGATTGACGGCTCTCTTAGTATAACATATCTAGGTGATATCTCCATCATAGGATCATCTAGAGAAATTAGCTCCATCAGCATCTGAGTTTTGAAAACTACAAGCATGGATTGTTCCTTATCTCGAGTGAATTGGATAGTGACTGCTCCATCATTAGATCTTTTGAATTTGGGCTCACTGGACCATATGGGTCAAGAATTCTCATGGAATTTTTCATAGTTGGTGACCCATGCATCAAGGAGTAACTTGATGAGCTCTGATCTAGGTATTTAGCGAATGATAACAATAGACGTAACGTCAGGGGCATTTTCATCCTTACACCTCACGATTAGGGACGAAAGGCTGTTGTCCCCACCGGTCGGATAACCTCGAGGCTATCACCTCTCGCGGTACGATGAGCGCTGGGATGGTCGACATCAGCAGAGGGGGGGTCTCACACGATTATCTAGCCACGCGTACGGCGATATCCTATCCCAGGCAAGGCATGACGTCTCTTGAGGAACGTGGGAGTTATCTCACCTAGATAACGCCCCCCCCCCCCAAGTATAACGCAACAATAGCATACTACACTAACGGGGAATTCCTGCCACCTGTCAGACCCGTTATCACTCTTGAATAACGTCATTCTCCCAGAAAATACTCAATATTCCGCCTATAAATACTCCCATGATCAGGGGAGAAGGTAAGCCCAAGATCGCTGACCAAAGCTCTGCTATTTTCACTACCCTTACTGACTTAAACATCGGAGTGTTCATGCCGGAGACCCCCTCCGGCGCTTTACAGGTACATCGGATGACAGTGAACAGTGAACCCAGGACTTCATCTTCCCCATCTGCCCTTCGGCAGAAACTCGAATCTTATCAGCGAAGAACATGGATGCATGTAGGTGTGTTGTTACGCTCCTGCCGAGAAACTTCATTGGATGAAGTTTGGGCTAAATCAAGAGCATGATTTTACACATGATACACCATTTAATAATGAAGAGTAGCAATGATGGAATTTAAAACCAAGAGGCTCAAATGATTTGAAGTTGGACCTTGAGGGATTCAAGTAATTTATCATCTTTTAGAGATATGTTGAAATTTGGGAATAGCATGACAAACACAGTCCCAGCATTAAGAGTCATCTCGATTGTTCTGATGTAGGCATGTTAATACTCCAAAAATTTGGTGTCTAAAAGAGCAATCCTAGCTGTAACAGGAAGACCTTTACGACCATGATAGGTTAGAGCTAAGCGAATAACACTGAAATGAAGATGAGTATAGCCTTGAGATATCCAGCTGTGTGGAAGTTTTTGAGGGATCTAACCAACCGTTTAGTTTTAGTTTAGGAGATTAAGTGTTGATCAAAACGAGAAGCTTGTATGTACTCTTTTACGGCTTTGGGTTGGTGTTTCATAAGGCTAGATTTTAAATAAGAAGTAGCATGTCTATTAAAAGTAAGGTAAGGATTTACAAGGGGTAGTTTAGTATTTGAGATTTTTTGTTCCTCAGATAAATAATTGATTTCATAAAGAAAATTAACCTTAATTGAAGAAGTGGTTCTGAGTGTTGTTGGTGGGCTAGATGAGGGTAGTGATAAACTTGTAGACATGGCTGGAAATACTCCATCCCTACGCCTTTTTTCTAAGCTTTACCAATCATTCTAACTATACAACCTCAACCTTTAAAAAATAGAGGTTTCGTGGGTATTAATATGGGCTGCTTCAGCAACCTGTTCACCCAACCATGAGATCCAGTATTCTAGCAATTCTAGAGAAAAACAAGCGTCATCATTTTCTCTAAGAACCCGTGAATAGTTTCTCACTACTCAAAAGGTTTGCTAAGAAGTCTACTAAAAGGCACCTACATGTATTGGTTCTTAAAGGCCAAAGAGTGCCCCGGGTGCATACCTAGTGTAATGTTATGACGTGACATTGTTGTTGGAACATCGCTCTTATATAAAATGTTGAACATGTATGTGGTTACTAGTTGGGTATTGTAGATACCCGATTTTTGACACACTTTTTAGCACTTTTTTCGTTTATCGCATTATTAGCTTGTTTAAATCGAATCTCTGTCGATTTTCGATCATTTGTTGTTTATCTTACTATTCTGCTTCATTTCGTGTTATTTTAGTTTTTCGCCTTTTTTCGTCATTTCGAACTGTTATCAGGTTCCGGACGAGCTTTTACGCTTTAAATAAAATATTTCCATTTAGGGAGTTGAGTCCGAATTTTTGTTCGCATCATTTCATCCCTTGTATTTTATTACACGTCGTAGTGGTTTTCGTTCGGATTTATTATCGGTTTGTTGCCCGAACTCTATTAGGCCCGAACGAGCTTTTAGCCTTTAAATAAAATATTTCCATTTAGGGAGTTGAGTTCGAATTTTCGTTCGCGTCATTTTGTTCCTTGCATTTTATTACACGTCGTAGTCATTGTCGTTCGAATTTATTATCAGTTTTTATGAGATTTCTCGTACTAATAGTTCGAACCATTTAATTAAGCATTAAGCATTTTTTCACTCACTTTGATCACAGCCGTTGGATCAACATACTTTGACTCAAAGTATGCAAGATCAACGGCTCATTCTTTCCTTTCCACCCTTACCATCACCCATTAAGACCATTAAATCATTTTCATCATCACGTACCCCTTTTTTCTTTATGAATTCAATGCCCCTTCTCCTTCACGTTTGCCACCAGTCGCTTCCTTTCCAATCAGTAGAAGCTTCCATTTCTTCCCAGCCACAAAACACAAAACTTGCTCACCACTCCGGACTGCCCAAGCCACTCGCCGTTGAAGCCCGCGCCCACGCCCACGCGCGCCCGTTTCACCACAAACGTCCTCGAGCTCTTGCCTATAAATACCCTGCCCTTCTACCCTTAAAATTCACAAGTGGACGCACTCTCAACCCCTTCAGAAAAAAACAGTAAGCAAAGCACCAGTTACATGCCTTAATCAATCCTCCATTTTCATTTTTTTACTGCATTATTTTGTTAATTTTTTTCTTGCTTTCTTTGGCCGATTTCTTACTTGTTTTAATGCCATGATTTTCCGCACAATATATAGTTAACTCGTCTGCTTTTAGTTAGATTATTTGCTTGACATTTCGTTTGAAATAAATTGCTCATTTTTATGTGAAAACACAAGTTTATTTCTTCTTAATTTTCTTGTTTTTGTTTACTATTTTTGGCTGGGTTTAACTGCTACGGGATTAAGGAAATTTTCTGGGGTATTTTTATCTCCAATCCGGCCATTTTGGCCGGATTGAAGCTTCCTTGGTCGCCGGCCATGGTGCCGGCGACGCAAGGAAGAAGATGAAGTGAGGGTTGGGTTTTTGGCACGGGAAGAGGAGAGGGAAAAGGTGACGGGATTAAGCTCGTCCTTCTCCTTTTAAAAAACAGATGGGCCTTGGCTTGGCCAAGCCCATCTGTTCCCATTTTTTTTAATTTCAGCATGCGTGGGCCCAGCCCATTAAAATTTCGTCAATTGTACGAGTCACTTTATTTTTGTGTTTATTTAATAACTCGTATGCCATATTTAATTAATAACTCGTATGCTCTTTTTTCGTAATTATGACATGAAAAATCGTATGAAATATTCGTATGCTTTTTTTGTACAATTATGCCATGTAAAATCGTATGAAATGCTCGTATGCTCTTTTTTCGTAATGATGCCATGTTTAAAATCGTATGAAATATTCGTATGTTATTTTTGTAATTTGTGTTGTGACTAATTGTTGTAGATTATCCGTATGCCATGTGTATTTAATTAATTGCTTCCTTGTTAGAAATTAATTAAATGTTCGTATGTACTTTTATTATTTATTATTATTTTCAAACTATTACTAACACTCTCGCTTCGTAGGGTAAAATTTCAGTTCACGCAACGTAAGTACGCTTTATACCCCTCTTTTATTTTATTCAATACTTTCCGCAAATATTATTCATATGCTTGTTTATTTAGATATATTAAACTAGAAATTGTACATTCGTATGCATGACTTTTAAAAATCGTTGAAAATACCCACATGCACAACCTGTTTAAAAGACTCGCTTTTCATGCCATAAAATTAATTGTTATGCATTGATACATGTGTATGGTGGCTTCGATCCCACGTGGTTTATTTGCATTCATTAAATTGGTATTTTGCTAGTTTTATCCATGATAGATCACGTAGTAATTAATTAATCATGCATAAAAAGGGGGGAACGTCCGCTCTAGCATACAAACAAATGGTAACCCCGTCCTTCGGTCCCGATCAGAAATAACAATGTCCGTGTCAAAAATTATTTACTCATTTTCGTGTCGAAAATTGTTTAAGTAATCGGAAAGTGGCCTAATTTTCGTAACAGGATTTCGGTTGACGCTCTACGATCGCTTACCATATAAATGATTGGAAAGTGGCCCGTTTCTGTGCCCGGGATTGGTTGACATTCTGCGATTATTTACTCATTTTCGTGTCAAAAATTAAACATAGTAAACACCTTCCCACTTTATAACCTGTAACCTTTTTAAAGGATGTGACTCGGGTGCCTAACACCTTCCCGAGTCCATAATACGACCTCGAACCTTCGTTCTTTGGTTTAGACCCAAGCCTTAATTTTTTTATTTTTTATGCCATGACTATTAGGTTCCCTAAACCTTAGAAAATTAGGGTGGCGACTTCATTTGCATTATGCGAGGCATCCATCCTAAAAAAGGGGGTGTGACAATTTGGCGACTTCAACTAGGGACTTTAGGGTTGAAGCCGATTTTATGGTTTTTATTTTTATTTTTATTCACTTGCTTTATTGATTTGTTTTCGTGATTGCTATTTGTTATATGCTTTGATCAATTGTCATACTCATGCATAGTGCCCTACACCCAAGGGACAATTACCAAATAGGCTTAGGAGGGTAGTAGTGACGCCCTAGGACACGTGTCCTGGGTAGTGTTCACCAACCCCACTCGGACGAACCCCTACAATCAGTCGAAAGGTTGCACGGTTCCGCAAGGAATCGGTTGACACTGGCCGACACTTTAGGGACCATTCTATGGTATCGTTCGGAAACTTTGCGGCCGTTAGAAATTAGTCGACGTCAAAGCCTCGCATATATATCATTTTGTTTGTTAACAGCTTTGATTATCCTATTTTTACGTTCTTATTTTTTTTCACATGTGAATAAAAAATGTAGTAAAATAATTTATTCATTTTACTGACACTTGAACTCTGTTCTTATTTTTCCGCAAGACCCATTCTGCTTGTTCAAATGACAGTGCCTACGTTACTTTCACTTGATACTTTTGGGGGAAGAGGTTTTGAGAACCAAGCTGCATGAGGGGATACGTTGAAATCCGGTTTCATTCCCGATATTACGGCCAAGATTGGGATGGAGGAAGTGGTGATACAAAAAGGAGAGATTGTGTCATTAGAATATTTTTTATGAGCAAGAGGATCTCGACTCCCAAGGTTGACGACTTCAAAAGAAAGATCATACATCGGCTACCTACGGATTTTTATCTTTTCACCCCATGTAACAATGTTCCTAGACTTTGTCTACAAATATTTTGATAGAGTTAGATAGTCAATCCAACTTATAATGGTTGTACCCTTTTTTTGACGGAAAAATTAATGACAAAGTCCGTAATTATTCGGATAATTATGAAATGTGTTTTTCTTTCTTTCACACATCCAAAAGATATTAAACGGCTATCGCCCATGATCAAAATAACCTTCCCCAAAATAAACCACATATAAAGCCTACCAAAAAAAAAACAAAAGGCTGACCTTTGAAATAAAAACACACTAAAAAATTCATAACGTAAGGATGACAGTTTTTCTAGGGTTCGGCCGCACGCTCTTTTACCTTGGCCAATATGAATGCGATTTGCTCTAAGTTTCCACTCAGCCAAAACATGAAAGACGTTGATAACAGGCTGAAGATTGTCCATAACAAATATGGGATTTTTCTGGACAGCGCATCTCCCACAAAAAATTCACAACGCAAGGATAGTTGTTTCTTCTCGGTTTCAGCCGCGCACTCGTTTGTCCTGGCCAATATGAATGTGATTGGCTCCAAGTTTCCCCTCGGCCAAAACATGAAACGCGTTTATAACAGGCTTAATATTTCCCATACCAAGGATGGGATTTTTCTGGGCAGCGCATCTCTCACAAAAAATTTAGAACGCAAGGATAGTCGTTTCTTCTCGGTTTCAGCCACGCACTCTTTTGTCTTGGCCAATATGAATGTGATTAGCTCCAAGTTTATCGTTAGCCAAAACATGAAAGACGTTGATAACAAGCTGAAGATTGCCTATACCAAAGATGGGATTTTTCTAGGCAGTGCATCACTCAAAAATAATTTATACGTAAGGATGATAGATTTTCTCGAGTTCTGCCGCACACTCTTTTACCTTGGCCAATATGAATGTGATTGGCTCCAAGTTTCCACTCGGCCAAAACATGAAAGACGTTGATAACAGGCCGAAGATTGCCCATATCGAAGATGGGATTTTTCTGGCCAGCGCATCACTCGCAAACAATTTAGACGTAAGAATGACTGAAAATATGCGGTTTCATCGGGAAACGCGATTTGTTGCCTCTCCTCGCACCGTATCGGGTCCTTGGCCTCTAGGCATGATTTTGAAGCCATCATCAAATCCCATACTTCACCAAAAGATAGGTCTTGACCCCTCATAGCTCCAAATCCATAACATGACCCTCATCGCTCTACTCCTCGAGCTCAAGACTTTTGGACACAAGGCCTCGCTCCTCAATTGTCGACGTGCAAAACACATCAAAAAAAAAGGGAGGGAAGATTTTCCGAGCATGATAACACTAGCTACTTACATCAGTTTGCTTCAAGGGTTTTCATTGATAGTATCCAAGATCACGTTGCCTCGTTAAAATGAATGAAAACTCCCTTCGCCTCTCCACCGAAAACACCAATCCAAGATACGCCCGTTTCTCGTTCCCCCTAAAAGTATCAAGTGAAAGAGTGACCGGAAGATTGATTAAAGCATCATGGAGGCCTCGGGATTGCATGTCATACGCATATTATCACTTATACTTACCACTTTTTCTCTTCACTTGCTTTTCAAGTTGACAATAGCTCCTCGAAAGTGAACTACTCCGCCCAGGCTCCCCGTGACTAGGCTTCAAGCACGAAAAATGCCGAACAAGCTAAGACATAAGAGATGTTGGCTGCTAGGATTACAGAATTGGAAGAACAAGTTAGGGTTACTACAGAGAGGGCTGCTCAGGCCGAAAAATAGCGAGATGAAGCAACCACTGAATTCCCACCCGGTTTTGATCCAAATCAAATGATGGGACCTTCCTCATCCGCCATCACTGGATCATCAGGACCCCAATCATCTTCTGTCCCTAGGGGACAATGGAAATGGACCAATCTTTTCGTTGCACCTATCACCACAAACCCTGTAGTCAACACGGGTGGAGAGATTGCTACCATTGTGCAACATTCTTTGGTTAACCTTACTTTGAACCCGGGTCAAAACCTGATTCATCAAGAATCCCAGGGCGTTCGCCCTCCTTAGAGTCACTCTACTCAAGTCGTGATTCCCGATCCCATGGGAATTCGGCCTCCCTTTGTCAATCCCACGCAACCACCACTCACGTCAACACCTCTACTACCCCTTTGCCCTAACACTGTCATCATAGAAACACCAAATATGGATAGATTGAGCCTACTAGAGGAAAGGCTCAGAGCTATTGAAGGAACAGACCCCTTTGACCCCACAGGACCAGCCGACATGTGCATGGTCCCAGGGATCATAATGCCTCCGAAATACAAAATTCTGGATTTCGAGAATTACACTAGGATCGAGTGCCCAAAAACTCACCTCAAGGCCTATTGCAACCACCACTCACGTCAACACCTCTACTACCCCTTTGCCCTAACACTGTCATCATAGAAACACCAAATATGGATAGATTGAGCCTACTAGAGGAAAGGCTCAGAGCTATTGAAGGAACAGACCCCTTTGACCCCACAGGACCAGCCGACATGTGCATGGTCCCAGGGATCATAATGCCTCCGAAATACAAAATTCTGGATTTCGAGAATTACACTAGGATCGAGTGCCCAAAAACTCACCTCAAGGCCTATTGCAACAAAATATCCGATATGATACACAATGAACCTTTGTTGATCCATCTATTCAGGGAGAGCTTGACCAAGAACGCATTGACTTAGGATCAAAATCAGGACTTGGAGAGATTTGTCTGACGCCTTCTTCAAACAATACAAGTTCAACATGGAGGTAGCACCAGACCATTCTGATCTCCAGAATCTTGAGAAAAAATAGAAGAATCGGTGAAAACTTATGCTCAGAGGTGGAGAGAACTAGCTTCTAGGATGTCTCCTCTTTTGAATGACAAAGAGCTCTTGTCAATTTTTGTGGACACCTTCAAAACTCCTTACTACACCTATCTTATCTCCAATCCATCGAGTAGCTTTTCCGACACGGTTCTAGTCGCCGAGAGGGTAGAACATGGAATTAAGTCTGGGAGGATCGTTGTTTCCACACCCGAAGTAACACCTAAGAAAGAGCCTATCATAAAGAAAGATGCCAACTTTGCCTCTCACCAGCCTAGCTACAGGCCACCTTTCGCGCCACCTTCACAATACCCTGCACCATTCCCATCGCCTCCATATAACCCACTAAACAACCAAAATAACCCAAGTAATCATTGGAACCAGGATCCACTGCCACCTCTTCCCGTTCCTCTGGGGGAGATTTACAAACATCTCTTGACAGTCAGGTAGATTGCGCCGATCCCACCCCTACTTTTCCAACCTCCTTACCGGAGGTGGTATGACCCCAACGCAAAGTGCGAGTACCATTCTGGAGCGTCGGGCCATCCTCTAGAACATTGTTTTGCCTTCAAAAGAAAGGTTAATCACTTACTTAAGAGCGGATGAATTTCTTTCGAAGGGTTAGCCAAAGGACCTAACACAATCGCCAATCCACTTCCGAACTAGGCCCTAGGCAGTGGGGGTTTTATATAGAGCTCGTGAAGAAACCTGGGGAGCCCATGTGCAACCAGTCGCCATCGTGCTTTCGGATGTCTCCCTATTGCACATCTTTTTGTTTTGTTTTGTTGTCCTTCTTCCCTAAAATTGGCAAAAACTTTTGATAAATAAATAAATCGGTATACCCCATGTCTTTAATGGTAAATAAATTATCACCGTAACTGAGGATGAGATTGGGGGTTCCACATGAGTTGGTCTATTCAAATAAAAGGTTCGGAGAAGGAGATAATCCCTCGTCATGAGAAGTTAGAAAGGATAAACTTGGGGGCAAATGATAAAAGTCTAAAGGAATGACATAAGAAACATAAACACTTGACGCTAATCCATAGTGATGAGCTCCTTACATACAAATCATAGCTGCAATGGGATTCCCAATCAACATACTTAATGCGTTCTTGTTCTAAAGAAAAAATGACACAAACGTCCAATCAACGTACTTAATGCGCTCTTGTTCTATAAAAAATGATGACACAAAGTCTGAATTTTGATATATCCCCGCTCGGATCACATCTCTTCCACAAAGACTGAATTTTGCGGTATCCCCGCTCGGATCACATCTCTTCCTCAAAGTTCAAATTTTGCGGTATCCCCGCTAGGATCACATCTCTTCCTCAAAATTTTACAGTATCCCCGCTCGGATCACATCTCTTCCTCAAAATCTGAATTTTGCGGTATCCCCACTCGGATCACATCTATTCATCAATGTCTGAATTTTGCGGTGTCCTCGCTCGGATCTCTTTTTGCGTCAATGTCCTAATTTTACGGTGCCCCCATTCAGATCTCAACTTGCCTCGCTATCAGGGAAGTTTTCCTTCACATTTTCGCAATTTCCTTCTCCAATTTATGTTTCCGCAACTTACATTTTCGCAATTTTAAAATTCCTACGATTTACATTGCTACAAATGTGTGCGCATATTGTTTGCTAAAATCCTTAACTTTCACAAATATATATATATATATTACTTGAGCTATAAAAAAATCCTACGTTTTTAGATCAAGCATGTTCATCATTTTATCACGTCACGGATAACTTGTGCGTTAATTAGAAATTATATAAACATACATGATCTTGTCTGTTAACTCTTATATCCATGACATGTTTTAGATGTAAGCAGTCACAAACATATCCCTGTGAGTAATTTGGGCCTTCACGCCTCGTTCCATTCATGAGTGTAAATGCTAAGCTAAGTGCTAGTTAGTTTTGTATAATATCCAGGGTACATGAACCATCAGACATGGGATAACAGTAAGATGACATTGGACTTTGCTTTTGCTCTTCTTCCACATTTTAATTTTTAACTTTTTGCCCTCAAACACATATTTTGTACACCATGTATGACTCTATCAAGCACCCAAAAGCCTTTTATTTTCTCCTAACCAAGTGAGTAGTGCTCGACTGGGACCGCTAAACTGGAGTTGAAAATACACATCAAGCAAGGGAACGACAAGAAAGCCTTTAGGGGATCGCTGACAAATTAACGTCAGAAGAAGGCCGAATAAATCAAGACTTGAAGGCCTCTGCCGAAGATAGAAATGAGAACGGATCGGACAAAAAAGAGAGATTGTACTTGCTTTGCTTGCAAAAAAAAAAAAGAAAAAAAAAAGAGTGTTCAAGGAACACCATCAACAAAACAATAGCAGAAGCAAGTACATACAAAAAACTGTCAAACATCAAACAACAAAAATGATCTCAAAAGGAAATGAGATCATTCCCTGCGAATATCACAAAACTTGGGGCACAGTGCCCTCAAAACAATTCTGAAGGAACATCTACAATAAAAAATTCAAGAATTTGTGCACTTTGCCCTCGCCACAATCAAATCATCGAGCATCGTTCACCACAATTTGTCATTATCGCAACCAGTCGTTGAACACAAACTCATTAAAATCTTTCACCAAAAAAGAAAGAACGCAACACTTTTCCTTTTCTTCTACAAATTCCTCCTTTTTTTTCCCTCGCAAAGTCCTCTTGATTATTAGCAGGCCCATGCATGTGAATCTTTCACTCAGATTGACATTACAAATTTAATTTTTGTGCTATGTTTATTGCATTTTTAGGAGTGTAAACACATAGCCCTATTTTCTGAGCGTGAGCGTAAACACTAATATCTGGTGAGGATTGCTTACGACTGCATGTCATGGGAAAGTCTTGTTCTTGAGGTCGTTATTTCCTGAACAAGATGTAGATGTTATCTAGACTTGAATAAATCATGTTTATATAACGAAAATTGAACGAACGATTCCTCCAAAAAATACTTGAGTTGGTTTTCTCTTAAACAAAGAAATCATTTTTGGTCCAAATAAAAGACTTGGGGGCAAGCCGAGGTTTAAATGTAGGAATATGGTATATTTCTCATATATGTCATCTGCTCTCTCTTTTTCCATATGTTGTTGCTTCGTGTTTGTTTCCTCCTTATTTGGAGAATACTGATATGGAAGTCAACTTCGGTAAAACTTCACGTTGTCATGGTTCTTTGATAAGAAATCATTGTAATGCCCTCGTCTTGGGTTTTCATCAAAATCCAATCAATGTCGAAGGGAGAACGTTACCACTCCTCAGTCATGGGTCTTTGATAAGAAATCGTTGTAATGCCCTCGTCTTGGATTTTCATCAAAATCTAATCAAAATTCGAATGGAGTGCATTACCACTCCCCAAACAACTTCATGCGGCAGATCACGCTCCCTCACGATCAAAACATCAAATGTGGTGGCTCTCAACCACTCACAAAAGCGGTGGCTTCCAACCATTCAAAGAAATTTCCCTCAATATCCGACCAAAGGTACGTTGCTTTGAACCCAAGGTACGTTCCAAACTCTCATTTAAATTTCTGTCAAACGTATGGACTGCGAGTGCTACCCTCGCCCTACGTAAGCGACTATGTCTTTCAATTCATGTCTATCTAAATACTCCTCCTTGAGCGACTATATTTTTCAATTCCTGCATATCTAGATACTTCTCCTTGAGCGACTACTTTTCTGCATATCTAAATACTCCTCCTTGAGCGACTATGTCTTTCAATTCATGTCTATCTAAATACTCCTCCTTGAGCGACTATATTTTTCAATTCTTGTCTATCTACTACTCCTCCTTGAGATAGTATATCTTTAAATTCCTGTCTATCTACTCCTCCTCCTTGAGCGACTATATCTTTAAATTCCTGTCTATCTACTACTCCTCCTTGAGCGACTATATCTTTACATTCATGTCTATCTACTGCTTCTCGTTGAGCGACTATATCTTTAAATTCCTGTCTATCTACTACTCCTCCTTGAGTGACTATATTCTCACATAATTCTACATTTCTGCATAATTACTACTCCTTCTTGAGTGACTATATTTTACTTTTTCGCATAATTCCACGTCTCAACCGATTATGATGCATTCAAAATGAGGTAATACTTGGGGCAAATGTCTTTACTACTAATCAAAAATCTCAATTACACTGCATTTTTTATCAGACAGTAAAGAGAGGGCAACTGTTGATACCCAATTTTTGACACACTTTTTAGCACTTTTTTTGTTTATCGCATTATAAGCTTGTTTAAATCGAATCTCTGTCGATTTTCGATCATTTGTTGTTTATCTTACTATTCTGCTTCATTTCGCGTTATTTTAGTTTTTCGCCTTTTTTCATCATTTCGAACTGTTAACAGGTTCCGGACGAGCTTTTAGGCTTTAAATAAAATGTTTCCATTTAGGGAGTTAAGTCTGAATTTTTGTTCACATCATTTCATCCCTTGTATTTTATTACACATCGTAGTGGTTTTCGTTCGGATTTATTATCGGTTTGTAGCCCGATCTCTATTAGGCCCGAACGAGCTTTTAGGCTTTAAATAAAATATTTCCATTTAGGGAGTTGAGTTCGAATTTTCGTTCGCGTCATTTTGTTCCTTACATTTTATTACACGTCGTAGTCATTTTCGTTCGAATTTATTATCAGTTTTTACGAGATTTCTCGTACTAATATTTCGAACTATTTAATTACGCATTAAGCATTTTTCACTCACTTTGATCACAGTCGTTGGATCAACATACTTTGACTCAAAGTATACAAGATCAACGACTCATTGTTTCCTTTCCACCCTTACCATCACCCATTAAGACCATTAAATCATTTTCATCATCGCGTACCCCTTTTCTTCATGAATTCAATGCCCCTTCTCCTTCACGTTTGCCACCAGTCGCTTCCTTTCCAATCAGTAGAAGCTTCCATTTCTTCCCAACCACAAAACACAAAACTTGCTCACCATTCTCGACTGCCCAAGCCACTCGTCGTTGAAGCCCGCGCCCATGCCCATGCGTGCCCATTTCACCACAAACGTCCTCCAGCTCTTTCCTATAAATACCCTGCCCTTCCACCCTTAAAACTCATGAGTGGACGCACTCTCAACCCCTTCCGGAAAAAAATAGTAAGCAAAGCACCAGTTACATGCCTTAATTAATCCTCCATTTTCATTTTTTTACTGCATTGTTTTGTTAATTTTTTTTCTTGCTTTCTTTGGCCGATTTCTTGCTTCTTTTAATGCCATGATTTGCTGCACAATATATAGTTAACTCGTCTACTTTTAATTAGGTTATTTGCTTACCATTTCGTTTGAAATAAATTGCTCATTTTTATGTGAAAACACAAGTTTGTTTCTTCTTAATTTTCTTATTTTTGTTTACCATTTTTGGCTGGGTTTAACTGCTGCGGGATTAAGGAAATTTTCTAGGGTATTTTTGTGTCCAATCCGACCGTTTTGGTCGGATTGAAGCTTCCTTGGTCGCCGGAAGAAGATGAAGTGAGGGTTGGGCTTTTGGCGCGGGAAGAGGAGAGGGAAAAGGTAACGGGCTTAAGCCTGCCCTTCTCCTTTTAAAAAACAGATGGGCCTTGGCTTGGCCAAGCCCATCTATCCCCATTTTTTTTAATTTCAGCATGCATGGGCCCTGCCCATTAAAATTTCATCAATTGTACGAGTCACTTTATTTTCGTGTTTATTTAATAACTCGTATGCCATATTTAATTAATAACTCGTATGCTCTTTTTTCGTAATTATGCCATGGAAAATCGTATGAAATATTAGTATGCTTTTTTTGTACAATTATGCCATGTAAAATTGTGTGAAATGCTCGTATGCTTTTTTTCGTAATGATGTCGTGTTTAAAATCGTATGAAATATTCGTATGTTATTTTCATAATTTGTGTCGTGACTAATTGTCGTAGATTATCCGTATGCCATGTGTATTTAATTAATTGCTTGCTTGTTAGAAATTAATTAAATGTTCGTATGTACTTTTATTATTTATTATTTTTTTCAAACTATTACTAACACTCTCGCTTCGTAGGGTAAAATTTTAGTTCACGCAACGCAAGTACGCTTTCTACCCCTCTTTTATTTTATTCAATATTTTTTGTAAATATTTTTCATATGCTTGTTTATTTAGAAATATTAAACTAGAACTCGTACATTCGTATGCATGACTTTTAAAAATCGTTGAAAATACCCACATGTATAACCTGTTTAAAAGACTCACTTTTCATGCCATAAAATTAATTGTTATGCATTGATACATGTGTATGGTGGCTTCGATCCCACGCGGTTTATTTGTATTCATTAAATTGGTATTTTGCTAGTTTTATCCATGATAGATCACGTAGTAATTAATTAATCTTGCATAAAAAGGGGGGAACGTCCACTCTAGCATACGAACAAACGGTAACCCCGTCCTTCGGTCCCGATCAGAAATAACAATGTCCCGATGAAAAATGCTAAGATGTAACGTCACCTTTGACAGCCCACATTGTTTGTAAAAAATGTT
Source organism: Viola odorata (assembly GCA_963691705.1). Taxonomy (NCBI): domain Eukaryota; kingdom Viridiplantae; phylum Streptophyta; class Magnoliopsida; order Malpighiales; family Violaceae; genus Viola; species Viola odorata. The sequence continues at coordinate 32,742,750 of OY829546.1, forward strand.
TAAGTAATCAGAAAGTGGCCCAATTTTTGTAACAGGATTTCGGTTGACGCTCTACGATCGTTTACCATGTAAATGATTCGAAAGTGGCCCGTTTTCGTGCGCGAGATTGGTTGACATGCTGCGATTATTTACTCATTTTCGTGTCAAAAATTGTTTAAGTAATCGAAAAGTGGCCCAATTTTCGTAACAGGATTTCGGTTGACGCTCTACAATCGTTTACCATGTAAATGATTGGAAAGTGGCCCGTTTTCGTGCGAGGGATTGGTTGATATGCTGCGATTATTTACTCATTTTCATGTCAAAAATTAAACATAGTAAACACCTTCCCACTTTATAACCGGTAACCTTTTTAAAGGATGTGACTCAGGTGCCTAACACCTTCCCGAGTCCATAATACGACCTCAAACCTTTGTTCTTTGGTTTAGACCCAAGCCTTAGTTTTTTTATTTTTTATGCCATGACGATTAGGTTCCCTAAACCTTAGAAAAATAGGGTGGTGACTTCATTTGCATTATGCGAGGCATCCATCTATGCTCCGCATCCGTCCCGAACCTTATACTCATTTTCAACAAAAAAGGGGGTGCGACAGGTATGCTAGGGTACTTAGTATGATTAGTGTGGTTATGTTACACCGGTAATGGTATGATGTTTTGGTATGGTCCAAATATAACCGGGTGATGGTATATCTGTAACTTGTGATGTTTATATGTATGTAAGCTTGTAGGGTGAAACCCATGTATTGTCGCAACATATAACGATCATTGCTTGTTTTGAGTGGAAGACTTGTTCATGTGTTGTTTCGGTTGGTATAGAACTGAGGTTGTGATATCAAACATTTTATGTGTTTTGTTGCTTATAACATCTCAAATTGTAGCCATAGTTTTATTTATGTGATATTTAGTGACTCCTTAAAGTCATTCCATAGTTCCTAATTTATCTTAGTTCCCTCCCTATTTTCTGATTGCAAATTTTGTCTTTAAGATAAAAACATTTTTTTCTTTCTTCATTTGTTTTGTTGTTTTCTAACATTTCCAATGGGCTAGTCCATAAATCCATAGGCTTGACCTTGTTTAGTGGGCTAGGGTCGATGATAATTGTTAAAATACCTATTAATGGGAGGGTTTTGGCCCAGCCCAACCCATGCCCAGATCTAGCGGCAAATTCGTTCGCATTGACGAATGTCCGCATAGTAGACACTAGGGATGTCACGGATCGGGTCGGTTATAGCCCGAAACTGCCACCAACCCGCCAGTAATTAAGTGGGTCGGTTCAGGTCAGTTTTTACTACTATAACCGTGGGTTGACAGGTTGAGTGGGTCGGGTCGGGTAGGTTATAAGCGGGTTGGTGGGTTGGTGATACGATCCTGGATTGCCCGAGGCTCGTAGCACGTACCTTTGATCTAGTTCTAGGCTTGGATTTCGATGCGGAAGATAGATGACTCAACACGACTGTTTAACCCTGCTAATATCTTGTATTAGCCAACCTAAACCTATCGGATGAGGTTCTTGACACAATCTCTAACCCTGCTAATATCCTGTAATGGCCAAACTAGAGCTACAAATCAATTGATGGACTTTCAGGTTTTACTTGCTATTCTAATCGAGTGTCCAGACTCAATGAGGGACAAGGTTCGCGAAGAACAATTGAGAAAACTCTCTGATTTTTATTTGAAAGATAACGTAAATTAATAATAAAGAGGGTGACTCCTTTAAATAGGAGAAACACTAAATCCTTACAATGGGAATCCTTCCCTTAATAGAATTCCTAATTAATTAATTAAAATAAATCCAAACTAATTTAATTAATTAATAGCTAATTAAATAGAAAGTCAGAAAGTTTCTATCTCTGACGCAAAAATTGGTAGTCGTATGCATGATCACGCCTAGGGATGGCGTGATCACGTGATCTCATCCCTCGACTCGCCTCTCGTCTCTGTTTTGGGCGTCATCATGCTAAGATTTGACGTGATCACGTCAAGGCTCGATGCAATCTGCCACTCGCAGACTGTTGTACGTTCATTCCGCGCAAGAAAATGTCGATTGGCATAACTTTTAATCTGCTCGTCCAAATGGGCTGAAACTTGTTCCAAACGAAAGATAACATCTTGAAGTTTCATAAGAGAGGTCTATCGCAAGATTATGACTTCTGTAGGTCTGACTGAGTTCGGATAAAGTCACCTTACGCATCCTAGAGTCCTAGTCGGCGTAGGACTCCTGTCAACAAAAATGTTAGCTTGATATTTTGGATGATCCACTCGTCCAAACGTCCTGAAATTTGGACACAATAAAGATAACACATCAAAGTTTCCATAAAGTCTATGTGATCTCAAATCGGACTCCATTTGCTTGTTTATATGCTTGTTGTGCACATGCGATATGCCATGTAAGTGCATGATACATCCTGGGATCGTATCATTCCCTCCCTCTTCGGAAAGATTCGTCCTCAAATCTCGCTCAACATAATCTGCCCAAGAAATCCTCACAAATCCATACTCAATGCATACTCGCCATCTCTTGCGCTTTCTTGGTTGCCAAAGGGTGTAATCAGCAATACACACATTCTGTGCGTCCTTGAACAAGCTCACTTGACCAATGAGTGTCTCGCACTTGAATTCTCTGTAGATGCGCTGTGATGATGTCCCTTGCAACTTCTTGCTCCTCGCGCGATTCATCACTCATGTCAGTGGTGAAGCACTCCTTGCGATGCACTAAGATTCGCACCATTCCCTCCCCCTTGGAAAGGATTCGTCCTCGAATCCATACCTACACTTGCAGCACAATGCCTTAACTTAGTAACATCAAAATAATCACAAATCGAACCATGCCAACCTCACAAATTCAACTTGGTTGCGATGTCATGGGTTATGACAACACGTTGTGTAGGTACATCACCCTAAGCGGTCATGTCTGTTGGTACTCGGGTTGGAAATCATTTCCGACGTAAGCACTTCCAAACCCACATACGTAACTCGGAGAATTCGCTCATCCTTCCAAGATCCCTCCTAAACGCCATCTTGACATTCAAGCGCGCACCATAGCTCTTGACTTGTCCATGGGCTATTCGCATCACCTCGATTTCCTTGCTGCCACTTATACTAAATAACACTCTCAAAAACAGCAACATCAAACCGAAAGGTGTCATATGAATAAAACAATACAAGAGTTTCAGCAACAAACCAAAAATAATGACAAGCGTGACAAGGTAGTAAGTGAATAAAACAAACGGAAGACATTCTTCCCATGCAAACATATACTTACAAACCAAGACATGCCGTATAGAACCAAACGTTCTTTTATCCATGCGGTTAGAAACTCCCAATTGTGGTTGACAAGGTGTCCAATTTAGCATCTCCGTGCTCGACTTCCTCCACAATTTCCTCCATAAGTCGCTAAGAGACTCTCCATCCTGCTTACTAACAAAACTCAAATACAACCCATATAAAAGCATAACGTTTTTCAAGTATATGTTAGTAAAACTAGTCGCGTCACCCCAGTCCCTCAAGCTACCACAATGCGGCTCAAACACAACTAAATTTTGTAAAAGACATTGCGACATACATAAGCGTCGCTTGAAATAATATTCGTCATGCTTATAAGACTTAGGCTTTGTTTTAAACAGATAATCATTGTAGACAAAATTAGAATTATTAGGATAAGGATCAAATTCATATGGAAACTCAAGCAACTTTGCGTTAAGGGGCTTTTCATCAAAACTACTAACAAAACTCAAAGGAGCATCATGTGAAAGAATAACATCCCTACACATTGGGTTAGTATTTCGAATTATATTACAGCAACTCATCAAACAACCATTAATTGCATAATGCGCATCAAAGTTCCACAAAAGGTCATACGACCTATTGTCGCACCCCCTTTTTCGTTGAAAACGAGTTTAAGGTTTGCGGCGGATGCTAAGCATAAATGGATGCTTCGCATAATACAATGAAGTCGCCACCCTAATTTCTAAGGTTTAGGGAACCTAAGCGTCATGGCATAAAAAATCAAAACTAAGGCACAAATGGTCTAAACCATTGAACAAAGGTTCGAGGTCGTATTGTGGACTTGGGAAGGTGTTAGGCATCCAAGTCACACCCTAAAACGGTTACCGGTTATAAAGTGAGGTGTTTGTTATGTTTAATATTTTGACACGAAAATAAATAATCGAAGCATGTCAACCTCCTCTTCCCACGAACTCAAGTCACTTTCCGATCATTTACATAGGCCAATGATCGAATCGTGCCAACAGAGTTCGCTTACCGACTTGGGACACTTTCCCATTATTTAACATTTTTGCCACGATTTGGCCCTCAAAGGTGACGTTACATCTTAGCATATTTCGTTGGAACGTGTTATTTCCGATCGGGACACGAAGGACGGGGTTACCGTTTGTTCGTTATGCTAGAGCGGACGTTCCCCCTTTTCATCGAGCCATGCATGATTAATTAATTAATTACTACGTGATCCTAACATGGACAATACTAACATCGTACATTTTCGTGAATGCAAATAATTGTGTGGGATTTGAAGCCACCATGCTCATATATCAAATAGCAATTTATTTCATGGCATAAACAAAGCAAGTGACTTAAACACATAAGCATATGAGTTGATTTTAATCATGCATACAATTATGGGTTTTTAGCAATTTTAAATAGCATACATGAAAATAATATTTGCAGAAGACATTAAATAAATAAAAGAGACTTAGAAGAAAGACGTACTTGCGTTGCGTGATCTTGATCTTCCTTGCAAAATGAGAGTGTTAGCAACGTTTTCGAAAATAAATAAATAAGAAAAGCGCATGCAAACATTTACTTAATTTGACAAATAAATATTTGAATAAACGTGATGAACAAATAAGCAATTTATTTCATGCCGAACAAATAAATAATTAATTAGACATAGGAAACAAGTAAATAATTAATTAACATGGCAAACAAGTAATCAATTAGTTCATTTGTTTCATATAAGCAATTTTAAACATGGCATAATTAATATTCGATTTATTTATAACATGCAAGCATATAAATTATTCCACAACAATTTAAACATGGCATGAAGAAATCATTTGGATCATGTAAGCATTTAATTAAATAAAGCATAGCATAAATAATTTATTTAAATCACGCAAGCATTTAATTAAATAAAACATGACCTAAACAAATTATTTAAATCATGTAAGCATTTAATTAAATAAAACATGACATAAACAAATTATTTGAATCATGCATACAAGCATACAAATTATTCATGGCATATTAGTGTGAAAGTTGTTCATGGCATATACAAAAATTATACATGGCGTACGAGAATTATACATGGCATATACGAAAATAAGTGGGCCCCACAAGGGATTTTTGGACATTAAAAAATGTGCAAAGACCAAATTTTAATTTAAACAAGTATGCAACTTAACTAAATAAAACATGGCATTAAAAGCATACGAACATGTGAACAATTCATACGATATTAATACTTAAATAAATAAACGATTTATAAGCATGCAGAAATTACGAGATATTAAACACGAAAGTTTTTACGAAAAAATTAACCGTATGCATATGAAAATTAAATGGGTCGGGCCCACTATACAAATTTTGGGCATTAAAAATGGTCTTGGCACAAGCCAAGCCCAAGTTTTAATTTTAAGACAAAGGTGGGCAGAAGCCCACCACCTTTCCCCTTTCTCTTTTCTTTCTTCCCGCCAAACCAGTAGCAACTTCTTCTTCCTCTCTTCACCAAACCAGCCTCCATGGCTTAAAGACCAAGCCAAACCAACTTAATGGAACATGACCCAAACTGACCCGAATAAGACCAGTAGCACCACGGCAGCCCAAGGCCCCGAAAACAGCAAGGAAAATTATCATGGCAGTGGCGTTTTAATCAAAGGAAAAACAAGCTAATTAACATGCATTATGGTTATTAATTACTCAAGGCCACATGCCATTAAATTGAGGCAAGGGAAATGAAATTGGCATAAAAACTAAGCATTTGAACCAAGTTTGAGCAATTTATTCATGCATTAAGGAAGAAAACGAAAATTAAAGAGAGTTTAGAGAGAGAGAGCTTACCTCTCTAGGAGAGTTTTAGACCAAGAAGGATGAGCAAGAAATGGTGATTAAGAGGTGATTTTGGTGCCCTTGATTTGGTGATAGAAGCAAGCTATTTATAGGGAAAATGAAATTGGAGTCGGTTTGCAACTTGTGGTTGCAAACCAGCGGGATGAAATATCAAGAAATATCAAGAGTGATGATGAGCTTCTATGCTAGAATCTATGAGCTAGCTAGGGTTTCTTGTGGCCAAGTGATGAGCAAGTTTGATTGTGTGGCTAGGTGAAGAGCAAGGCAAGCTGGAACCGAGCTGGAGGATGAGATTGCATTGATTGTGCATTAATGTGGTATTTATCCTATTTTCGGATACGAACGGGATATTTTTGCACGAGCGAAATCGCTTGAAAACGAAAATAAATCTGAGCCGAGGGTACAACTATGTGTAGAAAAATAAGGCAAGAAAACTAATATATAGTGAAGAAATGCGAAAGTTGATTTAACGTATTTATTTTCTCTTTCGGAAGTGTCAAAACGTTCGTGCGCAAAATAAATGTCCTTACGACAAAAATTGAACGAAATTGGACGCGGTGGTGTGAAAGAGAAAATTAGCACGTAATTATCAAATAAAGAAATAGTGCGTTCGAGCCTCGGTCCGAGAAAACTTACTCGAGACCGAGAAAAGTTCGAATAAAGACAGTTAAAAGTACGAAAAAATAAAAAGGCACGAAATGACACGAAATATTAAACAAACTAGCCTAGGACCAAGAATCGACAGAAATTTGACGTAGACGAGCTATTAAACGTGATAAGCGTAAAATTATGTAAATGTGACAAAATAAGTGGTCAAAAATCGGGTAGCAACACCTATATAAGTGATTGCGCTTGAATAGAGCTCTCTCAAACCCTGTCAACTTAGACACAAAATCATTATGAACTTCACCAATAACAGAATGAATATAAAGTGCAAATGTAGGTGAAAATTCAAGCAATTTCGCACTAAGAAAGGAAAGATACACATTACCTTGCTGACTAGTGTTAGCCGAACCGGTCACTAAATCCATGTGGTGTTCCTTCCTTTTAATTGGCAGCAAGTTATGGAACTTCTTCTTTGGAATTACATCTTGAATTAACTTCACAAGAGAAGAAATACCAATAGGAAAAGATTCAAACGAAATAGGGTTAGAAGGGTGAAAGCGCAATGGTCAAAAAACTATTTTTGATGGGCTTGTGCCAAAACGAATTTTATATGCACATAATGCATTCCTCACTTCTCTCCCTCTAGCATAAACACTTAATTTCTTTTCTTTTTCCTGTCCTTTTGATCTCTCAATGCCACTCTCTACATGCTCACACTTTTCATGCATGTATTTTCCTCTCGTATGCTCACTCTTTTCATGCGGGCTGTTTTGCTCAACATCTTTTTTCCTATGCTCAATCTTTTCATAGGGGCTGTTTTGATTACTCTCTCTTTTCCCATGCTCTATATTTTCATGAGGGTTGTTTTGTTTACTCATTCTCTCGTTTTCAACCCTCAATTCCTCTCTTTCTCTCTCAAGATCTCTAGTAACTTTCCATTCGTCATGAGACTTCTCTAGGTATTGTTGATCCTCCAGGATTTCAAGAGGCGTTACCAAATTGGTATCACATCGCAAAGGATTTCATCCTTATAACTCTCAATAGAGAATGAAACCGAAACTTACTTAGTTACCTCCTACTCTCTACCATTGTTCATACATTGCAGCCAGTAGGGTCTTGGATGCTCAGTAGTTGGGAGGCTCAACTTGTCTACAAGTAATGCGCTTGCATAGTTAACCGAACTCCCATCGTCGATAGTTAACGCACACCACTTTCCTTCAACAAGGCAGCGATTGTGAATTAACCCCTTTTTTTATTCAACAAACACTTCTGGCTTTCCTTGTACACTCAGGTGACTCTCTCTAAGTGGCTTTAAAATTGCACTCGTAATTCCATAATCATAAAGAAGCACCGGCGGGATCGGTCTCCCCTTCTTTTCTTGCTTCGTCCAAGTCGGCTCCCTCTAAATCGACGGCTTGCTTGGCACAACACTAGGGTAAGAAGAAGAATACTTCATCTTTGTTTTCCCTAGATTGACATCATCTTTATTATCAAATCTAGGTCGCCTTTCTCCCATTCTGTCCCGCCACTCATAGGCATACCCCTCATAATTTCGCCTCTCGAGCCATTGCGTGTAAGACATCTTGTGATTCCTGAAATTCACAACACTAAAGAAAATAAGCGTAAAATTGTCCTAAAACTAGCACTCCCTCACGTGTTTACTCTCATGTTTAATCTCTCTAATAATCTCACCAAATCACTCACAATTTCCTGCAATTGTTCACATGTAAACGTCAGTGACTCAAGAGTTTCTAGAAAGCTTCCAATAAGACATGCAAAGACAACTAGCTTCGAAATAAATTTAGATGTCGAATACTTGAGTAGTTGCAAGAACAATCAACTAAACAATTATTCAACTGGAATCAGAATGCAATTGTATGGAATCAAGGTAAGCTCAAGTGACTCGGATTGTTCAAGCAATTCACCAAACCGTGAATGAGGTATGTGCAAATTAGGATTTGCGACTTGCAAACTTGATATCTTTTGATTCTGACCACCAAATTGAATGATTCCTTTTGCAATAGTTCTGAAATAGCTTCCAGTATTTTGTATTTTATTTTTCATTCAGTTTTGATTTTTTTTTTTTTTACTCTTGAACGAAACTAAATAACAATTAAATTAAAGACACTTTGGGACAAATTTTTGTATTTAAAGGACACTACAAATCGCACAACGATTTGCACACACAAAGACACAAACAATATCTAGAAATCCTAGATCGACTTGACACACAAATACCTAACACACGAGACGCAAGGAGATTGATTATAGATCGGGAAGAAGAATCAATCTCAACAACGAAAACTGAAACGTAAAGGATAAATTACCAAACCATAGAACCCCTTTGCTTCGCTACTAACTAATACGATCCTGGATTGCCCGAGGCTCATAGCACGTACCTTTGATTTAGTTTTAGGCTTGGATTCCGATGCGGAAGATAGATGAATCAACACGACTGTTTAGCCCTGCTAATATCTTGTATTAGCCAACCTAAACCTATCAGATGAGGTTCTTGACATGATCTCTAACCCTGCTAATATCATGTATTAGCCAAACTAGAGCTACAAATCAATGAATGGACTTTCGGGTTTTACTTGCTATCCTAATCGAGTGCCCGGACTCAATGAGGGACAACGTTCGTGAAGAACAATTGAGAAAACTCTCTGATTTTTATTTGAAAGATAACGTAAATTAATAATAAAGAGGGTGGTTCCTTTAAATAGGAGAAACCCTAAATCCTTACAACGGGAATCCTTCCCTTAATAGAATTCATAATTAATTAATTAAAATAAATCCAAACTAATTTAATTAATTAATAAAATAGCTAATTAAATAGAAAGTCAGAAAGTTTCCATCTCTGACGCAAAAACTAGCAGTCGCAGGCGTGATCACACCTAGGGATGGCGTGATCACGTGATCTCATCCCTCGACTCGCTCTCATCTCTATTTTGGGCATCATCACACCAAGAGTTGACATGATCACGTCAAGGCTCGACGCAATCTGCCACTCGCGGACTGTTGTGCGTTCATTCTGCGCAAGAAAATGTCGATTGGCATAACTTTTAATCCGCTCGTCCAAATGGGTTGAAACCTGTTCCAAACGAAAGATAACATTTTGAAGTTTCATAAGAGGTCTATCGCATGATTCAGAGTTCTGTAGGTCCGACTGGGTTCGAACAAAGTCACCTGATGCGTCCTAGAGTCCTAGTCGGCGTAGGACTCATATCAATGAAAATGTTGGCTTAATATTTTGGATGATCCACTCGTCCAAACACACATCAAAATTTCCATAAAGTCTATGTGATCTAAAATCGGACTCCATTTGCTTGTCTATTTGCTTATTGTGCATATGTGATCTGCCATGTAAGTGCATGATACATCCTGGGATCGTATCAGTTGCGCTCCAAGACCCAAAAAAATGAGCGACTCACTAATCTTCCCCCCTTTCTCAAAGTATTTAGAAAACGTAACATCTTCCCTTGTTGTTTGCCAAAATATTATTAATAGGGATGAAAAATGGAAGCAATATGAATGAATAAATGATGATGATGATTAGGCAGGAAGGAGGGAAGCAAATTACCTTGCTTCTTGCACTTGTGTGGCGGTGTGGTCGGCGGCGGTGATTGAGAGTGATGAGTTTGAGAGAGTGAGAGATTGAGGGTGTGGCGGTGTTGGTGATGAGGGAGAGATGGTCGACGATATGGTTGGAGGAGATGGCGGCGATGGATGTGACTGGAGATGTGGAGGGAGCCGAGAGGGAGAGGGTGTTTGAGACTGATGCGGCTGTCGAAAGGGAGGAAGAAATCGGTGATGGTGGATCCGAGATGGTTGGTGTGAGTTTTGAATTGGGCCTAGGATTTGGTGTTGGTGTGGCGGCAGTGATGTGGTGCCGTCGGTGAATGTGGTGACAATGATGGGCAGCCGAGAGGGTGAGGATTTGGTTGGTGGCGGTGAGCGACAGAGATGGGTTTTTAATAGTGATGGATTGGTTAGAGTGTTGTCTGAGAGGGGGAGAAAGAATAAGATACTTATATAGTTAGGGTTAGTTGGTGGGTCGGGTCTATTATAGGCAGTTTTCAAAAATATGACCCGCAAACCGACTGCCACTAAATATACGGGTCGGTTATGTATCTATATATGGGCGGTTTTGTTCTTTTTCCAATTTTGGCGGGTTGGATCAGGTCGGTTATACGAATTGGACGGGTTAGGCGGGTCAAATGTACACCCTAGAAGACAGAGTTTTTTTTATCAAAATATGGCATTTAAAATTCTTTATTCTAAAAATAGGGTAGTTTTAAACTTAATTACTAAAATAAGGTAGTTTGTGATAGGTAGGATCCACATTACTATTATACTAATACATGTCATCAATTTCTTTTAAATTTACTAATTAATTAATTGTTAATTGTTTACATAAAGCATAAAAAATCAAACAGTTAAATTGTTACTGGGTTTTGTTAAAGGCCACGTAGGTAGTATTGCTGCAGGAGCACCATCGTCGCCGCTCAAGTTGGAAAGAAAGCAAAACAGGACCGTTGCACGCCGCCGGCTCTCTTCCTCTCACCGTCCCGTCCATTTCTCGTTCTCGTCTTCTATGGGTTGTTTACAGCGCTCTCTTGTCGTCCTCTTCCTTAGTGCGTCTTGTCGGCAGATCCACTTTTCTTTCTACCCAATTTTTCCAAGCCAGCACAGTCATCGACGTCATCAGCTGGATCTACCTTAAAAGGCTTCAACTTGTCCCAATCGTGCAGAACTTTATAATACTAAAAACTCAAGTTTTCTGCTTTCTTACATTACAAATAACATTCATTACATACAAGAACAAACATTGAAAAAAGGCCACTACCCCAAAATTGAAAAGATGGCAACATCATTTCCGTCCATTTGAAATGATTGCAGGGAAGTAGAACAAAGGAAACTCACCAGGGTACACCAGGCTATGGATAACTGATGGGCAAGAGCTGGAAACACCAAAATGTCATCGTTTTCAAAATCGGTGTCGTCCCCTGCTTTGCATACTGTCACTTTAGCCTATAAATGAAAGCAAAAATTAGGAGAAGAAAACAACTAGAGCAAAAGGAACAACAAACGAGAGAGTTGCAGGGAACGAACCTTGGTTGTGATGTCGTTTTTGTGGGACTTGATGGAGGACGCAAGGAGTTTGAGGGAGGAGAGGATCTTCCTATGCGTAGCCACGAGCTTGGGTAATGGAGGAGGGAGAAGGAAAACCTAGAATGAAGTTCGCTGGGAAGATGAATGACAATTTCATAAATAGAATGGGATGGTAAGTTTGTAAATAGAATGGGAGTGGCAATTTTGTAAATTCTATCAGTTTAGCATTTCCCTTTTTTAATAATTTTTTTAATATTTAATAATTGATGTGAAGCTGATATGGACAAAATAACAATTAGTTAATAATTATGTTTAAAAGTACTAAATATTATTTTTTGAGCGGTAGAGATGGTTTTTATGGTGATGGTTAGAGTGTTGTCTGAGAGGGGGAGAAAGAATAAGATACTTATATATTTAGGGTTAGTTGGTAGGTCGGGTCGATTATAGGCAGTTTTCAAAAACGTGACCCGCAAACCGACTGCCACTAAATATACGGGTTGGTTATATAGGGGTCGGAAAACCAAAATATATGGGCGGTTTTGTTTTTTTTCCAATTTTGGCGGGTTGGATCAGGTCGGTTATACGAATTGGACGGGTTAGGCGGGTCAAATGTACACCCTAGAAGACGCACCCAAAACCTTATGGGACCTTTTTCAGGTACATCCATTCATGTACCTGAAAACACTAGATAATTTCCCCACGACGGTGTCATCAAATAGCTTTTCAATTTTCATTAGCTGGTGACACAAAGGCAGCTGCTTCATCTACTTTGTTTCTTCCTTTTTCTTCTTCTGGGATCGCTTTGTCACCGTTTTAATTCCATTTTTATTTGGATAAGGACTCTGACAAGGGCCGTGAATCTTAAACCCTATGCAAGTTTTATCGTCTTAGGCTTCGTCAGCTGATTCAACTCGGCGAAGTTCGCATTTTGGTGAAAAGGGGTGCGAATGGTCCGCTAAAGTTTATCGAAGGAGGGGTTCTTCAATTGTTGCCTATGCCAAGATAATTTAATGACTAAAGCGTGCACTTTAAGGGAAAATGCTTTGAGGTTAGCCTTTATAACCTTTTTTCTTTTCCTGTTTGGGGTAGCTGTGATTCTAAAGATACTACCTGGAATGAGCATTTTGGTTCTGCCCTTTAGTTGGAAATGATATAATCATTATGTGTTTTAGAGTTGGGAGTTGACCGCTTTCGAGGCAAGCGCCCAGTGATGTGCATGATTAAAGGTTTGGGGTTTAGGTTGTCCATGAATTTGGGTGCTGAGGTTTGATGAAAGATTGTTTTTTTTTTGTACATGTTCTGTGGAATTTGTTTACATTGATGCAGCAAGCCTTATTGGCGAAGTTTAGTTGATTTTATGGTATTGTGGCTATTGGTTTGTTGAACTGGAGATGTTGGTTGGGAAAACGAGTTTGAACAGATTTTGACAGGCAAGTGGGTTTCTAGGCGATGGCGACAGTAAATAAGCCAAGAAATATGCTTGAAAGTCTAGTTAGAGAAGGATCATTTAAGTGGCTACTTGGGCAGCGGGGTTCATTCGGTGATGAATTTGAGGAGATGGGGAGATCTCCATCTGCCACCAAAAATTGGATATCAGAGCTCTCTCCACTTGCCAATGTCGTTGTGCGTAGGTGCTCAAAGTAAGTTATGCCTTTTCAATTTGTCCTTGGTGTAGTTATCGTGCAAATTATGTTGCTGCACTTAAAAAAAAATCCCTGTTCATGATTGTTAGGCATACTAGTTTTTGTCCCCTTGTTTCTGCAATATAATCCTAGTGTCAAACATCTTTACTACTATTTGTAGTCTGCTTATGGACCAAGGTTTAAAACAATGCAGAATACTTGGAATTTCAGCGACTGAGCTTCAAGAAAACTTTAATACAATGGCTTCTGATTCCATAAAGCATCCATCACGATACGCCAGGAACTTTTTTGAATTTTGTTGCTTCCGAGCCCTGGCCGTGTCTGTTCAAGTAACTGGCCTTCTTGCTGATAAGAAGTTTCGGCACTTAACCTATGATATGATGCTGGCTTGGGAAACTCCAGCAGCTGCCAGCCAACCTTTACCAAATGTAATTTCTCTAAATTTAATTGTGCTCATTTTATTCATTTAACTAAACTCCTTATAGGGTTGGAACAGCAGATATTTTTTTTCTTACTTAAGTGGCTTTCTTCTGCATGAGCACACTCAGGCATGCAACACGAGGCACATGGATGAGCCACTGTATTCCAATGTAATTGGTGTGGGTGTAGTAAAAGCTAACATTGGGGTCTCAATTTGCATGTTGTTTGCACTGTTGTCATATAAATAATAACGTACTGTTTTTTACCACCAGGAGCAAATCTTTGTGATGGGACACTGTAGTTAAGCTATGTCAGGCTCCAGACCAACTTGTTTTTTTTTTCTTTCTCTTGAGTGGAAGTCTGATACAATTCATATGTTGTTTAATTATGCTTCTTCCGTGAAATCATGAAAATTGGAAAAGATTTGGAAAATTGGTTTGGTGCTTGATGTGGGCTGATTAAGAATAAATTAAAAGATAGCCTCACCTAGTAGAGTCCAGGAATCACTTTATTTTTGATAGGCTCACATTTCAGGGAGAGAGTCAACATAGTACAAATTTCTCAATGACTGCAGTAGAGAACCAAGTTAAGAAACTTGTGGTGACTCCTAATAATGTGATTTTCTACTAGTTATCAGTTTTAACCATCGAGTCAAGGTAGTTTAGGCGGCTTGTGTGAGGATTCATAAAATGAAATAAGACTGAAACAACTTTAATAAGGGGTCACTTGGGTTGAATAGCAGCTATGAACTATTCCCACTGTGAGAACAGTAGAATGAGAAGTATCTATCTTCACAAATATTTAATTTCCTTCTAGAAACCAAACTAGAAGTCCATTTATTTTAATCAAGCCAGTCCTTAATCTTCTAGTTGGGTGCATTATCTTTTCAGCACATTCTCGTGCGGAATAATGAACTGTTTTGGTTGTGAAGTTACCATGTAGGCAATCATTTGCCAATTTATTTCCCTGTGGTTGTGTATGTGCACATGTACGTGTCAGTGTAGCTAGTGATCTTAATGCTGGTGTTTTGGGTTTTTACTTTTGAATATTTGGCTGACAATCCTACATGTTGAAAGTTTTTTTAAGACTCTTTCCCCGTCTGTGTGAGAAAGTAATCCTTCTCTTAGCAGTTTTTCTCAGTCCTTTGAATTCTGGCTCGAATGAAGTGCCGGTTTATTAAAATTTGAAGACACGGTGACTTTCAGTACTCTTTTGCAACTGACCATTCACGTGATGATTTTATTCTTGTAGGTAGATGAAGATTTAACGGTAGGTTTGGAGGCTTTTTCTCGAATAGCTCCTGCAGTTCCAATTATTGCCAATGTGGTTATCAGTGAAAATCTTTTTGACGCGCTTACTACATCAACTAGCGGTCGGCTTCAATTCTCGATCTATGACAAGTATCTTTGTGGACTAGAAAGGTGCAATTTCTTTTGTCCTATAACTTGTTTAGGAATGCCACAATTTGTTATAGAGTTCTTAGTTGACCTCTCGAGTTTTATCTAGTCTTGCCTTCTACGAGCTATTGATAAGGTAATATTATCATCTTAGAGAAAATTCTATATAATCTATCATTTTGAGGAACAGATTTTTTATTATATGGTTCTGCTTCTTGCATGAAATAATTAATCTGTCATACAGCCACCATGGAACCATGCCAAGGGGATGATCATTCGTTGGCTCATTAAACAAAGCTTGAGTGTTATTGCCTTGTATATTTTTAAATTGTTTTGAAAAAGATGCTAAAAAATCTAGAATTTATGGTGCTGGATAATTTATGCTTCCTATTATTGCTTATTGGTCAGCTCTGATTTGAGAAAAAATAGATTTTTCTGTTGTGATCTAAGGTTTTAGAGTTGAGTTTTATTTAGTTAGAGTATATAATCGGATTTGGATGCTCAATACTCAATCCTAGAGAGACACTAGTTGAAGGATTTAACAGTTGAGTTTTTACTTCTTTTCTTTTTGTAATGAGACTTGAGGTTTTATCCAGTCACCAAAGGAAAGGGTTTAGGCATAGTTTCTACTTCCAAATCAATAGATAGAGATCACAAGGTTTACTAGATACTCATAACTTGAATGAGGTCTCTGATGGTTGGGGACTTGGTTCTCGTAGATGGATGAAAGGCAATTACAGCTTCATATGTACTGTTAACCAAAGTTACATGTTATCTGGGTGTTTCTTTCATGACTTTATGCAAACGAGTGGCAAATATGTAAACTGAACTTGAGAGACAGCTTGCTAGCAGGAGTGCACAAAAGAACATTAAGTTTAACTGAAACCCACAATGATTAGTAATCTAAGAGGATCAACTATACCCATTAGGTATAAGGAAAAAGAGGCCTTTTGTGGTCAGGTGGTTATCAAAGGGGACTTACAGGACTGTAGCACAAAACTTTCCCGTGGAAGTCTTTGTGCATTCTGATAGTCGTCAACCCCCTAAATTGGTTATGAACTGGATACCTGTTTCCCTTATGTATCCAATTGATTGAGTTTAACTGGAACCGACAATGATTAGTAATCTGAGAGGATCAACCAAACCCATTAGATATAAGGAAGGAGGCCTTTTGTGGCCAGGTGGTTATCAGAGAAGACTTACACGGTTGCGCCAAACGTTCCCTGGAGGTCTTTGAGAATTCTGATAGTTGACGATCCTAAAATGGTTATAAACTGGATATCTATTTCTTTTGTTGTATCCAGTCAAGTCAGTATGGCACTTTCTCTTACCTTGCTCTTGGACTAGAACATTTTGAGGATATGCTTTCGTATTTTTTGGGTATCTACTGTGTGGTGGCAGGGTCAATTGAAAGAAATGATCACCTTGTAGAGATATACATTTTGGCCAATGAGAGGTAAAATACTTGCGTTTATCTATCCATTCGATTGCTTTCATGGAGAACATGGCTTTTGAATTAGGGGAGTTAACTGCTCCACTTTTGGTGCATTGAAACAATGATTTTGTAGAAGTTTCTTCAGTTGCACACTTTATAGATTCAACTCTGTAGAGGAAGTTTCCTTTTGCACTTGTGGTGGTTTTTCCCTTCAGCCTTTCCAAAAAAAGTTTCCTTACAAAATAAATAAGGGGAAATAGATAATGTGGGCAAAAGCCACATTTCAATATGAGAAAAGAAATAAAAACAATAAAAGAGTAATAAACACTGTTTTTTATTACACATTTACCTATAGAAATGACTTGGGGGTTATTTAGTCAATAAAGTTTCTTTAGAAAATAATTAAGGGTAATAGATAAGACGGGCAGAAGTTGTATTTCAATCTAAGAAAGAAAGAAAAGCAATAAAAAAGTAAAGCAAATACTATGCTTTTGAATACACATTTACCTTTGTAAATGACTTGGGGCTTATTTATTGACTAAATGACCCAACAAAAATCTGGCAGTGTATTATATGAAAACATGTATGCCTTAAATCATAATAATGGCTTCTAGTTTCTTTTCCACAGCATATGAGCTACCTGCTCATTCTTCAATTTGCACCAGCGCAAGCATTGGACTCCTTCCTGTGCTTGGGAGTATAGTCTCTTGTTCTATTTATTTCTCCCATGGGGTTTGTTTCAATTTTCCTCAACTATACTACTTTCCTGTTGCCCACCAAGGGTAGTTAAGCTTATGAGGTAGTCCCTGCTGATTGACTAAGGATTTCATTGCGACTGTGGCTACAATGCTTAGTTTAGCAGCATGACACTTGTAGCTTCCACAACTTTTGTTTTTTAGAGTTTGACGTGCTCCAATAGGCTCGATGCTACCACTGTAATAAGTATGCCTTTTTTTCCTGGTCATTGTCTGTTCAGCAAATTGGCTGGTCCGAGTTTGCAGCATAGGGTAAATGTGATTTCCAGAAGATTTACCTTCTAGGTTGGAATCACTGAGCAAACTACTGTTGTTACTTTGATTTTGCTACAGATAGAAGCATCACTTTCAGTCTTGCTGTGCTGATTGTTTTTTAATTACCTTAAAAATCAATAAAACATCAAGTGGGATATTGTTGTTGTTAACACTTATTAAAACATTTGCTTAGGATATTGTCATTTTTTATTTTTCAGGAGCACTTGCTCTCTTCTTCTTTCTCCAGTGTTTCTTGGCTTGGGCATTTGAATTAAGTTTTTAGTGGGTCTTTTTTTCAGAGCAATAAAGAAGATGAAGTCCCATTCAAATTCAAATGTTCTTTCTGTGGTTCGATCATCAAGAAAAGAAAAGATTCTAGAAATGGATGGGACAGTTACCACCCAACCAGTACTTGAGCATGTAGGAATATCTACTTGGCCAGGTGGGCGCATTTCATAATTAATTTGATTGTCATGTTTTAGAAGATGCTCTTTAGGCAAGTCTTATAACTGCAAACACACTTTCTGTGAGACTCTTGTGAATTTCTGTTTGCAAAGCACAAGTTTCTTTTTCTTGATAATTATGTTTGGCATATTTTTTAACATTTCTTGGTCCTGTAGGTCGGTTAACTCTCACAGATCATGCACTGTATTTTGAAGCTCTCCGTGTGGTATCCTTCGACAAGCCAAAAATATATGATTTGTCAGATGACCTAAAACAGGTTGTGAAACCCGAGTTAACTGGTCCATGGGGAACTCGCCTTTTTGACAAGGCAATCTCTTATAAATCTATTTCACTGTAAGGCATGATTCTTTTTTCCCCTTTCTCAACACCGATTGAAAACATGTTTGGTTTCTTGTTTAAATTGTGGATGCTATGTTTTTTTTTTACTTGCGATTATCTTCTGGGAATTGATTAGCTATTAAATTGTAGTGTTGTTCTTGTAGATCAGAACCGGTTATCATAGAGTTTCCAGAACTTAAAGGGCACAACCGCCGTGAT
Source organism: Viola odorata (assembly GCA_963691705.1). Classification (NCBI taxonomy): domain Eukaryota; kingdom Viridiplantae; phylum Streptophyta; class Magnoliopsida; order Malpighiales; family Violaceae; genus Viola; species Viola odorata. Next base: position 32,761,455 of record OY829546.1, read on the forward strand.
TACTGGCTAGCAATTATTAGGGAAGTTCTATATGTCCACAGATTCATAAATAAGTTTCATATCACTGGGCTTGAACGAGATGAAGCACTTTCAAAGGCTGTACTTGGAATTCTGCGACTACAAGCTGTCCAAGAACTTACTTCTGCAATTTCTTTACGCCGTGAGACTCTTCTCATGTTTAGTTTATGTGATCAACTTCCTGGTGGAGATGTGATACTGGAAACCCTCGCAAACTTGTCCTCCTTAAGGGAATCAGATCGAACTACTAATTATAAGCCCGGGGGTGGGATGTATTCAATCTCAGCTTCAAACATGGTTTCCAGTTTAGGGTTTGTGTTTGGAACAAGTTCAGGTGATCCAAATGAGGCTGCACTTACAGTGGGTGAGATAGCTGTGGGAGAGACATGTTCATTGGAAAGAATAGTTAGGGAATCCAGAAACAGCTACAAAAAAGTTGTGCTAGCACAAGAGACAGTTGATGGAGTTAAAGTAAATGGCATCGACACCAATTTGGCAGTAATGAAGGTGATCCCAACTATACTGTTTTACATTATCTTTCTCCATTTAATGAAGGTGATACTGGTAATTCTATGGGTGGTATTCAGATGATCCTTCTCCCATTTCTAATTTCCTCTCTTTTAAAATCCCATCAAAGATAGTCCTTTGAAGGTGAACTATTCTACTGCTTCAACAGAATTTTTAAAGTAATAGTAACAGTAAATGCTCTCTAGCATCAGTGTGTGTAATTTCCTTTGAATTCAAGTTATGTTTGCTGTCAATGTCATGTTTCCTAGCGTTGCTAATCAGAGACAACTCTTTTACATGGAGCTTTTGAATATTCTCTTTTCACCTGATGTATGCACTGTTTTTAATTTTTGTGTTTCCAGGAGTTACTTCTTCCTGTTATGGAAATCGGGAGGTGGCTTCTTTACTTGGCTCATTGGGATGATCCTCTAAAGTCTTTGGTCTTCTGTTTGACTGTCACTTGTATCATTTGGAGGTAAACACTTAACACATAAGTTATTTATAAGCATCAAGGGTGAAACATGGATGGTTATCTAGAAGTACTATAGTTCTGTTACAAAATTGAGTGATTCCAAATGATTGTAGTTTCCTTTGCCTGTTAGAAGTTATTATGTTTCGAATATTTTCTGTTGGAATGAATATGCTAAATGCCCTGATGTATCAAGGATGGAACACCGATGTTAGTTCAGCTAAAGAAGGTGTTAGGAAAATTACAGTTTTTATAAGGTGTCTTCGGGTAGAAGCGTATTGTAGCTAGTCATGCTAGTGGCTCACTAAAGTCTCGTGAAAACTCCATGCAGTAACATTTGGACCTGTTCCCACTATATTTGGGGTAAAATCACTTCTTTACCCTCTTTGTTCTTGTTTGTTCCTTCTGCAGATAGGGATCTTTGAGTAACAGATCACCTTTCAAGCAGATGTATGCTACCTTTGGCCGCCTCCTATTTCATAACTTTAGAATTGATGGTTAGTCAAGAACTCTGATGCTTATTCTGAGACTGCTGATTTTGGATTAATAACATTGGGGGAGATCAGATATCTCGTGATTCCTTTTCCTAGAAAAGTTGATTCAGAAATCCTTTCAAGATTTTTGTCATACAAGATTATCTTTTATGGTGACTATTATTTGATAGTAAGTAGAACATGCCTTCTTACTTTCTGTGAAATATGCTTTCTTTTGGGAGGTGGTCAAAGTTTGTGGGACAAAAAGAGGGTTAATGGAGGAGGGACAGTGAATACAAATGAGGATACCAAATGATGAGTGGGGAGTGTGTAGAATAAGTCAGGGATTAACATGGGTACAGCGATAACTTGTTAGGAAGTATGGTCTTCATGGATAAGGTAGTAATCAACCTGGAAGTCTTTGTTGTGATGAGAGGATTTAGAGATGGAATTTGTGTCTAGAATGACGTAAAGTTCCTTATGGAGAAATGAGTATAGTAAATAGCTTTCCACCCATAAGGATGCTGTGTGGTTGGCCCATAGGATTGTGACTAAGCCTTTGGGGTGTAACTCGTTGAGGCTTGAGAAATTGTAGGTCTAGAACGTATGAGCCTTCTTGACTTGGGTAACAGATGAGAAAATGATGCACCTGAGGTGAGTCATGATTCTGCTTGAGCATTTCCATATAATTTCTAGTGAAGGTATAAGCCTTCTTCGTGGACATTAACATGAGTCTAGCAAAGCTGATTCTCTCTCTAGCATCCCATCAATCTATAGGGCTAGTTAGGATCCTGTCACAATCTCCTCAAGGAACCATATTCATTACTAACAATGAAAATAGCAATTGAAGATTTAGTTAGCTAATATTTGGAAATAGAAGTCATAGTTGAAAATCCCACTGACTTGACAAACCATTCTGTGCTTGAAATCCTCCTTTCCATTAAACCTCAAGAATATTCCTTTTGTTACTTGTAGTCATAGTGACCTTTGTGTTTCATCTGTATTTACCTTGAATTCTGAGTTTTTAGTATTTACAATTCTTTTTTAAGTCAAGCAATCTTAGGAACCCAAGAATTTGCAAGTACTTTTTTTGCCGAAGGAAAATGATGAAGTTTCAAGAATCATATTATTGTTTGGCAAACCATGATCAATTTTGACCGTTTCCGTAGTGGTGCAAAGGAAAGTGGCCTGTGTCGCCACAAAAGTAAAAGAAAAGCAAGCTTCTACTGTGTCTGTTTGGTGGTCTCCAATTTGACCTATACTTTTGTTATACATACTTGTAGTTTCTTTTGGAGGACTAATGGATGTAGTTTCAGGGGATGGCTGGGCTATGCCTTTGGGGTGTTACTCCTATTTCTCGCAATATTTATGGTGCTTACAAGATATTGTAACCAAGGAAAGCCCATTGATGAACTGAAGGTGACAGCACCCCCAATGATGAACACCATGGAGCAACTTTTGGCTGTTCAGAATTCAATTTCTCAAGTTGAACAGCTCATCCAGGATGGAAATATTGTCCTCCTCAAAATCCGGGCCTTGCTGTTGTCTATTTTTCCTCAGGTTTGTCTCCATTGTTCTTGCTGGTTTTTATCCTTTCACTCATTTGTGTTTCATAGAGTGCAGAAACCACAAAATTTATACCCAAATTTGCTCAAGTGTGTGCAAATACTAAATGGGCAGTTTTGTATTAAACAGGCGAGTGAGAAAGTTGCACTTGCTCTTTTGTGCGTGGCCTTGATCCTGGTTTTGGTGCCCTTAAAGTACATAATCCTCTTCTGCTTTGTCGAGACATTTACAAGGCATTCTCCACCGAGGAAAGAAAGCTCCGAGAGATTCAGTAGAAGACTAAAAGAGTGGTGGTTTAGCATCCCAGCGGCTCCAGTGAATGTTGAAAGAGAGGTGGAGGATAGGAAAAGGAAATGATGTTGTATTAAGAACCAAAAGAAAGAAAGAAAAAAGAAGAAATGATGATGTATGTATTATGTTATATATCGTTTGTGTATGTGGAGATATATGCTTCCACAGCAGCCATGTATGTAAATCTGCACAGGGGATGAACAAAAGAAAGAAAGAATGAAGGTTGGTGATCTTAGTGCTAACCTAATAATGTCTCAGCAAGTTGCATTTGGATTCAATCCTGGGTATCTTCATTTTTTGTCGGAGAGCTTTCTAACCGGTAATATGTAGACTGTCCCCTTGGCCGGTCGTCTATTAATACTCATCAAATTCAGCTACGAAGGGGGAAAATAGGGTATTTGTTGGAGGAGCTTTCTAAATAGTACTCCTTCCATTTAAAATTAGTGGAAGCTTTAAAGAGTTACACAAACATGTTGTGACATTTATTTTTTAAGTAACTAATTATTAATTGATTAATCTATATAATAATTGAGTATATATTGATGAGTGTTAATTAGGATGTAAAAAAAACCCTACACCTATTCCTTTTCCCTTTTACATTTACATCATTACTAATTAATTAATAAATAAAATTGATAAGGCTAAATTATATTATACTCCCTCCTCCGTCCTTAATTGTTTGACGTTTTAGCCCATTTTCGCTGGTCTTTAAATATTGACGTCCTCACCTTCCCGAGACGAGTATGTGCTGTTTGTGACGAGTTTGCCCTCGTCTGCAATTCCTTTACCCATTTCAGTTTGATTTCAAACTTTGAAGCAGTTCCAATTTTTCCTCTCCCCAATTCATATTCTTCTCCTTCCCTACAGAACACTATCTCGTCACCAAAAAAGCAGATCTAGGATTACATCGGCTGCAATTTAGAAGATGGAGAGCGTCGGAAAATTTGGGACGACGCTCTACTGGAGTGTCGGAGGATTTGTCAATTCCATGAACATGGTTGTCAAATATTCAATTGCTGATGTGAAAGTAGCGGAGGAGGCGGCGGAGGAGGTGGCGGAGTGTCATGGTGCCGGATACATACAATGATGAGAAGAGCATTCTGGGTGCAAAGTATCACGGTGCGCTTGTTGCTACCAGACTACTACTGATATGGTGTTCAAATTGCTGTATGGTATTCAAATTCATAATTTTGTGTAGAATTTCTGAGAGAATGTGATGTAACCCTGTGTACATAGGTAATTAGACATATATTGATATTGTGTTTTGATTGTTGAATGGTGTTCAAATTCTTATTTTGTTAAGCAGAATTTAAAGAATTTGATGCAATCCTCTGAACACAGGGAATATCCTGTCAAACTGTTTCTCAATCTTGTTGTGCATGAAGTCTGCATTGTTTGTTAACTTTCAATTTCTGGTGAAAATGGTTTGGCCAATTTGATGTGCATTGTGTGTCCTGTTTTTGTTTAGTTCCAATTCTGGTGAAAATGGATATCCAATTTGATGTTCGATAGGTGTTCTGTTTTTGTTCAGTTCCAATTTCTAGTGAAAATAGATATATCCAATTTCATGTTCAATAGGTGTTCTGTTGTTGGGATGTTCCAATTTCTAGTGAAAATTGTGAGAATTTGCAACACATACAAGCACAACAAACTCATTTTGACAAACTACTTCCATTAAAAAAAGAGAACAGAAACACATTACAGGAAAAGAGAACCCTAAAAGTAACGATAGAACACTGAAACATCAAGCATGGAAGTGAAAATCGAACACTAAAAAATATAAACCATTAGTTTAAATCAATTACTCATTGGTTGGAATACCAGGAACCCTATTCGCAAAGAAATTAAGCTCTGTCGTTGCCTCGTTGACATCTTCCAACGTCATCCTCAGGGCAGCGACCTTATGCTCCAGTTTGGCCACAACACAAGAGAGGTGAAACATGCACTCACCGAAGGAGTCGACGATATTAAAGGCTAGATAGTCATCGGCCAAGACAGCATCCTTCCGCATCTTCATGGCGTCGATGATCTCCTCCAGAGTCTCAATATCGTGGTTTGTCTGCATCACCTTGTGCTCAATCAAGCCATCATCATTGGTCAGGTTGGCGCTGACTGCGGTCACTTGTGCCAGCATCTCTCTCTTCTCGTCGCAGTTCATGGTAACTAGGCTGTGAGACAAACAGGCAAGCAAAAATATTTAGGGGGATATGAAGAGCAGAAGATAAAAACTATGAGAGGAGAATGAAGTTTAGGGTTAGGGATTGTAGGGTTTTTATAGTGCGATGAACATAACCTAACACGAAATGTTTCCAAGGCCAGTTTTTTCGGGAATGTAAAAAGGTTGCACCTGTTTGAGAGTCGTAATGGTTTAGTGTGGCAAAAACCACACAAAGCGTTTCCAAACCAATGCCTCATTGACAGCATCCAAAGGATGGCCAGAACTATAAACATGCATGGACAAGTGTCTAACACTTGCGTATGCTTATCCTCTACAACACCCAGATTCTCAAGCAAAGGATACACTGTGGTTTTGCAGGCTGAAATATTTTAGGCAGCAAAACTGAGCATTGACTGATACTACTATTATAAACATTTGCATAAATCCTTAGTTGAAATATTTGAAGCACAACCAAAAGCAATCCTATTAAGTTATAGGCAGAGTATACTCTGTATGGGGTATCCACTTTGATTACAGTCCAAACAGAGGCTACTATGCTAACACTATCTACCCCCAATGCGTATAAGTGAGACCTCCCCCATTCTGCCAATTTTCTGAAACACAAAAGTAATTTAAGGTGAACAATTTATTCACCACAAAACAGGTATACTTAAAAAGAAATACATTCAGAAAATGGAAAATTAACAAACTTACATGGTTTTGGAGGTAAATGAGCAGCAGCCGTTGCAATGACCACTGGATCACAAGACAGAGTAGATGGTAACAACCCAATCCGAACTAAATGTTTTTTTTTAATGTGAGGGATTTTATATATGTTGGAACACATACATTTAAGGGTTTCTATCATGCAAGACTGGGGAGTAATGAAGATGTTGTTTGTTTTCGCATGACAAAATTCATTGAAAGATTTATCAACAGCTACAACCAACAAATCAATATTCCTTGCACATTCTTTCTCTTGTAATGACTGAATGGCTCTAAAAAATCCTAGATCAAGCACATTCAAATCTGAGGAATTTGGAGGCTGACACACCGGTCTAACATCCAAACCTAAATGCTCAACTGCATCAATAAAATTATTATCATTTTCCTGGATGTGTGTTTTTGCATTATCCTGCTGGATTGTAATTTCCTCCATAATGCTATCCCTAGGCCATTTTTCTTTTATAGCAGGTAACACATATTCAATCATGTACTGTCTAATTACATTCCTATCTATCTTAGTTATTGGTTTCAATTCTAACGTTCCAGCCACCCTATTTTGACTAGACCTAATGGCAGCAACCTTCTTAACTAATGAAAATATACCTATCCTACCATCAAATGTACAATTCCCATCAGGATCATATCTGGGCCTCGCAACAGCTGCCAAAAATATTATCTTAGGTATAAAATTAGTGCTTTTGGAAGTTCTTACATGATCAACTTCATCCGGTAGAAGGTAGTACGTTTGTCTCTTCTTGGACAACAAAAACTATTTTTTATCGATGTGGACAACATTCTCCATATGGGAGAAGGCAGGCGATGCTGGAGGAGCTGCTGGATCTAGCATTGATATGCAATGTTTAATCCTTTTGTGGTTGTTGTCCTCTGTTAGTAATGGCTTCATAGCATTACTTTGACACCGCAATTCCCCACATTTTAGTTTGGCAATGAGATAGGTTTTCGTAACACCTAACACAGAGGCGAGGCTCCTCAAAGTTGATCTCTGCCTAAGAGGGATATCTCTAATCCTCTGTATATCAAACTCAATCCTTTTTCGACCACAATTTTTTACTTTGGTTAGTGAAACATTGTGATTTCCAGACTCTTTCCCCTTTTTCCAGAGCCGTTGTACTGATCGGAGCTTAACATTGAACACTGCGGCCACTTCTTTAGTTGTCGTTATGTTCAACTTCCCATTTTTACTTTTCTTAAGGAGCATTTGATAGGCTAAGACTATGTCCTCACTGCTCAGCTCTCTTATGCAAGGGCCGACGCCTACTATTAACACAACAAAACATGTGAGACCAAGAGAAGTAAAAAAAAATATACAAAAAATTCCAGAAAGACGAAATAGAATCACCTAAGTCACCAATCTCAGTCTCTGGTTGTATACTCTGCTTTGCTGTTTATTGTGACACACCAGCACCGTCGACCGACGCTGTTGGTATTTCTGCAACATCCCCATCATCATCGTCCCTAATTACAGGAGGATTGTTGTAGACGAAATTGAAAGGATCAAACTCAACGTTCTCCATTAAGTCTAATGGAAACTAGTTTTGTTGGGATTTCGCGGTTGGAAGAATAAAACTCAATCCGGGATGAATGTGTTAATTTGTTGAGAGGGAACTAAAACGGAGAGCGTTTGAATTTCAATCATGGTGCCAAAAATATTGGCGGTAAACGAAAACGAGTATAGAGCATTGGCTCAAAAAATTTGGATATTTTTTTGCGCCAAACGTTTGACTGTGAAACTGAGTATAGAGGGCAGTGTTGTTTTTGCACAACACGTACAGTGGTTGCCTTAATCCCTGTGCCCGGAACTTAAACATCAAACAAAAAAAACCGGAGGGAGTAATATATATCTATTCATTTTCCATACACTTATTATAATTAATTTTTCATATTAAATGTTATCCCTATAAATGGCTTAGGGAATAATTTTGTTGGTGTTCATCTTCTCCCTCTCTACATTTCCTTCATTCTCTTTCTATTGTTTATAATCGGAAGCAATGGTACACAATTATAAAGTTACACATTGATAACTAATTTAAAAAAAATATATCATTTAGTATCCATTCCTTCATAATTTATATTTAGCATAATTATGTGATCTTTTATTAGTTATTGATGTTTATTTAACTGTAGATTTTTATTTTATGTTTTTAATTTTTTTAATAAAAATATTTGTGAAAAATAAGTTAAATTTTATTTTGCTTTATTTTAACATCATTCTAAAAGAAAATCTTAAATTTTGATGTGTAATAGTTTCATGTTCTCTCTTTACAATGATTTTTTAATGATTTAAACATAATTTGTGTATAATTTTTTATTTCAAAAATATATAATTAAAATAAATTAAATAACAATAAATATATATATATATATATTCTCGTTAAACGTTTTACAACCCATCATGTTGCAAATTCCACTGAATTCATGTTGTTAATTGAGTTAAATCAAAAATAAATATTGAGAAAAATAATAAAAAATATATATAGTTAATTCGACAACTAAATCCAAATGAAGGGAGTAATTGAGAATTAAGAATGGACCGACATCACAAATCCTTAATTGAAAGTTGAAATACATTTACCACACATGAAGGGTATTTTGAGATTTCATTTTTGCAGACCGATCTTGTCCGCTTAGAACTACCCTGCTGTAAATATATTGTTACATAGAATGCTAGTTTTTTTCTGTGTTTTGTGCTTGTTATCCATGTGCACGGCCATGCCAATCTTCTATGCTAATCTTTAAAAACTTCATTATTTAGTTTTGATAAACCAAAATATAATAAGGCAACGCAAAGAAATGAGACCTAGTTCCGATCTTATGCAAGGCAAAAATCAGAGTACAACTCATTGTCAAGTTTATTAAGATTAACTTTAAAGAAAAAATGTTAGGGAATTTGTAAAAAATAATTAATTATTCTATTCGCATGAGATGAAGTTGTCCATATATTTTGTAAGGCTAGCTTGTGATCCCCGAGAACCTGCTTATTCTAAGGTCGATATTAAATTTTGTTTCAACACACTTCTTGTTCAATAATATCCAAATTATCCTTTCAAAAAAAAAAAATATCCAAATTATTAAAGAAAAAAGCGTAAAATTATCAAAAACAAATCTATAAAAAAATGTCCATAAAAGCTAATAAGTCTTTTTTTGGTAAACCTAATAAGTTTAATAAATAAGATAGTCGAACCCGGCCCGGCTAATTCAATAGGGAAATTTGGTAACCAATCACCAGGTCGGGTTTGAAAGCCCTTAGACCCTCGTTTACGGATTTGCCTAAAAATCAGTCAACCCAACCAGTCGAATCGATCTATATTAAATCGGGTTAGGTCAAGAAAATAAATTCAGAAAAGATGCTAAACATGCGATTAGAACCCATGTTTAGCATGTTGGTCAACAAAACATTAAACATTACACCAATGTTGTGTATATGGCTGATTGTGTGCTTATTTTACATAAAATCATCATCTCTTTTAGCTATACTTGAGGTAATGATACTGCTAATTTGAGTTCAATTCCCTTTTTTTTTCCAGGAACGAACTAGTCGCACCCCCTCCCGAAGTCTTTACGTGGTGCGGTTCGGACGAGATGTGAGATGAAATTGGACTCATCTCACATAATGCAATGAAGTCGCCACCCTATTTTTGTTTCTAAGGTTTAGGGAAACCTATTGTCTGATAACATGACAGAAAACAATATAAAGAAAACTAAGGCAACAAAAGAAAGGGTCTAAACCCGAGAACAACGGTTTGGAGTCGATTTATGGACTCGGGAAGGTGTTAGGCACCCGAGTCTCATCCAAAAAGGTTACCAGATGGATAAAAGAGGTGTTTTAAATCATGCTTGAAAATTGTGAAAAGTTCTAAATTAGTGAACATGCGAATTAAGCAAATTAAATTCTAACATTTCTAAATAATCATGCATACGAATATATATGCGCAAAAAGTGTTGGAATAAATAAAAGGGTGAGAAAGGTGTACTTGTGAAGGGTGTCGGTTGATTAACCCTACAAAGTCGAGATTATTAGTACGGGAAAATGATAATCGATAAACAAATAAATATTTAACAATTTATTGTATGCAAACAAAATAATTATTTTTAACAATTAAACGCAAGCAGAATAATTATCGTTAATCAGCATGTGGTTAATCAGCATGATAAATAATGCGATGGGTCGAAAATGGGCTCAGCCTATTGGCCTCCTTCTCTTCCTTTCCTGCTTGGGAAAAACCAGGCCCGTCTCTTCCTCCGCTTGGGCCAAGGTGATACAATCCCAGGATGTATCATGCACCTACATGGCACATTGCATGTGAGCAACAAGCAGATGGACAAGCAAATGGAGCCCGATTTGGGATCACAGAGGCTTGATGGAAACCTTGATGAGTTATATATATTGTGTCCAAGAGATCAAGCCTACATTTTCGCTGATAGTGGTCCTACTCGAACTAGGACTCGCGGACGCACCAGGCGACGGAGAGCGAGACAAGGCGGACCAAAACGAATCCGAAAAGGGCGTTCTTTATGGAATAAGGCCACGCAAAGAAATCAGACCTAGTTCCGATCTTATGCAAGGCAAAAATCAGAGTACAACTCACTGTCAAGTTTATTAAGATTGACTTTAAAGGCAAAATCTTAGGGAATTTGTACAAAATAATTAATTATTCTATTCGCATGAGATGAAGTTGTCCATATCTTTTGTAAGGTTAGCTTGTGATCCCCGAGAACCTGCTTTTTCTAAGGTCGATATTAAATTTTATTTCAACACACTTCTTATGTGATTGTTCAATAATATCCAAATTATCCTTTCAAAAAAAATAATATCCAAATTATAAAAGAAAAAAGCGTAAAATTATCAAAAACAAAATCTATAAAAAAATGTCAATAAAAGCTAATAAGTCTTTTTTTGGTAAACCTAATACGTTTAATAAATAAGATAGTCGAACCCGGCCCGGCTAATTCGATAGGGAAAAATGGTAATCAATCACCAGGTCGGGTTTGAAAACCCTTAGACCCTCGTTTACGGATTTGCCTAAAAATCGGTCAACCCAACCAGTCGAATCGATCTATATTAAATCGGGTTAGGTCAAGAAAATAAATTCAGAAAAAATGCTAAACATGCGATTCGAACCCACGTTTAGCATGTTGGTCAACAAAACATTAAACATTACACCAATGTTGTCTATATGGCTGATTGTGTGCTTATTTTACATAAAATCATCATCTCTTTTAGCTATACTTGAGGTAATGATATTGCTAATTTGAGTTCAATTCCCTTTTTTTTTCAGGAACGAACTTGTCGCATCCCCTCTGGAAGTCTTTAAGTGGCGCGGTTCGGACGAGATGTGAGATGAAATTGGACTCATCTCACATAATGCAATGAACTCGCCACCCTATTTTTGTTTCTAAGGTTTAGGGAAACCTATTGTCTGATAACATGATAGAAAACAAAATAAATAAAACTAAGGCAACAAAAGAAAGGGTCTAAACCCGAGAACAGCTGTTTGAGGTCGATTTATGGACTCGGGAAGGTGTTAGGCACCCGAGTCTCATCCAAAAAGGTTACCAGATGGATAAAAGAGGTGTTTTAAATCATGCTTGAAAATTGTGAAAAGTTCTAAATTAGTGAACATGCGAATTAAGCAAATTAAATTCTAACCTGGGAGATTGGCCACTCAGAACTTTCTGAAATTTTTCATGGTTAAACTTCAACCTGTTGCCAACATCTTTGATGTTTTGGCCGAGGTTAAATTTGGAGTGAATCGTATTTATATTGGCCAACGTAAAAGAGTGTGCAGCTGAGTTTATTCTTGCGTTGGAGAGAGAAGAAAAATTTTGAGTGTGTTTTTATTTCCAAGGTCAGTTTTTGGTTTTTTTTTTCGTGGGCTTTATATGTAGTTTATTTTGGGGGGGGGAAGGTTGATTTGATTGTAGGCGATGGCCGTTCGATGTCTTTTGGATGTGTGAGAGAGAAAAACGCATTTCGTAATTATCCGAATAATTACGACTTTTGTCATTGATATTTTTTTTCTTCCAAAAGGGGTTACAACTATTACAAGTTGATTAACTATCTAGATTTATCTAAAGGCTAGTAGACAAAGTCTAGCAGTTACATTTGGACAAAAAGCAAAAATTTTGAGCGCCGGGTACATGGTCTTTCTTTTGACGGTGTCAACCTTGGAGGGCGAGGCCCGCTTGCTCTTTCCAGAAGTATTCCAACGATGCCAATTCCCCTACTTGAATCATTAACTCGGCCTCTAGCGTGGCCACTCGTACTCGCAATGTTCAGTTTTTCCCTTTTTTCTCGTTGACATGAGTCGCCAAGACCTTTATTAACGCATCTTTGTCCTTGATTAATGCACTATATGCTTCCCCTTTTTTTTTGCGGACTTCGCTAACCAAGTGCTCTTGAAAGTCGTTGAAGGCCGACTTCTGATTGCTCATACGTGCGGATGTTATCTCCGTGGCGTCCTCCTAAATCGTGGACCTTGAGCTCTAAGTCCATTTGCTTGGCCATGAAACTCTTTTTTTTAAGTGCTATCTTCCTCCTCCATGAGTCTTTTGTTTCCCGGGTGAGGCAAAAATGTCCCCGTTGATTCTGTCTTTCCTCCATTTTAAGTGTTCTTCGGTTGCCGAGGTAGGGATAACATGTCCTTCAAGGCAAAACGGAGTAATCCAATCATGTGCATATTGTTGGCGAGTTCGATCTCTCGTCGAGTGTTGCAGACTAGAATCCGTCATGCCGAATGTTGCGGGGGTTACTTGTATGATGCAAAATTGTCTTAAGACGAGAGCGGGGCAATAAGGTACGCATCCTCTTGTGCCGATTAAGGGGACCCATGGTAAAGGCCCGCAACACACTATGGGATTGGTGGCCCATAGCCACTTAGCATGCCAATTGAAGTCCTTTTCGGAAAGGTCTAACAGCCTGTCAACCCAAGTATGTTTGTCTTCGATCTTTCACTTATCTCTGGCCGTCTCTTGGCCTATTCCTCTACTGACTTGTTCCAAAGGGTCCCAACCTAGGTAGTTTGGCGAAAATAGGGATTGATCCGGTCTTTGCTTAAAATGACTGATCAACCAAACGGTCAAAAGTGGTGTGCAGCAAGCAAGCTTCTCTGTCCCAGTCCACCTACAATGGTCCAAAGAACGGAAAGTTTCGGCTAGGATTGCAGTTGTAGGGTTAACTTTGTTCCTCTCCATCTCATAAAATACGTGAGCCGCTTCAAAATCAATATAGCCTTTCATTTTAGGAAACAGAACCAAACCGGTTATGGCGAAGGCTAGAATCTTCGAACGTCCTGCTCCTTGCGATGAACGAAATTGTTTCACGATGTCAGACCAACACCATATGTGTTTCCCATTCTCCTAACGAGTCGGACTCTCTAAAAGTGCGTCTATCTTTAGCTTGACGCTGGAGGAATCGGTGTGGACATTCTGATAGATGCATGATATTGGAGGAGTGAAACATAGTAACGTGGCGTATTCCTCTAGAGTAGGAGTCAAATCCACTCCTTGATCAAAGGAGAAGCACCGGTAATACGAGTCCCAAAACGTAAGAGCCGCTCGGACACAACCCCAATCAGTTTTCACCTCAACCAAAGTCCACAACTTCCCATAGTTGCACTTGAATTCTATCTCTTCCTCCTGAGTCAATTCATCCCTTAATGCCCTAATTCCGATTACGTCAAGATTCGTGACCTCCGCTTTAAGCTTGATCGGAATATTAGTAACGAAATTGGGTTTTAACATATCCCCATATACGGCTTGATTCTCGTAACTCCTCACCGCAAAAGTATCAAGTGAAAGTAATGTTGGCGTTGCCATTTGAACAAAGCAGGATGGATCTTGGGAAAAATAAAACAGAGCTCCAGTGTTAGTAATTTGCACAAAATATGTTACTAGGTTCTTTACTTGCATTACTAGATTAGTGCGAAAGGAAAAAAACGTAGAAAACGTGGTAAACCAAGCCACGACAAAACAAGTATGATGCACGTGATGGGGCTTTTGACGTCGACTAAAGTTCTAACGGCCTGAAGGTTCCCTACGATACCATAGAATGGTCCAAAAAGTGTCGTAAAGCGACCACCTATTCCTTCCCACGAACTCAGGCCACTTTCCAACCATTTACATAGGCAAATGATTGAATCATGTCCGCTGAATCCGCTTACCAGAATGTGGGCCAACCGTCCAGCTAGCTTTAAGGGTTCGAGCGGGTTGGGTTTCGAGAACATTACCCAGGACTCGTGTTCCAGGGTGTCCTTACTCCCCGTCCTAAACTTATTTGGTAAGGCGACCCTTGGGTGTAGGGCCTATGCATGCAATGTGTATGACAGTTGATCAAAGCAATAACAAATAGTCACGAAAACAGTTTATTAAAGCAAGTAAAAAAAACAAACACCTTAAAAAAAACCGGCTTCAACCCTACTAGTCCCCAGTGAAGTCGCCAAACTGTCGCACCCCCTTTTTCATTGAAAACGAGTTTAAGGTTTGCGGCGGATGCTAAGCATAAATGGATGCTTCGCATAATACAATGAAGTCGCCACCCTAATTTCTAAGGTTTAGGGAACCTAAGCGTCATGACATAAAAAATCAAAACTAAGGCACAAATGGTCTAAACCATTGAACAAAGGTTCGAGGTCGTATTGTGGACTTGGGAAGGTGTTAGGCACCCAAGTCACACCCTAAAACGGTTACCGGTTATAAAGTGAGGTGTTTGTTATGTTTAATATTTTGACACGAAAATAAATAATCGAAGCATGTCAACCTCCTCTTCCCATGAACTCAAGTCACTTTCCGATCATTTACATAGGCCAATGATCGAATCGTGCCAACAGAGTTCGCTTACCGACTTGGGACACTTTCCCATTATTTAACATTTTTGGCACGATTTGGCCCTCAAAGGTGACGATACATCTTAGCATATTTCGTTGGGACGTGTTATTTCTGATCGGGACACGAAGGACGGGGTTACCGTTTGTTCGTTATGCTAGAGCGGACGTTCCCCCTTTTCATCGAGCCATGCATGATTAATTAATTAATTACTACGTGATCCTAACATGGACAATACTAACATCGTACATTTTCGTGAATGCAAATAGTTGTGTGGGATTTGAAGCCACCATGCTCATATATCAAATAGCAATTTATTTCATGGCATAAACAAAGCAAGTGACTTAAACACATAAGCATATGAGTTGATTTTAATCATGCATACAATTATGGTTTTTTAGCAATTTTAAATAGCATACATGAAAATAATATTTGCAGAAGACATTAAATAAATAAAAGAGACTTAGAAGAAAGACGTACTTGCGTTGCGTGATCTTGATCTTCCTTGCAAAATGAGAGTGTTAGCAACGTTTTCGAAAATAAATAAATAAGAAAAGCGCATGCAAACATTTACTTAATTTGACAAATAAATATTTGAATAAACGTGATGAACAAATAAGCAATTTATTTCATGCCAAACAAATAAATAATTAATTAGACATAGGAAACAAGTAAATAATTAATTAACATGGCAAACAAGTAATCAATTAGTTCATTTGTTTCATATAAGCAATTTTAAACATGGCATAATTAATATTCGATTTATTTATAACATGCAAGCATATAAATTATTCCACAACAATTTAAACATGGCATGAAGAAATCATTTGGATCATGTAAGCATTTAATTAAATAAAGCATAGCATAAATAATTTATTTAAATCACGCAAGCATTTAATTAAATAAAACATGACCTAAACAAATTATTTAAATCATGTAAGCATTTAATTAAATAAAACATGGCATAAACAAATTATTTGAATCATGCATACAAGCATACAAATTATTCATGGCATATTAGTGTGAAAGTTGTTCATGGCATATACAAAAATTATACATGGCGTACGAGAATTATACATGGCATATACGAAAATAAGTGGGCCCCACAAGGGATTTTTGGACATTAAAAAATGTGCCAAGACCAAATTTTAATTTAAACAAGTATGCAACTTAACTAAATAAAACATGGCATTAAAAGCATACGAACATGTGAACAATTCATACGATATTAATACTTAAATAAATAAACGATTTATAAGCATGCAGAAATTACGAGATATTAAACACGAAAGTTTTTACGAAAAAATTAACCGTATGCATATGAAAATTAAATGGGCCGGGCCCACTATACAAATTTTGGGCATTAAAAATGGTCTTGGCACAAGCCAAGCCCAAGTTTTAATTTTAAGACAAAGGTGGGCAGAAGCCCACCACCTTTCCCCTTTCTCTTTTCTTTCTTCCCGCCAAACCAGTAGCAACTTCTTCTTCCTCTCTTCACTAAACCAGCCTCCATGGCTTAAAGACCAAGCCAAACCAACTTAATGGAACATGACCCAAACTGACCCGAATAAGACCAGTAGCACCACGGCAGCCCAAGGCCCCGAAAATAGCAAGGAAAATTATCATGGCAGTGGCGTTTTAATCAAAGGAAAAACAAGCTAATTAACATGCATTATGGTTATTAATTACTCAAGGCCACATGCCATTAAATTGAGGCAAGGGAAATGAAATTGGCATAAAAACTAAGCATTTGAACCAAGTTTGAGCAATTTATTCATGCATTAAGGAAGAAAATGAAAATTAAAGAGAGTTTAGAGAGAGAGAGCTTACCTCTCTAGGAGAGTTTTGGACCAAGAAGGATGAGCAAGAAATGGTGATTAAGAGGTGATTTTGGTGCCCTTGATTTGGTGATAGAAGCAAGCTATTTATAGGGAAAATGAAATTGGAGTCGGTTTGCAACTTGTGGTTGCAAACCAGCGGGATGAAATATCAAGAAATATCAAGAGTGATGATGAGCTTCTATGCTAGAATCTATGAGCTAGCTAGGGTTTCTTGTGGCCAAGTGATGAGAAAGTTTGATTGTGTGGCTAGGTGAAGAGCAAGGCAAGCTGGAACCGAGCTGGAGGATGAGATTGCATTGATTATGCATTAATGTGGTATTTATCCTATTTTCGGATACGAACGAGATATTTTTGCACGAGCAAAATCGCTTGAAAACGAAAATAAATCTGAGCCGAGGGTACAACTATGTGTAGAAAAATAAGGCAAGAAAACTAATATATAGTGAAGAAATGCGAAAGTTGATTTAACGTATTTATTTTCTCTTTCGGAAGTGTCAAAACGTTCGTGCGCAAAATAAATGTCCTTACGACAAAAATTGAACGAAATTGGACGCGGTGGTGTGAAAGAGAAAATTAGCACGTAATTATCAAATAAAGAAATAGTGCGTTCGAGCCTCGGTCCGAGAAAACTTACTCGAGACCGAGAAAAGTTCGAATAAAGACAGTTAAAAGTACGAAAAAATAAAAAGGCACGAAATGACACGAAATATTAAACAAACTAGCCTAGGACCAAGAATCGACAGAAATTTGACCTAGACGAGCCATTAAACGTGATAAGCGTAAAATTATGTAAATGTGAGAAAATAAGTGGTCAAAAATCGGGTAGCAACACCTATATAAGTTATTGCGCTTGAATAGAGCTCTCTCAAACCCTGTCAACTTAGACACAAAATCATTATGAACTTCACCAATAACAGAATGAATATAAAGTGCAAATTTAGGTGAAAATTCAAGCAATTTCGCACTAAGAAAGGAAAGATACACATTACCTTGCTGACTAGTGTTAGCCGAACCGGTCACTAAATCCATGTGGTGTTCCTTCCTTTTAATTGGCAGCAAGTTATGGAACTTCTTCTTTGGAATTACATCTTGAATTAACTTCACAAGAGAAGAAATACCAATAGGAAAAGATTCAAACGAAATAGGGTTAGAAGGGTGAAAGCGCAATAGTCAAAAAACTATTTTTGATGGGCTTGTGCCAAAACGAATTTTATATGCACATAATGCATTCCTCACTTCTCTCCCTCTGGCATAAACACTTAATTTCTTTTCTTTTTCCTGTCCTTTTGATCTCTCAATGCCACTCTCTACATGCTCACACTTTTCATGCATGTATTTTCCTCTCGTATGCTCACTCTTTTCATGCGGGCTGTTTTGCTCAACATCTTTTTTCCTATGCTCAATCTTTTCATAGGGGCTGTTTTGATTACTCTCTCTTTTCCCATGCTCTATATTTTCATGAGGGTTGTTTTGTTTACTCATTCTCTCGTTTTCAACCCTCAATTCCTCTCTTTCTCTCTCAAGATCTCTAGCAACTTTCCATTCGTCATGAGACTTCTCTAGGTATTGTTGATCCTCCAGGATTTCAAGAGGCGTTACCAAATTGGTATCACATCTCAAAGGATTTCATCCTTATAACTCTCAATAGAGAATGAAACCGAAACTTACTTAGTTACCTCCTACTCTCTACCATTGTTCATACATTGCAGCCAGTAGGGTCTTGGATGCTCAGTAGTTGGGAGGCTCAACTTGTCTACAAGTAATGCGCTTGCATAGTTAACCGAACTCCCATCGTCGATAGTTAACGCACACCACTTTCCTTCAACAAGGCAGCGATTGTGAATTAACCCCTTTTTTTATTCAACAAACACTTCTGGCTTTCCTTGTACACTCAGGTGACTCTCTCTAGGTGGCTTTAAAATTGCACTCGTAATTCCATAATCATAAAGAAGCACCGGCGGGATCGGTCTCCCCTTCTTTTCTTGCTTCGTCCAAGTCGGCTCCCTCTAAACCGACGGCTTGCTTGGCACAACACTAGGGTAAGAAGAAGAATACTTCATCTTTGTTTTCCCTAGATTGACATCATCTTTATTATCAAATCTAGGTCGCCTTTCTCCCATTCTGTCCCGCCACTCATAGGCATACCCCTCATAATTTCGCCTCTCGAGCCATTGCGTGTAAGACATCTTGTGATTCCTGAAATTCACAACACTAAAGAAAATAAGCGTAAAATTGTCCTAAAACTAGCACTCCCTCACGTGTTTACTCTCATGTTTAATCTCTCTAATAATCTCACCAAATCACTCACAATTTCCTGCAATTGTTCACACGTAAACGTCAGTGACTCAAGAGTTTCTAGAAAGCTTCCAATAAGACATGCAAAGACAACTAGCTTCGAAATAAATTTAGATGTCGAATACTTGAGTAGTTGCAAGAACAATCAACTAAACAATTATTCAACTGGAATCAGAATGCAATTGTATGGAATCAAGGTAAGCTCAAGTGACTCGGATTGTTCAAGCAATTCACCAAACCGTGAATGAGGTATGTGCAAATTAGGATTTGCGACTTGCAAACTTGATATCTTTTGATTCTCACCACCAAATTGAATGATTCCTTTTGCAATAGCTCTGAAATAGCTTCTAGTATTTTGTATTTTATTTTTCATTCAGTTTTGATTTTTTTTTTTTTTTACTCTTGAACGAAACTAAATAACAATTAAATTAAAGACACTTTGGGACAAATTTTTGTATTTAAAGGACACTACAAATCGCACAACGATTTGCACACACAAAGACACAAACAATATCTAGAAATCCTAGATCGACTTGACACACAAATACCTAACACACGAGATGCAAGGAGATTGATTATAGATCGGGAAGAAGAATCAATCTCAACAACGAAAACGGAAACGTAAAGGATAAATTACCAAACCATAGAACCCCTTTGCTTCGCTACTAACTGATACGATCCTGGATTGCCCGAGGCTCATAGCACGTACCTTTGATTTAGTTTTAGGCTTGGATTTCGATGCGGAAGATAGATGAATCAACACGACTGTTTAGCCCTGCTAATATCTTGTATTAGCCAACCTAAACCTATCAGATGAGGTTCTTGACATGATCTCTAACCCTGCTAATATCATGTATTAGCCAAACTAGAGCTACAAATCAATGAATGGACTTTCGGGTTTTACTTGCTATCCTAATCGAGTGCCCGGACTCAATGAGGGACAACGTTCGCGAAGAACAATTGAGAAAACTCTCTGATTTTTATTTGAAAGATAACGTAAATTAATCATAAAGAGGGTGGTTCCTTTAAATAGGAGAAACCCTAAATCCTTACAACGGGAATCCTTCCCTTAATAGAATTCATAATTAATTAATTAAAATAAATCCAAACTAATTTAATTAATTAATAAAATAGCTAATTAAATAGAAAGTCAGAAAGTTTCCATCTCTGACGCAAAAACTAGCAGTTGCAGGCGTGATCACGCCTAGGGATTGCGTGATCACGTGATCTCATCCCTCGACTCGCTCTCATCTCTATTTTGGGCATCATCACACCAAGAGTTGACATGATCACGTCAAGGCTCGACGCAATCTGCCACTCGCGGACTGTTGTGCGTTCATTCTGCGCAAGAAAATGTCGATTGGCATAACTTTTAATCCGCTCGTCCAAATGGGTTGAAACCTGTTCCAAACGAAAGATAACATTTTGAAGTTTCATAAGAGGTCTATCGCATGATTCAGAGTTCTGTAGGTCCGACTGGGTTCGAACAAAGTCACCTGATGCGTCCTAGAGTCCTAGTCGGCGTAGGACTCATATCAATGAAAATGTTGGCTTTATATTTTGGATGATCCACTCGTCCAAACGTCCTAAAATTTGGACACAATAAAGATAACACATCAAAATTTCCATAAAGTCTATGTGATCTAAAATCGGACTCCATTTGCTTGTCTATTTGCTTATTGTGCATATGTGATCTGCCATGTAAGTGCATGATACATCCTGGGATCGTATCAGTTGCGCTCCAAGACCCAAAAAAATGAGCGACTCACTAATCTTCCCCCCTTTCTCAAAGTATTTAGAAAACGTAACATCTTCCCTTGTTGTTTGCCAAAATATTATTAATAGGGATGAAAAATGGAAGCAATATGAATGAATAAATGATGATGATGATTAGGCAGGAAGGAGGGAAGCAAATTACCTTGCTTCTTGCACTTGTGTGGCGGTGTGGTCGGCGGCGGTGATTGAGAGTGATGAGTTTGAGAGAGTGAGAGATTGAGGGTGTGGCGGTGTTGGTGATGAGGGAGAGATGGTCGACGATATGGTTGGAGGAGATGGCGGCGATGGATGTGACTGGAGATGTGGAGGGAGCCGAGAGGGAGAGGGTGTTTGAGACTGATGCGGCTGTCGAAAGGGAGGAAGAAATCGGTGATGGTGGATCCGAGATGGTTGGTGTGAGTTTTGAATTGGGCCTAGGATTTGGTGTTGGTGTGGCGGCAGTGATGTGGTGCCGTCGGTGAATGTGGTGACAATGATGGGCAGCCGAGAGGGTGAGGATTTGGTTGGTGGCGGTGAGCGACAGAGATGGGTTTTTAATAGTGATGGATTGGTTAGAGTGTTGTCTGAGAGGGGGAGAAAGAATAAGATACTTATATAGTTAGGGTTAGTTGGTGGGTCGGGTCTATTATAGGCAGTTTTCAAAAATATGACCCGCAAACCGACTGCCACTAAATATACGGGTCGGTTATGTATCTATATATGGGCGGTTTTGTTCTTTTTCCAATTTTGGCGGGTTGGATCAGGTCGGTTATACGAATTGGACGGGTTAGGCGGGTCAAATGTACACCCTAGAAGACAGAGTTTTTTTTATCAAAATATGGCATTTAAAATTCTTTATTCTAAAAATAGGGTAGTTTTAAACTTAATTACTAAAATAAGGTAGTTTGTGATAGGTAGGATCCACATTACTATTATACTAATACATGTCATCAATTTCTTTTAAATTTACTAATTAATTAATTGTTAATTGTTTACATAAAGCATAAAAAATCAAACAGTTAAATTGTTACTGGGTTTTGTTAAAGGCCACGTAGGTAGTATTGCTGCAGGAGCACCATCGTCGCCGCTCAAGTTGGAAAGAAAGCAAAACAGGACCGTTGCACGCCGCCGGCTCTCTTCCTCTCACCGTCCCGTCCATTTCTCGTTCTCGTCTTCTATGGGTTGTTTACAGCGCTCTCTTGTCGTCCTCTTCCTTAGTGCGTCTTGTCGGCAGATCCACTTTTCTTTCTACCCAATTTTTCCAAGCCAGCACAGTCATCGACGTCATCAGCTGGATCTACCTTAAAAGGCTTCAACTTGTCCCAATCGTGCAGAACTTTATAATACTAAAAACTCAAGTTTTCTGCTTTCTTACATTACAAATAACATTCATTACATACAAGAACAAACATTGAAAAAAGGCCACTACCCCAAAATTGAAAAGATGGCAACATCATTTCCGTCCATTTGAAATGATTGCAGGGAAGTAGAACAAAGGAAACTCACCAGGGTACACCAGGCTATGGATAACTGATGGGCAAGAGCTGGAAACACCAAAATGTCATCGTTTTCAAAATCGGTGTCGTCCCCTGCTTTGCATACTGTCACTTTAGCCTATAAATGAAAGCAAAAATTAGGAGAAGAAAACAACTAGAGCAAAAGGAACAACAAACGAGAGAGTTGCAGGGAACGAACCTTGGTTGTGATGTCGTTTTTGTGGGACTTGATGGAGGACGCAAGGAGTTTGAGGGAGGAGAGGATCTTCCTATGCGTAGCCACGAGCTTGGGTAATGGAGGAGGGAGAAGGAAAACCTAGAATGAAGTTCGCTGGGAAGATGAATGGCAATTTCATAAATAGAATGGGATGGTAAGTTTGTAAATAGAATGGGAGTGGCAATTTTGTAAATTCTATCAGTTTAGCATTTCCCTTTTTTAATAATTTTTTTAATATTTAATAATTGATGTGAAGCTGATATGGACAAAATAACAATTAGTTAATAATTATGTTTAAAAGTACTAAATATTATTTTTTGAGCGGTAGAGATGGTTTTTATGGTGATGGTTAGAGTGTTGTCTGAGAGGGGGAGAAAGAATAAGATACTTATATATTTAGGGTTAGTTGGTAGGTCGGGTCGATTATAGGCAGTTTTCAAAAACGTGACCCGCAAATCGACTGCCACTAAATATACGGGTTGGTTATATAGGGGTCGGAAAACCAAAATATATGGGCGGTTTTGTTTTTTTTCCAATTTTGGCGGGTTGGATCAGGTCGGTTATACGAATTGGACGGGTTAGGCGGGTCAAATGTACACCCTAGAAGACGCACCCAAAACCTTATGGGACCTTTTTCAGGTACATCCATTCATGTACCTGAAAACACTAGATAATTTCCCCACGACGGTGTCATCAAATAGCTTTTCAATTTTCATTAGCTGGTGACACAAAGGCAGCTGCTTCATCTACTTTGTTTCTTCCTTTTTCTTCTTCTGGGATCGCTTTGTCACCGTTTTAATTCCATTTTTATTTGGATAAGGACTCTGACAAGGGCCGTGAATCTTAAACCCTATGCAAGTTTTATCGTCTTAGGCTTCGTCAGCTGATTCAACTCGGCGAAGTTCGCATTTTGGTGAAAAGGGGTGCGAATGGTCCGCTAAAGTTTATCGAAGGAGGGGTTCTTCAATTGTTGCCTATGCCAAGATAATTTAATGACTAAAGCGTGCACTTTAAGGGAAAATGCTTTGAGGTTAGCCTTTATAACCTTTTTTCTTTTCCTGTTTGGGGTAGCTGTGATTCTAAAGATACTACCTGGAATGAGCATTTTGGTTCTGCCCTTTAGTTGGAAATGATATAATCATTATGTGTTTTAGAGTTGGGAGTTGACCGCTTTCGAGGCAAGCGCCCAGTGATGTGCATGATTAAAGGTTTGGGGTTTAGGTTGTCCATGAATTTGGGTGCTGAGGTTTGATGAAAGATTGTTTTTTTTTTGTACATGTTCTGTGGAATTTGTTTACATTGATGCAGCAAGCCTTATTGGCGAAGTTTAGTTGATTTTATGGTATTGTGGCTATTGGTTTGTTGAACTGGAGATGTTGGTTGGGAAAACGAGTTTGAACAGATTTTGACAGGCAAGTGGGTTTCTAGGCGATGGCGACAGTAAATAAGCCAAGAAATATGCTTGAAAGTCTAGTTAGAGAAGGATCATTTAAGTGGCTACTTGGGCAGCGGGGTTCATTCGGTGATGAATTTGAGGAGATGGGGAGATCTCCATCTGCCACCAAAAATTGGATATCAGAGCTCTCTCCACTTGCCAATGTCGTTGTGCGTAGGTGCTCAAAGTAAGTTATGCCTTTTCAATTTGTCCTTGGTGTAGTTATCGTGCAAATTATGTTGCTGCACTTAAAAACAAATCCCTGTTCATGATTGTTAGGCATACTAGTTTTTGTCCCCTTGTTTCTGCAATATAATCCTAGTGTCAAACATCTTTACTACTATTTGTAGTCTGCTTATGGACCAAGGTTTAAAACAATGCAGAATACTTGGAATTTCAGCGACTGAGCTTCAAGAAAACTTTAATACAATGGCTTCTGATTCCATAAAGCATCCATCACGATACGCCAGGAACTTTTTTGAATTTTGTTGCTTCCGAGCCCTGGCCGTGTCTGTTCAAGTAACTGGCCTTCTTGCTGATAAGAAGTTTCGGCACTTAACCTATGATATGATGCTGGCTTGGGAAACTCCAGCAGCTGCCAGCCAACCTTTACCAAATGTAATTTCTCTAAATTTAATTGTGCTCATTTTATTCATTTAACTAAACTCCTTATAGGGTTGGAACAGCAGATATTTTTTTTCTTACTTAAGTGGCTTTCTTCTGCATGAGCACACTCAGGCATGCAACACGAGGCACATGGATGAGCCACTGTATTCCAATGTAATTGGTGTGGGTGTAGTAAAAGCTAACATTGGGGTCTCAATTTGCATGTTGTTTGCACTGTTGTCATATAAATAATAACGTACTGTTTTTTACCACCAGGAGCAAATCTTTGTGATGGGACACTGTAGTTAAGCTATGTCAGGCTCCAGACCAACTTGTTTTTTTTTTCTTTCTCTTGAGTGGAAGTCTGATACAATTCATATGTTGTTTAATTATGCTTCTTCCGTGAAATCATGAAAATTGGAAAAGATTTGGAAAATTGGTTTGGTGCTTGATGTGGGCTGATTAAGAATAAATTAAAAGATAGCCTCACCTAGTAGAGTCCAGGAATCACTTTATTTTTGATAGGCTCACATTTCAGGGAGAGAGTCAACATAGTATAAATTTCTCAATGACTGCAGTAGAGAACCAAGTTAAGAAGCTTGTGGTGACTCCTAATAATGTGATTTTCTACTAGTTATCAGTTTTAACCATCGAGTCAAGGTAGTTTAGGCGGCTTGTGTGAGGATTCATAAAATGAAATAAGACTGAAACAACTTTAATAAGGGGTCACTTGGGTTGAATAGCAGCTATGAACTATTCCCACTGTGAGAACAGTAGAATGAGAAGTATCTATCTTCACAAATATTTAATTTCCTTCTAGAAACCAAACTAGAAGTCCATTTATTTTAATCAAGCCAGTCCTTAATCTTCTAGTTGGGTGCATTATCTTTTCAGCACATTCTCGTGCGGAATAATGAACTGTTTTGGTTGTGAAGTTACCATGTAGGCAATCATTTGCCAATTTATTTCCCTGTGGTTGTGTATGTGCACATGTACGTGTCAGTGTAGCTAGTGATCTTAATGCTGGTGTTTTGGGTTTTTACTTTTGAATATTTGGCTGACAATCCTACATGTTGAAAGTTTTTTTAAGACTCTTTCCCCGTCTGTGTGAGAAAGTAATCCTTCTCTTAGCAGTTTTTCTCAGTCCTTTGAATTCTGGCTCGAATGAAGTGCCGGTTTATTAAAATTTGAAGACACGGTGACTTTCAGTACTCTTTTGCAACTGACCATTCACGTGATGATTTTATTCTTGTAGGTAGATGAAGATTTAACGGTAGGTTTGGAGGCTTTTTCTCGAATAGCTCCTGCAGTTCCAATTATTGCCAATGTGGTTATCAGTGAAAATCTTTTTGACGCGCTTACTACATCAACTAGCGGTCGGCTTCAATTCTCGATCTATGACAAGTATCTTTGTGGACTAGAAAGGTGCAATTTCTTTTGTCCTATAACTTGTTTAGGAATGCCACAATTTGTTATAGAGTTCTTAGTTGACCTCTCGAGTTTTATCTAGTCTTGCCTTCTACGAGCTATTGATAAGGTAATATTATCATCTTAGAGAAAATTCTATATAATCTATCATTTTGAGGAACAGATTTTTTATTATATGGTTCTGCTTCTTGCATGAAATAATTAATCTGTCATACAGCCACCATGGAACCATGCCAAGGGGATGATCATTCGTTGGCTCATTAAACAAAGCTTGAGTGTTATTGCCTTGTATATTTTTAAATTGTTTTGAAAAAGATGCTAAAAAATCTAGAATTTATGGTGCTGGATAATTTATGCTTCCTATTATTGCTTATTGGTCAGCTCTGATTTGAGAAAAAATAGATTTTTCTGTTGTGATCTAAGGTTTTAGAGTTGAGTTTTATTTAGTTAGAGTATATAATCGGATTTGGATGCTCAATACTCAATCCTAGAGAGACACTAGTTGAAGGATTTAACAGTTGAGTTTTTACTTCTTTTCTTTTTGTAATGAGACTTGAGGTTTTATCCAGTCACCAAAGGAAAGGGTTTAGGCATAGTTTCTACTTCCAAATCAATAGATAGAGATCACAAGGTTTACTAGATACTCATAACTTGAATGAGGTCTCTGATGGTTGGGGACTTGGTTCTCGTAGATGGATGAAAGGCAATTACAGCTTCATATGTACTGTTAACCAAAGTTACATGTTATCTGGGTGTTTCTTTCATGACTTTATGCAAACGAGTGGCAAATATGTAAACTGAACTTGAGAGACAGCTTGCTAGCAGGAGTGCACAAAAGAACATTAAGTTTAACTGAAACCCACAATGATTAGTAATCTAAGAGGATCAACTATACCCATTAGGTATAAGGAAAAAGAGGCCTTTTGTGGTCAGGTGGTTATCAAAGGGGACTTACAGGACTGTAGCACAAAACTTTCCCGTGGAAGTCTTTGTGCATTCTGATAGTCGTCAACCCCCTAAATTGGTTATGAACTGGATACCTGTTTCCCTTATGTATCCAATTGATTGAGTTTAACTGGAACCGACAATGATTAGTAATCTGAGAGGATCAACCAAACCCATTAGATATAAGGAAGGAGGCCTTTTGTGGCCAGGTGGTTATCAGAGAAGACTTACACGGTTGCACCAAACGTTCCCTGGAGGTCTTTGAGAATTCTGATAGTTGACGATCCTAAATTGGTTATAAACTGGATATCTATTTCTTTTGTTGTATCCAGTCAAGTCAGTATGGCACTTTCTCTTACCTTGCTCTTGGACTAGAACATTTTGAGGATATGCTTTCGTATTTTTTGGGTATCTACTGTGTGGTGGCAGGGTCAATTGAAAGAAATGATCACCTTGTAGAGATATACATTTTGGCCAATGAGAGGTAAAATACTTGCGTTTATCTATCCATTCGATTGCTTTCATGGAGAACATGGCTTTTGAATTAGGGGAGTTAACTGCTCCACTTTTGGTGCATTAAAACAATGATTTTGTAGAAGTTTCTTCAGTTGCACACTTTATAGATTCAACTCTGTAGAGGAAGTTTCCTTTTGCACTTGTGTTGGTTTTTCCCTTCAGCCTTTCCAAAAAAAGTTTCCTTACAAAATAAATAAGGGGAAATAGATAATGTGGGCAAAAGCCACATTTCAATATGAGAAAAGAAATAAAAACAATAAAAGAGTAATAAACACTGTTTTTTATTACACATTTACCTATAGAAATGACTTGGGGGTTATTTAGTCAATAAAGTTTCTTTAGAAAATAATTAAGGGTAATAGATAAGACGGGCAGAAGTTGTATTTCAATCTAAGAAAGAAAGAAAAGCAATAAAAAAGTAAAGCAAATACTATGCTTTTGAATACACATTTACCTTTGTAAATGACTTGGGGCTTATTTATTGACTAAATGACCCAACAAAAATCTGGCAGTGTATTATATGAAAACATGTATGCCTTAAATCATAATAATGGCTTCTAGTTTCTTTTCCACAGCATATGAGCTACCTGCTCATTCTTCAATTTGCACCAGCGCAAGCATTGGACTCCTTCCTGTGCTTGGGAGTATAGTCTCTTGTTCTATTTATTTCTCCCATGGGGTTTGTTTCAATTTTCCTCAACTATACTACTTTCCTGTTGCCCACCAAGGGTAGTTAAGCTTATGAGGTAGTCCCTGCTGATTGACTAAGGATTTCATTGCGACTGTGGCTACAATGCTTAGTTTAGCAGCATGACACTTGTAGCTTCCACAACTTTTGTTTTTTAGAGTTTGACGTGCTCCAATAGGCTCGATGCTACCACTGTAATAAGTATGCCTTTTTTTCCTGGTCATTGTCTGTTCAGCAAATTGGCTGGTCCGAGTTTGCAGCATAGGGTAAATGTGATTTCCAGAAGATTTACCTTCTAGGTTGGAATCACTGAGCAAACTACTGTTGTTACTTTGATTTTGCTACAGATAGAAGCATCACTTTCAGTCTTGCTGTGCTGATTGTTTTTTAATTACCTTAAAAATCAATAAAACATCAAGTGGGATATTGTTGTTGTTAACACTTATTAAAACATTTGCTTAGGATATTGTCATTTTTTATTTTTCAGGAGCACTTGCTCTCTTCTTCTTTCTCCAGTGTTTCTTGGCTTGGGCATTTGAATTAAGTTTTTAGTGGGTCTTTTTTTCAGAGCAATAAAGAAGATGAAGTCCCATTCAAATTCAAATGTTCTTTCTGTGGTTCGATCATCAAGAAAAGAAAAGATTCTAGAAATGGATGGGACAGTTACCACCCAACCAGTACTTGAGCATGTAGGAATATCTACTTGGCCAGGTGGGCGCATTTCATAATTAATTTGATTGTCATGTTTTAGAAGATGCTCTTTAGGCAAGTCTTATAACTGCAAACACACTTTCTGTGAGACTCTTGTGAATTTCTGTTTGCAAAGCACAAGTTTCTTTTTCTTGATAATTATGTTTGGCATATTTTTTAACATTTCTTGGTCCTGTAGGTCGGTTAACTCTCACAGATCATGCACTGTATTTTGAAGCTCTCCGTGTGGTATCCTTCGACAAGCCAAAAATATATGATTTGTCAGATGACCTAAAACAGGTTGTGAAACCCGAGTTAACTGGTCCATGGGGAACTCGCCTTTTTGACAAGGCAATCTCTTATAAATCTATTTCACTGTAAGGCATGATTCTTTTTTCCCCTTTCTCAACACCGATTGAAAACATGTTTGGTTTCTTGTTTAAATTGTGGATGCTATGTTTTTTTTTTACTTGCGATTATCTTCTGGGAATTGATTAGCTATTAAATTGTAGTGTTGTTCTTGTAGATCAGAACCGGTTATCATAGAGTTTCCAGAACTTAAAGGGCACAACCGCCGTGATTACTGGCTAGCAATTATTAGGGAAGTTCTATATGTCCACAGATTCATAAATAAGTTTCATATCACTGGGCTTGAACGAGATGAAGCACTTTCAAAGGCTGTACTTGGAATTCTGCGACTACAAGCTGTCCAAGAACTTACTTCTGCAATTTCTTTACGCCGTGAGACTCTTCTCATGTTTAGTTTATGTGATCAACTTCCTGGTGGAGATGTGATACTGGAAACCCTCGCAAACTTGTCCTCCTTAAGGGAATCAGATCGAACTACTAATTATAAGCCCGGGGGTGGGATGTATTCAATCTCAGCTTCAAACATGGTTTCCAGTTTAGGGTTTGTGTTTGGAACAAGTTCAGGTGATCCAAATGAGGCTGCACTTACAGTGGGTGAGATAGCTGTGGGAGAGACATGTTCATTGGAAAGAATAGTTAGGGAATCCAGAAACAGCTACAAAAAAGTTGTGCTAGCACAAGAGACAGTTGATGGAGTTAAAGTAAATGGCATCGACACCAATTTGGCAGTAATGAAGGTGATCCCAACTATACTGTTTTACATTATCTTTCTCCATTTAATGAAGGTGATACTGGTAATTCTATGGGTGGTATTCAGATGATCCTTCTCCCATTTCTAATTTCCTCTCTTTTAAAATCCCATCAAAGATAGTCCTTTGAAGGTGAACTATTCTACTGCTTCAACAGAATTTTTAAAGTAATAGTAACAGTAAATGCTCTCTAGCATCAGTGTGTGTAATTTCCTTTGAATTCAAGTTATGTTTGCTGTCAATGTCATGTTTCCTAGCGTTGCTAATCAGAGACAACTCTTTTACATGGAGCTTTTGAATATTCTCTTTTCACCTGATGTATGCACTGTTTTTAATTTTTGTGTTTCCAGGAGTTACTTCTTCCTGTTATGGAAATCGGGAGGTGGCTTCTTTACTTGGCTCATTGGGATGATCCTCTAAAGTCTTTGGTCTTCTGTTTGACTGTCACTTGTATCATTTGGAGGTAAACACTTAACACATAAGTTATTTATAAGCATCAAGGGTGAAACATGGATGGTTATCTAGAAGTACTATAGTTCTGTTACAAAATTGAGTGATTCCAAATGATTGTAGTTTCCTTTGCCTGTTAGAAGTTATTATGTTTCGAATATTTTCTGTTGGAATGAATATGCTAAATGCCCTGATGTATCAAGGATGGAACACCGATGTTAGTTCAGCTAAAGAAGGTGTTAGGAAAATTACAGTTTTTATAAGGTGTCTTCGGGTAGAAGCGTATTGTAGCTAGTCATGCTAGTGGCTCACTAAAGTCTCGTGAAAACTCCATGCAGTAACATTTGGACCTGTTCCCACTATATTTGGGGTAAAATCACTTCTTTACCCTCTTTGTTCTTGTTTGTTCCTTCTGCAGATAGGGATCTTTGAGTAACAGATCACCTTTCAAGCAGATGTATGCTACCTTTGGCCGCCTCCTATTTCATAACTTTAGAATTGATGGTTAGTCAAGAACTCTGATGCTTATTCTGAGACTGCTGATTTTGGATTAATAACATTGGGGGAGATCAGATATCTCGTGATTCCTTTTCCTAGAAAAGTTGATTCAGAAATCCTTTCAAGATTTTTGTCATACAAGATTATCTTTTATGGTGACTATTATTTGATAGTAAGTAGAACATGCCTTCTTACTTTCTGTGAAATATGCTTTCTTTTGGGAGGTGGTCAAAGTTTGTGGGACAAAAAGAGGGTTAATGGAGGAGGGACAGTGAATACAAATGAGGATACCAAATGATGAGTGGGGAGTGTGTAGAATAAGTCAGGGATTAACATGGGTACAGCGATAACTTGTTAGGAAGTATGGTCTTCATGGATAAGGTAGTAATCAACCTGGAAGTCTTTGTTGTGATGAGAGGATTTAGAGATGGAATTTGTGTCTAGAATGACGTAAAGTTCCTTATGGAGAAATGAGTATAGTAAATAGCTTTCCACCCATAAGGATGCTGTGTGGTTGGCCCATAGGATTGTGACTAAGCCTTTGGGGTGTAACTCGTTGAGGCTTGAGAAATTGTAGGTCTAGAACGTATGAGCCTTCTTGACTTGGGTAACAGATGAGAAAATGATGCACCTGAGGTGAGTCATGATTCTGCTTGAGCATTTCCATATAATTTCTAGTGAAGGTATAAGCCTTCTTCGTGGACATTAACATGAGTCTAGCAAAGCTGATTCTCTCTCTAGCATCCCATCAATCTATAGGGCTAGTTAGGATCCTGTCACAATCTCCTCAAGGAACCATATTCATTACTAACAATGAAAATAGCAATTGAAGATTTAGTTAGCTAATATTTGGAAATAGAAGTCATAGTTGAAAATCCCACTGACTTGACAAACCATTCTGTGCTTGAAATCCTCCTTTCCATTAAACCTCAAGAATATTCCTTTTGTTACTTGTAGTCATAGTGACCTTTGTGTTTCATCTGTATTTACCTTGAATTCTGAGTTTTTAGTATTTACAATTCTTTTTTAAGTCAAGCAATCTTAGGAACCCAAGAATTTGCAAGTACTTTTTTTGCCGAAGGAAAATGATGAAGTTTCAAGAATCATATTATTGTTTGGCAAACCATGATCAATTTTGACCGTTTCCGTAGTGGTGCAAAGGAAAGTGGCCTGTGTCGCCACAAAAGTAAAAGAAAAGCAAGCTTCTACTGTGTCTGTTTGGTGGTCTCCAATTTGACCTATACTTTTGTTATACATACTTGTAGTTTCTTTTGGAGGACTAATGGATGTAGTTTCAGGGGATGGCTGGGCTATGCCTTTGGGGTGTTACTCCTATTTCTCGCAATATTTATGGTGCTTACAAGATATTGTAACCAAGGAAAGCCCATTGATGAACTGAAGGTGACAGCACCCCCAATGATGAACACCATGGAGCAACTTTTGGCTGTTCAGAATTCAATTTCTCAAGTTGAACAGCTCATCCAGGATGGAAATATTGTCCTCCTCAAAATCCGGGCCTTGCTGTTGTCTATTTTTCCTCAGGTTTGTCTCCATTGTTCTTGCTGGTTTTTATCCTTTCACTCATTTGTGTTTCATAGAGTGCAGAAACCACAAAATTTATACCCAAATTTGCTCAAGTGTGTGCAAATACTAAATGGGCAGTTTTGTATTAAACAGGCGAGTGAGAAAGTTGCACTTGCTCTTTTGTGCGTGGCCTTGATCCTG
Source organism: Viola odorata (assembly GCA_963691705.1). NCBI lineage: Eukaryota > Viridiplantae > Streptophyta > Magnoliopsida > Malpighiales > Violaceae > Viola > Viola odorata. The sequence goes on from OY829546.1 coordinate 32,794,207, forward strand.
GTTTTGGTGCCCTTAAAGTACATAATCCTCTTCTGCTTTGTCGAGACATTTACAAGGCATTCTCCACCGAGGAAAGAAAGCTCCGAGAGATTCAGTAGAAGACTAAAAGAGTGGTGGTTTAGCATCCCAGCGGCTCCAGTGAATGTTGAAAGAGAGGTGGAGGATAGGAAAAGGAAATGATGTTGTATTAAGAACCAAAAGAAAGAAAGAAAAAAGAAGAAATGATGATGTATGTATTATGTTATATATCGTTTGTGTATGTGGAGATATATGCTTCCACAGCAGCCATGTATGTAAATCTGCACAGGGGATGAACAAAAGAAAGAAAGAATGAAGGTTGGTGATCTTAGTGCTAACCTAATAATGTCTCAGCAAGTTGCATTTGGATTCAATCCTGGGTATCTTCATTTTTTGTCGGAGAGCTTTCTAACCGGTAATATGTAGACTGTCCCCTTGGCCGGTCGTCTATTAATACTCATCAAATTCAGCTACGAAGGGGGAAAATAGGGTATTTGTTGGAGGAGCTTTCTAAATAGTACTCCTTCCATTTAAAATTAGTGGAAGCTTTAAAGAGTTACACAAACATGTTGTGACATTTATTTTTTAAGTAACTAATTATTAATTGATTAATCTATATAATAATTGAGTATATATTGATGAGTGTTAATTAGGATGTAAAAAAAACCCTACACCTATTCCTTTTCCCTTTTACATTTACATCATTACTAATTAATTAATAAATAAAATTGATAAGGCTAAATTATATTATACTCCCTCCTCCGTCCTTAATTGTTTGACGTTTTAGCCCATTTTCGCTGGTCTTTAAATATTGACGTCCTCACCTTCCCGAGACGAGTATGTGCTGTTTGTGACGAGTTTGCCCTCGTCTGCAATTCCTTTACCCATTTCAGTTTGATTTCAAACTTTGAAGCAGTTCCAATTTTTCCTCTCCCCAATTCATATTCTTCTCCTTCCCTACAGAACACTATCTCGTCACCAAAAAAGCAGATCTAGGATTACATCGGCTGCAATTTAGAAGATGGAGAGCGTCGGAAAATTTGGGACGACGCTCTACTGGAGTGTCGGAGGATTTGTCAATTCCATGAACATGGTTGTCAAATATTCAATTGCTGATGTGAAAGTAGCGGAGGAGGCGGCGGAGGAGGTGGCGGAGTGTCATGGTGCCGGATACATACAATGATGAGAAGAGCATTCTGGGTGCAAAGTATCACGGTGCGCTTGTTGCTACCAGACTACTACTGATATGGTGTTCAAATTGCTGTATGGTATTCAAATTCATAATTTTGTGTAGAATTTCTAAGAGAATGTGATGTAACCCTGTGTACATAGGTAATTAGACATATATTGATATTGTGTTTTGATTGTTGAATGGTGTTCAAATTCTTATTTTGTTAAGCAGAATTTAAAGAATTTGATGCAATCCTCTGAACACAGGGAATATCCTGTCAAACTGTTTCTCAATCTTGTTGTGGATGAAGTCTGCATTGTTTGTTAACTTTCAATTTCTGGTGAAAATGGTTTGGCCAATTTGATGTGCATTGTGTGTCCTGTTTTTGTTTAGTTCCAATTCTGGTGAAAATGGATATCCAATTTGATGTTCGATAGGTGTTCTGTTTTTGTTCAGTTCCAATTTCTAGTGAAAATAGATATATCCAATTTCATGTTCAATAGGTGTTCTGTTGTTGGGATGTTCCAATTTCTAGTGAAAATTGTGAGAATTTGCAACACATACAAGCACAACAAACTCATTTTGACAAACTACTTCCATTAAAAAAAGAGAACAGAAACACATTACAGGAAAAGAGAACCCTAAAAGTAACGATAGAACACTGAAACATCAAGCATGGAAGTGAAAATCGAACACTAAAAAATATAAACCATTAGTTTAAATCAATTACTCATTGGTTGGAATACCAGGAACCCTATTCGCAAAGAAATTAAGCTCTGTCGTTGCCTCGTTGACATCTTCCAACGTCATCCTCAGGGCAGCGACCTTATGCTCCAGTTTGGCCACAACACAAGAGAGGTGAAACATGCACTCACCGAAGGAGTCGACGATATTAAAGGCTAGATAGTCATCGGCCAAGACAGCATCCTTCCGCATCTTCATGGCGTCGATGATCTCCTCCAGAGTCTCAATATCGTGGTTTGTCTGCATCACCTTGTGCTCAATCAAGCCATCATCATTGGTCAGGTTGGCGCTGACTGCGGTCACTTGTGCCAGCATCTCTCTCTTCTCGTCGCAGTTCATGGTAACTAGGCTGTGAGACAAACAGGCAAGCAAAAATATTTAGGGGGATATGAAGAGCAGAAGATAAAAACTATGAGAGGAGAATGAAGTTTAGGGTTAGGGATTGTAGGGTTTTTATAGTGCGATGAACATAACCTAACACGAAATGTTTCCAAGGCCAGTTTTTTCGGGAATGTAAAAAGGTTGCACCTGTTTGAGAGTCGTAATGGTTTAGTGTGGCAAAAACCACACAAAGCGTTTCCAAACCAATGCCTCATTGACAGCATCCAAAGGATGGCCAGAACTATAAACATGCATGGACAAGTGTCTAACACTTGCGTATGCTTATCCTCTACAACACCCAGATTCTCAAGCAAAGGATACACTGTGGTTTTGCAGGCTGAAATATTTTAGGCAGCAAAACTGAGCATTGACTGATACTACTATTATAAACATTTGCATAAATCCTTAGTTGAAATATTTGAAGCACAACCAAAAGCAATCCTATTAAGTTATAGGCAGAGTATACTCTGTATGGGGTATCCACTTTGATTACAGTCCAAACAGAGGCTACTATGCTAACACTATCTACCCCCAATGCGCATAAGTGAGACCTCCCCCATTCTGCCAATTTTCTGAAACACAAAAGTAATTTAAGGTGAACAATTTATTCACCACAAAACAGGTATAGTTAAAAAGAAATACATTCAGAAAATGGAAAATTAACAAACTTACATGGTTTTGGAGGTAAATGAGCAGCAGCCGTTGCAATGACCACTGGATCACAAGACAGAGTAGATGGTAACAACCCAATCCGAACTAAATGTTTTTTTTTAATGTGAGGGATTTTATATATGTTGGAACCCATACATTTAAGGGTTTCTATCATGCAAGACTGGGGAGTAATGAAGATGTTGTTTGTTTTCGCATGACAAAATTCATTGAAAGATTTATCAACAGCTACAACCAACAAATCAATATTCCTTGCACATTCTTTCTCTTGTAATGACTGAATGGCTCTAAAAAATCCTAGATCAAGCACATTCAAATCTGAGGAATTTGGAGGCTGACACACCGGTCTAACATCCAAACCTAAATTCTCAACTGCATCAATAAAATTATTATCATTTTCCTGGATGTGTGTTTTTGCATTATCCTGCTGGATTGTAATTTCCTCCATAATGCTATCCCTAGGCCATTTTTTCTTTTATAGCAGGTAACACATATTCAATCATGTACTGTCTAATTACATTCCTATCTATCTTAGTTATTGGTTTCAATTCTAACGTTCCAGCCACCCTATTTTGACTAGACCTAATGGCAGCAACCTTCTTAACTAATGAAAATATACCTATCCTACCATCAAATGTACAATTCCCATCAGGATCATATCTGGGCCTCGCAACAGCTGCCAAAAATATTATCTTAGGTATAAAATTAGTGCTTTTGGAAGTTCTTACAGGATCAACTTCATCCGGCAGAAGGTAGTACGTTTGTCTCTTCTTGGACAACAAAAACTATTTTTTATCGATGTGGACAACATTCTCCATATGAGAGAAGGCAGGCGATGCTGGAGGAGCTGCTGGATCTAGCATTGATATGCAATGTTTAATCCTTTTGTGGTTGTTGTCCTCTGTTAGTAATGGCTTCATAGCATTACTTTGACACCGCAATTCCCCACATTTTAGTTTGGCAATGAGATAGGTTTTCGTAACACCTAACACAGAGGCGAGGCTCCTCAAAGTTGATCTCTGCCTAAGAGGGATATCTCTAATCCTCTGTATATCAAACTCAATCCTTTTTCGACCACAATTTTTTACTTTGGTTAGTGAAACATTGTGATTTCCAGACTCTTTCCCCTTTTTCCAGAGCCGTTGTACTGATCGGAGCTTAACATTGAACACTGCTGCAACTTCTTTAGTTGTCGTTATGTTCAACTTCCCATTTTTACTTTTCTTAAGGAGCATTTGATAGGCTAAGACTATGTCCTCACTGCTCAGCTCTCTTATGCAAGGGCCGACGCCTACTATTAACACAACAAAACATGTGAGACCAAGAGAAGTAAAAAAAAATATACAAAAAATTCCAGAAAGACGAAATAGAATCACCTAAGTCACCAATCTCAGTCTCTGGTTGTATACTCTGCTTTGCTGTTTATTGTGACACACCAGCACCGTCGACCGACGCTGTTGGTATTTCTGCAACATCCCCATCATCATCGTCCCTAATTACAGGAGGATTGTTGTAGACGAAATTGAAAGGATCAAACTCAACGTTCTCCATTAAGTCTAATGGAAACTAGTTTTGTTGGGATTTCGCGGTTGGAAGAATAAAACTCAATCCGGGATGAATGTGTTAATTTGTTGAGAGGGAACTAAAACGGAGAGCGTTTGAATTTCAATCATGGTGCCAAAAATAATGGCGGTAAACGAAAACGAGTATAGAGCATTGGCTCAAAAAATTTGGATATTTTTGGGCGCCAAACGTTTGACTGTGAAACTGAGTATAGAGGGCAGTGTTGTTTTTGCACAACACGTACAGTGGTTGCCTTAATCCCTGTGCCCGGAACTTAAACATCAAACAAAAAAAAACCGGAGGGAGTAATATATATCTATTCATTTTCCATACACTTATTATAATTAATTTTTCATATTAAATGTTATCCCTATAAATGGCTTAGGGAATAATTTTGTTGGTGTTCATCTTCTCCCTCTCTACATTTCCTTCATTCTCTTTCTATTGTTTATAATCGGAAGCAATGGTACACAATTATAAAGTTACACATTGATAACTAATTTAAAAAAAATATATCATTTAGTATCCATTCCTTCATAATTTATATTTAGCATAATTATGTGATCTTTTATTAGTTATTGATGTTTATTTAACTATAGATTTTTATTTTATGTTTTTAATTTTTTTAATAAAAATATTTGTGAAAAATAAGTTAAATTTTATTTTGCTTTATTTTAACATCATTCTAAAAGAAAATCTTAAATTTTGATGTGTAATAGTTGCATGTTCTCTCTTTACAATGATTTTTTAATGATTTAAACATAATTTGTGTATAATTTTTTATTTCAAAAATATAACAATAAAATAAATTAAATAACAAGATATATTTAGCAAAAATAAATAATTAAACAAAACGAACATGTGGTTAAACAACATTATAAATAATGCGATGGGCCGAAAATGGGCTCAGCCTACTGGCCTCCTTCTCTTCCTTTCCTACTTGGGAAAAACCAGGCCCGTTTCTTCCTCCGCTTGGGCTAAGGTGATACAATCCCAGGATGTATCATGCACCTACATGGCACATCGCATGTGAGAAACAAGCAGATGGACAAGCAAATGGAGTCTGATTTGGGATCACAGAGGCTTGATAGAAACCTTGATGAGTTATATATATTGTGTCCAAATTTCAGGATGATTGTACGAGTGGATCAAGATCAAGCCTACATTTCCGCTGATAGTGGTCCTACTCGAACTAGGACTCGCGGACGCACCAGGCGACGGAGAGCGAGACAAGGCGGACCAAAACGAATCCCAAAAGGGCGTTCTTTATGGAATAAGGCAACGCAAAGAAATTAGACCTAGTTCCGATCTTATGCAAGGCAAAAATCAGAGTACAACTCACTGTCAAGTTTATTAAGATTGACTTTAAAGACAAAATCTTAGGGAATTTGTAAAAAATAATTAATTATTCTATTCGCATGAGATGAAGTTGTCCATATATTTTGTAAGGTTAGCTTGTGATCCCCGAGAACCTGCTTTTTCTAAGGTCGATATTAAATTTTAATTCAACACACTTCTTATGTGATTGTCCAATAATATCCAAATTATCCTTTCAAAAAAAATAATATCCAAATTATAAAAGAAAAAAACGTAAAATTATCAAAAAGAAAATCTATAAAAAAATGTCCATAAAAGCTAATAAGTCTTTTTTTGGTAAACCTAATATGTTTAATAAATAAGATAGTCGAACCCGGCCCGGCTAATTCGATAGGGAAAAATGGTAACCAATCACCAGGTCGGGTTTGAAAACCCTTAGACCCTCGTTTACGGATTTGCCTAAAAATTTGTCAACCCAACCAGTCGAATTGATCTATATTAAATCGGGTTAGGTCAAGAAAATAAATTCAAAAAAAATGCTAAACATGCGATTCGAACCCACGTTTAGCATGTTGGTCAACAAAACATTAAACATTACACCAATGCTGTCTATATGGCTGATTGTGTGCTTATTTTACATAAAATCACCATCTCTTTTAGCTATACTTGAGGTAATGATACTGCTAATTTGAGTTCAATTCCTTTTTTTTTTCAGGAACGAACTAGTCGCACCCCCTCCCGAAGTCTTTACGTGGTGCGGTTCGGACGAGATGTGAGATGAAATTGGACTCATCTCACATAATGCAATGAAGTCGCCACCCTATTTTTGTTTCTAAGGTTTAGGAAACCTATTGTCTGATAACATGACAGAAAACAAAATAAATAAAACTAAGGCAACAAAAGAAAGGGTCTTAACCCGAGAACAGCGATTTGGGGTCGATTTATGGACTCGGGAAGGTGTTAGGCACCTGAGTCTCATCCAAAAAGGTTACCAGATGGATAAAAGAGGAGTTTTAAATCATGCTTGAAAATTGTGAAAAGTTCTAAATTAGTGAACATGCGAATTAAGCAAATTAAATTCTAACATTTCTAAATAATCATGCATACGAATATATATGTGCAAAAAGTGTTGGAATAAATAAAAGGGTGAGAAAGGTGTACTTGTGAAGGGTGTCGGTTGATTAACCCTACAAAGTCGAGATTATTAGTACGGGAAAATGATAATCGATAAACAAATAAATATTTAACAATTTATTGTATGCAAACAAAATAATTATTTTTAACAATTAAACGCGAGCATAATAATTATTTAAATATTCAAAAGCGTGCAAAAATAAATTATTAAACAAAACGAACATGTGGTTAATCAGCATGATAAATAATGCGATGGGCCGAAAATGGGCTCAGCCTACTGGCCTCCTTCTCTTCCTTTCCTGCTTGGGAAAAACCAAGCCTGTCTCTTCCTCCGCTTGGGCCAAGGTGATACAATCCCAGGATGTATCATGCACCTACATGGCACATCGCATGTGAGCAACAAGCAGATAGACAAGCAAATGGAGTCCGATTTGGGATCACAGAGGCTTGATGGAAACCTTGATGAGTTATATATATTGTGTCCAAATTTCAGGATGATTCTATGAGTGGATCGTCCAAAAGATCAAGCCTACATTTTCGCTGATAGTGGTCCTACTCGAACTAGGACTCGCGGACGCACCAGGCGACGGAGAGCGAGACAAGGCGGACCAAAACGAATCCGAATAGGGCGTTCTTTATGGAATAAGGCAACGCAAAGAAATGAGACCTAGTGTCGATCTTATGCATGGCAAAAATCAGAGTACAACTCACTGTCAAGTTTATTAAGATTGACTTTAAAGACAAAATCTTAGGGAATTTGTAAAAGATAATTAATTATTCTATTCGCATGAGATGAAGTTGTCCATATATTTTGTAAGGTTAGCTTGTGATCCCCGAGAACCAGCTTTTTCTAAGGTCGATATTAAATTTTATTTCAACACACTTCTTATGTGATTGTTCAATAATATCCAAATTATCCTTTCAAAAAAATTAATATCCAAATTATAAAAGAAAAAAGCGTAAAATTATCAAAAACAAAATCTATAAAAAAATGTCCATAAAAGCTAATAAGTCTTTTTTTGGTAAACCTAATAAGTTTAATAAATAAGATAGTCGAACCCGGCCCCGCTAATTCGATAGGGAAATTTGGTAACCAATCACCAGGTCGGGTTTGAAAATCCTTAGACCCTCGTTTACGAATTTGCCTAAAAATTTGTCAACCCAACCAGTCGAATCGATCTATATTAAATCGGGTTAGGTCAAGAAAATAAATTCAGAAAAAATGCTAAACATGCGATTCGAACCCACGTTTAGCATGTTGGTCAACAAAACATTAAACATTACACCAATGTTGTGTATATGGCTGATTGTGTGCTTATTTTACATAAAATCATCATCTCTTTTAGCTATACTTGAGCTAATGATACTGCTAATTTGAGTTCAATTCCCTTTTTTTTTCTTTCAGGAATGAACTTGTCGCACCCCCTCTCGAAGTCTTTACGTGGCGCGGTTCGGACGAGATGTGAGATGAAATTGGACTCATCTCACATAATGCAATGAAGTCGCCACCCTATTTTTGTTTCTAAGGTTTAGGGAAACCTATTGTGTGATAACATGATAGAAAACAAAATAAATAAAACTAAGGCAACAAAAGAAAGGGTTTAAACCCGAGAACAACTGTTTGGGGTCGATTTATGGACTCGGGAAGGTGTTAGGCACCCGAGTCTCATCCAAAAGGTTACTAGATGGATAAAAGAGGTGTTTTAAATCATGCTTGAAAATTGTGAAAAGTTCTAAATTAGTGAACATGCGAATTAAGCAAATTAAATTCTAACATTTCTAAATAATCATGCACACGAATATATATGTGCAAAAAGTGTTGGAATAAATAAAAGGGTGAGAAAGGTGTACTTGTGAAGGGTGTCGGTTGATTAACCCTACAAAGTCGAGATTATTAGTACGGGAAAATGATAATCGATAAACAAATAAATATTTAACAATTTATTCTATGCAAACAAAATAATTATTTTTAACAATTAAACGCGAGCATAATAATTATTTAAATATTCAAAAGCGTGCAAAAATAAATAATTAAACAAAACGAACATGTGGTTAATCAGCATGATAAATAATGCGATGGGCCGAAAATGGGCTCAGCCTACTGGCCTCCTTCTCTTCCTTTCCTGCTTGGGAAAAACCAAGCCCGTCTCTTCCTCCGCTTGGGCCAAGGTGATACAATCCCAGGATGTATCATGCACCTACATGGCACATCGCATGTGAGCAACAAGCAGATGGACAAGCAAATGGAGTCCGATTTGGGATCACAGAGGCTTGATGGAAACCTTGATGAGTTATATATATTGTGTCCAAATTTTAGGATGATTGTACGAGTGGATCGTCCAAGAGATCAAGCCTACATTTTCGCTGATAGTGGTCCTACTCGAACTAGGACTCGCGGACGCACCAGGCGACGGAGAGCGAGACAAGGCGGACCAAAACGAATCCGAAAAGGGCGTTCTTTATGGAATAAGGCAACGCAAAGAAATGAGACCTAGTGTCGATCTTATGCATGGCAAAAATCAGAGTACAACTCACTGTCAAGTTTATTAAGATTGACTTTAAAGACAAAATCTTAGGGAATTTGTAAAAGATAATTAATTATTCTATTCGCATGAGATGAAGTTGTCCATATATTTTGTAAGGTTAGCTTGTGATCCCCGAGAACCAGATTTTTCTAAGGTCGATATTAAATTTTATTTCAACACACTTCTTATGTGATTGTTCAATAATATCCAAATTATCCTTTCAAAAAAATTAATATCCAAATTATAAAAGAAAAAAGCGTAAAATTATCAAAAACAAAATCTATAAAAAAATGTCCATAAAAGCTAATAAGTCTTTTTTTGGTAAACCTAATAAGTTTAATAAATAAGATAGTCGAACCCGGCCCCGCTAATTCGATAGGGAAATTTGGTAACCAATCACCAGGTCGGGTTTGAAAATCCTTAGACCCTCGTTTACGAATTTGCCTAAAAATTTGTCAACCCAACCAGTCGAATCGATCTATATTAAATCGGGTTAGGTCAAGAAAATAAATTCAGAAAAAATGCTAAACATGCGATTCGAACCCACGTTTAGCATGTTGGTCAACAAAACATTAAACATTACACCAATGTTGTGTATATGGCTGATTGTGTGCTTATTTTACATAAAATCATCATCTCTTTTAGCTATACTTGAGGTAATGATACTGCTAATTTGAGTTCAATTCCCTTTTTTTTTCTTTCAGGAATGAACTTGTCGCACCCCCTCTCGAAGTCTTTACGTGGCGCGGTTCGGACGAGATGTGAGATGAAATTGGACTCATCTCACATAATGCAATGAAGTCGCCACCCTATTTTTGTTTCTAAGGTTTAGGGAAACCTATTGTGTGATAACATGATAGAAAACAAAATAAATAAAACTAAGGCAACAAAAGAAAGGGTTTAAACCCGAGAACAACTGTTTGGGGTCGATTTATGGACTCGGGAAGGTGTTAGGCACTCGAGTCTCATCCAAAAGGTTACTAGATGGATAAAAGAGGTGTTTTAAATCATGCTTGAAAATTGTGAAAAGTTCTAAATTAGTGAACATGCGAATTAAGCAAATTAAATTCTAACATTTCTAAATAATCATGCACACGAATATATATGTGCAAAAAGTGTTGGAATAAATAAAAGGGTGAGAAAGGTGTACTTGTGAATGGTGTCGGTTGATTAACCCTACAAAGTCGAGATTATTAGTACGGGAAAATGATAATCGATAAACAAATAAATATTTAACAATTTATTGTATGCAAACAAAATAATTATTTTTAACAATTAAACGCGAGCATAATAATTATTTAAATATTCAAAAGCGTGCAAAAACAAATAATTAAACAAAACGAACATGTGGTTAATCAGCATGATAAATAATGCGATGGGCCGAAAATGGGCTCAGCCTACTGGCCTCCTTCTCTTCCTTTCCTGCTTGGGAAAAACCAAGCCCGTCTCTTCCTCCGCTTGGGCCAAGGTGATACAATCCCAGGATGTATCATGCACCTACATGGCACATCGCATGTGAGCAACAAGCAGATGGACAAGCAAATGGAGTCCGATTTGGGATCACAGAGGCTTGATGGAAACCTTGATGAGTTATATATATTGTGTCCAAATTTCAGGATGATTCTATGAGTGGATCGTCCAAAAGATCAAGCCTACATTTTCGCTGATAGTGGTCCTACTCGAACTAGGACTCGCGGACGCACCAGGCGACGGAGAGCGAGACAAGGCGGACCAAAACGAATTCGAAAAGGGCGTTCTTTATGGAATAAGGCAACGCAAAGAAATGAGACCTAGTGTCGATCTTATGCATGGCAAAAATCAGAGTACAACTCACTGTCAAGTTTATTAAGATTGACTTTAAAGACAAAATCTTAGGGAATTTGTAAAAGATAATTAATTATTCTATTCGCATGAGATGAAGTTGTCCATATATTTTGTAAGGTTAGCTTGTGATCCCCGAGAACCAGCTTTTTCTAAGGTCGATATTAAATTTTATTTCAACACACTTCTTATGTGATTGTTCAATAATATCCAAATTATCCTTTCAAAAAAATTAATATCCAAATTATAAAAGAAAAAAGCGTAAAATTATCAAAAACAAAATCTATAAAAAAATGTCCATAAAAGCTAATAAGTCTTTTTTTGGTAAACCTAATAAGTTTAATAAATAAGATAGTCGAACCCGGCCCCGCTAATTCGATAGGGAAATTTGGTAACCAATCACCAGGTCGGGTTTGAAAATCCTTAGACCCTCGTTTACGAATTTGCCTAAAAATTTGTCAACCCAACCAGTCGAATCGATCTATATTAAATCGGGTTAGGTCAAGAAAATAAATTCAGAAAAAATGCTAAAGATGCGATTCGAACCCACGTTTAGCATGTTGGTCAACAAAACATTAAACATTACACCAATGTTGTGTATATGGCTGATTGTGTGCTTATTTTACATAAAATCATCATCTCTTTTAGCTATACTTGAGGTAATGATACTGCTAATTTGAGTTCAATTCCCTTTTTTTTTTTTTTCAGGAATGAACTTGTCGCACCCCCTCTCGAAGTCTTTACGTGGCGCTGTTCGGACGAGATGTGAGATGAAATTGGACTCATCTCACATAATACAATGAAGTCGCCACCCTATTTTTGTTTCTAAGGTTTAGGGAAACCTATTGTGTGATAACATGATAGAAAACAAAATAAATAAAACTAAGGCAACAAAAGAAAGGGTTTAAACCCGAGAACAACTGTTTGGGGTCGATTTATGGACTCGGGAAGGTGTTAGGCACCCGAGTCTCATCCAAAAGGTTACTAGATGGATAAAAGAGGTGTTTTAAATCATGCTTGAAAATTGTGAAAAGTTCTAAATTAGTGAACATGCGAATTAAGCAAATTAAATTCTAACATTTCTAAATAATCATGCATACGAATATATATGTGCAAAAAGTGTTGGAATAAATAAAAGGGTGAGAAAGGTGTACTTGTGAAGGGTGTCGGTTGATTAACCCTACAAAGTCGAGATTATTAGTACGGGAAAATGATAATCGATAAACAAATAAATATTTAACAATTTATTGTATGCAAACAAAATAATTATTTTTAACAATTAAACGCGAGCATAATAATTATTTAAATATTCAAAAGCGTGCAAAAATAAATAATTAAACAAAACGAACATGTGGTTAATCAGCATGATAAATAATGCGATGGGCCGAAAATGGGCTCAGCCTACTGGCCTCCTTCTCTTCCTTTCCTGCTTGGGAAAAACCAAGCCCGTCTCTTCCTCCGCTTGGGCCAAGGTGATACAATCCCAGGATGTATCATGCACCTACATGGCACATCGCATGTGAGCAACAAGCAGATGGACAAGCAAATGGAGTCCGATTTGGGATCACAGAGGCTTGATGGAAACCTTGATGAGTTATATATATTGTGTCCAAATTTTAGGATGATTGTACGAGTGGATCGTCCAAGAGATCAAGCCTACATTTTCGCTGATAGTGGTCCTACTCGAACTAGGACTCGCGGACGCACCAGGCGACGGAGAGCGAGACAAGGCGGACCAAAACGAATCCGAAAAGGGCGTTCTTTATGGAATAAGGCAACGCAAAGAAATGAGACCTAGTGTCGATCTTATGCATGGCAAAAATCAGAGTACAACTCACTGTCAAGTTTATTAAGATTGACTTTAAAGACAAAATCTTAGGGAATTTGTAAAAGATAATTAATTATTCTATTCGCATGAGATGAAGTTGTCCATATATTTTGTAAGGTTAGCTTGTGATCCCCGAGAACCAGCTTTTTCTAAGGTCGATATTAAATTTTATTTCAACACACTTCTTATGTGATTGTTCAATAATATCCAAATTATCCTTTCAAAAAAATTAATATCCAAATTATAAAAGAAAAAAGCGTAAAATTATCAAAAACAAAATCTATAAAAAAATGTCCATAAAAGCTAATAAGTCTTTTTTTGGTAAACCTAATAAGTTTAATAAATAAGATAGTCGAACCCGGCCCCGCTAATTCGATAGGGAAATTTGGTAACCAATCACCAGGTCGGGTTTGAAAATCCTTAGACCCTCGTTTACGAATTTGCCTAAAAATTTGTCAACCCAACCAGTCGAATCGATCTATATTAAATCGGGTTAGGTCAAGAAAATAAATTCAGAAAAAATGCTAAACATGCGATTCGAACCCACGTTTAGCATGTTGGTCAACAAAACATTAAACATTACACCAATGTTGTGTATATGGCTGATTGTGTGCTTATTTTACATAAAATCATCATCTCTTTTAGCTATACTTGAGCTAATGATACTGCTAATTTGAGTTCAATTCCCTTTTTTTTTCTTTCAGGAATGAACTTGTCGCACCCCCTCTCGAAGTCTTTACGTGGCGCGGTTCGGACGAGATGTGAGATGAAATTGGACTCATCTCACATAATGCAATGAAGTCGCCACCCTATTTTTGTTTCTAAGGTTTAGGGAAACCTATTGTGTGATAACATGATAGAAAACAAAATAAATAAAACTAAGGCAACAAAAGAAAGGGTTTAAACCCGAGAACAACTGTTTGGGGTCGATTTATGGACTCGGGAAGGTGTTAGGCACCCGAGTCTCATCCAAAAGGTTACTAGATGGATAAAAGAGGTGTTTTAAATCATGCTTGAAAATTGTGAAAAGTTCTAAATTAGTGAACATGCGAATTAAGCAAATTAAATTCTAACATTTCTAAATAATCATGCACACGAATATATATGTGCAAAAAGTGTTGGAATAAATAAAAGGGTGAGAAAGGTGTACTTGTGAAGGGTGTCGGTTGATTAACCCTACAAAGTCGAGATTATTAGTACGGGAAAATGATAATCGATAAACAAATAAATATTTAACAATTTATTCTATGCAAACAAAATAATTATTTTTAACAATTAAACGCGAGCATAATAATTATTTAAATATTCAAAAGCGTGCAAAAACAAATAATTAAACAAAACGAACATGTGGTTAATCAGCATGATAAATAATGCGATGGGCCGAAAATGGGCTCAGCCTACTGGCCTCCTTCTCTTCCTTTCCTGCTTGGGAAAAACCAAGCCCGTCTCTTCCTCCGCTTGGGCCAAGGTGATACAATCCCAGGATGTATCATGCACCTACATGGCACATCGCATGTGAGCAACAAGCAGATGGACAAGCAAATGGAGTCCGATTTGGGATCACAGAGGCTTGATGGAAACCTTGATGAGTTATATATATTGTGTCCAAATTTCAGGATGATTCTATGAGTGGATCGTCCAAAAGATCAAGCCTACATTTTCGCTGATAGTGGTCCTACTCGAACTAGGACTCGCGGACGCACCAGGCGACGGAGAGCGAGACAAGGCGGACCAAAACGAATTCGAAAAGGGCATTCTTTATGGAATAAGGCAACGCAAAGAAATGAGACCTAGTGTCGATCTTATGCATGGCAAAAATCAGAGTACAACTGATTGATGGTTTATTTTGGATGTTTTATCTTCTCTTTTATTATTAATTGAGATGATAAGTTTGCTACTTTAAGCCCTTTTGCTTCCTTTCTTATTATACAGCCTTTGGAACATCAATCTGAAGGAAAGGAGCAGAAAGCTTGAAGATTAGATCTTAAATCAATCATTTGGTGATGGAGTCCCGTTTTCAGCTTTGCTGCCTTGAATTTGGTCCATTCGTCCCTAGGCCTCGACAAGAAGCAACCTTCCGGAATCCCAGCTGGACTTACACTGACCATGTTTTTCCGTGCTTCAATTAATTATTCTCTAGTGCATTTCCTGTCTTCTTGGGACTCATTTTTATCAGACACTAGACTTCTTGGGCCACTCTTTGTTATTCTCTTGAGCTTACAAACGTCCTTGGAAGAATGCATCAAACATTCTTCCTTATTTTAAGGGAATGTTCCCACTAGTTTACAACCACTTTGAAGACAAGATTTTGGGAGCTTGTGAGCTAGTGTTGACTGACCTTGGAGAGGAGCATGCAGGCAGAGAGAGGACCATTTAAGATAGCATTTTCGGACTGAAGAGAGCATGAGGAAAAAGGAGGACAGTAGAGAGCAAGAGAGGAGAAAATCAGCATTTCTCACATTTTCCAGATTTTTCAGCTTTTCTTTGTATTTTCGGATTTTAACTTCTTTTGCTGTTTTGATTGGTTGTAATTAATTCCTCCAATTCCTGGTAGGGATTGAGAGGTTAACAATTCCCGTT
Source organism: Viola odorata (assembly GCA_963691705.1). Lineage (NCBI taxonomy): Eukaryota > Viridiplantae > Streptophyta > Magnoliopsida > Malpighiales > Violaceae > Viola > Viola odorata. The sequence goes on from OY829546.1 coordinate 32,809,958, forward strand.
TGTTTTGAGACTATGTTGATCTTAATAAAAACGTTTTTTCATATTTCTCTCCTTCTTGTTTTAACTCCAATTTATTCATGTTTAAGTTTGAGTTTGGCCAACTTGGATTTTGATTTGAATGATTAGCGTCAGTTCTCTTGTGATTAAATCACTCTTAGAGAACAGTAGTAGACGAATCAGCAGGGCATGAGGTGTATTTGCTTGGTCTAAGCTGATAGAAGGAACTGAACTAGACTACCCTCCCATCCCGAGGCCTTGAGAAGGGCCGACCTAGGTGACAGCTGGGTCAAGTGCCAGACTAGACCAGACTTGTGGATGACGAACAGCTACCATGTCTAGAAGAGGGACCTCACTGTTTTTAATCAGTCTCTCAAGTTCTTCCATAAGTATTCTGATTCCTTTGTAGAAGGCTCTGCATAGCCAAGGCAAAGTGGCAGATTAGAATCTTAGGATGAACTTAGGAAGATTAGGGTATTTAAAATGAAGTGATTCTTTTAAATACTTTTGTAGCAGGTTGGGAATCTAGTGTGAGCTGGTTCCACAACTTCTTCTATGAAACCGTTTTGAAAATACTTTTGTCAATGATCAACAACGTGGAATTGTTACCTCAAGAGATCTCTACTGGGAACAATATTTCCCTCATCCTTGCACTCTCTTTGTCTTTACTTTTTTTCGTTTCTTATTTTCTATTTGTATTTTGTGCATGGTCGACTCGTCCCGAGGCCTTGGGATGAAGCGACCATGTCTGCTGCTGTTTTTTATTTTCTTGTCATTTATTTTCTTGTACTGTTTTGACCTCCCCCTTTATTTTGTTCAGTTGGTTTGGTTGTTTGCAGGAGAATAAACATTAGGCCGATAGTCCCTGTGTTCGATCCTCTTACCGCTGTGCACAATCCTTTTTGTTGCTTAGTGATAAGTTGTAATTTTATTTATGATTGGATTCGACACCCCATCAACAACTCACTGTCAAGTTTATTAAGATTGACTTTAAAGACAAAATCTTAGGGAATTTGTAAAAGATAATTAATCATTCTATTCGCATGAGATGAAGTTGTCCATATATTTTGTAAGGTTAGCGTGTGATCCCCGAGAACCAGCTTTTTCTAAGGTCGATATTAAATTTTATTTCAACACACTTCTTATGTGATTGTTCAATAATATCCAAATTATCCTTTCAAAAAAATTAATATCCAAATTATAAAAGAAAAAAGCGTAAAATTATCAAAAACAAAATCTATAAAAAAATGTCCATAAAAGCTAATAAGTCTTTTTTTGGTAAACCTAATAAGTTTAATAAATAAGATAGTCGAACCCGGCCCCGCTAATTCGATAGGGAAATTTGGTAACCAATCACCAGGTCGGGTTTGAAAATCCTTAGACCCTCGTTTACGAATTTGCCTAAAAATTTGTCAACCCAACCAGTCGAATCGATCTATATTAAATCGGGTTAGGTCAAGAAAATAAATTCAGAAAAAATGCTAAACATGCGATTCGAACCCACGTTTAGCATGTTGGTCAACAAAACATTAAACATTACACCAATGTTGTGTATATGGCTGATTGTGTGCTTATTTTACATAAAATCATCATCTCTTTTAGCTATACTTGAGGTAATGATACTGCTAATTTGAGTTCAATTCCCTTTTTTTTTCTTTCAGGAATGAACTTGTCGCACCCCCTCTCGAAGTCTTTACGTGGCGCGGTTCGGACGAGATGTGAGATGAAATTGGACTCATCTCACATAATGCAATGAAGTCGCCACCCTATTTTTGTTTCTAAGGTTTAGGGAAACCTATTGTGTGATAACATGATAGAAAACAAAATAAATAAAACTAAGGCAACAAAAGAAAGGGTTTAAACCCGAGAACAACTGTTTGGGGTCGATTTATGGACTCGGGAAGGTGTTAGGCACCCGAGTCTCATCCAAAAGGTTACTAGATGGATAAAAGAGGTGTTTTAAATCATGCTTGAAAATTGTGAAAAGTTCTAAATTAGTGAACATGCGAATTACGCAAATTAAATTCTAACATTTCTAAATAATCATGCACACGAATATATATGTGCAAAAAGTGTTGGAATAAATAAAAGGGTGAGAAAGGTGTACTTGTGAAGGGTGTCGGTTGATTAACCCTACAAAGTCGAGATTATTAGTACGGGAAAATGATAATCGATAAACAAATAAATATTTAACAATTTATTCTATGCAAACAAAATAATTATTTTTAACAATTAAACGCGAGCATAATAATTATTTAAATATTCAAAAGCGTGCAAAAACAAATAATTAAACAAAACGAACATGTGGTTAATCAGCATGATAAATAATGCGATGGGCCGAAAATGGGCTCAGCCTACTGGCCTCCTTCTCTTCCTTTCCTGCTTGGGAAAAACCAAGCCCGTCTCTTCCTCCGCTTGGGCCAAGGTGATACAATCCCAGGATGTATCATGCACCTACATGGCACATCGCATGTGAGCAACAAGCAGATGGACAAGCAAATGTAGTCCGATTTGGGATCACAGAGGCTTGATGGAAACCTTGATGAGTTATATATATTGTGTCCAAATTTTAGGATGATTCTATGAGTGGATCGTCCAAAAGATCAAGCCTACATTTTCGCTGATAGTGGTCCTACTCGAACTAGGACTCGCGGACGCACCAGGCGACGGAGAGCGAGACAAGGCGGACCAAAACGAATTCGAAAAGGGCATTCTTTATGGAATAAGGCAACGCAAAGAAATGAGACCTAGTGTCGATCTTATGCATGGCAAAAATCAGAGTACAACTCACTGTCAAGTTTATTAAGATTGACTTTAAAGACAAAATCTTAGGGAATTTGTAAAAGATAATTAATCATTCTATTCGCATGAGATGAAGTTGTCCATATATTTTGTAAGGTTAGCTTGTGATCCCCGAGAACCAGCTTTTTCTAAGGTCGATATTAAATTTTATTTCAACACACTTCTTATGTGATTGTTCAATAATATCCAAATTATCCTTTCAAAAAAATTAATATCCAAATTATAAAAGAAAAAAGCGTAAAATTATCAAAAACAAAATCTATAAAAAAATGTCCATAAAAGCTAATAAGTCTTTTTTTGGTAAACCTAATAAGTTTAATAAATAAGATAGTCGAACCCGGCCCCGCTAATTCGATAGGGAAATTTGGTAACCAATCACCAGGTCGGGTTTGAAAATCCTTAGACCCTCGTTTACGAATTTGCCTAAAAATTTGTCAACCCAACCAGTCGAATCGATCTATATTAAATCGGGTTAGGTCAAGAAAATAAATTCAGAAAAAATGCTAAACATGCGATTTGAACCCACGTTTAGCACGTTGGTCAACAAAACATTAAACATTACACCAATGTTGTGTATATGGCTGATTGTGTGCTTATTTTACATAAAATCATCATCTCTTTTAGCTATACTTGAGGTAATGATACTGCTAATTTGAGTTCAATTCCCTTTTTTTTTCTTTCAGGAATGAACTTGTCGCACCCCCTCTCGAAGTCTTTACGTGGCGCGGTTCGGACGAGATGTGAGATGAAATTGGACTCATCTCACATAATGCAATGAAGTCGCCACCCTATTTTTGTTTCTAAGGTTTAGGGAAACCTATTGTGTGATAACATGATAGAAAACAAAATAAATAAAACTAAGGCAACAAAAGAAAGGGTCTAAACCCGAGAACAACTGTTTGGGGTTGATTTATGGACTCGGGAAGGTGTTAGGCACCCGAGTCTCATCCAAAAGGTTACTAGATGGATAAAAGAGGTGTTTTAAATCATGCTTGAAATTTGTGAAAAGTTCTAAATTAGTGAACATGCGAATTAAGCAAATTAAATTCTAACATTTCTAAATAATCATGCATACGAATATATATGTGCAAAAAGTGTTGGAATAAATAAAAGGGTGAGAAAGGTGTACTTGTGAAGGGTGTCGGTTGATTAACCCTACAAAGTCGAGATTATTAGTACGGGAAAATGATAATCGATAAACAAATAAATATTTAACAATTTATTGTATGCAAACAAAATAATTATTTTTAACAATTAAACGCGAGCATAATAATTATTTAAATATTCAAAAGCGTGCAAAAATAAATAATTAAACAAAACGAACATGTGGTTAATCAGCATGATAAATAATGCGATGGGCCGAAAATGGGCTCAGCCTACTGGCCTCCTTCTCTTCCTTTCCTGCTTGGGAAAAACCAAGCCCGTCTCTTCCTCCGCTTGGGCCAAGGTGATACAATCCCAGGATGTATCATGCACCTACATGGCACATCGTATGTGAGCAACAAGCAGATGGACAAGCAAATGGAGTCCGATTTGGGATCACAGAGGCTTGATGGAAACCTTGATGAGTTATATATATTGTGTCCAAATTTCAGGATGATTCTATGAGTGGATCGTCCAAAAGATCAAGCCTACATTTTCGCTGATAGTGGTCCTACTCGAACTAGGACTCGCGGACGCACCAGGCGACGGAGAGCGAGACAAGGCGGACCAAAACGAATCCGAAAAGGGCATTCTTTATGGAATAAGGCAACGCAAAGAAATGAGACCTAGTGTCGATCTTATGCATGGCAAAAATCAGAGTACAACTCACTGTCAAGTTTATTAAGATTGACTTTAAAGACAAAATCTTAGGGAATTTGTAAAAGATAATTAATTATTCTATTCGCATGAGATGAAGTTGTCCATATATTTTGTAAGGTTAGCTTGTGATCCCCGAGAACCTGCTTTTTCTAAGGTCGATATTAAATTTTATTTCAACACACTTCTTATGTGATTGTTCAATAATATCCAAATTATCCTTTCAAAAAAATTAATATCCAAATTATAAAAGAAAAAAAGCGTAAAATTATCAAAAACAAAATCTATAAAAAAATGTCCATAAAAGCTAATAAGTCTTTTTTTGGTAAACCTAATAAGTTTAATAAATAAGATAGTCGAACCCGGCCCCGCTAATTCGATAGGGAAATTTGGTAACCAATCACCAGGTCGGGTTTGAAAATCCTTAGACCCTCGTTTACGAATTTGCCTAAAAATTTGTCAACCCAACCAGTCGAATCGATCTATATTAAATCGGGTTAGGTCAAGAAAATAAATTCAGAAAAAATGCTAAACATGCGATTCGAACCCACGTTTAGCATGTTGGTCAACAAAACATTAAACATTACACCAATGTTGTGTATATGGCTGATTGTGTGCTTATTTTACATAAAATCATCATCTCTTTTAGCTATACTTGAGGTAATGATACTGCTAATTTGAGTTCAATTCCCTTTTTTTTTCTTTCAGGAATGAACTTGTCGCACCCCCTCTCGAAGTCTTTACGTGGCGCGGTTCGGACGAGATGTGAGATGAAATTGGACTCATCTCACATAATGCAATGAAGTCGCCACCCTATTTTTGTTTCTAAGGTTTAGGGAAACCTATTGTGTTATAACATGATAGAAAACAAAATAAATAAAACTAAGGCAATAAAAGAAAGGGTTTAAACCCGAGAACAACTGTTTGGGGTCGATTTATGGACTCGGGAAGGTGTTAGGCACCCGAGTCTCATCCAAAAGGTTACTAGATGGATAAAAGAGGTGTTTTAAATCATGCTTGAAAATTGTGAAAAGTTCTAAATTAGTGAACATGCGAATTAAGCAAATTAAATTCTAACATTTCTAAATAATCATGCATACGAATATATATGTGCAAAAAGTGTTGGAATAAATAAAAGGGTGAGAAATGTGTACTTGTGAAGGGTGTCGGTTGATTAACCCTACAAAGTCGAGATTATTAGTACCGGAAAATGATAATCGATAAACAAATAAATATTTAACAATTTATTGTATGCAAACAAAATAATTATTTTTAACAATTAAACGCGAGCATAATAAATATTTAAATATTCAAAAGCGTGCAAAAATAAATAATTAAACAAAACGAACATGTGGTTAATCATCATGATAAATAATGCGATGGGCCGAAAATGGGCTCAGCCTACTGGCCTCCTTCTCTTCCTTTCCTGCTTGGGAAAAACCATGCCCGTCTCTTCCTCCGCTTGGGCCAAGGTGATACAATCCCAGGATGTATCATGCACCTACATGGCACATCGCATGTGAGCAACAAGCAGATGGAGAAGCAAATCGAGTCCGATTTGGGATCACAGAGGCTTGATGGAAACCTTGATGAGTTATATATATTGTGTCCAAATTTTAGGATGATTCTATGAGTGGATCGTCCAAAAGATCAAGCCTACATTTTCGCTGACAATGGTCCTACTCGAAATAGGACTCTCGGACGCACCAGGCGACGGTGAGCGAGACAAGGCGGACCAAAATGAATTCGAAAATGGATTTCTTTATGGATTCTGAAACCTGAGGATGTTATCTTTCGTTTGGAGCAAGTTTTTACTCATTTGGACTAGCGGATTGAAAGTTATGTCAGTCGATATTTTCTTACTCAAAATGAACGCACAACAGTCCTCGAGTGGCAGATTGCGTCGAGCCTTGACGTGATCACATCAACTCTTGGCGTGATCATGCCCAAAACAGAAGCATGCAAGGATTGGATCCTGGAGATGATAGCGTGATCACGCCCAAAATAGAGAGTTGGGCGTGGTGATCCCGTGATCACGCTAACGAGCCCTGTTTACGCCAAGAAGGAAATTTCCAAGTTTCCTTTTTCTTAATTAGTTATTAATTAGTTTGGATTTATTTATAATTACTTTAATTAATTAATTAGGAGTTCATTTAGAAGAAGGACTTTTATTGTAAGAATTTAGGGTTTCTCTTATTTAAAGGAGCCAACTTTTTCATTGTAACTTACGTTATCTTTTCAATCAAAATTCAGAGAGAATTTTCTCAATTGTTCCTCGTGAACCTTGTCCCTCATTGAGTCCGAACACTCGATTAGGATAGCAAGTAAAACCCGAAAGTTCATCCCATTAGTTCTTTTACTCTAGGTTGGTTCTCCCAAGTATGAGTTCAGGGTTAGAGATCCGAATTAAGAAGCTCACTTGTTTAGTTAGGGTTGGCTAGCACAGGTTGTTAGTAGGGTTAAACACTCAAGTTGAGTTATTTATCTTCCGCAATGAAATCCAAGCCTAGAACTAGATCGGATACGTGCTACGAGCCTCGGGTGACCTAGGATCGTATCAGTTGGTAGCGGAGCAAAGGCGTTCTACGGTTTGGTATCTATCCATCTATCCTTTACTGTTTTTATTTGTTTTCAATTGTTGAGATTGATTCTTCTTCTTCCCGATCTAAAATCAATCTCCTTGCATACCGTATGTTAGTTAATTGTGTGTCGAGTCGATCTAGGAGTTCTAGATCTTGTTTGCGTATTTGTGTGTGCAAATCGTTGTGCGATTTGTGTGTCTTTTAATTATTTAATTTCTGTCCACAAAAGAGTCACAAAATACCAAAAAGAGTCGTTCTTATTTTTGTTTAAGCTAAAAGCATAAAAAAAGTCACAAAAAATAGAAAATAGAAAAGAAACAAAATACAAGATACTACAAGGTGTTGACGTTGCAATGCAGAAAGAATTATCCAATTTGTTGGTCGGATTCAAAAGATATCAAAGATACAAATAGAAAACCCTAGATTGCACACATACACATCATTCACGATTTTGTGAATTATTTTGAGTAATTCGAGCCAACTTGAGCTTTTATTGATTCCTAACATTATCTTCTACTCCAGTTGTGTATTTGTTTAGTTGATTTCTCTTGCAACTAATCAAGTATTCAACATCCAAAATTCTTCCGAAGCTAGTTGTTTTTGTATGTCTTCTTGGTAGCCTTTTCTTTGAAACTCTATAGAGACAAAGTGAGTGATTTTGTGAGAGCAATAGAGAGATTAAACACAAGAGTAAACACATGAGGGAGTGCTAGTTTTTAGGATAATTTTACGCTTGTTTCTTTAGTGTTGTGAATTTTAGGAATCACATGATGTCTTACACGTGATGGCGTGAAAAGAAATGGTATGAGGATTATGCCTATTAGAGGTGGGACAGAATGGATGAGAAGAGAAGAGTCTCGATTGATTTTAGGGCAAAGACTGAGACATATAAAAAAAGAATGCCAAGTAAGCGTTTGTTCCAAAACGCTACTGGTGCCACGAACTCTCACGCATTTGGTATGCCACGACTGGATAATAAAAATAAGAGTTCACTTGATAATCTTATCGAGAGAGATAAGGGCCACGAAGAGGTAGTACTTAGGCGCACATACGAGCCAAGGGTTGCCGAGGTGAACCCTAGGCGCACTCCACAACGCGAGACCTTAATGTGCGACAAGGATAACCCCAACACATGCTTGGCGAGAGATGTTCCTTCTCCAACTCGTGTGCGAACACGAGATATATATTTCCACACGTACACAGGTTGAGGACACACTTCGATTCAATGTCCCAACAATAAGACTCCTGCTGAGTGTTTGGCTTTTCTCTCGAAGAAGCTCACACGTAAAGTAGACCATGGGACGAAGAAGTGTATTCAAGTTGAAGATTCCAAGACTACTCATCCACAACATGTTCTTAGCAACAACGATAAGACTAAGGGGACTCAGTTGGCTGCCCCTAGTAGTAGTGTTGCGAGTGCACAAGGTGAGATGGTAGCAATTGATGATGGACATGTGACGGCCTTATCCAAGAATGCTAAGGCGCTTGTTGAGCGTGATGTGAGTGAAAACAACTTTTGCCAAAATTGAGAGAATTAAAAACATTGAGGGCAAAAGAGGAGTGTTGAGCGAAAAGAAAGAGGGAATTAGTGAGCGAAACAACCCCCATGAAAAGAGTGAGCATGGGAAGAGAGATAGTGAGAAAAATAGCTCACATGAAAAAAAAAGGCATGTGAAGAGTGAAAACGAGTGTGAGAGAGGAAAACATTTGCATGAAAAGAGTAAGCATGCAGAGAGTGGCATTGAGAAATCAAAAGGAGAGGAGAAATAAAAGAAATTGAGTTTTTATACCAGAGAGAGAGAAGTGAGGAATGCATTATGTGCATACAAAATTCATTTTGGCGCACGCCCATCAAAAACTTTTTTTTTTCCATTGTGCTTTCACCCTTATAACCCTATTTCGTTTGAATTTTTTCCTATTGGTATTTCTTCTCTTGTGCAGGTAATTCAAGGTGTAATTCCACAGAAGAAGTTCCATAACTTGCTGCCAATTAAAAGGAAGGAACGCCATATGGATTTAGTGACCGGTTCGACTAACACTAGCCAGCAAGGTAATGTGTATCTTTCCTTTCTTAGTGCGAAATTGCTTGAATTTTTACCTACATTTGCACTTTATATTCATTCTATTATTGGTGAAGTTCATAATGATTTTGCGTCTAAGTTGACATGGCTTGAGGGAGCTCTATTCAAGCGCAAACACTTATATAGGTCGCATGACCTTTTGCGGAACTTTGATGTGCATGATGCAATTAATGGTTGTTTGATGAGTTGCTGTAATATAATTCGAAATACTAACCTAATGTGTACGGATGTTATGCTTTCACATGATGCTCCTTTGAGTTTTGTTAGTAGTTTGGATGAAAAGCCCCTTAACGCAAAGTTGCTTGAGTTTCCATAGGAATTTGATCCTTATGCTAATAATTCTAATTCTGTCTACAATGATTATTTGTTTAAAACAGAGCCTAAGTCTTGTAAGCATGAAGAATATTATTTCAAGCGACGCTTATGTATGTCTCAATGTCTTTTGCAAAATTTAGTTATGTTTGAGCTGCATTGTGGTAGCTTGAGGGACCACGGTGACGCGACTAATTTTACTAACATATACTTGAAAAATGTTATGCTTTTATATGGATTGTATTTGTGTTTTCTTAGTAAGCAGGATGGAGAGTCTCTTAGCGACTTATAGAGGAAATTGTGGAGGAAGTCGAGCACGAAGATGCTAAATTGGACACCTTGTCAACCACAATTGGGAGTTTCTAACCGCATGGATAAAAGAATATTTGGTTCTGTATGGCATGTCTTGGTTTGTAATTATATATTTGCATGGGAAGAATGTCTTTCGTTTGTTTTATTTACTTACTACCTTATCACGCTTGCAATTATATTTGGTTTGTTGGTGAAACTCGTGTATTGTTTTATTCATATGACACCTTTCAGTTTGATGTTGCTGCTTTTGAGAGTGTTATTTAGTACAGGTGGCACCAAGGGAATCGAGGTGATGCGAATAGCCCATGGACAAGCCAAGCGCTATGGTGTGCGCTTGAATGTCAAGAAGGCATTTATGAGGAATCATGGAAGGAGGCACGAGTCCTTCAAGATACATACTTGGGTTTGGCAGTACTTACACCGGAGACAGTTTCCAAGCCACGTCTAAGCAGAGATGATCACATGGGGCGATGGTTTTATCCAACGTGTTACCATATTCAAAGACACCCCCACCGAGCTTGATTTACTAGGTTGGTATAATTCGTTTTGTGCTTATTTCAATGTTACTAACTTATTCTGGTTTATTGTAGGTGAGGTCTATGATTCGCGGAGGAATCCTTTCGAAGAGGGAGGGAATGATGCAAATCCTCACACATACCCTAGCGCATCAAGCGTCTTGCCCTTGAAGCGCAAGAGATGGCGAACAAGGAAGCGTAAGAGATGGCGAGTATGCTTTGAGCATATATTTGTGAGGCTGTCTTAGGCAGATTATGTTGAGCAAGATTCGAGGATGAATCTTTCCGAAGTTGGAGGCTAGATGAGCAGGTTTGGAAAAATGAAAAAGGAGAGGGAGTAGGCTTTTGAAAAAATGGAGAGGGAGAGGTTGAGGAGGTATTAAATGTTGGTATGGTTGTGGAAAGAAATGGAGAGGGAGAGGTTAAGAATGGATAAAGAAGATGAGATGGGTGTTTATATTTTATTCAGTTCGAGCTAACGGTAGGAGCAATCTCGCTTGAAATGAATAAAAACTCGAACAGAAAATTGTTAAAATGTAGATTAAAATGAAACAAAATAATTAGTAAAAATTAAGCAAAGAAAAGTTCAACATATGGTCCGATAAAGCTCGCTTGGAACTAATATAAGCTCGAACGGAAAAAATACAAAAATATGAAATAAACATAAAATAAATAGTAAATACACTGAAATAATAATAAAAAGGGATCGAGATTAAATAAAAACTAGCGAGTCGATAACGAAACAAAAACATGGAAAAAGTGGGTAGGTTATGGTAAAAATGTCAAAAATTGGGTAGCAACAGTTGCCCCCTCTTTACTGTCTTATAAAAAATAAGGTGTAACCGAGATTTTTGATGAGCACTAAAGATGGTTGCCCCTATACCACCGATGATTTTGAAAATGCAAAATGTAAATGCATACTTCCCTTAGAGTGGGGCGAACTGTAAATTTTGGTCCGAGCGAGGGTAGCACTCGTAGTCCCTATGTCGGTGCGAAAGGTAAAGTCACGTCCGGGCAAGGGTAGTACTCGTAGTCCTTAAGTTGGTGTGGAAAAGTAAATTCAGATCCAGTCAAGGGTAGCACTCGTAGTCCTTTCTCTGATGCAGAAAAGTAAACCTCACGTCCGGGCGAGGGTAGTACTCGCAACCTTACACTGGTGCAGAAAAGAAAACTTCATGTCCGGACGAGGGTAGTACTCGCAACCTTACACTGATGCAGGAAAATAAACTCACGTCCGGGCGAGGGTAGTACTCGTCCTTCACAGTTGCTTGGATGTTGGGGAAATGTTGGTCTTTTCTGATAGCGAGGAAGGATTTCTGATAGCGAGGGAAGATCTTTGATAGCGAGGGTTGTGAGTCAGATTCGGGCGAGGGTAGTAATCGTAGTCCGTTCACCTTGCTCGGATGTTGATAATTCTATCTTGCAAAAAATATGGATCAGTGCTCCAGGCTCAGTGTGACCGCTCACGAAATTTTAAGACATGGTGTAGGGACAGGACGTGAACACTTACTAAATTTTCAAAGATATGGTGTGGGGGCGTGGCCTTTCATATTTTTAAAGACATGATTATGGGGACGTGACCGCTCATATTTTTAAGACAGAATTGTGGGGGCGTGATCGCTCACAATGTTTAAAAGATAAGTTGTGGGGACGTGACCTTTCACAACGTTTAAAAGACGAGCTGTGGGGACGTGACCTTTCACAATGTTTAAAAAATGAGATGTGGGGACGTGACCTTTCACAACGTTTAAAAGACGAGATGTGGGGATGTGACCTTTCACAACGTTTAAAAGACAAGTTGTGGGGACGTGACCTTTCACAACATTTAAAAGACGAGCTGTGGGGACGTGACCTTTCACAACGTTTAGAAAATGAGCTATGGGACTGTGACCTTTCACAACGTTTAAAAGACAAGCTGAAAGCAACTAACCTTGATGTTGATACCAATGGGATGCTTTTCAGAAACGTAAATTGCACAAACGTAAAGTTACCTCCACTGATAAGCTAATGTGGAATTCACATTTGTAGAAAGGAAGATTTGACCCCGCTCGGGCGCTGATGCCCCTCAGAATTCTTTGCAGAAATCTGATTGCAACTCCGGATTTGGTGCAATCAGACTTTTCATGACCTGATTGGATTTGTTGGTGATGAGGGCAAGATCACGAGTTTTCATCGAAACCCATTTTATGAGATTTTGCCGAAGTTTGCTTCCATATTTATATCCTGCAAGTAAGAAAGGAAGCAAACACAAAGCAATGCGGATGGAAAAAGAGAGCAATTGATATACCGAAAAATAGTCAAGTATTCCCACACTACCCTAAGGCTTGCCCCTAAGCATTTTATCAAGATAAAAAAAACTTCCTTATCAAGAGAAGGTTCAACAAATTTAAGCATTTTTTGAGAACATGTCATCTAATTTCTATCATATAAGCATGCTTGATACAAGTCTAGAAAGCATCTGCATCTTGTTCAGGAGATAACGACCTCAAGGACAAGACTTTCCCACAACATTTAGATGTAAGGAATCCTCACCAGACATTGGTGTTTGTGCTCACGCTCAGAAACAAGGCCACGTGTTTACACTCATAAAAATGCAACAAACATAGCACAAAAATTAGATTTGCAATGTCAATCTGAGTAAAAAATGCACATGTATGGGCATTCTAATAATCGAAAGGAGTTTGAAAGAGAAAAGAAGGGCGTAGTGTATAAAAAAGGAAAGGAAGAATCTGTTTAGAAAGGGGTGCTTTTTAGCAGAAAGAAAAAAAAGTTTTAATGAGCAGTGGTTGTTGATTGGCCACGGCGAGGGTAAAGTGCACACATCCTTCAATCTTTGCTGGGGATGATTTTTCCCGAGATCATATTGTTCGTGAAGCGCACCAGTTCTTTGATCTTCGCTGGAGATGCTCCTTTCTGATCGTTTCGAGGACAAAGCGTACCAGTTCTTGAATCTTTGCTCCTTCTTGATCATTTTTGTTGGCGAAGCGCACAAGTTCTTGAGTCTTCGTTGGGGATGATCTCTTTTCCTTTTGAGATAATTTCTTGTTGACTCTGGACCATTTTTTGTACTTTCTTGTTGTGTTCTTTGAACACTTTTGTTTTTGTTTTTTTTTCAATTTTTTTATTTATTATTATTTTTTTCAATTAGCAAGCAAAGCAAGTACATTTTTTGTCTGGTCTTTCCTCATTTCTGATTTTGGGTAGCAGCCTTCAATTCTTGATTTCTTCGTCCTTCTTCTAGTGTTAACCATCAGCAATCGTTAGGGATTTCTCTTTTTCTTTTGTATCCCCTCTTTTACAGACCATACTTGATGTGCACCTTACCTTTGGTTAACAACCTCTGTTGGGTACTGGCCATTGACTAAAGGGGAGTTCAAGCGGAAATGAAAGGTTTTACAAGTGGCTTATGAATTGAATTTGTTCAAGGATAAGTGTTTGAAGGCAAAAAAAGTTGAGAAGATAAAAGAATGCAGAAGCAAAGAGCAAAGTCCAATGTCATCTTACTACTATCCCATTTCTGATGGTTCATGTACCCTGGATATTATAAAAATCTAACTAGCACTTAGTTTGGCATTTGCACTCATGAAAGAAATAAGGCGTGAAGGCCCAGAATGCTCACAAGGATATGTTTATGACTGCTTACGTCTAAAGCATGCTGCAAATATAAGGGCTAGCAGGTGAGATCATGCATGTCATATAATTTTAAATGGACGTACAAGTTATCCATGATGCAATAACATGATGAACATGCTCAATCTATGGAAGGTTTGAAAATTCGAGGGTAGGGCGGATTTTTATTAAGCAAAAGCAATATTTACAACCACGACGTCCAAAAAAGTCCTAAAAAGTTGCCCCCAATATAGAAAAAAGATTGTACAAAAAGTCTAAGACTAAAAGGAAAATGAACTTCCCAAAAAATGTGAGGCAGGAGTAGCGAAGGCAAGGAGGAGGATCGTTGAAGAGTTGGTAGGAGGAGGGTTGACGATCACGTTGCATCCTTTGAAAGAGATCCATCCGCTCTTGGTTAAGTGATTAACTTTTCCTCTAAGAGTAGAGTAGTTTTCTAGGGTGTGTCCCTGAGTTCTGGCATGGTACGTGCATCTAGCATCAGGATCATACCACTTTGGGTAAGGAGGTCGTATAGGTTGGATTGGGGTGGGCGCGATTAGCTCTACTGCCAAGAGATGCTCGTAAATTTCCCTCAATGGAATTGGGAGAGGTGGCAGTGGCTTCCGGTTCCAATGGGTATTTTGGTTCTTTGGCGGGCTATATGGCCTTGGTTGTGTAGGTAGTGGTATTTGTGGAACAGGTGAAAATGGACGCTTGTAGCTAGGTGGGTGGGAGATAAAGCTGACGTCTTCCTTCATAATAGGTGCTCTCTTGGGTGTTTCCTCTGGCGTGGAAACAACGATCCTTCCAGATTTAAGTCCTTGTTCAACCCTCTCTGCTACTAAGACCATGTCGGAAAAATTGTTTGACGAATTGGAGATGAGATAGTTGTAGTAAGGAACCTTGAAAGTGTTCACGAAAATGGATATGAGTTCCTTGTCGCTTAGAGGGGGAGAAATTCTGGCAGCAAGTTCTCTCCACCTTTGAGCGTAAACCTTCACCGACTCGTCGGCCTTCTTTTCAAGGTTCTGCAGATTAGAACGGTCCGGAGCAACCTCCATTTTGAACTTGTATTGTTTGAAGAAAACATTAGACAAGTCTCTCCAAGTCTTGATTCTCTTTCTATCAAGACTCATATACCAGGTTAAAGCATGTTTGGTCAGACTCTCTCAGAACAGATGGATCAACAAGGGGTCATTCTGCATCACCTCAGCCATTTTGTTGCAATAGACCTTGAGGTGAGTTTTGGGGCACTCAATCCCAGTATACTTCTCAAATTCTGGAATCTTGAATTTCTAGGGCATTGTTATCCCTGGTACCATGCACATGTCAGCAGGATTTGTAGGATCGAAGGGATCCGTTCCTTCGGCAGCCCTCAGTCTTTCCTCTAATAGGCTCAACCTGTCAATACTTGGCCCCTCCGCTTTAATAGTGCCAGAACTAGTGGTCGGCGGATATCCTACGGAGACCAGTGGCTGTGTCTGAATGCCACTAGGAGGTTGAGTTCCCAAAGGTAGGGGAACTGTGATTTGAGTGGAATGGCCCTGCGCCGGGTGGACATACTGGGATTCTGGGTTGATCTCCTTCTTACCGAGATCAAGAATGGGCCTAGTCAACGGAGGATCAAGAAGTGCATCACCATGTCCAATGGTGCCAATTGCAGCATTTGAGACAATTGGTGTAACGAACTGAAAGGGGTTTAGACTAAGGAAAGAGGGTTGCCATTTCCAATGGACTCCTTCACCAGAAAATGATGGGGGCATGGAAGTACCAGCGACCACAGAGGAAGCGGTTGACCCTACTGGTCCCGCTGATATGTGCATGGTCCCCGGGATCGTTATACCACCGAACTACAAGATCCCCGACTTAGAAAAGTATATTGCCGAGTGCCCAAAGACCCACCTCAAAGCATATTGCAATAAGATGGCAAAGATGATCCACAACGAGCCATTGTTGATTCATCTGTTTCGAGAAAGCTTAACCAAACACGCCCTACCTTGGTATATGGGTCTGGAAAGAGCCAGGATCAGGATATGGAGAGACCTGTCCGATGCCTTCTTCAAACAATACAAATCCAACATGAAGGTAGCTCCTGACCGCGCCGACCTGCAAGATTTGGAAAAGAAAATCGGCGAGTCCGTGAAAACCTATGCTGAGATATGGAGAGAGTTTGCTTCCAGAATCTCTCCTCCTTTAAGTGACAAGGAACTCTTGTCGATTTTCTTGCACACCTTCAAAGCTCCCTACTACACCTACCTGATCTCGAATCCATGAAACAGTTTCTCCGACATGGTCCTAATTGCCGAAAGAGTCGAGCAAGGGATTAAGTCCGGATGAATCATAACTTCGGCACTAAATTCTGCACCAAAGAAGACGCCCGTCGTGAAAAGAGATGTTGGATTTGTCACCCGTCGTGAAAAGAGATATTGAATGTCATGGCTTACACTCAAGTAGGGAACAGATGCGAGCAGCGCAAGAGGAACGGGATCAGATGGCAGAGGAAAGGGATGATTTCGTAGCCCATCAATGTTACCTAGAAGTCCAGATGATTAAGTTAGAAAGGCATAGTAAGCACACTATCCGCATGCAAGCGACAAAACAGAAAATGACCCTCAAGGACTTTAAGGAACGTTCGAACAACGAAATCCGTAAGAAAGAAGCATCAAGTGCCATAATTGAAGGAAAAAATTTAGTGATAAAGATCTTGACTACTCATGCAGACTTGGGGGACAGGAAGAGCCAGGCACTGGAAAGGAGAGAGATGAAGCTACCACCGAATTCCCACCGGGTTTTTATCCCACTCAAATAGCAGGACCTCCCTCTTCGCTCGCCGTCGCTGGACCTTCAGTACCTCGGCCACTTTCTGGTCCCGAGGGCCAATGGAAATGGATTAATCCCTTCACTGTACCCACCGCTGCAAATCCTATGGTTAGTACGGGTGAAGAAATTGCTACGTCACTTCAGCGCCTTTCAACCAACCCTGCCGTGGACTCTGGAAAAAGACAGGCCCACCTAGAAGCCTCGTATCTCCCTCTCCTTCCGCCAAGCACAGTTCCCGGACCTGTGGGAATTCGGCCTCCTGCTTCCTACCCGGTACAACCTCAGTTCTCGCTGGAACCTCTACTACCCTTTGGTTCTAACCCCATTATGACTGAGAAACTGAAAAGTGACAAACTGAATCTGCTCGAAGAAAGACTTAGAGCGATCGAAGGGGCTTATCCGTTTGACCCTAGTGGTCCCGCTGATATGTGCATGGTCCCCGGGATAGTTATACCACCGAAGTACAAGATCCCCGACTTTGAAAAGTATACCACTGAGTGCCCAAAGACCCACCTTAGAGCATATTGCAATAAGATGGCAAAGATGATCCACAACGAGCCATTGTTGATTCATCTGTTTCGAGAAAGCTTAACCAAACACGCCCTAACTTGGTATATGGGTCTAGACAGAGCCAGGATTAGGACGTGGAGAGACCTGTCCGATGCCTTCTTTAAACAATACAAATTTAAAATCGACGGGTCCGTGAAAACCTACGCTCAGAGATGGAGAGAGTTGGCTTCCAAAATCTCTCCTCCTTTAAGTGACAAGGAACTCTTGTAAATTTTCTTGCACACCTTCAAAGCTCCCTACTACACCTACCTGATCTCGAATCCGTGAAACAGTTTCTCCGACATGGTCCTAATTGACGAAAGAGTCGACCAAGGGATTAAGTCCGGACGAATCATAACTTCAGCACCAAAGTCTGCACCAAAGAAGGTGCCCGTCGTGAAAAGAGATGTTGGATTTGTCGCTCCCCAAGCTAATCACAGGCAATCATTTCCACCACCTCCGCCTTATCTATCGCCACCGCCCTATCATCCGCCACCGCTATATCAACCCACCTTCTTTTCGTTTGCCTCACCACTTGTTGCTAATATCGCGCCTCAAAATCCTACACCATGTCTACATTTCCCACCATCTCCAGCACAAACATTACAACCCATACAACCTAATCCATATAACCCACCAAAGGACCCAAATAACCAAAACACGTCAAACAATTAGTGGAACCGAGAGCCATTGCCTCCTCTTCCTCTTCCCGCGGGAGAAATCTACAAACATCTCTTGGCAGCCGGACAGATCATACCAGTTCCATCTCAGCCCCAATTGCCTCCTTAGCCGAAATGGTATGATCTCAACGTAAGATGCGAATACCACGCTGGAGCCCCGGGTCACACTCTGGAAAACTGCTTCGCCTTCAAAGCAAAAGTTCATCACTTGATCAAAAGTGGATGGGTCTCTTTCGAAGGGTTAGCTAAAGGACCCAACACATCCACTAACCCTCTCCCTAATCATTCTCAAGGAAATGGAGGGGTAAACATCATCTCAGTAGGAGAAAGCAACGACCCTTTTTCTTTGGTATCAAGTTGGCCACAAGAATAGCTTTTCCTGGCCTTAGCTCGAGGAGGATATATTCCATATTCAAAAATCAATCCAAGTCATTGTGTGTACTGCATGGGAAACAACGGTCATGAGATCCAAGGCTGAGAGTTGTTTGCAGGAAAGGTGAGACAACTCTCGGGTTTCGGAGTAATACAAACCCAGAAAGCGACCCATGGGAAAAGATCCATTAATGTCATCGGAGATGAATTTCCTATCCCACATTTGCATAACTCCAAAGGAACCCCACCCCCACTCCAAATCATCCAAAAGAAAAGGTCGACTTCATCATACAAATGGTTCTCCACGCGCCGCGATGAGGGCGACCGTGAGATTGACACCCTGGGCCAGCCTTCCGGGAAATTCGACTATCTTGTCAGGTATTCTGCACCACCCTCCCACTCTAGTGCAGCGTCATTGCCATCCTCTTGAAAATCTCCAGATTCTGAATCGTACCCTTCACCGACGTGGTCACCTCCCCCGTTTCCTTTGAAGGAAATCTACGCAAGCCTCCTGGCAGATTACGCCATCCCCGCTCTCACCTCAACCAATTCCTTACCCTAGTTGGTATGATCCAAAGGTTAGCTGCGAATATCACACCGGAACCTGAGGACACTCCCTGGAAGACTGTTTCGTGTTTAGAGAAAAGGTTGATCATTTGACCAAACGCGGATGAACCTCTTCCAAAAATCTAGCAAAAGGTCCTGACGTGGCAACCAGTCCTCTACCGCACCATAATCCGGGGGTGAACGGCATTTTTTCGAAGAAATCAACGATTCGCTCCCTTCAGTGAAGGAAGTGCCCAAAGAAGAACTTTTCTTTGCATTGGCTAAAAGTGGACACCTACCATACCTAGAGAATAATCAGGCCCAATGCCTATTTTGCCAAGGGGAAAGCAAGCACGAAATCCAGGATTGCAGACTTTTTTGGCAGAAAGTCAAGCAACTTACAACATTCGGGATCATTCGGACCGAAGGGAAAACCAGAGGAGCAATCAACGCCATCGAGGACAATTCTCCAGCACCCTATTCCTTTGAATATGTGGCCCAAATAGGGAATACGGCCATGACCCCACGCAAAGTGGTGTTCTCATTTGCTGTGAATACTCCTAGCTAAGACTTACACACGGTCCCATTTAACTACGGATACACGGTGGTCACCACCCCTCCTGTCGTCACATCAACAGGGCTCGCTATCGGCGAAACCTCTCATATCGGGGGCATGACCCGCACCGGAAGGTTCTACATATCGGAGGAAGTAGAGAAACAACGACAAGCCAAAGGAAAAAATCCTTTGGTCTACGAAGAGGCAGTAAAAGAGACACAAAGATTTAACAAACCTGTAATCGAGGACGAGACAACTAAGTTCGTCAAAATCATGAAACAGAGCGAGTTCATAATCATCGAACAACTAAAGAAAACCCCGGCTCACATTTCCATCATGGAGCTAATACTTACTTCAGAACCTCATCGCCAAGCTCTCTTAAAAGTCTTGAAACAAGCTTTCCTAACTACGGAAGGGGTGGAAAACCTTGTTAGAAGAATTCAAGCCCTAAGCAGTATTTCCTTCTCCGAAGGAGAGATCGACCCCGCAGGAAGAGGTCACAACAAGGCCCTATACATCACGATAGAATGTCATAGCAAAGGCCCTGATTGATAACGGGTCCACACTAAATGTCATGCCCAGGCATGCCCTCGAACAACTACCGGTTGATTTTTCTCAAATGAAACCTAGCAGAATGATGGCTAGGGCTTTCGATGGAACCACTCGAGAGATCATCGGGAATTTTGAATTGGATATGGCCATCAGGCCCCACACTTTCGCCTTTACATTTCAGATCATAGAAATCCAACCCACTTACAGCATGCTTCTAGGACGGCCATGGATCTATTCGGTAGGAGCCGTCCCCTCTTCCCTACATCAGTGCCTCAAGTACGTCAAAGACAATACCCTCGTCACAATAAAGGTAGAGGAAGCCTTAATCCTGGCCAAACATTCGTTCGAGCCTTACATCGAGACTGCTGAAACCTTGGAGAGTTCTTTTCAAGTCTTTGAAATCGTCAACGCGGATTGGATCGAGGAAAGATCCCCCATTTTCGAAACCTCAAATTCTAAAATGGCCGAAACAACCACTAAGTTAATACCAGAGGGAAATTTCCAACTGGGAAAAAGGCTAGGGGCCAAGTTACAAGGGTTAAAAGGCTTGGCATCTCCAAAAAGCTTCGGAGACCACTTTGGTTTAGGGTACCAACCTAGCGAGGCTGATTTTGCCAAAATTGCCCAAGAAAAGAAAGAAAAACAACTGGCTAAGCTATTTGGACGTTTTGCGCCAATGGGTAAAATGCAGGTCCTCCACATCAGAACCACATTCTCCTTCACAGCTGAAACCATCAATGAAAGCCCAATCAGGGTTTCGGACCTCCGTATTTGCACTCTAGAAGAAGAAGAATCATCGCATAGTTCAGTCATTTTCGTAGAGAAGTCAAGGGAGTCTGTGTGTAACTGGACCACCACCATGCTTCCGGATGTCTCTCCATAGTTACTCATTTTTGAAAAAAATATAATAATATGGTGTGTGCACGTTTTCTCACGTTCCCCTTTGTTAAAAATCAATATATGCAATTTTTATTTTACTCATCTCTTCTTTTTCGCATTTTTATTTTCAGGATGAATATTAGTTCGGATTGTCTTGATAAAACCTATGTCTTTACTGGCGAAGAAATTGTCGTCACAGCCGAAGACAAGGTTGAAATCCCCTGCGAATTGGCCCGTTTACTGGAAAGTTCAGAAAAGGAAATAACCCCTCATCAGGAGGCTAGTCAAGGAAAGTGGGCTCCGAAGTACGAGGGTCCATATTTAGTTAAAAGTGCATTCTCACAGGGTGCCCTAATGCTAACCAATATGGATGGAGATGACCTACCAAGACTGGTAAACGCCGATGCCGTCAAGATATATTTTGCCTAAGGTTTCGCAGACCGTGCATCTTGTCGAATCAAATACATAGGGTTTTATCATGACAATACCGCTCAAATGTTTATCCTGGAATTAATAAAATGAGTTTTTCATGTGATGCTTGTTATTTCAAAGCTTTTTCTCAAACTTGTGAGATGACAAAAGGAGGCAAGGCATTGGTGGCTCCTAAGGAGTAGTTCGAGACACAAGACACGACGCTTAGACTAACGCCACTAATCAATCTTAAGTTTTGCAGGAACATACTGTCCCACACCTCATCTCATCATCACGATAGGACCAGGGAATCCCCCTCGTAGCAGCTCCTGAATTGTCGCAGCAGGTCGCCTTAAAGAGCAAATCAGGAAAGATTTTTAAAAAAAAAACCAGTCACTATTTAAATTGAAAAATTCTTTTTCCTCGCAGTACTACCAGCACATCCTGCAATCAGTCTCAAAGGACCGAATGCATAAAGGGAGATCACCCCGCAAAGCTATCATCTGATCATCGAGAGGATTGTCTAAACCTGTAACACTATTCAAGAACTTAAGAGCCATCTATCGAGAATCCGTGGGGCACCGTCAGATTTTTGCAGCAATACTATTATCCAGTTTGAGCGAGGACTGAATGCTGGACCAAAGTCATAAAGCCCATCCTATGTCGGCCGAGTTGTCGGAATGCTAGTGGCATGAGTTCCCATCTCCATTCGCCTATTCGGAGGAGTTCATCATCAAGACGTCGTGGTCGCCAAGCGCCCTTTGCAGGCAGAACTCCTGGAGAAGAAGCACGACGAAAAGTTGTCCTCCCAGGACCACAATCAACATACTTAATGCGGTCTTATTCAAGAAGTTTCTCAATGTCCGCGCCATGATCAACACGATGAAGATCAATCCTTTAATTTGTGGACCACTAACTGCTGAATGAAGGTGATCACAGTCACTTATTTTATCCACAATCTCTTGCTACAAAAAGCGTCAGAACTCCTTTCTGAAGAGGGACAGCCGGACTGCAAGTATCACCCGCGCCAAGGCGGGAATTGCGGCAAAGCATCTAAAGCAAAGCTATCATCTACCAACGTCCGATGCGAGTCACGCCGCGGTGACCCACGGATGGCCCATCCAAAAGGGAGAGCTTAAAACTTATCAATCGCATTACTCTTTCTAAAAATCACCTTTCATTTACTCCTCATTCTTCTCTCCTCATTTTTTTCAAGAACTGGATCACCCCATTGTTGCCTGCATGATACTGGTAGAAGACGCCCTCGTAACCCCGCTGCACATTTTAGGGACAAAAGATTTTCCCCTTATCCCAGAGCAATCACGGAGCAAATCAGCGAAAGTCCAGCAATGGCCAGTAAGTAAATGAACAAAAAAATGCGGATCTCATCCTCACTCCAACCGGGATCGGCGGTTCCTGCAAAGCATCTGAAAAAGAAACCAATCAATCAGCATCTAAGCAAAGCATTCCTGAGTTGGGACCATGCCGTAGGCATCCTCTAAAAGCCGAGCTAAGGAAAGGGAGAATCCAAAACTTATGTCATTTTTGTTTTCAAATCGGTTTTCCTTTTCTACTCCGTTGTCCCCTCTTCATTTCGCAGGGACTTGAATCATCCCATTGTCACCCGTATAAAGCTTGTGGAAGACGCCCTCGCAGCCCCGCTGTACATTTTAGGGGAGTATATTTCTTCCCCCCTTATTATAATTCACTCTCGTTCCTGCTCACTTTGTTAGCTTTAAATTGCGTACGGTCGTCTGGCCCACTGAGGGAAACCCTTTAGATTCTCGTTGGACTCTTGCAAATAGGTCGTCCCCCGAGTCTTAGCTTTAAACTATCAATCAATAAAAAAATTCTTTTTTAGCCCAGCTAAAATAAAAATCCATACTGCTCTCGTAGCATATTCATGCATGTCATAGGTCGAGGATGTCCAATCCCTCTGTTAAGTAAGGCATCCATCAAAATTACGTATCATACATGATCTTACTTGTTTGCTCTTATATCCACGATTTGTTCAGACGTAAGCAGTCACAGACAAATCCCGGTAAGCATTTTTCGAGCCATCGCGCCTTATCTTTTCATGAGTGTAAGTGCCTGACTAAGAGCTAGTTGAATTAGCATAATATCCAGGGTACATGTGCTATTAGACATGGGATAGCAGTAAAATGATGTGGGACTTTTACGATTTTCTCCATTTTTTCATTTCTTCCCTCTTTCCACCATATGTGTCATCACTCCTAAAACACCTTCACTATCACTCATACCCCGAGAGCCAAGGAGCAGTGTCAGCTAAAATTGCTAGCCAGAGGTAAAAAGCATGCAAAGTTCAAGTTCACAACAAAAGAGATGGAAAAAGTCACCAAAGGATCGCTAAGAACCATCGCTGAAGAGAGGCCAAAAGCCCAAAGATGAAGGTCGAGGCCTTAAGTCAGAACTGGAAGAGATCGAGACAAAGGTTGTACTTGCTCTGCTCTCTCATGCATTTCAAATCAAAAAAAGAGAAGAAAAAGAAAAAGAAAAAAGAAAAAAATAGAAAAAAGAAAAAAAAGAAGAAGAAAAAAAGAAAAGAAAAAGAGAGAAATGCTCAGAGGCGTTCAAAGAACACAACAATCGAAAAACAGAAGCAAGAAGAGCCCAGGGACAACTAAACTCAAGAAAGCTCGAGGAAAACATTCCCTAGTGAATACTCAAGAAAAAGGGCCCAGAATCAACTCAAGCAGTAAATCTCGAAAAGAACAATGACAACATTCTCCAGTGAAGACTCGAGAAGAAAAAGGGCTCAGAACCAACTCAAGAAATCTCGAAGGAAACATTCCTCAGTAAAGACTCGAGAAAAGGTCCCCTGGCCAACGGGAAAACAACATTCCTAGAAAGGATCCAAGAACTCATGCACTCTGCAGAGAAAACACCCCCAGCAAAAAACGAAAGAACTTGCGCACCTTGCCCTCATCAGGGCCAATTGACAAGCGTTACTCATCAAAAACCTTCAAAACCTTCAGAAAAGCACATCTTTACCAAAACAAGCTTCTTCCCAGATGATACAATCGCACCGATCGCATCGCGCACTCGAAACTGATGCCAAAAACTCGTGGCGCTTATGCTCCAACAATTGCGCCACGAGGAGGCTCGCCCAATGCCCAAGGACTAGTGGAGTCTATGTATGCAAGCAAATACATTGACCAAAATCAATTCTAAAGACGTGTCACACGCCCAAAGCTTGAGAGACGCGTCACACACCTGCCTCTCAAACGACGTGTCACACGCCCAAGGCTTGAGAGACGTGTCACACACCAGCCTCCCAAACGAAGTGTCACACGCCATGAGGCTTAAGACTCGAGAGAAGTGCGAGTTTTGTTTGGACAAAGTCCATTTTCTTGGCTTTCTTGTAGGTGCTGAAGGACTCAAAGCTGATCAAGCCAAGATCAAGGCAATTGCGAATTGGCCCATTCCACAAAACGTGAGCGAGGTGCGCTCATTTCATGGTTTGGTCGGTTTCTATCGACGGTTCGTGAAGGATTTCTCAACGATTGCTGCGCCCCTCAACGCACTCACCAAGAAGGACGTTCCGTTCATATGGGGGCCTGTTGCTACCCGAATTTTGACTTACGTCACAACTTTTCTTTCATTTTATTGCATGTCGCATTAGTAGCCCGTTTACGTCAAATTTCAATCGATTTTTGATCAAGGAATATTTCTTTTAATATTTCACGTCATTTCACGTCTTTTAAATTTTTCATACTTTTCTCGTATTTTTGACTAAAATCGTATTTTTCGGTTTTCGTCAACACGTTTACGTATTTTTATGTTTACCACATTTAATAGCTCGTCTAGGTCAAATTCCCAAAGATTCTTGGTCCTAGGCTAGTTTGTTTAATATTCCGTGTCATTCCGTGTCATTTCACGAAAGATGTTCACAACACATTGAAGGCGCGCTTATTTATACTTACCACTATGTTTTTTTTCTCTTACTTTTTTCAGATTGACAATAGCTCCTCGCAAGCGAATCGCTTTGCCCAACCTTCCCCTAACAAGATTACAAGCAAGAAAGATGGCCGAACAAGCCAAGACCTACGAAAGGTTGGCCGCTAGGATAGCCGAGTTAGAGGAACAGGTCAAAATTGCCACGGAAAGGGCCGCTCGAGCCGAAAAAGAGCGAGATGAGGCCACTGAATTCCCACCCGGTTTTTATCCAAGCCAAATGATGAGACCTTCCTCGTCCACCATCTCCGGGCCTTCAAGACCCCAAGTATTTACTATTCCTTGGGGTCAGTGGAAGTGGGTTGATCCCTTCGTTGCATCTATCAAGACCAACACCAACCCTAACACTGGGGGAGAAAACATTTCAAACTTACAACATTTCTTGGTCAACCTCTCCTTAGACCTTGGTCAAAATCCGATTCCTCCGGAATCCCAGGGCTTTCGCCTACCTCAAGGCCACTCTAGTCAAATCGTAGTCCCCGATCCCACGGGAATTCAGCCTCCTCTTGTCAATCCAATGTAACCACCCTCTGCATCAATACCTCTACAACCCCTTGGTCCTAACACGGTCGTCACAGAGAGACCGAACACAGATAGATTGAGCTTACTAGAAGAAAGGCTCAGGGCCATTGAAGGAACATACCCCTTTGACCCTACGGGTCCCGCCGACATGTGCATGGTCCCAGGAATCATAATGCCTCCAAAATATAAGGTTCCGGATTTCAAAAAATATACTGGGGTCGAGTGCCCGAAGACTCACCTCAAAGCCTATTGCAACAAAATGGCCGATGTGATATATAATAAACCTTTGTTGATCCATTTGTTTAGAGAGAGCTTGGCCAAGCATGTCTTGACTTGGTACATGGACCTAAACAGAGCCAAGATCAAGAATTTGAGGGATTTGTCCGATGCTTTTTTCAAGCAATACAAATTCAACATAGAGGTAGCCCCAAACCGTTCTGATCTCCAAAATCTTGAGAAAAAAATGGAAGAATCGGTGAAAACGTATGCTCAGAGGTGGAGAGAACTAGCTTCCAGGATGTCTCCTCCTTTGCATGACAAAGAGCTCTTGTCAATTTTTGTGGACACCTTCAAAATTCCTTACTACACCTATCTTATCTCCAATCCATCGAGTAACTTTTCCGACATGGTTCTAGTGGCCAAAAGGGTAGAACAAGGAATCAATTCTGGGAGGATCGTTGTTTCTGCACCAGAAGTAACACCTAAGAAAGCACCTCATTTAAAGGAAGATGTCAACTCGGTCTCACACCGACCTGGTCACAAACAACCTTTCACCCCACCGGGTAGCCCGCCAAATAACCCAAGCAATCAAAATGAACGACGTGACCATGGGGACCAAGGGTCACAACCATTCTTTTTCGTCCCTGCAAGGGAGGTTTACGAGTATCTATTAGCGGCTGGGCAAGTTACGCCCATCCCCACTCCACCAGCACAACCTCCTTACCCGAAGTGGTACAATCCTAGTGTTACGTGCGAGAACCATGCTGGGGCTCAGGGACACACTCTAGAAGACTGTTTGGCATTTAAAGGGAAGGTTAGACAATTGATCAAATTCGAAGAACTAGCCAAAGGATCTAGCACGACCACCAACTCTACTCCTACCAACCTTTGAATAATCCTCTTTGGCAGCCCCTACTGCACGCTATCAACGGAAGTCTATTTCCTTTCTTTTGCTTTCTATTTTAACTATTGTACGATCCTTATGTAAGTCCTTTTAGGGGGCAACTTTTGATATCTTTAAAAACTTTTTGGTCCTTGTGATTATAAATAAAACTTCACTTGATGAAAATCCTACGTTTTTGAACATTCCTTAGATCAAGCATATTCATCATTTTTATTAATTCACGTTTAACTTGTGTGTTCATTAGAAGTTGTATGAGCATACAAGATTTTGTCTGTTAACTCTTATGTCCATGAGATGTTTAGATGTAAGCAGTCACAAAACATATCCCTGTGAGCGCTTTGGGCCTTCACGCCTTGTTTCTTTCATGAGTGTAAATGCTAAACTAGGTGCTAGTTAGATTTGCATAATATCCAGGGTACATGAACAATCAAACATGGGATAGCGGTAAGATGACATTGGACTTTGCTTTGCTCTTCTTCCACATTTTCTATTTTCACCCCTTTACCCTCAAACACATATTTTGTACACCATGTACGATTCTATTAAACACTCAAAACCAAGCCTCTTGTTCTCCTAACCAAGTGAGTAGTGCTCGACTGGGACAGCTAAACTGGAGTACACATCAAGCAAGGGAATCACAAGGGAGCCCTTAGAGGATCGCTGACAAATCAACATCAAGAGAAGGCCAAATAAAACAAGACTTGGAGGCCTCTGCCAAAGACAGAGAGGATGACAGACCAAACAAAAAGTTATACTTGATGTGCCTATTAAAAAAAAAATTCAAAAAAAATTCAAAATAAAAAAAACAACAAATCAGAAAGTGTTCAAAGAACACAATCAACAAAACAACAACAAAAGTAAACACAAAAGAGGAGGTCAAACATCAAATTGATCTCCAAAAAAAGGGGGGGGGGGGGGGGGGGGGAGGGGGGGGGGGAATTTATTTCCTGCAAATATTGAAGAGTTTGGGCATGATGCCCTCAAAACAAACCAGAAGAAGCATCTCCAGCAAAGATTCAAGAATTTGTGCACTTTGCTTTCACCACGATCAAATTTCCAAAACATCTTTCACCATAATTTACCTTCATCACAATCAGTCAATGAGCGCAAACTCAAACAAAAAACCAACAACACCACAAACTTTCCCTTTTCCATAAAATCTC
Organism: Viola odorata; assembly: GCA_963691705.1. Lineage (NCBI taxonomy): Eukaryota > Viridiplantae > Streptophyta > Magnoliopsida > Malpighiales > Violaceae > Viola > Viola odorata. The sequence continues at coordinate 32,838,116 of OY829546.1, forward strand.
TCGTTTCTTATCTCTTGCAAAGTCCTCTGGATTCTTAGAAGGCCCATGCATGTACATCTTCATTTGAAGTCTATTCACTCGGATTGACATTGCAAATTTAATTTTTGTGCTATGTTTATTGCATTTTTAGGAGTGTAAACACATAGCCTAGTTTTCTGAGCGTGAGCGCAAACACTAATATCTGGTGAGGATTGCTTACATTTATATGTCATGGGAAAGTCTTGTTCTTGAGGTCCTTATTTCCTGAACAAGACGTAGATGTTATCTAGACTTGAATCAATCATGTTTGTATAACGAAAACTAGACTAACATTTTTATCAAAAAAATAAATGCTTGAATTCATTTTCTTAAACAAAGAAATCATCTTCAAAAAAAACTTGGGGGCAAGCCATGGATTAAATAATATTTGATATTTCTCACATTATTAATTGCTCTTTCCTTTTTCTATCTACTGCTGCTTCGTGTTTGTTTCCTTCCCATTTGCAGGATACAAATACACTTTGATGGAATCACGCCAACCTTGGGTCTTCGATGCAACATCGTTGTAATGCCCTTACCTTGGATTTTCATTAAAATCCAATCAACATCGAATGGAGTACGTTACCACTCCCTAATTAATTTCGCGTGGCGATCCATCTCCTCCACCATTACATCAAACTCACTATCAGAGACAACCGATTTCACTATCAGAGATCATCAAACTCACTATCAGAGACAACCAATTTCACTATCAGAGATCATCAAACTCACTATCAGAGACAACCAGTTTCACTATCAGAGATCATCAAACTCACTATCAGAGACAACCGATTTCATTATCAGAGATCATCAAACTCACTATCAGAGACAACCGATTTCACTATCAGAGATCATCAAACTCACTATCAGAGACAACCGATTTCATTATCAGAGATCATCAAACTCACTGTCAGAGACAACTGATTTCATTATCAGAGATCATCAAACGTCATCATTATCAGAGACAACCAATTTCACTATCAGAGATCATCAAACTCACTATCAGAGACAACCGATTTCATTATTAGAGATCATCAAACTCACTATCAGAGACCACCGATTTCACTATCAGAGATCATCAAACGTCATCATTATCAGAGACAACCGATTTCACTATCAGAGATCATCAGCGTCCTCACTATCAGAGACAACCGATTTCATTATCAGAGATCATCAAACTCATTATCAAAGACAACCAATTTCACTATCAGAGATCATCAACGTCCTCACTATCAGAGACAACCGATTTCACTATCAGAGATCATCAAACTCACTATCAGAGACAACCGATTTCACTATCAGAGATCATCAAACTCACTATCAGAAATAACCGATTTCATTATCATAGATCATCATTTCCTCATTATCAGAGACAACCGATTCAGCATCAGATCGTCATTTCCTCATTATCAGAGAAGATCATCATTTCCACACTATCCGAGACATTTTCCTCAAAGGTACGTTGCTATCAACCAACATCAGACCAAAGGTACGTTCTAATTCTCATTTACAATTCTACAATTTACGTTTTTCCTCACTATCAGAGAAGTTTTCATTTACATTTCTGCATTCTCCCTCAATATCTGAGTAGTCTGCATTTATTTTCTCGCAATTGACATTGTTTATGAAAATTCCCAACTACATTCTAAAATTCTACATATCTAAATACTCCTCCTTGAATGACTACTTTCCTGCTTACTATATCTAAAATACTCCTCCTTGAGCGACTACCTTCCTGTCCTAAATTCCTGTCTATCTAAATACTCCTCCTTGAGCGACTACTTTCCTGTCTATCTAAAATACTCCTCCTTGAGCGACTACCTTTCTGCCAACCAAAATCTCCTCCTTGAGCGACTACATTTTTGCATAATCTCCTCTTTGAGCAACCATGTCTTTACATAATTCTACATTTCTACATAATTATTACTTAAGTGACTATCTTTCAGTTCATGCCTAAACTAGTTAGGATATATTAAAAACGTGGTAAAAAACCGGGGCAACCGTCTTTACTGCTAATCAAAAATCTCAGTTACACTGTATTTTTGATCAGACAGTAAGAGGGGGCAATTGTTGCTACCCGAATTTTGACTTACGTCATAACTTTTCTTTCGTTTTATTGCATGTCGCATTAATAGCCCGTTTACGTCAAATTTCAATCGATTTTTTATCAAGGACTATTTGTTTTAATATTTCACGTCATTTCACGTCTTTTAATTTTTTTGTATTTTTCTCGTATTTTTGACTAAAATCGTATTTTTCAATTTTCGTCAACACGTTTACGTATTTTTATGTTTACCGCATTTAATAGCTCGTCTAGGTCAGATTCCCATCGATTCTTTGTCCTAGGCTAGTTTGTTTAATATTCCGTGTCATTTCGTGTCTTTTTAGTTTCTCGTATTTTTAACTATCTTTACGCAAACTGCTTTCGATCCCGACTAAGTTTCCTGGGACCGAGGGTCGAACGCACTATTTCTTTGTTTGATAATTACGTGCTAATTTTCTCTTTCACACCACCGCGTTCAGTTTCGTTCAACTTTTATCGTAAGGACATTTATTTTGAGCGCGAACGTTTTGACACTTCCGAAAGAGAAAATAAATACGTTAAATCAACTTTCGCATTTCTTCACTGTATATTAGTTTTCTTGCCTTATTTTTCTACATATAGTTGTACCCTCAGCTCGGATTTAATTTAATTTCGAGCGATTTCGCTCGTACAAAAAATATCCCGTTCATACCCAAAAATGGGATAAATACCACATAAATGCCATTCAATGCCTTCTTACCCTCCAGCTCGGTTCCACCTCAATTGGATCATAACCAAGTCCCCTGTTAAGATTTTATCTCTTATACAATCGGAATGGTGACTTCCGTTGGTCGGAGTTGCTGTAGTTGCCGTCGAACTCACCTGCAAGGCGCCGGAGGGGGGGCTCCGACGTAGACACTCTGATGCTTAAGTCAGTAAGTGGTTAAAAAATAGCAACAGTTCTAGTCAGTGAATTCTCGCTCACTTGATGTTTTACATTAAGGGGTATTTGTAGGCCACTAGAGGCGATAGCTGGACGTAAGGGCGATATCCAGGTGAGACGTCGCTCCTGATGACGTCACGGGCGATACCTGAACCCGACGTCATCAACGATACCTGAGGTAACGTCAAGGTTGATGTCTCCGAGGAGGGTACCGGGGCTGATACCTACGATGATGTCGGGGGCGATAGCTCTATAGGTCCCTGGGATGGGATGATGTCGTGCGTTAAGAGATGCGTGAGACCTCCCCCCCCCCCCCCCCCCCGCTTCAAGGTCTGGTAGCGATAGCTTAGATGTCCGACAAGGCTCGTGGGACTCCCTCTTCGGCAGGGGTCATAATTACAGAAATGCCCTTAGGATTGCCTTAATGGTTATCATAAGCCCAACTGAAAACGAGCCCGAGTGTTTACCAAGGGTTGTCATTCCCTGTCCATGTCTGGAATCTTAGGTTAGCGTCCTGCCCTCACAGGGTATCAAGGAACCAGCGAGAGACGCCGCTATCCCGCCTGTAGCCGTTAGGGCGTCGCTTTCGCCTAGCGATATTATTCTGCCTGATCCATCAGCAGGGCTTAGAAGGTTGTAAATTTTTTCGTGCCGCAGGAGAGCTACTGACGGGCCACTTTCGACACCGCCGCGGATTACGACCAGGTCATACCATAGGCTTGCATACGTTCCGGGTCCATCAATCCTTTTGGGTAAACTGCAAACACATAGAGGAGATAGGTATTCATGGAGAAATTAACAAACTTTGTACTTACAGGGATTTTGAGATAACGCGGGCTCTGTCTTTCCTTTCCGCTTAAGGAAACAACGGTATTGACGCGGTTTTATGCCATCAGCTGCCTACGATTTGCACGGCTTTATACCACTAGATACCTGCGATATCGACGAGGCTTTACGCTGCTAGGAGCTACCTGCGACATCGACGCGGCCTTATACTGTGGATACCGACAACCGTATGGCTTTTACGTCATGGCCACCCGTAATATCGTGCCTTTTGGGGACCTCCTTTTTTCCCAAGGCCCTTTTCTCGGAGCCTATAAATCAGGGGGCTTTCTCCACCCACGCTCTCCTCACCTTTGGCAATTCGCATCATGGATCATTTGACTAAAAATTTTATCCTTTCCAAGGGCCACACTCTCAAGAACCTCAATGATGGTGACGTCGGGTTCCTGGAGAACATACTGGTCAAGACTTCCGAGGACATCCTGGAGCTGCAAGGGATGCTGACCCCACTCCATTCCAAGCTGGGAGCCACGTCTCTGGAGGATTTCAGTCCTTTAGAAAGCGTGTCGAGGTTGGCCACCTCCATCGCTCGGATTCAGGTGGTAATCGCCATGCTGCAGCAGCGCAAGGACATGCTGGGGTGCTGCTTGAAGAGGATGAGGGTCACCTCTGCTGACCTGACTCTGGTCATGAACTCTCTGAGAGACATTCCCGAAGTTCCCGAGGATGCTGGCTCTGATGCCTGACGACGGTGGCTCCCTTTGAGCCTTTTTTCTTTTCTCCTAGTTATGCGGCTGTACCTTTCGGCCATTAGGCCATAATAAATAAACTGCTTTCGTTGTGCCCTTAATCACTGTTCTTCTTCTTTAATGCGTCCTTTGTCTTTTTTCGATTGGAGGCATTCTCAGCCCAACTAAAAACGAGTCAGTCACTGGACGGTTTCCCCACTAACCGTTCCGCATTAATTTTGCGTCGCCACCTCCTTGTCCGCCGATTGGGCTAATTTTTGGTTTTCCTCGATCTGGGGGAGATTTCAACAGGCGTGACTGTAAATCTAGATTTGTACTCCAGGTTGTACGCGTGTCAGTTCTCAAAAGTCGTGTTGGGAGATCAAAAGCTTTTCCCCCACTTTTGGCTATTTAAAGGGATCCTTTCCCTCCTTTCTGTTCATCTTCTTGTTTATTTTTCCTCTTGGCAGATCGCCTGTGATCTCATGGCTGACTTTTATTTTTTGGATACAGCGGCGCGGGATTCTCCCCCAACTCCTCCGACTTCGCTGGACTCAGACAACCCTCCTCCGTCGCCTCCGTGGAGGCCGTTCGTTCGCCGGCGGGGACGCAAGAGGTAGAGGAAAAATGCCTCAAAGGTGTCTGCATCGCTTTTCAAGTTTCATGCCCCCTACTGAAAAGGGGGATGAACCTTCTCTTCCTCCCCGTGTCTTGCCAAAAATAGCTCTCCCCTCCGCGAGCGCTAAAACGACAATGTCGACCACAAAAGAGGAGCCCGACCGATCACTGATACACGTGGGAAAGAGGAAGGAAGAGCCTTTCCCTTCCTTTAGCAGGGAGCCATCGCTCTCGGATGATGATGTAGTTTATTGCTATGGTATCTCTTGGTCTGAGGGCGATTAGTTTAGAATGTCTTCGTCTCTTTGTAGATGCCGTATGGCTTTTCGAAAATGAATAAGATAACCTTCCCTTTTCTTTTGTTCCCCTATCGCCTTTCTAATTTACTTCTTCGGATGTCAGGGGTTATCGCCGAGGGAGATCAATGGCTGAGTGCAACTGTCTTTTGATTTCTAGTCAATAACCGTCTTTTCTGAAAAACATAAGTGACTGTCCACGCGTCTCTTTCTACTCCGCACGTGTTTCAATTTTATAGGTTGTCTTCTTCTTCAAGTTGAACCCTTATAAGGGAAACCCTATTCTCTTTCATCATTTTTGCTAATATTCTACAATTTTTCACGCTTTCTCTTTCTCCTGTGTTTCTTCTTGCTCGAGGAGAGTCTTCACAACTGCTCGCCGGCGACGACGGTCTGTTCTCTGGCTACCCCTTCCAGGTATTTTGTCTCTCTCTTGCCGTAGTTTATTTTCCCAATTCCTTATGTCTCATATTGGAGATTCTGCGAGAGTCGAAAATCCCATAGATCTCGAGGCTAGGAGAGCTCATAGTATTTTCGATTGTGATGAAGTTTTGAGGGCGGAGTTAGAGGAGAACGGTATCACCTTCCCCTTGGGATGTCGCCCATATATCCCTACGAAAGATATTCGGTTTCATGACGCCATGTGGGGAACGTTTCGGCTGGTTTACTTCAAGATGTTCCTCTATGGATTTCATCTCCCACTTCATACTTCTCTGATGAAGCTGCTAGACCACTATGATATCAAGCCGGTTCAAATAACTCCGCCTTCCTGGTGTGGGATTTATGCATTCCTTCGGTCATGCGAGATGAAGCGTATTTTCACTCCATCCCTTGATCTGTTCCGTACATTTTTCAAGTTGAGTTGTCGTGCCTGCTTGGTGGATATCACTCCTAGATGGAATGACGCCATCGTGCGATTTTTCTGGTGGAACTTCCAAGGTTTTGAAGAAAACGTGGATAATTAGAAAAATGGCTTCTTCACCCTTCGACTGCCGTCCCGCTGGTGGCGCGGAGGCTTTAATCAAAAGATCGTTAGTGCCGATTGGAAAAACCCAGAAGTGTTGTCCAGCACCGATGTGTCCCATGTTTTTGCTCTGTTAGAGATAGAAGGGCCTTTCCGCATTCGGGAATTTGCTCGGTTCAGACCCTTGAAAGAATGTGTCGTTGGTGAGTTTTTCTTTTGCCACGTTATCGCTTCACTTGACTTGCTATATTAATATATTCCGTTGACAGGCAGCACAGAGAGTTATTCTTCCGGTGGAAATAACACTCCTCTAAACCTGGTACCGCTTCAGACGTTACCTCCTTCTCCCCTGCCCGAAAGTTCCAGCCATCCAATTATCCCGCCGAGGAAAATGAGGATTAAGACTGTCGTAGCGCGCAACATTTCCGCCCAATCTTCTCGTTTTCTTGAGAATTGGTTGCCACTTCGGGGTAGGGGAGTGTCTTCGAGTCGTCCTGTGACTGAAACGATTGACAGCGATAGCGAGAGCATGGATGCTGGTTCCGAACTACGTCACGCCACCCTTGCCCAACGGATGAAGCTCAGGGCGAGGAAAAATGATCCAGTGGCGGAGTCATCCGAGGACAATAGTGAGGATATGGCCGCTGAAACGGAGCGTCTCAAAAAGAAAATCTGGAAAGAAAAAACTTGTCCCCCTATTCCTTCTTTGAAGGGAGTTAACGCAGTTCACCCCACTAAGGTCGACACTTGTCCTATCGCGAGTACCTCGCAAGTGGCGGAGGTTGTCAAGGCACCTTCCGTTGTTCCTTCCAAAACTGATGAGGTTTCCGTGGTGGTGGACCCACCTTTGCCATCCGGTGGCCCTGATTCTCCGATTTCCTCCTGTATTCCGGACGTGACCGTGCCGGTTTCAAACCCAAACGTTCCTCCTAATCCTATCTCGAAGAAACCTCAGCCTTTATTCCTTTCATCGATCTCAGGCGTTGGTAATTCCGTAAAGAGTTGCTCTCCTCCCTTTATCGCCAACCTTTCCCCTCAAGGTCCTCAAGGAAATGTTGCATTTCAGCTGGATCTGTCGTCTTTCGGTACTGACGGGCTTCGTGCTTTAGGGATATCAGATCCGCTATCGCGAGATGAGCCGGTAGGGACCATTGTGGGTCAGATGTTCAGTTCTTCGAAGGACAAGGAAGAGTTCCTGCAGCATCCTCCTGAAGTTCAACATTCACATCTCCTGAACGATATGCTGGCTAGCTTTCGCGAGCTGAACTATTTTCTCGAGGATCAGAGCGGCAAGGTTCGACGCTCTCCCGATTCGACGGAACAATTAGATGCCGCTTTGGCGAAGGTAACAGAGCTATCCAAGCTTCAAGATCGTACCCGGGCAGAGTTGAATGAGTGCCGCGCCGATCTCACACGAGAAAGATCCAAAGGGAAAGCTAAAGTGGCGCTACTAGAGGCGGAGCTAGTGGTGGCCGACAAAAGAAACTCTTTCCTTCGTGAAGTGATATTGTCACGTGATGCAGATTTGGCCAAAGTACCCTCGAGGATAGCTTGGTGGAAAAACAAGACTATGGAGGTCTGTATCGCTGGCTTCACAGATCTCTATTGCCAGGGAACTGTTGATTTGACCAAGCTATCTGATTATACTTCCAAGAAGATAAGGGATCTAGGCGAAGGCGGGGGAGATTTTCTCTCTCTCGGGGAGTAGTAGGCAAATGGTGGCGGCGATATCTGTGCCGGCCATCGACTGGTCAAGGCTGATCCTCTGGGAAGATTTTCCCATTTATTCACTTTTTCTGTATTGTAATAACGCCTTTCCATGCGAAACGATATTTGTACTTCATGTTTAGATAATAAATAATCTTTGCTTTGCTTTTCCACGTTATCCCGGAGGTTACCGGCTTGGTTAACGCCATTCCGCGTTATCTTCTCTAGTGTAGTATCGCTCATCTTATTTCAACAAAAAAATCCTTTCTTTTCAGAGTATTTAATGATCACAATCTTCTCATTAATGCGGGAGAAAAGTCGTCCTGGCATAGACACACGTGTCCCTTTTTTATGGCGCCATGGGCTAGCGTGTTCCATAATTTTAGCAAAATCGAAACGTTGGTGCGCTTCTCTAGAATTGTACTCATTGCTTGATTCTTTTCCTTATGATCCTCTCACGCAACGACTACAACGTCTGTCGTTTCTTTGACTGCTAGGGTTATAAAACCCAATACTTGTTTTCTTTTGCTTACTTTTGCCCTCTTGCTTTCTTCATATTTTCTCTAGCCGTCTTATTTTCTTTCCACCGTTCAAGGTTCTCGAAGCGCTTTCTCTCTAAAGGTACCTCCTCTTTTCTTTCGTCGTCTTCTTCATCTTTACTTTTTTATTTCTGCCATGGCTAAGACTCGTCGCTCTGAGTCAAGATCTGCCGATGAGAAAAAGATGGATATTACGGTTAGTAGTATCACCTCTGAGGTCGCTCTTAGTGAGCATTTAGCCGCACATAATGTTGTTATCCTTGATGGTTATAAGGCCACCGTTGCCCCTGAGTCGGTACGCTTGAATAGCGTTTTGACCGGCAAGCGTAGGGTCCTGTATACACAAATGTTCTGTTACAGTTTCCAGCTTCCCATCAACTCTTTCATAAAATAGTTGCTCATTGTCTGCGATTTGAATCCTGTTCAATTAGCTCCAAATGCGTACTACTGCGTTTGTGCCTTCTTAGAACTTTGTAAATATAAGGGGATCACTTCCCCTTCTCTTTTACTGCTTAAATCAGTTTTTAAGCTGATGAAGTGTCGGGGTGTGATAACAATATCGCCCCGTTATGACGATTACTCACTCAAGTCCTTCACTTGGAAACTTCTCCACATTGAGTCCTCTGTCGATGCTTGGAAGAAAGAGTTCTTTGTGATAGATATTCCCGAAGACCCCAGTTCCTGGTGGCGGTCTGGGTTTAACCAAGACGTCAAGGACAATGTCTGGGGTCGGCTGGAGACTCTTCCTCAGCGCGAACAAGACTGGTTAGACAAACTTCTTCAACTGGAAATCAGCGTTCATATCCGATATGTGGCGTGTAGAGTCGATATGAAGGACTGCGTTAGACATGAGTGTCGAGTCGCTTCCTTCTTTATCATCACTGATACTAATGCTAACCTTATTTTGCCATCATGCAGCGACGGATCCCAACTACAAGCCTGAAAGTGTTAGGAGGTGACTGAAAAGGTCCCAGGAAAGAGAAGAAAAAGAGAAGCCCACCTCTACGGAAGCCGCCGATAACTCCACTGTTCTTCCTGCTATTTCCGTGAGCCTTGCTCAAGTATCTTCTTCCTCAGCCGGTGAGGGGAATACCAACATCCCTTCGGGTATTCCTATTGTAACCGTCGCTGCCCCTTCTGCTCGGCCGTCTCCTTCTAAAGCCCCTAGGGTTCCTGACAAAGAAAAGAGGAAGAGAAGAACCAGGAGTGTTGCTCCTCTCACTCCTTCTCCAGACGCGGCAGCTTCTTCTGAAGTGCCTCCTCTTGACACAACTGTTGTGAGTGTGCTTTTTATCCACGATACGTTATACCTTGATGTCGGGCGTTATTTTACCCGTTTCTCTTATCAGTGTTTCAAGAAGGTTTACAGGACTTTTCGAGCTACCACCCTCACGGTTTCTATGCCGTCCAAGGGGGTTCTTCTTCTCAAGTCCACCCTCCTGTCCCTCTGGCCTTTGTTCCCTCAAGCATTCCTTTATCGCAACGTTGTGGCGAAGGGGCCTCCACCTTCGACTATGCTGCGGACCTGAGTTCCTCGAGTGAGCCTGGTACTGTGACTCACCAAGCGGGCTTATATGATTTTCGCAATACAGGCTTAGCGGCTCTCGGGGGCGATGGTTCAGTTGAAGTTTCGGCTTTCTTGGCAGCCCAAATACTGTCGACCGCCGCTGAGCGGGAAGCTTTCCTCTCGCAGGTAGATGATGATAAGGCGAATTCGCTACGCTCTAATCTCTTTTCCAATTTTGTGAAATTTCACTACTGGACAGAGCACGTACAGCGTCAGGCTGCTTCTCTTACTGCGTCCCTTTCTGAACTTTCGCGAGAGCGAAATGAAAAGAATAAGTTGCTGGAGGAACGTACTCGATTGTTACTGGCTCAGCAGGAGCTGTCGGGGTAAGTGTCCACCCTTGATGCAAAGAATGTCGTGCTGGAAGGAGAGAAGTTATCCTTGGCGAGGGAGAAAGCTGCCCTGGAAGAAGAGAGAGTCGCTCTGACGGAGGACTCAGCCGATAAGAGCCTGTGGCACGTCGAGCGGACGACCACTATCTTGGTTGAATGCTTTGAAGAGGTCCATGGAGCAGATGCGTACAAAGGTGACGAGGTTACAGAGGCCTTCAAACAGAAGTTTGCCGACCTTAATGAAGCGGGTTTTCGCCAAGCTAAGGCGGAGGGTTGGAAACGGAGGAACCCCGAGGGTTGACACATTTCCAAGCTTTGCCGCCTCTTTTGCAGCCATTGGGCTTTTTGTTTTTTGCCTCCGCGGCGTTATTGTTTTGGTCTTCGGAACTTGTGACCTTTCCAAGGCACTTTTATGCAATTAAACAGTTTATATTTTTGCTGCTGCCTTTTCTCTTTCTTTAGCTTTTACTTTCTGAAACTCCCAGGGCATCGCTACCATCCGGGCGATATAACATGTTTACTTTCTCGAGCAGGCTCTTAGCATTTCAGCAACAAATATCGCTGAGGTCAGTATCGGGTTAGCTTTCCCGGCGAGCCTCATAGTATTGCCGCTTGTGCAGTCATCAATATTTCCGCTACTCGAAAGGTATTCTGCACATTCTCAATTGTAAACCATCAGTAGCATAAGGGGTTACAAGAGATTAGTAATTACCCGTAGGAGCCTTTCCGCTGCCGTCATAGGGCATTAGTATGGAAACTGCATGAATCGCTTTTTCCGTCAGCTCTACTTCACTAGGGATTACGCTTCTAGTTACTAGCTAGAATTTCGCGATTTTTGCGTTTCCATCTTTCCACGATCGGCCTGGAAAGTGCCCTCACTTAGTGAGCTGTCGGATCGGGACAGGCCGTCACAAGGATAGGACTTTTCACTTTCAGGCGTTGTCCTCGCGTCTAGAATCATGTCCTTACTTAGTGGACCCACTACACTAGTCCGGTCACTAAGAGGGGACTTTTCATTTCTAGAATGGAGTTACTATTTCCTTGGGGCGTGCCTTGTCTTGATGGGCCATCTCCACGAGAACGGTCATTACAAGAAAAGGGCTTTTCACTCCCAGAGATTCCCGGGTTGTGCCCTCACTTAGTGAGCCATCTGATCAGGACCGGCATTCACAAGGATAGGACTTTTCACTCCCCGAGGGTGCTAGGGATCTTTCAATCCCAATGCTAGTTCAAGGCAGCCTGGGTCGTGCCCTCACTTAGTGAGCCATCTGATCAGGACCGGCATTCACAAGGATAGGACTTTTCACTCCCAGGTGCCCCCTTTTCTATCTGCACAAAAAGCAACCACAAACACCCAAGAAAGCTCTCTCAGGGAGCGTTAGCTAAGGTTAGGGTTGGCATCAGTCAAAGGTGCAGATAGTTCAAGGTCTAGGATAATATAATTTCAAACGAGCAATATTCCAAGAGTTAGATAGGGGAGTACCATCGAGCGTCTCCAGATGATAAGCTCCTTTTCTGATAACTCGGGTAACGCGATATGGTCCATCCCAGTTTGGGCTGAGCTTCCCCATATGTTAACCAGCCGCTCGTTTGTCTCTGAGCACCAGGTCGCCTGCCTTTAGCAACCGTTCTTTGACGCGCCTGTTATGGTAACGGGTCATCTTTCGTTTGTAGTGTTTCGTTTTCAGGAGGGTTTCTACTCGGACCTCCGGTAATGCGTCAAGGTTAGCTCGTAACCTTTCCTCATTCAGCTCCTCTCGGAAGTGGGCCACTCGCAGGCTCATGGTACCGATTTCTACCGGCGTAACAGCCTCGGTTCCGAAGGCCAATACGAAAGGTGTTTCTCCTATACTAGTTTTAATGGTCATGCGGTACGCCCACATCACGTATGGCAGCTCGTCAGCCCATTTCCTTTTAGACCCCTCCAGGTTTTTCTTAATGCCACAGAGGATGCTCCGATTTGTCACTTCTGCCTGTCCATTGGTTTGGGGGTGAGCCACAGAAGAGAAACGTTGCTCTATCCCGAATTCTGAGCATTGGTCTTTGAAGAATTGGCTGGTGAACTGTGTCCCGTTATCGCTGATTAGGATACGGGGTACGCCAAACCTCATGATAACTTGGTGCTTGAAGAAACGCCAAGTTTTTTCCGCCGTGATGTTGGCGACCGCTTCAGCCTCCGCCCACTTCATAAAGTAGTCCACTACCACTATTACAAATTTTAGTTGGGACCTTGCCTTCGGAAACGGACCCAGGATATCGATCCCCCATTTAGCAAAAGGACAAGGAGCGATGATCTCCGATATTTCAGTGGCGGGACGTCGAGGAATTTTAGAGAACTCCTGACATTTTGGGCAAGTTTGCACATAGTCGTTGCAATCTTTCCGGATAGTGGGCCAATAGAATCCAGATCTGAAGACTTGTGGAGCCAGGGTGCCGCCCGATACATGCATACCGCATATCCCTTCATGAATTTCGCGTACCGTGTGAAGACCCTCTTGTTCCGTTATGCATTTGGCCGCTGGGTGCGAAAAGTATCTTCGAACCAGGTCCCCGTCATAATACGTACAACGAGCTGCCTGTCTCAGCACTCTTTTCTTTTCAGCGATATTCTCAGGCAGTTCTTCGTGTTTTAAGTATTTGATTATGGGGACTCGCCAGTCGTTCTCAAGTTCTTCCACACACAGAGATGCTTGCTTTTCCATGAAGGAGGGTATAGGTAATTCTCGGTAATACACGCCTTTGGGTATGGATGCTTCTGGGTTTGCAGCCAGCTTGGCAAGGTTGTCAGCTTCGGCATTGTCCTCTCGGGGAATGTGCTCAAAACTGACTTGCATGCCTTCTTTCTTTATTTCTAATAGCTCTCGCATCACTTTGGCGAGATACTGGACCATAATGGGCTCCCGAGCTTGAGAGCGCCCCAAGACCTGGTCGATCACTAGTTTGGAGTCACCGCAAATTTTCAGACGCAGGTCTCCTGTTCTTTCAGTATCGTGCCTACCTTTGGAAGAAAGGCTTCTCCCTATCCGGAGTCCGGCTAGCAACGCCTCATATTCTGCCGCATTATTGGATAATGGCTGCAGGATTCGGATAGCGTATTGTATTCGCATATTGTTCAGCCCATTTATAAAGATTCCTGCTCCAGCCAATTCTTGATTTTTAGCCCCATCTACATGAATGATCCAGAGGTCCGTATAAGTCTCCAGAAACGGGAGATCCAAATCACCCCATTCCTCTTCGGGTACGTCAGTTAACGGATCTTCCGTAAAGGTGCTTTCCGCTATAAAATCTGCCAAGATTTAAGCCTTTACCGATGGCCGAGACTGATACCGCAGCCCGTATTGCTCGAGTTCAAGAGCCCAGATTAGAATTCTTCCCGAGGAATCAGGCTTTCAAAATATCCTTTTCAGCGGTTGATCTGTAAGTACGATAACGGAAAAGGACTGGAAGTATCTGTCCATTTTTCGAGTGGCTTGAATTAGTGCGAACGCTATTTTCTCAATTCGGGCATATCGCAACTCTGCATCCTTCAGAACGTGACTTACAAACAAAATACACGGGGCGGTGTGTGTGGCTATCGTCGCGAATGAGGACGGCGCTGACCACTTCGCCAGCAGCGCCGAGATATAGGTACAAAGTATCACCTAGTTCTGGCCTGGTCAGCAGCAGATCAGACGATAGGTAATCTTTTAGGCTAACAAACGCCTCTTCACATTTCGGGGTCCATCCAAAGGATGCTTTCTTGCGTATAACTTTGAAAAAAGGAAGACACTTCTCGCCTTGTTTGGAAATAAAGCGCCCTAGGGCGATAACGCGCCCTGTTAGCCTTTGTACTTCCTTAACGGTTCTTGGAGATATCATGTCTTGTATGGCTTTAATCTTTGACGGATTAGGCTGGATTCTTTTTTGGCTGACCACGTAGCCCAGGAATTTTCCCGTCTGAAACGCGAACATGCATTTCCGGGGGTTCAGTTTCATACTGTGCTGTTTCATCAAGTCAAAGACTTCCTTTAGATCCCGTAAGTGATCCTGAAAGCTAGCACTTTTTATCAGTATATCGTCAACGTAGGCTTCCACATTCCTCCCTATTTTTCCTTCGAATATTTTGTTTGCCATACGTTGGAACGTCGCCCCCGCGTTCTTTAGCCCAAATGGCATCGCCGTATAACAGTAAGTGGCCGTAGGAGTGATGAAGGCAGTCTTCTCTTCATCTTCAATAGCCATGGGAACTTGGTGATACCCGGAGTTGGCGTCAAGTGAACTCAAATATGCGTACTCGGCAGTCTGATCGACTAATTGGTCAATGCGGGGAAGCGGGTAGCAGGCCTTGGGGCAGGCATCGTTTAAATTGGTGAAGTCGATACACATACGCCAGTCTCCATTGGACTTAGGAACGAGGACTGGGTTGGCTAACCAGGTGGGGTACTGAACTTCGCGGATGAAACCAGCGTCAAGGAGCTTCGCTACTTCTTTATCAACAGCTAAGGCTTTTTCCTTAGAGAACGCGCGCCGCTTTTGCTGGATCGGCTTAGCGCCAGGGTCAACGTTGAGTCGGTGCTCGGCTATTTCTCGCGATATACCCGGTATGTCTGCGGGTTTCCATGCAAATTCTCCTCGACACTTGTTCAATAACCGAGCCAACTGAAGTTTTTCTTATGAACTGAGCCTTTCGCTGACAAGGAAGTCTGCTTTTTCTATGCCAATTATTGGTACGGGCACCATTTTGTCAAGAGGTTGAGCGCGCTTCTCATCGCCTTGTTCATATGGGTCTGCTGTTATACATACATACGTATCACAACTCTTTTGAGTCATGAGCAGGTAACATTCGGCTGCCAATTTTTGATTGCCCTTTATCGCTACCACTCCGTCCCAAGAGGGGTATTTCATCTTCAAATGCTTCTGAGATATTACCGCTCCAAAGCGGTTGAGAAAAGGTCGTCCGAGTATGACATTGTAGGGCAAGTTTAGGTCCACGACAAGGAATAACAGGTCCTCTGACCGCTTGAAGGTGTCTTCTCTGAAGTATACGAGCAGAGTGGTTATCCCTGTGACTGGGATTGGGATCCCGTCCACCCCAATTATAGGTTTCTTGCAAGGTATCAATTCGTTGTCGGGCAATTTCATGAGATTGTAAGCCTCCAACGAGAAGAGGTTCACTGCACTTCCGTTATCTATGAGAGTTCTTCTGACTCCGTGACTGGCAATGATGGGCGTAACCACCAACGCATCATTATGCGGATAGACAACGCCTTTCTCGTCCTCTTCGGAGAAGGTTAACACCATGCGATCTAGGACGCTTATCGTTTCACCTTTCTTTGTCGCGCCATCTCGCCTGCGTTTTTCTCCTAACGCCGTCGTCGGTAGTTTTGGTTCATCCATGTAAGGAGTCCCTCCTGCTATGATGTTAATCATAGGGAAGCCCTCGTCATCAACTGCGAAAGTTTCCTCACCTCTTCCTCCGAGAGCATTATAATTTTATGGGACGCGAGGGGATACTTGTCGGTCATCTGCGACCCTTTTTGTGGGATTATTTTTGGTGTCTTCTCTTACTTTGGTTGCGAATTCTCCCAAGTAACCTTCTTCCACCAAACATTCTATTGCTGATTTTAAGTCCCTGCATACTTCTGTAGAATGCCCCCTGGCTTTGTGGAACTTACAATAAGCGTTTTCTCTTCTCCCTAGAAGTACTCCGAGCTTTACGGGCGCAGGGTACCGGATGGGAAGGTTTCGCTGTTCCACTATCGCCAAAATCTCTGCCCTTGGTAGATTAAGGGAAGGGAAATCAGGATCGTATGCCTGACCTTTAGAAGAATCTCCTTGGCATTGAGATAGGGAGCTGCCAGGCTTTCCCTTTGAAGTGTTACCTTTCCGCCCACTGGAGGTTTTGGGAATATGATCTTTCCGCCGAGCATACTCGTCGGTGAGACGGTCATCAAGAATGGTATTTGCAGGAGCATTTGGAATCAGAGGTGCCTCAGGTGGCATGCCATAGGTTCTATCTCTGTTTTCCTCTTCTTCCATTTTCGCGTAATTATGGGCTTTAAGTCTTAAAGCGTCCAGAGTCGCTGGAGGGTCCACCATTAGTGCATCTCTCAATTTACTATAACTGCAGTTCCTCTTCAAGGCTTCGATAGCAAAATCAATGGTAACGCCTGGCGTTAGCGAAATTTCCAGATCAAATCGACTAAGAAATTCCTTCAGAGTTTCCTGGGGCCTTCGACGTAGGTCAAATAGAGCGGCGGTAGATTTCCTGATTGGAATCGCTGTGCTGAACCTGCTCCGGAACTTAGATTCCAACTGTGCGAAATTGCTGATGGATCCGCCCGGAAGGCCCTCGAACCAGAGGTGCGCAACTCCTGATAATGTCATAACAAATATTTGGCATAACGCCGCATCACTGTGCGTCTGAAATTGCACGAAATCCTTTACTTTATTGATGTGGGAAATGGGATCTCTAGTGCCATCATAAGTCTCAGTGGGAAGCTTCACATGTCGACTAACCTTATGGCGTCTTATACGACGGCTAAATGGATGACCTGATGTGTCATCAAGAATTTCACGCTCATGGCGTGGGGGAGACATTTCCGCAGGACGCCTCCGATTCCGCGGATCTGGTATGAGATGTCGCCTAGGAGACCGACTGTGGCTTCTGGGCGAGCGAGTTCGATATCTCATACTGCTGGATCTTTCACTGCGCTCAGGAGACAAATCCCTATTCGCTCTTTCCCTTCGACCGTCCCAACAGTTTCTAGCCTCTTCTAGGTGCCGATCCTCCAGAGGGATGGGACCTAGGGGCACTTGCGGCACATAAGGCTCCACTCGCCCTTGAGTGAGCTGCACAAAATTAATCGGGGGATCAGCTATGGATAAAGTTGACCGGAGATTTCCCTGTAATGACGGTGACAAGGGTCGCTCGGTGACAATAGACGGTGTGAACATGACACGTGGAGGGACACTCGATTCGGAGATTTCAGGTGTCATTCTGGCAGCCATTTCAGTCAAATAGTCCAACCGAGAACAAAGGGCCGCTATTTCACTCGCAAAAGGGTGTTCTGTACTATTTAACACAAATCCCCTCGAAGCAGGAGTAGAGAAACTGGATCCCGCCATTTGGGACAACGAAACGGTCGCCTGCGAGGGAGGGACTTCCCCTGCAGACCTGATCAAAGGATTTAGAGATTCTGAACTGACTTGTTGTGCTGTCACAGAAAGATCAGCAGTAGCAAAAGGGAATAACTGTCTACGAATCGAGAAAGGAACATTAGAAGATGGGGGTCGCATCCGCTCCGACTCAGAAGTCATGATTGTTCCGATCTCTGAGTTGAACAGGGCTTGGCTATTAAGGATGCTCGCTTAATACACTAAGGCTCTCAATGAAAGCACAAATTTGTTAAGATTTTATCTCTTATACGATCGAAATGGTGACTTCCGTTGGTCGGAGTTGTTGTAGTTGCCGTCGAACTCACCTGCAAGGCGCTGGAGGGGGGGCTCCGGCGTAGACACTCCGATGCTTAAGTCAGTAAGTGGTTCAAAAATAGCAGCGGTTCTAGTCAGTGAATTCTCGCTTACTTGATGTTTTACATTAAGGGGTATTTGTAGGCCACTAGAGGCGATAGCTGGACGTAAGGGCGATATCCAGGTGAGACGTCGCTCCTGATGACCTCACGGGCGATACCTGAACCCGACGTCATCAGCGATACCTGAGGTAACGTCAAGGTTGATGTCTCCGAGGAGGGTACCGGGGGTGATACCTACGATGATGTCGGGGGCGATAGCTCTATAGGTCCCTGGGATGGGATGATGCCGTGCGTTAAGAGATGCGTGAGACCTCCCCCCCCCCCCCCCCCCCCCCCCCCCCCCCCCCCCCCTCCCGTTGATGTCGACCATCCCAGTAAACGCTTCAAGGTCTAGTAGTGATAGCTTAGATGTACGACAAGGCTCGTGGGACTCCCTCTTCGGCAAGGGTCATAATTACAGAAATGCCCTTAGGATTGCCTTAATGGTTATCATCCCCTATGATCATTCTTGGCCACAAGAAACCCTATGATCATTCTTAGCTCACTATTCCGGCCTAGAGCATCATCATCACCCAAGATATTTTCTCCCGTTGCATTTCCGGCCACACACCCAACCGCCTCCAATTTTTTTCCTTTCTCTATAAATAGCTTGCTTCAAGCACCAAGAAAAGGGCACCAAATCCTCCTCTTAATCTCTATTTCTTGCACTACCTTCTTGACAAATTGCTCTCCCGGAGAGGTAAGCTACCTCTCTCTCTCTAGTTTCTTTAATTTTCGTTTTTCATTGTAATGCATGAATAAACTATAAAAACTTGCATAATATGCTTAGTTTTCGTGCTATGTATGCTTCCCTTGCTTCAATTTAAATGTATGATGCTTTGAATAATTAATGGATATATATGCATATTAATTAGCTTGCTTTTTCCATGTAAAATTGATGCTATTTTGGACTTGATTTTTTACTGTTTTTGTTGCCATGATTTAATGCTTTAGTAGTGTAATTATTGCAACCATTTTGGGTAAGAATGGTGAAAGATTGAAATTTGGATATTTGGCCATGGTGGCCGGCTGGGAAAAGAAGAAGGAAGGAAGAAGAAAGGTAAGGGCGGGAAAGGTAAGAAGAAAGGTGATGGGCTTTGGCCCATTCTATGTTTTTAATTAAAATTTGGGCTTGGCTTTGGCCAAGCCCATTTTTTAATGCCCAAATTTTTGATGTGGGGCCCGACCCATTTAATGTTTTCGTCAAAATCGTGTGAATGATCATATGTTGATATAACGTGTTTTAAATCATATAAGTGGTTCGTATGCTTTTAACATGCTTAAAATGATGAAAAAAATGATTATATGCTTTTATGGTATGTAAATTACATGAAAAAAATTTGTATGATTCAAATGAGGTGTTATGCCATGTTTAATTAAAATTTGTATGATCAAATGATGTGTTATGCCATGTTTTGTTTAACCAAAAATTCGTACGATCAAATGATGTGTTATGCCATGTTAATTAAATTTGTATGATAAAAATAATTATGCCATGTTAGTTAAAATTTGTATGATAATAATGATTATGCCATGTTTTAATTATATATGTACTCATATGAAATAAATTGCTACTTGTTTATCGTGTTTATTTATTTTTTGTCTTGCATGCGCTCTTTATTATTTATCATTTTTGAAAGCGTTGCTAACACTCTTAACTTGCAAGGAAGATCAAGAGCACGCAACGCAAGTAAGCTCTCTAAGTCTCTTTTTATTTATTCAATGTCTTTTTTGCAAATATTATTCGTATGCATGCTATTTAAAAATGCAAAAAAAAAAGCTTATAATCGTATGCATGATAAAATAAACTCACATGCTTTCATGTTTAAATCACTTGCTTTATACCATGAAATTAATTTCTATATATTGATATGTGAGCATGGTAGCTTCAAACCCCACACGGTTATATGCATTCACGAAAATGGTACAATGATAGTTTATCCATATTAGGATCACGTAGTAATTAATTAATTAATCATGCATGGCCCGATGATGAAAAAGGAGGAACGTCCGCTCTAGCATAACGAACAAATGGTAACCCCGTCCTTCGTGTCCCGATCGGAAATAACATGCCCCTACGAAAATGCTAAGATGTAACGTCACCTTTGAGGGCCAAATCACGTCAAAAATGTTTAAATAATTAGAAAGTGTCCCAATTCGGTAAGTGGACTCTGTTGACATGATTCAATCATTAGCCTATGTAAATGATTGGAAAGTGACTTGAGTTCGTGGGAAGAATTAGTTGACATGCTTCGATCATTAATTAAATCTTTGTATATCAAAACTGTATTCAAACACCTTTTTACCGGTAACCTTTTTAAGGATGTGACTTGGGTGCCTAACACCTTCCCAAGTCCATAATATGACCTCGAACCTTTGTTCAATGGTTTAGACCAATTGTGCCTTAGTTTTTTTATTTTATGCCATGACGCTTAGGTTCCGTAAACCTTAGAAAATAGGGTGGTGACTTCATTGCATTATGCGAAGCATCCATCTATGCTTAGCATCCGTCCTGAACCTTAAACTCATTTTTCAACAAAAAAGGGGGTGCGACAGGGCCCAAGCAAGATGAAGCCTTCAAGACCCTTAAGGAGTGCCTTGTGTCCAGCCCGGTTCTCGCCCTACCAGACTTTGACAAGACGTTCGAGGTCCAATGCGATGGAAGTGGAGTCGGGATTGGAGCGGTGTTGTTACAAGGAGGTCGGCCGATCGCTTATTTCAGTGAGAAGCTGAAGGACGCCCAGCTCAATTACTGTACGTATGATCGGGAACTGTACGCCCTAGTTCGAACCCTCACTATTTGGGTGCACTACCTCATCCCGAAGGAGTTTGTTGTTCACACCGACCATCTATCCCTTCGCTACCTCAAAGGACAAGGTAAGTTGAATCATCGCCATGCTATGTGGCTGGAGTTCATTGAGCGATTCCCATATGTGATCAAGTATCTGAAAGGAAAGGAGAACACGATCGCTGATGCCCTTTCCCGAAGGTATGCACTTATTACTTCTTTGCAATCTAAATTATTGGGATTTTCGCATATCATTGAAATGCATGAAAATGATGATGATTTCCATGTGGCGTATGATGCATGCTTGAGTGGACCTTTTGAAAACTACTCTTTGCATGATGGATTTCCATTTTGTAAAGGTCGTTTGTGTGTGCCTAAATGTAGCATGCGCGAGCTTCTCATTAAAGAGGCTCACGGTGGTGGACTTAGCAGTCCCTTCGGTATTAACAAAACTTTGAGTACTTTAAAGGAACATTTTTATTGGCCACATATGTGCCCTATGATAACTCGAATTGTTAATACATGCGTTGAATGCCATCTTGCTAAGTCTACATCTCACGATCATAGTCATTACATGTCATTACCTATTGCTTCACACCCTTGGTGCGATATTTCCATGGATTTTGTACTTGGATTGCCTAGAACTAGTAATGGAAAAGATGCTATCTTTGTTATTGTTGATCGATTTTCTAAGATGGCACATTTTATTCCTTGCAAATCCACTGCTGATGCTTCTCATGTAGCTAACCTATTTTTCCAAGAGGTTGTCCGACTCCACGGCATGCCACGTACAATTGTAAGTGATAGAGACTCAAAATTTCTGAGTCATTTTTGGCGTGTCCTTTGGGCCAAGTTGGGAACCAAGCTACTGTTTTCCACATTCTACCACCCCCAAACGGATGGCCAGACAGAGGTAGTCAATTGCACTCTTGGTAACTTGCTTCGAATCATGGTACCGAAATACTCTAAGAATTGGGATCAATGTCTTCTTTTTATTGAGTTTGCATATAATCGTGCCATGCATTCTACCACTTTATTTTCTCCATTTGAGCTCATCTATGGGTTCAATCCACTCACCCCCATAGACTTGCTCCCTTTACCTATTTCTCATATAACCAGCTTAGATGGAGAAGAAAGAGCGGCCACAGTCAAGGAGCTACATGCTAAGGCCAAGCAAAGGATGGAGAACGTGAACGCCAAACTCGAGGAAAAGCGCAATGCCGGTAAACGAGTCAAATCCTTTGAAGTTGGAGATTGGGTTTGGGTGCATCTACACAAAGAGTGTTTCCCTCACCTTCGGAAGTCTAAATTGAGCCATAAAGGGGCTAGTCTTTTCCTTATTGTTAATAAGATTAACGATAATGCTTATGTTTTAGACATTCCTACATCTTTTGTTGTTTCCTCTACTACTTTCAACATTACTGATTTATCTCCATATTTTGTAGAGGATTCAGATGATGAGGACCATGAGGACGTACAAGCTTTGGATTCGAGGTCGAATCCACTCGAAGGGGGAGGGGATGATACGATCGCACTGATCGCATCGCGCACTCGAAACCGACGCCAAAAACTCGTGGCGCTTATGCTCCAACAATTGCTCCACGAGGAGGCTCACCCAAGGACCAGTGGAGTCTATGTATGCAAGCAAATACATTGACCAGAATCAATTTGAGAGACGTCACACGCCCAAAGCTTGAGAGACGCGTCACATACCTGCCTCTCAAACGACGTGTCACACGCCCAAGGCTTGAGAGACGCGTCACATACCTGCCTCTCAAACGACGTGTCACACGCCCAAGGCTTGAGAGACGTGTCACACACCAGCCTCCCAAACGACGTGTCACATACCATGAGGCTTAAGAGGCGTGTCACACGCCTGCCCTCAAACGGCGTCGTCCAAGGCCATCTTCCCCAATCTGCCACGCCGCCTCCAACCTGTCACGCTGCCTCGCCCTTGGCTGTAAGAACCGGTCCACGCCCACGCCAGCTCGCCCACAAGACCCGACCCATGCCAGCCACGCACCAGTACCTCCGTCCACAAGACCCGGTCACCAACCGCCCAGCCCAACGCGCACGACCGCGTCTCCCGCCAGCGTCCAGTGTGCACCCGCACCTGCCTCCGCTCAATCCGGGCCACGCAAGGCCTCCACTCCGCGCACCAGCCTCCGTAAGACTTGGTCATGCCCAGCTGGCACTCCCCCACGCTGCCAACGTCGTGTCCGACCACCAATTTCACTCAACCAACCAAGGGCAGAATAGTCTCCTCACTTTGGATTTTCCTAAGCTATAAATAGATGCCTTCGTTCTCATTTAATACTCACTTTTTGATCATTGATAAACACTCAATCTTGAAGCCAATTTTAGCTTAATTAATTCTTGCAATTTCTTGCTTTCTAGTATTCTTCTTTCCTTAAATTTCTTGTAAATTTTTGGCTTCAAACTAGCATTTCCATTGCAAGTTTGGGATCGATTATTTTCGAGTATATTCAATATAGAAAGGTTGCTCGTTCTAGTTAACGAGAGGGTTTTCTTGAATTTACTTGTTCATTTAATTTTCCATCTTTCACTTCTAAAATTCCCGATTCAAGAACCATTAATGTTGAATCAAAAGTCCATTCTTTTTCCACGATCCTCTCTAAAATTCCTCCATATTTCCTACATAATTTCTGCTGCGCCTATCTCCTAAATCCATTCCAAAGTGACTGGTTTCCAAATTTCAACAAGAACGCTATAATCCTTCATTATCTGAGTCATCCCCAATCGAGACTAGTTCCTTGTAAATTCAACATTGAAGGATCCTAACACTAGACATTTCATATCCCTTCATTATTTTTCGTGAAAGTCCCATCGAATATTAGAATGCCCATGCATATGCATCTTCATTTGAAGTCTATTCACTCGGATTGACATTGCGAATTGGAAATCATGTATCATGTTAGTTGCATCTTTATGAGCGTAAAACACTTAACCTTGTTTCAGAGCGTGAGTGCAAACACTAAAATCAGGTGAGGATTGCTTACGGCTGCAAATTGTGGGAAAGTCTTGTCCTTGGGGGCGTTACCTCCTGAACAGGATGTAGATGCACTCTAGGTTCATATCAAGACCACTGGTAACAAAAGTGAACGGCTTCCTTCCCTAGAGTGATTGAACATCCTCAGCTTTATATTTCCTCCTCCCAGAGTGATCATTTGCATTTTTCTCCTCCTAGAGTGACATCATACATTTCCTCCTCCTAGAGTGATAGCATCTACGTTTCGTCCTCCTAAAGTGACGATTAGTTTATTTCTGCACCTCGCGTCCTCTCCTACGGGATTGATGTCATTTAAATTTCCGCATTTTACATTTCCTCCTCCTAGAGTGACATCAAACATTTTTCTCCTCCTAGAGTGACATCATTTGCATTTTCTCCTCCTAGAGCGACCTTAGTTTAATTTCCGCATTTCACGTCTTCTCCTACGGGATTGACGTCGTTTACGTTTCCGTACTGTATTTCCTCCTCCCAAAGTGACAGCATCAGCATTTTCCTCCTCCTAGAGTGACATCATTTGCATTTTCTCCTCCCAGAGCAACCTTAGTTTAATTTTCGCACTTCACGTCTTCTCCTACGGGATTGACGTCATTTACGTTTTCGTACTGCATTTCCTCCTCCCAGAGTGACAGCGTCTGCATTTTTCCTCCTCCCAAGGTGACATCATTTGCATTTACCTCCTCCCAGAGTGACAACATTACATTTCCCCCTACTAGAGTGACATTAGTTACATTTTCCTCCTAGAGTGATATCGTTACATTTCAAAACATCTGTCGCACCCCCTTTTTTGTTAAAAATGAGTTTAAGGTTCGGGATGGATGCTAAGCATAAATGGATGCTTCGCATAATACAATTAAGTCGCCACCCTATTTTCTAAGGTTTAGGGAACCTAAGCGTCATGGCATAAAAATAAAAACTAAGGCACAATTGGTCTAAACCATTGAACAAAGGTTCGAGGTCGTATTGTGGACTTGGGAAGGTGTTAGGCACCCAAGTCACACCCTAAAAAGGTTACCGGTTATAAGGTGTTTGAATATAGTTTTGATATACAAAGATTTGTTTAAATGATCGAAGCATGTCAACCTCCTCTTCCCACGAACTCGAGTCACTTTCCGATCATTTACATAGGCCAATGATCGAATCGTGCCAACAAAGTCCGCTTACCGAATTGGGACACTTTCCGATTATCTAAACATTTTTTACACGGTTTGGCCCTCAAAGGTGACGTTACATCTTAGCATTTTCGTAGGGACACGTTATTTCCGATAGGGATACGAAGGACGGGGTTACCGTTTGTTCGTTATGCTAGAGCGGACGTTCCCCCATTTATATCACTGGGTTATGCATGGTTAATTAATTAATTATTAAGTGATCCTAACATGGATAATACTAACATCGTACGTTTTCGTGAATGCCAATAATTGTGTGGGATTTGAAGCCACCATGCTCACATATCAGTATATAGCAATTAATTTCATGGTATAAAGCGAGTGATCTAAACATATAAGCATGTGAGTTTATTTTATCATGCATACGATTATAAGCTTTTTGGCATTTTTAAATAACATTTATGCGAATAATATTTACGAAAAGACATCGAATAAATAAAAAGAGAATTAGAGAGCTTACTTGCGTTGCGTGCTCTTGATTTTCCTTGCAAAGTGAGGATGTTAGCAATGTTTTCAGAAATAATAAATAAAGAAAAGCGCATGCAATACTTGCTTAAATTGACGAAAAATAAATGAACACGATAAACACGTAGTGATTTATTTTGTATGAGCACGTTTAATTAAAACATGGCATAGTCATTATTATCATGCAAATTTAATTAACATGGCATAATTATTATTATCATACAAATTTTGTTAACATGGCCTAATCATTATTATCATGCAAATTTAATTAACATGGCTTAATTATTATTATCATACAAATTTTAATTAACATGGCCTAATTATTATCATCCTATAATCACTTTAACATGGCATAACACATCATTTAAATCATGCCAACTTTCATGTAACAAAAATAAAACATGTAAACATTTTTATTCATTTTATCACAAAAGCACATAATTGTTTTCCATCATTTTAATCACAAAAATAGACATATGAACATTTGTTAATGTCACTTAAACATAAAAATAAGCATACGAACATTCATACGATTTTGACGAAAACATTAATGGACCGGGTCCCACGTTGAAAATTTGGGCATTAAAAAATGGGCTTGGCACAAGCCAAGCCCAAATTTTAATTTAACACATAAAATGGGCCAAAGCCCATCACCTTTTGCCTTACCTCTTCCCGCCCTTACCTTTCTTTTTCCTCCTTTCTTCACTTCCCAGCCGGGCCACCATGGCCATTTATGCAATTTTCAATCCTTCACCATTCTTACCCAAAATGGTGGTAATTATTACACTATTAAAGCATTAAATCATGGCAACAAAAATAGCAAAAAATTAAGTCCAAAATAACATCAATTTTACATGGGAAAAGTTAGCTAATTAATATGCATATATGTCCATTAATTACTCAAAGCATTATGCATTCAAATTGGAGCAAGGGAAGCATACCTAGCATGAGAACTAAGCATTTTATGCAAGTTTTTACAGTTTATTCATGCATTATAATGAAAAATGAAAATTAAAGAAGCTAGAGAGAGAGAGATAGCTTACCTTTCCGGGAGAGCTAATGGCCAAGAAGGATGAGCAAGAAGTAGAGATTAAGAGGAGGATTTGGTGCCCTTTTCTTGGTGGTTGAAGGTTGCTATTTATAGGAAAAGAAAAAACTTGGAGGCGGTTGGTTTGCTTGGCCGAAAATCATCCGGAGATATTTTTGGAAGTGATGATGAACTCTATGGCCGGAATAGTGAGCTAAGGGAAGGAAGCTTGTGGCCAAGTGATGAGCAAGTTTGATTGTGTGGCTAGGTGATGAGCAAGGCAAGCTGGAACCGAGCTGGAGGATGAGATTGCATTGATTGTGCATTAATGTGGTATTTATCCTATTTTTGGATACGAACGGGATATTTTTGTACGAGCGAAATCGCTCGAAAATGAAAATAAATCCGAGCCGAGGGTACAACTATGTGTAGAAAAATAAGGCAAGAAGACTAACATACAGTGAAGAAATGCGAAAGTTGATTTAACGTATTTATTTTCTCTTTCGGAAGTGTCAAAACGTTCGTGCGCAAAATAAATGTCCTTACGACAAAAATTGAACGAAATTGGGCACGGTGGTGTGAAAGAGAAAATTAGCACGTAATTATCAAATAAAAAAATAGTGCGTTCGAGCCTCGGTCCGAGAAAACTTACTCGAGACCGAGAAAAGTTCGAATAAAGACAGTTAAAAGTACGAAAAAATAAAAAAGGCACGAAATGACACGGAATATTAAACAAACTAGCCTAGGACCAAGAATCGACAGAAATTTGACCTAGACGAGTTATTAAATACGTTGACGAAAACTAAAAAATACGGTTTTAGTTGAAAATACGAGAAAAATACGAAAAATTTAAAAGACATGAAATGACGTGAAATATTAAAACAAATAGTCCTTGACCAAAAATTGATTGAAATTTGACGTAAATGGGCTATTAATACGACATGTAATAAACAAAAAAAGTTGTGACGTAAGTCAAAATTTGGGTAGCAACAGTTGCCCCCTCTTTACTGTCTGATCAAAAATACAGTGTAACTGAAATTTTTGATTAGCAGTAAAGATGGTTGCCCCGGTTTTTTACCATGTTTTGAATTATATCACAACTGGTTGAAGTGTGAGATTATGCATGAATTGAAAGATAGTCACTTAAGTAATAATTATACAGAAATGTAGAATTATGTGAAGACATGGTTTGCTCAAGGTGGAATATTTAGGTAGACATGCAGAAAAGTAGTCGCTCAAGGAGGGGTATTTTAGATAGACATGAAAGTAAGACAGGAAAGTAGTCGCTCAAGGAGGAGTATTTAGATAAACAGGAAAGTAAGACAGGAAAATGGTTGCTCAAGGAGGAGTATTTAGATATAGTATGCGAAAAAGTAGTCGCTCAAGGAGGGGTATTTTAGATAGACAGGAAAGTAAGACGGAAAAGTAGTCGCTCAAGGAGGAGTATTTAGATAGACAGGAAAGTAAGACAGGAAAGTAGTCGCTCAAGGAGGAGTGTTTAGATAGACAGGAAAGTAAGACAAGGAGGAGTATTTAGATAGACAGGAAAGTAAGACAGGAAAGTAGTCGCTCAATGAGGAGTATTTAGATATAGTATGCGAAAAAGTAGTCGCTCAAGGAGGAGTATTTAGATAGACAAGAAAGTTAGACAGGAAAGTAGTCGCTCAAGGAGGAGTATTTAGATATAGTATGCGGAAAAGTAGTCGCTCAAGGAGGAGTATTTAGATATAGTATGCAGAAAAGTAGTCGCTCAAGGAGGAGTATTTAATTATGCAGAAATGTAGAATTATATAAAGTGAGGGTAGCACTCGCACTTCATATGTTTTGACAGAAAGGTAAACGAGAGTTGGATCGTACCTTTTGGTTCAAGGCAACTCACCTTTGCTCGAGCCTTCTGACGGCTCAAGGTGAATCCGCGAATGGTTGCCTTGGACGGCCATTCCGCTCCTCTTAATTTGATTGGATTCATTCTACAAGATCTGCGGGGAGAGCATCATAATGACAATGATTTGAAAAACCCATGGTTGATGCGATCCCGTATCCAAAAATTAATCCAGGCACTCGATATCCACGGTCCTGGAAATAAGCAAGCAATAAACCTTCATTTATTTAAAGAAACTTTGCCAAAATTACAAGCACAATTCGATGCTTCCTCGAGCAATAATCGGAATGAGTAATTCAAAAACTAAGGAGGAAAGAATGATACAAAGAGATATATATGGTGGCATGCATTTTGGGTTTGAAAAACCAAAAAATCATTTTTCCTCCTAGTGTCTGGCGGCATGCCGCCCCAAAAGAGATGGTCCTAGCGCCATGGCGCTAGCTTCACTTGGCAAGGGGGAATTTAATTAATTTCCTGGCGGCATGCCGCTACAAATGTATTTGTCCTGGCGGTATACCGCCAGGCGTCTGTAATGGATGTTCATTTCCTTGATGAACGGTCACGCTGACAGCCTGTTCCTTGGCCTTGATAGGTCCCTTCTCTCTCACTTTTGTCTTCAAACTAAACAGAGACAGCCCTCTTGCTTTGCTTCGGGTGATCGGGCCTTGAGGCAACGTATCTTGGGTGTCGAAATTGGTTGTGGAAGGCTCCGTGATCATATCATAGTTTGGTTCTAACGAAGCGTGTCTGTGCCCTGCAAATAGGAAGGAAGCAGCCGCGAAGCGGAAATAACAAAAAAGGGAGAGCAAATGACCTATGCGAGAAATATCAAATACTCCTGTATTTATCCCATGGCTTGCCCCCAAGTTTTTTGTTTGAAAATGATTTCTTTGTTTAAATAAATCCAAGATTTTTTTTTTGGCTAGAATTTTTGTCCAATTTTCGTTATATAAATGTGATTGATCCAAGTCTAGATAACGCCTGCATCTTTCCCAGGAAATAACGACCCCAAGGACAGGATTTTCCCATGACATGCAGCTGTAAGCAATCCACACTAGATATTAGTGTTTGCGCTCATGCTCAGAAACAGGGTTATGTGTTTACACTCCTAAAAATGCAATAAACATAGCACAAAAGTTAAATTTGCAATGTCAATCCGAGTGAATGGACTTTGAATGAAGATGCACATGCATGGGCATTCTAATAATCAAGAGGACTTTGCGAGAGATTGGAAAATGAGAGATTTTTGCGAAAAAGGAATGGTGTTGTGTGGTGCGTGTTTGTTGTCTTGCTTTTTGGATGGCTTTAACGAGTTTGCGTTCAACAATCAACTGTGATGATGGCAAACCACGGTAAATGATTTTTGGTGATTTGACTGTGGTGAGGAGCCAAGTTTGTGAGTTTCTTCTTTCATTGGGGAGAAAGGGGTGTTCTCCTCCATGTTTATTTTCGATGGACTTTGTTTAATGATGGTTTTTTTCTTTTTGCACTTACTTCCTTGTGTTTCTTGAGGGACCTTCTTGTTGTTTATTCCCTTCTCCCTTTTTCTCTTTTTTTCTTTTTCTTCTCTTCTTTTTTTTCTTTTTTTTTCTTTTTTCTTTTTTTCTTTTGTTTTCTTTTCATTCCCTCTTTTATAGGTATAAGAAAATGAAAGAAGCAAGTGCAATTCCCTTCGTCTAGACTTCCCTTTTTGGGTAACGACCTTTGATTGGTTCTTTTCGCTTTTGTATTTAGCGAGGATTGTCACCTTTGGGTGGGGGGTTTCCTTTTTGTTTTACTGATTTGTTGTGATGAGCTTAACACGCGCATGGTGCCTTGGTTGATCATTCTAGTCGAGCGTTTATTCATTTGCGAGGAGAGTTTTATTTTGAAGGGTTTTTGAGGTGGTAACAGGAATGCGGGGTGATGTACGTTTAGTTGGAAAAATAAATTAAAAGGGGAAGAAAACGCAAAGTCCAATGTCATTTTACTATTATCCCATGTCTGATGGTTCATGTACCCTGGATTTTATGCAAATCTAATTAGCACCTAGTTTAGCATTTACACTCACGAAAGAAACAATGTGTGAAGGCCCAAGATACTCACAGGGATATGTTTTGCGATTGCTTACATCTAAACATGTCGTGGATATAAGAGTTGTCAGACAAGATCACGCAGGTTTATATAATTTTTAACGAGCGCGCAAGTTAAAAATGATAGGTGCTTAATTAGAAATGTTCAAAAACGTGGGATTTTTGAGCCAAGCAATATACATTTATTTTAGTTGTTTTTTTTTTGCTAAGAATTTTAACAGACATGACGCACACACTCTTGCAACAATATAATTTGCGGTAATTTTTTAAAATCATAAATTGTAAAAGCGGAAATTATGGAAACGGGAATTGTGAGAGGACAACTTCCCTGAAAAATGAGCTCGGACATTTCTCGACCCCTTCTCTTGGTCATTACCCCACTTGCTTGCCCCCCCACGTTTATAAGTCTCGTGGTACCTATCCTTGTATGTGCTTAAAGGCTCTAACATACACTTGAATCTTTAAGTTTGCGACAATTGAATTGTTGCTCTTTTTGATATCTTTGATCGCAAACGTTCATGTTGTCAAATTTGATTTAGGAGCCTCAATGCTCTCCCTACAAAAATTATTAGCGCATATGGAGCATAGCAAAGGTTCGGAACTTATTACTCCTAAAATGGATTTCCAAAATAATTTTTCCCAAATAACTCTCCCCTTTTGTAAACAACAAAAAGGGAAGAAAAAGAATCATATCCAAGACAATTGATTTCTAAAAGAATATATTTAAGCTAAAAACCATGGATAATAAATAAAGGAGCCAGTACATCAACTAAAAGTTACTTCATATAGTAATTGTGCAACAGTTATCCGATCAAATATCAAATAAAATCTAATAAAGCTAAGAAGGATGATCTAAAACCGTAGCTAGTTTAGACAATGTGATCACTGAGGCGGAGGGTGAGGAAGACGACTCAATATAGTTTGAAACACGTCACGGTTGTATTCTTCGAAATCGTTGAGACGAGTCTGAATATCAGCTTGCAATTGGTCCATCCTTGAGTGCATAGAAATTCGAAGCTCAGTCATTTGAGCACTCAAGTCTCCGGGATCCACAAAATCTGCATCCTCATCTTTAGGATCATCCTCGCCTTGACTATTATTGAGCTCTTCATCACTCAGCATTCCTTCCTCTGCAGGGACATCCTCATTTTCTGCTCCATCATCACCAACCACACTTGGATGAAATTTTATGCTCTGTTAGGTGTAGGCTAGCCTTCCATCCATAATCATAAGCTTAAGAAAAATAAAAATATGATTTGCATTATATTTTATACAGTGTGACAAAAACTCTTGCGATGGAGGAAATACAATCCCATGCTCTTCCAAAATCAGCATCACCAAATAAGCATAGGGAAGATGAGCTGTGGCGCCCCTACTCTTGGGAATCCTATCCTTCCCCATGTGATTAAGTACTAGGTAACCTAAGTTCAGTGCATTCCTTTTCAACAAGTTATGCATAATCCATGTATCCATGCCAGTCATCTCACTCAAACATCCATCTCTAGGATGTACAAATCTAGTAATAACATGGAATAGGATTAACTTAAAAGGGTCTAGGTACGGAAGAGTGATAGGGTCACCTATAATGGCATGGGGAGAAATACTAACCCATTGATCCATGGGGCTAATCATTCCTCTAATGGGTCCCCGAGTAGAGTATGCACAATTTCCTGCATTCGGAGTACCCAACAATCTATTTATCATGGCCACATCGACTGAAATACGTACTCCTAATACCATGGTGGTAAGAGTACCAGTATCTTTAGACAGCAAGCCCCTGCTGATTTCTTTTCCCACATCCATATTGGCATAAAACATTTTAATCAAAGTAGGACTATACTTCCTAGAGATCCTAACAGCATTAAGCCACCCTTGTGACTTCAAAACAGCATGCAAATCGCAGTCAACCATATTGTTCATGTCAAACCAAACGGGTCACATAATAATAGCTTTTTCAAAATGACACTCGTAAAGTTTGAAGTTGTGTTGTCTTACAAAGAAATAATCATTGAAGGAGTTGGGAGGAACGTAGAAGGTAGGATTTGAGCGAGCCACAAAGCAAAAATTCGGCACCTCAGGGAGAGGACAAGATAAGGACGCTCCGGCAGCCTGTTGGTGAGTTCTTTCCACAAGTTTCTTAGCCTTACCCACCCTAGTACACTTGGAAGGAGTTTCCCCAGACATTGGATGAAAGAAATTGGTGTTTTTGAGAGAAAACCAAAATTTGGGGTTAGGGTTTTTCGGAATTTCGTGAGCACAATCGGAGCTGATTTCGTGGTTTAATCGTTGAAATTGATGGATGGGTTTTGTTTAGGATGATGTAAAGAGTGTTGGGTCCAAATTTGGTGCGATTTGGACAAGCTTTGAGTGGGTTTTGATGAAGCAAATCGAATTTGGAGGAGAGGGGAAGCTTGCTGGATTTTTTTTTTAGGATGAGAGAGAAAATGCATTTTTAAAGAAGAAGGAAGAATGTTGAAAACGCCTCTGGCGGTATACCACCTGGAGAGATTCATTCCTGGCGGTATGCCGCCAGGCCTAAGTTTTTTATTTTCTTTGATTATACTTCTCCGATTTGACTTCGTAAAATCCCCAGAATTGCAAAATTTGTCTAGATCTTGCTATTTCAACCAAAGAGCTTCAATGTTTGCAACTGAATACCTTCCACGTTCCTCCAAAAATACCTTTCTTGGTAATAAAAATTTAAACAACAAATGTTTGGTCATACCGACTTTACGGAAGAATTCCTTATTTTATTGATTTAAGAAAAAACATTAAAGGGTTTGGTTGGGAAGAGCTCCACGTCTTTCGACCGATAAGATGTGGGTTACAGATTTTTTTTTATGCAAAATAAATCTTGACAGCGTCCGCGTTCACTGGTCTTGGTAGATCATCGTCATCCATGTTGGCGAGTCTTAGAGCACCGCCTGAGAATACGCTTTTGACTACGTACGGGCCTTCGTATCTTGGGGCCCACTTCCCTTGACTTTTCTCTTGGTGCGGGAGGATCTTTTTCAATACTAAGTCTCCGGTTTTGAATTTACGTGGCCTCACTTTCTTGTTGTAGGTGTTAGCCATCCTTCGTTGGTATAATTGTGCATGGCATATAGCGGCTAAGCGCTTTTCCGAAATAAGGTTCAATTGCTCATGCCTTACCCTTGCCCAGTCTGATTCTCTTACTCCTGTTCGGCCAAGACTCTGAGGGAAGGAATTTCTACCTCCAGTGGTATGACCGCCTCCATGCCGTAGACCAACGAATAAGGGGTTGCTCCCGTAGACGTGCGGATTGCAATCCGATAAACGTGTAAGGCGAAAGGAAGCATGTCATGCCAATCTTTGTGGGTGACTACCATCTTTTGAATGATTTTCTTCAAGTTTTTATTTGTGGCTTCAACCGCGCCATTCATCTTCGGGAGGTAGGGCGAGGAGTTGCGGTGTTTCACTTTCCACTGTTGGTAAAGATCAACGATCACCTTCCCGTTTAAATTAGTGTCGTTATCCGTAATGATCATTTTGGGGACTCCATAACGGCAAATGATGTTCTTCTCAATGAACCGTGCAGTTGTCTTTTGAGTGATGTTTGAGTAAGAAGCGGCTTCTACCCACTTGGTAAAATAGTCGATGGCCATGAGGATGAAGCGGTGACCGTTAAAGGCTTTAGGGTAAATTTGGCCTATGATGTCAATCCCCCACATTGCAAAGGGCCAAGGTGACGTCATATTAAAAAGGGGGGCCGGAGGGACATGGAGGTGGTCCGCGTATATTTGGCATTTGTGGCATTTTTGGAAATAGTTGACGCAATCTCTTTCAATTGTGAGCCAAAAATACCCTTGTCTCATTATTTGTCTCGCCATCATGTGCCCACTAGCATGCGTGGAGCAAACCCCTTCATGAATTTCGGTTATGATCTTCTTAGCTTCGGAGATGGCGACACAACGAAGTAAGGTTCCGTCTGCCCTTCTTTTATATAATACCTCACCATCAAGGTAGAAATCTAAGGCTAGACGTTGAAGGGTTTTCTTGGTACCTTGGCTTGCCCCCAGCGGATACTCTCGATTTTTAATAAATCGTACTAAGTCATAGAACCAGGGCCGCCCATCGGGTTCGTCTTCTAGTGTAGCGCAGCATGCTGGTGTCTCTCTTACTTCTACCCTCAATGGTTGGAGCATCACCCCACATTCTAGTTTCAACATTGAAGCCAAAGTGGCCAATGCGTCCGCGAAGCGATTTTTATCCCTATCAATTCGATCGAACTTGGTCTCTTCGAACTCTCCCGTGAGTTGAGTGAGCAACTTTTGATAAGGTATAACCTTAGAATCTCGGGTTTGCCATAAGTCTTGAGCTTGATAAATGACAAGGGCTGAGTCTCCGAAGATTTTCAATTTCTTCACTTTTAGATCAATCGCCGCCATTAAGCCAGTAACGCATGCTTCGTATTCGGCGATGTTGTTGGTGCATGGAAAATTCAGCTTGCATGCTATGGGGTATTGACGGCCATCTGGGGCTATGACCACGGCGCCTACTCCTTTTCCTGAGAGGTTTACCGCACCATCGAAGAACATAGTCCACCAATCGTCTTCTTCTAGATCTTCGGCGGTTTCGTCGCTAATTACCAGGATATCTTCGTCGGGGAAGTCAAAACTCATGGACTCGTATTCTTCCATGACATGATCGGCCAAGTGGTCGATGAGGGCGCTCGCTTTGACCACTTTTCGTGTCACATATATGATTTCGTATTCAGCCAATAGCACTTGCCATCTACAAATCCGGCTTGATAGGTACGGTTTCTTGAAGATGTATTTCAAAGGATCCATGCGAGAAATCAGCCACGTTGTGTAGTACAACATTTATTGTCTAAGCCTTCGGGCGCTCCATGCTAAGGCGCAACAAGTTCACTCCAACGCTGAGTAGCACATCTCGCATTCGTTAAACTTTTTACTCAAATAGTAGATAACTTACTCGCGCTTTCTGGTTTCGTTGTGTTGACCTAGAACGTATCCCATGGCGCTAGCCGTAACGGTTAGGTAGATCAGCAAAGGGCGCCCCGGGGTAGGAGGGACCAAGATTGGTGGGTTTTGGAGATATGTCTTGATTCTTTCAAAGGCCTTTTGGCAATCTTCGTCCCATTCGGCCTCTCCACTTTTCCTTAACATCTTAACATTGGCTCACAGGTGAGGGTCAATTGACTGATAAAACGGGCGATATAGTTGATGCGCCCAAGGAATCTCCGCACTCCCTTCTCGGTCTTAGGGGGAGATAGTTCTTGGATGGCCTTTACCTTGTCGGGGTCCACCTCTATGCCTTTATTGCTGACAATGAACCCTAACAATTTTCCGGATGTCACTCTGAAGGTGCACTTGGCGGGATTTAAGCACAGTTGGAATTGCCGCAATCTTTCGAAGATTTTCCTTAGGACGTTTATATGATCCTTTTCTCCCCGAGACTTAGCGATCATATCGTCGACGTAGACCTCGACCTCTTTATGCATCATGTCATGGAAAAGGGTGACCGCGGCACGTTGGTAGGTAGCGTCGCCATTCTTTAACCCGAATGGCATCACCTTATAGCAAAAGGTGCCCCAAGGTGTAATAAAAGTAGTTTTTTCACTATCTTCCGGGGCCATTTTGACCTGATTGTACCCTGAAAACCCGTCCATGAAGGAGAACATGTCGTGGCATGCTGCGCTATCTACTAATATGTCAATGTGAGGGAGTGGGAAGTCATCTTTAAGGCTAGCTCGGTTAAGGTCCCTAAAATCCACACACATGCGGACTTTTCCATCTTTCTTTGGCACGGGCACAATGTTGGCGATCCATTTGGGGTATTCGGAAACCTTTAAGAAACCCACGGCTAGTTGCTTCGTAACCTCTTCTTTTAGTTTTAGAAGGATATCGGGGTGCATTCTTCGAAGCTTTTGTTTTACGGGTTTGAATTCGGGTTTTAATGGGATACGGTGTTCGACTATATTGGGGTCGAGACCTGGCATGTCATCGTATGACCAAGCGAATATGTCTGAGTATTCTCCAAGAAGAGAAATCATTCTGCCTCTCTGATTAGAGCTCAAAGTGGTCCCAATTTTGACGACCTTTTGACCTCCATCACTTGCCCCCAAGTTTATTTCCTCCAATCCCTCCCGATGGGGGGCTACTTCTCTCTCTGAGTTTTCCACTAAACGGGCCAATTCACGTGGGATTTCTTCTTCGTGTTCTGATGTGGCAACCACTTCCTTGTCGATAAGGGCATGAGTTCTACCAAGATCAGGCGTCTTGGCTTTTGGCCTGAAAGTAGAAATGAGAACAATAAACTATGTTTGGAAAAAGGCTTAAATATGTCGATTCATCTTTTGAAAGGGAACCCAAGTTCCTTTATAGATAATAAAACATGCATCCATATATTGTTGTTTTTCTTTTTATCTTTATATTTTTAGTAGAAGGGGAACACATGTTCCTCTAACCTGGATACATGCTTACTTGGCATTTTTTTTATAATTTTAACCGAAGGGGAACACACGTTCCTAATAAGGCATTTATTTACATGGTTTTTTTTTAACCGAAGGGGAACACACGTTCCTAATAAAGACAATGAAACACATATATTTTTACATGGATTTTTAGCCGAAGGGGAACACAAGTTCCTCATAGAGCATTTATTTACATGGGTTTTTTTTATTTTTAACCGAAAGGGAACACACGTTCCTAATAAAGACAACGAAACACATATATTTTTACATGGATTTTTAGCCGAAGGGGAACACAAGTTCCTCATAGAGCATTTATTTACATGGTTTTTTTTTTTTAACCGAAAGGGAACACACGTTCCTAATAAAGACAACGAAGCACTTATACATGGCATTATTTTTAACCGAAGGGGAACACACGTTCCTAATAAAGACAACGAAGCACTTATACATGGTATTATTTTTAACCGAAGGGGAACACATGTTCCTAAAAAAACAACAGAATACGCATATATTTACGAGTGGACATTAAGAAGTGTGGCGGCGATCCAGTTGCGTACGGGCTTCCCAGACTTCTTTACGAAGGTGGCCGAGTCTTGAGATGATGCTTCCTCTTCGAGCGTGCAAATATGGAGATTCGGAGCTACCGCGATTGTGGCGGCATTAGGATGGACGATTTCGGCCGCGAAAGGGAAAGTAGTTCTAATGTGCGGGATGTTCATACCACAAGAAGGCGTAGGGCATCCGAACAACTTGGCTAGTTGCCTCTCCTTCCTTTCCTTGGAGACCCTAACAAAATCGGCCTTAGTTGGTTGATATCCTAAACCAAAACGGTCTCCGAAATTTTTAGGAAATGTCATGCCTTTTTCCCCTTGTAGCAAGGCTCCTAGACTTTTCCCTAACTGAAAACCATCTCTTGGCGTCATATGGGTAACTAGTACGGTTTCATCAGGAGCTTGTGCTTTGATGATGGGTGCACCCTCCTATATCCATTCGGCATTCACTATTTCAAAGGCTTGGAAAGAGCTTTCCAAAGTTTCGGTGGCCTCGATGTAGGGAATAGACGAGTGCTTGGCTAGGATCAATGCTTCCTCTGCTTTTATGGTGATGAGGACGCCATCTTTCACATACTTGACGCATTGATGTAGAGATGAAGGCACGGCCCCAGCCGTGTGGATCCAAGGTCGCCCTAGGAGCATGTTGTAGGCGGGTTGGATTTCCATGATTTGGAATACTAGGGTAAAGGTGTGGGGCCCAATCACCATGTCTAGTTCGAAGCTTCCTATGATTTCTCGGATGGTTCCGTCAAAGGCTCGGGCCATCATTCCGCTTGGCTTGAGGAGAGCCATGTCAATCGGTAGTTGTTCAAGGACATGCTTGGGCATGACATTCAATGCGGAGCCGTTATCAATTAGGGCATTTTCTATGACATGGCCCTTACATTCCACTGTTATGTAAAGGGCCTTGTTGTGGCTTGTCCCCACGGGGTCGATTTCTCCCTCGGAGAACGTGATGGTGCTTAATGCTTGTATCCTTCCAACGAGGCTTTCCACCCCTTCTATGGTGATGTGTTTGGTCACGAAAGACTCGTTTAAGACTTTTAAGAGAGATAAACGATGAGGTTCTGATGTGAGGATCAATTCCATGATGGAGATGCGAGCTGGGGTCTTCTTCAATTGTTCGATGATATTAAACTCGCTCCTCTTCATGATCTTTAGGAATTCAGCCGCGTTGTCTTCGGTAACGGGTTCATTCACCCTCTGCATTTCTTCCCCTGTCTTTTCGGGAGTTGAAGGGCCTTTTCCTTTGGCTAATCTTTGTTTCTCAACTTCCTCCAAAATATAGCATCTCCCCGTGCGGGTCATGCCCCCAATATTGAAGGTCTCGGCCGTTGGTGTAGCGAAAGGGGGAGTTGTGATGACCGTGTATCTATAGTTAAATGGAACAACGTGCAAGTCTTGACTAGGAGGGTTAGGAGCGAATTTGAAGACTACCTTGAGCGGTGTTGCGGTAGGGGTCTCGGCTTGAGCTACGCATTCGAAGGCATATGGGATGGATAGTCCTTCCTCACTAGCACAAACCTCATCTTTCTTTTGGACTCTCTTCCCGACTTGGATAATTCCAAAAGTCATGAGTTGGCTTACTTTTTTCAAGAACAGTCCACAGTCTTGGATTTTATGGTCCCTTTCTTGTTGACAAAATGAGCAAGTAGCCAATCCCTCTCGTGGGCGTGGTAGGTGACCACTTTCTACCAATGTGGCGAAAAGTCCTTCTTTGGGTAAGCTTAGAATGAAGGGGAGAGGATCCTCAATTGCTCCTGTCGAAAGGGCACTTACCCCTCCGCTTCCTTGAGTGTGATTTGGGAGAGGGTTGGTGGTAGTGTTGGGACCTTTAGCCGTCCCTTCAAAGGAGACCCATCCGCTTTTGATCAATTGTTGCACTTTCATTTTGAAGGCGTAACAATTATCCATTGTGTGTCCTGGTGCTCCCGCATGGTATTCACATTTGGCGTTGGGGTCATACCACTTGGG
This sequence comes from Viola odorata, assembly GCA_963691705.1. NCBI lineage: Eukaryota > Viridiplantae > Streptophyta > Magnoliopsida > Malpighiales > Violaceae > Viola > Viola odorata. Next base: position 32,877,603 of record OY829546.1, read on the forward strand.
GTAAGGAGGTAGCATAGGTTGGGGCGGGATTGGCACAATTTTCCCGGCTGCTAGGAGGTGCTTGTAAATTTCCCCCGCAGGAAGAGGAAGGGGCGGCGGTGGCTCTTTATTCCAGCGATTGACATGAGTTGCTTGATTGCCGGGGTTCTTGGGTGGGTTATATGGTCTAGGTTGCGCGGGTTGCGGAATTTGTGGTGGGGAATATGGATAAGGTGGGAAGGGTGCGGGGTATTGCGGAGTTATGTTAGCAACTGGCATTGGCGGAGGAAAGAATGGTGAGGGGTATGGTGATGGGGTGTGATATGGTGGTGGTGGAAAAGATGGTCTGAAGTTGGGTTGTTGGGACACAAAACCAACTTCTTTCTTTACAGGAGGCGCCTTTTTGGTGTTGTTTCGGGGATAGGGGCGGTGATCTTGCCCGTTTTTATCCCTTGTTCGACCCGTTCTGCGATCAAGACCATGTCGGAGAAGTTATTTGATGGGTTGGAGATGAGATACGTATAATAAGGGGCTTTGAAGGTGTTTACGAAGATGGCTATGATTTCTTTGTCACTTAGAGGCGGTGAAATCCTAGCTGCTAGCTCTCTCCATCTTTGGGCGTAGGTTTTTACTGACTCGTCCATTTTCTTCTCTAGGTTTTGGAGGTCAGAGCGGTCCGATGCTACCTCCATATTGAACTTGTATTGTCTGAAGAAGGCGTCAGATAAATCTTTCCAAGTTCTAATCTTGGTCCTGTCTAGGCCCATGTACCATGTCAAAGCGTGCTTGGCTAAGCTTTCTCTAAACAGATGGATCAAGAGAGGCTCGTTATGTATCATCTCCGCCATCTTATTACAATAGGTCTTGAGGTGAGTCCTTGGGCACTCGACCCCAGTGTACTTCTCGAAATCTGGCACCTTGTATTTAGGAGGTATTATGATCCCTGGGACCATGCACTTGTCGGCGGGACCCATGGGGTCAAAGGGATCGGTTCCTTCGATGTTTCTGAGCCTTTCTTCTAGCAGGCTCAATCTATCGATGTTTGGTTTTTCGGTAAAGATCGGGTTGGCACCAAAGGGTTCTTGTATGACTAGTGGTTGCGTTGGGTTTGTAAATGGGGGTTGGGTCCCCACAGGATTGGGGTTTATGACCTGAGTGTAGTGGGCTTGGGGAGGGCGGTATCCTGGAACCTCTTGACGGATCAGATTTGCCCGGGATTCAAAGCGAGGTTACCCAAGGTATGTTATAAGTTTGAAATATTCTCTCCCTCAGCGTTAGGGTTGGTGTAGGCGCTAGCAGCGAAGGGATCAACCCACTTCCACTGACCCCCAGGAAAAGTAAATGCTTGGGGTCCTGAAGGTCCGGAGATGGGAATGGTAAACGCTTGAGGTCCTGAAGGCCCGGAGATGACAGACGAGGAAGGTCCCATTATTTGGCTTGAATCGAAATCGGGTGGTACTTCAGTGGCCTCATCTCGTTCTTTTTCGGCCCGAGCGGCCCTTTCCGTGGCGATTTTGACCTGTTCTTCTAGTTCGGCTACCCTAGCGGCTGCCTTTTCGTCGATTTTAGCTTGTTCGGCCATCTTTCTCGCTTGGAATCTTGTTAGCGGAAGGCTGGGCGACGTGATTCGCTTGCGAGGAGCTATCGTCAATCTGAGAGAGAGAAAAAAAGAGAAAAAAAAGGGTAAGAGAAAAAACGTAGTAGTAAGTATAAGCGTTTACATATGTATGACGCGCAAACGCGAGGCCCCCATGTTGCTTTGATCAATCTCCCGGCCACTCTCTTGCTCGATACTTTTAGGGGAGGCGAGAAACGGGTGTATCTTGGGTTGGTGCTCCAGGGGGGGACGTGAGAGGAGTTTTTATTTATACTAGTGACGCGACGTAATATTGGATGCTACCAACGAAACTTCTGAAGTGGCCTAAGGTCATCTCTAAAGGGTTTTTTTTTCGAGGGGTCTGTTGTTCAGAAAACTTCGATCCTTGGTACGGGCATACTTCAACCCGAAGTCAACATCTTTCATGTTTTGATTACGCGAAAATTCTGAGCCGAACGCATGCATATTGCACGAGACCTAGGATCGCACGGCTGTGACCGAGAAAACTATCCTCCTTATGTCCGAATTTTTTGTGGGCGATACGCCGCTCGGAAAGATCCCATTTTTGGCATGGAAACTCTTTAAGGTGTTGTGAGCATCTTTCGTGTTTTGGCCAAGAGGAAATTCCTAGCCGATTGTGTTGATATTGGCCAAAACAAAAGAACGCGCAGCTGTGACCGAGTAGGGTAGTTATCCTTATGCCTAAATTATTTCCGGGAGATTTATAGCCCATAATGCTCTGTAATTTGGTGTGGGCATACTTCAATGTGTTTCGAACATCTTTCGTATTTCGGTCGAAAGGAAATTCTGAGCCTATCACATCGATATTAGCCAAAACAAGTGAGCGCGCGGCTGAACGAATGATTTTGGGGGTGAAAAACTGATTTCGGAGCTGAAGCTAGCGGTATACTGCCAGGGGCCAGGCGGTATACCGCTAGAGATGGCCTTTCGCGGGCCTTGCTTTTGGCTGAGGTGCACTACTCCAAAAATTCCTAAATTTGGTAGGGACACACTTCAACGTGTTACGAACATCTTTCATGTTTCGGCCGAAAGGAAATTCTGAACCTAACGCATTCATATTGGCCGAGACAAAAGATCGCGCGGCTGAGGCCGAGAAAACTGTCCTCCTTATTCCCGAATTATTTGTGAGTGATGCGCTGCTCCGAAAAATCCCATTTTTGGTATAGAAATTCTTTAAGGTGTTGTGAGCATCTTTCGTGTTTTGGCCAAGCGGAAATTCTTAACTGATGGTGTTGATATTGGTCAGAATAAAAGAACGCGCAGCTGCAACCGAGCAGGGCAGCTGTCCTCGAGTTTAGAATTTGTTTCAAGAGATAGGCTGCACAGAACTTTCTGAAATTTGGCATGGGTGAACTTCAATATGTTGGGAACATCTTTCGTGTTTTGGCCGAGCAGAAATTCCGAGTACATTACGTTGATATTGGCCAAAACAAAAGATCGCGCGGCTGAACAATATTTCGAAGTTGAGGGAAAAATGATTTTAAAGGGACTTTGGGTCGAAGCTAGCGGTATACCGCTAGGGACCAGGCGGTATACCGCCAAGGACAGGTTTGGGAGTCCATCGTGATTTTGCCGGTCTATGCTACTCGAGAATTTCTGAAATTGTGTAGGGATATACTTCAATGTGTTACGAACATCTTTTATGTTTTGACCGAGTTGAAAATCCAAGCAAATCATCTCCATTTTGGTCAAGAAAAAAAATCGCGCGGCTGAGACCGAGAAGGGGCATCTGTAGCGTTCTAAATTTTTCTTGAGAGATTTATTGTTCGAAAAAATCTGAAATTTGGTGGAGATACCCTTCCGCCTGTTATTAATATTTTTTATGTTTTGGCCGAGTGGAAACTCCAAGTAAGTCATATCCATTTCGGCCAAAATAAAAGATTGTGCAGCTGAGGCCGCGAAGGAGCAGCTGTCTTCGTGTCTAAATTATTTGTGGGAGATGTGTTGCCCGAAAGAATCTGAAATTTGGTAGGGATACACTTTAGCTTGACGCCAACATCTTTCATGTTTTGTCCGAGTGGAAATTCCGAGTAAATCACGTTGATATTGGCCAAAATAAAAGATCGCGCATCTGAGCGGATGATTTTGGGGGTGAAAACTGATTTCGGAGCCGAAGCTAGCGGTATACCGCCAGGAGCCAGGCGGTATACCGCCAGAGACAGGTCTAGGAGTCCATCGCGACTTTTGTCAGTCTATGCTTCTCAGAAAGCTCTGAAATTTTGTAGGGATATACTTCAATGTGTTATGGACATTTTTTATGTTTTGACCGAGCCGAAAATCCAAGCAAATCATCTTCATTTTGGTCACGGAAAAAGATCGCGCGGCTGAAACCGAGAAGCAGCTGTCCTTGCGCTTTGAATTTTTTTCGTGAGAGATGTGCTATTATGAAATTTGGTAAGGGTGGAGTCTTATGTGTTACGAACATTTTTCGCGTTTTGATTGAGTGAAAATTTGGAGCCAAACGTGTTCATATCGGCCGAGACAAAAGATCGTGTGCTTGGACCTAGAACAATTATATATTTCTTGTGTTTCTGCGTTTTTTCTGTGAGTGTGCCTTTTTGTTTCCAAAGTCAACCTTTTGTGTGATTCTTTTTTCTTTGGGTTTTATTTTGATTTTGAGGAGAATCGTATACTCGTGGTTGGAAGCCCTTCAGTACATACATGTATATATATTTTTTGTATGAACGGAGAACTCATGATTTATCCGAATAATTTACGAGCTTTGTCATTGATGATGATTTTTTCAAAAGGATACAACCGATATATGTTGGATCAAATATTTACATTCATCAAAAAGCTAGTAGACAAAAGCCTAGTAGTTACACATGGTCAAAAAAGCAAAATTTGGAATGTCGGGTACATGCTCTTCCTCTCAAAGGCGTTCATCCTTGGAAGGTGATGCTTGCTTGTTCATTCCAGTAGTATTCTAAAGATGCCAATTCTCCTACTTGCATCATCAACTCGGCCTCTAGCGTGGCCATTCGTGCTCGTAAGGCTTGGTTCTCTCCGCTTTTCTCATTGGCATGGCTCGTCAAAACCTTAATCACCGTATTTTTATCTTTGACTAGAGCGCTGGATGCTCTTCCCTTGCGTACTTCCCCACGTATGCGTTTTTCAAAGTCGTCGGAGGCTGATTTCTGGTTTGCCAAGCCTATCCGGACATTGTTTTGGTGGTGTTTTTCCCATTCGCGTACCTTGAACTCTAGGTCCATTTTCTGTGCCAACCAAACTTCCTTTTCCACGGCGAGCTGATTCTTTTCTCTCGTTATTGTGTGCAGCTGATTCATTAATCGGGCGTGGGTGATGGCCTCAAGTCCTTTGCCGGTGCGTGACTCGCCTTCTTCTTCTATTGGTTTGCGATTTTCAGGGCGAGGTAGAACATTTCCATTGGCGCGATTCCTCCTCCATTGCGGGTATCCTAGCATTGGCAAGGCGGGGACAGTGTGCCCTTCGATGTAAAAGGGTGGGTCCAGTCACGAGCGTATTGGAGGTAGCTCAAATTCTCCGCGGTATGAGGTAGACTTGATTCCGTCATGCCAAACGTTGCGGGGATTATTTGCATGATGCAAAATTGTCGCAAGGCTAGGGCGGGGCAATAGTGGACGCATCCTTGAGCCCCGATCAAAGGAACCCATGGCAAAGGTCCACAGCAAACTATAGGATTGGAAGCTCGTAGCCACTTGGCATGCCAATCAAAGTCCTCTTCCGAGAGGTTTAGGAACCTCTCAACCCAAACGCCTTTGTCTTGCATCTCCCAATGGTTGTTAGTTATTGCGGTTATGACCTCGACTAGGGGGCCCTTGCCCAAGTGAATTATCGAGAAAATAGACCGGTTTGGTGCTTGCTTGAAATGGCTCAATAGCCAAGTTGTTAACAACTGGGTGCAACATGTGAGTTTCCCTTTGCCTTTCCTTCGGCAAAGGTCCAAGGCACGAAAGGTCTCGGCTAGGATAGTCGTGGTAAGATTGATGGTGTTGGCTTCTATTTCAAAGAAGACATTGGCTGCTTCAAAATCAATTATGTCCTTCATTTTGGGGAACAAGACGAGCCCCACTACCGCAAAGGCTAGGATCTCTAGGCGATCTTGCCCTTTGGACTTCCAAAACTATTTTTCGATGTCCGGCCAGCACCACACATAGTTTCCTTCTAAGGCTCGAGCGGGGATCTCTATTTTACGATCAAGCTTAGCCTTGACACTTGGGGAATCAAGGCGAACATTCCGGTAAATGGCTGAAATGGGAGGTGTGAAGCCCATCAAAGTGGAGTACTCCTCTAACGTGGGAGTCAAGTCTACTCCTCCATCAAAAGAGAAGCACCGGTAGTACGGGTCCCAAAATTTTAGAGCCACTAGGATGCATCCCCAATCGGTCCTAACATCAGTCGTGGTCAATAGGTTTCCATATTTACATGCAAATTGAGTCTCTTCCTCCTGAGTTAATTCCTTCCTCAACCTCCGAATCTTGGTTACGTCAAAGTCTGTAACCTCTACCTTAATCTTAGTGGAAATGTCGGGGATGAAATTAGGTTCGAGCATGTCTCCTTGTGTGGCTTGGGTATCAAAACTTCTACCCCCGAAAGTATCAAGCGAGAGCAAAGTAGGCACAGACATTTGATCAAAGTGGGATGGATCCTGGAAGGGACATAAAATAGAGTCTCGGTATTAGCAACTTGTATGTTACTAGGTTCTTTTATATGCATCGTTAGATTAGTGGGAAAGAAACAAAACGTAGAAAACGTGGTAAACCAAGCCACGACAAAACAAGTATGATACACGTGATGGGGGCTTTTGGCGTCGACTAAAGTTCTAATGGCCTGAAGGTTCCCGACGATACCATAGAATGGTCCAAAAAGTGTCACAAAGCGACCACCTATTCCTTCCCACGAACTCATGCCACTTTCCAACCATTTACATAGGCAAATGATTGAATCATGTCGGCTGAATCCGCTTACCAGAATGGAGGCCAACCGTCCGGCTAGCTTTAAGGGTTCGAGCGGGTTGGGTTTCGAGAACATTACCCAGGACTCGTGTCCTAGGGTGTCCTTACTCCCCGTCCTAAACTTATTTGGTAAGGCGACCCTTGGGTGTAGGGCCTATGCATGCAATGCGTATGACAATTGATCAAAACAATAACAAATAGTCACGAAAACAATTTATCAAATAGAAAAAAAACAAACACCTAAAAAACCGGCTTCGACCCTACTAGTCCCCAGTGAAGTTGCCAAACTGTCGCACCTCCTTTTTCGTTGAAAACGAGTTTAAGGTTCGGGACGGATGCTTCGCATAATACAATGAAGTCGCCACCCTATTTTCTAAGGTTTAGGGAACCTAAGCGTCATGGCATAAAAATAAAAACTAAGGCACAATTGGTCTAAACCATTGAACAAAGGTTCGAGGTCGTATTGTGGACTTGGGAAGGTGTTAGGCACCCAAGTCACACCCTAAAAAGGTTACCGGTTATAAGGTGTTTGAATACAGTTTTGATATACAAAGATTTGTTTAAATGATCGAAGCATGTCAACCTCCTCTTCCCACGAACTCGAGTCACTTTCCGATCATTTACATAGGCCAATGATCGAATCGTGCCAACAAAGTCCGCTTACCGAATTGGGACACTTTCCGATTGTCTAAACATTTTTGACACGGTTTGGCCCTCAAAGGTGACGTTACATCTTAGCATTTTTGTAGGGACACGAAGGACGGGGTTACCGTTTGTTCGTTATGCTAGAGCGGACGCTCCCCCCTTTATATCACTGGGTCATGCATGGTTAATTAATTAATTATTAAGTGATCCTAACATGGATAATACTAACATCGTACGTTTTCGTGAATGCCAATAATTGTGTGGGATTTGAAGCCACCATGCTCACATATCAGTATATAGCAATTAATTTCATGGTATAAAGCGAGTGATCTAAACATATAAGCATGTGAGTTTATTTTATCATGCATATGATTATAAGCTTTTTGGCATTTTTAAATAACATTTATGCAAATAATATTTACGAAAAGACATCGAATAAATAAAAAGAGACTTAGAGAGCTTACTTGCGTTGCGTGCTCTTGATCTTCCTTGCAAAGTGAGGATGTTAGCAACGTTTTTGGAAATAATAAATAAAGAAAAGCGCATGCAATACTTGCTTAAATTGACGAAAAATAAATGATCACGATAAACACGTAGTGATTTGTTTTGTATGAGCACGTATATAATTAAAACATGGCATAGTCATTATTATCATGCAAATTTAATTAACATGGTATAATTATTATTATCATACAAATTTTGTTAACATGGCCTAATCATTATTATCATGCAAATTTAATTAACATGGCATAATTATTATTATCATACAAATTTTAATTAACATGGCCTAATTATTATCATCTTATAATCACTTTAACATGGCATAACACATCATTTAAATCATGCAAACTTTCATGTAACAAAAATAAAACATGTAAACATTTTTATTCATTTTATCACAAAAGCACATAATTGTTTTCCATCATTTTAATCACAAAAATAGACATATGAACATTTGTTAATGTCACTTAAACATAAAAATAAGCATACGAACATTCATACGATTTTGACGAAAACATTAATGGACCGGGTCCCACGTTGAAAATTTAGGCATTAAAAAATGGGCTTGGCTTGTGCCTTACCTCTTGCCTTACCTCTTCCCGCCCTTACCTTTCTTCTTCCTCCTTTCTTCACTTCCTAGCCGGCCACCATGGCCATTTATGCAATTTTCAATCCTTCACCATTCTTACCCAAAATGGTGGTAATTATTACACTATTAAAGCATTAAATCATGGCAACAAAAATAGCAAAAAAATCAATTCTAAAATAACATCAATTTTACATGGGAAAAGTGAGCTAATTAATATGCATATATGTCCATTAATTACTCAAAGCATTATGCATTCAAATTGGAGTAAGGGAAGCATACCTAGCATGAGAACTAAGCATTTTATGCAAGTTTTTACAGTTTATTCATGCATTATAATGAAAAACGAAAATTAAAGAAGCTAGAGAGAGAGAGATAGCTTACCTTTCCGGGAGAGCTTGTGGCCAGGTGATGAGCAAGTTTGATTGTGTGGCTAGGTGATGAGCAAGGCAAGCTGGAACCGAGCTGGAGGATGAGATTGCATTGATTGTGCATTAATGTGGTATTTATCCTATTTTTGGATACGAACGGGATATTTTTGTACGAGCGAAATCGCTCGAAAATGAAAATAAATCCGAGCCGAGGGTACAACTATGTGTAGAAAAATAAGGCAAGAAGACTAACATACAGTGAAGAAATGCGAAAGTTGATTTAACGTATTTATTTTCTCTTTCGGAAGTGTCAAAATGTTCGTGCGCAAAATAAATGTCCTTACGACAAAAATTGAACGAAATTGGATGCGGTGGTGTGAAAGAGAAAATTAGTACGTAATTATCAAATAAAGAAATAGTGCGTTCGAGCCTCGGTCCGAGAAAACTTACTCGAGACTGAGAAAAGTTCGAATAAGACAGTTAAAAGTACGAAAAAATAAAAAGGCACGAAATGACACGGAATATTAAACAAACTAGCCTAGGACCAAGAATCGACAGAAATTTGACCTAGACGAGTTATTAAATGCGGTGAACATAAAAATACGTAAATACGTTGACGAAAACCCAAAAATACGGTTTTAGTCGAAAATACGAGAAAAATACGAAAAATTTAAAAGACATGAAATGACGTGAAATATTAAAACAAATAGTCCTTGACCAAAAATCGATTGAAATTTGACGTAAACGGGCTATTAATACGACATGTAATAAACAAAAAAAGTTGTGACGTAAGTCAAAATTCGGGTAGCAACAACATCGTTACATCTTCCTCCGAGAATAACACCTTTTTGCATTTACACCCCTAGTGGAGTCGTCATTTACCTTTCCGTAATTCACTTTTTGTTCCTGTCAAGGAAATCGTCATTAACAATTCTACAATTTATGTTTCCCTTAATATCCGTATAGATCTAAACTTACATCTTTGCAGGACATCCGGTCAAAACTCGATTCACGCAATGGCTTCCAAACCTATCTCCTCCCAGAGTGACATCAACAATTACCTCCTCCCAGAGTGACATCTACGACTTATCTCCTCCTAGAGTGACATCAACAATTACTGAGTGACATCTACGACTTATCTCCTCCCAAAGTGACATCAACAATTACTTCCTCCCAGAGTGACATCTACGACTTACTTCCTCCCAGAGTGACATCAACGAACTTTTTCCTCCCAGAGCAACGTCATAACGCTCTTTTAAGATAAGACCTGCTATGTCGCCAAAATTCGGATGCGTGGGGGCAACCATTTTTACTGCTTATCAAATACTTCGATAAGACAGTAGAGATGGGGCAACTGTTGATACCCGAATTTTGATGCCATTTTAAATTAAATTTATCATTTTTGTTATTTTACTTAACTTACTGTCATTTTAATTAATTTTCCATCGTTAGTTCTTTTTTAATTCTCGACACATTTTATCATCGTTATCATTGTCATCAGCGTCGTAAATCGCATTTTTAATTTTTCGTCACGTATTTTCATTATTATTATTATTATTATTTTCAGCCTTAAAATTAATATTTTTAATTATCCGCTAATCGTTTGCTATTTATTTTTTCGTTTTAGGTCATCTCGTAAAATTTAGGAATTTTAGTATTTTATCATATTTTTTAGCATTTTTTATTTTATTATTATTTTTGTTCGAGCTTTTACTGGACCCGAGCAAGTTCGCTCGGACCATTAATCGAACTCGTTATTTCTTCAGTTGACAATTACCTACTCTTTTTTTCATTCACGCCAGTCAACTTCGTCTCGTGCAATTTTCATCGTAACGTCATTTATTTTTCATTCGAACATATTCATGTTTCCGAACGAGAACATAAACACGTTAAACGAAGAATTTTCTTCATTCGTTATAGACTATTAAACTCGCCTTATTTTTCTCTACGCGTTGGCATTTTTTGCTCAAAAATTCAGAACGTTTGTTCACAAAAATAGCTTGAGGCCATTTAAATACATTTAAAAATAGCTCGTGGCACCAAGGAAAGTCAACCAGATCAACAGCCCACTATTTACATGCATGGTGCATGTAAACAGTGCCAACAAGTAGCAGCGGAGCAAGCCACCGAGTTGCTTGCTCCCGTCGCTTCCTGTCCCGTCCGCCATCATCACCAACGGTCGTAGCCCTACCAGCACGACGACGTAGCCCTGCCAGCACGACGCCTGGCTCCTCCACGCTCAGCGCCACGTCTCCCTCCACTCGCGAGCTTGCCTATAAATAGGCCACTGCCCCTCTCCATTTAAAGGACGAATTCACCCAAGCTACACGCTTCTTCTTCCTCTTGACTGATCGCTCACTTGGAGCGTCGGTTGCCACTAGTTTTTCAAGCATTTTCAGTAAGCATTCTTCAAGCTTTTTCTTCATGTTTCTGCACTTGCTTTCTTTAATTTTATTATTATCATTTTGATCAAACCAATTGCTTATCTTTATACCATTAATTCCTATATGTGCCCTAGATTAATTACATGCTTTTAATTTGCTTAATCATTAGATAAATCATGTGAATTTTGAGTTTTTTGTTAATTACTATTTTTGCCATTTTTTTCAAAATTAAATTTGGTAAGAGTAAAATCAAGATTCGGGGTTTATACGGTCGGGAAGCCGTCGAGGGGACGAGCGTTTCGGTATAGAGGTTTTGAGAATCGGCCACTAGTGGCCGGACCTTGGTCGCCGGCAGTAACGTCGGCGACTCAAGGTTGAAGGCGATGAGCAGTGGCCCCTTGGCCTTGTTCACGCGGGAAGGAAAGAAAGGTGATGGGCCAACCATAAAAATCTGATTTTCTTGGGCCAGGAACTATTCCTGGCCCATTTCTTTTATTTTTCAAGCTAGGCCCGGCCCCATTTTCATTCTTTCCCAGATCTCGGATCGCATTTTTCGTAAAAATACTCGGGCATTCCAGTATGACTATTTTTTGTACTGTCGCTTTAAAATTTTGTACCTATCAACTGTTTAAATTTCCGCAATTGTTTTTCCGCAACCTATCAACTGTTTAAATTTCCACAATTTATTTTTCGCAACCTATCAACTATTTAAATTTTCCGCACTTTAATTTTCCGCAATTTACTTCCGCAATTTAAATTCAATCATTTAATTTACCGCCTATATGGTCGGTCGCATTTTTAATTTCCGCAAATATCAACTACTTTAAATTCTCGCAAATATCAACTGCTTTAAATTTTCCAGCAAATATGAACTGTTTAATTTTTCTGCAAATCATCAACTGTTTAATTTTTTTCGGCAAATCATCAATTGCTTAAATTTTCTGCAAAATCATCAAATCTTTAAATTCTTTCGCAATTGTCATCATTTAAATTTTCGTATGCATCAAATCATCATTTAAATTTCTCGCACTTATCAACTGTCATCATTTAAATTTCTCGCACTCGTCAAATCATCATTTAAATTCTTTCGCAATTATCATCATTTAAATTTTCGTATGCATCAAATCATCATTTAAATATCTCGTACTTATCAACTGTCATCATTTAAATTTCTCGCACTCATCAAATCATCATTTAAATTTTCATATGCATCAAATCATCATTTAAATTTTCCTGCATTTATCAAATCGCCATTTTTATCTTCGCACTCGTCAAAATCATTGTTTACTTTTTTGATATATATCAACTGTTTATTTAAATTCTCGCATTCATAAACTGCTTATTTATTTTTCGAGCTATCACTAACACTCTCATTTTGTAGGTTTAAAATTTAAGCTTCGCTTGAAAGTACGCCTTTCTTTCCCTTTTATTTATTCAATGCTTTCCATAAATATTAATCGCATGCATGATATATAGAATTGCTAGAATTAAAATCAATCCATATGAACAACTTATTTTAAGACTTGCTTAAAATGCCATGTTCATTTGATTTTAATTTCCGCTTATATTGACTGCATGTATTTGGTGGCTTCGATCCCACATCGGTTTATCATTTTAAAATATCTCTCATTTAAATTTGTACTCTGTTAGCAATCCATGATAGAATCACTTAGTCATTAATTTAATCATGCATGGCCCGATGATGAAAAAGAGGGCGCTCATTCAGTCTTACGGAAAATTCAGTCCCATCACACTACGGTCAGAGATAATCGATCGGTCTTGAAAACGGTAACCCCGTCCAACGATTAATTATTCATTTACGGTCCTGATCATGGAAAACACTAAAGTGATGATTCCTCTGAGGACTCCCTTTTAAAACGCATTTTTATCAAACATCTTTTAAACACCTCTCTAGTCAACCGGTAACCGTTTTCGGATGTGACTCGGGTGCCTAACACCTTCCCTAGTCTATAATACGACCCCGAACCTTTGTTCTTGGGTTTAGACCCTCTTTTTTGTGCCTTTAGTTTTTTATTTATTTTATTTTTATGCCATGACGATTAGGTTCCCTAAGCCTAGAGACAGAAATTAGGGTGGCGACTTCATTGCATGTTGCGAGGCGCCCTTTTACGCCGAGCATCGTAAGGTCTCAGATTCGTCGTATACTCACGAATTTTTAATTTTCGGGAATCGACAGGCTCCGACCCTGATCCCTAGTGAAGTCACCAAACTATCGAACCCCCTCTCGAATTTTTTACGCGGCACGATTCAGACGAGATGTGAGATGAAATTGGACTCATCTCACATAATGCAATGAAGTCGCCATCCTATTTTTGTTTCTAAGGTTTAGGGAAACCTATTGTCTGATAACATGGCAGAAAATAAAATAAAAAAACTTAGGCACAAAAAGAAAGGGTTTAAACCCAAGAACAGCAGTTCGGGGTTAATTTATGGACTTGGGAAGGTGTTAGGCACCCGAGTCTCATCCAAAAAGGTTACCGGATAAAATAGGTGTTTTAAATCATGCTTGAAAATTGTGAAAATTTCTAAATTAGTTATCATGCAAATTAAGCAAATTATTTTTGCACATTTCTAAATAATCATGCATACGAATATATATGTGCAAAAAGCGTTGGAATAAATAAAAGGGTGAGAAAGGTGTACTTGTGAAGGGTGTCGGTTGATTTACCCTACAAAACCGAGATTATTAGTACGGGAAAATGATAATCGATAAACAAATAAATATTTAATAATTTATCGTATGCAAACAAAATAATTAATTTTAACAATTAAACACGAGCGTAACAATTATTTAAATATTTGAAAGCGTGCAAAAATAAATAATTAAACAAAACGAGCATACGATTAATTGGCAAAAAAATAATGTGATACGCCAAAAATTGGCTCGTCCCACTAGGCCCCACAGCAGGCCCAAGACAGACCAGCCAAGCCCAGCAGATGGGCTAGCCTCCTTCTCTTCCTTTCCCGCTTGGGCCAAACCAGGCCCGTCTCTTCCTCTGCTTGGGCCAAGGCAAACGCTTGGCCCAACAACCAAACCAGATAACGTTTTAAAAAGGTTTAAATCATTTTTTGGCACCTGCACTTCATTTGACTAACTCATTTGGCACCTCCTTTGGTCAAACGGTTTAAAAGGCACCTCCACTTGAAAGATGGCTCATTTGGCACTCGCCATTGACACCGTCCATCCTCCACCATTAAAAGCTGACGTGGCACGGCATGGGGCATGACACATCAGCATATGTTAATTAAATTATTTTTTCTTTTTCTTTTTCTCTCTTTTCACTCTGCTCTCATTTCTTTCTTCTTCCTCTTATCTCTCTCTTTTCTTTTCTTTTCTTTTCTTTCTTCTTCCTCTCTTCTTCTCTACCACCTCACTCTCTTCTTTCTTTATTTTTTCTTTTTTTTGGTTTGGATTAATGATGAGGATAGGTTGATTGAAATCGAATTTTGGGGTTGTGGCCGGCAGTGATTAGGTTCTGGATTGGGATTTGGTGAGGCGGAGATGGATGAGGCTGGATGTGGTTTTGATGGTTGGTGTAGATTGTCGAGAGGGTAAGGAGCAACGGTGATGGGCGGATCGGGTTGGTGGGGAGAGGAGATGGTGATGAACGAATCCGGGTCGTGATGAACGGATCCGGGTTTGGTGATCGGGTTACTTTGTTTTGCATTTTGATGAGGGTTTTAGTTGTGGAGTGTTACGAAAATTTACGTTATGCTTGTTGGCGTCGCTGTGGTGGTCGGGTTTTGGTCGCAAGGATCTGAATGGAGGGGTATTGATGATCTCGGTGGTGGTCTGTTCTCAAGCTCCTTTCTCCTTTTTATTCCATATTTTTTTAAACCAAGCAAAATTGACTGATGATAGTAGTTGTGTTGTAAGGCAGAGTGGATGTATTCCATCTTCTTTTAGGTAATTTGTTAGTGAGTTTATAATTTGTCAAGTTAAATTAATTAATTAGGATAAAAAATGTTTTAGCCGTTTGAAATTAGTCAAAACGTGTATGAATTGGCAAAGGATTTGGTTAATGAGAGGGTTTTAATTAATTAGGCAGAGGATTTGGTGGAGGTGGTATGAATTGATTTGGCAGAGGATTGGTTTTAATTGGATTTGGATCGAATGTTGTTTTTTAATTGTAGGAGAATGATTTCAATTAATTGACAGAGATTGGATTTTGGTACGGGTTAATTGGATTTGGAATTGAGTAATTGCGAATTGGTGGGTATTGATTGAATAGGTATTGGGAATTGAGTATTGATTTGGAATTGAAGGTCTGCGCAGGAAGAAGAAGAGAGGAAGAAGAAGAGAAAGAAAAAAGAAAAAAGAAAAAAGAAAGAAAGAAAAAGAAAAACTACTTTAATTAATATTTACTGATGTGGCATGCCACATCATCATGATGATGACGTGTCATGCCACGTTGCGTGCCACATCCGCATTTAACGGTGGACGGACGGACGACGTCAATGGCGAGTGCCAAATGAGTCATATCTTTCAAGTGGAGGTGCCTTTTAAACCGTTTGACCAAAGGAGGTGCCAAATGAGTCAGTCAAATGAAGTGTAGGTGCCAAAAAATGATTTAAACATTTTAAAAACCCAGCTCCCTCCAAACAGTGTCGTCTTCAACCTTGGCTCGTCGGCGCCACCGCCGGAGGCCAAGGAAGAAACCGGCGACAGTAACAAGAAATTGAACGACCAAAATGACCCTCATAGCAGTAGCAAACCAACCAAGCAAACACAGC
This sequence comes from Viola odorata, assembly GCA_963691705.1. Lineage (NCBI taxonomy): Eukaryota > Viridiplantae > Streptophyta > Magnoliopsida > Malpighiales > Violaceae > Viola > Viola odorata. Next base: position 32,893,379 of record OY829546.1, read on the forward strand.
AAATTAATTAATTTAAAACAGTGTTAATTTAATAAAAAATGATAATTAAATTAATTAAAGAAAATCTTGAAATTCGTTCGAAATGGCCAGCAATTTGACGAAGCAAAGCCACGTAATTAATTTAGAACAGTAGTAGAAATTATTTAAAAGCAAAACAACAATTTATTTCCTCAAAACAAGAACGATTAATTCTTTGAAATAATCGGCAGAAAAATGCTTGAAAACTAAATTTAAATAACTTGAAAATAAGCTTCAACCTTTGAAGTGAGCAGCTATTGAGAGAGAGTAGATTTAGAGAGAGAGAGTGTGCTTGGTTTCGTTTGTGAATTGGTGAGGAGAATGGTTGAAAATTGCTTGCTATTTATAGGCGTTCTCGCAAGTGGGTTTGGAGGGTTGTTGCGCGTGGTCGTCGTGAACGTGGAGGGCAAGGAGAGCGTGAAGATGAGTAGTGGCGATGATGGGAGCTGGTGCTGATGAGATGGCAGGTGGGTGATGGCAGTGATTGAGGAGCCATAGGTTGAGGGTGGATGAGCAAGTTTGGAAAAATGAAAAAGGAGAGGGAGTAGGCTTTTGAAAAAATGGAGAGGGAGAGGTTGAGGAGGTATTAAATGCAGGTATGGTCGTGGAAAGAAATGGAGAGGGAGAGGTTAAGAGTAGATGAAGAAGATGAGATGGGTGTTTATATTTTATTCGGTTCGAGCTAACAGTAAGAGCAATCTCGCTTGAAATGAATAAAAACTCGAACAGAAAATTGTTAAAATGTAGATTAAAATGAAACAAAATAATTAGTAAATATTAAGCAAAGAAAAGTTCAAGATATTGTCCGATAAAGCTCGCTTGGAACCGATAGAAGCCCGAACGAGAAAAATACAAAAATACGAAATAAACATAAAATAAATAGTAAATACACTGAAATAATAATAAAATGGATCGAGATTAAATAAAAACTACCGAGTCGATAACAGAACAAAAAAATATAAAAAGCGGGTAGGTTATGGTAAAAATGTCAAAAATCGGGTAGCAACATAACCAGAAAGATCAAAAGAAGGAAAAGGATCAGAAAACTTTAAGAAAAGAGCAAAACAATCGAATAGTGGCGAAAGACCAAAGATGTAGTATCTCTGACTCTTTCCTATGTCTGGGGAAGAGGGTGTAGTGATGTTCATCCATGACCTAGGATGGATACCTATGCAATGGGCTTGCAGTTGGGCTTGGCGCAAAAGGAAATGCGCTAGAAGACCTCTGAAGTAGTCGGAAGTCATCTTGAACTAGGAACCTATCGTTATAATTATTCTTTGTAGGATACAAACAAGGATCGTCTTTTGTTTTTAACTAGGATAAGGAGACTTGGACCTATTTAATCCTTCCAACATCTAATTGGGGAGATCAGACTTCGACTCCATCCCTATTCTCATTCTAGACTGCGTTTGATAGTTGCAATATTTGTTTTTTTCTTTAACAAGAAGATGTCGTTTTTAGTCAATTTTAATATTTTGATTTCTAGTTAAGCTTTTCATTTCTGGTGAAGACAACAATTACTGTGAGATCTAACTGTTCTTCATAAAAATAATTTTGTATTTCTTCTCTTCTGATTTAACGCTATTTTATCCTTGTTAAGTTTAGGTTTGGCAAGTCTAGGTTTTAACCTTGATAATACAGTTATTCCTAATAATTTTGGGTCTACATTGTTAGAAAGATACAGTAAAGAACTAGATCGATTTCACCGTAATACTTGTTCTTTGAGATTAGAGAAAGAACAATTTGGTTTAAAGTGACAAGTGAACTGTTCCCTTAGCCAAGGGAAGTCTCTCCCTTTTTTTATTAATTGACTGATTAAATTCTATAAGTGAATCTTAAGGTTGTTAGAAGATCAAAGTCTTTAATAGAGTGTCTCTTTAAGTGATTTGATATAGGAGGAGAGTAAGAAGTCAAAGTGAACTTGATTTCTATAGCTTCCCAACAAAATCAGTTTTAATTTTTTTTTTTTGCATCAATGATCAATAATTGCGAATCATAACCTTGAGAAGTCTTTACCGGGAACCCTTATCATCTTGATTTTACCCTCACAATTTCGGTTTTGTTGCTACTATTTTGCTACTATTTCACCTTAATCTTAAATATTAGTTTAATATTTAATTATTTGCATCTTGAAAACACCGTTGTATTTACTCTGCCTTTGTCACAATTGGTCATATTTAGAAAACTCGGATTTGACTAGTGTTCCCTGAGGAGCGATTCTCTTAACAGTGTGCACAATATCTTTTATCATTTAGTGTTAAGTTGTAATCATTTTATTTTTTATGGATTCGGCACCTAATATGACATTAAATTAGAACATAAAAATTAAATATAAGATAATATTTTTATTTATTTTAAAAAAAATTATACTTTACACAAATATTAAATTTTATTTATTAATTTATTAATTTATTAAAATTACTGGTCAATCCAGTTCGTCCCGATTAAAACTTTTACTCTTGATCTTTCTGCTGACTGGGTTTTACAACATTTCTCTTAGAAGTATATATAGTGCAGTTGTCCTTGTTTAATTACGTCAAGGTAGGGGGAGGAGCTTAATTTGTCTGCTGCTCTTCTTTCATCTCAAATCTCAATGGACAGAAGCGAGAGAGGTATCACGTCTCGATTAGTTAGAAGGGTTCTTTCCTTGTTTCTTTATAAATAAAAAAACATCAAATCTGAACAGGAACTTCCGATTTCTACAAGAAGTTCAATATTAGCGCTGATGAAGATGGACATCTATGACGTGGATTAATATCCATGGATAACATCGAGTGAGTAGTTATCAGTCTACTACCTGTTCATCATTAATTTCTTCTTCTCAAATTCTAATATTCTCTATAATTAATTTCCTGAATTTCTCTTCATTTATATAATTTTTGTTCTTTTCTTTTATTTAATTAATTTATTATTATGGGTTCAGTGAGAATATAGTTGACATTCCCTCCCATGTTACTTCGTACAAATACCCATCACCAAGTAATGTTATATATTCTTTTGGATTATACTTGTCTTTTTTACCCTTCGGAACGAGTAATTATACGGTGGTTTAGCCTCTAGATGTTCCATCTTAAGTATGTCCCGTTAGATTCTAATGGGGAACTAATTACATATTGGGGTTAACTGTTATGGATAACAACAGTTTTCATTTTGAATTTTAAAAAATAATATCTACCTAAGTAATGGTGAAATAAACCTTAACAAGAATTAGTCAAAATGTAATTACAACTATTTAGTTAAACAATGAATAAATGAAAAACCTAGATTATTATATAATTTTTCGAACGGAACACTAACGTCGCTTGCTCGAGTATAACATTGTGGCTGGATGTCTTAATTTTTACTTTTATTTCACGTTTGCAATTTTGTAGGCTGACATGACTTTTGTGGAAATTATATGTGCTAATCGGTTTCAACTTTTCTGGAGCTTGTCGTGTTCCTAATATTTCTGCAGCTTCATGCATTTCAAATGAACCTTGTAAATTGGAGTCATTTTGTAATTCAATATTTTTGCCTTATTTATCTACTATGGCAGCAGTAGCTGACTCTTCAATGTTTTGAGATGGTGATCTTATAGCTAGTGAAGGGCTTACTATTCCGACACTTGTGCCTTAATTTGCAGTGTAGTTTATGTCTAATTTTTTCAAAGTTTTGTTGATAGTGATGTGAAAGGACTTTTGCATATCATAACAACTCGAAATGAACTGGTTGCACCTTATTTTGTTATATATATAAAAAGAGAAAAGCAATCAATGAAAACCTTTTTACTATTACTATTGTTATTAGGTCTTTGTTTATTACTCCATCTGGTCTCCAAACAATATCGTTTGGAGACCTGACACGAAGTTTAAGGACGCACTGTGCGTCTTGGTGAATTGACGAAGTTGTCCCTCCTCAGTCCTCACCTCTGTATTCCCCTCATCTCTGTCCACGCTATTCTTTTGCAATTTTTTGCTTAATCCCTCCAAATTTTGAATTTCTGTCCTTTAAAAATTTTGAATTTTGTCCGCCCAATTTCGAAAATCTCTATTTACAATGCTCTCACTCCAAAATTTTCAGCTCCCCATTCATTTTCACAAAGCTCCAGAACTCTGAAATTTCAGCCTCAACTTGCATAAAATTGTTTTGCAACCATTACAATGGATGATAACCAAATCGACCCTCTCACTCTGTTTCAAAATAATCAATTACCACCCTTAGCTGTTGGGATTATTTTAGAAGATGAAGAACAACCCCCAAATACGCAGAATTTAGACGCAGTCCATGAAGATATGCCGGACCCAGTACATCACAGTGGTGTTCAAGGTCAAATTCTTTCATCTCATAGTATTATGATTTAAGTTTGTTAATGATTTCCTCTCTTCAATTTCAATGTGTTTGTATTCTGTTAATGCTAGGTCAAAATCGGGGAAGAGGAGAGCTTTGTAATGAGGACAGACTCGTTGCTTACAATATGCTCCTATAAAAAAGTGTTAACGGAAAGCTAAAGAGGACAACAACAAAGGAAGTTGCCCATATTTTCAATGTGCATATTCGTTCAATCCAGCGGCTTTGGAAAAGGGGAAGGGACTCCCACAACCACGATATTTTACTTTGCAGAGTTAAAAATTGTAGCAGAAAGCGTATTCAATTTGATCTGCAGAAGATTAGAAAGGTTCCTTTAAGGGAGAGAACAACACTAAGGTCTCTCGCCTCAGCTTTGGATGTTTCGAAATCATTTTTAGTATCAAAAATGAAAAGTGGAGAATTGAAGCGCCACAGCAATACGATCAAACCAACATTGACAAAGGCAAACCGTGTGCAAAGGGTTCGGCATTGTCTTTCATCCATTGATCCAGCCTCTAACCAGTTTAGAGACATGAAAAATGTGGTGCACATCGATAAAAAATGGTTCCAAATGATAAGGAAGGTGCAAACTTACTACCTTTTTGCCGATGAAGATGAACCTATAAGAACCATTAAAAGTTCCAATTTTATTCCTAAGATTATGTTCCTTGTAGCTGTTGCTAGGCCTGAATATGACTGTCATGGGGATTGTACGTTTGATGGTAGGATAGGGGAGTTTCCATTGGTAACAGAGGTGGCTGCTGTGAGGTCAAGTGCAAATAGGGTAGCTGAGACTTTAGAAGTTAAGCCAATTACTAAAATAGATAGGGTTGTCATTAGGCAATTCATGATTCAGAAAATTCTACCAGCCATTAAGGACAAATGGCCGAGGGATAGCCTCATGGATGAAATTATCATACAGCAGGACAATGCAAAGACATATATACATGGTGATGATCTTGATTTCTTGGCAGCAGTTGATGATGTAGGCTTGAATATTAAACTATTGTGTCAACCTCCTAATTTTCCTTATTTGAATGTGCTTGATCTTGGATTTTTTAGAGTAATTCAATCATTGCAATCAAAGAAGTGTGCAAGAGATATGGATCAATTGGTGGAAGCAATTAAGAAAGGTTTCTTTGAGTTTCCTGATTTTAAGGCTAACAGTATTTTCCTAACTCTCCAATCATGCATGATTGAGATATTGAAAATTAGGGGTTCTAATGTGTATAGAATTCCTCACATGAAAAAGGCACAATTAGCTAGGCAAAGGCTGCTCCTTTCTATGATGTCGTGTGATCCAGTTCTCATTGCTACTATTCCTTATCTTGTTGATTTACCATGTAAGGCCATCTCTTATTTGTACATGTCACATTTTAATACATTCCTAACTGTGTTTGACACTACTGATATGTTATTGACATTGCATTTGTATTTGTTTTTTAGGATACAGAGCTGAAGATCCAACTGGATTTGGTTTGTTAATTTTGGTAACAAGATCCACTTGGAATTAGTTAATTTTGGGCAAAAGATGTACTTGGAATTGGTTCATTTTGTGCAGATATAGCAATTAGAGTAGTTTAGAAGTATTGGGTAGAATAGTCATTAAGTTGTACATTTTTGGATGGAGTATTGGTTAGAGTAGTCACTATCCAAGGAAGATCATTCTCTGTTTGCTAATGCTACTTAGTGTAGGATGGTAGAGAAAACATAGTTTGCTATTCCTCGTAGGACTTGTGCATGAAATATGAATACTTCATTTTGTGTAGAAATATAACTACATGTGTCTTGTGTTTGGTTGCAAATTCTATGGTAAATTTGTGTTGGCATACAATCCTATGGTTTGAATGATATGGTAAATTTTTTATTGGCTTGAATAATATGGTAAATTGTGTTTGGTTTGAATGATATAGTGAATTTTGATTGACTAGACTGATATGGTGAATTTTATTTGGTTAGAATGATATGGTAAATTTTGATTGGTTTGAATAATATGGTAAATTGTGTTTGGTTTGAATGATATGGTGAATTTTGATTGGCTTGACTGATATTTTGAATTTTGTTTGGTTAGAATGATATGGTAAATTTTGATTGGTTTGAATGCTATGGTGAATTGTGTCATTGTGAATTGTGATTGGTCTTCCCTGTTTCGTGTCTAATTTGAGATGGAGTCGTTTCTTCTAAAACGACATACTTTGGAAGACAGAGGGAGTAGATCAAATGCTTTGGTGGAAGTGTTCTCTTTTATTTGGTCTTAACTGGAATGCCTTTTATGTATTTGATGTTCTAGTCCACTCCATTCAAATGTGAGCTCACTTCAAACTTAAACACTCATCTCGCGGATCAATTATAATAGCAATTCGAGGAATTAAAAATTAGATTAGTTTATTTTTTTCTCTTTTAGTAGTTTTTAGAATTTATGTGATAAATATTATTTTGAAGACTGTTTATATTAATAGTATATTTAATTTTAAGAAGAGTTTAATAATATGACTGATGTGTAATGATGTCATAGACAAGATATATTCATTTAGATAAAAAAATATATTTATTAATTTATTAAGTAATGATAACTACATTTTTCCATTTTTCTAATATGAAAACTGAAATTTTTTTAGAATGAAATGAACACATTTTTCTATTTTCGAATGAAAAAAGAAAACTGAAAATTTTAAAAGAGAAAACGAAAAAGAAAAAAAATCCAACGTGAACAGGCCTGATCACTTCGTGAAGTTTTTTCTTCTTTTTACAGAAAATAGAAAAAGGAAAATGAAAATTGTGTTCATGAGACATTATTTTCTAATTTGAAAATGGAAAATTATTTTTCTTTTTTTTAAATGTACACTTGGTAAAAAAAAAGTGACTTTTCAAAATTGGAAAAGGAGAGGAGTTTATATTTCTACACATAATACTTTATTCTCACACCATAAATTTAATTTATTATTTATTTTTTGTCATTTTCACTCATAAATTTGAATGGGTGATTTTTGTTTTTCTATCCCACATTTTTTTAAAATAAAAAAATATTACAATAAAAATATTAATTTAGGATAAAAGTAGAGACAAATTAAGCTTTATGATGTATTGAAATAATGGCTCTCAATCGGAAAAGGGATAAAGCAAATGGTGGTACCTGTACAAAAATTAAATGATAGATTTCATACCTCATCTATAAGTTGCTTTTAAAAGCTATTCGTACAATAACAAAACGTGACATTTGGTACCTTCGACTCACGCCGTCCAACAATCACCGTTTACTGTCCTACGTGGCACGACACGTCGGATGCCACGTAGGATACAGCTGACGTGGCGTGCCACGTAGGCTGAATTTGACCCGGTTCATTTCTCACGGGTCGGGTAAGTGGGCTTTCCCCATCTGATAGGAACGATGCGTCGTTCATGGCAAACGACGAGTGACTGTCATCCAGGCTTGTTAGAACAAGCGACGCGTCATTCGTTTAAATGACGCGTGATTGTCATCCAGGCTCGTTAAAATGAGAGACGCGTCATTCGTTTAAACGAGCGAGCGTCTTTCTTATGAAGCTATATCATCCTCCCATCACGATCGTTCATGGTCACGCTCCCTCTCAAAACCCTAACTACTCACTTTCAAAACCTAAAACTTTCTCAGCGCGGCAGCTTTAATGGCGAAGGCTGAAGACGGCACAGAGATTTTTAGTTCCGTGGTGAGGCAGAAGGCAAATTACGAGTACAAGCCATCTACTGTCGGTGCGGGCAAAAGACACCTCGATGGATTTCATGGACGAAGAGGAATCCTGGACTTCGATTCAACAAATGCAAGCGCAACGTCGAAGAGGGTGGATGTGGTTTTTATTTGTTCGTTGATGATCCTTTTCCAGACAGAGCTAACGCAATTATTAGAGGTTTGTGTGAAAGTGAGAAGGAACAAGCGGAGAAGATTAATAATTTGGTGGATGAAATCAAAGAATTGAAGAATGAAAATCATTAATGTGATATGGTTTTTAATGGCATGGTGGACGAGTTACTTTGTTTGAAGGATGAAAATCAGCACTTGACGAAAAGGCTTAAGAAATTCAGGTTTCTGTTAGCCATTTTTTTAATTGTTGTTGCTGTAATTGGATTTCTTATTTTTTGCAATTAAGGGGAAAAAATCGGTTATATTACATTTTGTTCGTAAATGATTTGAAGATGATCTTGGGTTGTTGTATTTGTTGCAGCTGTAATTGGATTTAGTAATATTAATGTATATTAAGGGAAGTTGAAGATGAAGTCACTGATAAATTCTCTTTTCTTCTTCCTCACTATTTACTGATTAATTTATCTATCTTGTTAAAATGGGTTGGCTTAAGAAATTTAGGTTTCCGTTAGCCATTTTCTTAATTGTTGTTGCTGTAATTTTTTTTTTATTCTCTGTTTAGGAATTTCATTAATGTCTTGATTATCTTTTACCTTAAATATTATCTCATTTTACTGTATAATGTACGCCGTATGGTATGTGTATTAGAAATTCTGTACAGAACAGAAATGGCAGCAATTTCATCAATTTTGGATCGAGCAGAGTTCAACTTTAGCATTGCACTTTTCCTTGCATCACTATCCTGTTTATTTCAAGGATGCTTAAGCTATCATTTTTGAAATAAAACATACCTGCAAGACAAGTGTGATATGAAATGAAAATTGAAAGTATTTTATTTTAAAGTGAAATTATATGGATATTTTGTGAGCATGAAGTTACACAGAGGAGAATAATCTTAAAATAAAATATTTGCAATCTTAAAAGCTTCAATTAGAGTACTATCATGCTAAATATTATGTAAAATGTGAATTACAAAATTGATAAACTTACAGATCAAGTGAATAAGTAGGAGACAAGTAAATCATGACATGATCCAAAGTGAATAAGTACATAATTGTTCCAAACGTAATGAGTACATCCTGTCCAAAATCACCCTAGCTAGTACATAATATGGTTTCAAACAACAAGCTGCATAATTGTTCCAAACGTAATGAGTACATCCTGTCCAAAATCACCCTTGCTAGTACATAATATGGTTTCAAACAAAAGCAACAAGCTTCTGCATAATATGGTCTAGTACATAATTGTTTCAAACGTAATGAGTACATCCTGCCCAAAATCACCCTTGCTAGTACATAATAATAGTTCCAAACAAAAGCAAGGAGCTAGTACACAATATGGTCTACTTTCCCGAAGTACCAACTCCATCCTGTGAGCGTGTCTTTCTTCTATCTAGGACGGCAATCACCCTTTGTCTTGGCGTATTAGGATGCAAAGTATGACAGAAACAAATAAATATTTTGGATTACCATCGGTCTACCTAAAAAAGCATGTTCTACTACACACAATGACAAATTATTTACTCGCATCATAACAACTCCACCCAGATTCAGCAACAAAACAACCATACCCATTCGGTAGTTTAGCCTTCTTTTTGTTAGACTTCTTTTTTCTCCCTCGGGTGAGTGGGCCTGTTCCACATAATTGTCTAAGTTCTTGCAAAATAACTTGGGTTCTATCAGACACTTGGGAGGATTGAAATTGCGAGTGTTGCAATTCTGAAGCAGAACACTGAGATTCTTGCGTTTGCACTTGTGTGTTTGCTGGAATAGCAAAACGCTGACACAAAAAAAAATTGGATCAATGTTAACATTTATTTTTCAGCACGAGTGATAGGTTTGATAAACTAACCCTGCTGGCAGGGTTTAAGATACATCCGTCTCTCCTGTGACCCTCCATTTTGCAAAATGAGCATATTATCTTCCTTCGCTTCCTGGTAGCAGCTTGTCCTTGTTCTGGACCAGCAACATTAGATTGGTGTGGTTCATCAACCTGCATTTTTTAAATTACCAATTACCAATATAAAAAACGTTAAATATAATTAAATGTATATAACAAACCAAATATGAGTGGCACCTGGTTTTCTGGATTGTCTGGGCAAGTATTGGAATAGTGTCCAAGCTTTTTGCAGAAAGTGCAAGCCATTTTCCTTCCTTTACGACTCATTTTTGTCCCACACTGTGTTGGCTCCCAACCTTCCCTCCTCCTTAACTTCTTTGGTCTCCCAGGAAATTTGGCAAATGAAGGAGGGCTAATTGAGGTCACTGCTACTCTTGGCCAAAACTTCTTAGAACGCACAGGCAGGATTGGGTTTTTGTATGCCAATTCAAATATTTCCCGGCTATACCATTTGGACACATAACATCTAACTTCCTTGTTGTGACCCTCATTAGCAATGACACACATAGCATGTTGATCGTTAGAGATCCCCGGCAACTGCGCCAAAATTTGATCGCGCGTCGAACACGTCAAATATAAGAGTGAAATAGGTATGGAAAAGGGGGTAGAAATACAACTTATCACTGTCCACAAGAGTTTGTAGATTGTGGTAAGAGGATCGTCCACAGAGACCTCTAGGAAATGTAGTTCTTGGTTGACTTCCTCGTCACTGGATTTGGTTTGGTAGAATCTGAAAATAAAGACAAAACAGAAAGAGGTAAAATAGTTCAAAATAGTATTGGCCAAAGGCTTGGCTTAGACAGGGGTCAAGATTGAGATAAATCAAATAAAAGGGAATTCCAGGTAAGGGTGATGTGAGAGCTTCTGTTCTTATGCTTCGATCATAGACTCAAGGGTATTCATCTCTTGATTCATAGTACTGCTATAGAGTAGAGGTACTCCTGTTCACTCCTGTCTTCCCTCCTCTTCAAATTACCTAGCGGGTGCTCCTTTTCCTGATAATCCTAGCCAAGGGACACCTTGCTGGTTAAAGGGTTTATCCGTTTGACTACTGTCTTGAATGGTTGTTCGCTTCCTCAATGGTATAGGGGAAGACAGTACCTAGGCCAAGTTGTTTCCCTGTGGAAACCCTAGGTTGTCAATCTGGTCTTGACCTAGATCACTTATTTCTTCTAGTCTGGCGCGAGACTAGTCACCTATTTTGCCTAGCCGACGGGTGCTCCCTTTCCTCCTAGGCTGGTTGCAACTCTTCTCTACTAGGGTACAAGAATGGCCAACTCTTGCCTCTAGTGAGTAAGCGATTTAAAAAGCTCAAGAAATAAACGAATACGAATAAAGAGATTATTAAGCATGGTTTGATCTCACGAATGCATAAGAACTAAGCTCATCAACCCTTACCAAGAATGGGTGTTTAGCTGCTGACAGAGGCGTCGCATGCTCTGCATAAATGTAAGTTCAACTCAGTGCTAAACCACAAAATAAAATGTAGATAGTGATGAGAGGATCGAATCCACAGGGAGGAAATCTTGAATAATTCTTATTTTTCTTGTAAAAACCAAATCGGAACAAAGTTGGGGGGAGTTTTGCAATTAAAACCAAACTAAAAGTAGTACTTGAATAAAAATCAGTGATTGAAAATAGCATGCACAAAATATAACCGAAATAATAAGTGAAATCAGAGGTAGAGAAACAATCCTTGGTAGAGATTCTTACAAGGTGACTATCCTTTGCAATTGATCATTGACAAAACATTTTCGGAATGGATTTATAAAGATGTTAAAGGAACAAGAGACACTCTAAATTCCCAGATTTCCCCCTATACAAGCCAATTAAAAGAGACACTCTAATAATGACCCAAACTTTCCTAACAATTTCTCAAGGTTTTCCTAAGAGTTGCTGGAAAATTGTAAACACACGGGAAACCCATCTCAAGGTCTTGAGACGAACGTACTCAGCCCAGAACCTGTTCTTTCTTTCTTCCTAGTTTCTAATGACAAGTCTTATGCCAATTATTCACTAGTTGTCTACTTAATCTTCACTTAATGCAGGATTAACTCTGACATAAATGAAACTGACATTACTCATTCAAATCAAATCACAAGTTGATCAAGCTTTAAATTCAACAAGAACAAGTTTGACATTTAAATGAGAAAGAAAGAAATACAAAAACATCCATATTAAGTTCAACAAAGTCTCACAATAACAAGGATAGTCAACCTTTAATCTCTACCAAGAATCAGAGGAGATTAGCTACAATACATAATTAAAATTACAAAATAAAACTTATTGTTCAAAGGTAGGAAATGCTGGAAAATGATGATGAAGATGTAGTGCAGCCCGTTGCTCCTTGCTTTCCTTCTTTCCCTCTGTCCATCCTCCCTCTTGGACGAAAATCCTCACTCCCTATAGCTCAACCATTCTCTCCTCCCACTTCCCCAAGGAGCAAGCACTCAAAGATAAATTAATTGCAAGCATGCAGCTCCAAAAACAAGGAAGAGACAAGAATATATTCTTGTCTAGCACTAAGAAGAGATGGAATAAATTCCTTATGGAGTCTCCAAGGTATTCTTGAGTCAAAGAAATGAAGGAACACGAGGTAGTGGAGCTTAGAAGTTGTCTAGCACGCCCAGGAGACAAGAATAGCACTAAGAAAAAAAATAAACCTTGATGCGCATAAACATGGCCGGACTACCCAGAAATACACCAGCGCAGATGATCCATCCCTAGGCCTAGGGATGGAGACGGGATGACTTCCATGAACAACCTTCAAAAATGCCTTGATTGGAAAAGCTCTATCTTTCACCATTTTTACTTCTTTTCCTCTCTAATGATCTTTCAAGCCTGAACAAAGGAAAAGGGAAGTAAATGGCCAAAAGAAGCAGATAAATACTCTCGATTCATAGGAGAAAGAGATATAAAACATCAAATATAAACATCCAATCAGCTGCTCATACTCATAGATAGAAAAATAAAATACTTGATTGCATAAATAAATTAAATCCGAGATTTAAAGAATTAAATCCGGAGCAAAAGTATATCAATGTCAAATTGGGGAAGAAGAAGAGAGAGGGAGAAGAGGAGGACAAGTTCAGCTATAAGTAAGCTAAAACTCCTCTGTCCTTCTCCAACTCAATCTCCTAAATAATCTCCTAAATAATCTCCAAATAAATTATCCTGATTTGTTTTGAATAAAAATAGGAATTTAAAATATATAAAGATGGAAGGAGATCCTTGATAGTATTCTTAAATAAATATCTTCTTGATCCTTCTCTTTGTCACTGGACAGCTGTGATTTGCCAGCTCGCAAGGCCCAACATTGCTGCTCATGATTGCTCTTCCGCGACTGAGTCTTGGCCGCAGTCTTGGCCAAGACGATCTGGTGCGCGATACTTTGAATGCGGAGGAGTCTAGGCCAAACGCTAGGACAAGACTCTAAAAATCAGCTTCAGCTCTTCAAAAATTAGATTCTTCATAAATTGCCTCCAAACCAGAACTGCAAAGATATGGGAAATACAAGGGGAAATCAGTAGCTTTACTGCCCAAATAACTAGTAAATGGACAGTAAAAACATGATGAAATGCAATGTAATCAAATTCCCCACACTTAAGCTATGCTTGCCCCCAAGCATACAGACTCAAAGACATACAAACAAAACAAATAAACATGGCAAAACAGAACAGACACCATAACCCCCAGAGTTCTCCTTTTAGCTATTTACCCTACCACTTAATTTACCAAGACACTTCCCTAAGCGACCCAATGCTAGACTAACAAGGACAAATCAATACCCTAAACAAACCTCATCCAAATGGTATCAAGACATCCTGCTAGATTTGGATTTATAATGTATAGGGGTCTAAACTTGCCACAGATTTCAGTCCCACCAAGTGCTATTATATCCAAACGTGCCTAAAGACTAGTGCCATTTAAATCATTTATCAGCAGGTTTTTCTCTCGTTTTTTTTTCTATGCCCTTTTATTTTTACAGACATATCGCGTGCCCTTTGCATTTTTATAGGCATCAAATATAGACAGAGCTTGTTCTTTTTGGGCACCCAGAACTTCCACCTTTGCTATATTCTGCTATGACATTCCAGCACCTTTTTATGTCTCACACTAAAACATATAGAACAACACACTCAAATCAGACGCAGTAAGCCTAAACACCCTAATGTTCGTTAAGTTTTTAAGCTAGATGTCCTTTAGACCATGTGGATAGTGTTTGTTTGGGTGACATTAGATAATATGCCCCTTAGGCATTGATCAAGTTACGCTCATTCGCTTCCCTGTTACTAAAGCATTGTTCCGCCTAGACAAGTGTCTACATGCAATTTCAGTGGTTGACTAAACAGCCTATGTTAAAATCTGGATCTCTGGTGTGCACTCAACAAGACAGACTGACTCAAACATGCATGAAAATCATAGAAAAAATTCATACGAACACTAGACTCAACATATAGTGTCTTGGTCAAAGGCTTGGTCAAGACACACCAAAAAAAAATTATTCACAAATATTTACTCACAAATATACACAATCACAACACATATATTCACAAAGACTCAAAGACTGGACTCACAGACTCCCTCCCCACACTTAAAAGACACAATGTCCTCATTGTGTGGAGAGACAAAATAAAAGACATAAATGGAAAAGAAAGGAAAGAAATGACCTGGGGGCAAAAACGGATCATTCTGCTGGAGGAGGAGGTTCTTGGCCTGGCGGTTGTCCAGGATGTTCCAGGATGGACTGTTGTTGTTGAGCGAGTGCAGTGCTGCTGAAGTCCATTTTCTGGTGGAGACTGGATGAGGGATCTTGGCCTGAAGCTTGGCCAAGATCAGCTGCTGTTGCTGGATCTGTAATGGGAGGGTCTTGCAAAGCCTTCAACTCTAGTTGTGGTGTCTGCACAACAGAAGGTAGGAATTTAGGAACCGTAGACTGCACGAATTGGCAACTTACTATTTTCTTCTTCGGTTTGGCAGTCTTGGCCTGTGTCTTGGCCAAGCTCGAGGCCAAGATCGAGTCTGTTTTTTCTGGATCGCCCAAACTGGGCAAAACTTCCTGGAGCTCTTTCTGATCTCCTGTTTTGTCCTCCAATTCTTTCAGTGTTTTTTGTTGAAATTCCCCTGCTCAACACATACTCAAGGGGATCGTTAACATAAATATCAGCCATTTCATCAGTAATTGGATCTAAAATATCAAGAAAATTCACGCAATGTAGATCATTAGGATGCTGTGATGCTTCTGTGATGCTGAATTTTATAGTCCTTCCACAGAATTCTAAAATTATGCTCCCTTCAAAGCAGTCAATCTTAGCCTTCGATGTCCTTAGAAATGTTCTTCCTAATAAGATGTCAGTGGTGCAAGAAGGCAATTGAACATTCATTTCAACAATGTAAAAGTCCAGTGGATATATAAAATCATTTACCATTACCAAGACATCTGTCACAACTCCCTTGGGTCGGATGAACGATCTGTCAGCCAGCTGAATCACCAGATCAGTTTCCTTCATTGTACCTATCTTCAAGGTCTCGAATTCACTCAAGGACATCACGTTGATGCCAGCTCCTAAATCACAAAGGGCTTTTTCGATCGTCTTATTTCCTATTCGACATGGAATGGTGAAAGTTCCTTGATCCTTGCACTTCTCTGGAAGTTGCTGCACTGTAGAGACATTATGAGCTAGATTCACCCTCTCTATACCTACAACTTTCTTTTTGTTAGTGCAAAATTCTTTAAGAAATTTAGCATAAGAGGGAACTTTAGCAATTATGTCTAACATAGGTATATTAACAGCTATCTTTCCAAAAAAAATCATAAAGTCCCTTGCTTCATCTTGCTTCTTCTCTTTTGAGGATCTAGGAGGAAACAGTGGAGGAATTTCAATCACTTCCTCCTTCTGGTCAGGTTTGGCCACAGGTTTGGCCAAGACAGCATCTGCCTCAATTTCTTCCTCCTCATCTTCATCCAACTCTTGCGACTGAATTTTTTTCAATTCCTTGTCTGTTTTCGCACCTTCCCTCTCTGGTAACACAACTCCACTCCTTAAACTCATGGCACTAACATTGTGCCTGGGGTTGTTCACGGTGGCAGAAGGTAATCTGCCTTGGTTAGCCATCTGATTGATTTGCTTCTACATCTCCGCCTGTGATTGCATAAAATTCTTCTGCATCTCTATCTGTGACTGCATAAAATTCTTCTGCATCTCTACCAAACCAGTTTGGGTTGCTTGCATAAAACTTTTAAGAGTGTCTTCTATAGATGGACCAGTAATCTGCAAAGGTTGAGGGGTAGGCGGTAGCTGGGCTACAGGAGCTTGGCCAGGGGCTTGGCCTAGATTCTGTTGTGGAGGGACTGGATCGCTCCATCTGAAGTTTGGGTGGCCTCTCCATGAGTACTCGTTACTTCCCTGAGGGTAGTTCTGCATGCTCCCTTGGTTGTGTGCGTATGCTGCGTTAACTTGAGTCATATCATCCGGAGGGTGTTGCACCATATAACAATTGTTGGTTTGATGATCCTGCTGCTGACATATCCCACACACTGAAGCTACCTGCTTTTGATTCTAAATTCCTATGGGCATTGCACCTGAAATGTTAATAGAAAGATTTTTGACCATGTCAGTTAATTCAATTAACTTTTGTTCAACATTAATAGCACAAAGATTTGAAGGAATAGAGTTTCGATCAGAAGAAATATTATTTTGGCAATTGTCTGTCATAGTCTGAAGTAGCATCTTGGCTCTTGTGACAGTCAAATCTTGCAATGCTCCACCTGCTGCTGAGTCCACTTTTTCTTTGCTGCTTGGCAGCATCCCATCATAAAAGTACTGGATCATTGTCTGATCCGCAACTCCGTGTGTAGGGCAGACTTCTTGCAACTCACGGAACCGTTGATGATATTCACTTAGACCCTCATTGTTCCTTTGCTGAATGGCAGCCATGTTCTTTCTAGCTACCCCTACTTTTGTTGCATTCCAGTACTTGTTTAGGAACAAAGTGGACATCTTGGCCCATGTGTTGACGGTGTTGTGAGGTAGACCGTAGAACCAATTTTGGGCAGCCCCCTCAAGAGAGCATGGAAAAGCTTTCAACTTTTCTCTTTCCATATTCACAGCAACTGGTTTCATCATGTCACATTGAACGTGTAGGTTCCTCAGATACTTGAATGGGTTTTCATTCGAATGGCCAAAGAACTTAGGAAGGTTGGCCACCATATTGGTCTTGATAGACCAGTCATTCGGTACAGCTGGTAAACTGATACAGGAAAAGGTTTCCTGTACTGCTGTTCTGTTCAGTTCCCTCATCGTCGGCTCTGGTTGATTTTCTGCCATGTCTTGGTCGGAGTCTTGGCCAAGATCGTGGTCTAGACTGTAATCTGTTTCGGAACTTGAGGTTTCTGATTCACTTTCTTCTGGGGTTTTCCTCTTTCTAGCTATCTTCCTGAGTTGTGCTTCGATCTTAGAGAGATTCGGATTGTATGGTAGTAAATCTTCTTCTCTGCAAGAGGACCTGGTCATCAACTATCAAAAAACAAAATAAAACAAAAACTACAAATACCGTTAGAGATCCCCGGCAACTGCGCCAAAATTTGATCGCGCGTCGAACACGTCAAATATAAGAGTGAAATAGGTATGGAAAAGGGGGTAGAAATACAACTTATCACTGTCCACAAGAGTTTGTAGATTGTGGTAAGAGGATCGTCCACAGAGACCTCTAGGAAATGTAGTTCTTGGTTGACTTCCTCGTCACTGGATTTGGTTTGGTAGAATCTGAAAATAAAGATAAAACAGAAAGAGGTAAAATAGTTCAAAATAGTATTGGCCAAAGGCTTGGCTTAGACAGGGGTCAAGATTGAGATAAATCAAATAAAAGGGAATTCCAGGTAAGGGTGATGTGAGAGCTTCTGTTCTTATGCTTCGATCATAGACTCAAGGGTATTCATCTCTTGATTCATAGTACTGCTATAGAGTGGAGGTACTCCTGTTCACTCCTGTCTTCCCTCCTCTTCAAATTACCTGGCGGGTGCTCCCTTTCCTGATAATCCTAGCCAAGGGACACCTTGCTGGTTAAAGGGTTTATCCGTTTGCTGCTGTCTTGAATGGTTGTTCGCTTCCTCAATGGTATAGGGGAAGACAGTACCTAGGCCAAGTTGTTTCCCTGTGGAAACCCTAGGTTGTCAATCTGGTCTTGACCTAGATCACTTATTTCTTCTAGTCTGGTGCGAGACTAGTCACCTATTTTGCCTAGCCGACGGGTGCTCCCTTTCCTCCTAGGCTGGTTGCAACTCTTCTCTACTAGGGTACAAGAATGGCCAACTCTTGCCTCTAGTGAGTAAGCGATTTAATAAGCTCAAGAAATAAACGAATACGAATAAAGAGATTATTAAGCATGGTTTGATCTCATGAATGCATAAGAACTAAGCTCATCAACCCTTACCAAGAATGGGTGTTTAGCTACTCATACTCATAGATAGAAAAATAAAATACTTGATTGCATAAATAAATTAAATCCGAGATTAAAGAATTAAATCCGGAGCAAAAGTATATCAATGTCGAATTGGGAAAGAAGAAGAGAGAGGGAGAAGAGGGGGACAAGTTCAGCTATAAGTAAGCTAAAACTCCTCTGTCCTTCTCCAACTCAATCTCCTAAATAATCTCCAAATAAATTATCCTGATTTGTTTTGAATAAAAATAGGAATTTAAAATATATAAAGATGGAAGGAGATCCTTTATAGGATTCTTAAATAAATATCTTCTTGATCCTTCTCTTTGTCACTGGACAACTGTGATTTGCTAGCTTGCAAGGCCTAACGCTGCTGCTCATGATTGCTCTTCCGCAACTGAGTCTTGGCCGCAGTCTTGGCCAAGACGATCTGGTGCGCGATACTTTGAATGCGGAGGAGTCTAGGCCAAACGCTAGGCCAAGACTCTGAAAATCAGCTTCAGCTCTTCAAAAATCAGATTCTTCATAAATTGCCTCCAGACCAGAACTGCAAAGATATGGGAAATACAAGGGGAAATCAGTAGCTTTACTGCCCAAATAACTAGTAAATGGACAGTAAAAACATGATGAAATGCAATGTAATCACATGTTCACACGGTATACCCGTTAATTCCCACAACCTACATGTACAACTACCCTTTTCCAAGCTCACAACCCAGCTGGTGTCCTCATTGAGGTGCACCTCAAATCCACCGTCTCCATTACTATTCACCCAAAATTCGCCACTCTCTTCCATATTATGGTCAATTTTTTTCCAAATTTTGGGACCAAAACCATCTTTAAACTTGTTGACAAAGCTCTTTCTCTCTTTAAACCTTTTGAAAATAATTTTATGAATGGTTTCAAAGAGTTTGACAATGGATTTGTACCTAGACTCTATAATCATGCTGTTAAAAGTCTCACTCATGTTGTTATCTACTACATCAGAACATGGTGAAGTATCTTGGAATGATTTGCACCAGTAAGTTGGAGGAACAGACAGAAAGTCAGACATTGCTGTGGTGGACATACCTCCTAAAATCTCCCATTCGTCAAGAAATTCTGGTGTTGTTGCTGCTTTGCAGGTGATCCAAAATTGCTAGTGCAAATCCTCACTGCAGTGTGTTTTTCTCCACTTAGCAAAGATGTGCCTGGCACAACTTCTACTAACAGCAGAGGGCATTAATTCATTGATGGCGGAAAGCAATCCCTACACATTAATTTTTATAAAGTCAGAAAAATCTATTTATGAGTTTAATAAAAGACAAAGTAGGTGTTAAGGTATTTGAAATTTAGTACCTTCTGTTGATCAGAAATGAAGGTAAATCCTTTCCCTCTAGCAACAACTGGATCACCATCAGCTGCATAGACAAAGTTGCCTCCAGCAACGTCCAAATCCAACATGAGCAATTCTAAGAACCATTTCCATGATTCTTTGCACTCATAACCTACCACAGCCCAAGCGATAGGATAGATCTGGTCATTCGGATCCCTCCCTACTGCTGAAAGAATTTCACCCTTGAATGGACCCTTCAGAAAACAACCATCAAGGCCAATTATCTTCCTGCACGCAGAATTGAATCCTTTCCTCACACCATCAAAACAGACATACATTCTCTTGAAAACTCCCTCTGGTGCCTCTAAAACAACCGTACTACCAGGATTACTAATTCTCAGCTCCTCAATGTAGTTTCCCAACGTGGTAAATTCCTTCAAAGGATCCCCAATGTAATGCTCAATCACCTTCTGCTTAGCATGTCTACATTGCCCCCGTGACACCTTGATCCTAGTTTGATCGTTGAAGTGGTCTTTCATTTCTGCTGTAGTAAGCTTCAATGTAACTTTTCTGAGATCTCTCATAAACCACTCCGCAAGATTTTTAAAAGTGAGACAAGAAATGTGGAATTGTCTCCCACAAGTGTGCTGACCTATAAACGTTTTAATCATCCATTGCCCACTCCTCCCATCGATTGAGCACAAAATCTTCCACTCACAATCACCACACTTGCATTCAACCCTACACCTTTTTTTATCATCTTGCACATAACTCACATCTCTCCTATTGAATATGGCATATTGCACC
This sequence comes from Viola odorata, assembly GCA_963691705.1. Classification (NCBI taxonomy): domain Eukaryota; kingdom Viridiplantae; phylum Streptophyta; class Magnoliopsida; order Malpighiales; family Violaceae; genus Viola; species Viola odorata. The sequence goes on from OY829546.1 coordinate 32,914,021, forward strand.
ACAACTTTCTTAAACTCTTGCTTGTTTGGAAAAACCATACAAACCTGAAAATGGGGATTATGCTGACCTGCTAAGAACCGAGGCCTTCTTGTGGGAATTCTCTTGCCATGTTCAGCCTCGCTATCACTGCTGGAGGTCAAGAAACTTGCCTTAGACTCACTGCTCAAATGGACCTCACTGTTCTCCTCCACAGTTGCATTACTTATACTGTGGGCATTTTTCCTTCTGTTCATTTCCCTCATAATCTCCTCCACTAAATTTTCTCCATTCCCGCCAGAATTGAAGCTAACCCTTACATTTCCCTCCTTTTTTTCCCTCACAGCAGGACCACTAACCCCACTTGGACCTACATCCTCTACTGGTCCCTCCATACTTTTTCTCACCCCCCTCTCTTTCTTGAATTTTGATTTTTTCTTTTGACCCCTACTCTTGAATCTTTCTCTCATTTCCCGAATGTTCCTGAACTCCTCATCCTCGTCAGCAGACAAATAAGGAATATCGATCCAATATTCATCTCCCATAGGATCTAACTCTTGCTCCTCTATATCAGCACATTCATACTCACTTTCCCCTTGCTCGGTATGATATCCATCAAATTCACTGTCGTCAGAGTCACCATCAATAACATTTTTTCCCTTACTGGACCCATCAACAACACAGTCATCATCAACAAAATTTATACCCTTACTGGACCCATCAACAACACAGTCATCATCAATAACATTTTTACCCTTACTAGACCCACCAACAACCCTATGTCCATGTTCTGAAATTCCCAACTTTTTACACATGGTGGTGGGGTTTAGGTCATCAAAATAAGGATGCATACCATCACCGTGCTCTACATATAAATTTACAGCCTTGTTCTCAAAAGCATATTCAAGAAAAACACCAAATGTACTGTCACCATCAAGCACTTTTAAATTTTTCATCAACCCCATGCCTGCACAGCATGCATCATACCATAACTTGCTAATATTCTTGTATCCTAATTCACCACACTTATCTAATATAGTAAAATATGATACAGTGTCAACATCAACTGTTTCTTTAATAACAGCCCCACCAGCATACAACCACCCATCCCCCACTGTAATCAATTTCCCACCAATATAAAATATAAAGATTGTCATTTTCCCTGGCATAGATACAAAATAAAGTCAATGAGGAATAACGAATCTTTTCACTACATACATACAGACACTAACATATTAATTTATTATTCCAAGACAAATACACGTTAGTACAGGTACCCTTTAAAGACAACAGTTAAACAAAGGGATGGAACACAACAACACTCATTAACCTAAAATTTGATTCGAAAGGGATGGACCACAACAACAGTCATCAGCGACTGCATCATCACAACAACACTCATTAACCTAAACTTGTAATAAAATAAACGGCTAGAAATTAAAAACCAACCTGTCACTGTCTTCGCTTCAGGCAAGACGAACCACCATGATCCGCAAACCAACAAGCACGTCGACCGGAATGGAATATTGGGTTTCTAATCACGGGGTTTGGGTTAGTTTGAATCAAAGAAGAAGAGAGGGAGCGCGATTCGTGAGTGGTTGGTGAGAGCGTCGTTAGGGTTGGGACTTGGGAGAAAGCGATTGAGAGATACAGATAAGGAGTATCGCGATGGGAGGATGATACACCTTCAAAAGAACGATGCGTCACTCGTTTAAACGAATGACGCGTAGCTCGTTTTAACCAGCCTGGATGACAGTCACGCGTCATTTAAACGAATGACGCGTCGCTTGTTCTAACAAGCCTGGATGACAGTCACGCGTCGTTTGCCATGAACGACGCGTCGTTCCTATCAGATGGGGAAAGCCCACTTACCCGACCTGTGAGAAATGAACCAGGTCAAATTCAGCCTACGTGGCACGCCACGTCAGCTGTATCCTACGTGGCATCTGACGTGTCGTGCCACGTAGGTAAGTAAACGGTGATTGTTGGACGGCGTGAGTCGAAGGTACCAAATGTCACGTTTTGTTATTGTACGAATAGCTTTTAAAAGCAACTTATAGATGAGGTATGAAATCTATCATTTAATTTTTGTACAGGTACCACCATTTGCTTTATCCCATCGGAAAACATGCTTTTCTATTTAAATATAATTTTCTTGTCAGATAGACAATAATAGCCTTAGGTTTAGTTTTATGACAATTTTGCCACTATATATACGTCAAAGTTAGGTTTAGATGCAGCCATTTCTTTTTTCTCTCCTCCTCCTCCGCTGCTCTCTCCTCCTCGACCGCAGCTGCCTCCGCCACCTCTCCCCATCCATCACCACCACCACCACCACCACCACCACAACACCATTCGACCTCCATTACGTAAGCCATCCCTAGACCCGCTCGTCTCCTCCTCCGCTGCTGCCCTCCAATCCGATTGAGGTTTCGCAGTTAACGAGCTTTTGTTTCTCTCCTTCAATCCGATTTGCAGGTAAATCCCTTATTTAGTCTTTTTTCTTCTCTGTTTGGCAGCTTTATTCTAGTTGAAGATGAAGTTTATTTCCATTCAACATTAATTCGACTGTGCAGTTTTTTAATATTATGGTGTCGTTTAAGTATGTACGTGGTTGTAGTTATTATGTCTATCAATCAGGTCGCCAAATGAATCGAAATGGTGTTGAATTTGTTTTGTTTGTTGGGCTCTTGATATCACTTTTTTTCCTCCGCAGAATGCCAGATTACAGTAATATTATATGACTTTCTGATTTCAATTTCAGTTTTTTTGGACCTTTGATGGATCTTTTCGTTGCTGGGTGGATTGGGTTTAGATGCCTAAGTTGTTGAAGGGCTGTATATGTGTATGCTGTGGTTCTGCTTGGATTTCTTTATCATGATTCTGAGTTGGGAGTTCACTTTGTTGTGATTTTTAACAGGTTTATTTTATGGGGGTATCTGATGATGAGCCAACTTTGTATGATGATGATAAGCCGATGAGTGACGATGAAATGGATGGTTTGGACTCTGATTCTGAATCAGAGGACGAAGATACAAAATTGACTGAACCCTCAAAGACTGCTATAAACAACAGAGACGGTCTCACTGATAAGCTTCAGGAAATCAGTTGGCCAGAGAATGCGGGGTGGTTTCACAAACTGTCCCTTGACATGGATGAACATCAAGAGGTGGATGTGAATGATGACCTGAACCGGGAGCTTTCTTTTTACACACAAGCATTGGAGGGAGTGAGGAAGGCTTTTGGGGAATTTGAGAAAATAGGGCTTCCTTTCCTCAGGCCCTCGGATCATTATGCTGAGATGGTGAAATCTGATGCTCACATGCAGAAAGTGAAGAGTCGACTCTTGACAGAGAAGAAAAGCATCGAGGAGGCTGAGGAGAGAAAGAAGGCTAGAGAGGCCAAGAGACTATCTAAAGAAGTGCAGGCCCAGAAGCTGAAGGAGAGAGCCTCACAAAAGAAATCAGAGATAGAGGCTGTAAAGAAGTGGAGGAAGCAGAGGCAGCAAAGTGGGTTTGCTGCAGATGACAAAGATGGCAATGCAGAATTTGCTTTTGAAGATGGAAAGGTGTTCCAGAGGTCAAACAAGAAGAGACCAGGAGTGGCTCCATGGGATCGGTCTGGTGGCAAAGGAAATCAACAAATTTCGAATAAAGGTGGCAAGAAAGGTGAGAAGAACAAAATGAAGAGGGACTCGAGGGATTCTAAATTTGGCTTTGGAGGGAAGAAAGGTTTAAAGAGGCAGAACACAGCAGAAAGCACAAACAAATTTAGAGGTTTCGAGAAAGCTGATCGTGCAGGAAATAAGAGACAGAAGAGATGATAAACTAGCCTTTGTTTTTCACTTCGATCAAGGTTTTGTAATGGACTAATTTATCTTGCACAACTATAGCTGTATGAGTTTTACTGTAGTAGTTCATTCTACAATTTTCCTCTTGGGATGGGTTGTTGTTGATGGTGCTTTGTTTTGAATTATGATTCTCTCTGTTCCTAGAAAAGTTGATTCGGAAATCCTTTCAAGATTCTTGTCATACAAGATTATCATTTATGGTGACTATTATTTGATAGTAAGTAGGACATGCCTTCTTACTTTCTGTGAAATGTGCTTTCTTTTGGGAGGTGGTCAAAGTTTGTGGGACAAAAAGAGAGTTAATGGAGGAGGGACAGTGAATGCAAATGAGGATACCAAATGATGAGTGGGGAGTCTGTAGGAAGTATGGTCTTCATGGATAAGGTAGTAATCAACCTGGAAGTCTTGGTTGTGATGAGAGGATTTAGAGATGAGTTTGTGTCTAGAATGACGTAAAGTTCCTTATGGAGAAATGAGTATAGTAAGTAGCTTTCCACCCATAAGGATGCTGTGTGGTTGGCCCATAGGATTGTGACTAAGCCTTTGGGGGTGTATCTCGTTCAGGCTTGAGCAACTGTTGGTCTAGAACGTATGAGCCTTCTTGACTTGGGTAACAGATGAGAAGATGATGCACCTGAGGTGAGTCATGGTTCTGCTTGAGCATTTCTATATAAGTTCTAGTGAAGGTATAATAAGCCTTCTTCGTGGACATTAACATGAGTCTAGCAAAGCTGATTCTCTCTCTAGCATCCCATCAAGCTATAGGGCTAGTTAGGATCCTCTCACAATCTCCTCAAGGAACCATATTCATTACTAACAATGAAAATAGCAATTGAAGATTTAGTTAGCTAATATTTGGAAATAGAAGTCATAGTTGAAAATCCCACTGACTTGACAAACAAGATATTGTGCAAGGAAAGTCTGTCGATGAACTGAAGGTGACAGCACCCCCAACGATGAACACCATGGAGCAGCTTTTGGCTGTTCAGAATTCAATTTCTCAAGTTGAACAGCTCATCCAGGATGGAAATATTGCCCTTCTCAAAATCCTTCCGTGGTTAAAAGAACATAATTTTAGGACACGAGGCCATAGTTTTATGGTTCGATCTCTAATATTATAATGATAAATTAATAATATAACAAATTTGTTTATAAAAAAATGGACAATTTTTTATTTCTTCCCTTCTTTTTTGGCCATATTACAAAAGATTCATTAATTAACTTAAAGGAAATTCGCTCCTAGCTATCGGACCTTTATTGGCATAAACTCCAAAATTAGTTAATCATAATAATTAATAACAACAACTAAACAAAAAAATCATTAACCAGTTGTATGATGCCAAAAGCAAACCCAGAAAAAAACTAATTGTAAAAGAAAAAAGAAAAAAGCATAAAAGAATTAGTACTCACGAAACTCATTGATCCCCTCTAATGTAGAAGGATTGGTCCTAATATTAGGAGTCGTGAAAAAGAAGCTATCTGTATAGTTATAGAATGCCGGATTTGCACAAAGAAAATCGGCCGAGTTTGGTGTAAAAACTGGGATGTTAGCCATGTAAGGATTGGAGGGTTCATAGATATTAGGAGCTAAAAAACAAGAATTGACTTGTCCATGATCAGTACCTATGCTCCCGCAATTCTCATCCGCAGTGATCACAGATGATATTGAGTCGTTATCATCAACATTCCCAGCATTAATCCTGAAACTATTCCTTCTCTGATCCTCCTCGGCCGCCTTATTACAGCTCTTGCCCTTATCTTGCTTCATTTGTGGCTTCTGATCCTCCTCGGACCGCGACAACCCGGTCAGTTTTTGCACCAATGCCATGAAATCTCGAGGGTGAGTGTGGATGACTTTTGGTGAGTGGGTGTAGATGATTACGGGATGGCGTTGTTGGGGAGCTACCTTGGCAGGGCCCGCGACGCATAGCGAGGAGGAGGCGGGCGGTGATGACGATGAGGATTTCTTGATCATGGGAGAATTCTTGTTGATCTTGAATTGTGGATGGGATAATGCATTTCCGTTTGGTTTTGCATGGCGATCATGAAAATGGGTAGGGCTCATTATTGTGCTTGGTTTTAGCGGTGAGTTGAAACAAAGAAGTAGCTAGGAAAACTGAAAAAAGGATCTAAAAGTTGTGTGTATTTGCTCCTGAATTTGAGGAATTGATAGAGTGGTGTAGCCTTGTAGGGAATGAAAGAGAAGTTTAACCAGGAGGAAAAAACTGAGAGAAGGTTACACACAAAAAAAACTTGGTTTTAATATGTGTGGTTAACTAGATGATGCCATGTGGATGAGAGAATTGGGGACTATTTAACACATTTTTGTCCTTTTATTAATCATTTTTAATCCTTTTTTGGGTTCCAATTCTGCAAGTCTAACAAAAATATTTGCTTTAAAATACCGCTGCATACCCGAAACCAGTTGTAAGTATGCTACTTATAAAAAAATGTTGTCGGTATGTTAATAAACAATTCATTTATACTGAAATTTATTTGAGTCAAGTAGGATTGGGCTCTAATTTTAATAAAATTTAAAAATGTGGAGTAAAAAAAATATAGAGATATACCAAATATTTGAAAATTATACATATTGACATTTAACTCATCAATTATTTTTATGAGTCGGACTCAAGTTTAAATCTTACCGGTTTAAATCTTACCACTTCCCATTAGATCAGTTTATTTATTTATTTGGAAACTAGTTTAATATAGCTTACCCAAAAAAAAAAGCAAAGGAAGAAAGGAAAGACCGTTCAAAAAGCTAGGCCAAGCGGTTGTTATTTTTATTTTTTATTTTAACTAAATGATTGTCTCGCTTAACTGATTCCTCCTCATGTCCTCGCTGACTAATGACTATGAAGACTTTTCGTCTCTCCCTCCATCCTTGTAATAGTAATACTGCGGCCTCTTCTCTTTCCCTTCATTCTTACAGCGTTTTAAGCTCGTCTCTCTACTTCTGCCAAAGACAAGAGATATACCTTCTTCCCTTTTGGATTCTGTTCGCTTGGTGAGTGCATAGCAAGGCACTGTTGGTGGAAAAAGAACTGGAGAGAAGTGACTCAAAACATGGCAAGGAGCAAAAGAAGGGTTAGTTTCAATGTTGAAGAAATTGTGGAGTCTTTTAACCGTATGATGGTGGAAAAACCTTTTCTGCCTTTTTTAATCCCTTTGATTCTGGTTTGCTGGTGTATTGAGAGATGGGTCTTCTCTTTCTCCAACTGGGTCCCTCTTGTTGTTGCTGTTTGGGCTACTCTTCAGGCAAGTATTCATCTTTTTCCTTCCTTTTTTTTTTTGGTGTTTTGCTTAATTGGTGTTTGATGTTCATGGAGTTACTGTTTATGTATGTTCTTTCTTTCCCCTTAGTAATAATGGTTTTGATGAATTGGAAGAGTGGTTGAGAGATCACATGATATTTTGTTTCAACTAATTGACTTAGAAAGTTGTTTGATTTGTATTTTTAGAAGTTATGGTTTCTGCTTGCTACCTATTGTTCTAGCTGCTGTTTAACCTGTGCATAAAATTGTTTTAAAATAGATTTCCCCAATCTCATTTCAATAAGGTATTTTATTTTTCCCTGTAAAATTTGCTCATTTCTAATAAATAATCAAATCCCAACAACCTAGGATAGAGATTCCAGTAGTTATTTGTTGCCATTGTGGTTTGTGATTTTGTTTTTATTTTCATTTTTCAATTGGAATGCAATGGTTGCTGTGAGTTTCTGCTTGAGAGGTATAACTAACACTACGGTAAACTGAAAGACTGTTTTTACTTCCCTCTGCAGTACAGCAGTTATCAACGTCAAATGCTCGTGGATGATCTGAACAAAAAGTGGAAGCGAGTCATATTAAATACCTCGGTGCCTGTTCTTCCTTTCCTTTTCTTTGTGTTTTGCAGGCAACTCTTGTTATTAGTTCTTTATTTTCATGTCTTCACTTGTCCCTACAGCCAATCACACCCTTGGAACACTGTGAGTGGCTGAACAAACTGTTGACAGAGATTTGGCCAAACTATATGAACCCAAAACTTTCAAGAAAGTTCTCATCTATTGTTGAGGTCAGAATATTTTTTATCATACTTGTTTACTCAATGATTGTAAGAGTGATGTGTTCTCTGTTTCTCTCAATATAATGCAATTTCAGTTCTTTTTATGAAATGGATGGATAAGCTAATAACATGCATGTAGTTGATTTATTTAGTGATTTTCTACGGTTCGGTTCTGATAAGAAGGCTGCCCTAGCATATTTCTAAGTTTCTAACTTTTTCTTTGGCTAGAGCAAAATTCAGAACAAGCTGACTAGTGCTCTGGTTGCATTTTTTGACAGACTTCACTCATCTTTTCCTCATTGTCATACATACTTCTAAAGTACTGACTCCACCATTGTCATAACTGGTATGATGCAATGAAAATTGTGATGTGTTTGCTATTTTGTACGGTATGACTAAAGTGTTCTTCTAATGCTATGTAAAGGAAATGATGATTGCACATGTGAGCTCACTACATCATTTACTGTGATGATGCTATCATTTAGACAAACGATGCACTAAAAATTCAAAGCAATGTTTAACATGACAGCGTGCTGTCTGATGAGTATGAACAGAAATGCAAGGATTCATTCTGTTCCCATGTCTGATTTGTGTTTCTGAGATCTTTATCAGTAGGCCTACTGTAGTCTTGATCTTTTCTAAACTTGGACCTTCATTACTAAATTGGTTTCTTTCCAGCTTAGTTTTTCAAAGGTACTTAAGTCAATAACTCTGAATATTTAAAGCTCTAATTACCATTGTTATTTGGAATTGTTCTTGAAAACAAGTAATCCCTGAAAGTGTGGTTGACCTGGTTATTACCTTCTGATGGTGCGATATGGTTTTCCACTTTGTTTAATGTGCGCATACAAATGTTAGCACATGCATGAAGAGAATATACTTTTTTTACCATCATGCTATATGAATAAATAAACCGCTCCTTTTGAGACACATACTTACTTTTGTGGTCAGAATTTTTTGTAAGATCAAACTAATTAATTAAACATTCTTCATTTTCAGAAACGTTTAAAGTGGCGCAAGCCAAAGCTTATAGTAAGTGACATGCGTTTTTTATTGTTTCTTCCATTCAATTTTATGAACTTTTTTTTTTGTCTACATTTACTATACATCTATGTTAAGAAATTACTGTCCTCTTATAGGAAAGAACAGAACTGCAAGAGTTTTCACTGGGTTCATGCCCACCTAGCTTGGGTCTTCGTGGAATTCACTGGTCAACATCAGGTGATCAGGTTTGGTTTTCAGTTTTGCATTTCTATATATTTTGATGAGCTTCTTTATTCCATCCAATGTAATTAGAGGGTATTGTTAGACCATGCACTTTTCTGTAGAGATTTCACTGTTAAACTTGGCCAATGAAATTTACTCTCGTGCTCTTGCATGGAAATTTGTGTGCGCGCTTTTATGATTTAATGAACAGGTCGATTATGTTATGAGTGCTCTTGAGTTTATATAATTATACGATGCTGTCAGTTGGCATTCATAATATCATATGGGTCTATTTACTTTGCCATAAACTTGTGTAGACAAGTGAAAGATTTATCGCTTATGGGAAGCAACTGGCATTTACTGAAATGGTTTTGCGTACGGAAATCGCAGTGTTCTTGTCAATTGATCAGAAATGGTTCTATATCATACTTATGATGACTAAACCACATATCTCTGGGATGAATAAACAGCAAAACATATCCATAATAGATCAGATGAAGTTTGGAAAACAGGATGTTGTTTTGTACCCCTTCCGTATATACCAGTGAAGCATTTTCTAGTTTCACCTGCCTATCTTCAACTCTTTGTTCAAGGATGATATTTTTCTTTTTCCTTCTGTAAACTTATCCAAAACTTAGGAACTCTACTCAATTTGTTATGTTAGACCGACTTGATGCTCATCAAAGAGCAGTTGGACATGTTTCAACCTCTTGTTGCTGAGGGGTCAAGCCGACCAATCATGAAAAACAGAATTTTATTTGACTTTGAAGGCTCTGCATCACATGCCAATGTAAGCAATGCAAGATGCAGAATAAAATCAATAACCGGTGTGCATGAGTGTTGAGGATAATAAGTTATTTTAGAGTGCTGATGGATGAACTCAGTAAAGTTAGTAAATAAGTGTAAGTTGCTACTAGAAATCAATGTTTTATTCTCAGCCTATTGTAACCATGGTTGCTGATACATGAAGGAAACCTCAAAGAAAGTTGAAATATATTTGAGTTTTGATGGATGACATACCAAACTGTGTCTATATAGTTTGTGTATGGTGCATCGAGAAAATCAATCATTGATGCCCATTTGTTTTTTGAAAAGAATCATTGATGCTCATGGCTGCTCAACGTGTTGTTTCAGTTTTCCTTAACTTGATGTTTATTTTATCCCTTCTTTGAATGCAATATATCAAAGATTCACAGAGAATTTCTTGTTCATTTTGCAGCCAATTATGCACTTGGGTTTTGACTGGGACACTACTGAGATTAGCATCTTATTGCTGGCTAAACTGGCCAAGCCATTATATGGAACTGCTCGGATTGTTATTAACAGCCTCCACATCAATGGTGAGGTATGTAAAAGATGTCTGATATTTTGAGTATGAATTAGTGTGTTTCATTTGTGCTCCCTCCTCCTTTTTGGTTGGTGTGTGTGTGTGTGTGTGTGTGTGGGGCGGGGGTGCGCTGCATGTGTTTTGGAACATCTTTTTTACTCATTATGAACAAATATGCACAGCACATTTGTTATAAGCTTAACTCCATTTGGGATTTTGTATGTATGCAATTCTTTTTGCTCCTTCAGCTCCATGATTTAGTCAATTTCCGCCACTGGGATTTGGATGACTGGTTAGCACTTTGGAATTTCTATTCTCTTTGGCATCTCATGAACAAACTCGTACATTTTGTTTTATATTTTAACTACAATTGGAGTTTTGTATGTGTATTATCATTTTTGTTGCTTCAGCTCCATGATTTAGTCTATTCTGGCCATTGCATGACTTCTTTTTATGACAAATTATTGTTCTGATTCTTACACGCCAGCATCTACGTTCCATGTTCTTTCCCTTCATCTCTTCTAGAGAAAGTAACTTACTCCCTGTGTTTTCATCTCCCTATCCTCATCCACTTTGCTTCCATCTTCTTCCAACCATTTCAGAGTTCCAACTACATTTAGAGAGTGTTTCATCAATGTGCATCTTCAAGTCGCAAATTAGCACTCACTTTTGGATTACTCTTACTGCCTTATCTTTCTTGCCTTCAAATGTTATTGCTACTGTTAGCAGCATTCTAGGTAATCCAGTGTGCAGTTGCACATGGGGAATGTTAGATGTGCCAGATTGACTTTCCTTCCTCTTTTTGTTTCCTGCTATTGCAATATGTTTCTGGATCTGTAAATTTGCCATCTGTCTTTTCATCTTTTCTCTGCTAGTCATAAATAATTCAGGCACCATCATCATTCTTTTGCCCCTCATATTAGGAAAAGAAAAAAAGGGAATGTGCATTGGTCCTCCCTTTCCCTTCAATAGAGAACAAATGCTCCTCAAGTTTTCTTTAGTGTTCTAGTTTGGTCATTGTTAAAAGATTTCAAATATCCTTTTGTTTAAGAACTTTTATTAATATTAGATTAGTTCTGCCAAATCCATTGGCAAACTATATATAAGATACTTGGATTTTGCTGGTGTGAGCCAGCCAATGATCACCTTTCAAAGTGAATTCTGTTCGATAGTTCAATTTCATTTAATGTGATGAGGATGCGTTAATGCATTTGTCTAATTGACTATTGTGAATAGCATTGAAAAAGCAGTTAATGAACGGGTTAATGAACGGATGACATCGAAAATTCTGTAAAAGTAGGAAACTGGACAGTGAATGACTTATAAGGGATAATTTGTACTTCCAACAGTTTTCATTTTGCTTCATGTGGAATATCTGTGTCACATTCTAGATACGTGGGATATTCGTGTTCTTGCCAACAGCAACATACATGGCATCTCAGTTTGTTAAATTATAGTATATTGGATGTAGTAGAGCTCAAGATTATGCATGAAGCTTTCAAACAATGATGCCTGAGATAGGAAATGTTAGGTGCTCGCGAATAAAGGCTTCTACAGATACCAGTGAGCTGATGAAGTACTGAGATTGTACCCCCATGAGCTGATTAAAAATAGTCACTTTGATCATATGCCATCCTAGATAAATTTCTTCTGTTTCTTTCATACATGTGAGCTTAATGTTTGACCTAATTAATTTAGGTAAATGCAACATATTTGAATTTACATTACGGTGGCTTTTGATCCATCTGATGTATGTGTGCCTCTTGATTGCTACTTGATTATTTGCCTATATCCTGCAGCTTCTTTTGATGCCAGTTCTGGATGGGCGTGCAGTTTTGTACTCATTTGTATCGACACCTCAAATAAGAATGGGAGTTGCTTTTGGAAGCGGAGGGAGTGAAGCACTACCTGCAACAGAGCTGCCTGGTGTTTCAACTTGGCTGGTTTGTTTCTTAACAGATCATATTAAAATTTGATATGGTCAGTGTTTTCTTTTGTTTTGTTTCTAGAATCTCCTCTACCTATTTCTTTCCGACCTTATAAAATAGACCTGAAGCCATTTTGGTTAGTTGGCTTCCATATTCTTATGAGTGGTCTCATTTTAATCCTTTGCTAATTTGCTTCTGTAGAACTCTAGTTTAGATAACACATGTCCATATCATGCTTCATAGTGATAATGGTATCTCTCAAATTCTTTACGTACCTATGCAAGATTTCTGGTCCTCATTATCTGTGTTTATATTCAGTATAGGAAGAAAATCTAAGATGAATCGTTTAAAGTTCAGGAGGCTACCATGATGATATATACACCTGTGCTTCCTTCTAAGTTCTTGTGTTACTGTACTTGTATCATCTGGTTTCCTAATCTTTTTTTTTATTTTATTTCTCAGGTCAAACTTTTTACCGATTCCGTAGTTAAAACAATGGTTGAACCTCGCCGCCTTTGTTTCTCTTTACCAGCATCGGATCTAAGGAAAAAGGCTGTAGGTGGTGCTATACACGTGACAGTTGTTTCAGCGAACAAACTTTCTTGGAGTAGCTTGAGAGGAAGTCCACAAAGAAGGCAACAGAGTTCTTCTGCAAATGGTAGCTTAGAGGATCAGTTCAAAGATAGAGGTCTGCATACCTCTGTGGAGGTTGAACTTGGAAAGTTAACGAGGAGAACAGATGTTAGGTCAGGGTCAAGCCCCCAATGGGATTCAACATTTAACATGGTTTTACACGAAGAAACTGGATTGCTTCGGTTCCATCTTTTCAACTGTAGCCCAAACAGCGTGAAGTATGATTATCTTGCAAGCTGTGAGATTAAGGTATGGTCATAACCACTTACCGTATCATAAATTATAGGTGTGTAGGTAATGACAATTCAGTTCATGATTCTAGGGTTGTGCAGCCGAATTCAGACTCACAAGCTCTATTCATAAGCGTGAAGCTGGGGTAGAGCATAATAGTTATAAAAATGCATAAACATGTGCATTTGAGAAAGAGATGATAAAAATGCATAAGGCTTTAGTATTTTTAGTTAAAGATTCCTAGTGTGCATCTGATTTTTTTCCTTTTATCTTGCACAGCATATGCTAATCACGTAGTCTACATGCAATGTCCAACATCATGTTAGCCTAGGGGCATAACTGTGAATCAAAGAAGAAAAAAAATCACTGTTTGATAGTTTGGTCCCTTCAACATTCAACCTAGCAAACTTTGTTCCCCTGGAAAAAAAAATGAAAAGCACCTCTAAATATTGGAAATTAAACTCGTCTCTAAGTTGACAGATTCAGTAAGAATGAGTTTGGAATAACGTACTATAGATAAAAGTTTCCTTTTCATCCAAAGATCCTTGTTTTTATTTTTTGTAAAATGGTACACAACATATATATAAAGTCTTTTGTAGTGTCATTTGTTTTCTTATTTTAGTTTCTCCTTTTCTCCTTTCAAGCAGGTTAAGTATGTTATAGATGATTCAACAATATTTTGGGCAATAGGACCTGACTCTGGTGTAATAGCCAAGCGCGCTGAGTTTTGCGGAAGAGAAGTAGAGATGGTTGTTCCATTTGAGGGGGTTGACTCAGGGGAGGTATACTAGGAAAAACTTCATTCGGAGTATTTTTATATTATGCTATTATTTCATGCTTAAATCATGAGGCCCAGCTTTAGCCTTCTAAGGTGAACGAGCTAGGCTGGGCCTTAAAACATGAGGCCCAATCCCCTCCATTTAGGCACAACCGAGCTTGCCCGATGGGCAGCCTGTCCGTTAGGCCCTCTACTGACGAGATATTTCTTTTCTTTATATGCATTTTTGCAGTTGACAGTCAAGCTTGTAATGAAAGAGTGGCATTTTTCTGATGGTTCTTATTCTATGAACAAGTTAAATGTTACCTCTCGGCAGTCAATGAACGGATCAACAAATTTCCTTTCAAAAACCGGAAGGAGAATTAATGTGACTGTTGTTGAAGGAAAGGATCTTACTTCAAAAGAAAGATCTGGAAAATATTACTACTATGTTAAATTGCAGTATGGGAAGGTGAGTGTTTTCTTCTTACGGGTTATGTAACTTATTAAACTAAAGTTAAAGTGTTTGCACAGAGTGAAAAATTATGTGTACCTGAAGCTTTATAATTACTTAGCTTGCCAGCCTAACTATGTCTATATTGCAAACCTTCTTGCAGCGTATTCAAAAAACAAGAACTGCACATGCTCCTAATCCTATTTGGAACAAAAGATTTGAATTTGATGAGATAGGAGCTGATGAATGCCTTATGATTCAATGCTATACTCAAGAAACTTTTGGAGATGAAAATATTGGCAGCGCAAGAGTAAACTTGGAAGGTCTGGTGGAGGGTTCAGTGAGGGACGTATGGATTCCCCTTGAGAAAGTGAATTCAGGAGAACTGAGGCTGCAAATAGAAGCTGTGAGAGTCGATGATGGTGAAGGATCAAAGGTACATGTCCATTAACTTTCAATTCATTGTGGTCCAATGCTTCAACTCGATAGATATATTCAAATGAGATGTGCTCATGGCACTACGCATTTAGGTTTGATACCTGACAGACCAAGATAAAAAGCACCCTTGTGTAGACTTGCACTAATCTATGACATGGTTGGTAGTGCATAATGTTGGCGAGGCAATCTTAGGTTGCCAGCTTGGTTTGCCCAATAGGGAATCGGGATTTCAAGTATAGGTTCATTGGTTGTCCATACAATGAATGTTATACATATTTGTTCCCCTAATGAATGTATTGCTATTTAACTGTCTTTGTTTATCCTGGAGTACGTTTAGGGTTCAAGCACAGGCTCAGGCACTGGATGGATTGAAGTTGTTCTTCTTGAAGCAAGAGACCTCATTGCTGCCGATATCAGGGGCACAAGTGATCCATATGTCAAGGTGCATTATGGAAATATGAAGAAGCGAACAAAGGTGTGCTACAATGCTTTTGTTATTGATGCTTCTACTTCAAATTTTCATTTGTTGTGTTCTTGTTCTGGAAAGAAGATTAGGAAGTTTCAGTTACATTTTTTCCTCTATTGTGTGTTGATTTTTTCCCCTGCATCTTATTCTCTGTTACACATTCATGTTTCATTGAATTCTCTTTTCCTACTACTTGTATCTGGCTTTCCTACTGGATACATGAGTTTTCAAGCATTTTATGGGAACGCATAGCACGTACTAAACTTGGATGAATAGGCCAACAAGAAGATTTTTCATGAAGTATCATCATATTTTGATGTGATCTCCACTGCCTAGATTTCAGTTCCATTATGCAACTCGATGCTCACTCTGTTTGCTCTGCTTTGCTTACCTGCTGTGGCATGCTTGCCGTTCAGGTTATGTACAAAACTCTGAATCCTCAATGGAATCAGACATTGGAGTTCCCCGATGATGGTAGTACGCTGGAGTTGCATGTGAAAGATCACAATGCTGTACTACCTACATCAAGTATAGGTAATTGTGTTGTAGAATATCAGAGACTACCTCCAAACCAAATGTCAGATAAATGGATACCTCTCCAAGGAGTAAAAAGGGGAGAGATGCACGTTCAGATTACCAGAAAAGTTCCAGAACTGCAAAAGGGGCAAAGTTTGCGGTCGGAAGGATCTTCAAGTAAATCATCTCAAGTTTCCACCCAGGTAAGAACATGCTACTCCATTTTCTATATCATCTCTTGGCTCTTATGAACCTTCAAGCCTCACAGTTGTCGTTTATGATTTGATCAGATGAAAGATATGATATTCAACCTCCGCTCTTTGATTGAGGATGGCAATCTAGAAGGAGTCCCAACAGCTTTGAGTGAGATTGAGAGCCTAGAGGACACACAAGAAGAATATATGGTACAGCTTGAGACAGAGCAAATGCTTCTACTCAACAAGATAAAGGAGCTCGGTAACGAACTTATGGGCCCATCGCCTTCCTTGAGCAGACGATCATCTGCTTTTTGAGATGTCTAGTTTACACGAAGACCATCTGCGACGGTCATTGTTAGTATGTATTCAGTTCCTTATGGCTAGTATACTCCCCATTGTTCTTGCCATCTTCATGCTGTAAGTGTAAATGGGCATGCTTGTATTTAAGCAGTTGATGAAGGCTATTACAATTGGCAAGATCGATAATTGTATTTTTTTTATTCGTTAAGAATAAATAAACCTGAAATTAGATTCAAACGCCGCTACATAACAGCACAGAGAGGTTAGTTAGTTCAGACCTGATTTAGAGAAAAGAAAAAGCCTAAATACTTTTTTTTTAGTTATATTTGCAATTCAATGAGTATTAACAGCTAGTAACTTAGTCACTTCCATTCGTAAAAAAAAATCAGCAACCAACCTAACAAAAAATAAACAAAATTAAATGGAAGTTGCCGAAACACTGGTATATAAATACCACAAAATCTTGTTTTCCAGAAAAAAACACCTGAAAGTTCTAAATCTTTTTATGCTCTGTTTGTTTCGTCAGAATAAACGGGGCATTAGTTAACAATGCCCCATCGAATCTCATCAATGGCGAAGGAAATTAACTTTTTTAATCTTTCGCTCATTTTCTCCATTTTTGTTCTCTCCACAGGTTAGATAATTTTCTTTTTATTTTCAAATCTTCTAAATGTCTGATAAAAATAATCAACTTTTTATTTTCTTTTTCCAATAATTAATTTCAAGATCTTAATCAATTTAAAATATTTTTTAGTTGAATCCTTAATTAATGTTAAATGCTTTGTTTTTTTTTACCAAAAAAAAAATGAAATTGCAGGAGCAGGAGTAGGATCAGAAGCAGAAGCAGAAGTACGTCAAGACAATGTCAAGCTTTATGTGTTTGGAGACTCTTATGTTGACACAGGAAACAACAAAGCTGGATGGGATGAACCTTTCGGCATAACTTTTCCTGGAAAACCATCGGGTCGCGCTTCAGATGGTCGAGTCATAACTGATTATAAGGTAGGTATTTGATTAAATTAATATTCTCTATTTTTCCCTATTATTAATTTTTTCAACATCATACTAACCATTATAAAAAAATTAAAAAAATAAAAGTAAAATTCTTATTTGGAGAGTGTTGATATCCGAATTTTAACGCCATTTTTAATTAATTTTAACATTTCTATTATTTAGCATTACAATGATATATTTATTCATCTACATTGCAATATTTCTGCTAAATTAATTATTCAAAATAGCTTAAATAGTTGATAGTTGGTATAAGATACGTCTATTATTAGGGAATACTTAATATTAAGTCTCAACACAGATTCAATGGTCAAAACTGATGTAGCAAAAACATATACTTTAATGTTTCTTTTATAAGCAACTTTGATCATTGAATTTGCGTTGAAACACTAAAACCAATCCCATGTAGACCCTCTATTGAGAAATGTTTTCTTTTTTGAATATTCTTACTTTTTTAATGTTATTGGCCGCTAAAATGGCTTGCTATTTATGACGTGATCCAATTTTATATCATTAATATTGATCTTGTAATTTATACTGCAGCGCCATTTTTTGGCATAAACTCTTCTTTACCTCTTGGATTCAAAGATGGTGCGAATGTGACATCATTGGAGCATGGAATGAACTTTGCATATGGAGGATCTGGTTTATTCACTACCTGGGCGAACAATACCATGACAAAGCAAATTGATAGATTTGAGGAACTAGTCAAGAAAAAGAAGAATGCTGACTTTAATACTTCTATTGCATTGATATCCTACACGGGCAATGATTACTCCTTTTATCTTGCTATGAAAAATGGCACAATACAAGTAATTGTTTCTTTTCCATCAAAATTTTAAGATTGTTTTCGACATTTTGAGTTTTAACCTTAGTTACTAACACCCGACTGGATTGGCTAGTCCCATTGGTAAATTGGTGACCCAAATTTCAAAAAAAAACCAGTTAATTGAGAAAATTTTCAATTTTCTATTAATTTTTAATATATATATATAGGGTGGAGCTTCCGGATGACTACCCCTTGATTCTTCTATATTAACCAGTAAAATTATTATTTTTTTTAATTAATCATTCACTTTCACCCTCAAAGTTTCTAAATTTTAAATTCTTTCATAATAATCCTTAAAGTTTAATTTTTTCTGATTGTTTCTTCATTTTTTACCCTCCTGAAAAAGAAAAAAATAACTAATCTTATTTCACCCTTAAAATTTTTATTGAGACTCCGCCACTGTATATACCATCTTTTTATGGTATAAATATGAATATATAATCTATTAAATGAGTGTTAAACTCTAATTGAACAATATCGACTCGGGCATTCTGATTCGATTCTTCTTTTGAACACAACAGGGTCTGGCAGAAGAAATTCCAAACCATGTTAGCCAACTTGTGACTAACATCAAAAGGATTCAAGATTTAGGAGTGAAAAGAGTAGCGGTGACCACATTATCGCCGAGGGGGTGTTGGCCTATGGTTGTTCCTCCACCGTATAAGGAATGCATCAATGGTTTGAACAAAGCTTTGCTTCCTCATGAAGAACAACTCTCCAAAGCCGTGGAAAAGTTAAAGTCGGAGCAAAAGTCTTCCAAAACTGTAATCTTAGAACTTCATTCCGATATGCTTAAAGCAATGGACATGCACAAAAATGACAAAGGTAATTAATTATAACTACTAAATTCTTCCAAACCACTCATTTTTGTCTAGACCATCCAGTATTCGATCGCCATATTGGTTGTGGACTACTCTGAACTCGAGTCGGACGAGATCCTGAAGGGGCAGAAAGTTCTCCCTCGTAAGTTTTTACTAACCTTTAATTTTGCGAAATCATGCAGAAATTCCTGAGGAGTATAAGAACCCGCTAAAGCCTTGTTGTGTCGGTATTGCTGACCCTAGAGTGGCGTGTGGCGCATTAGACAACAATGGCAAGAAGTTGTATAAAGTATGTGAGCATCCTGAATTCTCATTTTTCTGTGATCAAGCACATCCTTCGCAGAAAGGGTGGGAAACTGTTTTTCCTGTCCTGAAAGATTCTCTTAAAGAACTCCAGTAGGTAAATTAGTGCTGGCTGAGTTCATGCAATGTTTCAAATAGCTGAAGAATTATAAACATCGATCATATTATCTTAAAAAAGATCGATTAATT
Organism: Viola odorata; assembly: GCA_963691705.1. Taxonomy (NCBI): domain Eukaryota; kingdom Viridiplantae; phylum Streptophyta; class Magnoliopsida; order Malpighiales; family Violaceae; genus Viola; species Viola odorata. The sequence continues at coordinate 32,933,500 of OY829546.1, forward strand.
TCACTGTATTTCAACCACTTTATAAATATTTCTGATCTTCTTAATTTGTTCTTGAAATGTAGAATTTTGACTCTCTTTTTCAGCTGATCTTTTACTCAATTTCACATCTTAATACTGCTGTTCTTTTGTGAAAATGCCGGGCAAAAATTAGCCTGAAGAATCATTAATTCTCATCATTGGAAATTCTATCAAAACATTGATTACAGAATTGTGAATTAAGTGATTATTCACAAAGAGATTACTGTTCTTTGTTCTCGAATATTGATGGCCGAAATGAATATCTAGCACCTGAAATCTCTAGGATCGCTCTTAGAGTATACACTATTAAGCTTAAATTAGTAAGGGGATATATGAATAATGTTGTATTTGAGGTAAGTTATGAAGAACAAATATTGGACATGAATGTAGAATAAGAGCTTCAAAGCGTAGAGCAAATGGATGTTGTACAGTTCAGTTATGCCGAAAAATTATTTAAACCTTTACGGATTTAGCAATCCAATCAGCGACTCTACTCGCCTACCTAGAAATAAATCTAATCGGAACACTGTAAGAGAGGTCCAAGTTAACGAAAGCTCTATCTGTGATTGCTTGGATTTCCTAGGCACCACGCTGCCGATCCTTGTTGCACAAATCGATGAGGATTTTACAATCACCTTCAATCGCTTCTATTCTTTCAGGCCAGTCTTTCACCAGCACTGTTGCGTAAAGTAAGGCCCAAGCCTCCGCAACTAAGGGAGAAGAACCAGGAGTACCGTATGTAATCGCAGCACCAACACGACCAGTAGAGTCACGAAGAACAACTCCAATGTGGTCACGCTTCTCCTGGTCCGAAAAGGCAGCGTCGAGATTGATCTTCCAAGCAGTGGGGTTAAGTGGAGGAGACCACTTAGCCGTGGCAGTAGAGTTTGTATGCGATGAGGAATTAAACTGGGCAGAAGAAATAGGATGAAGCATATTGTTGTAATCCTCAAAGCTACACACTGCTATACTGGCTGTATGTGGAAAAACGCAGCAATTTCTACTCTTCCTAATGGACCAGAGAGTATAAGCTAACAAAGCTAACCCATCCTTGAAATTAGCCTCTTTAAAAAGCTTGACAGCTTTAGCCCACCAACTTCTAAAATCATCAATACCTCTGCTGTCAAGATCATACCCCAAAGGAAACAAGTACCAAGCATCCCTAGCGTGTTTGCAACTGAAGAAAAGATGCTCTATAGATTCGGGTTTCAAATTACAAATGTTGCACATAGGAGAATACCTCATCTTCCTCTTCCAAAGATTCAGACTGCAAGCAATGGCCCCAGAGGCGACTCTCCAAAAGAAATTCATAATTTTTGGGTGAGCTTAGATCTTCCAAAGATCTCTCCATATGTCAGCCGCGGGAGGGGAGGAAGAGGAAGGGGAGGCTTGATCTTATTTACTCTTGACATACTGATATCCTTCCTTTACGTTGTAGCTCCCTTTTTTGTTGAAATGCCAAATGAGCTTGTCCTATGAAGAAACAGCCCGAACCGGAATGGCTATGGTTTGGTTAGAGATTTAAGTACCAAAAAATTCTCTCAAGGTTTGAATATTCCATTGCCTGGATATATGAGGTCTGAAACCCAAATCAAGTCCCTGTTGTTTTGCCTGAGGTTGTCCAGCGTGAGTCTTGGCGAGGATGGAATCCACTGTCACGGCCATAGCAGAAGGAGGATAGCAACTGAAGAGGAATAACCAACTTGATTAGCTGTCTTGCTTAGCTGTCAAGAGTTAGCTGTCAATTAGCTGTCAATTAGTTACAGTCAGTTAGAAGTTAATTAGCATTGTGTCAGTTAGAAGTTAATTAGCTTTGTGTCAATTAGTTACAGTCAGTTAGAAGTTAATTAGCTTTGTTAGGTAGCTGCTAAATATCCCAGCTTAGTAGTATAAAGCAAGTAGTAGCTAGAATAAAGAATTCAGTCTTGTATTTCTTTTAAATCAAGCTCATTTGTATTTTGCTATTCAATGAATACGCAATACATGGATAGGTTCAATGAACCTCCGTTCAGCTGCAATGCAGCCACACCACCAAACCCTAACTACCTCTCATCCACCTATTCCGCTGCGCCCATCTTCTTCTTCTTCTTTCCTCCTTTCCTCCATGCTCCTTTCCTCCATTGTTAACCAATAGCTTCCATGGTTAACCAATAGCTTCCTCTGTTCAGCTCCATCTCAAGGCCTTGGAATAGCCTTCTCTACTGGTTTTCTCTTGATTTACCTCTGTTCTTCTGTTTGTGTGGGTGCCACGGCTTGGAAACCTTTCAGTCACGTGACATCCACCTATTAAACCATATGTTCACATCTCTCCCGTTTCTAATATTCCATCGAAGGCCATGTTCTAGAGAATCCCTACCACACAACAAACTACACCAAAACTAAGAAGGATTCTCCCTTTGTTAGCAGAATTGAAAGAGCCAAAGGGGAAGTAAATACCTTTCAAGGTTTTGGCCCATAATGAATTCAGGTTCTTAATGTATTTCTACGCTTATTTGGCCAGCAGTGCTTGATTAAACGCCTTAATCTCTCTAAATCCTAAGCCTCCTTTCAATTTACTTCTTGCAAGTTTGCGTCACACCACCCAATTGATCTTTTTTGCGTCTTCATCTCCACCCCATTAGAAATTTGCGATGAGACCAGTCATACTAGTACAGAAGGTGGTAGAGAACTTGAAGAGTTGCGTAACATACGTAGGGATTGGATGGTCATGATCACTGCCTTCATCAAAGTTTCTCTACCAACTTGAGATAAGAGTGAATGTTTCTAAGTTTTTGTTTCGGCATAATCCGCATAAATCCCATGATCTTTAGCCAACTGAAGGGCTCTCCTAATTGCTAGACCTTCAACCACCGCTACCTCCATCCGAAATGCGCACATTCCTGTTAGAAAGTAGTGTATATATATACGTGTATTTGTATTTGTACGTATGTATATTAGAATAGATGTATAGTATTTAGCTTGTCCGTACATGTACTTGGTAAGTTGTATAATGAGAGTATACAATTTCACATGGTAGCGGAGCAATTTTCTAGAAAATTAGCTCTCTTTGTTTACTCTGTCTGACCACTTCCAGACATTTGCTACTCTCACCTCCAGTACAGAAAGGAGCGGACGGATGTTGCGAGTCGAACGGAGGTGGTTTCCTATAAGCGACGCGCCGTCACTCTCCGTATTTGTCCGACTGCGCTGTGTGGCCTTGCCGGCGTGTGGGGGAGCGTGCAAGCTTCATTTTGGTCTCCGTCAGTTGGGTTTTGCTCGCCTTGAAGTGGTGGTCATGTCTGTGAAGTTTCGTGAAATTCCGATAACATTTGTCCTCTGAATTTTGGTATGTCCAAAATTACCCTTAGTGCACTATTTGATATTATTGTTTAGCGTCACTGTTTGAAGATACAATTTGCTACGTATCTGGGTACGTCTTTGAGTACTGTATCAATACATATTTGGGCACTGTATTGGTGTTGTTTGGGTACTGTATTGGTACTGTTCGCGGGTACTGTATAGGTACTGTTTAAGTACTGTTTGGACACTGTTTGTGTTGTTGTTTGGGTACTATCTGTTGCGTATTTTGCTGCGTATTTGCTCCATATCTGCTATGTATTTTGCTCCATATTGGTTACGTATTTGCTGCACGTTTGGTCCTTATTTGCTTCGTATCAGTCGTATTTGCTGCGCATCACTCTGTATTCAGTTAGTTTGGACTCGTTGGGGTCCGTTTGCTTGGTATTCGCTCTGTATTTGCTGCTGGGATTGTGCCATGGGTGTGATTTATTTCTACAAGAGGAAGTCTATATGGAGCAACCACCTGGGTTTGTTGCTCAGGGGGAGTATGGGAAAGTTTGTCGTTTGAAGAAGGCTTTGTATGGTCTAAAATAGAGTCCTCATGCCTGGTTTGGCAAGTTCAGTGAGGTAGTTTTAGAATTTGGCATGCAAAATAATCAGTGTGATCATTCAGATTTTTATAGACAATCTGCTGCTGGTGTTATTTTGCTTGTTGTGTATGTGGATGACATTATCATTACAGGAGATGACAGTGTCGGGATTTCTTCGCTCAAATCTTTCCTGCATACCAAGTTTAGTACGAAAGACTTGGATTAGCTGAAATACTTTCTAGGGATAGAAGTTTCCAGGAGCAACAAAGGTATCTTCTTATCTCAAAGAAAGTATGTTCTTGATCTTCTTGCAGAAACAGGAAAGTTGGGAGCTAAGCCCTGTAGTACTCTTATGGCTTCTAATGTCCATCTCACGAAAGATGATGGTGACCTGTTTGATGATCCTGAGAAATATAGGAGATTAGTTGGGAAACTAAACTATCTCATAGTGACACGTCTTGACATCACTTTCGCGGTTAGTGTTGTCAGTCAGTTCATGTCTACTCCAACAGATAAACATTGGGAAACTCTAGAGCATATCTTGTGTTATCTGAAAGGGGCACCTGGTCTCGGGATTCTGTATAGTAACCATGGTCACAACCAGATTGAGTGTTTTGCAGATGCGGATTGGGCCGGGTCGAAGATTGATAGGAGATCAATAACCGGCTATTGTGTCTTTGTTGCTGGGAATCTGGTCTCATGGAAGAGTAAGAAGCATAATGTGGTATCGCGATCTAGTGCAGAATCTGAATACAGAGCAATGGCACAATCCTCCTGTGAGATTTTATGGTTGCGACAACTACTAGCTGAGGTTGGTATAGTACATTCATCACCATCAAAACTCTGGTGTGATAATCAAGCTGCTCTTCACATTGCTTACCATGAGAGAACGAAACATATTGAAGTGGATTGCCACTTCATTCGTGAGAAGATTCAGGAGAACATCATCTCCACTCATTACGTAAAAACAGGTGAACAACTTGGTGATTTGTTCACAAAAGCTCTTCCAGGCCCTCGAGTAAATTATCTTTGTAACAAGCTGGGCATGATAAATATCTATGCTCCAGTTTGAGGGGGAGTGTTAGAAAGTAGTGTATATATATATACGTGTATTTGTATTTGTACGTATATGTATTGTAATAGATGTATAGTATTTAGCTTGTCCTATAAATAGAGGACTTTGTACATGTACTTGGTAAGTTGTATAATGAAAGTATGCAATTTCACAAAAGCAGGAAAAAATACAACGTCCTGCGCTATCTCGTGTTATAACCCCTAAGCCTACTCGATCTACTCCCACTATAGCATCCGTATTAATGCATATAATATCATCCCTTGGGGGACTCCAACCAGCCTCTAGCAGATGCGTCGTAGACCCCTCATCTTCGACATTCCTCTCATTGACCGCTCTGGAATCCTCCAACAATCGTGCTCCACGAATTAACACGCAATGTGGAGAGTCGACCACCATATCTAACACTCAACCATTCCTAAAATTCCAGATTGTCCAAAGAATTGATATGACAGATTGTCCAAAGAATTGATATGACCTCCTCAACCTCAGACACAGAGTTCGAATCCTTCAGAGAGAACAACCATTCGGGGAATGTTGCACTAGGCGGGCACACAACGATATGAGGTAAGTGACTAGACCTCTAAATTCTATCGGAAAAACAACATTGCAAAAAAAGGTGATCAACTATCTCAACTGCTTGCTGCAGACAACATGGGCACACCGCAACCGCCATGATCAACCATCTCAAATGCCGTGTCCGGGTCGAACTCATTTTCGACACCCACACTACACATGTCTCATTCACCAGTTCTCGTATTCTATTTTTTTTTCTTCATAATTCTAAGCAATTATAAAATTAAAGAGATGTTTAACGTAAATTATAGTTGCTAAAAATATTTATAAAACTAAAACTAATTTAAAATTATAGTTGCAATTATACCTAGATATATAATTGAAACTTATTTTTTCTATTGTTATAAACAGTATTTTTAATAATACATATTAATATATATACCATATTGATATACTATAATTTTTAATTTTCTTATATCATAATATTAATGATTGTATCGTATACGTTATTCCTGTCGGTAGTGCATGACTTTTAATGAAAGGATTTTGTGCATTTTAACTTTGTTTTGAATAATTTTGTGCATTTTGACCGACCCATTATCAAATTGAATATTTTTGCCCACAGCAGGGGATCATGAAGGTGTTAAAAATCTAAAAGGAAAGAGAGGGTATCAAATTTTGATACCTAGATTTTTCTGACATTGGGACCCGCTAGTGTTTTTTCCTTTTTAAAAAAAATTAATAAATAGCATGGACCAATGACAGGCCGCCACGCGTGCTGACAGCCCTGCACGCGCACGTGTGGCGGGCTGTCATTGGTCCAAGTTTTTTTTTCACTCATTTTTTAAATGCTTTTTTTCATAATAATTACTCAAAATAATTGTAAAAAAATATACCATTATTTTAAATTTTTTGAGATCTATAAATGGAGACTAGGTTTGTATTATTTGGACACTAAAAAAATCAGAATTTTTTTCATTTTTTCCTTTTTTAAATGTCTTTTTTCATAATAATTACTCAAAATAATTAAAAAAAAATACCATTATTTTTAATTTTTAGAGATTTATTAATAGAGACTATGTTTATGTTATTTGGACACAAAAAAAATCTGTATTTTTTACACCCTTTTTCCGTTTTTAAAAATTTTAAATGTCTTTTTTACATAGTAATTACTCAAAATAACTAAAAACAAATATACCACTATTTTTTATTTGTTGAGATCTATAAATAGAGATTGTGTTTGTGTCCAAAAAAAATCTGAGATTTTTACAATCTTCAAGCTCTGTCATGGATCCTTCACAAAACTATAATTCTTTTTCAAATTACAACTTCCTTAACCAAGCTCAAAATCCAAATATGCGACCTCCGAACCCAAACATTCAATGCCCAGAAAATCCTTAGAATACGGGGATGCAGCCTAATTTTGGATCGCAGTATATGATGCGCCCAAATTTTAGCATGCAATACCCGTATAATCATCCTTATATGCCTTATGGCTATCAACTTGTTCCTGGAAACAGCTATGTTCCCGCTCCTATGAACTATCCAAACAGTGAACAAACTAATGAGCCAAACACACCCCGTTTCAGTAGTGGATCAAGTGATTTCCCAGAATTTTCCACACAAATATCTATAGGAAATGTTGATGGGGATACCCCTCTCAGTTTTCTTACTCCAACCAAACAATCAGCCAAGAGATCAGGTTACGACACTTGGAGCACGGAAGAGAACAATTCTTTATTAACTGGTTATTTCCACGTTAGTAATGATAGTGAATTGGGGACGAATCAAAAGGGTGATACTTTCTGGGGAAAAATTACAGACTATGTGAATGAAAACTTCCAAGGTGGAAAACAGAGGTCCGGGATACAGTGCAAAAGTCATTTTCGTATGATCAATAAAAAAATAGGTAGTTTTATTGGTTATTACAGTAGAGCATGTAGAGTGAGGTGTAGTGGTTGGTCCGATGATAACTACATAGTCAAGGGTCTAGAGTTGTATCAAGAGTGCGAAGGTAATAGGTTTTCCTTGCTGGAAGAGTGGAAGTTGGTTCGCGACCAACCCAGATATATGTCAGGAGCAAATGAATCTGCATGTAGTGGATCGAAGAGAAAAAGTGGTGGCGATGACGTTGAATCCTTAGCTTCTTCCATTGTACGTCCAGAAGGTAGGGATGCAATAAAGAAGAAAGCTAGAGCTTCATCGAGCAAATCATCGACTTCTAGAAAAATAAAGTTTGCTATTGAGGAGGAGTTATCTAATTTAGCCCATGCTCGTGAAAACCTTGAACAATCCAAGGCTAGTACTGCATCAGCTATGTTAGAGTATGCACGTGTTAGGAAGATGGAGATGTTGCTGTCCTTGAAGACCAAAGAAGATCGTGATGCTGTAGATGAAAATATGTATAAGTTGTTACTGAAAGAGTTGTTTGAGAACTAGTTTGTTATTGTGTGTTTTACTTTCAAATTGTGTGTTTTATTTTCGAATTGTGTGCTATTTTGAATAATTTGTGGGTTGTGAAAGTGTATGTTCATTTCAATAATTTCGTTTGAATAAGAGAGTTTATTAGACATGGCTCTACCCCCAGATTCTGAATAGATAAATACGTCCCCACCCCCACTACCTTCTGATAAAACACAACACTCGAGATTCTGAAGAGATAACGACGTTCCCACCCCCACTACCTTCTGATTTATTAAGGACAAAATACAACCCTCGAGATTCTGAAGAGATAAGAACATCCCCACCTCCACTACCTTCTGATTTAATCATGACAAAACACAACACTCGAGATTCTGAAGAGATAACGACGTCCCCACCCCCACTACCTTCTGATTTAATCATGACAAAACACCACACGTGATTTGTCATCTTCCTATATCTTATCTTCAGATTGAATTAAATTAAATGAACTGATTGAAGTTCGGAGACCATTCATTATAAAAATGGTATTGCACATCATATGAATACCACTTAAAACTTTTCAGTTCAAATCTTTTTCTTCATATCATCCAATGGATCTACCCATAGATACCTTCAGTCTCAAAGAGATCCAACGACAATGGGAGTTGAAAGAATCTATACTCGATAGGCAACAAGAACTTCTTAAAGAGCTGCAGAGGCGAAACAATCGATCACATAAGAGAAAATCTATAAGTAGGGATCATGCAGCTGCCCATCAAAGGCTCATGGCAGACTATTTCGACGAGCCATGCACTTACACTGAAATGTAATTTAGAAGAAGATTTTGAATGAGAAGGTCACTATTTCTCCGAATTGTAGAAGCTTTATCAAATTACGACAACTACTTCACTCAAAGGCGGAATAATGCAGGCAAGCTTAGTTTGACGCCTATCCAGAAGTGTACAACTGCCATGCGTATGCTTGCATATGGAGTCACCGGGGATGCTTGTGATGAGTATGTGAAGATTGGAGAAACCACTGCACTTGAGTGCACTCGTAATTTTTGCGAAGGAATAATTGCCTTGTTTCAAGATGAATACATAAGACGGCCAAATGTGGAAGACGTGCAAAGGTTACTCCGAGTTGGTCAGGAGCGTGGTTTCCCCGGAATGATTGGAAGTATCGATTGCATGCACTGACAGTGGAAGAATTGTCCTAAGGCTTGGCAAGGGCAGCTTACTAGTGGACACAAGGGCACGACAACAATTATCCTCGAAGCAGTGACGTCTTATGATTTGTGGATATGGCATGCTTTTTTTGGCTTGCCCGGAACATTGAACGACATAAATGTACTAGATAGGTCACCAGTTTTTGACGGCATTGAGTCTGGTGAAGCTCCAACGGTGAACTACACTGTGAATGGTCGGCAGTACAATGTTGCATACTATCTTGCCGACGGAATCTACCTTAAATGACCTGTCTTCGTCCAGTCAATTCAATTGCCCAAAGGAAACAAAGCGCAATTGTTTGCAAAGCAACAAGAATCATGTAGGAAGGATGTGGAACGTGTATTCGGGGTACTCCAAGCACGTTTTTCCATTATTCGCCAACCAGCCAGGATGTGGGATATCGATGTCTTAGGTAAAATAATGAGGGCGTGCATTATTTTACATAACATGATTGTGGAGGATGAACGAGATACATATTCACAAAATTGGGAAAATATCGACTTCGATCAGTCGAATAGTCCCGGGTCTAGCTCCTTGTTCAATGTCCAAACGCAAGTGCTGCCTCAATATGAAGTGCATGTCCAAGGCCGATTCGAATCATATATTCATACTAGAGCCGAGCTACGTGATAGAGCACAATATATTCAGTTGAAAAAGGATCTCGTTGAGCACATCTAGAATAAATTTGGAACAACCCTCGATTAGATTTAAAAAAATTATTTCTCAAGTTTACCAGTTTATTTTGTGTGTATTTTCTTGTTCGTTTGCAATAATCTATATATGTTTGATTTACTGAGTGATAAATAATATCGTATGTTACTCTTAAAAAATATTATATTATTTATTGTATTAAAAAAGTATAGATTTTTTGAAATCTGAAAAAAAATTATGAAATTTAATTAAGTTATAATTTTTTTATAGAATTTATACATTTTTTTGGGATTTTTTAGAATTTTTTATAAATTTTTTACATTTTTTTTGGATTTTTTACATTTTTTTTGAATTTTTTATAATTTTTCTGAATATTTTAATCAAAGTCAATGGTCAAAAAGTGAAGTCTGTTAGTTTGACTGGTACAGACCAACGGAATGCTTCTGACCGATAGTACAGGGGAGGTCAATTTGACTTTTTGAAGTACAGGGGAGGTTTCTGTTTTAAAAAATAGTACAGGGGGTTTTTATGCTATTACCTCTAAATAATATCGTGGGTTACTCTTAAAAAATATTATATTATTTATTGTATTAAAAAAGTATATATTTTTTGAAATCTGAAAAGAAATTATGAAATTTAATTAATTTATATTAAAAAAATATTATTTATTATTTATTATATTATAAAAAGTAATTATTATAGTAATTATAAATTTTATAAGAAAAAAATTGAAAAATATGGTGGGGTTGGAGTATATGATTAAATGATGTGGAAGGGAGAGAAAGTGAATAACATCCTGCTATGAGAAGTGGGTGTTAAAAACTTTTTGGTTGGGTGTTAAGCTGATGTGGCAGTGAGAGAGTGAATAACACCCTAAATTTAACACTCGCTACTGTGGATGATCTAGTGTCCAAATAATACAAAGTCAAGCCCAATGGTTGCCAGGTCACGAGCCCTTTGCCATGTCAGCCTCAGCCATTAGAATGGGAAAATTAAAAAAAAATGAAAAATTGAAATATCTTATCTTTCTTCTTCGTCCCTTCAGGCCTAAGCACTGAACAGCTAGCTACTCTCTTGAACCTTCAGAAATATCACAATTCAATTCATCACAACCTCAACAAGAACACACATGAAACAGCGCAAAGAAGCAAAAGCGTTTTCTTGACAAGAATTTCATAAAATGAGCTTCACCGCCGCTAAGTTTACAGAACTGCCACTCAGAACTACGTTCCCGCTCACCTCTGCCACCCACTCCGTCTTCTCTTCCTCCGCCGGAAAACCTTCTGTTAGGACTTTCAGAAAGACCTTCACTTCCTCTTCCTCCTCCTCCTCCTCCTCTTCTTCTTCCCTCAGAACCAGCAAAAGAACCGTTAATGCTCCATGGCTCTCCAAGTGGACCCCACGCACAGACGACGACGACAACACTGGCCGTCCTCCCGCGCCACCACCTGAAAAACAGCAGAGAACGACGCCGCATTTGGACAAATCTCAGAACGCCATCGAGCGTATCGTGCTCCGCTTGCGCAACCTAGGGATAGGGTCCGACGGTGAGAATGAAGAAAGCGAAGAAGGAATCGACGGTGGCGACTTCAGTTTGAATCCAGTTACGGGAGAGGAAAAGTTAGGGGACCTGTTGAAGAGGGAGTGGCTGCGGCCTGACAAGTTTGAGGATGAGAGTGAGGTGGAAGAGGATTCTGCATTGCCGTGGGAGAGGGAGGTGAGAGGAGAGGACGGAAAAATGAAGGAAGGAGGAGAAGGAGAGAAGAAAAGAAGGCTAAGGGCGCCCACATTGGCCGAATTGACAATTGAGGACGAGGAGCTCAGGAGATTGAGGAGAATGGGAATGGTATTGAGAGAGAGAGTAAATGTGCCCAAGGCCGGTTTGACTAAAGATGTTTTGGACAAAATTCATGAGAGGTGGAGGAAAGAAGAGCTGGTTAGGCTCAAGTTCCATGAAGTACTCGCGGCAGACATGAAAACTGCACACGAAATTGTGGAGGTTTGTATACTCTTATACCCTGCATCTCTAACTTTTACAGCTAAAGTACCGTAAGAAAAGGCGAAATAGTTTAAGAGTAGTGGCAATGATACTGAAGAGGGTTTAATTAGATAATTTAGTGGCAGTTGATTGGATGATTTTCATGTGTTTATTTAGGTAGACATTTTAGTAAACTTTGTTAGTGCCTGAACTTGTCACTATCTGATTATAGTTATGATGTCAGCGGAGGACAGGAGGGTTAGTAATATGGAGGGCAGGAAGTGTGATGGTCGTGTTTCGTGGGAGTAACTACGCAAGGCCATTATCTAAATCACGCAGTGTTGGTAGAGAAGATAATGGTGTTTTTGTCCCGGATGTTTCTTCTGTGGCAGAAAAAAGGACGACAGGAAGTGATGGCATAACAACAAGTTCAACTCAAGAAAAGAGTGATGAGAGCTTGAGAAGAGTAGTAGATCCCAAGGAGAATCTGACAGAAGAGGAAGCTGAATTTAATAGTCTATTAGATGATCTAGGTCCACGTTTCGAGGAATGGTGGGGCACTGGAGTGCTTCCAGTGGATGCTGATTTGCTTGCACAAAAAGTTCCTGACTACAAAACACCATTGAGACTTCTTCCTACTGGAATGCGCTCACACCTTACTAATGCTGAGATGACTAATTTGCGAAAAGTTGCTAAATCACTTCCTTGTCATTTTGCCCTTGGTATTGCTCATTTCCAGTTAACAACTTCAGTGTACATTTCATTCCCCCTGTAGAGCTTTCTCATGATTTTTTTTTTTTTTTTGCTATAGGGAGAAACAGAAATCATCAAGGTTTGGCTGCTGCAATTTTAAAGCTTTGGGAGAAAAGTCTGATTGTTAAGATTGCTGTGAAGCGAGGCATTCAGAATACAAACAACAAAATAATGGCTGAGGAAATAAAGGTGTTTGATATTTTTTTTTTTTCACGTCCATGAATTATGTATGTTTGGATGATATGGTCGGTGCTATGTTTATCCAAACTGGCTTCAGTTGTAAATGTCTCCCTTTTCCCTATTTCATGCTTTTTGCATGCATTCATTACGTATTTATTCCACTTAAACAAGACAATGGATTTAATACATTTTAGATTAACTGACACATTGCCATGGAGTTAAATTTTCATATGCTTTTGCAGACATTGACAGGCGGTACCATTTTGCTCAGAAATAAGTATTACATTGTCATATTCCGCGGAAAAGATTTTCTGCCAACGAGTGTAGCTGCTGCTTTAGCAGAGAGAAATGAATTAACTAAAGAGATTCAAGATGTTGAAGAGAAAGTGCGTGGCAGAGAAATACAAGGAGTGCCATTAGGAGGAGATGATGGAAGGGCACTTGCGGGTACATTGGCAGAGTTTTATGAAGCTCAAGCTCAGTGGGGAAGGGATATATCTACTGAAGAACGTGAAAAGATGATTGAAGAAGATGCAAAAGCTAAAAAAGCCAGACTTGTCAAAAGAATTGAGCATAAATTGGCCGTTGTAAGTTTGTTTGTTTTTATGTTGCAAATTAATCTTCCTGCTGCTGCATTAGAACTTAATGACCCTCTTTCTCTTACTCTTTTCCCTTCTAATGCTTGTAAAATTTGACTAACTGTACTGTAATCTGAACCTTCAATTAGTGACCGGGATTTTAAACCTCTCCAAAAAGAAATTTATGTTCATGGATTCCCCTACTTCTCTAACATTTGGATAGAACATGCAACCAAGTATCAACTTATTCTTGACATGAGGCTGCTAATCATGCAAAACATCAGAGGATAGGATCGTATGTACATAGTTTGTTAGGACCTTAATATTTCTGATGGATTTACTAGGTGTTTTCTCTTACAGTTTTAGTTTCTATTGAGTTCTTGAAGCCAATAAATACAATGTACTTGTTGGATATAGTTATCATTCTGCTAAACAGTCATCTGATACAAATCAAAGCATGATTTTGTCGTTTAAATCTGCATTTGACTGTTATGTGTTTCCAACTTTATCATTTGAAATGCTTCATGCTTGGCAGGCTCAAGCCAAAAAGCTTAGAGCAGAGAGACTTTTATCCAAGATAGAGGCTTCTATGGTCCCTGCTGGTCCTGATTATGACCAGGAAACAATCAGTGAAGAGGAACGGGCTATGTTTCGTAGAGTTGGCTTAAGAATGAAGGCATACTTACCTCTTGGTAAGTAGTCTTAAGTTCATCAAATGAAATTTTAACTTTGTTCTGGAAATTTGATATGTTTGCAAAATTAATATCCAGGTATTCGTGGTGTGTTTGATGGTGTCATTGAGAACATGCACTTGCACTGGAAGCATAGAGAACTTGTGAAGCTAATATCCAAACAAAAGACACTTGCATTTGTTGAAGATACAGCAAAGTTATTGGAATACGAGAGTGGTGGGATACTAGTTGCAATAGAAAGAGTTCCCAAAGGATTTGCAATTATTTATTATCGTGGGAAGAATTACCGGCGACCCATTGCTTTGAGGCCCAGAAACCTTCTTACAAAGGCGAAGGCTTTGAAGCGCTCAGTAGCCATGCAACGTCATGAGGTTTCTGTTATGTCTTGACTTTGGCTACAATATAGTTTATAACAATTATCTAATGCTGTGACCTGGTTCAGTAGACGTCATTCTCTTCTTTTATGTTCATCCAGGCTCTCAGTCAGCATATTTCTGAATTGGAAGGAAATATAGAGCGAATGAAGAAAGAAATTGTAAGTATCTGTTTTCTTCGCTTTGTATGAAACTGGAAGCGAACATTAGCCCTCATACTCCATGTGCAAACGCACGTGAACCTATTTCCTGGTATTTTTGAGACGTTATTTTGTTCCTACTACATAATAACCACAAAATAACCATCAGAAATGACCGTCAAAAGTTTAATGAGGGGAGGGAGTTGGAAATAAGGGCAGTCCCTGTTGATGGTAATATTCTCATTATGTAGATGCTGAATGCTTCAACCATAGTCTTAAGTAACCATTCTTTTAATGCTAGCAGAGCCTTTTGATACCATAATAACAGTCTCGGTATGGTACTTGAAACTGTTGGATGTCAGCTCACACACAAACATACACATAGTGACTGCTAGCTCCACGAATGTCATTTAACACCTATGAAAGCCTCAGATTATGGTACTGCCACAGCATGTAATATAGGCAGAATCAGTACTTAATATGTGTATGGTCCGAACTGTGGATTTTTAAATAGAAGCTTTATTGCACTTATCACAAGCATCAGCATTAATTTTAGCTCTTTCATTATTCCAATTTAAAATTTGGCCAACTGGAAAACTTCTTTTAATCATTGGCAGGGTGTTAGCTCAGAAGAAGGCAGCCAGTTAAATCCTGTCTCAGAATTTACTCTGGTGCGATATCATTAATTTCTTGCTTTCTCCTACACATGGTTATGATAAGGCCGCTTGACGGGGTGTGGTCCGGCTTTTATTCTATTGCATCTCCTTTTTGGATTATGACATTGTGCCATACAACTAGAAAATATTAGTTTGTTTGACTATGCAGAGTGAGGATGAAGCTTTTAGTGGATCTGATATGGAGGATGTTGACGATGATGAAGATAGTGATTCAGAAGCCGATGATGATTTTGAATACTCAAGCTTTGAAAACCACGATGAACGTTTCACCAAAACTAGTTGACAAGTTTTGCACTGGCTGGATGAAAATTTTGCACTGCATATTTGATTGCAGGTAATCATATTTTGCGCTCTTCAGAATATTATGGTTTGTATTGCTGCAAATATTAACAAATTTTCATTAACAGTGATTACTAATTGATGCATTGGCTTGTGGTAGGTGTTAGAAAATTAAATTATTGAATCTATGATTTCCAATTGACTAAATGCTTAACATGGATCTGGAAGAAAAGTTAGTATGCTGCTATTCCTAGCATTGTTTTATCATTTATTGTGTCATTATAAGAATTTGTAAATAAAGACTTAACTTATAGGCATCTTATCAGATGTGTTCCACTGGTGTAAGTTTCTGATCGATGTCAAAAACTGCTAACATTGGTTTCTTGATGGTTTATCGTAGTCATGGGTGGAGTTCCAGTTTGTCAATAGTTTTCGTGTACTATTGGAATACTTACATCTAACGTTGGCTCTTTGGAGGTGGCAGGCATTAGGCAAGCGCAAAGCTCTGTATGGACGAATTGAAACAGCATGTTTTAATCTTATTTTCTATCAGTTTGTATGGCCTGCTTTGCTGTGTCAGTTATTCTCATGCATGCCAAAGATGGATAAGCTCATTGCTTTCCCCCTCACGGCGGACGTAGCACAATCTGCACCGATCAAGAGGATGTGGAGGTATCCGTAGATGTTACTGCTTTTCTTTACAAGAAAAATGGTCCGTGGACTCTGAACGTGACTGCAGTGTGCAAACTTTTTGTAACCAGCTACATTGATGTGGGCTGCGCTTCCTTACAATCTTGACTTTCCTGATAAATGTTGTACCAGTTTGTCTGTTGAGTAGGGATGTTCCTACGTTACAATAACCCACGGGCAATGTCAATACTCCAGTCGTCATCAGTAATGTGCACCTCACTGTTGATTGTAACAGAGGGTTCGGTCCCATTGTAACTTGCTTTTAGCTTATGTTTGTGCCTAATAAAAGTTTTTTTCATGAAAAGAGATTTTTACTGATGAACAGACGAGGAGGGGAAATATCGGTTGATCGTGTTATCTTTTTTTGTCAATACCATAGAGTTCTCGCAGCTAACGTTCGGGCTAGGATTGTGCAAACTACAAAATTACACGAGTGAACCATCCTTTTGAAAAGCACTCGGCAATAAGAGAGAGAAGGTTGGATGCTTCGTTAAGCTGTGAATTGTATCAATAGTCAATACATGCGCACTACACTAAATATAAATTGCTGAAAAAGGCACATATATCTTGTTGATAAACGCCAAAAAAAAAAACAACCTCTAGGATTGTGCCAAATTTTCGCAGAATCCTAAAGCTATATCCGATTGTGGTTGTTTTCAATTGAACTATAACAATTAAAGGGACCAGAGATGTAGTTGAAATTACTGCAACAATCATCAGGCGCAGCATCTGTTGCAACTGAAGAACTTGGTTCCTTTGCTCAGGAGGCAGGTGATTAATCTGATCTGGTGTGAGGCTCATGACCTACTGAAGTAGCGCTTTCTCCATGTCGGGAGTTAACTGGATCACAGGTAAAGCAGAAAGGTTAGAGGTCAAAGCAAACAATTCTACCATGAAAAAGCTTTGCGAGAGAAGCGTTGGTCAGGAAATATTACTTGAGCGGAGCGACTAGACTGATTGCCAGGACCCATCTGACCCTGAACCAGGGATGGTGGCGCAGAGAGCTGCATCATGGTTGAACTATCCGGAGGGCCAGGCATCCAGGAAGATCCTCTGTCGACCTGCATTGAACTTCCAATTTGATTGCTGAAGTCTGCCCCCATGTGTGAACCTTCCATCTTAAAGAAGCAAGCATCAACAATGGTTAAAACTTTACTAAACAATTGCAGGCAAGTAAATGTAACAAATGGATCTCCAAAACAATCAAGTGGGTTAAGGGTATGATAGTAGAGTCACGAAGCAAGATTCAATGTGAACTAGGTTCTTTTTTTTTCATCCTCAAGGCCTTAGGGAAAAGGAATTTGAAAACCTTCAAACATTAACAACCAACTTTTTGGCCGAACAACTAATTTCTGAACGTAAAAGCAGCATTAAAAAATGAAAGTAAGCGGCTACATGATTAAAAATCATATTAAGACACGAGTGGCTCTTACACAGATTTGAGAACTAAAAGAGACGCAATTTCTGTTGACGCAGATGGGGGAAAGTTTAACTGAGGAACATAGCTTGTTAGGTGTGGCTTTTCTAAAATTAACCAACCACTCCAGTCAAGCTCTAAGTGCCAACTAATATATCATATTTACAAAACAAAGTAGCTCTGTATTTGAACTTGCATGAAGGCATCAGTTACAAACCAAAACTCTAAACAGGAGCAATCAATATAGCCCAGCAGTAAGCAGGCACTAATAAATACTGGAATCTAGACTAAGCATCAGAGAAGGAAGAAAATCATACAATGCAAACATGTAAGGTACAAAAATAATTGGTAAAGAAGGACAGCGCCAAAAGGTTCGTGAAAGCAACAAACTAAGCATGGATCAACCCACAAAGAAAGCATAGCAACAGAGAATGGTTCTAAAAGCTTGCTTCCAGGAAAAGGAAAGGAAACACAAGAGCATGCATACTTGATACATTGATTGAGGTGGTGGTTGAGTTGGAACAGGTAGCTGTCCTTGTTGAAATGATGGACCCATGTTAGGTTGGGGCTTATTAGCAGACAGCACAATTCAAAAGGAAAAGGTTAGTTCAAATATTTTATATACAAGGGAATTGATGACTATAGAAACATAATGTTTAGCTCACATGAAACATACGTTGTGAAGGATGCTGAGGAGCACCAGTGTGTTGAAAATTTCCACCGGGACCCATTTGTTGCCCGTACTGATGATGAAAAGGTGGCATCGAAGGTGGCCTAGCTTGTTGCGACAAGGGCGGTTGTAATGGAAGATGAGAAAATCCAGTTGTCTGTAATGGCTGCTGTAACTGCTTGGTGACTGAGGGCATTTGGGGTTGATGAAGTGAGGGGGGTGGAGGTGCACTTTGAAGTTGTGAGGATTGTAGAACAGACATAGCGGTTGGCTGAGGGTTCATATGCATCTTAGGCTGCTGTTGTGGTGGTGTAATCTCGCCTTCATTTGGTGAAGCTTCGGCCGAGAGTTTAAGGGAGGATCTAGCTCACTTCGGGAGGATGGTTTTGACGGATGTTTATGGATTGAAGGGAGCGAGTATGGACATGTAATGAAATGCGGAAGCAATGGGGAAATGGAAAGGAAACGAAATGGATTAAAGGATAAAGTGTTTACAAGAAAAACAACTTGATAACTAGACAAACCCTCCTAAAAGAAGATAGGCAACCTTGTCGTTAGTTATACAAGGATCTCTCTTCAAGAATAACCCTCCTAGAGTATAATCTAGGCAACCTATTCGATAGAAAAGATGGAGAGTGTTTGGATTTAAGATCCCTAATAGCTAACCTAAGATAGTGGTCTAAAATAGGAGATTTCTCACAAGTTCAAAGACAAGCCTAAATGAGTCTCTCTCATTATTTATAGTAGGCTATTTACATGGGATAAATACCCAAAACACCCTTGGACAAAGGGGCTTCAACTTCAGACTTGGAAGATGGGATTGGGAAGGCTAGCGCAAGGCCTCATAGGGTACTAGGCCTTGCGCGGCAAATGCTCATGGGTCGCTAGGGTTTGCGGCGAGGCCTTTCATGCTATGGTCGAGAATCTTATGAGTTATCCCGCCTTGACCTTCCGCGTCGGCTGTTTGGCTTGCGATCTTCCAAGGCCTCATTGTGAGAGTGTTGGCGTGCAGGCACGTCACCCAATTGTCTCGAGCCTTCACATCGCTCTCCTCATCCCTTAGCGCCTTCAAAAGTAAGGCCACTGTTCCCTTGCCCCGAGTGAGGAAACGATGAGATGTCGCGCTCGTATCATCCCCTTCCCCTTTGAGAGGATTCATCCTCGAATCCACAAGGTCACCATCAGCAAGGTCAAAGTCTGCATGCTCCTCGTCATCACCTACAAAATAAGGGGACAAATCAGTAACATTGAAGGTGGGGCTAACGTTGCCAAAAGAAGGAGGAATATCAAGGTGATAACCATTGTCGTTAATCTTCTCCACAATGAGGAATGGACCGTCTCCTCGAAGGCTAAGCTTGCCCTTGCGTTGGGTGGAAAATTTATCCTTGCGGAGGTGAAGCCATACCCAATCTCCCACTTCAAATGTCTTGATGCGGCGACCGGAGTTCCTCTTTTGCACTAGTCTCGCATTGACATGTTCCATACATTCCTTAGCTTTCTCATGCAACTTCTTCACCGAGACTACCTTCTTGTCACCATCTAGGCTAGCAACATCATCCAAAGGTAGAGGCAGCAAGTCTATGGGGGGTGAGGGGGTTAAACCCATAGACAAGCTCAAAAGGAGAAAAACGAGTAGAAGAATGCATGGTACGATTATAAGCGAACTCAATGAATGAAATGCAATCGTCCTAAGACCTAGCATACTCTTGCACCATGACACGCAACATTATTCCTAGGGTGCGATTAACAACTTCAATTTGACCATCCGTTTGAGGATGACAAGAGGTAGAGAACAACAATTGTGTACCAAGTTTAGCCCACAAGACACGCCAAAAATGATTAAGAAATTTTGA
The DNA here is from genome assembly GCA_963691705.1 of Viola odorata. Lineage (NCBI taxonomy): Eukaryota > Viridiplantae > Streptophyta > Magnoliopsida > Malpighiales > Violaceae > Viola > Viola odorata. The sequence continues at coordinate 32,953,539 of OY829546.1, forward strand.
GTCTCTATCACTAACTATGGTCCGTAGCATGCCATGAAGTCTAACAATTTCACGAAAGAAGAGTTGTGCAATATGAAAGGCATCATGTGTAGTGTGACAAGGGATAAAGTGAGTCATTTTGGAAAATCTATCCATAACTACAAATAATGAATCCTTACCACTTTTTGACCGCGGTAGGCCAATGACAAAATCCATGGAAATGTCACACCAAGGATGTGATGCAACAGGTAATGGCATGTAAAGAGCATGATCTAAACACTTAGACTTAGCGCGTTTGCAAGCAATGCATTTGTCAACAAAATAGGCAACATCACGTTTTATTTTTGGCCAAAAGAAATGCTCCCTAAGGGTGCTAAGTGTTTTATCAACGCCAAAGTGTCCCATTAAACCCCCACCATGTGCTTCCTTAACTAGAAGCTCCCGAGTACTACACTTAGGTATGCACAATTTACCTTTGCGAAATAAAAACTCATCATAGACCATAAATTTATCAATATATCCATGCAAGTAAGTATCATACACATCTTTAAAGTCAACATCATGATCATACAAAGAGTAAATGCGCAAAGCCAAGTAAGCGAGTGTGAAGGGAGTTAAAAAGTGTGTACCGTCAGGATAGAGCATCAGCCACCACATTTTCTTTACCCTTCATATATTTGATGTGGTAGGGAAAGCGCTCTATGAATTCCATCCAAGAGGCATGACGCTTGTTGAGCTTCCATTGACCCTTCAAATACTTGAGACTAAGATGGTCCGTGTGGACTATAAATTCCTTGGGCAAGAGGTAATGCTCCCACACATCAAGCGCACGAACAAGGGCATAAAACTCACGATCGTAGGTGCAATAGTTGAGTTATGGCCCCTTCAATTTCTCACTAAAATAGGTCACCGGGCGCTTGTCTTGCATCAACACCGCTCTAATCCTAATTCCGCTAGCATCACATTGCACTTCAAAGGTCTTATCAAAGTTAGGCAAGGCTAGGACCGAGCTGGAGGAAAGCTTCTCTTTAAGGGTGTTGAAGGCTAGCTCTTGTGCTTCACCCCATATGAAGGGAACATTCTTCTTAGTGAGGGAGTTGAGGGGCACGACGATGGTGGAAAAGTCTTGGACAAAGCGGTGGTAAAATCCAGCCAGCCCGTGGAAGGAACGGACCTCGGCTACATTGGACGGGGTAGGCCATTCAGAGATGGCTTTGATCTTGTTTTTGTCCACTTGGAGACCATCGGCACCTACAATGAAACCAAGAAAATGCACCTTTTCCAAACAAAACTCACACTTAGACAATTTAGCATAGAGTTTATGTTGACGAAGGGTGAGAAAGGCTTGATGCAAGTGATCTAAATGGTCATGGGCAGATTTGCTATACACGAAGATGTCATCAAAATACACAATAATAAATTTGCCTATAAAAGGTCTAAGCACATGGTTCATTAAGCGCATGAAAGTACTACGTGCATTTATAAGACCAAAAGGCATAACGAACCATTCATACAAGCCAAATTTAGTCTTAAATGTTGTTTTCCATTGATCACCTTCATGCACTCTAATTTGATGATAGCCACTTACTAAGTCAATTTTAGAAAAAATAATTGCACCACTTAGTTCATCAAGCATATCATCAAGACGAGGAATGGGATGAGAGTACTTCACTGTGATTTTTTTTATGGATCTGCAATCCATGCACATTCGCCAACTCCCATCCTTTTTTGGAACTAAGATAACGGGCACGACGCAAGAAGAAAGGCTTTCCCTAATGAAACCATTCGCGAGCAGCGCATCAATCTAATTTTGGAGCTCGTGTGTCTCCGTTGGATTGCAGCGATACGCCGGTCTGTTTGGAAGGGTGGAGCCGGGAAAGAAATCTAGCTTGTGCTCAATGCCATGCACTAGTGGAAGGCCATTAGGAATCTCATCGGCAAAAACATCACCAAAATCCTGCAAAAGATAGGAGACATCACTAGGCATTGAGAGGAAATCAAGCAATGGTCCGTGAACCGAATGAGGATACACAACTTACGTAAAATCAAAGCATGCCTCAAATCCTTTCCCCTCGCAAATAAATTAACTTTCTTCTCACTTTTCACTCTATTAGCCCTCGGCTCCTCACTAGCTTGCTTGCTGTTTTCAAGCCGTGTTTTACCTCTCAATGCAAGCTCACTTTTTTTCTTGCAGGTTGGTTTCCTCATTTACACACCTCACGTTTTTCACTCCACTTGACGCATGCTCTCTTTTTTCATGCCCGCTGTTTTCCTCTTTCCCTCTACTTACTTTCTTCACTCCACACCACTCGTCTCTCTTTTCCAGCTTTGAAGTGATGTCAAAAGTAGCGCAAGCCTTCTCCAACTTAAGTTGGTCCTTATAAACTTGATGTGGAGGCAAAATGGGGAATAAGAAACTTGTTGCCGAGATGCTCCAACTTGTAAGTGTTGCAAAATCCATCATGGATGGCTCGCCTATCAAACTTCCAAGGTCGGCCAATTAGGAGATGGCTAGAATGCATGAGAGCCACATCACAAATCCTTTCATCCACATACGCACCAATCTTGAAAGGAATAATGACTTGCCGAGTGACCTTGATTGAGCTCCCATCATTAAACCAATTGAGGACATACGGGTGAGGATGTTTAGTCATAGTCAAGGCCAAACAATGGACAAGGAGGGAACTAGCAACATCCGCACAACTTTCATTATCAATAATGATGAAAATTGTCAAGCCATTGGAAATGCTGCGGGTGTGAAATAAATTTTCCCGTTGCTCTAACGCCGAATCATCATCTTTTGCTTTGACACTCAAGGTCCTACGCACCACTAAACATTGAGGCACCTCAACACAAGCGTAGCCTTCACCATCATTAACATCATCAAACACATCACCCAAATCTTCTTCTCGGCTCACCTCCTCATCTTCATCCTCACTCACTACTTCCTCGCTATCACGGATCACCATAATCCTCCTATTAGGGCATTCGGCCCTCATGTGTCCTTTTCCACCATATTTGAAGCACTCAATGGTTCTAGTAGGGATGCGGGTTGTGTTTGGGGTAGGTTTAGGTGTAGTGGCCGTGTTGGGTTTGGAGTTTGTGAAGGTGTTTAGACTAGGTGTGAATGGAGGCTTTTTGGTGTCTAGGTTCTATTTTGGGTTATAAGAATAAGATTGCCACGAAGGCTTGAGTTGAGTAGAAGAAAAATTGAAGGGAAGTCTCGGCTTGGAATTTACTTGCCTCTCAATTTTCAGTGCGAAGTGGAACATCTCATCCAAGGTGTTGTATGTTTGGAAATCCAGCTGGTACGTTATGTCCTTATACAATCCGCTAAAAAATCTAGCCATTGTAGCCTCTACACTCTCATTCACGTTGGCGTGCATAAGACAAGTTTACATTTCATGGAAGTAGTCACTCACGCTTTTAGGGCCTTGGGTCAAGCGTTGCAGCCTTTGGTGAAGGTCCCGAATGTGGTAGCTTGGAAAAAATCTCCTCCTCATCTCATACTTTAATTCATCCCAAGTTGCCACGGGTGGAATTCCTTCACTCCGCCTATTGGTTATCACTCGATCTCACCATTGGGTTGCTATACCCGTAAATTCCACAATAGCAACCTTGACCTTCTTCTCTTCGACATAATTGTAGCAAGCAAATATCCTCTCAACTTTGCCCTCTCATTCATAATACGCATCCCGATCATCCCTACCCTCAAATGAATGAATGAAGATCTTGAGATTAGAGAGGTTGCTATCCACTCTTTCGTCATGGTCCCTTCTGCCTCTTGCCTCAAAATGGCCCTCATAATCAAATCGAGGGTCACCGTTGGCATGATCATACACTAGGGGCACATGGGGAGGAGGTTGGTGTGGGGATGGTCTCGGTCTCTCATACACCGGAGGTACATACGCATTGGCTCGGTCTAGTGGTACGGCAAGACGATTGGCTATTTGGTTTTGTGTAGGGATATAGGGTTGTTTAGGGATGTGCAGTTGGGCTATAGGTTGGGGAGTGTGGACGGGAGGATGTCGTGGTGTGAAAGGGTGTGCTATGGGTTGAGTGGTTGGTATTTTAGGCTGGCTAGGCTCACGGGGGAACACCACGCCATTGGTGTCCATAATAAAATTGTCACGAGTGTGATCAAACACCGAAGGAGCACTATAGTGAGAATGGATGTCGTGAGCTTCTTCTTCCTCACTATGGTGGCTGGAGGCTCTTCCACCTTGCACATATGCACTCGTGCGCGGCAAGCCATAGTACTCTAGCTTGTTAGGGTCATGTGGTCGGGTTGTTTAATGGTAATGTGCGGCGGGTTGGAAATATGTGGTGGATTGGTAATGTGTGGTTGGTGGTGTGGAGGTGGGGGTGGGGGTGTGGCTACTCTCGCGGTCAAGGCGGCCATGGCAGCCATAAGATCCTTCAGCTAGGTTTTCAAATCAGCCACTTCAACCGTTAACGAAGCCATGACTGGATTGAGAGTGGAGGACTCATCCTAACCATCACCCGCGGGAATGTATTGGTTAGACATAACGCAATGTACCTGCAAAAATGAACAAGCGCAATTAGTATATCAAAGGGGTTAGTCCCTCCCTCATGTGTCACTCGTGTTTCACACAACACTCAATTGCACTCACCACATTACCCTCTCAAATCTCTTCACTCAACCACAACTTAGGCTAGCAAGACTAAGAATTAAAGGCCAAATGGAAAAGCAAAGAAAACTTAGCACAGAAAAAAAGGCAAGAAAGTTGACTTAGTGTTCAAGAGAAATGGTTGAATTTGAACACGAAGACAACTTAGAGTAGAAAATGCACGTAGGAAACAAGAAAGGAAAAACCAAGACACAAAAGAAAAGCTAGCTCAAATAAGGGACAAAAGAAAATGAAGAAAAATTTAAAGCCGAATGTACGCACAAAGGATAGAAGACAATGCGCAATGCCAAATGCTCATCATGATACGACTATTACACACTAACACAAAACACACAATAATGGAGCTCTTGCTTGTGACTCACTCTCTTTGCTTTTTCTTCTTTCTTTCTTTTTTTGAATTTGATTCTTTCTTTTCTTTTCTTTTCTTTTGAATTCTTTTTCTTTTCTTCTAATTTTTTTTTAGTAGATGAGTGCAAGAGGCTCAAGGGAAAATAACAATGTATGACATGTAGGAGTGTTTAAATGTGTATGACAAGTAGTAGTAGCTAAAGATTTTTTTTGCACTAAATGCCAAAAATGATGATGTGGCAAGTAGTGATGAGGTGGTACATAAGATGATTTGGCAATGATGTGGCAATTGATGTGTCACAAGTGTGCAATAAATATCTAATAGAATATTCTATGCATATGCTTAAAGAAATACTTGGAGGATAATGAGGGAGATGTGGCCGGCTATGAGAAGAGGAAAGTGGATGACAACTATGCTAGCAAACAAAAGTTGGACCACAAAGACCACATGGCACACAAGACACTTGTCTCATTTTCTATGCATATGGATGAATATTTGAAGGCACACATGAACAACATGAACGTTCAAGAGGAAGGAGATGAAGATTTGAATGAACACAAACACGAATTTTCCAGCAAAAAATTACCAAATCAAGATCAAACCATAAAAGACAAAAAATTTGGTCAAAAATGTCAACAACTCAAAAGTGCCCAAAACTTCAAATACATCAACAAGGCACGACAAAGATGATTTTTGAGGAAGGAAAATACCAAAACCAGCCTAGTGAGTAGCCTTCAGCTCCGCTACCACATGGTGTAATCTCGCATTCATTTGGTGAAGCTTCGGCCGAGAGTTTAAGGGAGGATCTAGCTCACTTCGGGAGGATGGCTTTGACGGATATTTATGGATTGAAGAGAGTGAGTACAGACGTGTAATGGAATGTGGAAGCAATGGGGAAATGGAAAGAAAACGAAATGGATTAAAGGATAAAATGTTTACAAGGAAAATAACTTGATAACTAGACAAACCCTCCTAGAAGAAGATCTAGGCAACCTTGCCGTTGGTTATACAAGGATCTCTCTTCAAGAATAACCCTCCTAGAATATAATCTAGGCAACCTATTCGATAGAAAAGATGGAGAGTGTTTGTATTTAAGATCCCTAATAGCTAACCTAAGATAGTGGTCTAAGATAGGAGATTTCTCACAAGTTCAAAGACAAGCCTAAATGAGTCTATCTCTCTGATAAGATTCTGACTTCCGGGAAAGCAGAATAGAGATCACGGCCGTCTGAAGTCACCGTAGCAGCAGTCCGTCGTACCTGCAAGGCACCGGAGGGGGGGCTCCGACGTAGACACTCCGATGCTTAAGTTAGTATGGTTGTGAAATTTGGCAGAGATTTGAGTAATGATTTTCCCTTACCTTTGATCTAGAAATGAGTAGTATTTATAGGCAAAAGGAAGGGCGTTACCCTAGAGGAGGGCGTTATCGAGGGAAGATAACGCCCAAGATGGCGTCAGCAAGCGTCCGCCGGTTGGGATATCCCCAACGGCATATCGCCACTGAGACGCTATCGAGAATCCAGGGATAGGATGACGCCATGTGGGTCCCCCCTAATGTCGACCATCCCAGGATTCTTCAGCCTAACGCGGGCGATAGCCGGGTGCCGTCACTAGTCAAGGTCTTACAGGGTCCGGCTTTGACTTTGGGGTGAGAAGACGAGTATACCCTCGAGGCTGCATCAATTGTTATCATAAACCCAACTGAAAACGAGCCCTAGTGTTTACCAAGGGCTACCTTTCTTGGTTTCTGGAGAAACGTCACTCCCTTTGTGCCACGTCAGATTCGAAAGAACCTTTGAGTTTCTTTGACTCCTTTGTTAGTTCCTCCAGACCGGATACATGATGGCAAAGCAGATAACAGGAACCGATTGCTTGCAATAACTATGGGTTGTAGTAAGGATGTTGGCCGATTTGTCAGAAATGAGGCTCTCCGAATATCGCTTCGAAGGCGATAGTTCCTTGCTTTTTCCCTTAGAGGCTTTTCACTCGCACGCGTCGGGGAGTAGCTGATGTCGCCTTTTCCATCCAAGCTTTTTGGACCCGACCTTGCCGTGAGTCGTCTGTAGTATTGACGTAATCATGAACTTCCTGCAATATGTGCGGTCTTACGTCGTAGCTACCGGCAATATTGACGCGGTTTTATGCTGCTCGGAGCTACCTGTAATATCGGCGCGGCTTTACGCTGTGGGCCGCTTACAGATTGCTAGGTTTTACGCTCTTTTGATCCCCAATTCATGGCAAATCCCTTGAGTATCTCGAACGTTCATCAGGAGTTCCGTGTTAGCCTTTCCCTCCAGCTGCTTCAGGATAACGGGACGACTCGATTTTTTAGGCACGCGTCTGGGTGAGTGGCTACTACTTTGGATCTATAAATGCGATCCTTTTTCGACGTAGATTCTCCACACCCTCTCTACTCTTCTTTTATCATTTCTTCATGGACGACCTCACTAGAAACTTTCTGATTTCCAAGGCCTTAACCCTCAAAAATCTCACTGAGGGTGACGTCAGCTTTCTGCAACATTTATTCTTCTTTATCTGCCAGGTGGCGACGGTTGCTCTGGCAAACCATTTTGTACTAATCATGCGCCGCTCTTTTAGCATTAACTGATTAGGCGGTTTTTTGGTGTTTCTTGATCATCGAGAATCCCAACAGGCGTGCTCAAAAGATTTAATTCTGCCATTATGGTTGATCCTCTCGAGATGTATTAAATTATCCTTCTTTTCTTTTTGAAAAATTTGAAGAGTCTCACCACTTTGGCTATTTATGTGGAGTTCTTCTTCTTTTTCCTATTCATCTTCTTCTCCGTATTTTTCTGCTGCTACTGATTTTCATTTCTCATGGCTGATTCATACGATCAGGTCTCCAATGAGCGAGAATCTCATCCGACTCCTCTGACTACACCGAATTTTGACAATCCTCCTTCACTGCTGTACCGGAAGAGGCGACTGCCTCGCCGCGAAGGTCGGAAGAGATCAAAGAAGAGAACACATTCTAGAACCACTGGCTGGTTTTCTTCTTTTTCAGCCCCTCCAATTTGTGAGGGCAAAGAATCGTTTCCTCCTGCTGACTGGTTTGAAGGGGTGATTCCTTCAAGCGGTACCGTCGCGAAGGCGATACCCTCTGATGCAAAGGATGAACCCAAACCATTAGTGCTGAGTCCGGAGCGAAAGGCTGACAAATCCCCTCCTTTTGCTGAGGAGCTTCCGCCCTCAGATGAGGAATACTGCTACTAGTCTTCTTACTGGCCTGACGATGATTGATTCTGCCCTCGGCAATCCTTTGTAGATGTCGTATGGCTCATTATTAAATGAAATGATGCTTTGCTTTTTTAGTCTTGCGCGGTTAGGCGTTAACTCCTCTTTGGATGGCTATCGCTGAGAAACTAACTGTTGCTTCGATGTAACCGCTTGCAACTGATTGTCAGTAACTACCCCCTCTAGAAGATATAAATACCAGGACATAAATATCCTTCAGAGGTCTTTTACACGTGTCACTTTTGCTTTGGGGTGTGTCCCCTTTTTACAGGCTGTTCAATTTTCAAACTCAGCCTTTAAAAGGGAGCAACTGGTCTCTTTTAATACTCTTTGCTTTCACTTCGAAATTTTCTCCTTCTCTCTCTAAGTTTTTGCTTCGAAGGAAGTTACAACCACCGTTCGCCGGCGCCGACGGTTTTATCCACCGTCTTCTGTTTAAGGTACTTCACTTTTTTTTCCTCAGATTTTCTTCTTGCTGATTCCTTATGAGTACATCTAGGATACCGAAGGATTCTCAGTGGCATGTGGCCACAAATAGATCTTTGAGGAGTCTCCAGCGGCCCATAGATTTAGAAATTGAGAAAACACCCAGTATTTTTATCGATCAAGCGGTATTGGAGGCAGAGTTGGAGGAAAATGGTATCTTTTTCCTTCCCGGTTACTCCGTCAGAATTCCTGATGTCGGTCACCGGGTTCATGACCCTCTATCGGGGGGCGATAGGATGGTATATTTTAGCATGTTCCTTTACGGCTTTTGTTTTCCCATCCACGAAGCGGTGAAAGGATTATTAGTTCGATATGACATTAACCCGGCTCAGATTACACCTCCTTCTTGGTGCGGGATTCATGCCTTCATTCAGATTTGCGAATTACGGGGTGTTCTTGTCCCGTCTGTTAATTTATTCCGCAAGTTTTTTAGCTGTAGGTGCCGCAACTGTGTGGTAGATATCACTCCAAGGTGGAATGACGCGTTAGTGCAGTCATTCTGGCAGAAATTTCAGGGCTTCGAAGAGATTGTGGCCGATTGGAAGAGCGGTTTCTTCATCGTGAAGTTGCCTTTCCGCCCTTGGCCTAGGGGCTTCAATCAGTGTCTTGATGACTCCATTTGGATAAAACCGTCAACAGTATCCAAGGAAGAGCTTCGACAAACGAACATGCTGCTAGAATTGAGCTCGTCCTTTCGCATTCGAGAGTTTGCCTTGTATAGGCTTATAGAGAAGTGCACCATAAGTAAGTTTCTTTTCCCCTGTTATCGCTTCTGCTTATTCACTGTTCTGATGTGTCTTGTCGACAGGTGACGCTGGAAATCCACCGTCGAGCGATAAGGATGCTCCTTTGGACGTAAGACCGCTTAAAACATTACCGCCATCTCTTCCGCCTGAGAGCTCCAGTCACCCTGCCGCTCCGCAAAAAAGAAAAAGATTCAAGACTGTTGCCAGGCGCGATATCTTCGTCCGGACCTCTCGTTTTCTCGAGAACTGGTTACCCATTCGGAACAAAGGAGTGACTGCGAATCGTCCTAAGACTGAAGTAACCGACAGCGGCAGTGAGGACATAGACACCGACTCTGGGCTTCGTCATGCTTCCGCTGCTCAGCGGAAGAAGCTAAGAATGGGAAATAGCAACTCAATCACTGAGGCTGCTTCGAAATCTCCTGCTACTGGGGCTGATTCTTTTGGTGGTGCGAGTACTACCAAAGCGGCGATAGTGGTTGAGGCGTCAACCAACGTTCCTCCTGAAACTTCCGAGACTCCGCCAGAGGTCAACCTTACTCCTCCAACTGTCACTCCTGACTCTCCTATGTCTTCTTTCATTCCTGATGTCGCTGCACCAAATCCTGCCGCTACTCCTGACCCTCTACTAAATGGCCTTCCGCCATTATTCTGCACTTCTATCTCAGGAGTCAATGGTTCCGCTGAAAATCGCTCTCCTCCCTTTACTGCCAACCTGTCCTCTCAAGGTCCTCAAGGAGTCGCCTCCTATCGTCTGGATCTGTCTACTTTTGGCACCAGCGGACTCCGTGCACTGGGAATATCGGACCCACTATCGAGAAGCGAGTCGGTGGGCTCTATTGTAGGTGCAATATTTGGCTCTCCCGAAGATAGAGAGGAGATGTCAGAGCTTCCTCTGGAGGTTCATCGCGAACGCGCTCTGAATGATGTGTTGGCTAGCTTTCGCATGCTGAATTACTTTCTCGACATCCATGGTGACAAGGTTCGAGGTTCCCCTGCTAAGGAGGCGGAGTTGACGCGACTCCAGAGCGACACCCAAGCAGAGCTTAATGACTGTCGTGCTGAATTGGCTAGAGAGAAGGCGATAGGAAAGGCCAAAGTAGAGCTTCTGGAGGCAGAACTGGCGGCTGCCGACAAAAGAGACTCTCTCCTTTGTGAAGAGAAATCGGCCCGCTACACGAAGCTGCCCAATGAGATATCAAGCTGGAAAGACAAGGCGATACGAGCCCTTGCCGCTGGATTCCCAGATTATTACCGTAGCGAGGCTTTCGATCCTACCAAAATAGTTGATTACGCCTCCGAGAGATTGAAGGATATAGATGTCGGGGGCAACAAAGGGGTTCTTCCGTGATTGGCGTAAGGCTGCGCTTGAGAGTGCTTTATTTTTCTTCAAACATTGGTTTCATTTGGCTTGTAATAACTGATAACGCTTTTCTAATAACGACTGTCATTCTGCTCTGAATAACAATCAATTTGTCTCTTGGCGTCATCTTGCTGACTACGCAATCATGCTTGACCTCTTTTTGATAAAGTGATTCTGTTTTTTCGGAGCATTTAATGCTCAGTATCCCCTCATTAATGTGAGCGAGGGATCAGGATGGTTCAGAGACACGTGTCTGTTCATCAGAACGCTAGGGCTAGTGTGATTTGATAGAATCAAAGCGTCTTCTCATTTTTCTAGGGTTGTACTCATTGCCCACGCCTGTCAAGCACGTGGCGACTATTCCAGTAGTCATTTCTCTTAGCCTCTTAGGGTTTTAAAACCCAACACTTTATTTCTTTTTTCCACTTTCGATAATCTTTTTTCTCTGCATCTTCTCAAATCGTCTTGCGTTTCTGGTTTTCATCTCCTGGCCACTTCGATTTTCTTCAAAAAGGTACTTCTTTTATTCCTTTTGTTGTCTTCTTCATCTTTTATTTTCCTTTTCCACCATGGGCAAAAGAAAAACTCGCGCTCCTGGGTCTAAATCCCTTGACGAAGAGAAATTAGAGACCATAGCCAGTACCATTACTTCTTCTAGCATTCTTAATAAACATCTGACCGAACACGGTGCCCGCATCCCTGAGGGCTTCGAAGTTTCTGTTGCCCCTGAGTCTTTACGCCTGAACAACATTTTGACCGGTAAATGCAAAATCTTGTATGCCCAGATGTTTCGCTACGGTTTTCGGTTTCCGGTCGACCCTTTTATCCAAGAGTTGCTTACTTCTCTGGATCTGAGCCCTGTTCAATTAGCCCCAAATGCCTACTGCGGTGTTTATGCCTTTCTAGAAATCTGCAAATACAAGGGAATTACCTCTCTTTCCCTTGCATTACTGATAAGTGCTCAACTTTTGTTTTGGATAGAAGGAGGCCGAATTGCTGTTCTTGAGCCGGATCTAGTCCTCTTGTGAGAGGTTGGCAGCTTGGATGGATGAACGGATGAAGGTGCGTTTAGTGTTCAAATGGAGTATGTGTTGCAGCGGAAATGGATGATGTTTAGAGGTGTTTAGATGATGAACATAATAGGAACTTAACTAATTAGAAAACCCTCTTGATTAGCAAACCAAGCAACCTTTCTATAAACTAGTTAAGGATCTCTCTTTTCTGATTTAAGAACAAAGCTCAAGAGCTTAATTACAAGAAGAGATATAAGATAAACAATGGTTTTCAGCCCTAATGGCACCGGTTACCAAGAACCCTAAGTTACACTAGTTTACTCTAAGAATTGGCCAAAGAGAATATCATCAAAATCAAAGGCAAGCTATAAAAGAGGCTATCTCCTTCTATTTATAGCTTGAGAATTATTACATGAGAAAACCCTAAACTAACCCTTCATTTAAACCTAGGAAGGCCGGCTGATTTGATCACCAAAACAGTCCCTAATGTGCTTGTTTTCGCCGTGAGATCCAAGGCTGGTCCGGGCAAGGCATAAGGACGAGCTGGAGCCTTTAAGCTCATATCATCCCATCCCCCTTTGAAGAGATTCGTCCTCGAATCTAAGCTTTGGAGGGTGTGGGGTTCCGAAAGTGGAGTGAGTGTCTTCAAGCTCGTATCATCCCCTCCCCCTTTGAGGAGATTCGACCACAAATCTATAGGGTCCATCCCTTGCAGGGCCAAACGGGTCAAGGCATGCTCACAACTTGTGGATACACATGGAACCCTCCAACTACACCTTTCAGGGAATATAGGCCAAGGTGGAGGCCTTGATTGGGGAAGATAGGTAGGCGTGGAAGGAAAACAGCCAAGAACAATTAAGGATTGACCATGACGAGGCAAGGAGTGAACTAGGGCCAAGTGCGGGCTCTTAGTAATGGCTGATAAGGCGAGGGCGCTATGGTGGACCAAACGAGCAGCGGATAGAATCCGTGTAAAGTGCGAGACCGTGAGACCACTTGATGGCGCCTCAAATGGAAAGAAATGTGCGCTGCCCATGTGACCAAAACTGAGGCAAAACGGATCCACAAATCTATGTATAGGCACCCTCGGAATGATGGAGAAGGCACTACCCAAGGACTGAAATTTGCGCTGCAATGCAAGGCAATGAGCGGCTGTCTCATGGCAATCCGAAGTGGACTCACAAGCCCTACATGTGTTCGTTTCGCTCCCAAACCCCCTATGCACATCCGAAACCAGTAGCTTCTCCTCAAACGGAGGCAAATCATCCTCAATAAGTGATGGTGAATCGGCCGAAACAACACTAGGAAGATCCTCAATCTTCTCGACCAACGGTGTCTCAAAACCATCCATGGATTGCAATACATTCATTTCCCTCCCAAGCGGCACTAAACTTTCCTTAACTGATGGCGAACCAAGAGTACAAATGCTAACCTCTTCACATTGCCCAAGGTAGCCGGAAACCCGTAGGTTATCACATATAAGTGTCATTGCGCCCATGGTGTTTGTCATGGCTTGAGTGCTTCTGTCCAAGCGCGCTAGAATTGGAGCCATCCTCAAGGCGAAAGGTGAGGTGCCAAGGTGTGGGGATGGGGCAGCCTTAGTGAAGTAGTCCTCATGCCCATACGAAATCTCTCCACTAGTCGCATAAGACTCATACGCATAGGCTTGCCGAGAGGGCGCAATATGATCATACTCCAACCAGGAAGGAGTGGAAGGGGAAGCCTTGGTGAAGTACTCATGGCTACGGTCAAGGTGGGGGGGCTGCTCAACATGATACCAAGATGCGTGGCTGGTAGGAGCAACCCTCAAATGCGGCGGTATGTAGGAAGACATAGAAAAATTCCTACAAAATGAAAAATAAACACAATTGATAGCTAAAAGGGGTTAGTCTCTCCCTCACGTATTTCACTCTTGTGTTTGTCACTCTAATGTACTCACACTCTTCTCTCACACTCTTATCTGAATCACCAACCGAAGACCTAAGCTAGAAAGACCTAACTAGGGCTCAAGGAAAGCAAGACAACCAAGGTACGAAAGAAAGGCAAGGAAAGTCAAAATTCTGCCCAAGGAAAAAGGATTTAATTTGGGCCGAAATTGGACTTAGAATAGAGTAATAATATGTGAAAACAAAGAAAAAAACAACACAGCTCAAGCTACTCAAGAAAAGACTCAAAGAAACAAGAAGAGAAAATCACAAAGAAATGAAAGACTCAAAGCTGAAATTTCGAGTGAAAACTGCGCACTGATTTTGAATTGGATAGAAGTATGTGAAACCAGCAGAATTAGGAGAAGTGTAAAACATAAGATTTGTTCCCCTCAGACTGAACTTTAATCTGTCAAAATTTAAAAATTTTCTGAGCGCAGACACTCAGACAAAAAGGGAAAAGCCGAAGCTAGTCAAAAGGAAAAAACAGAAAATGAAAATCTGAATTGGAAACACAAATTGAAAGCCGAAACTTGTGTTCATCCACTAAGACACTACACAATCAAAGTAATTCACTTCAAATGGACATACACAAGTAGCTCCTTGCTTGTGACTCCTTTGCTTTTCTTCTCTCTCCTTTTTTTTTTTTTTTTTTTTTGAGAGAAGTGAGGAACTTGATCACTTTTTTATGTTTTTGATCAATTCTTTTAGTTCCCTTCTTTTAAATTCTGTTTTTAGCAAAGGGTGAAGAAGACTCACTTGTATGACAAGTATTTTCAAAGAAGAAGTGAAAGACAAGTAGTTTAGCTCTTGAAAATATTTTCACTAGATGCCAAAAAGTGTGATGTGGCAAGTGAAGATGATGTGTCACTAATTGAGTGGATGACCTAGCAAGTGATGTGGCATGTGAGGTGGACGTGTATGACAAACATACAATGTGTAGAGATACTAAATTAGGGCCGGCTAGGTTGGAGAGCAAGCTGAAATGCTTGGCTCACAATTGAGGAAAATACTAGGCTCACAATCAAGGTGATGTGGCCAGCTATGGTTGGACAAGCAATTTCGGCACTTAGCAAGAGAACAAATCAGTCCACATGGCTCTCAAGGCCACCATAGGAGGCTCCAATAACTTCAGCAGCAAATACACAATTAAGAAGAAGAAATTTCGTCCATTTTAATGCACACAAACACAAAAATTTGCAGCACTTGTCTTCTTCCAAAATTCAGCACACTAAAAGACAAAAATTTCTTCAAGAACACCAAAATTTTCAAATGAAGTGGGAATGATTCCTATGGTAGAAAACAATGTTTAAACCATAGAAAACAAGAATCAAGGTGTTTGAACCGAAGAAACTCAAGAAAATGAAGTTTTAACTGAAGAGAGGAACGGTTATGAAAGACAGAAAAATTTCAGCACAAAGGAAAGAAGTTCTACGGTAGAGAAGATGATTCTAACCGTAGAAATGAAGAGGAGAACAAGAAAAACCAACCTAGAGGACAGCTGAAGCTCCGCTACCACTTGATAAGTGCTCAACTTTTGTTTTGGATAGAAGGAGGCCGAATTGCTGTTCTTGAGCCGGATCTAGTCCTCTTGTGAGAGGTTGGCAGCTTGGATGGATGAACAGATGAAGGTGCGTTTAGTGTTCAAATGGAGTATGTGTTGCAGCGGAAATGGATGATGTTTAGAGGTGTTTAGATGATGAACATAATAGGAACTTAACTAATTAGAAAACCCTCTTGATTAGCAAACCAAGCAACCTTCCTATAAACTAGTTAAGGATCTCTCTTTTCTGATTTAAGAACAAAGCTCAAGAGCTTAATTACAAGAAGAGATATAAGATAAACAATGGTTTTCAGCCCTAATGGCACCGGTTACCAAGAACCCTAAGTTACACTAGTTTACTCTAAGAATTGGCCAAAGAGAATATCATCAAAATCAAAGGCAAGCTATAAAAGAGGCTATCTCCTTCTATTTATAGCTTGAGAATTATTACATGAGAAAACCCTAAACTAACCCTTCATTTAAACCTAGGAAGGCCGGCTGACTTGATCACCAAAACAGTCCCTAATGTGCTTGTTTTCGCCGTGAGATCCAAGGCTGGTCCGGGCAAGGCATAAGGACGAGCTGGAGCCTTTAAGCTCATATCAATTACTCAAGTCTTTGTTTCAGATGTATAACCGTCGAGGTGTGATAGCGATATCATCCCGTTATGACGACGATTCGCTCAAAAATTTCACCTGGAAACTCCTTCATTTGGAGTCTTCCGTCGATAAATGGAAAGAACAGTTCTTTATTATTGAGACCCTCGAGCTTCCGAATCCATGGTGGCGGTCTGGTTTCAACCAGGGCGTCAAGGACAGCGTTTGGCGCCGGGAGGCTCTTACCGAGACAAAGCAAGGCTGGTTTAATAAGTTACTCGAACTGGAAATCAGCGTTCATACCCGCCTTCTGGCTTGCAGGACCGATATCCAAGCCTGCATTAGACGTGAGTGTCGCGTCGTTTTTTCTGATTTTCAGCATTGGTACTAACGTTAATGTTGTCTTGTGCTTTTGCAGCAACTGATCCCAAGTACGTTCCCGAGAGCGTTAGGAGGCGCATAAGGAGGCTTCGACGAAGAGGGGCGGTTGATCCAACGGCCGGGACTGTCAATATTGCCACCACTTCAGTTGTTCCAGCCACTGCTGTTTCAATTTTTCCTCAAACGTCTTCTGCTTCGGTTGACGAGGAAACCGACAACATTCCTGCTGGTATTCCTGTCATAACAGTTGCTGCTCTTCCTGTTAGGCCAGTCGGTCATAGGGCTTTCGCTAAAGGAAAAAAGAAAAGGAGGACAAGAAGCGTTGCCGCCCTTCAGCCACCAATTCAGCCTTCTTCGGATACAACCGGCTCTTCGGAAGCACCTACCGCTGAGGCGGTAACTGCAAACGCTCCCTTATAACTCTTACGCTGCTTTTTAATGTCTTTCTGCATTTTTCTTTTATTTTTGATTGTTTTTCTTCATAAGATCCTTCTGGTACCTCTACTCCTTCGTTATCGCGTGGCAATATAGACTTGAGGTGTATTCTAACTCAACCAAGGAAGAAGCAGAGGTCCAATGGAGCAGGTATGAGCCGATCCTCAAGTCAGGTTGATGTCAGGGAGGGGCCTCAAATCATCCTTGCTCTTCAGTACCTCCTTCGGGCCAGACCGCTAGCCTTTTTGAGAACGTGGCCATGCCTGGGCCTTTTTAGACTTGTCCGTCTTCGTTTGGTTCGGAAGTTCATCGCTTTTCCACTAACGTGGTCTATAATGACGAGCTGTTGGGTCTCTCCTCCTATCAGCCTCATGACATATTCGGGCCCCAGGGAGGTTCCGCTTCTAACCAGCCTCCCTCTCCTACCGCCGTGGTTTTTGTTCCCTCCGATGCTTCCGCTCTTAAACGCTTTGGTGAGGGGACGATAGTGTCCAATCTTCTGGCCGACGTAAGCTCATATAACGCCGCTGGGCCTATCACTCATCAAGTGGATATGACTACGCTGCGTAGTTCGGGGATTGCGGCCATGGGGGGTGATAACTCAGCTGTTACTGCTTCATTCTTGGCTGCCCACATGCTAACGTCTCCTGAAGAACGAAGCACTTTTGCTGCTGAGGGAGACGGAGAGCAAGCTGACTTGCTGCGCTATAACCTTTTCACTGGTTTCCTTCGATTTCATCACTATACCGAGCGCATGTCACAAAAGGCAGCTGACCTTGCCGCTTCCGCAACCAAGCTTTCATAGGAGAAGGAGGAGAAACAGAGGGTGCTGGAAGAGCGAGACAAATGTATGAGGGCCTTGGAGGTAGCCAAAGAGGAAGCAAGAGAGGCAAAGGAACAGCTGGCCGCTTCTAACGCTGCTCTGTCGGCTGAGCGGTCAAAGAGTATCGCCCTCGAAGGAGAGAAAACAACCCTGGCCGAAGAGAGCAGCTTTGGCGGGAGAGAAAACGACACTTGAGGAGGAGACAGTCATCAAGTATCGGTGGTATGTTGAAAAGACGGCTTCCATCATGGCTGACTGCTTTGTGGAGATTCACGGAGAAGAATTTTACAAAGGTGACGCTGTTTCTAACGCCTTCTTGAAGAATTCTTCTGATCTTAATGATGAGGGCTTTCGCTTGGCTAGATCGGAAGGTTACCCTGAGCAGGGAATTTCAGAGGACCAGTTGTAGCCAGGGCATTATCGACCCTTCTTTTTGTGAGGATTATGGATTATCCTTTTTTGTCCAATTTTTGTATATTTTTATGACCCTTCATGGGTGTTAAACAATGACGCATCTATGATATTAGCTTCCTTTGTTGCTGTTTTCCATTTCTGTATCTCTTTTTCTTCGAATTTTTTGCAACGCGGCCACCGCGCTCTTATCATCCTGATCATGCTACCAGGCTTTATCAGGTTAGCTTAACCACTGCCCGGCCCCGTCAGAGAGGACATTCCAGAAAAAGAAATATTCTTCCCTTGATTAAAGAGATAACGAACAGGGTCTTTAGGCCCTATTCTTCAAACCATGCAAGAATTAACACGGTTGGCCTGTCGTCCATTTTGCTGATGGATCGATCCTTCTATCGCCTCGAGCGTTGCGGTCTCCGTCAGTCAGAGATGTCCTGCACACTCGATTAATATTTATTAGTAAGAGATATGCGATAACAGACATGAGTTTCCCGTAGGAGCTAATCCGCCGCCATTCTAGGGCACAGGTGTCGCTCGTTATCACTTTCTCAACTAGCTCAGTTCACCAGGGATTCCGCATTTGGTTACTTGCTGGGATTTCGCCATTCTTCGTGTTTCCTCGTTATCACGATCGACCGGAAAGTCTCTTCTTAGTGAGCCGTCTGATCAGGACAGGCCGTCACCAAGTTAGGATTTTCACTTTCGGCATTATCCTCACATCCCGGAATCGTGCCCTCACTTAATGAGCAATCTATATTAGCCCGGTCACAAGGATAGGATCTTTACTTCCAAAATGGAGTTACTACCTCCTTAGGGTGTGTCTCCCCTTAACGAGTCGTCTCCGCAAGAACTATTGTTATAAGGATTAGGCTTTTCCCCTTCAGGAATCCCGGGGCGTGCCCTCACTTAGTGAGCCGTCTGATCAGGGCAGGTCATCACCAGGATAGGACTTTTCACTCCCAGGGGTGTCGGGACGTGCCTCGTCTTATGGCCCCACACATGGCTACCACAAGGATAGGACTTTTCATTCCCAACGTTAAATATTTGGTGTGCCAGGGCGTGCCCTCACTTAGTGAGTCGGTGGATCAAGACCGACCATCACAAGGATAGGACTTTTCACTCCTGGCAACCTTTCTTTATCATCTGCACACACACACGCAGCCACAAAACACAAGAGAGCTCATTATTCGAGCGTTAGCACGGGTTAGGGTTGGCGTTAGCAAAACGTTCATAGATAAATCAGAGTCTAGCATGATATAATTTTAAACGAGCAATGTTCCAAGAGTTAGGTAAGGGGGTACCGTTGAGTGTCTCCAGATGATACACTCCCCTCCCGACAACTCGGGTAATGTGGTATGGCCCTTCCCAGTTTGGGTTGAGCTTTCCCCGGCGTTGACCGGTTGCTCGCTGGTCCCTGAGTACCAGGTCTCCTTCTTTTAATAGTCGTTCTTTGACGCTCCTATTGTGATAACGTGCCATCTTTTGCTTATAGTGCATCATCTTCAGAAGAGCTTCCTCTTGCAATTCAGGAAGCGTGTCGAGATTCGCACGCAGCCTTTCCTCATTCAGCTCTTCTCTAAAGTAGGCCACTCGTAAGCTCATAGTACCAATTTCCATGGGCGTGACAACTTCGGTACCAAAAGCCAGTGCGAATGGTGTTTCTCCCGTGCTGGTTTTCGTGGTCATGCGATATGCCCACATCACATACGACAACTCATCTGCCCACTTCTTTTTAGATCCTTCTAGGTTCTTCTTAACACCGTTAAGGATGGCTCAGTTTGTCACCTCAGCCTGACCATTGGTCTGTGGATGAGCCACGAAAGAGAATCGCTGCTCGATTCCAAACTCCACACATTGGTCTCTAAAGAATTGGCTGGTGAATTGCGTTCCGTTATCGCTGACTAGCACACGGGGTACTCCGAATCGCATGATAACTTGGTGTTTGAAGAAACGCTAGTTTTTTTCTGTTGTGATGTTGGCTACCGCTTCAGCTTCCGCCCATTTGGTAAAGTAGTCTACCGCCACAACCACAAACTTTAACTGAGATCTCGCCTTTGGAAACGGTCCAAGGATGTCAATTCCCCATTTCGCGAAAAGACAAGGAGCAATGATGTCATAAATTTGTGTGGCGGGTTGTCGAGGAATCTTGGAGAACTCTTGACATTTTCGGCAAGTTCGCACGTAATTATGGCATTCTTTCCGGATAGTGGGCCAGTAGAATCCTGATCGGAAGAACTGCGCAGCCAGAGTGCCGCCGGATGCATACATGCCACAAATTCCTTCGTGGATTTCGCGGAGGGTATGAAGACCCTCTTTTTCCGTTATGCACCTGGCAGCCGGATGAGAGAAACATCTCCGCATCAGCTCCCCGTTGAAATACGTGCACTGATAGCATGTATTTTATGCATGTTTTTCCTTCTATTTTTGCCTTGATTTAGGCCTTGATACTACTAATCCACTCGTGTTTCCATCTTTTTCACAGATCAAGGCCAAGAAGGAGAAATGTGCGAAAAGACATGCTTTCTGGGTGATTTTCAAGGTTCAAGACCATCGTTGAGACCAAGGACCAATTTCCTCATCGAGGCCTATCATCGAGGCCTGTCATCGAGCCCTCGACGGATCAAGAGCCTTAAATCCACGTGTCCTCGCAGTTGTGCTTCCACGTGTCCCCTCGGACGTCCCCCAGAATATTCCCTCAGATGCGGATGTCTCCTAGAATATTCCCTCAGATGCTGGTCTCGCCCGAAAGGAATATTCCATAAAGATTCTTATCGAGACCCATTCCAGAACATTCCAGAACATTCCAGAACATTCCAGAATGTGCCCAAAGATGCTGATCTGCCCTCGACATGTCGTCGAGACCTCGACAATCTTATCAAGGCCTCGACAAGTGCAAAACGCCAAGTCGACGTGGCTCCACTCCAATCACTCCACGTGTCCTTCCTGATGCATGTCAGATGTTCTGCGAGGATCCCGAGGAATATTCCCCTTTTCTGCCATCGTGGGTCACCCCTTTTGCCAGAGCGTGGGCACCTTGTGTTGAGCTCCCCTTAGCTGGAATTTTGTCCCTTAGTGGGTGGCTGGTGTATATATACAACCTTATGTGCTAGGGTTTCAACACCACTTTACACTTTAGATATTTTTACTCTTAAACTAATTTCAGTAGCTTTCTTCTAGTTTAGTAGTTTTGGGGCTTGTTCCTTCCTCTTCTCTCCATAGTTGCTGGATCTAAGCTTTGTAACAAGCACCATTAATCAAGTTTTATCCTTAACTCTTCCTTTATCTTTTATTATGTTATTTCCATCTTTTATGTGTTTATCTCTTAACATGAGTGGCTAAAACCCACGTTCTTGGTAAAGGTGTATCGAGGGTTGCTTGGGTAGATTCGAGGCCTGATTGCTCTTAACATGTTCTCTTTGTTA
Organism: Viola odorata; assembly: GCA_963691705.1. NCBI lineage: Eukaryota > Viridiplantae > Streptophyta > Magnoliopsida > Malpighiales > Violaceae > Viola > Viola odorata. The sequence goes on from OY829546.1 coordinate 32,974,915, forward strand.
TATCTGGTTGCTTGTCATTTTAATTCCATTTTTGCTTAGGGTGATTCGAGGCCTGATCAACTTTTAATCTTCCCTTTGTGATTATTGTCGTGACTCTGCAGTGATAACTAGCGTGAGACTGTTGGGTAGGTGTAGACAACTAGATTAGTGTTCTCGGGTAGATCTGGGTTCATTAGTCTAGGGCACGCAGCTGGTTAGGGTCCTGTCGTGATCCTGACAAATTGAGGCATCGCTCCCTAGATGTGTCTTTCTTGTTCTTTATCGATGCTCTGATATTCTGTCCGCTTTGTGCTAGTGACAAGCTGAAGTGAAAAAGGCTGTCTTTTGATGACAAGATAAGTGGCTGAAAGGATATCAAAGGATCGAGGCCACCTTATTAACAGTGAAAACGGGGGGTGGCTCCTTACGAAAGAAAGCAGGGGGTCTACGTGAAAACATGACCCCTATAGCACGTCTGTAACGTTAGAACGGAAAATCTTTGCGCTGATGACAATCGAGCCCTCGACGCAACCCAAGAAAGCCCTTTACCAAGTTCCCTTCTCCTTGACTTATTATCTTTGCTTATTAATCTAATTGTTTATTTTGTGTTTTATTTTATCTCTGATCTTTATTATTATTGTTTACTCGTCGTGACCTCGATTGCCATTTTTAGTAGTTAGAATTGTTAGCTCTGATCACTCTCTTGGTTAACTTGATTAACCTATAAACCCCCCCCCCTCCTTTTGTTGTTGTGATTTTGTGCATTTTTACCTCTGTCATACAATCGAGGGCTTGATTTCAGTTCTCACAATCTCTGTGGATCGACCCTGTTACCGCTTTACACAAATTAGTTTGTGCATCTAGGCCTCAGGAAATATATTATTTTTGACCCGTTTCGACGGCGAGTCATGCACCATGCCGCTTGTTTCAGTACTTTCTTCTTTTCAGCGTTATCTGTTGGTAGCTCGTCATGTTTCAAATATTTTATGACGGGAATTCTCCAGTCATTTTCATTTTCTTCCACACAGAGCGTCGCTTGTTCTTCCATGAAGGAAGGTACGGGTATCTCTCGGTAGTACACCCCCTTTGGTATGGACGCTTCCGGGTTCGCTGCGAGTTTAGCAAGGTTATCCGCTTCAGCGTTATCCTCTCGAGAAATGTGCTCGAAGCTGACTTGTATGTCATTTTTCTTTATTTCTATCAATTTGCGTTTTACCATAGCAAGGTATTATACCATGATGGGTTCCCTGGCCTGAGAGTGTCCTAAAACTTGGTCTATTATCAACTTGGAATCCCCACAGACTTTCAGTCGTAGGTCTCCCAGCCTCCCTGAGTCATGTATCCCTTTTATGGAGACGTTTTTCCCTATCCTGAGCCCGGCTAACAGTGCTTCGTATTCTGCGGCGTTATTGGACAACGACTGTAGTATTTGGATAGCATATCGCACATGGATGCTGTGCGGCCCACTCATGAAGATTCTGGCCCCGGTAAGCTCTTGATTTTTGGCGCCGTCCACGTGGATGACGCACAGGTCGGTATAGGTCTCCGGGAATGGGAGGTCGAATTCTTCTTTTTCTTTTTCAGTCAACTCCGTCATTGGGTCTAGCATAAAGGTGCATTCCGCGATAAAGTCCGCTAGAATCTGAGCCTTTACAGACGGTCGAGATCTGTAATGCAAACCATATTGTTCTAGCTCGATGGCCTAAATCAGCATTCGCCCCGAGGATTCGGGCTTCCAAAATATCATTTTCAAAGGTTGGTCTGTTAGTACGATGACGGTATGAGCTTGAAAATATCAACTCATTTTCTGCGTGGCTTGTATCAATGCGAGCGTTATTTTCTCAATGCGAGCGTATCTCAGTTCGGCGTCTTTCAAGATGTGGCTTACAAAGTACACAAGGCGGTGTGTGTGATTTTTATCTCGCACAAGGACCGCACTGACCACTTCGCCAGTAACCCCGAGGTATAAGTACAGGATATCGCCAGGCTCTGGCCTTGTCAACACCAAGTCGGACGATAGATAGACCTTCAGGCCTGAGAACGCCTCTTCACATTCTGTCGTCCATCCGAACACGGCTTTCTTGCGTATAACTTTGAAAAAAGGGAGGCATCTCTCACCTTGTTTAGAGATAAATCATCCCAGAGCGATAACACGCCCTGTTAGCTTCTGTATCTCCTTCACAGTTCGAGGGGATATCATATCTTGGATGGCTTTGATTTTTGATGGGTTGGGCTGGATACCCTTTTGACTGACCACATAACCCAAAAATTTACCCATTTGAAAGGCAAACATGCACTTCTGGGGGTTCAGTTTCATTTGATATCGCTTCATCACAGCGAAGACTTCGGTCAGATCAGATAGGTGGTCTTTGAAGCTTCGATTTTTGACCAGTATGTCATCGACATACGCTTCCACATTTCGCCCGATCTGCCCTTCGAAGACCTGATTCGCCATCCGCTGAAAGGTGGTTCCAGCGTTTTTCAACCCAAAAGGCATCGTCGTGTAGCAATAAGTGGCTTTTGGAGTGATGAAAGCAGTTTTCTCTTAATCCTCCTTGGCCATCGGGATTTGGTGATACCCCGAGTTGGCATCTAACGAACTCAAATAACCCGGCAGCCTGATCAACTAGCTGATCAATTCGAGGAAGTGGGTAACAGTCTTTGGGACAAGCATCATTCAAATATGTGAAGTTGATGCACATGTGCCACTCTCCGCTAGGCTTGTGAACCAGGACAGGATTAGCCAACCAGGTAGGATATTGCACTTCTCGAATAAAGCCAGCGTCAAGGAGTTTTGCTACCTCTCTCTCGACCGCCACTGTTTTTTCTGTAGAGAAAGCACGTCGTTTCTGCTGAACTGGTTTGGCGTCAGGGTTGATGTTAAGTCTATGTTCCGCCACCCCTCGTGAGATACCAGGCATGTCAGATGGTTTCCATGCAAACTCTCCCTTGCACTTGTTCAGTAACTGGGCTAATTGAAAGTTTTCCTCCGGACTGAGGTTATCGCTAACCAGGAATACGACCCCCTCTACCCTGTTAACTAGAACGTGAGTCATCTTGTCCACGGGCTGAGTGCGCTTCTCATCATTTTGTTCATATGGATCCGTCGTCACGCGCACGTACCTGTCACAACTTTTCTGAGTCATGAGCAGGTAGCATTCAGCCGCTAACTTCTGATTACCTCGGATTGAGACCACACCATCCCAGGAAGGATACTTCAACCTCAGATGCTTTTGCGATATCGCTACTCCGAAGCGGTTGAGGAATGGGCGCCCCAATATGGCATTATAAGGCAGATTGAGGTCCACTACCAAAAATAGGAGCTCCTCTGACCGTTTGGAGGTGTCTTCCTTAAAATATACCAGCAAGGTGGTCACCCCTGTCACCGGGATGGGGACTCCATCTATTCCAATGATGGGTTTTTTGCAGGGGGTAAGCTCGTTATCGGGACGCTTCATGAGATTGTAGGCTTCTAGCGAAAATAGGTTCACGACGCTTCCGTTGTCCACAAGAGTCCTCCTAATTCCGTGGCTGGCGATAATGGGCGTAACCACTAAAGCATCGTTGTGCGGATACACTACGCCTTTCTCGTCCTCCTCAGAAAAGGATAATACCACGCGATCCAAGGCGCTTATCGCCTCACTTTTAATTGACACACCCGCTCGCTTCCGCTTATCCCCTGGCACGGGTGTCAGCTGTGTAGATTCGTCCGGATAAGGTGTACCTCCAGCAATGATATTAATGATGGGGACGTCTTCGTCATCAATCGTGAGCATTTCCCTGTCTCTTCTCGCGGGAACAGTGTCGTGGCTTGGGACGCGGGAAGGTGCCGCTCTATCATCGGCTACTTTGTTTGTTGGGTTACTCTTGGCCTCCTCTCGCATTTTCACGGCGAATTCTCCCAAATATCCTTCTTCAACTAGGCGTTCTATTGCCGATTTGAGTTCTCTACGCGCCTCCGTAGAGTGTCCTTTAGCTTTGTGAAATTTACAATAGGCGTTTTCTCTTCTTCCTAAGGTCACCCCCGGTCTCACAGGGGCAGGATAACGGATGGGCAGGTTTTGCTGCTCCACTATTGCTAGTATTTATGCTCTGGGCAAGATGCAGGAAGGAAGATCTGAATCATAAACTCGCCCTTTAGGTGGATCTCCCTGCTGCTGCATTGAGGGGTCGCCGGACTTCCCCTTTGAAGGGTTACCTCTTCTCCGGTTAGAGGTCTTGGGAATGTGATCATTTCGCTAGGCGTAATCATCAATGAAACGATCTTCAGGAGCAGTGGATATAGGAGCGTTATGGACGGGAGGCATGGTTGGCGGCATGTGTCGAATCATGTCCCTATTCTCTTCCTCTTCCATCCTTACGTAGTTGTGGGCTTTCAGCCTTAACATATCTAAGGTTGTGGGAGGGTCCACCATTAAAGCATCTCTGAGTTTTCCATAGCAACAATTTCACTTTAAGGCTTCTATTGCAAAGTTAACTATTACTCCTGGCGTTAGTGACATCTCGGTGTCGAAATAATGGAGGAAATTCCTTAAGGATTCCTAAGGTTTTCTGTGCAGGTCGAACAAGGCAGCAACAGACTTTCTGATAGGGACTGCGGTACTGAATCGACTCCTGAATTTAGATTCCAGCTGTGAGAAGCTGTCAATAGACCCACCAGGAAGACCTTCAAACCACAGCCGCGCAACCCCCGATAGGGTCATTACAAATATCTGACACAAAGCTGCGTCATTGTGGGTCTGAAATTGCACAAAGTCCTTCACCTTGTTAAGGTGTGAAATGGGATCTCTAGTGCCGCCATAGGATTCCGAGGGTAGTTTCACATGTCGGCTTACTCTGTGATGCCTTATACGTGCACTGAAGGGATGGCTAGAGGTATCATCAAGAATCTCTCGCGCATACCGAGGTGGGGATACCTCCAAATGACGCCTCCGATCTTGCGGATTTCTATCGTGATGTCACCTTGGAGACGGGCTGCGACTTCTCAGCGAGCGAGTTCGATGCCTCCTACTGCTGGATCTTTCACTCCCTCCAAGAGATATGTCTCTATCATTTTCTTCCCTCCTTCCATCCCAGCGACCTCTGTCATCGTCACGTCATTGCCGCTCCTCCTGGGAAATAGGAAGCAAAGGTGCCTGGGGCACGTACGGCTTCACTGTCCTATGAGCAAATTGCACAAGACTGACTGGCGCGTTCAGCGCAGGCAACGTCAGAGAGGCATTCGTATGCAACGAGGACGACAACAGTCGCTCTGTGATAATGGATGGAGTAAAAACAAACTGAGATGGGACGCCTGATCCAGAAGCAGTAGGTGTGAATCTAGCAGCCAATTCTGTTAAGTGATCCAGCTAGGCACGAAGAGCTGAAATCGAGCTCGCGAAAGGGTTATTCGCACTATCTATCACGGATTCCCTTGACTGGGAAGTAAAATGACTAGGCCCCGCTATCTGGGATAAAGGAGTATATGGCTGGGACACAAATGTTCCCGCTGTTTGTTAAAAAGAGAGATCCGACATTCCTGAGGGAATTTCTTGTGCCGCGGTTGGAGCATCTGCAGTGGCGAAAGGGAAAAGTCGCCTGCGGGTATCAAATGGAAGGGTAGAGGACTGAGACAGCGGCGGATCTGGATCAGAAGCCATAATCTCCCAATTTTCAAAAGAACAGAGCTTGGCAATTAAGGACGCTCACTTAATTGAAACCAAAGCTCTCAATGAAAGCACCAATTTGATAAGATTCTGACTTCCGGGAAAGCAGAATAGAGATCGCGGTCGTCTGAAGTCACCGTAGCAGCAATCCGTCGTACCTGCAAGGCGCCGGAGGGGGGGCTCCAGCGTAGACACTCCGATGCTTAAGTTAGTATGGCTGTGAAATTTGGCAGAGATTTGAGTAATAATTTTCCCTTACCTTTGATCTAGAAATGAGTAGTATTTATAGGCAAAAGGAAGGGCGTTACCCTAGAGGAGGGCGTTATCGAGGGAAGATAACACCCAAGATGACGTCAGCAAGCGTCAGCCGGTTGGGATATCGCCAACGGGATATCGCCACTGAGACGCTATCAGGAATCCAGGGATAGGATGACGCCGTGTGGGTCCCCCCCTCCCCCCACTGATGTCAACCATCCCAGGATTCTTCAGCCTAACGCGGGCGATAGCCGGGTGCCATCACCAGTCAAGGTCTTACAGGGATCTGGCTTTGACTTTAGGGTGAGAAGACGAGTATGCCCTCGAGGCTGCATCAATTGTTATCACTCTCATTATTTATAGTAGGCTATTTACATAGGATAAATACCCAAAACACCCTTAGACAAAGGGGCTTCAACTTCAGGCTTGGAAGATGGGCTTGGGAAGGCTAGTGCAAAGCCTCATGGGGTGCTAGGCCTTGCGCGGTAAATGCTTATGGATGGCTAGGGTTTGCGGCGAGACCTTTCATGCTATGGCCAAGAATCCCATGAGTTGTCCCGCCTTGACCTTTCCCGTCGGCTGTTTGGCTTGCGATCTTCCAAGGCCTCAATGTGAGAGTGTTGTCGTGTAGGCACGTCACCCAATTATCTCAAGCCTTCACGTCGCTCTCCTCATCCCTTAGCGCCTTCAAAAGTAAGGCCACCGTTCCCTTGCTCTGAGTGAGGTAACGATGAGATGTCGCGCTTGTATCATATGGTGTCGGTAAGGAATGTGAAGGCATGGGCTGGGATTGGAGATTTACTGGAGGGCCAGAAGCAGAAGATGAAGACATTGGTGCTGTTTTCTTAATGGTGGTTGGGCCTGAGGTACACTTGTCTGGTCTTGTGAACTAATTTGTACTGGTACAACGTGAATGTTAGGCTGCTGTGACACCGGTGCTAATTGCTGAGGTTGCTGAGTCGCAGCCTGAATATTGGGGATCTAAATACAACCGAAAGTTACTATGTATGTTAAATATGTAATGCATCTAATGTTGAAAACTAAAGGTACAAATCTATAAAGATCAAAAGCATACCGCTTGTGGAGAATGTACCATTCCAAGCATTATTTGTGCCTGTTAAAAGTCAACGAGAAATTTTGATAGGTAGTCAAGAAACAACCTTAACCTAACATAAAAGAAAGCAATGCACTTTTGAAACCCCAAATTGATAAGAACACTGAAAATCATACAACAATAGCAAGCAATAACGAAAACGAAAAAGAAAGAAACCTAAAAGAATAATAGTTTATGAAAAGTAAACACAGAAGGAGTGATTGCGAATGAAAAACAGAAAGAAAGAAAGAAATTGAAAGAGAGACAGAGACCTGGAAAAGGGCTTTGGTCAAAGGAGGGTTTTGGATAAGGATTTGTATGGCTTGCTCCCTGTTCTGCTCTATTAATGTCTAACTATCAAGAACCCAAAATCAATTAAGAGACAAAGACAAAGAGCTTAGAATATGAGAGTGACATCCTTTAGGGTTTAGGGTTTAGGGTTCTTGGTCATTCTGGCTAAGTTCGTTGACAAACCTTCGCCCGTAATCCCCTTTCTCGCCATTGTCACTGCTTCTGCTTCTGCTTCTGCTTCGCCACTCCCAAACGATAGGCACGTAGGCTCCTTTTGGCATTGTAGTGTTGTGTTGAAAAATAAGAGAAAAAACTGGGCTGTTTTGTAAATAATTTGCAAAAGTGTCGCGGGAGAAGAAAGCTGTTTAGTTAAAACTGCTCTTAAATTGTGGTTCAAACGTTAAAGGATAATAGATATTTAAATATAATTTAATTTAAATAATATTTTTATACACTGATTTTTACATGAATGCATAACTAATTTCAATAAAAAAATAGAAAATAAATTTTCTGCAACATATTAATGTAAAATATTTAAAATATTAGCCTTTTTTTTAAAAAAAATTATTTAAATAACAAAGAGTTAATGATGAGATTTCTCTGAATATCCTCTCTTTCTTTCGCGTTGACATGACATCGTTGTTGTACGATAATATCGCAGCGTAAGCGAAGGAGTGCGCGAAGATTGTCGAGAGTTGTACGCAGATGTTGTCTTATGTGGAAGAAGAGAAGAAGAAGGATCCGGAAAAAAAGAGGGAGACTACGTTGGAGGATCTCCATCAGATTGGTGAGGTTTTGGATAATATAGAGGTGAAACTTTGGTTCATGCAAAGAAAGCCGCAACGCAATTGTTGAATGCTCCAGTTCTTAAGACTGAAAAAGTAGCATTATTTGTTTAGTTAATAAATCTAAGAAGAGTTGTTTGCTAATTTAGGTTATGAGATTAAATGCAGCAAGCAGCTTCACTGTATCTATATTAGGATTTTTGTTGCGAATTGTTTGTTGGTCTTTCAATTTCTCTCTTGTTCTCAGTGTGTTGCAATCATCTCGACGATTAAATTTAAGGATCTACCACTATCAAATATTCTGGATATATGTTTTACCTAACATAAAGAGAGCTATATATGTTGATGTTTATAGAAAGCTTCCCACGCATACATGTGTCTTTAATTAATTACATTTAAATCGCTACATCAGTTGAATATTCAAACAAAACGTCCATTCCAACCGTTGCGTCCATTTCAACCGTTGTGTTCGTTCCAACCGTTGCGTCTGCATCAACCGTTGTGTCCGTTCCAACCGTTACGTCTGCACCAACAGTTGCGTCCATTAATAAATAGGTGCAATACTTCTTATAAATAAGTGTTGACACTTCTATTGTAAAATATGAGTGAGAAACATGTCTTTAAAATACATATATGCATTTGTTTCTACTATTCATCAAATATTATTTTTAACTACATCTTCGTTAACAATAGATACAATACATAATATTACAAATACAGTTTTTCATTAAGATACTTTAGGCATATATACCTTAATTACCAGCCTCTCATCAAGTACATTTTTTACATTTGCAATTTCATAACCTAACCATTTTTGTGTGTGTGTGTTAAATTTCAAACCAACTTCACCAAATGGAGTCTAAATTAAATGGTTGCTCCTGTTGTGGTTGTGGCACTGTTGTTGTATCTAGAGCTCTAGAAGAAGAAGAAGCATCAGCTTGGAAATTGGATCCTAACAAATCTGTACCAAACCGAGACATTGTTGACCCACTACCTTGTGTTAAAAATGAGTAATCACCATGTGGGCTTGGGCTTGGGCTTGGGATTGGCCCGGTTGTAACCTCTCTTTGTTGTTGATAACTATTCCTTAGGTGTAATGCCTTGAGAAGCAAGGAATTCATGGTAAGGTTGGAGCTTACGAGGCTAGAAGGCCATGCAAGGTGCGATGGAAAAGGTGCAACAGCTGCATTATCTCTTGCTGCATTATTAATATTACCCCAATTCATAGTCAAATTCATATTTGCATTATCAAAACTTTGATTAGAAGCTGGAAAGATGTTGTGGAATCCGGTAGCAATGCTATTCAAGTTTGGTAATCCAATATCTTCAAACTCATTGACCATTGAATTTGCATCACATGGAGATCCTGGAGATTGTAGTGAGGATGATGACTGTGGTGGTTTCTTGGTCGTTGAGCTTTTCTGGAATACCCTACAAACTACCCATTCACTCTCCTGCATAACAATTCCTTATTCTTGTTAGTTTTAAACGACACGTATCTTTATAACAAGTCCATCGAGTTTGTAATAATCTTATCTGCATTGGATTAGTTCATTAAGGACAATTTCTTAAAATAAAGGTTATCTTTATTCTTAAAAGTACTAAAATTAATAAATCAATTGCATCGAATTTTGTTTTTTTTTTCAAAGACAATCCAATTTCGAGTCATCGTATTGAACACTGACTATTCTGAACTCGAACTTGAACCGGGCAGGATTCTACAGAGCGGCAATTGCATCAATCTTTGGTTGTGCAAGAAAATAAAATTTCAAAGAAGATGTATCTAACTATACCTTGGTGGACTTGAAAGGATGCTTATTTTCTCGACGGTATTCATGCATGACCCAGTTGCTTTTTTCACCTCTAGGAGCTCTACCCTTATAGAAGACGAGAGTTTTCTTCATTCCAACAAGTACTCCTGCCCGGAAAATTTCCTTATCTTTTCCGGTGGTTTTCCAGTACCCGGCTTCGGTGGCTCGGTTGGTTCGAAGCCCAGTTGGGTATTTCCGGTCCCTTAAGCTGAAAAAATACCATTCTTTCTCACCCATAGAAGCTTTTGCTGCAAAAATATGCATACACACACGTATAATTACTTCATCATCAACACCTTAAAATCACCAAGTAGTGGATTTTTCTTTGAGAGCTCTTTTAATTTTGTTGGCGATAGATACATATATTTTATACAAAGCTATGACTGATTTTAGAGTCGAAACTACTGCTGATCTAAAAACTCATTGGTAAAGCCGATTTTGAATTTTAAAAATTAATTAATTATGTTGCATTTTGAAATAGAGAGAAATCCCAAAAATAAAACTAGCTTGAATATTATTTTTCTTTAAAATTTATACTTCTTTTCGTCTGTAGCTGTAACCAACGCAACAAAACTCAACTACTATGCAAAAAAAATCAAATAGAAAATACATTTTTAATAGCATTAATGTAAAAATAATTATTATTCTTATGTTATTTGTGGTATTTTATATATGTTTTTTCCTTTTTCTAAAATTAAACTTGAGTAATTAATCTTAATTTTTTCTTAAAAAAGAAAAGAAAAGAGAAAGAAATTACAGAAATTACCTGGGAGATCCCAAGGCTCACACTTGTTGAGATCAACATCAACAACAGCTTTGGAAGTGAAACTAACATCAGAAAGCTTGCTTGTTAGATAATATGTTATCAGCTCTTCATCGGTGGGATGGAACCTAAACCCAGGAGGAAGCTTTTCCTCCATAATTCTCTCTCTATCTCTGATAATTAATTATAATTAATTGGTATTTAATTAGAAAGAAAAATATTGCAGCAACTAAAGTTATCAATGGAAGAAGATATATATAAAGGCAACTAGACTCCCAAGTATAGTCTTCAGGAAGAAGCAGCAGTATAAATTTATTAAAATCCTGATAATTACAGCTAACACTTTGACAAAGACAGTGCATAGGAACTAATTTACCAGAAGGCCACTATTCCTAATAGCATGATGATGGATGAATGATCAGCTACAAATTCGATTGTCAAACCAAAGCAAAACACACCTATCATCTCTACTGTTGACTATGGGGATGGATGGGATGAGACAAGAAAAGTGTGCACGGATGTGGTATTCTATATATTTGGGGTACATGTATCATGTATGTATCCAAAATTAAATTAATTAATGAGTTGAGTGTATTTTTTTTTTAATCCTCAGTGGCCTTTTAAGCGAGATTAGTTTCGTTCGAGTTTTGTCGGACTTTAAAGAACCCGTGGTAATTTTCCTAATTTGGTTTTTTTCCATTCTCAAAACTCAAACTCGAGACTTTAGTTAAGAGTAGACAAATCTTTTACGCACAATATTATTGGTAACTAAAAAATTGAGTCTTTATTACACCACTTTTCACATTACTATCTAATAAATTTAAGATAAACCATTTTTCTTCTATGAACTTGTCCAACCACCTTCACCTATTCCTACCTACCAAACTAAGGTTTGATATTTATTTGTTATTTTTTTAAAAGAGAAAAAGTTAATTGTAAAGCAAAAATTCCATAATGCAATCTTGGAACATATAATGTTCTTCACTAGCTATACTTGCCAATATCTTATTGTCACTTGTTAAGAACAAGATATTGGCCAAGCGTAAACTAATGGAGTATTGTAGATGCAATATAATTATATATATTCCTACTTAATTTGTTTGGAAATAAACAGACCATACACGCTTTAATGACATTTTTACTCTTCAAAATGTTTTATTTAATCACTTTTTATACTAATTGTTTGTGTAATTTTATATATATATATATATATATATATATATATATATATATATATATATATTTAATTACATCCCTAGCGTAATTAAATAATGACATCACTTAATTTTTTATAAAAAAAAGTGTCACATCAATACTGAAATGACATTTGGTAAGTGTCACACTAACGCATCATGCGACACATGACATTGTGTAATAATGTCGCATGTCACAAGTCACCATGTTGCATGTTATGTAAGTTTTGTGTCACAATAAAAAATAAATATATAAAATAAATATGAGTATAGAAAGTAATTAATTAAATAATTTATATAAGGGTGATTAAATAAAATATTAAAACTAATAGATCGGACCAATTAGCTCCTTTGCAATGTCTCTACAGATAGATCTAGAACAAGAAGTTTAATTTTTGACAAGAAAGGACGGGAATTAATTTATCGTCCGAGTTTGGAAATCACTTTTTTTTCCTTTTCATGCGTGAGGACAAACGACATCAAGATTTATACACATCAAACAATTGTAAGGGTGTTCTTTTTATGGTGGGTTTTAACTTTTTTAACTTAGATCACACGTTCATCTAATTAGTTGTGCGATAAACTACAAAAAGGATCTAACCATGTATAAGTAAGTACCCATTAATTAAACCTTAATTATTATATAATTTTGACTTAACTACTTTTTCATCCTAATTACCTGTATTATTTTTTCTTAATTAAACCTTTATATTTAGAAAATCTCTAATTAATTCTTATGTTTTCAAACCTATAAAAAATATAATAATATCAAATGTGCCATTTTATGTACATATGGATAATAAAAAAATATTTATTTAACGTACACGTGGACCATAATAGCTACATCATCTATAACTCAGTTTTTTTTTTAATTCCCACTTAGTGTTTTTTTCCCCCTATTTTTCGGTGAAAACCTACTAAATTACATATTTCCTAGTTAATAGATATATATCAACGTATTAGAGTGAAATTGTGGAAGTAACGAGGAAGGAGAAGGGAAAAAGGAGAGTATTTCACACTTCTCTCCAACTAATTTGAGATTTTGTACGAAGGCAAAAATATCAAATAGTTTGAAACAGAAAAAGAATGATAATAATATGGAAAGCACCCTGTACTTAAGTTTTTTTTCAGCCTTGATTAATCCGAACTCTTATTATAAGAGTCTCATGCTGGTTTTTGTTTGGACCCATTAAAATTTAGAGTCGGAGTAAGTAATACTATTAAATATTTTAAAATGACTACTTCCTCTAAGGTACGAAACCAAGACCTTAAAGATAGTAAGTTAAAGTCGTGGTCATCTCGACTATGCATCCGTATACCAAGATCAAAGAGTAGTTTCTGCTAAAAAAAACAAAATTAGTGGTTAAAATGGTGACCAACCCACACGACTGCACGAAGGCATGCATTTCTCTTGCATCTGTTCATTGGGTTTATTCTTCAAAAGATTGGTTCAATTTGTCTCGAGAGCCTGCATTAATTTCAATCCTAACTTGCTAGCTCTATATTCTACTACTATGATAATAGTATAGTAGTCTTTGTATTTTAGATTCTAGAAGGGTGGAAATGTACCGGTCGTTCGTCATATTTCATTTTTGGGTTATTAATGGAGTCAATTTTGATATTATTCTCACTTCTACTGGTTTATTTTGCTTTCATTTATTTTATTGGCGGAAGTGAAATTCGAATCTAATTTTTTAATTTTTATGGATATTTTATCACCAACAAACAATTAAAGAATTGCGTGCTCATTTGCTAAAATTAATTTCGTTTCCATTTTCTAATTCCGCCTAATCTCAGCTACACTGCTAGTTGAACTGGTTGAGCAGAGATAATTAATCTATTCGTCATTTGTTGGGACCATATTGATTGGTCATGCATCCACTCCTATCATGTGGTTTATTAAATCCAAAAAGTTCATATTTATTTCTTCCGGAACTTTTTAACTGTCACTTTAAAATAATAGTAAATTTAAAATAATGATCTTTCATCTTATTTTATTCCACATTGTTTCATTTTTATTCATAATTTTCACTCAAATTACCATACCATTATCAAATTGGGTTGATGCATAATTTTTTTTTATCATTTACACAAAATATATATTTCAGAAAAGATAAAATGACAAATATTATAAACAGTAAAAATTTATAGAAAAACGACAGTTAAAAAGTTTGCGAGGCAGTATTAGCTATACAACTCATACGGCGAAAAAATAGTTCAATCGGACCCAACTATCCATATGAGCCGAGCTATGGTTAGACTAGAAATACATATTCTAGCTGGCGGCGCCAAGTCATGAACTAAAAGGTCAACGCGAAAGATCATTAAAAAATCAGGGCTCTTTTTGGCCAAGTCGTTCTTTTAATATTATTTATTTTTACAAAAATCACTATTACTTATTTTATACTATCATCATCAATTAATGCATTCTTTTAATTAATTTGTTCAGTTGGATCAACACCCAAATCGATGGTACAGTAGAAATACATAGAAACCATAAAAATAAATAAAAACAATTATAAAATTATAAATGATTATTGTAATAATAAAAATCTAATATTACAATTAATTAGCAAAATAGATTTCAGAATATCCTCTTATTTATTTTTATATACAAAGTAATTTCAACGTTTTTTCACTAAATGATTTTCTTATGTACGTAATTATTCTATCATCTTTAGTTGATATATTATTTTAATTAATACATGCAAAATAAAATATTAACTTTTAAAAAAAAAAATCATTGTACGTTGTATGAAAAAAATCATTGTACAATGATCATTATACTATCATCATTAGTTGATATATTAATTTAATTAACTAGTTTATCTAATATGTCAATTATATTTAAAAAAATGACTTTTTCATTAGTTTAATCAATATATATATATATATATATATATATATATATAAATAGAGCATTAAAATATATATTCTTTTAAGAAATAACTTCTTTCATTTTTTTTTCCATAATATCATTGGTAATTTTATTTTCTACGATTGCTATATTTTCATCGGGTGATATATTAATTTAATTAATTAGTTTAATTAATAATAGAGTAAACTATATAGAAACTATGTAGCTTGTAATGCTGCACTTAATCTTTTATAGTTTATAAAAATTACAATTTAAACCTTTATAGTTGTTAACAAATTAAAAAAATATGAAAATATAACAAATATGAAATAATCCACTTTACTGGAAAAAATGAAAAAATAAATAAAATATATTTTAAAAATATTTAAAAAGAACAAATTGAAAAAGAAATTGTAAATAAAATTTAAACTAATTTTTTTCATCGTCTTAGGTTCTACTATTTTTATTTCATTTTTTACTACATTTATAAAATTTTAATATTTTTTATTATTTTATTTAAATTTTTTAACTATTATAAAAGTTAAAAAATTACGACTTGTAGGAAAAATTAGGTAAAATTTAATATTTTTTAACTATAGCTTTAACATCGAAGCTTTTAAACCATAAGTGTAATGTTTGCAAAATATGAGTTTTTTCTTTTCTTTTACGTAGTGTATCCAAGTAGAATATTAAATTACTTATTTTCGTAAGAAAAACATTCCGACTCCGGTCCGGTTCAGAACACTCGTTCTTACCCTGTTCTTCTGCTCCAGCTTTCCTTGAACCCTGTTTGGACTTGGAGACCTGGACAGCAAAACCCTTGAAGAAGACAAGAAGCGCCTCCGTTCTTCCACCACCATGCAACACCAGCACCGCCATCTCCTCCTACAGGTATTGGATAATGATATTAATAACAGCGATGATAAATAGTTTTGATCTGAAATTGAAGGCTTAATTTACCCCTTACCATGCCCCTTATCCAATCAATCCGCTGGCCCTGTCCAGTCCCATTTGCTCCATTTTCCAATCCTAAACTTTCCTCCTCCTCCTCCTGCACAAACCATCATTTCTTGAATGCCCATACCCGTCTTTCTATCCACAAATCAAAACGAGATGGTCGTTTCACTGGGCTCTTCATCAGGGCAGCTGCCGCTGGAACCGATCATTATTCCACTTTGAATCTCCGCCGGAACGCCTCTTTGCAAGAAATCAAATCCTCTTACCGAAGGCTTGCCCGTAAGGTACGCAATTTTTTAGTATGCTTCCATTTCTGCAATCTTCATTGTATAGAATGTGCCGCATTGTTTCTTGTTCATGTCTCCTCGTTTATGCCTTATGTGTTGTGTTTTGAACAGTATCATCCAGACCTCAATAAGGGACCAGGGGCAGAAGATAAGTTCAAAGAGATCAGTGCTGCATATGAGGTAGCCCATCTTCGCCACTCTTTTTATCTCTACCCAGGATGATAGCTTACTTGTGCTTTTGATGCTTAATTGGGAATTTCATTCCTTCCCGTCATTTCTACAGTTCAGTCAGCCTTACCGTGGATTCCAGTTACATCTTTCCTCTTCCTTCTCTTGTGTGTTAACTAGGAGTTCATGTAGGTGCTCTCAGATAATGAGAAAAGATCTTTATATGATTGCTTCGGAGAGGCAGGTTTACAAGGGGAAGGGCCAGGTGTTGGCTCAGGCTGGGTAAGATCATAATCAACTTCATGTCTTTCTCAAACATTCAAACTCTCATATTCAAACATTCAGAAGAAAGCCTGGGGATGTCGAAATTCTGGTAATACTTTGGTATACTAATCTAGTACTTTTGTTTCTGTAAGCTTATCATTTTTATTGTTCCCAGGTTGATCCTTCTGACATATTTAATACGTTCGTTGGGGGATCAAATGCGTTTTTTGGAGATGAAGCCTTTAACTTCAATATGAAAAATATGAGCACCCAGGATCTTGACATACGGTAATGATCTAGGTTGCTCTTTAGTTACTAATGCATTTTTCTTTTTAATTTAACCAATCTATAGAAGCATAAACATTTAAACTTATTAGTCACAACATGAAGTTGTAGAACGTGGTTGAACACAAAATGTTGTGACCGTAAAGGTATGGCAAAAGCATTTCGGTATCGTGCTTGGCAGATAAAGCATGTTATTTTGCGCCTCTGAAGATTAACATCTTCCTCAAGGTTAGCTTCGAGTCTATATCATTTTACACTGATATTGGATGTGTTTATCTGCATATATACTCAAACTGACCGTGAAAATATACTATGAAAACATAGTTGGTGCATTTCCTTGCTTATGAGACCAGGGAAAAGATGTAAACCAAATTTAGCTGTGAGAATACCTTAGAAGGGAAAGACTAAGTACAATTGTGGTGTTTAGGTGGTACCACTTTCTGATGCTGGGGATCATGGGAGAGTTTGTTTAAATGAATTGGAGGTGTCAAAACAGCACTCCCTTTGTTCCTTTTGCTTCACATACATAAGGAATAAGATAAAGATTTAGATAATTTGAGCCTTAGATCAAATAACGGCTCTAAAATGAAGCAGCATGTGCACCCTCAGTGGTGACTCTGGCAAATTAGACTGATGATGCTCTATGGTAGCTGGTGCCACGCAACACTAAAAGCCAATCTGAAATTTTCACTATAGTCTCTAACACATTGAGCAAGGCATCATGGCTTTGAAATAAAGAAAAGAAAAGCAGGAAATTGGACCCGAGTTTTGGATCATTTTCTTTTTCACCCTGAAAGTAATCTTCTAATCTTTGACATTTAATGTTTTATCTTTTAGAAAGAAAAAAACTATTGTGTTGTCACATTTGTACCATGTTATGTACATGTGGTGCTTATGGTTAAGTGGCAATATAATTGATGAAAGAAAACAGTGGTGGTCTTGAAAATGTTATGGAGGTAACGGTATGAGCTATTGTGTTGTAATGGTCTGTTGTGGCATAGTGATGTAAAGTGGGCTTAGGGAAAACCAAATTGCATAAAAAATAGGCTAAATTAACATAGACTAAAGTGATTTAAAAAAAAAAAACATAGACTAAAGTGGGAACAAAATGCGGTAGGGTTTCTTTAAACCTCTAATCTTCATAATAAGTTGATAAATAATGTGAGAATTATAGTCCTTCACCCCCCATCTATATAGGTCTGGGTAGCAATTCAGATTATTCCAGAGATTTCAGTAATTCCTAAATACCCCTGTCTTAATCCTTATTTTAAGTGGTTTTTGACTGTAGTCTTAGCTATTTACTAGCCTACAGGATGAGTGATTGGACCAAAAAAGAAAAAAAGTACAGGATGAGTGTTGGCTTTTCTAGTTTAAAATTTATCTTCCTTAAACTGCAGGTATGATCTGTATTTGAGCTTGGAAGAATCAGTTTTTGGTGGGGAACACAACATTGCAGTTTCTTCTTTTGAGACATGCAATCTCTGTGGTGGGACGGGTGCAAAATCTCGTAGTTGCATAAGATCATGCATTGACTGTGGAGGTAGAGGAGGGGTAATGAAAACTCAAAGAACACCATTTGGAATGATGTCACAGGTAAGTTATTTACAAATGTTTGCCAGTCACATCAATATTTTATGCAAATTTTAAAGTTTTATGGTGTATGGCATCAGAAAATACGCTAAATTAACATATTTTAAAGTTTTTTATGGTGTATGGCACCTCTTGTCGTGGCATTACCATGTACCCTCTATGATCTAATTGATTCTGACAGCTGTTGGGAGTTGCAATGGTGTATGACATCCACGTAGTTGTTCAGTTTTACAAAAATAATGAAAAAATATTTTTGGTCTCTATTCAATTGGAATTGAAGAAGGAATTTTATTATTTTGCAATAATATTTAACAAATATGACAAATTAGATATGAATTATTTTATACCAATAGAAAATTGGATATATTACTTTGAATAAATCTCAACCACCCATATTGCTAATTAAATATCCTTATTTAATAGTTGAAATCAATTGATTATGTACATAATTTTTTTTTATAAAAAATAAAAAATGAAAATTCTGATAGATTACTTGCTCATCTTATAAAATAATTTGGACTGACTAAAACAAATAAAACAAATTAGTTGGATTTTTAATGCACCTTAGATAATGAATTAAATTTTTATTTGAAAAATACCAATTAGGTGAAATTCTTTTTTCATGCTGTTGTTAATTACAATACTTAAAAACCAAAATAAGGATAGATTCGCTGCTAAAATACTTTTTATAGATGAATAAAAATGAAATAAGATTACTTTTCCACAAGCATAGTATTAAATAATTTAGAAATCCTACGCATGTACTCTAGAAATGTTTCTCTGCAATCCTGTTTATATCATTACAGAATTCCATGTCATATTTGCTTGTGCCACAGAAACATAAATGCTTTTCGGTAATTTCTAATTTTCTAAATTAAATTATTTTTTACTAGATTCTTACAAATTCATAATGCTACTTGATCAATTTTTTAGGCTTAATTGATTTTTTTTTTATGGAATAGGGGTTCAGCAGCAAAAATATCAAATTGTTAATGATACGCTTTAGTCCTGATTCTCTCTCAGTACATGCCACAAGTAACATGGCATTGAAGTGGAGGTGATGTTTAGTCTAAATTGTTGACTTGGACTTTTCTCTTTGGTAAGAAATGTGCCTTGTTAACTTTGAACAAAATAAAGGATGAAAAAGGTTCATATTGGTATAAAGAATGTGATTATAGAGGCTGCATAAGGATGAAACTTGTTGGGATAAAATGTAGTCAACTGAAACAAGGAGCGTTTCTGTATTGTTGAAATTTCAAGCCCACAAGAGCTGGATGGGAAGAGAATATGTTTTGTTTTGAGGATTCTAAAGTCCACTATATTCCAGTGATCTAAATGACAGAACCGTTGGAAATCTTCATAAGATGCTAAATTCTTCCTCCTCAAAACTCACTAAGAGCATCGATAGCGAAATCCTCAATCCTAGCCACAATGTGTAAAAAATCTGTTCCACATCTCAACCTACTACATACTAGAAGAGAAGATGATTCCATGAAGATGTTTTCACTTGAAAAATTTCTAAGACGACAACAAAATTATGTAACCTTTGTTTAGGGCCTCTCCTCACATCAACTGTCTAATAACAATCATTTACTGTTGGGTCCCATAGTTCATACTGTTTAAAACAGTTTTATCTGTGCTACAACCAAAACCAAAAAGTATTACCTGGTATGCTTCATTTACACAAAGTGCTCCTGTTTTTTTTTTTCTCCATTAGAACTGTCTTTTATTCTTGACAATTATGCATTGACTATAATCTGTCCGCAATGAGTTCATGAAGAACATCTGTCCATGCATTGTATTGCACGATTATGAATTTAATGTACGGTGTTTTCTTAGGTATCCACTTGCTCAAAATGCCATGGTGAAGGCAAGATAATAACTGACCACTGTCAAAAATGTAGTGGCAATGGTAAGCTAAGGTCAAAGAGAAGTATGAAAGTGGTTATTCCACCTGGTGTTAGCGATGGAGCTACTATGCAAATTCAAGGAGATGGTAATATTGATGAGAAAAGGTGTGCAATTGACTGAAGGTTGTGTCAAATGTTTTACAGTAATAGTTAAAATTGGATATGCAGGCACGTGTTTAGTTGAAATGAGAAACCTTATACCAGAAGAGGCATAATGCAATTCATCAACTCTCTTACGTTTCCATTTTTTACCTTAGCTCTTGCCATAACTTTTGTATTGCTTTTGTCAATTTTTGTTATTGTCTTCCAAATCATTGGGTTTTTCTTTTGTTTTCTATTGTTTTGCTAACTTAGAAGTTGAAACCAAACCCTTCACAAAACATAGCTTGTCTAAGCCTTTATGCTAAACAAAGCAATTCCAGCCTTCTTTTTCTTGGCCTGTAAGAAATATTTATTAATTTATTCAATGTATGATTTGTTTGTAGGAAAGAGCAAAACTTCTATGACATTTAGTTGAGGACCAGTGCCGATGCTAATGTTTTTCTTGAAAAAATGTCTATTGTTTACTAATTAATCTGAAATTGCTAAATGAAAAATGATTATATCAGTTTTCAGATATAGAGTTCATGAGCAGGTTAACGTAGATGTGCTAGTATTTCTAGTATAATTTAATTTAATAAAAAAAAAAGAAACACTAAGAAAAATTTAAAAAGTAGAAAATCTATTCTCCCACTAGGGGTTGGATTGTATTTTCCAACTTTTCCTTGGTTTGTTTTGAAGCAGCACTGGTATACTATAGGACTTGCTCTAGTAAATGTTTGAGACCATACAAACCAGACTCTGACTGAACCAAGAATAGATGATTGAAGCATACAAATCTGTATCCAGTACAGATTGAATATATACAAAGACTAAACTTCGAGGGATGAACCATAAATATTGATTTCAAATCCTTCAAAGTTAAAAGAAAAGAAAAAAAAATACTTTTTTCTGGTCTTGCTTGCAAAAGTTAGTGAATTAGATGGTCTTATGATATTTTACAGGGACTCATTGAAGATGTAAGAAATGCTCAATGAGGACAAAATTTCCCTATAAGTTCATTTTTTTCCAGATCTACTAGTATGTTCTGTGGGACTGTTTTGCTAGGAATATTATAATAATACCGGCTATAGAGTTCGAAACATACTGCTTTTGAAATTTTTTAAGCAGCATTGGCATGAGTTTTTAATTTTTGTGGTAATAGATATACTATGTAAAGATAATGGATGACATCCAAATCGTGGTATCCTTATACATATCAGTTCTCCCAAGTGGCTAAATTTTGTCCATGTTTTATGGTGTGCTTGGATGTTTCTGGATGGGTATGAATCCTAAAAGATTAATATTTGTTTATTTTTTGCCAGGGGCATTGCTGGTGATCTATTTATAACACTCCATATCAATGGAAAACGTGGAATTTGGAGGGACGGTCTTAATCTTTACTCAAAGATCAATATCGATTACACGGAAGCTATATTGGGGACTGTAATAAAGGTACTATAAAGCTACCTATTAGTTTAGACACAAAGGAACTCCGAGAATTTATTCTTTACGGAGAAATAATTTACTCTATTTGAATTCTTACTTCCATGGTGAGTCAGTGGTCTAACTCCTGTTTATGGCGTGATTCGCCAACAAAAAATAAACCTATAAATCTCCACCTGGTGCTTACAGGAAAAATTTATGCTGGTAGAATTCTGATTGACGATTGCTGCTTTTAAGCAATATAGAAAGGATAAAAAGTATGTTAAAAAAAAGGGTAAAAAGAAAGGAGTTTGTTGTGCTACTGGGACTACGCAGCTATATTTTCTTAAGCTGTGCATTCTAAATATCTGTATCCCCTTTTATTCAATTACCTGATATTTTGGACATTCTCTGGATTTCTCACAATTCTGAAATGTGGAATGGCCTTGACATGTGCAAGACCCCTTCAGATAACTACAACCAATGGGCATTTGGATGCCTTACTGTGTAACTCATTTCTTATAACATCTGACTAACTTCAGGTGGATACTGTTGAGGGTTTGAAAGATCTTCAGATTCCTCCTGGGGTTCAGCTTGGTGATGCAGTAATGTTGTCGCAGATGGGGGTTCCAGACATTAATAAACCTTCTGTTCGAGGTGATCATCACTTCATTGTGAATGTCATGATCCCTAAAGAAATAAGGTCAGTAGCTAATTGCATCTAGACTCCATATCTGTATCATTTTATTAAAGTTTTGTTTGTACAAAAAGTGTTGTGCTGACCTTGTTAAATTTCAATACTAACGTTTGGTTAAAAGAATCAGAGAACTTCTTAGTTGACATGGTCTGTGTTCCGTAATTTTATGATTGATAAATGCAGGCTCGGTTTTTATGATGAGTTGCGATGGTCTACCAATGTAGTTATCTAGTTTACTGGACTGAGTCCATGTGAGAGTCTCTATTAATGTTAGACTGTTGGTTCTTGTGTAGTATACTTTTTGGTCTTGTGCTCAATATTTGGACAACTACGTATTTCTGAAGGGTCAATTCGATGCTACTGGGATGTCATTTGTGTGTGGGAAAATAATATTTGTTTAAGAACAGTGAAAAGGACTAACCCTCTACTTAAAGTTAATGAACAAAAATAAAAATAAAAACCACTTCATTAATGTTGCTTCTGCATTGGCTTGGCCCCTTAATTTCCGATTTTGTTTGCTTGTGCTCTTTCGCAGTTATGCTTTCATTTGCTTGTAATCCCTTATCTTGTAGGCTTCTTGTTTTTTATATAATTGACCTTAATTTTATTGTGGCGGCAGCAACAAGGAAAAGGCACTTGTTGAGGAATTAGCTTCACTAAAGTCTTGCGGTAATGACCCTGTGATTTTCTAGAACGTCTCTGGTATTATCATGGCTGCTATTCTCTTCTGTTGAACTTACTAGTATGAAATACTTGCATGATGGTACTATGGTATGTTGTGATGTGCTTTGGCTCATGCTGTTATGTCAAGAATTGAAAATGTTTTTAATTTGGATATGTCGAGGATGCAGAAAGGATATGCATTATTTATATAATAGCACTTGGAGTAGAATGTTTTCTCCATATAAATCGTTAATATGTTTCAGGGCCCATTTTGTAAACTAAAAATAGAGGTGGGACTGGGATGGTTGGGAAGTGGGGAGGCAAAATACAAAGCAGACCTCAGGGTCTCTCATATAACGGATGTGTATTTTGTTGTTGAATTCCAAATGCTCCCATAGCTGAAAAAATTCTTCCTACTTACACAAATGTAGTTTATTGCTCAATAATCTTGTAGTAAGAAATATCCATTCAATGTACTGATGAATGGTTACTGCGGAGCTAGAAGTTATTCAGACTTAGTACCCTTTTTTATTTATTTGAAATTTTGAACTGCACTCTTTTTAGGGATATCTAAAAGCAGAATCGACAAAGATCAGGCCGGAGATGCAAGTAATCAGGCTTCTGCTCACGGGATCAAACCTGCTTCTTTGTGGAACTCAATAAGTGACTTCTTGAGGTATATTTCAGAGATTTCCCATCTTGTCGTAACCTTAATTCTTCTAAAAGGTTTAATGGTTAGAACTTAGTACCATCCATCATTTCTCTAAAAATGAAAATAGTATCAATTTAAGGTTGTCAAAATTTTAAAATACATGCCAAAATATGTCCTTATTTACATTATCAAAATATTATTTGTTAATTAGTTTTAATGATTTACCAAATCTACTTTCACTATTTTAGTATCTTATTGAAATGAAGGCATGGTAATAGAATGCTTACTTATTGAAATCCCAGATACTAAGATAAGAAGGTCATGTGCATTTTGGTGTTAAGGTTTACGTTCATAAACTAGCAGGATGGCTGATGATTGCTATGACAATTGACAAACCTAGGGATCCATCTTGATTGACAACATTAAATTTCTACCAACCACTTTTTTTTTGGAATGTTGAGAAAATCTGTATTATTTTTGTAGTAATGCACTGTTATCATTCTTATTCTGTTCATCCGCCTCTTTAACCGTCATTTCCGATTGCAGGTGGAGACAGCCTGGAGAAAGATTTGCATCCGTTACCATGGGGAGGCCTTTGTTGATGTGTAGGTCTAGCAAACCACATTCTTCTCTCATCATTTCTATGATTACCGTCTTTGTAATAACTTGGGTTTTGACCTTGTTCCGTAAAACCAGTAGAAACGTTTACTGTGTAAAAATGACTGAAAAGGAGTGATTTTTACATGGGGTAAACCTGAAGAGTATTTATAGAGTATAGATTTGATATTGCTTTTGCTTTTGAATTCTTTTATTACGTATATACAAACGAGTTGAGTATTCAGGGAAGAAGGTTGCGTGTGATGCAGTAATTATCTAGCTAGTCCTGACTCCTCAGCGGATACAAACTTTATGGAGAAGGTAAGGATAAAAGGCAAGAAACGCATCAGTCAAACGCTCTTTATTTCATTGTAGGCAAAGAATACATGTTTATATATACAGATGAACTGATAGAGAGTTGTTCTAGTTTAATTAGAAATTTTAAGTTCGAATTCTAAGTATGTAATTATGTTAAAATTTGCGAGGAAGAGCTTTATCGCCCTTCAAGTTTTTGCTCGGCTCAAGCCCGAAGTAGTCGGCACTCGATACAATAACTGGATTACTGTTTTGATAAAAAAATAAAAAAATACATATATAACAAGCTCCAATTTCTTCAGGAGATCACTATCTTTTAATTTAATACTAGCATATATCATGAAGTAGAAGCCATACAAAGTCTTAATTTTTCTGTCTTTCAGATGCGCGTCACACGGTTTTGGTCTCTTCTTTTCATCCTTTATTTTTTTTACAGATTATATGATGATGCCCTTTGTTTTGTTTGGGTTGACCATCTTTATTCTACCTCTATTATGAGAAACCAAATTTGGTTACTTAATTGGTTTCATCTATCAGTCACCATCACTTATTTATTTTACTGTCCTCCAACTTACTTGGTAGAGTTGATTCTAGAACTAGAAGTCTAGAATAGAGTGAGACCAAAACGGGTTGTAGGGTGGGTAGATTGAACCGGACCCAATAAATTCGACGGAACCTGAAATCCTTTGACCCGACCCGAATCGAGCCAAACTTAAGTGAATGGGTTGTTGTTTGACTAAAGCTAAAAAAAATGAAACCATCGGAACCAAAAAAATTGAGTATCCCGAAATATGGATAAACTAATACCCCCATTTTCATGTACAAAGCAAACTAAGTGCTTGACACATTTAATGATTGAAGTTTAAAAACCGAACTTAAACCGAAATAGTTGATTTATGATCAGGTGACAAGTGAACCAGATCCAACCCAAACATAAACGTACTATTTTTATTTATCGTTCAGTTAGAGATGAGAAAGAACCGACCAAAACTAAAACCAAATCAAGTTGAAGCAACCCTGACTTGTCTGACAAATGTTTATGATGGGAAAATACATATTTCTTCAAATTCAAATTTAATTCAAATTTCGAGCTCCACACGGCCACGATGACTACTAATTTTGGTCTCAAGTAAAAGCAATAAATTGTATGAACTAAGCGGTTTTGTGTAAATTACCCGGTTCGTGAGGATGTTCTTCATCGTATTTGACACGAACACGAACTCCGCATGGCAGGACGCAATATTAGTCTCAAGCAAAAAAAATTATATTGCATGAACTGAGCGGTTTTATGTAAACTGCCGGTTTGTCTGGTCAAATCCAAATCGAACCACTTTTATTATGATTTTTGGTTTTCTCGATCAATCTGATCTAATTTTTATAAATATGGTTAGTATTAAAACTTGTTGTGTTCTAAATTACACGGCTGCAGTCAGTAGCGAATTCAAGAAATTTTGTTAATGAGGGCAAATAATTTCTATTAAAACTTAAAGTTGTTTTTTTTTTCACTTTCATATAAATCACTCAACTCCAAACTAAACTAAAAAATAGTTGTGCCAAATGAAACAATAGATTAATATAGCATAAAAAATTGAATCATGAACTCTTAAAGTTCTCCTCAGTTCTTCATCACTAGACCAAGAAGATTTTTTCTGAAAAAAAATTAAAAAATAAGAGGCTATGCACATTAGGGTTTGATGGAATCTTTTATAATTATATCATACTTAAGTTTTCACCATTCGGGGAAAAAGTTAGTAGAGATTGTTGGTGTTTAGAAAGCTACGTTACTACTTTATTAATTTATCAATTCGCAATAAAAAAATATTAAAATTGATTAAATAACTTAAGGTAGCGTTTGATTTACGGAATGTTATTTTGCCCATTGGAATCATTATTCGAGTGATACCCGAGAGAGTGCTTGAGAGGAATGTTAGTTTTTTTTATTTGGTTGAGATTTAAGATTTTTGAAAAAGTAATATTATTGTATTTGTTTTGTACTTGGTAATTCTCAAGAAAAGTAAGAAAAATGACTACTTTATCATTTTCTATATTTATGTCTTTGTTATCTTGTTATATGTCTAATTATTCTTTTTTATATATATTTTATCATGGACTTTGTTTTTATTTAGTTGTATATTTTTTAACAATTAAAATATCAAATGTGTTTTCAAATTCTTTATTATTATAAGGGGTTGGTTGATGAGTGGATTAATAAATTTAGTTTTATGAATATTTTTTATCCAACCTTCAGAATATATATTTTTATCAAACTTAAAAAATATTTAAAAAATAATCTGCAATTTAAAAAATATATCATAAATTTTAAATCAAATTAAATAATGTACCAAAACTTTAAAAAATAATCTTAAACATATAAAAAGGAAAATTTTAGAAAATTTTTAAAAATTATATATTAAAAAATATGAAACTAACAAAATAACACATAAATACAAAAAAAGAAGTGTAAAAAAAATTAATAAAAAATGGAAACTATTTTTTTTCTTTCTTAGAATAAAGCTAGTATGAGAGGACAAATATGTAATTTAAGTAATAAATTAGCTTTCCTTACATCAAAGAATCACTCTCCCATCCCCTCGCCAATGAATCACTTTCCCCTATTTTTGGCAAAGTCAAGTGGGTCAAGGAAAATTGAATTCCGGAGGAGAGTGATTTCTTATCGCAACCAAACGCAATAAAGCTCAAAATTTCAGATTTTCGAGTCACTTTCCTCCCTGATTCCGCTAACCAAACACAGCATAAACATTAACTTTTTTATTAATATATGACTATTTTAACTATTTTATTTTCACAATAACAAAAAATTATTCATATTATATTTATTTATTGTATAACAATTTTTTTAAACTCTTCTTTATCAATTACATTTTATGGAGTTATTTTTTCTGAGTGAAAATTCTAGATATCTTATAAACACATCTATTTAAATTAAAGAAAAAAATAATTATTTCAAAGTGTTAATTTATAGGAAATAAATTAAAATACCAATTGATATTATTGGTTTACCTATGCATGGGTCTTTTTATTTGGTAATGTTCGACAATTCCCACCTTCTTTCACTCTCTTCGCCCCCCAACTTACTGATATCTTTGTCGATATCGGACGTGAAAAAAAACTAAAATTATTAGAAGAAAAATATAATAAATATGAAATACCTACAATAGTTAAAAAATGATTTTTTATGAATTTTATTTTGACTTTTCCTTTTTTATATTTTTATATTTTCTTTGTTAATTTCTTTAATTTCTTCACTCACGTAGACCCTTACATGTTTGTTATATTTTTATTCAAGTTTTAATAATTTCTAACCATTAGAAAAGTAATAAAATGCAGCTTTTAAGAAACTATGGTTGATAAAAAAAAAATTATATAAAGTTGTGTAAATATATGAATCTATTACAAATCATTACTATTATAATTGCCCGCCATGCATTTTAATATATTGAAAATTTTGAATAATATCTTCAATATCAACAAAAGTAAATAGAATTTGGATGGCCGTACCTTTCTTTTTATTATTATTTTAAATAAATTTGTTGTTATATTATTTATTATTATTATAAAGTTTAAATTACATTCTTCATCGTGAATTGAACTTATAATCATTATTATAAAGTTTAAATTACATTTTATCGGTGAATTGAACTTATAATCTAATTCATAAAAAAAGCATGCGCTTATAACTAATTGCACTCAATTTTATTTTTTAGGCATTAAACTTATATAATTACTCGTCCTAATAGTTTTTTTAGTAGGGTCAATGAATAAACTAAATGGTTCATATTAGAATACATAATAAATATATACAAGTAATAATTTATTTATTCATCTTAGTAGGTGCAATTGCAGCCGAAATTAATACATATATTCATCAATTAAACTACGATTAAACTATAATTAAACTACAATTTCATAATCTTAATATTGCAAGTCCATACCGTTGGGTTATACTTGGTTAATTCTTCAGGATGTGTTTTCAATAACCTAATATATCTCACGTTGTTTTTCTCCAAGTGTGAGACAGTTATAATGTGCTGGCGCATGA
This sequence comes from Viola odorata, assembly GCA_963691705.1. Taxonomy (NCBI): domain Eukaryota; kingdom Viridiplantae; phylum Streptophyta; class Magnoliopsida; order Malpighiales; family Violaceae; genus Viola; species Viola odorata. The sequence continues at coordinate 33,003,535 of OY829546.1, forward strand.
ATTAACTAAATTTAGTTTAAATTTAGTTTAATTTTCAGTTTAGAAAATATTTAAATAAGGTATGGCCCGCACCTTTAATATTGAATGATTTATTTTAATTGATCTTTCCTTAAATAATAATAATAATAATAATAATAATAATAATAATAATAGATTCTCTGCTGTTAAATGTAAAACTGCCAACAAGTGAAGTACCTGAGAAAGACATTAATTTGTTTAGCAAATTCCTTGGTATTAGACCCATCCATGATGTCCCAATAGGGAAAACCTCATTAATGTGCATGAGAAAGACATCAATCCAAACAGTTCATTCGATTTATGCCTTGATTGTCCCTACCAACCACGAACATTAATACGGACATAAATACGACACGAATATTAATACTGCGATGTGGAAAAATTGAAAATCATAAAATATTGACAATATATATCGTGTAAAAATACCATTCACAACAATAATAATGAAAAAAAAGTTTCAATTATATCTCTAAGGATAATGTAATCAAAACGTCAATTTCAAATTAAGTTTAATTTTATAAATATTTTTAGTAACTATAATTTACGCTAAACATATCTTTGATAACAATAATTGCTTAGAATTATGACAAAAAAATAAGACATAGGAGGTAATAAATCGACACATAATGTATAGGTGTCCGTCGAATAAAGATGTCAAGAAAAAAAAAATGAAGTCTCCATAATACTATATCCTATTTTTAAATTTCCATTGCGCACATACATATATATGATATTATTATGACCATTATTAAAATTTAAAAGGTTCTATGTATCAAAGCAAACTACAGGACACGATAGACATTCTGAAGCAAAAAATGGACAAATTTGAACAATAAAAAGGATCACCATTGTCATCAACTTAAAGCCAACAACCAAAGTGCACATAAACACCTTTCTTTTCCTTTCCTTTCTTTTCTTTCCTTTTCTTTCCTTTTCTTTCCTTGGTGGTAGCAGATTTTGCTTTGCAATTTCAAAGTTTCTCACTTGCTAGCTAGAGAAACTCACTTTGGTAACACCAAAACATATCATGATATGCTCACCAGAAACTCTGCATAACCTCTTCTACAACATCTCAACCTCCTCCTTCCTCCTCCTCCTCTTCCTCCACTTCTCCTCCACTTTACTCCTCAACCTCCTCAACTTCATCGGCAGCTATCCAATCATCCAAAGGTTTTCTTCCTTAATCAATTAATGACACATCTCCTGTTCGAAGCAGGACATCATGTACATGTGTAGCTAACCCTGTTCTTTGTTTTCTGTCTTTTTTTCATTGCAGAAATCAAAATGGATATGAGTATAACTTGCTCTCTGATGAAGAGGAGGAGGAGGAGGAAGAGCAAGGAGAAGAGATTAGAAATGCTACTAACTACTTGTATCCGGACGAATACCTTATGCCAGACCTGATTCATAGACATAAAGATCATGTTCAAGAAGAGTTCATCATGAACCAAACTGATGATGATGAGCCAGAGGCAGTTGACGAAGAAACAGATGATAGTTTCGCTAGCGACGAACAACTTTCGAATCTTGCCTCAGAAGGTTCGGAATCTGAACATGATGATGTTGATGAAGAAGAAGTGATGCAAACGTGTGATGCGGCTGATCCTGCAGATCGTGATCCTTTCTCGAACCGCCTCGGACCCACCTCCCCAATCTCCATACACTTACGCAAAAGTGTTTTGGTAGACAGTGACGGAAACTGTGGAGGTACCACTACTAATAGTATCATCACAAGTTTGTTACATTGCTTCTCACATGTTGTCCTAACATTTCAAGATTTTGCATCAATTAAGAAAACTCAAAACAAGAAAGCTTAAAAGTACTAATTGTCTTGTCCTCTTTAATTAATTCTTTTTCTCTGATTAAGCAGAAGATTATGTGAACCAATTAGGCAGTGAAATCAAGAAGGTGGAGACAAATTTCTCAGGAGATGAAAATTTTCTGATTTTTGCGCCAGCGCAATTGGAGTCCAAGAAGAGGATTCAAGTTCAAGAAAAATTAGATGAGGAAGATATTTTTGGTGATTCTTGCACAGTTGGTTCCACTTCTAAGAGTTCATCTGAATGGAGAAGTTCAATTAAGGATTCCGGAACCGAAGACCCATTCTCTTCTTCATCAAGAAGGAGCTGCCCCAGATGGGAATCCTACACAGTTTTCCAAAAATATGATGAAGAGATGATGTTCTTGGATAGAATTAGTGCTCAAAAGCTTCATGAAACAGGTAAGTTTTACTTGATTTCCACACATCAAATCTTGATAAACTATCATTATAATCTTTCTTTTTTGTTTTTTCTTTCAGAGTCACTTAGGTCCATCAAAGTGTGTCCAAGATCAATTTCGGATAGAATTGTTCATAAGTTTTCTATCATAAACAAGCGGCCTGCCGATATCCGACAGAACCCGTATCATGAGCTAGAATCTACATATGTTGCTCAGATTTGTCTAACATGGGAAGCTCTAAATTGGAACTACAAGAATTTCCAGACGAAAAGGGTTAAGGTTTCGCAGCACCAACTCGATCCTGGTTGTCCTGCTCACATTGCTCAGCAGTTCCAACAATTCCAGGTTCTTTTGCAACGGTATGTAGAAAATGAGCCTTATGAACAAGGCAGGAGACCTGAAGTTTATGCCAGGATGAGGCTTTTATTACCAAAGTTACTTCTAGTTCCAGAATATCGAGGTATGCACTATTTTCCTTTTTTCTGATTAATCTAGCATATTCAGGATCTAATTAATTAATGTATTTGTTTTTCTTTGTCTCTTTTTGATTTTCATTAAAGATTCTGAAGACGATCAGAAAGAAGAAGGTTTTGTCTCAAAAATTTCAAAAGATTCATTTCTTATGATAATGGAAGATGGCATTCAAACATTCATGAATTTTCTCGAGGCTGATAAGGAGAAACCCTGTCAGATTCTGAAATCTCTCTTTAAAAGAAATCGACGAGGCTCGGTTGATCCTGTTCTTCTCAATCTGATGAAGAAAGTTAACAAGAAAGTAAACTTCAATTATATGACCACCCCATTCTCCAATTTTAATTTTTTTTTCATATTATCATTTACGACCGCTAGGTCAACCCAGAAACTGTTGCTTTTTGTTCATTTCTTTTCTAATGGATTTGCAGAAGAAGATGAAGCTCAAAGATCTTCGCCGCGCCGGTTCTTGCCTGAGGGGAAGGAAATTGAAGGTGGAGGAAGAGATGGAAATATTGATGGGACTGATTGACCTAAAGCTGGTGTCAAGGTTACTGAGAATGGCAGACATAACTGAGCAGCAACTGCACTGGTGTGAGGAGAAGATGAGCAAAGTGAGAATAGTGAATGGGAAACTTCAAAGAGATACCTCACCACTTTTCTTCCCTGCACATTGACACCCCACACACATCCATACCATCATGGTGCTTGATGACTAGATCAATGTATGATGAATATCCAAGGGACCCTTTTTGTAAATACTGTATAAAAAGAGGAAGAAGAACAAGGTGGGCCCTACAAATCAAAGTGAGTTCATGTGGGTGACATGGATTTCTGAGATATGGAATCCATGAAAGAAGAGTAAAGTGAGAGAGATGGGGATGAAAGGCTTTGAACATTGAAAGTGAAAGAGCAGAGACAAAGCAAGGAACATCAAAGATAAGACAAGGTAGCTTTAGTTTACTTTAGCTTTTTTAATTAGGGTTTATCTATAAGGGATACTTTAGTTGAATCTAAAGCAGAGAGAAGGAGCAAAGGTGGTGGTGTTGTTACACATGCAATTAGCAGTGGAATAAAAAGGTAGCACATGCTACACTCAAAGAATTATTGTAGGGGTAAAAAGGGGAAAATAAAAATTACAATAAACATTGATTTTGTATTCGACTAATTAAGATCGGTGTTAGAGAAACTAACATTTTTCCTAACTTTGTTACTTAAATAACTTAATAAGGAAGTGATCGACCCGATCGATCAATCTGTTACGGCATCCGTTAGTAGAAGACTTAAAACCTTTCTACTTTCTAAAGTGTTTGTGTCCTAATTGTTTGTTATGATATGTCTATGTTTTCTGGGGATTTTTGGAATGAGGTACAATAATCCTAATCACATTAGGACAGATTAACATACAACTAAAATCTTAATTATTATAAAATAAAAATACATAAAAAATACAATTCCAGTCCCATTAGGATTTACTATTAGACATTAACTTGGATTTGAGACTGTCTAAATCAACCCTAATCGTTTCAACTTTATACCTGACAACCCTAACAAAGGGATGACAATTGGGCGGGTATGGCTATGTTAAAGCGGGTATGAGCGAGTATGGGTAAATATCCAACTCATACCCGCAACTAAATATCCATTATTATCCATACCCAATATACCCAATACCCAATTGGGTATATAATGGATATCCAATTACACTTACTTATTTATTATTTAACTTAATAAAATTATTTCACCAAATTTTTATTTTTTTATAATTAAGTAAAAATTTACTATAATTTTATTTTTTTTATATTTTTTTTATAGCATCATATTTCGGAAAACCCATTTATAAAAAATTTAAGAAAAATATGAAAAGTGGATGTCTAATTACTCATCTTGAGATAAAAATTATGTTTTTATAATTTTTAATTTATTTTGTTCAAAGTATTAAGGAAGAATATTGAGTTTTTATTACGAAAGAAAAATTAAAAAGATGAGAAAGGAAAGAGGAGAGAAACAAAACCAAGGAATTTTTTTTTCAAGAAAATTGAAAAAATGCGGGTATTTTGCGGGTATTGTGCGGGTACCAGACCCAATTATACCCGCAATTATAAATGCGGGTATTATCCATACCCGCAATTACCCGCTTAAGCGAGTAAAGCGAGTAATTGCGGGTATGATTATGGGCGGGTATGGGGGTATGGGTACCTATTGCCATCCCTAGGCCTAACACCATCTCTAAGCCAGCAAAGCCCACCTAAACTATGGAAGAAGAAAAGGAAATCCGGAAACACAATGGTGCGGAGAAAGATAAAACCGAGTTGTATGAGCTTTCGAGGAAGCTAGAGAAGCCTGAAAACACAGATCACGAATACAGAATTCCCGATACGTACGATCTGCAGGCTGGTTTTGTTAATCAATTTGAAAGATTTGCTGATAGAGCCACACCTAAGTTTGATTTAAAGAATGAAAGAAAAAATGTGACTTTGATTTTATCAAGGTGTTAGATATTGATGACGAGTTTCCTGATGAGTCAGTTTGTAGCTTTAGGACGAAATCAGTTTCAGAAAAGCTTTAGGATATGAGAAAAAGTTTACTTGTGTATCAGGTGATTATCATTGTAGGAGAAACAGGTTCATGGAAGACCACACAAATACCCCATTACCTTCATGAAGCTGGTTACCCCAAACGCGGGAAGATTGTCTGGCTATTCTATTTCTTACGAAGACTGCACATCATATAAGACTGTTATTAAGTATGTAACAGATGGGATGTTGCTTAGAGAATTCGTTTCCAGCCCGAATTTGGCTGAGTACAGCGTCGTAATGGTGGATGAAGCCCATGAAAGGACTGTGTCTACAGACATGGTTCTGGCTCTAGTGAAGGATGCATCCCCTTCTCGACCCGATGTAAAGTTTCTTATCTCATGTGCAACCCTTTACGCTGAGAAATTAAGTGATTACTTCGATTCAGCTCCGATTTTGAAGCTTCCTAGCAGGAGGTTTCCTGTATAGATACACTATGCAATAGCGCCAGAAGCCGATTACTTAGATGCAGCAATTGTAACCGTGCTTCAACTACCTGTGAGACAGCCACTCGGCGGCGTTTTTGTAGTTTTCCTCACAGGTCATGAGGAAATTGAAGCTGCTGCAGAAATTCTGAAGGATAGAAGAAGATGGTTAGGGACAAAAATTGCAGGCTTATAACCTGTCCCACCTATGCCAATTTGCCCACTGAACTCCAAGCCATAATATTGAACCAACCCCTAAAGATGCACGGAATGTTGTCCTAGCAACAAATATTGCAGAAACATCTGTAATTTTAGATGGGATCAATCATGTGATAGATCCAGGTTTGGCAAAATGAAATCAAATGATCCTAGAACTGGAATGGAGTTTTTGGTGGTCACTCCAATATCAAAAGCAAGCTTCAGCCATGCAACGAACTGGTCCAGGAAAGTGTTTCAGGTTGTACACTGCTTTAGACAAGATAATTTTGACGGCAGCTATGCTTTCAGATATTCTTTCGACCTAAGGAAAAAAATGTTTATGTTGACAATGCCAGGATGAATTTCTATTCTTGTAATATTAGAGACCATGTAGCTTTACTGAAAGGAAGGAGAGCGACTTCTGCACAGAATGGTGCTGGGAGAATTATATACGAGCGAAGAGTATAAAGCAGGCACGAGACATATGAGAGCAGTTATGGGAAGGTTGGAATTGAGATAGAATCCAATCTCAACGATTTAGATGCGATTAAAAAGTCAACATCAGGTTTTTTTCCCTCACTCTGCCAGGATGCAGAAGAATGGATCGTACCGAACGGTGAAAAATAAACCTGCTGAGCACATACATACAAGTGTTCATGGATTGTCAGAGCAGATACCAATGTGGGTTTCGCATCATTCGTTAGGTATTATAACAAGAGAACATGAAAAGAGTGCACTGACCTAAAGCCAGAGTGGCTGGTGGAAGTAGCACCTCAATATTACCAGCTGAAGGAAGTTCAGGATTATCCTTCCAAGAAAAGGAAGGTCAATCCCTCTTCACTAAGTAATCACGGATATACACATCTAACCTGTTACCGGTAATAGACATGAAACAATATAGGTATCACTCATGGTGGTAAGAAAAAAACGCAAGACGAAAACTACTGAGCAAAGTATAATTTGCAATGAAGATTAAAAACATTCAACCAAAATTGGACATGATGAAGAGTTACTCATGCAGAAAAAGAAGGCTCATGTCTAAATTCCTAGCTTATCCAACCCCAAAACAAAAATTAAGAAAAAGAAACTGCAGCTAGTCCTGCTTAAGTAGTAACTGCGGATACTAGACAAACCATCATTCAAACCAAAATTTAAGCCTACAGTATTCACAATATAGTGGATATCATAAAACAGCAACACTTAGGAACACTAAGCCAAAGTCTGATAAATAACAAAAGCAGCAAAACCAAGAAAATACCAAACACCCAGAAAGACCAAAACCCAGATACAAGACCTTGATATGCGAAATAAAACAAACAAACTGAACAACATGGTATGGAAAGCTAAAAACTTACATTTTATCAGCTTCCCAGTTGGATTGAGACATTTTGTTGAATCCAACGCCTTAGCATCTCACAGAAGAGGCTTGTGCAGCTCTAAAATTGGAAAGCCACTTGAGCAACAATATGAGAGAGAGGCAATAGACTTTAAATCCAAAACAAAAAACAGTGACTTTAAAAGCCAGTCTTTTAGAGATAAAGTGAGAGAAATGAAGATTCTTTTCTGCAGGAATAGAAGAACCTCCAAAATTTAGCACGTCAAAAAACAAAGGGGGGAACTATAAACTGCCAAATTAATACTCCAATGTTTTCTTTAGTCAGAGTTTCTATTTTGCTATCAATAATGTTTACACAAATAATTTTATGAGAATGAGTTAAATACACGGAATGGGCGTCAATCAAGTGGAGTTAAACCATCAATCAACTGACAAAGGGACACTTGCAAAGAAAGGCATATTTTTCTGTCGAAGCTCTTCACATTCCTCTGTACTTGCTGTTCTGGGATCAAAAGGCTTGCGATCAGGAACAGGAAGCCCTTGTTTGATACGACCAACACGACGTGAATGCATGACTTGCGTTGAGGTGACTGATAGCCGAACATGCTGATACTCTTCAAGAGCTAATGTTAAATTATTTGTTCCCCACTTCTCAAGGCATTTGCCTAAAACTGCTGCATCTAAAATTGACATGTTTGTACTTCTCAGGCAATGAGGAGTTGTTGGGTGAGCAGCATCTCCAACTAATACTATATTGTCCCAGAAAATTTGTTGAAGAGGATCACAGTCATATATGATATTGATGAAGGGTTCCTTTGTGTCTTTGATGACTCTCACCAATTCAGGGGCCCAAACTTTTTCTGCTTCTTGGTACATATTCTGAATCATTTCAGTGTTCACTTTCATAGTAACTGAATTCCCCTGCAGACATCTCAGAGTAATAAACATCCACCACACAAACTATGATAAAACAAAGTTTACATAAACTTGTGTTGTCCAATACTAAAATCAGGATATCTAAATTTGGATATGGGAAGAATGTAGGAAATCACCTTCTGTTCAGGCTCAGGGTGATGTACGTACCACATCCAATTGAGTCTTTCGTTGATAAGCTCATAAAACACAGTATGAGTTCCAGTATTCAACTCAAAGTACAGACATCTCCCAAGATCCGGGTAAGCCCTACGGATACCAGAAATGGTCTCTGAATTCTCATTTCCGGAAAAATCAAGAACTCCTCTCCACGCATAGTAACCTGAATACCTACAGATAACAACAGTACTTGTATAAATGAAAACTATCATCAAGAACACTAAACGGTTTGTCCACAGCTTACCGCAGTTTCAGGTCAGGAAGGAAAGCCCGACGGATTGAAGAGAGACAACCATCAGCCGCAACAAGCAAATTCCCACTTATCTCCACAATCTCATTAGTTTGTAGATCTTTGGCCTTAATGGAAACTGAATTCTTGTCTTCAGAAACGGTAAAAGAAAGGCACATATGACCCCATAAGAATACCTCAGAAGGTAGTGTGCTACGTAGGAGGTCATGAAGATCAGCCCAATGTGCTGCCCTAAAATTGAAGTTGTCATCCCTCGTCAAAACCCTAGTAACCCTCGTTTCCTCATCTATCATCTGGTTCTGCGCCCAGAATAATCAAATTAAATAAGATTTTAGGGAAATAGACTTTGAAACCCAGAAATTATCACTCTTTCATCATCATAAATTACCTGATCAATGGTGAGAGGCAAGGTGGAATCATAAAGGAGGTTGGGTTGGGGAAGCCATGATTGGATGATTTGAAGGGCTTGAGTATCGAGAGACAATCCTGCACCAGTTGGGCTGCCTTTAGGAGGTGCGCATGATTTCTCCACCACCACAACCTCCCAGCCTGCTAAAATGAGCGAGTGTGCGCATGACACTCCTGCTATGCTCCCTCCAACAATTACTGCCTTCGCCTTTGGGTGTTCGTTCATCTTCAAATTCCTCACTCTGCTGTGCTGATGAAATTGAATGGATGGAGTTCATGGCTAGTTATTAGTGCTCCTGCTGAATGAAACCAAAAACTGTTTAACGTTTTCTATATTTTTTTTTGAAATAAGATAACGAATTTGATTAATTCACCTCAAATACAAAAAGCGCAATCGATGACTGTTCATTATTTTCTCATATTTTTACTATCTAAATTTTGGTAAATTGGATAGTAAATTTATTGATTTCCATCAGTTCTCCCTACTTTTGTAAGAATCACTTAGAGGCAGAAAGAATAGAGAAAAATGATGTGCTAGGAGTCACGATTTTGAGTTAAATAATTGAATTGACAGCCGGAGATTGGATCGACAACTAGAAATAGCTAGAGAAGATGAGCTGTGATCCAAGCATTAAATCCTTTAATAGATTATCCTCTTTTTGAACAAACAAATCATATATTTATCTTATTTTATTTTTAAATTTAGAATTTGAATAAGTTTGAAATTGTAAGAGTTGGAGGAGGACGACTTGGGAGGAGATTTATTAGCTGCAGGTCTCTAACTCTCGACTCATCTCCTTCCTCTGTTCTAAAACACTTTGCTCTGCAATTTTCCAATCAGATTTGTGGATTTAATTTTCTTATTTTATTTAATAAAATTCCATTTTTTTTCTTCCATGATTATGTCTAGTAACTAAACCCACATTCTTGGTAAGAGCTGAGTAAGCCAATTCTTATATTCGTGAGATCAAAACGTCTTCACAACCTCCCCATTCGTAATCCTATCAATATCTGTTTTAACAAACCGGTCTCCATTAAAATCAAGATTTGACCACTCTTAGGTTTTGGTGAGAGATTTGCAGTCAGCCTTGAAGGGGACGAGTTGAAACTAGAAAGGCCTAAGTAGACAACTAACCTCGTTGGGGTTAGTGAGCATTGAAGGATATAGTTCAGACTAGGTTGACGCCCTAGGGCCCCAACTGGGGGTAGCGTGCACTAGACACTGTCTTTCCCTATGCCATTGAGGAGATGCAGTCCTTCAAGCCAGCAATCAACTGGATAAATCCTTTAAACAACATGGTGTCCATTGATTAGGATCACTAGGAGAGGGAGTTCCCACCAAGTGATTTCAAGAGGAGAAATGTAGGATTGGAAAGGAGTACCTCCCAATCTATAACAGTGTTATGAAAGGAGAGATTAACACCCTTGAATCGATGATCGAAGAATAAGAATAAGTGCTCACGGTTTCGCCCTTACCAGGAGTTCCCTCATTCTGAATTCACAACTCCCAAGACATCCAATCTTAGCCAAGATTCAATCTTGCCCAAGATTATTTTATTATTTTATTTATATTTTAATTGATTTAGTTGCAGAAACAATCAACCATTTCCAGTGACGAGCTGAAAATTAGGTTCCAGCCATGGAGGAAACCAACAGGAACGAACCATGAGAGAATTAAATAGGGAAGCAGAAAGAGAAACCTACTCCTGCATCCAGTTGCCCCCTATTCCAAATCATTGGTCCATCAAAACAAACATAATATCCAATCTCACTAAATTCCATGGCCACTCAAACGAAAACCCCTATAACCATCTTAGAAACCTACACCTGCAATGTGATACACTCAAACCAGTAGGTGTAACCATAGAAAGGGCCAAGCTAAAAGCATTCCCATGGTCCCTTAAAGATTCTGCTAAGAACTGGTTCTATAGCCTGCCACACAACACCATCACCACATGGGGTGAAATGTCTAGTATTTTTCTAAATAAATATTGGAATGCAACCAAAGCTGAGCCAACTAGGAAAAACTTGGTCTCTGTCCAGCAAAGGAGAAATGAGAGCCTTAGTGAATACCACCAGAGATTCCGAGACTTGCAGGACATATACCCTACACATGGAGTGGCAAATCAACTCCTGATCTAGTATTTTTATGACGGGATGTGCCAAAAGGACAAGGAAAGAGTAGATGCTGCAGCTGGAGTAGCTCTTCAAGACCTCACTAACCAGAGCCAAGCTCCTTCTCCAGACCATGGCAGATAATTGCTAAAATAATACCTCCACAGAGAGAAATTCTATCCCTGCTAATTTAAATTCAATTAATGTTGAGAAAAAATTGATTGAAATATCTAATATGCTCCTTAATCTTTCTGCAAGTGCACCAATGACAGGGACAACTCCAGAATAGGTAGCCATGGTTTTTGGAATTTACCAACAGAGGGACCACCCAACCCACAATTGCTACATGGTTCGACATCCGGGTGATCCAGCCCAAATCAGTGCAGCATATGGACACAATCAAAACCAATCTTGGCCAAACCCAACACTCCAGCAGTACCAGTAGCCTCAACAATCTCTAATAAACTTCTAACATTTTGTACCTAGACCCCCTCAAAACCATGATAAATCAATAAATGGCCTAGAGGGGGGGTGAATAGGCTCTTCAAATTTTCTGCACAAGATAAGAGTAGAATAGCAAACACAAGATGCATAGTGGTTCCAATTCACAACTGAATTGTACTCCACTACCTAAGAGTCCTCCTCTTAGGATTTTCGAATGCAAACCACTTTGCTATTCACTTGAGCTTTTACGGGTTCAGCTCACAACCTTCCAATTGGTTTTACCGGGCTCACCAACAACCTTACAAGTAGTTTTCCAAGGCTCAACTACAACCTATGGTTTTTCAAGGGCTCAACCACAAACCTAAGTTCTCTTTCAATGGGATGAGAACACTACCCTTTACCCAAAAGTGTTAGGTACACTTTTCAAACCTTCACAATTAAATCAATGTAATTGCAACAAACAAATTGGTGTACAAAATAGATAAGTATATGATTGCAAATCAACACCAATAAATCAACAATGTTACCTCAAGAAGAAAGCCAAAAACACCCAGAATTATATGCAAGAATATTTGAAATCCTTGAAGAGAAGCTTGCATAAATGAGAATGTTGAATCTTTGGGTATGTAAATCTGATTTTGTGTTTGGAAGTTTGTAAGAGCTTTCTTATGGTTTCTTGTTATGTTCAAACTCATATGGGATGACTATTTATAGGTAGGAAGGTGTAGAAACTCGGACAAGAGGTTATGGGCTAAAAAATAGCCGTTGGAAGTGGAGAAAATAGCTGTTGCCGCGTCTTCCTGGACTCTGGCGGTATGCCGCCAGAAATGAAAAGCCTGGGGCGGTATGCCTCTAGCTTCGCTTCGGAAACAATTAAATTCTCCGAATCTAGCGGTACGCCGCCAGACACCACTCCTTCCTGGCGGTATGCCGCCAGGCACTGATCATTCCATATCTCGAGTTCTAAAACTTGTTTTCGCACAAAACCTTTTTGAAAACATTTCTTGAGGTATATTGAACATTAATCAAGTGTTAAATTGAATCATACTTACCCACATTAAGTCCAAGAACACTTGATCTTCACGTTCGCGATTTACCGAATTGTTGCTCATATAAAGTCTTGATCGCAAACTGAAATTACATTTTCAATTAAAATTGAATTAGCAATCTAATTAATTTATGTGTCTTTACATCATCAAAATAGGTTCGAAGTACCCCTTGGGCTAACAATCTCCCCCTTTTTGATGATGACAACCACAAATTAATTAAAACACAATAAGCATGTAATTTTAAGTAGAAATGTAAGAGAGTAGAGTTTAAGGAAAAACTCCCCCTATAACTTTGTCATAAATGCCCCCCCCCTACATAAAACGTTAGTTGCACATAGAGCATGACAAAGATTTAAAATTTTGCTCCCCCTTAAACTTACTTTTCTCCCCATTTTAAAAACTTCTTCCCTTAACTTATTCTCCCCCTTTGTCATTAACAAAAAAGGGTAAATAGTAAGAGAGGTCAATTAAGATCATGTAAGGAGTAATAAAGGAGCAAGCAAAGATCAAATCCAAAAATACTTTTAACAAGTATTAAGATCAAACAATTATCAAATTTCAAGGACAAATGTAATAGACATAAAAAGAATTTAGGAGTACCGAATGGAGATATTCAAAAAGGATGACAAATACCGATTTCATGTCTTAGCTCCACGAAACGATCCTTTGCAAGAGGCTTAGTAAAAATGTCTGCAAGTTGACTGTTAGTACCAACAAATTCAAGTGAAATATCCCCTTTTGCTAAATGATCACGGATGAAATGGTGTCTCACATCAATATGCTTAGTCCGTGAATGACAAATAGGATTCTTGACTAATTTCAGTGCACTTGTGTTATCACAATAAATAGGAATGTTACTAAACTTTAGATGAAAATCTTCTAAGGTTTGCTTCATCCACAAAACTTGTGCTACACAAGAACCACAAGCAATATATTCAGCTTCCGTAGTGGAAGTTGCAACTGAGTTTTGCTTCTTACTTGACTAAGAAACCAAAGCTTGTCCTAAGAATTGACATGTGCCACTAGTGCTTTTCCTATCTATTCGACAACCTGCAAAATCAGAATCGGAATAGCCAACTAGAGCAATGCTAGTTCCTTTTGGATACCAAAGTCCTAGTTTAGATGTGCCTTTCAAATATCTGAAAATTCTTTTCAATGCACTTAAATGGGACTCTTTAGGACAAGATTGATAACGAGCAAATAGACAAACACTAAACATTATATCCGGTCTACTTGCTGTTAAATATAAAAGACTACCAATCATACCTCGATAAAGAGTAATGCCTACATCTTTACCATCTTCATCTTTGTCAAGATTGGTGGTAGGACTTAGGGGAATATGACTCTCCTTGATATTGTCGTATCCATATTTGGTGACGAGATCCTTGACATACTTTGCTTGGTTGATAAAAATGCCATCTTGAGATTGTCGGATTTGAAGTCCAAGGAAGAATGTCAATTCTCCCATCATGCTCATCTCAAATTCGCTATGCATACATTTTTCAAAGTCCTTGCACAAAGAAACATTAGTAGCACCAAAGATAATATCATCGACATAAATTTGCACAATTATCATATGTTTACCATCATGTTTAGTGAAGAGTGTATAGTCAATTTTTCCTATTTTAAAACCATTTTTCAATAAAAATTGACTTAAACGATCATACCAAGCTCTAGGAGCTTGTTTAAGACCATATAAAGCTTTTTGCAATTTAAACACATGGTTAGGAAATCTATGATCTTCAAAACCGGGAGGTTGTTTAACATACACTTCTTCCATGATGTAACCATTCAAAAATGCACTTTTAACATCCATTTGATATAAATTCATATTTTTAAAACATGCAAAAGCTAACAACATGCGAATGGCTTCAAGTCTAGCAACCGGGGAAAATGTTTCATCAAAATCTATACCTTCTTGTTGGTTGTACCCTTGGGCCACCAATCGAGCTTTGTTCCTAATAACATTTCCCGATTCATCAAGTTTGTTTCTAAAAACCCACTTGGTACCAATGATAGTTTGGTTGCTAGGCTTAGGAACTAATTTCCAAACACAATTACGTTCAAATTGATTTAGTTCCTCTTGCATGGCAATCATCCAAAATTCATCATGCAAGGCCTCATCAAACTTTTTAGGCTCAAATTGAGATACAAAAGCTTGGTGATCACACATATTTCTAAAAGAAGAACGAGTAGTCATACCTTTGCCATTTAAATTACCTATAATTTGTTCTTGTGGATGAGCTTTCATCATGATCCATGGTTTGGAATGAGAGGGGCCTTGATCATCTTGGTTGACTACATCATTTGCATTCTCAAAGGCCTCTCTCTCCATATCCTTTTCCTCTTGAATTTCTGGATTTTCTAGAGATGGTGTGTTGTCCTTTGGATCATCAAGAATCGTCGTAGGAGGATAAACTTGAAGACTTCCAAAATCATCATCATTATCACTAGCTATCTTTTTGACACTTTCAAAAGGATTAGTTTCATCAAAAGCAATATGCATGGATTCTTCTACAACTAGAGTTCTTTTATTATAAACTCTATAAGCTTTGCTAGAAGTAGAGTAACCAAGAAAGATACCTTCATCCGACTTTGCATCAAATTTTCCCAAATTGTCTTTGATATTCAAAATAAAACATTTACACCCAAAGACTCTAAGATGTGCAATGGTGGGTTTTCTATCATGCCATAATTCATAACAAGTCTTGTTTAAAAGAGGACGAATTAAAACACGATTTAAAATGTAGCATGCGGTACTAACGGCTTCGGCCCAAAAATATTTTGGCAAAGAGTGTTCATTTAAAAGAGTCCTAACCGCTTCTTGCAAAGATCTATTTTTTCTCTCAACTACCCCATTTTGTTGAGGAGTGCGAGGACATGAAAAATTATGATCAATACCATTTTCATTGCAAAAATCTTGAAACATGCCATTTTCAAATTCACCACCATGATCACTTCTTATTTTGGAAATTTTGAAACCTTTTTCGATTTGAATTTTATAGCAAAGTCTTTTGAAGTTATCACATGCATCATGCTTATGAGACAAAAATAAAACCCATGTAAATCTAGAATAGTCATCCACAATTACAAAACAATACTTCTTACCACCCAAGCTAGCTGTCCTTATTGGTCCAAAAAGGTCAAGGTGAAGAAGTTGAAGTGGCCTTGAAGTAGACACGGTTTTTATAGACTTGAATGAGCTCTTGATTTGCTTTCCATATTGACACGCATCACACAAGCCTTTCATTTCAAATTTCAGCTTAGGCAATCCTCGAACTAGCTCCTTCCTAGAAAGCTTTGCAATATGGTCCATTCCTACATGAACAAGTCTCCTATGCCATATTGAAGAATTATCTACTAAAGCACTTAAACAAGTATGATCATCATTAGAAATATCATTCAAATCAATCATGTAAATATTTCCTACTCTATTACCAATAAAAACAAGTGATTGTGTGTGTACATTTCTAACTTCACAATGTGTAGAAGTAAAAATAACAAATAATTCTCTATCACACAATTGACTTATGCTCAAAAGATTGAATTTTAAGCCTTGAACAAACAACACATTTTCAATAGAAGGTGAGTGACCAACTTTACCAATGCCCAAAACCTTGCGTTTTTGGTTATCGCCAAAAGTCACGCCTCCTTTGTCTTTCTTCTCCAAATGGGTGAATTTTGACTTGTCACCCGTCATATGTCGTGAACACCCGCTATCCAAATACCATTTTGCTTCATTGGGTTTCCGGCATTCCTACAAACACAATTTAGTTAGTTCTAGGAACCCAAACATGTTTGGGTCCTTCCTCATTTGCACGTGTACCCTTTTGTACCCAAATTTATTTCCATCCAACAAACCCTCTACGAATGTAGCAAAAATAGGATAAGTGACCAAATTTTCTGCAATAGCTACATTTATAAATAGGTTTAGCATGTGAAGATTTGTTTTGAACTCTAGATAAACTAGCATGATTGTTAGAAGAATTTGCTTTGACAAAAACAGTTTTACCATTATTCATGCTTGTGGAAGAATTAAAACCAATGCCATACATATTACCAAATTTCTTTTGATCATTCATGCATTTATGATGGCTATGACTACTTTGCATATATTTGGCTAATGTGTTCTCAAGAGTTTTAATCTTTTCTTCTAAAATTAAAATTTCTTTAGAAGAATTTATACAAAGCTCACATTTGCCATTTTCCTCCTTAAGCTTACCACAAGCAATATCAAGCAATTTATTCTTATTAGTCAAGTCTTTGTTTAGCTCTTCTAGCTTACTAATATCATTCTTAAGGATTTCTAGTTCCTTAACAAGACTAGTATTTTTCTTAGTGGCATTTTCAAAACGAGTAGCTAGTTCATTAAAAACTTCTTGCAATTCATCATAATAACGTTCATCAATAGAAGAATTGCAAGAGCTTACCTCATCATCACTTTGAGCCATAAGGCACAAGTTTGCTACTTCATCTTCGGATGAGGATTCCGAGGGATCACTACTTGAAGTTTCATCCTCATCACTCCAAGTGGAGGTTGCTTTAAATGCTCTCCTATGATGCTTCTTTCCATCCTTCTTATTTTTTGAGCTGTGTTTCTCATATCTCTTCTTCTTTTCAAGTCTAGGACATTCACTTCTAATATGTCCTGGTTTGTCACACTCAAAGCACACAACATCATTATTAGATTTGAATTTAGAATGGTTAGAAGACTCACCTTGATATTTATTCTGCTTGGTTTTCCAATGCTTATGGAGTTTTCTTGTGAAGAAGGCAAGAGACTCATCATCTTCTTCAGCAAGCTTGCTTGCAAGGGCAATTCTCTTCTTTTCCTTTGTATTTGCCTCTTCTAAGTTATATAAGCCCAACTCATGCTCAAAAGCGGTAAGTGAACTTACAAGTTGAGTGTATGAAGGCTTCACTTCCTTTTGCTTGATGGTGGTTTTGATTGCTACCCACTTGCTTGGAAGAATGCTTAGAAGTTTTCTCACCATCTCTGAATCACTTTGAGTCAATCCGAGATTATCCATGGCACTGCACAAATTTTGCAATCTTGTGCTGAGATCATAGATAGACTCTCCTTGCATCATCTTGAATAATTCATATTCAGTTTTGAGCTGGTCCAAACGGAGATCACGAACTTGAGCAGTACCCTCATGCGCCATCTCCAAAGTATCCCAAATTTGCTTTGCTGTTTTGCATGAGCTGATGCGATTGAACTCACCGAAAGAGATGGAGACTTGAAGTGCATACATGGCTTTAGCTTCCATGGTTTTCCTTGTCTTCTGTGCATTACTCCAACGCTCAAAGTCAAGAATCCTTGTTGTTCCATCTATTCCGGAAGGTTCAGTTGGAGCCACAAAACCTTTCTCAACACAATCCCACAATTCACAGTTGAGGGAAGTAAGGAAGGTCTTCATCTTGATCTTCCAATGAAGATAATTGTTGCCATCAAGGTAAGGTGGTTGATTGAATGCTCCTCTATCTTGATTGCTGGAAATGCCTCCTCTATCCATTTGAATCTTTCACTTGAGGTTGCTGAACCTTGTTCCAAGTGACCTTACTCCGCTACCAATTGATAAATCAATAAATGGCCTAGAGGGGGGGTGAATAGGCTCTTCAAATTTTCTGCACAAGATAAGAGTAGAATAGCAAACACAAGATGTATAGTGGTTCCAATTCACAACTAAATTGTACTCCACTACCTAAGAGTCCTCCTCTTAGGATTTTCGAATGCAAACCACTTTGCTATTCACTTGAGCTTTTACGGGTTCAGCTCACAACCTTCCAATTGGTTTTACCGGGCTCACCAACAACCTTACAAGTAGTTTTCCAAGGCTCAACTACAACCTATGGTTTTTCAAGGGCTCAACCACAAACCTAAGTTCTCTTTCAATGGGATGAGAACACTACCCTTTACCCAAAAGTGTTAGGTACACTTTTCAAACCTTCACAATTAAATCAATGTAATTGCAACAAACAAATTGGTGTACAAAATAGATAAGTATATGATTGCAAATCAACACCAATAAATCAACAATGTTACCTCAAGAAGAAAGCCAAAAACACCCAGAATTATATGCAAGAATATTTGAAATCCTTGAAGAGAAGCTTGCATAAATGAGAATGTTGAATCTTTGGGTATGTAAATCTGATTTTGTGTTTGGAAGTTTGTAAGAGCTTTCTTATGGTTTCTTGTTATGTTCAAACTCATATGGGATGACTATTTATAGGTAGGAAGGTGTAGAAACTCGGACAAGAGGTTATGGGCTAAAAAATAGCCGTTGGAAGTGGAGAAAATAGCTGTTGCCGCGTCTTCCTGGACTCTGGCGGTATGCCGCCAGAAATGAAAAGCCTGGGGCGGTATGCCGCTAGCTTCGCTTCGGAAACAATTAAATTCTCCGAATCTAGCGGTACGCCGCTAGACACCACTCCTTCCTGGCGGTATGCCGCCAGGCACTGATCATTCCATATCTCGAGTTCTAAAACTTGTTTTCGCACAAAACCTTTTTGAAAACATTTCTTGAGGTATATTGAACATTAATCAAGTGTTAAATTGAATCATACTTACCCACATTAAGTCCAAGAACACTTGATCTTCACGTTCGCGATTTACCGAATTGTTGCTCATATAAAGTCTTGATCGCAAACTGAAATTACATTTTCACTTAAAATTGAATTAGCAATCTAATTAATTTATGTGTCTTTACATCATCAAAATAGGTTCGAAGTACCCCTTGGGCTAACAAACCAGGCCCCTGTGCCTCAGTTGCCACAACTTCCACCCGCACCTCAACCTTCGAAGCTCACTGGAGTGCCGATTGAGGAAACTCTCCAAAAGTTCATGATGGCAACCCAGTCCAGCTTGGTAGAGATGCAGAAATAGATCACTCAATTGACACAGAAACAACCAAACAACCAAGGGAAATTGCCCTCCACCACGGTAGACGACCCGAGGTACAACGTGAGTGTCATCCACATGATGAGTGGAAATGTACCGCCAGAGAAGGAAGAGAAAAGAATCCAGAATGATACAGGCTTGACCAAGACAGACACTTCAGCAGGAATGGAAAAGGAAGACCCAGTCTTGGCCAAGCTAGATAAGAAGGTCACAACTCAGGAGGAAGAAATAGAAATTCCACCTCCTTTCCCTCATAGGTCTGCAAAGACTAAAAGGGAGGAAGAGGAAAGGGAATTTATGAACATTTTTAAGAGAATTGGTGTGAATATTCCCATGTTGGATTTAATTGCTAAAGTGCCTAGTTATGCTAAGTTACTTAAAGGATTGTGCACTAACAAGAAAAAACTTGCTGGTGATGAAAGGATTAATCTTAATCATAATGTTTTTGCAGTTTTACAGGCTAAGCTTCCCGAGAAGTGCAAGGTATTTCGTTGATCCACATATTTTACACTTGTTTCCAGAGTTGTTGCAGCACGAGGAGTGCGTTCAAAATCAGAGGAAAAACCACAACTTCGGCAGTATTCTTGGCTAAGATATTTTTCCAGAACCAGACCAAGCAACTCCTTCAGCAACTACCTCTGCTCCAGCTTATACCACTGCCTTCCTTGACCAGCAATGAGATATCAACACCCTCCAGCACCTCCATGACCTCCACCTCCCAGTTGATTACCCCAGGTTGTTTCTTTCTTTTATTTTTCTTTTATTTTTTTGTTTTCTTTTGAGCTTCTTTTCTTCTTTCTTTTGAGTCCAACTTTAACTCACATTGAGGACAATGTGTCTTTCAAGTGTGGGGAGAGTTTTTGTGTGTTTCTTGATTGTAAATACATGTTTATGTGTGTTTTTTGTTTTTAGTTTGATGCATGAATTTTTTTAATTTTTTTATGAGTCTTGGCCAACACAGTAGACCAAGACAGTCTAGCAAGAGTCTTTTGCATGATGATTTAAAATTTTTTTTTTTTATGATTTTAGTTAGGATTACATGTCTTGTGTGTTTCAAAAATCTAGACTTCACTTGCTCTTGACTCTATGTTTGCCTCTTCACCTAGATATGAGAATGTTTCAATCTCCATTGACCCCAAGCCATATTACTAGGGCAAGTAAACCGGGTTAACATACTCAATGCTTGTAAAATACGATTCCTGGTACTCTTTAAGTATCCTCAATACACATAACCATAAGTTCTGGTGCTTAACACCAGAATCTGCAAAAATTAGGACTGGTCACCGTTATTTTTGCCTTGAAAAATCTAATGACACAAAACTGCTAGGAATTAAAAAGGATTTGAGCCCTGAATTGTGCTGCATGGTTCCCTGGTATTCTTTCCTCAACAAGTCAGAATGACCAGAGAATTGTTTTTTTTTTTGGGTCAATAGTGTTTTGACCCCCTGAACTATCGCGAAAAACAAGACACCTCCCTAAACTAAAAAAATTCAAAAAGAGGTCCCTGAACTTTTGGTCAATGAAATGCAGGCCCCTACCGTCAGTCAAACTAACTTTCCATTAGTTTTGACTGACTATGGCCAGTTTCTTGCAACCGGCTGATTTTTTTTTTTAATTAAGTATAAAAATCAAAATTCATTTACTTCATTTTCAGTTTTTATTTCTTCCTCCTCTGTTTGCTGCAATCTTTTCCTTTCTTTCTTTTCTTTGTTTTCCAACGCCATAAACCTCTCATCCTCCTTCTCTCATCACCACCACTGCACTTCTCTCCTTTATTTTTTCTTTTTTTTCCTTTTTTCCTTTCTCTCCTTGATTACTCCGATCTGTTCCTCCTTCTTCTCACATCACCATCAAGATCTAGAAAATTTTCAGATCTGAACATCTTCGGAATCGATCGGTCAGGATTAAAATTAAGGTTGAGGCTTCGAGATCGATGACCGGATGATCCAGATCTGGGCACTTCCGCATAGATCCAGATCTAATTTTTTCTTCTCCTCCTTCAGGCATACCAGATCTGAAAACTGATTTCTGGGTTTCGATTTCTTTCCTCAGATGAGTCAAATCTACTTATTCTCTCTTTCTACAATGCCGATGGGTCATTAAAGCTTCAATCCTTTTCAAATTAAGCATACCCTTTTTTACCTTATCTGCTCCTCTTGGGTTTGTAGGATATGGGTTGTGTTTGTTAATTAATTAAGAAAGAAAAGATTTTGTTTGGGGCTTTAATTAAGGAAGGATGCGTGTTGAAATGGTTTCTTCTTTTCCTACTTTGGGAATTTTCTGCTTTACTAACTGCAAGTTTTTGTGTGTACTGTTTTGGATGTTTGAATTGCCAATTTTGGTCATTTGGTTAATTCAAATTTATTTATGATTTTTTTGAGTGAAACCCCAATTGGATTTGTTGGTTTTGTTCATCAACATTTTGGTTTTTGTATTTTCTAATGAAGAAATAATATTGTTGTTTTATTTTTCTTTTCTTGGGTTTGCAAAGATTTTAATGATGATGTCGCATCAGTTGTAGTACATCTTCTCTGCATCATTGACTTTTTTTTAAGGGGTCTTTGAGATTCTCTTTCAAAGTTGTAATTAATATTGCCCGAATTTGATTTATAATTGCCAACAAAAATTGTGATGAAAGAAACAGAGGAGGAGGAAGAAGAAGATTGCAGCAAACAGAGGAAGAAATAAAAAAATAAAAATAATTTTTATAATTGCTAAATAAATGATGATTTATAATTGCCAAAAAAAATTGTGATGAAAGAAACAGGAGGAGGAAGAAGAAGATTGCAACAATCAGAGGAGGAAGAAATAAAAAAATAAACATAATTTTTGTAATTACTAAATAAATGATGATTTATAATTGCTAAAAAAAATTGTGATGAAAGAAACAGAGGAGGAAGAAAAAGATTGCAGCAAACAGAGGAGGAAGAAATAAAAAACTGAAAATGAAGTAAATGAATTCTGATTTTTATACTTAATTTAAAAAAAAAATCATCCGGTTGCAAGAAACTGGCCATAGTCAGTCAAAACTAACGGAAAGTTAGTTTGACTGACGGTAGGGGCCTACATTTCATTGACCAAAAGTTCAGGGACCTCCTTTTGAATTTTTTTAGTTCAGGGAGGTGTCTTGTTTTTCGCGATAGTTCAGGGGGTCAAAACACTATTGACCCTTTTTTTTTAAAAAAAAAACCCAGTGAATTTGATGAATCAATTGTCTTGATATTTCTGCCTCAGTAAGCAGTGATATTCATGAACCTATTAGCAATTCACCACTGGTAAGAATAACGGGGTTCATGATAATAAAAGGAATATAGCAGTTGTCAAAAATAGGAAAGAATAACGAAAAACAATAGATGTTTGTCTTGATTTGCATGATTCTGTCAAGGGGTGCCTAGAATTTTTGGTTATGTGGATTAGGGATGCTTGGGGCATTGAGTAGACCTTGGTAATAAGGAAGTGGGATATGCAAACTGAAGTGTTTGAATTATCTTAGATAAAAGAGGTGATATGTTGAGTACAAGTGTTTGTCCTGATTTTTCTGTGTGTTTTATTTTGTTTTGAGTCAGTCATGCTTGGGAGCAAACATTGTTTAAGTGTGGGGAAAATTGATTGATCATTATTTTCTCATATTTTTACTATCTAAATTCTGATAAATTGGACAGTAAATCTATTGATTTCCATTAGTTTTCCCTACTTTTGTACATAGTTAATAATTAAACAGAGTTAATAATTTAATTAAATTCTAGAAAATTATGCCATGGATTACTAAGGAAACTTGTAAAAAAGTGTAACATACCATGAATTTTTTTTTGCCACACATCTTCTGAAGCATTCACAGTGTTTGAACTTGATTGGTAGGTGACTCCAGTATGGTTTAACAAATCTGAAAATTGGCGATGCTTTTATCTCAGTCGATTGTATTTGCCTTGCAACTTCATTGGTCCATATTGTTCACCAAAACCTAAATACATTTCTTCATCCATGTCTTGCCAATCCGTAACTTTAAAACTAGGATTACCATTTGGATCTTTCTTAACTCTCCCGTACAATATTGATAAAAATATCTTCCCATTTAGCCTCATCTTCTCCATCATTTCTTCCTCCCATCTAAACCATCAATAATTAAAACTAGGAGTGACATTCATCACATATTCATTAAACAAATATGATTAACTTTTTTTACAAGGGACAATCCATTAAAAAATAGAAATGAAAGATAAATACGAGAAAAAATAGAGGAAGATGGCAAGTGGGTCGGTTGGATGGGTCGAAGTGCTCTGGCTCAACATTTCATTAATAAAGAAGGAGAAAAAAAAGAAAAAAAAGAAGAAGAGAGGGAGGAGAGAGCAACCATGTAACACCATCAATATTGCCAAATATTGGAGACAAATACACAAAAGAAAAACTAAGAAAAGCTATTAAGAATGAAAATTGTAATAGAACGTACCCTTTAAATGGTAGATTTGATTGACGGAGCTGAGGAGGTTGTAGCTCTATGACTTCCACAGAGTAATGCAGTGGTTGTTATGATGGTGGAGCGAAGAGGTGTAGTGACAAAGAGTTAGGTTCAGCAGAGAAAAAGAAGAGTATATAAAGGGGCTGATATGAAAATGTAATTTAGAGACGAGGGTAAATTTGGGTTAAACAAAAGTTAGGCAGAAACGCTTGTATCTTTTTAGGAAAGAAAAAGTTCCAAAATTAGAGAGCAAGGATTTGGGCATTTCCAATTTTATGTGTTAAATTAGAAATGGGGTAATAGTTTTTTGGCCCTCTGTACTGTCCGCGAAAAATAGAAACCTCCCCTGAACTAAAAAATACGGAAAAAACCTCCCCTGAACTACCATTTTCGTGCAAATTGCCTTTTTTGTTAGTTTTACAATCGAAACCGTTAGTTATGAGCCTTGACAGAGTTACAAAAAAAAACCTATTGTTGTAGGTAATTAACATAAGATTATTTTACTAAAAAAATATTTAAATCATTTCATTAAAAAACAATCATGAAACTCAGTTCATCTTCTCTTATTATCTTCTTTTTGTTTGACTGAAAACTACAAAAGAGTTCATTAAAAAGTTTTCCAGAAAAAAAATTAAATGGTCCAATTTGAGAGCGTGGTCAAATGGCTCAATTCCTACCAACAACTATTACAACATATGATTTCCCACTACTAAGAAAAAGAAAGCTTCCTTTCAGCAGAATTTACACCACAAAGTTTGCATCAAAACAGAAATACCAGCAAAGCCATCATTTGACAAAGAAACATATCCTATCAGCAAAACCCATCACCGAATCCTCCCCTGGTGAACTCGGTGTCGTCCCTAGTTTCACCTTCTCCTGCTCAGCGACTTTTCTTCTCAAGGGACTCGCGAAGAAGACATTGACCAGCACCCATTTTCCGACCACCACTGTCTCTTTCCCCTTCCTCTCTCAAAGGTAGATCTGGATTTGTTTCTTTCCTCAATTTTACTGTCAAACACCAATTCTAATTCCAGCCAAGATCTGGATTTTTCCAACAACAAATTTCCTTAAAACGCCGATCGGGCTCATCATCATAATTCTTGTAATGAGAGACCCATCTAGCTTATAAGTACGCGTTGAGGACGTTGAACCCAAACGCCATGAGAGCAACGGTGGCCGACACACCGGTGGCGGTGGTGGGTTTGATGATGAAGTTGCGGTGGAGGCGGAGGGGGTAGAGGATAGTGCGTTAGAGGTAGTGAAGGAGGAAGGGGGAGATTAGAATTAGGGATTTGGGATTTAAGGAGTGTTAGCCGGAGGGGAAGAGGAGGAGAGTGAGCCATAAAATGGGAGGCAGTCCGATTAGGTAGAAGATGCGGAGGGAGTAGTGGAAAATATTCCGATCTGAAAAAAATCACTCTTTTTTTTAGTAGGTGAGGAGGTGAAGGATGAAGGAGAAGGAGGAGGAGGTGAAGATGCGGTGGGTAATATTTCTGGATTATGATGAAGATAGTGTTTGGCGTTGCAAGTTGGGTTGCAAACCAACTTTTCCCATCGAGCTTTCCAACTTTGGCCATTTGGGTACACCTTTTCAACCGAGCTTTTTGGAAAGCTGGTTGGGTTTTATGCCTTGGAAGGCAGCTTTCCTGACTGCTCAAAAAATGAGCAGTGGCAAACGCAGCACACTGCTTTCCATCTCTCCCCCTTTTTTTTTTCCATTTTAATTTCATTTTTTTACTCTATATAATGAACAAAATAAATTTCCAATTAACACAATAAAATCTCCATCTCAAGATATGTAATTCTAGATCCACTTTTCCTATTTTTATTAATTTTATAAAAATGGGTTTTATACTCCAACTATTTCATTTTTATAGTTTTACCAAACACCAAAAATAATTTCTTGTTTCCCACAGCACTTTTAAAAAATGTTTACCAAACAACATACTAACTTTTACAGAAGTAATTTTACCACAACACTTTTGCCACAACACTTTTCCCACCACAACGGGAACGCCAAACAGACCCAAAGAGATGTAAATAACAATTGATTTTTTTCTCTCTTTTTTTAGAAACTGACTGTCAAGGGTCATAACTTACGGTTCAAGGGAGGTATTTTGAGTGATTTTTGGTTCAGGGGAGGTTTCTACTTTTCACAGATAGTACAGGGGGCCAAAAAGATTTTTTTCTTTTCATTCTCTAAATGGGAAACTACTCACCCTAAACACAAAATCCTTTTTCTTCTTCAGTTTTCTAAAAATTGGAACTTTTTCTGGAAAAATCTCCTCTGCTAAACAACCCCAAGGTTTTCGAATTTAAGTATTTTTTTAGAGACAAAAGTAACCCTAAGTTTAGTTTTATTACGATTTTACCACTATATATGTCAAAATTAGGTTGAAAAATCAGCCATTTTTTTCTTTTCTCTATCGCCGCTCGTCTCCTCCTTTGCTGCTCTCCTCCTCAACCGCAGCTGCCTCCGCCACCTTTCTCCAGCCTCCATTACCACCACCACCACCACTACAACAACACGTGGTGACCATTTTTCGAAGTCAGAGTCAATTGAAGAGATTGATTGTCTTTTCCTTATCAATTCGTTCTTTTTTTCAATTTTACCGGTTTGTTTTTCTTTGTAAAATTTGTTCTTTCTCACTACTTGTGGTTGTCTTTGATCCTAGAGGGACATATGACACTGATTGATCATGTTATTCATTTGGTATGATTGATTGATGAAGTATTGAGATGGTCGCTGAGTTTTATGATGTTGTTGATGAATGTCATCTTGTGGGATTTTAAGAAAAGAAAGAAGAGAGTTGTGTTAATTGGAATCAATCCCTGAATAAGAGGGATTTCTGTTTGTGTTCATGTGTGAGTGAATATAACTTTGATTTTCAAACTAGTAATAAGAAAATAAAAGTTTGAGCTACCTGAAGTTCGACTTGGAACCCTCTAAATTCTAATCTTGAGGAAATTCTGTTCAAATCTATCACTTCTTTGTATTGCTGGAGTTTTGGTTCAATTGAATCCTATATTCATATTTTCTAGGTTTCCACACCATTGAAAATCACACCTATTTATGTTGCATTGCCAATGTGGTGATATGTTTTTAGGCCATCAAGTTATGTTTTTCAACCAGTTTCACTACTTAAAAATTAGATATCATACTCGTTATCGGACAAAGCAGATTGTAGAGGGTAGATGTAAGCCTAACTAAGTCTGACCCATAGGAAATTGTTCACAACTCTTAAAATGGTCTCTGGGTTTCCCACTTTACGAATCATCTAACACTGCAACTTTAAGATGCTTAGCCATATTGGATTTTTTCAACCAATTTCTCTAGAAACAATATGTCAGTTTTGTATATAACAAATGTGAATTTTGTACCATTATTATAACCCTTGCAAAATGCTTCCATAATTCAAAGTATTGAATTCTTCTAGTGCTTTATTTGCCAAAGGATGTAGATTATATCATTATTCATAGTTATGTTGTGAATGTATGAGTTCAGCATTACTTGGTACCTCCTTTGGACACTGATTGCTTATGTAGATAAGCTTTAACCTTACTATTCATTTAAGTTACCATGATGACATACTTGGTTTTTCTCCAATGATAGTTTTTGCCTTTCTATTTCAGGTTGGGAAACAACTTCGACCTCTCACAAAGCATCAAAATTGAGAAGCACAGCAAAAGCTTTACAAATCTCAACCTCAAAACCTATCAAAGTTGAGAAGGTGGATCGGAATAAGCCACCAAAGGATGAAATGATATGCAAGGAGGAGAGACAAGCTTCCAATGGAAAGAAACTATCGAAGGTAGCTCCTGCTTCACCAAAGCTGACAAAATTGAATGTTGTTAGAGAAGCTATTAAGGATCAATTGGGGCCAATTATAATAATGATTCGAGGAATTAAAAATTAAATTAGTTTTTTTTCTTTTTTAGTAGTGATAAATATATATTAGTAGGAATTTATGTGATAAATATTATTTTGAAGACAATTAGACTATTTATATTAGTAGTATATTTAATTTTGAGTAGAGTGTAATAATATGAATGATGTGAAATGATGATATAGATAAGATATATTCATTCGGATAAAAAAAATAATTTTTTTATTTATTAAGTGAAATAATAACTTTATTTTTTTATTTTTTCAATTTGAAAATGGAAATTTTTTGGAATGACATGAACACACTTTTCTATTTTCTAATGGAAAAAGACAATTAATTTTTTTTAGAAAAAGGAAAATGAAAAGGAAAAGAATTTTTTTCAAGGTTAACGGCCTGAATTTTTCTAAATCGGAAAACAAAAATAGCCTTAGGTTTATTTTTATTACAATTTTGCCACTATATATGTCAAACTTTTGTTCAGAAATTTCTTTCTTTTCTCTCAGTCGTCGCTCATCTCCTCCTCCGCTGCTCTCCTCGTCTGCGCCTTCTCTCATCATCCCCTTCCTCATTGTAGTCCTTCTCTCTTCCTTTGTAAGTGCTTACTATTGCTACTCCTCAATTAGGGGTTTCTAGTTTGACCCCTTAAGTTACTTCTGGTTGCTGCTGTATTGCTACCACCACCACCGCGCTAGGAGGTTTTCTCAATTGTTCACGTGTGAACCTTGTTGCTTCTTAAGTCTGAACGTTTAAGTCGATTTGCAAGTAAAATACCGAGAGTTCAAACCCCCATTGTTTCGTTTCACCTAAGTTGGTATTCACAAGTTGAATACAGGGTTAGGGATCCGAGTCAAGAACCTCAATTGTTTAGTTTAGGTTTCTTAGCAAAGGTTTCTAGGAGGGTTAAGCACTCAAAAGAGTTATTTTATTCCGCATTCAAAAATTCAATCGTTCGAACTAGATCAAAAAGTACTCGTTATGCATTATACGCAACTAGAATCGTATCAGTTGGTAGCGGAGCTCAAGGTGTTCAAGATTTGGTATCTATCTTTTAATTTTCAGTTTTCCTTGTTAAGATTGGTTTCTCCTTCTATCTGTTCTATAACCAATCTTCTTGTGTGCTTGTGTTAGTTATTTGTGTGTCGAGTCAATCTAGGGTTCTAGATCTTGTTTGCGTGCGTCTTGTTCAATAAATCGTGGTTGCGATTTGTAGTCTTTAATTCCATTCAAAAGTCTCAAAAAATATATATACCAAAAAGAGTATTTAAATTAATTGTTATTTAGTTCCAAGAGTAAAAAAAAAAAAATTGAAACAACAAAAGAAACAAAATACAAAATACTAGAAGAAATTCTGGAACTATAGCAAAAAGAATTACTCGATTTGGAGAAAGGACACAAGATATTTTAGTGAGGCTTGATCAGATGGAGTATTCCAATAAGGAAACCGCGAGCAAGGTTGATAGGTTGTCCGCAAGAGAAGGAACAAGCATTCCCAGTTTTTCCCAAGTTCTCAATCCGAGAAACGCGAAACATTTATATGATGGTGATCCTCCGAAGGGAGAAGAAGGAAAGGGTTTATTTGGAGGATTACCCGAGGGATATATTGGCAGGGGAGAAGAGGGAACAAGATTCGTGACTGGCCCCATTAAAGGAGGCGAGAATGTGCCAATCACACCTGGACGTGAGGTCTATGTGCATGTCGCACGGGCTGAACGCCGAGCGTATCATGCGCCATGGAATGAGGAGCGTGATTTTGAGTATGTTGATAGGCATGACCGAGCTTATGAGTGGCATCCTAGAGTTGAAGAGAGAGTTGACTCCAATCTCGGGAGTATTAAGATGAAGATTCCATCTTTTGAAGGAAAGGATGATCCCGATGCTTACTTTGTGTGGGAGAGAAAAATCGAATCCATTTTTCTTTGTCACAACTACTCCGAGGATAAGAAGGTCAAGTTGGTAGCAGTAGAATTATAAGATTATGCGGTTCACTGGTGGGATCAAATCAATAGTGATCGGATAAGGCTTGAGGCCGGACCAGTTCGAAGTTGGGAGGAGATGAAAATACTGATGAAGCGGCGTTTTGTTCCTCGTTATTTCACCCATGACTTTCATCAAAGGTTATAGACCATGACACAAGGGAGTAAGAGCGTCAGTGAATATTTTAATGAGATGGAGATGGTGCTAGCTAGAGCGCGAGTGGTTGAGGATAGAGAGGCGATGATGGCAAGGTTCCTTAATGGTCTTAACCGGGAGATAGCTAACGCGTTGGAGCTGACGCATTATACGGATTTGCAAGAGATGTTACACATGACTATCAAGATTGAGTGGCAGAGAAAGACTAGGACTCCTTATACTACTTCAGTTGCTACAAAGACACTACCGTGAGAGAAGACGTTTCGGGGAAAGGGTGATCTAGTTGCGCAAAATCCACATAAGGTTTTCCCGCACACATACGGTAATAAGAGCAATAATCCTTCATCTAATTCGGTAAATAAGGTACATACAAGGGATATTGTGTGTTTTAATTGTTCTGTTAGAGGTCACATGAAGTTCGAGTGCCCTAATAAGCGTGTCTTGATTATTCGGGACAATGGTTACCTAGACTCGGATGGCGACTGAACAAGTGAAGAGGCCAAGGGTGTGGAGGAAGAAGTTGACAGTGAGTCGGGAGAGATTGATACAAACACGCATGGATTTTTTTTAAATAAGCTGAGATGGTTTTATTGAGATCAAAGTCATGGGGCTCATGACAATGAAACAGACAATGAAATAAAAGTAACTGCAATAGCAGCCACTAAAAGCAAAACAAAGAAGACAAAGAGTAGTCCAACGGCAAAGAGTCCAAACAGCAATACAGAATACACGCAAACTGCCATGGCTCCATCATCATTCCAGCCAATCCGAGGAAATCAGCATCTGCGTAGGGGAGTATGGGAAATTATGATCCCAGCATTTGATCCATCTTTGCCATTGCCCAAATATGTCTCGCACAGTTCGGAACGAGCATGGATCAACATTACGGAACACTTTGCTGTTTCGTTGGCTCCAAAGATGCCACATCACCGTAATTAAAAGCATCTGCCAATAGCTTTTGGTCCTCTTGTTGCCCCTGATGGCCAAACCATCCCAACTCTGCCATAAATCTTGGACTGAACGTGGCCGGCACCATGAGACCGACGCCCACCTGATGATAAAATCCCAAACCCTCTCTGCCGCTAAGCAATGGACGAATAAATGGCTGGTTGTTTCCCCTGCTGCAGAACACAAGGGGCAGCAATCTTCTTCGACAGAAATAATATGTCGGCGCCTCAAGAAGTCCCGTGTTGAAATACTCTCTTGAAGAGCTAGCCAAGTGAAAGCTTCCACCCTGAACGACACTAAACGCTGCCAGCAAGAAGCAAGGAGGTCATTAGACTGCCCCGAGAAGGTTGAACTCTCGACGAAAGTCGAAAGTGAGTGCACCGAGAATTGTTTCAGATGGCCAAGAGACCACTCCACCACATCGGCCCCACTGCGCTTCGGAGGATGCAGCATCTCAACCATGTCAGATAGCTCCTCGGACTCCCAAGCGAATAAGGCTCTCCGCCACCTCCATTTCCACTCCCAAACGTCGCCAATCCACTCCCCAAAATCAACAATCTTTCCCTCCTGATTTCCCGAAAGGTGATACAATCTAGGATAGCGTAACGCGAGGGGAGTTTGATTTGACCAAGTATCCCACCAGAATAAGAATGTAGCCCCCTCTCCCAAGGTAAGCCGAATATTGGTAGTCCACTGATGGAACCGGTCACTCCCTCTACCCCAAGTAGCCATAATGTCTTGCCAAATAGGAGAGAACTCGCCATGATCATGCTTCCACAAATGTCCCACATTAGAGATACTATACTTGGCTCGAATAATATCAATCCACAGCTTGTTTCCCCCTTTTAGCGCCCCCAAAATCCATTTGAACAGAAGACACTCATTCCTCATTCGAACATCCTGTAAACCCAACCCACCCATCTCTTTCGGCCGGGTCACCCTCTCCCATTTAACCTTAGCCAGGCCAGATCGACTATCCTCCCCACTCCATAAAAACCGGCGCATAATCTGATTACACTTCTGGGTGATCCCTTTAGGCATTTTGACCAACGACATGTTATAGAGAGGGATGCTAGCCAGCACAGATTTAACCAAGGTGATACGGCCGCCCAAAGACAGAAGTGGACCTTTCCATGTCGCAAGTTTCTCCCGCATTTTCCTCAAAAGCCCCGCCCAATTAGATATCCTTCTAGGATTCATACCTACAGTGGATCCCAAGTAATCAAATGGCAGAGACTCGTACCTGCAACCAGCACGGCGGGCCATAGATTCGCCAAAAGGCCTATATAAGTTCACCCCAACCAGTGTGCTTTTGTGATAATTCACTTTCAGACCAGAAAGAGCATCAAACCATCTCAGGAGCCCCTTAACATTGTGAACCTCTTCCTCATCATTATTCACAAATATCAGCGTATCATCAGCGAATTGTAGATGCGTGGCTGTCCACCCCTCAACCCCCCCGATCCCTCGGAGAATTCCTCTGTTATGTGCCCGGGAAAATAGAAGGTGAAGACCTTCCACCGCAATATTAAATAGAAAAGGGGATAAAGAGCACCCTTGGCGAAGGCCTCTACTCAATCCGAATTCCGCTGAAGGCGACCCATTAATTAAAACCGACACTCTAGCAGTACATAGGCATTGCCGAACCCACCCCCTCTATTTCTGACTGAACCCCATGTGATTCAGAACGTTGAAGAGGTAAGACCACTCAATCGAGTCATACGCTTTTTCAAAGTCTAATTTGAAGAGAAACCCCGATTGCCTATTTTTTTTCAAAGAGTGTACAACTTCATTGGCTGCCATAACACAATCCAGAGTGTTTCTTCCAGCCATAAAACCATACTGGGTCTCACTAACCAACGAAGAGATGACTTTAGCAAGGCGATTAGCTAAGATTTTCGATATAACTTTGTAGTAACTGCTTACCAGACTAATCGGGCGGAACTCTGTAAATCTCTTGGCAACCTTCTTCTTCGGAATCAAGGTGAGGAATGAAGTATTTGTACCACCAGGAAATCTCCCTGATCGAAAGAATTGCTGCACTAAATGACAATAATCTTCTCCTATGATTTCCCAAGCCCGTTTTAAAAAACCCATAGACCAACCGTCTGGACCCGGGGCTTTGTCTCCTTTAAATTGCCGAACCACCTCCCAAATTTCATCATTCGAAACCTCCCTATCCAGGTCTGCAGTCTCCCTCTCACTAAGTTTGTTAAAACCCAAGTCAGGCATTTGTGGTCTAGCCCACCTCACTTCCGTGAAGAAATCTGCATAGTAAGTGGCCGCAACCTCTTTAATAGAAGCCGGGGTAGAAATCCTGCTCGAGCCCTGAACAATCTCCGTAATGTTACAACGCATCAAATCTAACTTAGCAGACAAGTGAAAGTATCGCATATTCCGGTCTCCCATCTCATCCCATTTCAGTCGGGATTTCTGTTTCCAAAAACTACAAGCCCGTCCCTGTATCTCCCAAAGCTCTTACCTGACTTCCTGTAATCGGTGTGATTCTTCTCTCGTTAAATCCCTCAAATCAGCCACTGTATCAAGTTGTTTTAATTCATCCGATAGACCCTGAATCTTGTTCCCAATTAACCCAAAAACCTCTTTATTCCATCGTCTTAATTTCGTTCTCAGATAACCCATTTTCTTAGTCACCGAAAAAGGACCAGGAAAGATCAAACCAGCCTCCATCCACAGAGATTTTACAAGATCAAGGAAAACAGGGTCCTCCCACCACACTGCTAGATCTCTAAAAGGTTTAGGTCCCCAGTCTGTAGTGATCGAATTAAGCAGCAAAGGCACATGATCCGAGCCATTTCTATCCAAGGCTGTCACCTGTAAATCCAGCCAACAAACATCCCAACCCGATTGTACAAAAACCCGGTCAATTCGACTCCTGCTGACCGAGTTCGCCCAAGTAAATTTTCTCCCTAACAGAGGGATATCACGAAGTTGATTTCTACTAGCCCAGTTCTGAAAATCTCGCATGCCTCTAGTTTCTATTGTCCCCCTAGATCGATCTTCCGGACTCAAGACCTCGTTAAAATCTCCAGCAACCAGAACCGGGTCCATGCACTCCGCAATCCTGTTTCCCATAAGGTCCCATAGAGACAATCTGTTGGTAGGATCAGAGTTAGCATAGATATTGACCATAACACATTTAAACTCGTAGGCCTTCATACAACCCTCTAACCATATAAATCTTTCCTCTGAAACCACTCTAGAAACCTCAAAAATCTCCTGATTCCACATTGCAAGGAGCCCTCCTGACCTCCCACTCGCTGGGGTTGCTGTCCACTTCACACCCACCCCATTCCACAAGGTATTCACAAAGAAATCATTCAACTGCTCTCTCTTTGTTTCTTGCAAAAAAACAACCTCTAGCTTCTCCCTTCTAATTAATTGCTTCAAAAAACGCCTCTTAGGCCACCCCAAGATCCCCCTACAGTTCCAAGATACAAGCTTTACCATAAAAAAGGCTGAGCACGCGCAAAAAACACACCCTTGAACCCATCCTTGTTACCGAATCAATCTCACTTCCCCCTCAAGTCTTTCATTTTCAAAATTCTTGAATGCTGCCTCCTCAGTATCTTTCGTGAGGGACAACGCATGTCCTAATTCCCAAGCCGATCCGGCCATGATTGGGTTGTCATTTACACGGTTCATGTTTTGGATATCTCCATCTTCCATTCGTCCTGCCACCGAGATAGAATTCCCTCCTGTAGACACCGTTTCTAGAGTGCCATTTTCTCCTGCTAGCCTCTTGGTTTTTAATCTAGGACGCCTAACCGTGACAAATGGGGTCCCCGATGTATGGCCATTTTCGGAGCGGTCTAGTTGAGACTGATCTTGGTTCTGCACTGATGGAGCAATCAGCTGCTAAGCCTGTTCAATACTATGGGGTGTCTCTTCCTGTTCGTGCACCTCAGTCTCCTCTTCTTCCTCATCAGTTTCTTCCTCCGATTGACTATCTGTCGTCCAATCAGTGCTTGAAACCACTCCAATCATTGGTTCTTCGTGAAACCATATCCGATACAGTTTGTCCTCAAGTCGAACCATCACTTCTCTGTCTGTATATGTTGGTTCCACGGCTATCAATAATCGCGCCACATCTAGTCTCTTACGGGCTAAGGTACATTCGTCCACTGCAATGAGGTTTCCCACCACTCCAGCTAGCGTTTTAAATGCCTCCATTCCCCAAGCTTGAAATGGAATCCTGATGCATTGGATCCAACATAGCCTCCCTCCTTGTGTGGCAATATCAGTCCACGGTAAAAGTTTACTAAGGTATTCAGTCACAGCTGGGTTATCTTGTTGCATAGCCTTATCGAAATCATCAGAGTCTTGAAATTCTAATAGGACCAGACCATGACCCAACACTTTCGATTCACAGATCAAATTAGCTTCAGCCAGTAATTCTTGAATTTTCGGGGCATCTTCAATCCTACGCAATACCCCTATGGCGCTTCTATTAAGCCATTCTATATTCTCATCCGGAACAGTCAAATCAATAATTTCAGAGTCATTCTTAGGCAACAATGGAGACAATACCACCTGAGGCATATTCGAAGCACGTGTCTCTGCCACGAAAGAATCGGAACACTGCGATTCGCATACGGGCACAACCGAGGTTTTCACAGCAGCGACAAAGGACCCTGTGTTAATTGATTCTTGGTGTTTCGGTTGCCATGCTGGTGCACTGGGAGCCTTCTCCCTAGGATTGGGTTCTTTTCCTTTCTGATTCTGATCTGCTGGTGGCTTTCCTTGTCTCTTAGAAGCCTCATGTGGTCCTCTTCCAAACCTTTCTATACTGCAACGGATTGGCGATGCCCCAATATATTTCTTACCTAGTGCAGTTGCCATTTCCTTAGGGTTGTCCACTCCTTCCAGCCGCACAAATCCAAAACGACGCCCAGCCTTGTTTCTCCGTCGGGGGATATACATATCACGAACCCATAGGAAGTGGGGAAGGTGCCATCTCCGAACCAGCAGGTGCTCTAACGATTTGTGGTCCACGTGTTGGGGTAGGTTGTCCAGGTAAAAAGTGGTAATAGGTTTCTCAAAGGATCTCATGGAGGAGAACATTCGAGCCATATCGGATGAAGGGAGGGCGTTTTTACGCCAGTACAGTGGGTACTGGTATTTTGGTTTTCCGGCAGCAGTGGGCTGGCCGGAGGGGAGTCTAGGAAGCCCTAGGTGGCGGCGCCACAAACACACATGGATTAACACTCATTATTAAGCACAATCTTAACTCTCAAGTCAAAGGCGAAGTATGTGAGGAGGGGCAGTGAGAAAACTTATTTTATACACGTTGTTTGATTGAGGAGCGAAGGTGTTCATTGGTAATTGACAATGGGAGCTGCACAAACTGTGTAAGAACGTTGTTGGTTCACAAATTGGGTTTGCCGACCACAAAGCATCCAAAACCGTATTCGCTATAGTGGTTGAAGGAAGGCAACGAAATTAAGGTAATAAAGCAAGTATTAATTTCATTCTCCATTGAGAAGTATAGAGACGAGATCCTTTGTGACGTCGTACCAATGCATACAAGTCATCTTTTACTTGGTCGACCGTGGCACTATGATAGACATGCCAAATACGAAGGAAGGAGCAATTAGTATACGTTGGAGAAGGATAGAGTAATGTTTACTCTTGCACCCTTAAAGTCAAATCAAGTTATGGAAGATAAAAAATGGTTAGTAAAGTCTCATGTTACTTACGAGAACTCAAAAAACTTGAAAAGAAAAAGTTGAGTATTGAGGGAAAATAAAAAGAGCAAAACAGCTCCCATGAAAAGAGTAAGCATGGGAAAAGAGATGAGAAGGAAAAAAACTTCCATGAAAAGAGCGAGTATGGAATGAGAGATGAGAGTCAAAACAACCCGCATGAAAATAGAGAGCATGCGTTAGTTGGCATAAATACAAAAAGGAGAGATCAAATATACCATAGGAAAACAAGTGAGGAATGCACTTGGTGCGCAAAAATTCTGTTTTGGCGCAAGCCACCAAAAACCTAGTTTTCGGCGATTGTGCCTTGGTTTTCCTAATGCTAACCCCCTTAGTTTCTCTTCTATGATTGTTTTTCCTAATTTACAAAAGAAGAGGAGGTTATGGGCTGAGAAGAAGCCTCTTACCGCATTGATAAGAGGATGGAACGGACCTTGCGCATCTTTGGCGACTAGTTCGTTAAACCCTAACCAAAAGGGTGAGGTACGATTTTCTTCCCTAGGGCTTAGTTCATGTAAGTATGTGGACACCATAAAACTATATGATAATGGTTTTAAATTTAAATTTAATAATGGTGGTCCTAACTTGAGTCTTGGAGCTGTATATTATCCGTTGGTATGTAAGTTTACATTTACTAGCGATTACTCGCTTATCTTTACTTGCAACCAATTTTCTTATGAATTTATACTTGTGGTGCCATTAACCCCTATTTCATTGAGTTATTATGCAAGTTTAGGGAATGCCAAAGACTTCGTAATGGCGAAGATAACCTTTGGCCAAGTAGTGAGTCATATGGAACGCTTGGGTGTCTCGCAAGAGAATGAGAGTTACCGAAAGAACTTGAGGTTGTTCTTCAAGGTTGTTGATTGGGATAGGATGTTCTTACGCCTTTCAAGGTTGCCTACCCAACGCAACAAGACGATCGCTATGAGAGATGATGGTTATACCCAAACCAGCGTCAAGCGCATTGACACCACCGTCGGAGTGGATGTCTCGGGTAATTCCTATCCTACGTTCGTGCCTTTAGTTCATACTAATTTGAGGCATTGTGGTGCAGATTTCAGTCCGGATTCAAGGGCGAATCCTTTCGAAGGGGGAGGAGATGATGCGAATCCTACTGCACCGCATGTGCAAGGTGTACGACGACCACCTATCGAACCGAGGAGGCGAGCGCGAGGTGAGGATGAGCATTCAGGCGATGACCAGAGTATGGATTTGTGGATCTTTCTTGAGCAAATGGTATTGAACAAGATTCGAGGATGAATCTTTTCGAAGAAGAAGGGAATGATACGATCCAAGACTAACGATGACGTGATCACATCATCCCTTAACGTGATCACGCCTAAAACAGAAGTATGCGTAGGAGTGGAGCTTGGAGATGGTGTGATCATGCCATCCCTAGGCGTGATCATGCCCAAGATAGGAACTTGGGCTCGGAGATGGCGTGATCACACCATCCCTAGGCGTGATCACGCCCAAAACAGTGGCGAGAATGCGTTGAGGCAAGGTCACGTCATCCCTTGACGTGATCACGCCGACGAGGACCAGTTTTGCGTCAAGAAGGAAACTTTCAGACTTTCTATTTTTAATTAGCTATTTTATTAATTAATTAAATTAGTTTGGATTTATTTTAATTAATTAATTAGGAGTTCAATTAGAAGAAGGACTTCTATTGTAAGGATTTAGGGTTTCTCCTATTTAAAGGAGCCACCTTTTTCATTGTAAGTTAACGTTATTTTCAATCAATTAAATTCAGAGAGGATTTTCTCAATTGTTCACGTGTGAACCTTGTTGCTTCTTAAGTCTGAATGCTTAAGTCGATTTGTAAGTAAAAAACCGAGAGTTCAAACCCCCATTGTTTCGTTTCACCTAGGTTGGTATTCACAAGTTGAATATAGGGTTAGAGATCTAAGTCAAGAACCTCAATTGTTTAGCTTAGGTTGCTTAGCACAGGTTGCTAGGAGGGTTAAGCACTCAAGAGAGTTATTTTATTCCGCATTCAAAAATCTAATCTTTCGAACTAGATCAAAAAGTACTCATTACGCATCCTACGCAACTAGGATGCACAACTAGGATCGTATCAGTCCATGTGGACAAGGTTCTAGTTTCCTTTTGATAGGAATCGATTCATTTCTTTTCACGTGGAAAATTTTATTTGAAATAGGTTCAGGATTTGTGGAGAGCAACACGAGAGCATGTCCGAGTTGCACTAGCAAGCCGAAATACTGCAAGATGATTTTGTCTTTTGAGATCAGTTATTTTCTACTAGTTAGTGCAGTTTACTATGCTTGTACTTATTTTTTATTTTCTTTTGATACTACAAGTTGGTGTGAACATAACCTACTCTGAAAGACCTTAACCTGATAGTATTGGCTTGTATAGAATGGCTGATCTATGTGCCTTGTCAGCTGTGATTTGTGGTTGAATCAAATATTATAAAACCAAAAGCAGATAACCTATAACTTGGTTACCTGAGAATTGTTCAGATTACTGATCCAATTAAGCATGCTACCCTTTATTCCTCAAACCCGGTCAAGAGCAGGTTGGTACAACCGTTCAATCGTAGATGGGGCAACCTTGGGTTAATTCACTGAGATTGACCTGTATTCCACGATGATGTGGCTTTTACAGGAACTCATTAATTTGCTGATGTGGCTTTTACAAGAACTCATTAATTTGCTGGCCTGTCACCATCTTCTTGTGACATTACGATGCCCATTTTTCATTTTCATCTACTTCTATTTTGACAGCAACTTGATATTGAATTCTGGTTCAAATATCTAGGATTTTAGAAATTTAGCTGGATTAATCCTCCTCTCTCTCTAATCTGTTCGTTGCTTGTCATTTCGACAACACCCATCTCACCATCAAACCACCATTAGTGTGTGGATATTACAAAGTCACTGCCTTTAGCATCAACGAATTCTTCTCTACTTGTAAGTCACAATTGAATTTTTATTTTATTTTTAATTACTTTGTGTTTGGGTGAAATCTATTTTAGTAGCTGGGGTTTTTTCCGTTTGGTTAATCAGAAACTGTGCAAGATGGAAATGAATTGAATTTTTGTTTCTTATTGAAGAAAAATGATTAAGAATTGACTTGTGTAGACTGAGTATGGCATTCCGCATGTTGGCATAATTTAGGGATTTTTTGATGTTTTTAGTTCAAATTCAGCTCTTCGCTGCAACTTCCATCTCTATTTTAAGCTCTCATATGACTTTATAGTATGGTTATTTCTGAACCTCTCCCATTTTGTTTTCTTCTCTATATTACTTCATAATTCTTCTTGAATTCATTTGTAAAGCTTTGATGTGTTAGGCCTTTATTAGCTTGAGGTAATAGTTTTGGTGCTCTTCTATTGATAATGATAATAAGTCTAATGAATGGGATCCATTTATCCTGTATCAAGTCTGTGATGTGCATCTTCGGGATCTAATGCATGTTATAATTCACTAACTGAATAGATAGGTGTCGCACCCTTTTTTTTGTTGAAAACGAGTTTAAGGTTCGGAAGCATAGATGGATGCTTCGCATAATGCAATGAAGTCGCCACCCTATTTTCTAAGGTTTAGGGAACCTAAGCGTCATGGCATAAAAATAAAAATAAACTAAGGCACAATTGGTCTAAACCAAAGAACGAAGGTTCGAGGTCGTATTATGGACTTGGGAAGGTGTTAGGCACCCAAGTCACATCCTTAAAAAGGTTACCGGTAAAAAGGTGTTTGGAAAACAATTTTTAACATGAAAACGAGTAAGTAACCGAAAAGTGTCGTCCGATCCCGCGCACAAAAACGCGCCACTTTTCAATCATTTACGAGGTAAATGATAGTAAAGTGTCAACGAAATCCTGTTACGAAGATTGGGCCACCTTCCAGTTGTCCATGGGCCCTCAGAGGTATTCATCACTTTAGTATTTTTGTTATTTCCGATCTGGACTGATTAATCGTTGGGTCTTTTACTAAAGCAAGAGCCCTCTTTGTCATCATCGGGCCATGCATGATTAATTAATTACTACGTGATCCTATCATGGATAAAAACTAACATAATACCGATTAAGTGAATGCATATAACCGTGTGGGATCGAAGCCACCATGCTCAAGTATCAATGTATAGCAATTTATTTCATGGCATAAGAAAGCAAGTGATTTAAACACGTAAGCATATGGGTTGATTTTATCATGCACACAATTTATGAGTTTTTTAACATTTTTAAATATCATGTATATAAGTAATATTTGCGGAAAACCTTGAATAAATAAAAGAGACTTAGAAGGGGCGTGCTTGCGTTGTGTGATCTTGATCTACCTCGCAAATTGAAAGTATTAACGAGGGTTTCGAAAATAATAAATAAGAAAAGCGCATGCAAAATATTTATTTAATTTATGACAAATAGGCAATTAATTAAATAAACATGGCATAAACAAATTAATTAAAGCATGCAAGCATTTAATTAAATAAAACATGGCATAAATTAATTAATTACAACATGCATTTAATTAAATAAACATGGCATAAACAAATTAATTACAACATGTATTTAATTAAACAAACATGGCATAAACAAATTAATTACAACATGTATTTAATTAAACAAACATGGCATAAACAAATTAATTACAACATGCATTTAATTAAATAAACATGGCATAAATAAATTAATTAAAGCATGTAAGCATTCAATTAAATAAACATGGCATAAACAAATTAATTACAACATGTATTTAATTAAACAAACATGGCATAAACGAATTAACAACTTATTTATAACATGCACGCAATTTAATTAAACACACAAGCATACGAATATTTCATACGAAAATTGACGAAAATAATTGTGCCGGGCCCCACAATTTGAATTTTTGGGCATTAAAAAGTGGGCTTGGCTTGTCCAAATTTTAATGTAAAACAAGAATGGGCTTGGCATCACCTTTCTTCTCTCCTCTTTCCCGCCAACCTTCTTCTTTTTCCTTTCTTTCTTCCATCAACCCAACAGTAGCAATTTAAGCATGAAAATAAAACATGATTTTATACTCCCAAAACCGACTCAATCAACACAACAGCATGCCAGCAGATCAATCCCATGAAAACAGCAAGAAATTTTAAACAAAACAGTGGCAAATTTAACAAACAAAAAGCAAGCTAATTAAATGGTTCTTTAGCAATTAATTAGCTAAGGCAGCATGTCATCAAATTGAGGCAAGGGAAATGAAATTGACATGAAAACTAAGCATTTGAACCAAGTTTGAGCAATTTATTCATGCATTAAGGAAGAAAACGAAAATTAAAGAAAAGCTAGAGTGAGAAAGCTTACCTCTCCATGAGAGTTTTGGACCAAGAAGGATGAGCAAGAAATGGAGATTAAGAGGAGATTTTGGTCCCCTTGATTTGTTGCTTGAAGCAAGCTATTTATAGAGAAGAGAAAAATGTGGAGTCGGTTGGTTGTGTGGCCGGAGTTGGTCGGATTGGTTGTGTGGCCGGGGTTGGTTGTGTGGTTGGGTGATGAGCAAGCTCAATTGTGTGGTCAAGAGTGATCGGATGGGACTTGGTGCTGATCTAGGCGAGCTGGAGTGGTGCTGGAAGGTAAGATTGAATTAAATGACATTTATGTGGTATTTATCCTATTTTTGGGCACGAACGAGATATTTTTGGTACGAACGAAATCGTACGAAGGTGAAAATAAATCCGAGCTGAGGGTACAACTATGTGTAGAAAAATAAGGCAAGAAAACTAATATACAGTGAAGAAATGCGAAAGTTGATTTAACGTATTTATTTTTTCTTTCGGAAGTGTCAAAACGTTCGCGCCCAAAATAAATGTCTTTACGACAAAAATTGAATGAAACCAAACTCGATGGCGTGAATGAGAAAAATAGTACGTAATTATCAATTAAAGAAAATACGCGTCCGATCCACGGTCCCGGGAAACTTACTCGGGACCGAGAAAAGTTCGCGTGAAGACAGTCAAAAATACGAAAAACTTAAAAAGGCACGAAATGACACGGAATATTAAACAAACTAGCCTAGGACCAAGAATCGATAGGAATTTGACCTAGACAAGCTATTAATGCGATAAATGCTAAATGTGCAAAATTGTGACGCGAAAAAATTCAAAATCGGGTAGCAACAATAGGTCATATTTAGAGTGAAGTAGGGATATGTCATCTAACTGTCTCTCTGTTTCGTTCCTTAGATCCTAGTAGTAGTATGTAGAGCTTTGCTTAGTGTTTGTTTGATATTCAGCTTTGATCAATTAATCACTAGTTCAATGTTGTTTCCTTCTGTATGTTTTTGCATTGCAGGTCCATACATAGACTCTCGATACCAGTGATAGGGATACGTCAAAATCTCTTTTATAGACGGGCTTTTTTACATGGTATGGTCCCACTTTTGGACATTTTATCGTTTCCATTTTATGCTTAACATGCTGAATTATCCTTGTCCGTTCTGGAAAGTTCCCTTTTACATTGATTGCCCTTAGTTCTAACTTGGCATCCATTTAAGTTCAACTTGAGAATCACATTCAGTTTATGTCATTAGTGAGGTAGAGAGTAAGTACTGGTTTTTTCTGCCGTGTGACCTTTGCTTGTAAAAGCCTATTAGAGAACTGCAATGGGGTCATCTAGTGGACCAAAGTTATCTGGAATTCAAAAGCAAGTGCTTAGCCTATATAGAGGGTTCCTACGTGCTGCTCGTTTGAAATCTCATGAGGACCGCGTCAAGATTGAATCCGTTGTGTCAGCTGAGTTCCGCCGTAATTCGAAGGAAGTTGATCGCAAAAATTTCATGTATATTGAATATTTGATAAGGCGTGGTAGGAAACAGCTGGACCAGCTCAAGAGTCACGATACCGTTGGATTGCCATCTTTGAAAATCAGTTCGTCTCAAAACTGAAGAAAAATACTAAGCCTTAAGCATGAATCCTTATGTTTCCCTACTTGGTCATCTTTAGTTGTTTCCTGGGTTAAAGAATAAATGGTTGAATCCCATCAGAAATGCCAGTTCAGTTTTGAGCATAAATACCAACAATTCTTTGTTGTACCGTTCATTTTTACAGCTAAAAGAACAAAATACTGCGATGGCTGTTGTGTGTACTTCTCAACATAAATTTGTAAGAACAAGTTGTGTTTGTTAATCATTTTACAATTGTAAATGGCTTAATGACATAAAACAACCCTGAACTTTAATGTTTTATTTAAGTGGAACCTTGAACTATTTTTTTATTTAATTACAACCCTGGTCTTCGCGAAAAATGTCAAATTACCCCCCTACCGTAACCGAGATATGATGTGGCAGCGTTGACCACCGTTATGTGCCTTGTCAGCGACTATCAGGGCGCCACGTCAGCGTGACCAGGGGGGTAATTAAACAAAAATATTAAAATTCAGGGTTATTTTATGTCTTTTGCCATATTTATTTTATTATACTTTCTGTTTTTGTTTTATTTTTATTTTTTGTTCTTTAATTAATTCCTACTAGATGGAATTAATGTTTCGTTGCCTTTCTATTAATAATCATAATTAATCAGATTAATTATATTTACCTCTAATTGCTATATGAAGAATTAATTCCAATTTCATTTTTATTATTATTATTACACCGTTAAGTTATTTTGTAGGCAACCTTATTCCCAGATTAATCATAATTACCTCTAATTCTAGCAATGAAGCATTAATTCCAATTTCATTATCATTATTATTATTATTATTATTATTATTAT
Source organism: Viola odorata (assembly GCA_963691705.1). Lineage (NCBI taxonomy): Eukaryota > Viridiplantae > Streptophyta > Magnoliopsida > Malpighiales > Violaceae > Viola > Viola odorata. Next base: position 33,047,901 of record OY829546.1, read on the forward strand.
TATTATTATTATTATTATTATTATTATACCGTTGTATATAAAAAAGAAAGGAAAAGAGAAATTTGGGTTATTGATTAAATTAGGTAAAATGACATAAAACAACCCTGAACTTTAATATTTTGATTAATCGCAACCCTTAACTGTTTTTTTGTTTAATTACCCTCCTGGTCATTATTACGTGGCATGCTAACGTGGCGCCCTGATAGTCGCTGACAAGGCACATAACGGTGGTCAACGCTGCCACATCGGATCTCGGTTACGGTAGGGGTGTAATTTGACATTTTTCGCGAAGACCAGGGTTGTAATTAAATAAAAAAATAGTTTAGGGTTCCACTTAAATAAAACATTAAAGTTCAGGGTTGTTTTATGTCATTAAGCCATTGTAAATTGAATGAAGTCAATTCGAAATCATTTTTCTTCAATAAGAAATAGAAATTCAATTCAGGGAATTTTGGGGGAAAGTGGAAAGGTCAAGAAAAGTTGAATTTAAGGGAGTCCAATTTTCCTTGTATCAACCAAACGTAATAAAACTCGAAATTTCAAATTTTCGAGTCACTTTCTTTTTTAATTCCGTCAACCAAACGCTACTTTTTAGCACCGTGAATTGCCCAAAGCAAAGCAGCGCCGACTACACCGGCAACTCCCATCAATCATCATATGAAATACGTTCAGTGTTGATCACGTAAACCATAAAAAAATGAATTTGCTAATGAAGGTTACGAGCAAGGGGAAGAAATCTATAATACTGTAGCTATTCTTGGTCATTTTGGAAGATCAATAGGTGTGGAAATACAAGTCCCATCACGTCTGGAAACACAAGTCTTTCGTTCTTTTCTTTTCTTTTTTCTTTTTCTGCGATTTTTCCTTCAGTTCTATTCTCTAACAATCCTCTACCGATCAAACACATCCATCCCTTTTCAATCCTCATATGTTTTAGTTTTTAGTTTTCCTTCAGGTTTCAGTTTTTCTTTTTATATATATTTTTCAAGTTTTTATCCTTATTTATTATAAAGGAACTCTAATCAGGATTAAATTGTAAAATCCTACCAAGCCCGCAGCACCAACAAGATTTTCTATTACGGTATAACGATAGTCACTATGTTCACACCATAAAGTTTAATTTATCTCTATTTTTCTCTTAAATTAATATTTTTATTGTAGTATTTTTTGTCTTTATAAAATGTGGAATAGAAGAACAAAAATCAATAAACAGACTCTTTTTTACCCATTCAAATTTATCAGTGAAAATGAAAATAAATTAAATTAAATTAATGATGTGGAAATAAATTACTATGGTCTAAAATTAAAAACCCCCTGTATAAATTCTAATTTTATATTTTCAACAATTCTATAATGTATTATTATGTATTTCTCACTATATATTATAACATTTTTATTGCAATAAATATCCACGCTCTAACTTTTTATTGACAATATTAATAATTTTAGTATTAATAAGAGCATTAATATTATAATATTAAGGGGAAATATTCTAAGGTCCGTGAGATATTGCCTTCCTTAAATGATAGTCTCTGATGTTTGAGACCCTAAATTTTAGTTCCTGACATTTTTATACACTTTAAACTTTAATTCTTGCCACTAAAATTTTCATCAAATTCCTAAGGGAGTAATTTTTTAATATTAAAATATTATTAAAAATAAAAATAATATAGTAAAAATTCAAAACATTATAAAAAATGCAGAAAAATGGAGATTGATTTTCATATGATGATATATTTTAATAATTAAAATAATAATAAAAATAATAGAAAGTAAGAAATAAAAAAAATAAAAAAAATAGAAGAGAGTAAAAATATTAGATAAAAAAATCAAAAAATTAAATAAAAATATAAAAAATCATCAAAATATATAACGAATTTCAAAAATTACGAAAAAAGTTAAGTAGCTAATTCGTTAAGCCCACAAAGCTAAGTTAGCTAATTTGTTATATATTTTTATATAATTTTTAAATTTTTTATTTAATATTTTTATTTTCTCATATTTTTTAATATTTTTTATAATTTCTTACTTGCTCCTGTTTCTCTGTTATTTTAATTATTAAAAAATATTATCATAAAAAAGTCAATCTCTATTTTCTGCATTGTTTTATAATTTTTTAAATTTTTTTATAATATTTTGATATAAAAAACTAATTTTTTAATGCTTTGTTAGGGTTTTGAACAAAAATTTCAACGCAAAGACTAAAGTTTAAAATTTATAGAAATTCTAGGGACTAAAATTTAGAATCGCAAACGTTAGAGACTATTGTTTAAAAAAGGCAATATCTCAGGAACCTAGAACATTTTTTCCTAATATTAATGATAGGAACGATATAATCAGTACTGAAGAAATAATACTAAATTACTAATAACAAAGTTACAGTTTTAGCGTTGTTAATAGTATAGTAATTAAGACATTAGGAAAGTTTCAAAAATAGAAAATAGAAAACAAGAGAGAACTTTTTTAGGTATTTAAAACTATGTTTTTGTTTTAAAAAATTGTTCAAAAAAGATTAACAATTTCTTCTAGAAAAAATAAACAAAAATAATACCGAACACAACCATAATTTTATGAAACTAATTAGCCCTACTATTATCTAATACTTATGGACAAAGTTCCTTTATGCTTAGTATCACAACTAAATTGAAAAGGGAAAGGAGAGGGAAATTAGCCAAAGAAAAGAATCAAAGAGAATATATGGAAAATTGTCTAAGAACAAGGATTAGGGTGGAAAGGAAAGGAAAGGAAATGAAAGTAATTTTTTTAAAATTTCCCTTGTATGGGAAAAAAAGTGCAAGGGAATACGGGGGAAATAAATTATAATTTTTTTCTTCCGGGCCCACAAAATATTTCCTACCATAAATGGGAGGAAAAGAAAGGAATTGAAGGGAACAAAAAATTATTCCATTAATATCCTTGGGAAACACCATCTCCATCTGCTCATACCTCCTAATAGCTTCCAATTTCTCTTCACTCAACGAGCTTGCAAGGAACTTCCCAACTGAAGCAAGCAAGTAAAAAAAATCAACAAAAAACTAAAACCTTATTATTATAAACAAATTAAACAAGACATAAGAAAATAACATGTGATAAATCAAAATTACTTACATAGGGTATCAACAAAATCCAAGGAAAAGTTGCAGGACACATGCAGGATGACAATGGAGATGGGCTGAGGTTTCCATTTCGTAATTGATAACAATTAAGGCAACCCCAAGAGTATTGTCATCCTCATACCAATTTAAAGGCCGGAACCCTACCCGTGTCTGCCTGGGGTCAGCCGCGGAAGGCTGATGCCCCTTAGCCGGCAAGGAACCCTGGGATGGTCGACATCAGCGGGCGGGCGGGCGGGCCGGGGGGGGGGGGGGGGTCTCACGCGTCATCTATCAACACACACGACGTTATCCCATCCCAGGACAGTCATGATGTCACTCAAGGCTACCGCCCCTAACGTCACCCGGAGATATCGCCCCTGACGTCACCGGGAGGTATCGCCCCTGACGTCAATAAAGATATCGTCATCGATGTCGTTGGGGGCGTTATTTTCCCCAAGTAACGCCTTCAGCCTAGCCTATAAATACCCCACCATTTGAAACGCAAGGTAAGCCTACGATTGCTGTTGGAACCTCTGCTATTTTTGAACCGCCTTACTAACTTAAGCATCGAAGTGTCTACGCCAGAGCCCCCCTCCGGCGCTTTGCAGATACCCCCAACGTCAGCTACAGTAACCCTGAGCGGCTACAGTCCTCGTCCCGATTTTCCAGAAGTCTTAATCTTATCAAATTGGTGCTTTCATTGAGAGCTTTGGTTTATTAAGTGAGCGTCCTTAATAGCCAAGCTCCGTCTTTACAGAAAGATCAGAACGATCATGGCTTCTGATTCGGAGCCCACACGACCTTCATCCTCTAACCTTCCTTATGAGACCCGTAGACGGTTATTCCCTTTTGTCACCACTGATATTTCTGTAACAACGCAGGAGATCATTCTGGAATCTTCAGATTCCCCCTTTAGATCAATAGAGGGAACACTCCCTCTGCAGATGAGCCTCTCTCTATCCCAGATGGTGGGATCTAGTTTTTCTACCCCACCTCCGAGGGGATTCATGGTGGACGGCGCAAATAACCCCCTCGCGAGTGAAATATCTACTCTTCGTTCTAGGTTGGACTATTTGACTGAGCTGGCGACAAGAATCACGCCTGATGTTTCTAGGTCAAATGTTCCCCCCCCCCCAAGCTATTTTCACATCCTCTATTGTCACCGAATGACCCTTATCGCCCCTACAACACGGAAATATTCTGACAGCCTTGCCTGCAACAGATATGCCAATTAACTTTGTGCAACTTGCTTAGGGGTGAGTGGAGCCTTACGTGCCGCAAGTACCAAGAATTCCCATCCCCCAAGAGGAGCGACGGCATGATGAATACAGAGACCGTTGGGACGGTCAACGAGAAGAAGTGGATCGAAATTTATCCCTTGAGCGTAGTGAAAGATCCAGTAGTAGAAGACACCGAACTCGTTCGCCTAGGAGTCGCAGTCGATCTCCGAGATGACATCGTACTCCAGAACTGCGAAATCGGGGACGTCAGCCAGAGGCGTATCCTCCTCACGATACGTGGGAAATCCTCGATGACACCTCAGGTCACCCATTCACCCATCGCATAAGACATCACAGGGTCAGCCGACATGTAAAACTTCCCACGAAATCCTACGACGGTACTAGAGATCCTATTTCACACCTTAACAATGTGAAGGACTTTGTACAATTTCAAACCCATAGTGATGCAGCGTTATGTCAAATATTTGTCATGACATTGTCAGGAGTCGCCCGTCTCTAGTTTGAAGGTCTCCCTGGCGGATCTATTGACAGCTTCTCGCAACTGGAGTCTAAGTTTCGGAGCCGATTTAGTACCGCAGTCCCTATCAGGAAATCTGCCGCGGCCTTATTCGATATACATAGGAAGCCTAAAAAATCCTTGAAAGATTTCCTTAGTCATTTTGACATGGAAATGTCGTTAACGCCGGGCGTTACCGTTGATTTTTCTATAGAAGCTTTGAAGCGGAATTGCCGCTATGGGAAACTGAAAGACGCACTGTTGGTGGACCCTCCGACGACTTTGGACGCGTTAAGGCTGAAAGCCCATAACTACGTGAGAATGGAGGAAGAAGAAAGCAGGGACAGGACTTGAAACATACCACAAGACGCGCCTCTAGTCTCTAACGCTCCCGTGGCCACAACTTGTGAAGATCATTTTGTCGACGATTACGCCCAACGGAAAGATCACATTCCCAAGACCTCCAATCGGCGAAGAGGCAACCCTTCGAGGGGAAAGGCCAGCAACTCCCCGACCCGACGACAGCGAGATCCTCCCAAGGGCCGGATTTATGACCCAAACCTTCCTTCCCTCATTTTGCCGAGGGCGGAAATCTTAGCGATTGTAGAACAACGAAATTTACCCATTCGTTACCCAGCCCCTGTTAAGCCTGGAGTAATCATGGGGGGAAGAGAAAATACCTTTTGCAAGTTTCACAAAGCTAAGGGACACTCTACAGAGGTGTGCAGAGAATTGAAGCTGGCGATAGAACGTCTGGTAGAGGAAGGTTATCTCGGAGAATTTACCACTAAGGCAAGAGAGGAGGCCAGGAACAACCAGACCGATAGAGTGACTGACAACAGACAAGCACCTCCTCGCACTCAAGGAAGCAACACTACTTCTGCTAGGAGAGGTAGGGAGACACTCATGGTTGATGATGACGATGTCCCTATCATTAACATCATAGCCGGAGGCGCGCCCTATCTAGACGAGCCAGAACAATTAATACCCGCGACAGGAGATAAGCGGAAGCGGGAGGGTGCGTTGATAAAAAGTGAAGCGATAAGTGCGTTAGATCGGATGGTATTGTCCTTCTCCGAGGAAGATGAGAAAGGTGTTATTTTTCCGCATAATGATGCGTTAGTGGTCACACCCGTTATCGGCAATCATGGAGTTAGGAGAACCCTCGTTGACAACGGAAGTGCGGTAAACTTATTTTCATTAGAGGCTTACAACCTCATGAAACATCCTGATGGTGAATTGTCACCCTGCAAGAAGCCGATAATTGGAGTAGATGGAGTTCCGATACTAGTTACGGGAATTACCACTTTGCCGATGTATTTTCGAGATGATGCCTCCAAGCGGTCGGAGGAGTTGTTGTTTTTGGTCGTAGACCTAACCTTGCCCTATAACGCTATACTTGGACGTCCTTTCCTTAACCGCTTTGGAGCCGCGATATCCCAAAAGCATTTAAGGATGAAATACCCCTCATGGGATGGAGTGGTGTCCATCAAAGGCAACCAGAAGTTGACGGCTGAGTGTTACCTACTCATGACTCAGAAGAGTTGTGATAGATACGTATGCGTGACGGTAGACAACTATGCCGGTTGACGGGACCGACGGAGCGAGCTTCTTGGTTAGCGAAAAGCTTAACCCAATGGAAAATCTTCAGCTGACTCGGCTATTGAATAAATACAAGGGAGAATTCGCATGGAAGCCCGCAGATATGCCAAGTATCTCGCGAGAAGTGGCGGAACACCGACTCAACCTTGACTCTAATGTCAAGCCCATCCAACAAAGACGACGCGCGTTTTCCTCGGAGAAAACTTTAGCCATCGGTAAGGAAGTATCTAAGCTCTTATATGCCGATTTCGTCCGAGAAGTTCAATACCCGACCTGGCTAGCCAACCCGATTCTTGTCCCAAAGCCCAATGGAGATTGGCGTATGTGCATCGACTTTGCCGACTTAAACGATGCCTGTCCCAAAGATTGCTACCCACTTCCTCGAATTGATCAGCTGGTCGATCAGACTGCGGGGTATGCCTATCTAAGCTCTTTAGATGCCAATTCGGGGTATCATCAAATCCCTATGGCCATTGACGATGAAGAAAAAACCACTTTCATCACCTCGAAAGCTACTTACTTTATACGGCAATGCCGTTTGGGCTAAAGAACGCGAGAGCCACCTTTCAATGAATGGCGAACAAGGTCTTTGAAAAGCAGATTGGAAGGAATGTGGAAGCGTATGTTGACGATATATTGGTCAAGAGCCGAAGTTTCCAGGGCCATTTGAACGACTTAGAGGAAGTCTTCCGCGTGATGAGAAAATATCAAATGAAGTTGAATCCCCGTAAATGCATGTTCGCGTTTCAGACGGGAAATTTTTTGGTTTACGTGGTTAGCCGAAAAGGTATCCAGCCCAACCCCTCAAAGGTCAAAGTTATCCAAAATATGATATCTCCTCGAACCGTCAAGGAGGTACAAAGACTGACGGGGCGCGTTATTACCCTGGGCCAGTTTATCTCTAAACAAGGTGAGAGATGCCTGCCCTTTTTCAAGGTTATACGCAAAAAAGCTCTTTTCGGATGGACAACGGAATGTAAAGAGGCGTTCATGGGCCTGAAAGCTTATTTATCGTCCAACCTAGTGCTGACAAGGCCAGAACCGGGTGATACCCTATACTTATACCTCGGTGTTGCCGACAAAGTGGTTAGTGCCATCCTCGTTCGAGACAACAACCATTTACACCACCCTGTCTATTTTGTGAGTCACGTCTTGAAAGATGTCGAGCTGCGATATGCTTGCATTGAAAAAATAGCGTTTGCACTGGTCCAAGCCACGCAGAAAATGGACAGATACTTCCAAGCCCATCCCGTTATCGTACTTACTGACCAACCGTTGAAAAGGATATTCCGGAAACCTGAGTCTTCCGGGAGAATGCTGATTTGGGCCATTGAACTCGAGCAATATGGGTTGTGGTACAAAAACCGTCCCTCTGTGAAAGCCCAGGTCCTGGCAGACTTCATAGCCGAGTGTACCTTTACAGAAGACCCGTTGACGGACCTACCGGAAGAGGAAAAAGATGACTTGGACCTCCCGTTCCCTGAAACCTACACTGACTTGTGGGTTGTTCATGTGGATGGAGCCAAGAACCAAGAATTAACCGGAGCCGGGATCTTTATGATCGGGCCATACGATATGCCATCAGAATACTGCAACCGTTATCCAATAACGCAGCGGAATATGAGGCATTACTAGCCGGTCTCAGGATAGGAAGAAACTTTTCCACCAAGGCCATACACGATACGAGAATGATGGGAGACTTGCAATTAAAAATTTGTGGAGATTCCAAACTAATAATAGACCAAGTCTTGGGACACTCTCAGGCTAGAGAGCCCATCATGGTTCAATACCTCGCTAAAGTGAAACGCGAATTGTTGGAAATAAAGAAAAACGGCATGAGGGTCAGCTTTGAGCACATTCCCCGAGAGGATAACGCCGAAGCAGACGACCTGGCCAAACTCGCTGCAAATCCAGATGCGTCCATACCCAAGGGTGTGTGCTACCGAGAGATATCGGTTCCCTCCTTCATGGAAGAGCAAACGTCGCTTTGTGTGGAAGAAATTAAAAATGATTGGTGAATCCCTGTGATAAAATACTTGAAACATGAGGAATTACCTGCGGATAACGAAAGTGCTGAAACAAGCAGCACGATGTATATATTATGACAGAGAGTTGATCCGGAGATATTTTTCTCACCCAGCTGCTAAGTGTATAACAGAGCAAGAGAGTCTTCATACCCTGCAAGAAATCCATGAAGGAATATGCGGTATGCACGCATCGGGCGGCACCTTAGCCGTGCAGGTCTTCAGGTCTGGATTCTACTGGCCTACTATTCAAAGAGATTGCCACAATTATGTACGGACATGTCAAAAATGTCAGGAGTTCTCCAAAATTCCTCGACAACCCGCCACAGAGATTTCTGAGATAGTGGCTCCTTGTCCTTTCCTGAAATGGGGGATAGATATCCTGGGCCCGTTTCCAAAGGCAAGGTCCCAACTAAAGTTTGTGGTCGTGGCAGTGGATTACTTCATGAAGTGGGCAGAAGCGGAAGCGGTAGTCAACATCACGGCAGAGAAAATTTGGCGCTTCTTTAAGCACCAAGTCATCATGCGATTCGGTGTTCCCCGCGTGCTAGTCAGCGATAACGGGACGCAGTTCACCAGCCAGTTCTTTAAAGATCAGTGCGCGGAATTTCAAATCGAACAAAGGTTCTCTTCCGTGGCTCACTCGCAAACCAACGTTCAAGCAGAGGTGACGAATCGAAGCATTCTCAGTGGCATAAAGAAAAACTTGGAAGGATAAAAAAAATGGGCAGACGAGTTGCCGTACGTAATGTGGGCGTACCGCATGACCGTTAAAACTAGTACGGGAGAAACGCCTTTCGCATTGGCTTTTGGCACTGAGGCCGTCACACCGGTAGAAATCGGTACTATGAGCCTGCGAGGCTGTGGGCTAACCTTGATGCGTTTCCGGAACGGCAGAAGGAAGCTCTTCTGAAAATGCTTTATTATAAGCAAAGAATGGCGCGTTATCACAATAGGCGCGTCAAAGAACGGTTGCTGAAAATAGGTGACTTGGTACTTAGAGACAAACGAGCCGCTGGACAACGTATGTGGAAACTAAGCCCGAATTGGGATGGCCCATACCGCGTTACCCGCATTATTGGAAATGGAGCATATCACCTGGAAACACTCGACGATACTCCCTTACCTAACTCTTGAAATATAGCTCGTTTGAAACTATACCATGCTAGAGTCTAATGCATTTTCTGCAGCTTTCATTAATCTCAGCCCTGACTTGTGCTAACGCTCGAATAGAGAATATTCTTATGTGTTCTGTGACTGATTGTGTGCAGATAATAAAGGGCGCCAAGAGTGAAAAGTCCTATCCTTGTGACGGCCGGTCCTGATCAGACGGCTCACTAAGTGAGGGCACGCCCTGGCGTACCTAAAAAATAGTGTTGGGAGTTAAAAGTCCTATCCTTGTGGTAACCCACTAAGACGAGGCACGTCCCGACACCCCCAAGAGTAAAAAGTCCTATCCTTGTGGTAAACTGGGCTAACATAGACAGCTCACCAAGATGAGGCACGTCCCGACATCCCTGGGAGTGAAAAGTCCTACCCTTGTGCTGACCGTTCTCGTGGAGACGACTCGCCAAGACAAGGCACGCCCCAGGGAGATAGTAACTCCATCCTGGAAGTGAAAATCCTATCCTTCTGATAACCGGGCTAATACAGACGGCTCACTAAGTGAGGGCACGATTCCGGGATGCGAGGTCAACGCCTGAAAGTAAAAAACCTAGCCTTGTGACGGCCTGTCCTGATCCGACGGCTCACTAAGATGAGGCACTTTCCAGACCGATCGTGGAAATATGGAAATGCGAAGAATCACGAAATCCCAGCAAGTAACCAGATGGGAAATCCCTAGTGAAGATAGCTAGTGGAGAAAGCGATACGAGCGACATCAGCGACAACACGCTGAGACGGAGGCGAGGAGGCTCCTGCGGGTAATTATTGTCTATTAGTACATGTCGCTTTACTAATAACTTATAATTGAGAATGTGCAGAGACATTATTCAGATGATGAGGAGGTTGACACTCTCGTTATCGTGGCTTGGGAAACGTGATCTAAAGGACATGTGTATCATGTCTCTCTCTCTCTGGCAAATATTCCCATGGAAAGGGATACGTCGAAATCTATCTACAGGTCATCCCAAGCCATTAGTTGAGAATATCTACAACAACGTGAGTATATGCAGCGTGTCGTTGGAAGTAGCGGTCACGATCCTTCTCCTCTATGAGTTCTTATCTCTGAAAATGTGGAGCGATAGTTAAAATGCGCGTGACGAGGTCATGTCGCGATATCTGGCAAAGCATCTATCATCAATGTTGACGATTCGTTGATTGAATGACAATCATTGGCCTACTTCTACTAAGGCTGTTATCAAGATCGAGACCTATTGACGTTATCGTGGCGATAATAAGGCCACTATTGTACTAAGAGAAGTTTAAAGGGAAAGAAATAAGAAAAAAGAAATCAGCGACAAAAGAAAGGAGTTAGCCCGATATATGATTGTTCAAAAAGGCCCTCGAAGGGTTACAAAACACAAAAGTTTGAAGTATCAAAGCTCTGATAGCTAAAACCAAAAGGGGTAGATTCCCGATATTCACAAAAGGGAGCAACAACGCCTAGTGTGTGCCGGTCCTATGAGCTCCTCTGCCTTTTATAGCCTTTCACCTTGGCTTGGCGGAAGCCTTCATCAGTAAGATCGGTGGATTGCCTCAGGAAAGCTTCAGTAAGGGCATCACCCTGGTACACCTCTTCTCCATGAATATCTCTAAAGCAGCTGGCCATAATAGCGATAGTGTTTTCAGCGTACCACATGCACTTATCTGCCGTCTTATCCTCCAATGTCGCCTTTTCCCCCTCCAGTGCGACATTCTTAGCTCTCTCCGCCGTCAGAGCGGTGTCAAGACTTGCCACTTGCTCTCTCGCCTCCCTTTGGTCCTTTTTGGCCGCCTCCAAGGTCAGTAACAATTCTTGGCGTTCTGCCAGTAACTTCTCCTTTTCTTCTCGCTCCTTGGAAAGCTTGTCTAAGGAGGTGGTGAGCGAAGCAACCTTATGCGCCATATATTTTGCCCAATAGTGGAACTTGGAAAAACCAGTAAAGAGGTTGGAGCGTAACAAGTTTATCTGCTAGTCCTGACCCTTAGAAAGGAATGCCTCTCGCTCTTTGGAGGACGTTAACGCCTAAGCAGCCAAGTAAGATGACGTCTCAATGGAACTGTCGCCCCCGACAGCCGCAAAGCTAGAATTGCGCAGCTTAGTTAAATCAAGATGATGAGTGATAGGCCCGAACGCACTCATCGAGCTCAAATCGGCTACGAGGTGGGGAGCGACAACCCCTCCCTCGAAGTGACGAAGCATTAGAGCGCTTGAAGGAACAAAAACCATAGGGGAAGGAGACAGAGGTTGATCAGAGGCGATACCCCCATGAAGTCCGAAGGAACTGTGGGATTGATAACTTGAGAACCCAGGACAATCTTCACCAAAGCCCAAGCCGGTAGTGAAAGAAGGAACTGACGTGCCGAAGAAATTAGGCAAAGTCTCAGAGGACCCGGGAACACCCATACTCCCTAGAAAATCGAAAGATTGATCCCTGGAAGGTACCGAAGAATCAAAAGCGGCAGTCTGCCCTTCCCCGACATTAGCATGACCAGATGACAAACTTCCGCTCCCTTCGTCAGGGCACGCCCTTTTCTCAGGACGGGTCAGTATGTGACGCAAGTCCATGTTGCTTGTTGGTGATGCGAGAGGGGAAGCAGTAGCAGTATCCTGCAAAGAAAAGGATGCGAAGGATAAATGGATAAAAGAAAGCGCGAAGCAATACTAATAAGTAGCAGGAGAAATAACGCAGTCGTAAAAGAAACACTAATAGAGGCAGTCTCGTTAACGGGCAATTCTGAAGAAGCTGTCGCGTCTGAAGGAGGAGTAAGAGCGGCAACGCTTCTCGTTCTCTTCTTCTTCTTTCCTTTCCTCGGAACCCTAGAAGAAGACGCCTAAATAGGATAAACGGCAACCCATACGGTAGGAATACCCAGAGGAATAGCGGTGGTTCCCTCACCAACCGAAGAAGACGTTTGGACAGGGTTTACGGTAGCGACAGGCGGTATGGTCGGATTAACCGCGGTTTCAGCAGCGGTAGCAACTCTTTCCTTTTCCCTTCGCCATTGAGCCCTTCTCAGTAGTTTCCTGACGCTCTCGGGTGTCCAGCTGGGATCGGTCGCTGCAGAATCACGAGATAACGTTAGCGTTAGTACCAACTATGATAACAAGAAAAACACCACAACACTCACGTCTAATGCAAGTTTGAATGCCCATCCCGCATGCCAGATGACGAGTATGAACGCTGATTTCCAGCTGAAGCAGTTTGTCTAACCAGCCTTGTTCAGGCTGACGAAGAGTTCCCCATCGATCCCAAGCAGTATCTTTGACGTCTTGATTAAAACCAGTCCGCCACCAGGAATCAGGGAGGTCAGGAAGATCAATAACAAAAAACTCTTTTTTCCAATCTTCAATGGAAGACTCAAGATGGAGGAGTTTCCAGGTGAAGGGTTTGAGAGAGTCATCATCATAACGGGGTGATATCGCTATCACACCCCCGACGACTATACAATTTTAAGAGTGATTTGAGTAGCGGAAGGGAAGGAGAGTTAATCCCTTTGTATTTACAAAGCTCTAGAAATGCGTAAACGCAGCAATACGCATTTGGGGATAATTGTACAGGATTCAAATTAAGGGCAGTCAACAACTATTTTATGAAGGGATCAACGGGAAACCGAAAACCGTAGCGGAACATTTGAGCGTACAGAACCCTGCGATTGCCTATTAGAACGCTATTCAGGCGTAGCGAATCAAGGGCAACAGAAACCGTATAACCCTCAGGGATCTCAGCATGATGTTCGGCTAGATGCTTGTTGAGAGCGACTATGGAGGTGTTATTACTAACAGTATTTACAATTTTTTCCTCATCGACAGACTTAGAGCCGGAACGGCGAGTTCTAGTCATGGCAGAAATAAAAAAATAAAAAGATGAAGAAGACGACGGAAGAAAATAAGAAATACCTTTATGGAAGAAAGACTTCGAGCACCCAGATGATGAAAAGAAAAATTGTAAGATGACTTGAAGTGATATGGAGAAGGTAAAATAACAAAAGTGGGAAAAAGAAGTAAGCGTTAGGTTTTATAACCCTAGCGGTTAAACAAAATGACTGTTGTAACAGTCGTTGCGTGTGGAGCATCACGAGGAACAGACGAAAGCAATGAGTATGATTCTAGAAAAGTAAGAGGACGCTTTGATCTCACCAATTCCTAGGGCACACCAACCCCTGGCACCCCTACGAATGGACACGTGTATTCGGGGCCATCATAAAATCTCCCTCGCATTAATGAGGGAATCCCGAGCATTAAATGCTCTGAAAAGCAGAATTGGTCTTACAAAACAAGACAAGTGCGATCATGTAATAGCCGAGATGACGCGGCTCAGCGTTAATCGAACAAGGAGATAACAAAGTAATGCGGAAGAGCAAATTAAACATTGTTCATTATTCAAGGAAGCATTGCAGACGTTATTAAACGATAGGCGTCATCAATCGTTAGAAACTAAATGGAGTCAATGAGAAAAGAAAAAAAGAAATAAGAGCCTCTCTAACGGCAAGTCCCCTCTGACGACAGCTTTACCTGATCATGGAATCGTTTCGGTATTGCCGCCATTAACTTCCTCCCTCTCCTCGGAAGAAAGAAAACCCTCTTCACTCCTGCCTATTTCTTTCATTTTCTCGGAAGCATAATCGGATATCTTAGCAGGATCAAAAGTCCCACTGTGGTAATAGGCTGGAAATCCAGCGATAAAGGTCTCCAGTATTTTGTTCTTCCACCAAGTCATCTTTGGAGGAACCTTTGCCAGATCAGCATCGCGAGCCAATATCTCTTCGCGAAGGAGAGAGTTTCTCTTATCGGCCGCCACTAACTCAGCCTTAGCTACCGCCAACTCCGCCTCCAAAAGTTCTACTTTTGCTTTCCCCTTCGATTTCTCTCTTGCAAGCTCGGCGCGACAATCATTCAGCTCCGCCTGGGTACTATTTGAAGTCGCGTCAACTCCGTCACCTTAGTTAAAGCGGCATCTAATTGATCTTTTGAAATGGGGGAGCCTCGAGGCTTGTCGCCATGAGCCTCGAGAAAATAATGCATTTTGCGAAAAATGGCCAGCACGTCATTCAGGACGCGTACCTGTCGATTATCGGGGGGAAGACGCATCAGTTCCTCCTTATCTTTAGGAGAACCAAATATCTGACCCACTATGGAGCCCACCGGTTTATCTCGCGACAGCAGATCCGATATCCCAGAGCCCGAAGTCTGCTAGTGCCAAAGGTTGATAGATCCAGCTGGTAAGAGGAAACTCCTTGGGGACCATGAGGAGAAAGGTTAGCAATAAAGGGAGGAGAGCAATTTTTGACAGAATCACCGATGCCTGAAATAGAAGTGAAGAATAACGGTTGAGGGCCCCTCATGGGAGGATCCGGAAGCGCGCTCGAGGTGAGATTCGGCGCGACCACATCAGGAATAAAAGAGGAAATAGGAGAGTCAGGAGTGACAACCTACGGAGGAGAGTCTGCCACTGGTGGGGTTTCAGTAACCACAGGAGGAACAACAATTGACACCGTGGCAACTCTTGCCGCCTCAGAAGTGTTTGCCGTAGTAGAAGCATTAATCCCTGTGACGGGAACTTCATCAACCTTCTTCGAAGGAGTCTCAGTAAATGGACCGACCCTCTCCGCTCTAAGTCTCTTCCGTTGAAATGAAGTGGCATGACGAAGCCTAGAATCGACATCCATATCCTCACTATCGCTGTCAATTTTCCTAACAGTGGGACGATTCAAATTCACTCCCCTGCCTCACTCTGGCAACCAATTCTCAAGGAAACAAGAGGCTCGAATAGAAATACCGCGCCCAATGACTGTCTTAGTTCTCCTCTTCCTTGGCGGAGTAGCCTGACGGCTGGAGCTTTCGGGCGGTGGAGAGGCCGGTAACGTTTGAAGTGGCGTCACGTTTAAATGAGTATCGTTCCTTCCGGGTGATTGACCCTCAACGTCATCTGCCGAGGAATTGCATTAGGACAGTGAACAAGTCAAAGCGATAACATAAAGAGAAAAACTTACCTATAATACACTCTGCCATAGGCCTGTACAAGGCGAAATCTCAAATGCGGAAAGAGAATTCTATCTCTAATAAGGCGTTAACCTGACGCAACTCGTCCCTAGACAACACTGCGGGATTTACCCAGATGGAATCAATGAGTCCTCGATTGAAGCCCTTGGGCCAGGGGCGGAAAGGCAGCCTGACAATGAAAAAGCCACTTTTCCAATCAGCCATAGTCTCCTCGAAGCCCCGAAACTTCTGTCAGAATGACTGCACGAACGCGTCATTCCACCTCGGGGCGATATCAACTAAACAGTTGCGACACTTAAAGCTAAAGAATTTACAGAATAGATTGACAGACGGGTAAGAATACCCTGCAATTCGCAAGCGCGAATAAAGGCATAAATCCCACACCAGGAGGAAGGGGTTATCTGAGCTGAGTCGATATCGCATTGGCGCAGTAACCTTTTTATAGATTAATGGATAGGAAAGCGAAAACCATAAAGAAACATCTTAAAGTAGACCATCCTATCATTTCTGGGCAAGGGGTCATGAAGCCGTTGACCCGCCTCAGGAACCTTAACGGAATAATTGGAGGGGAAGGAGATACCTTGACCCTCCAACTCAGCCTCCAAAATTGCGTCACAAGTGAAAAGACTGGGTGTTCTCTCAACTTCTATGTCTATAGGCCACTAAAGACCTCTGGGATCTCTAGTCATACACATATTGACCCAACGAGAAGAAAATCTGAGGAAGATGGAGTGAAATACCTGGAATAAGAAGGCAGTAAGCAGATCGTCGGCGCCGACGAGCAGTTGAAGAAACTTTCCTCGAGTAAGAAAAAGAAGCAGAAGAGAGAGAAGGATAGAGAGGACTTTCGAAATGTGAGCAAAAGTGTTAAAAGAAAGCAGTTGCCCTCTTTTAAGGGCCTAACTTGGGGGTCGAGCGACTTGTAACAACGAGACACGTACAAAGTGAAAGATGACATGTGGAAAGACCTCAGACGGATATTTATGACTAAGCATTTATATCTTCAAAAGGAGACAATTACTGACTGAAAACTGAAAAGCGGTTACATCAAGCGGCAACCTATCTCTCCGCGACAACTGACCAACATTTAGGGAGTTAACGCAGAAAAGCAATTAAGAAAGGAGAAAAGCGAAAGACGTCATTTTATTTAGGCCATATGGCATCTACAAGAGAGCGCAACACGCTGAATTAATCATCGTCAGGCCAATAGGAAGACCAGTAGCAGTATTCCCCATCTGAAGGCGGAAACTCCTCATCAACAGGAGGGAACGGTTCTGCAACGTTCCTCTCTTGACCCAGCTTTAACGAGCTTAATTCCCCTTTAAAGGCGGAAGCCGCGGCATCAGCACCGGTATCACTGGCAGAACTCCTTTCCATGAAATGATCGATATGGGGAAACAGTACGTCACCTTTCCGAATAGGTACGATATGAAAGTGAGGAGACAGGTCAGCCGTCTTCAAAGTCTTCTCCTTCTTCGACCTCTTACGACTTTTACGACGAGGAAGTCGCCTCTTCAGGCATGAGGGTGAAGGAGGATTATCAGAATTCGGTGAGGTTGGAGGAGTTGGGGGAGAACCGTGTTCAACAAGGTCTAAGGAGTATGAATCGGCCATGAAACCCCGAATGGTTTTAGCAGGAAAATATGAAGAAGAAGATGAACAGAAAAAGGGAGAGAAAATCCCATTAAATAGGCGAGGAGGAGGAGCTTTTCCATCTTCTCGCACAACTTTTGAGAGAATTGATACGTTCTGGAAATAATTTGAATCGCTGAATTGGATCCTGTGATCACGCCGATTGGAGTTTATCCCTGATCGATGAGCACTGAAAAATCGCCCAATCAATTGATACTGAAGAGGCGGCGCGAAATTAAAGCAGAACGGTTCGCGAGGATAACCGTTACTAGTGTCCAACCAAAGACGGACTCGTTTTCAGTTGGGCTGATGTAGCAATCAACCAAAATGTCAACTGGCACATTGTGAAAAACTACGACTCCAATAAAGAAAGACGTTTATTTATTCATTTATGGCCTAACGGCCTGATCATACATTCATACAAAAAGAAGAAGAAAAAAGATAAGGCGACGACGGCTAATGGTCAAGCCTGGGATCCGGCATCATCATCCTCCACCATAGTGGGGACCTCCCTCAAAGCGTCTGCTATAGAGGCCAGCTCGGTGGAAGAAAGCCTTATGCCCTTCAAGCAGCAGTTCAGCAGATCCTTCCTCTACTGCAGCATGGTGATCACCACCTCAATGCGGGAGACAACAGCAACCAACTTTGATACATTCTCCAGAGGACTGAAATCCTCCAGAGAAGCCGCACCAAGCCTGGACCGAAGGGGAGTCAGCATCCCTTGCAGCTCCAGAACGTCCTCGGACGTCTTGATCAATACATTTTCCAGAAAGCCGACGTCACCGTCGTTGAGGTTCTTCAGAGTGTGAGTTTTGGAGATCAGGAAGTTCTTGGTGAGACCGTCCATGATGAAAATACTAGGAAGAAATGTTGGAAAGATGTATAATTGGCTCGAGAAAAATTTGAATTTATAAGTCTCGAGAAAAAGCAGTGAAAAGACGTGCTCCTCGGCGATCAAGCCACTAGTTATCGTGCGGGTCGACAGGCACAATCTGAAAGGAAGCTGGAGCAATAGCCCTTGGTAAACACTCAGGCTCATTTTCAGTTGGGCTTATGATAACAATTAAGGAAACCCCAAGGGTATTGTCGTCCTCATACCAGTCTAAAGGCCGGAACCCTACCGCGCCTGCCTAGGGTCAGCCGCGGAAGGCTGACACCCCTTAGCCGGCAAGGAACCCTAGGATGGTCGACATCAGTGGGGGAAGGGGGGTCTCAAACATTATCTATCCACACACATGACGTTATCCCATCCTAGGACAGTCATGATGTCACTCAAGGCTACCGCCCCTGACGTCGCTAAAGATATCGTCCTCGATGCCGCTGGGGGTGTTATTTTCCCCAAATAACGCCTTCAGCCTAGCCTATAAATACCCCACCATTTGAAACGCAAGGTAAGCCTAAGATTGCTGCTGGAACCTCTACTATTTTCGAACCGCCTTACTAACTTAAGCATCGGAGTGTCTACGCCGGAGCCCCCCTTCGGCGCTTTGCAGGTACCCCCAACGTCAGCTACAGTAACCCGAGTTCCTACAGTCCTCGTCCTGATTTTCCAGAAGTCTGAATCTTATCAGTAATTGTCCAGTCCGACTGTCCATTGTGTTAATTAAGCTCTAATCTCTGAGTTTTTTGCTTAATTAGCGCATTTGAAGTAGCAAAGGCTGGTTTTGTTGATGGATATGCTGCAAATCGAGTTCTAGTGATATTTTTAGTTGGTGATATTTTTGGTTGAAGAAGCAGTTGGTTGCAATTCAAGTTTGAAAATGGGACAAGGGGGTTTATGCAAGTGAGGTGTTCGATGAAAAGTGTAAGAGAATATAGAGACGAGGAAGATGAGTTATAAGGATAAAGTGGCAAAATAACTATAACAAATTCATTCCCATCTATGTTGTCATACACAAGTATTATAATTTCCTTCCTTTTCCCTTGTATCTAAAAAAATGCAGCCATACAAAGGAATTTTTCTAGAAATTTCCTCCCTATTATTTCCTTTCCTTTCCCTTGTTAAATTTCCTCTTTTCCTTCATGCACTTTAGTTCCCATACAAAGTTTCTTCAATGGGAGGAAAATCATTAGTGAACAAATTGATAAATGTTTAAATATATACTTTAAAATAAGAATGTATGAATAAATATTTTATTTCCTCCAATCAATGTGAGGAAATTAAAATTTTACATTTCTTTTATTCATCTCATACTAAAGTTTAAGAAAAAATAAAATAGTGCAACAGATGTTTTCGTATCAAACTTTTGGGAGGCTAGACACTTTAACACTCAAATTTTAAGGGTCTGTTAAATTGACACCCAATTTTTACACTGTTAGACACTTTGGCACCCAATTTTTAATGTTATTTTTTTATTTTTTCCCGTTGTCGCACCCCCTTTTTCATTGGAAACGAGTTTAAGGTTTGGGACGGATGCTAAGCATAAATGGATGCTTCGCATAATGCAATGAAGTCGCCACCCTATTTTCTAAGGTTTAGGGAACCTAATGTCATGGCATAAAATAAAAAAAACTAAGGCACAATTGGTCTAAACCATTGAACAAAGGTTCGAGGTCGTATTATGGACTTGGAAAGGTGTTAGGCACCCAAGTCACATCCTTAAAAAGGTTACCGGTAAAAAGGTGTTTGAATACAGTTTTGATATACAAAGATTTGTTTAATGATCGAAGCATATCAACCGTTTCTTCCCACGAACTCAAGTCACTTTCCAATCATTTACATAGGCCAATGATTGGATCATGTCAACAAAGTCCGCTTATCGAATTGGGACACTTTCTGATTATTTAAATATTTTTGACGTGATTTGGCCCTCAAAGGTGACGTTACATCTTAGCATTTTCGTAGGGACATGTTGTTTCCCATCGGGACACGAAGGACGGGGTTACCGTTTGTTCGTTATGCTAGAGCGGACGTTTCCCCCCTTTATATCATTGGGCCATGCATGATTAATTGATTAATTACTAAGTGACCCTAACATGGATAATACTAACATAGTACCGTTTTCGTGAATGCATATAACCGAGTGGGATTCGAAGCCACCATGCATAGCATTTAACAAAGAAGACAATTAATTTCATGGCATTTAAAAGCAAGCGTCGTAAACATGTGGGTTTATTTTATGATGCATACGATTATAAGTTTTTTTGGCATTTTTAAATAACATCTATACGAATAATATTTGCGAAAAGACATTGAATAAATAAAAAGAGACTTAGAGAGCTTACTTGCGTTGCGTGCTCTTGATCTTCCTTGCAAAGTGGGAATGTTAGCAACGTTTTCGGAAATAATAAATAAAGAAAAGTGCATGCAATACTTGCTTAAATTGACGAAAAATAAATAAACACGATAAACAAGTAGCACTTATTTTATATGAGTACATATATGATTAAAACATGGCATAATCATTATTATCATACAAATTTAATTAACATGGCGTAATTATTATTATCATACAAATTTAATTAACATGGCATAATTATTATTATCATACAAATTTTGATTAAACAAAACACGGCATAACACATCATTTGATCATACGAATTTTTGATTAAACAAAACATGGCATAACACATCATTTGATCATACAAATTTTAATTAAACATAGCATAACACCTCATTTGAATCATACAAAATTTTCTTTTGTAATTTACATACCATAAAAGCATATAATCATTTTCATCATTTTAAGCATGTTAAAAAGCATACGAACCATTTATATAATTTAAAACACGTTACATCAACACATGATCATTTATACGATTTTAACGAAAACATTAAATGGGTCGAGCCCCACATCAAAAATTTGGGCATTAAAAGCCAAGCCCAAATTTTAATTTTACACATAAAATGGGCCAAAGCCCATCACCTTTCTTCTTACCATTCCCGCCCTTACCCTTCTTCTTCCTTACCTTTCTTCTCTTCCCAGCCGGCCACCATGGCCAAACTCCAAAATTTCAATCTTTCACCATTCTTACCCCAAATGGTTGCAATAATTACACTACTAAAGCATTAAATCATGGCAACAAAAATAGCACAAAATCAAGCCCAAAACAACCTCAATTTTACATGGAAAAAGCAAGCCAATTAATATGCATATATACCCATTAATTACTCAAAGCATCATGTATTTAAATTGAAGCAAGGGAAGCATACATAGCATGAAAACTAAGCATATTATGCAAGTTTTTACAGTTTATTCATGCATTACAATGGAAAACGAAAATTAAAAAAACTAGAGAGAGAGAGGTAGCTTACCTCTCCGGGAGAGCAATTTGCCAAGAAGGTAGTGCAAGAAATAGAGATTAAGAGGAGGATTTGGTGCCCTTGATTTGTTGGATGAAGCTTGCTATTTATAGAGAAGGAAATTTGAATGAAGTCGGTTGTGTGTGTGGTCGGGGTTGGCCGGATCGGTTGTGTGGCCGGGGTTGATTGTGTGGTTGTGTGGTTGGGTGATGAGCAAGCTAAATCATGTGGCCAAGAGTGATCATATGGGAGGTTGTGATGATCTAAAACGAGTTGGCAGTGAGTTGGAGGATGAGAATGAATTAAATGGCATTTATGTGGTATTTATCCCATTTTTTTGCACGAACGGGATATTTTGGTACGAGTGAAATCATACGAAAGTGAAAATAAATCCGAACCGAGGGTACAACTATGTGTATAAAAATAAGGCAAGAAAACTAATATACAGCGAAGAAATGCGAAAGTTGATTTAACGTATTTATTTTCTCTTTCGGAAGTGTCAAAACGTTCGCGAGCAAAATAAATGTCCTTACGACAAAAAATGAACGAAACTAAACGTGTGGCGTGAAAGAGAAAATTAGTACGTAATTATCAAACAAAGAAATAGTGCGCTCGAGCCTCGGTTTGAGGAAACTTACTCGGGACCGAGAAAAGTTCGAGCGAAAAGACAGTTAAAAGTACGAAAAAATTAAAAAGGCACGAAATGACACGAAATTTTAAACAAACTAGCCTAGGACCAAGAATCGACAGAAATTTGATCTAGACGAGCTATTAAATACGATGAGTGTAAAAATATGTGACGAAAAATGGGTCAAAAATCGGGTAGCAACAGTTGCCCCCTCTTTACTATCTGATAAAAAATACAGTGTAACTGAGATTTTTGATTAGCAGTGAAGACAGTTGCCCCCAAGTGCTACCACGGTTTTGGGAAACGCATTGCAAAAAGGTAAATGAGGTCGCTCAAGGAGGAGTAATAATTATGCAGAAATGTAGAATTATGCAAAAAGGTAAATTTAGTTATGCAGGAAATGTAGTCGCTCAAGGAGGAGTATTTAGATAGACATGAATTCAAAGACGGGAATTGAAAAATATAGTCGCTCAAGGAGGAGTAGTAATTAGACATGAATTTAAATGACATGAATTGAAAGATATAGTCGCTCAAGGAGGAGTAGTAGATAGACATGAATTTAAATGACAGGAATTGAAAAATATAGTCGCTCAAGGAGGAGTAGTAATTAGACATGACTTTAAAGATATAGTCGCTCAAGGAGGAGTATTTAGATATGTAGAATTGTAGAATGTAGTCGGGAATTTCAGAAACAATGCCAATTTAGGAAAAATAAATGCAGGCTACTCGGATATTGAGGGAGAATGCAGAAATGCAGAAATGTAAATGACAACTTCTCTGATAGTGAGAAAAACGTAAATTGTAGAATTGTAAATGAGAATTAGAACGTACCTTTGGTTTGATGTTGGTTGGTAGTAACGTACCTTTGAGGGAAATATTTCTGATAGTGGGGAAGATAGTTTTCTCGGATGAGGAGGGTTGTCTCTGATATTGAGGACGTTGATGATTTCTGATAGTGAAATCGGTTGTCTCTGATAGTGATTTTGATGATCTCTGATAGTGAAATCGGTTGTCTCTGATAGTGAGTTTGATGATCTCTGATAATGAAATCGGTTGTCTCTGATAGTGAGGACGTTGATGATCTCTGATAGTGAGGATGTTGATGATCTTCTCTGATAATGAGGAGGTGGTCTTCTCTGATTAGTGAGGATGTCTGATGATCTTCTC
Organism: Viola odorata; assembly: GCA_963691705.1. NCBI lineage: Eukaryota > Viridiplantae > Streptophyta > Magnoliopsida > Malpighiales > Violaceae > Viola > Viola odorata. Next base: position 33,071,173 of record OY829546.1, read on the forward strand.
TGATAATGAGGAGGTGGTCTTCTCTGATAGTGAGGATGTCTGATGATCTTCTCTTCTCTGATATTGAGGAGGTGGTCTTCTCTGATAGTGAGGATGTCTGATGATCTTCTCTTCTCTGATAATGAGGAGGTGGTCTTCTCTGATTAGTGAGGATGTCTGATGATCTTCTCTGATAATGAGGAGGTGGTCTTCTCTGATAGTGAGGATGTCTGATGATCTTCTCTTCTCTGATATTGAGGAGGTGGTCTTCTCTGATAGTGAGGATGTCTGATGATCTTCTCTTCTCTGATATTGAGGAAAGTTGATCTGGTCTTCTCTGATATTGAGAGTGATGATGATCTTCTCTGATAATGAGGAGATGGTCTGCTCTGATAGTGAGGATGTCTGATGATCTTCTCTTCTCTGAAAGTTGATATGGTCTTCTCTGATATTGAGAGTGATGATGATCTTCTCTGATAATGAGGAGATGGTTTTCTCGGATAATGAGGATGATGGTGATCTTCTCTTCTCTGAAAGTTGATCTGGTCTTCTCTAATATTGAGAGTGATGATGATCTTCTCTGATAATGAGGAGATGGTTTTCTCGGATAATGAGGATGATGGTGATCTTCTCTTCTCTGATAATGAGGAAAGTTGATCTGGTAGGATGTTTGATTGGATTTTGATGAAAATCCATGACAAGGGCATTACAACAATGTTGTGATCGAAGACCCGTGATTGAGGAGTGATTTTATCACAGCGTATCTGTATCCTGCAAATAGGAAGGAAGCAAACACAAAGCAGCAACAGATAGAAAAAAAGGAGAGAGCAATTTTGATAATGTGAGAACTATTATGCATTCCTACATTTAACCCATGGCTTGCCCCCAAGTTTTTGTTTGGAATGAAAATAACTTCTTTGTTTAAGAGGAAATAAATTCAAGTGTTTTTTTTTTGAAAAATGCGTTCAATTTTCGTTATACAAACATAATTGACACAAGTCTAGATAACGTCTGCGTCTTGTTCAAGAAATAACGACCTCAAGAACAAGAATTTCCCATGACATGCAGCTGTAAGCAATCCTCACCAGATATTAGTGTTTGCGCTCACACTCAGAAAATAAGGCTAGGTGTTTACACTCCTAAAAATGCAATAAACATAGCACAAAAATTAAATTTGCAATGTCAATCCGAGTGAATAGACTTCCAATGAAGATGCACATGCATGGGTTTGCTAATAATTGAAAGGACTTTGCGAGGGAGGAAGAAAGGAGGAATTTGTAGAAGAAAGGAGAGGTGTTGTGTTTGTTGTGTTTTTTTTTGGTTCGTGCTCGACGACTGATTGTGATGAAGAAAAATTATGGTGAACGATGCTCGACCATTTGACCGTGGTGAGAGCAAAGTGCACAAATCCTTGAATCTTTGTTGTAGATGTTCATTCTGGTTGGTTTTGAGGGCATCATACCCAAGTTTGCGATGATCTTTTTGTTGTTGATGTTTTGACCATTTCTTTGCAAATGTTTTCCTTTTTGTTGATTGTGTTCTTGGAACATATTTTTTTGAACACTTTTTGATTGATTTTTTTTTTTGATTTTGATTGATTTTTGCTTTGTTTTTCTTTGGTTGATGATTTTTTGATTTGTTTTTTGTTGTGTTTTTTTTTTTGATTGATGATGATGATTTTTTTGATTGAGCAAGCAAAGCAAGTACAATTGTCATCCTCTCTGTCTTTGGCAGATGCTTCCAAGTCTTGGTTTGTTTTGGCCTTCTTCTGACGTTGTTTTGTCATCGATCCTCCAAGGGCTTCCTTGTCATTCCCTTGCTTGATGTGTAACTCCAATTTAGCGGTCCTAGTCGAGCACTAACTCACTTGGTCAAAAGGCTTTTGGGTGTTTGAGTGTTTAATAGAATCGTACATGGTGTACGAAGTATGTGTTTGAAGGCAAAAAAGGTTAAAAAATGTAAAATATGGAAGAAGAGCAAAAGCAAAGTCCAATGTCATCTTACCGTTATCCCATGTCTGATTGTTCATGTACCCTGGATATTATGCAAATCTAACTAACACCTAGTTTAGCATTTACACTCATGAAAGAAACAAGGCGTGAAAGCCCAAAATACTCACAGGGATATATTTGTGATCGTTTACATCTAAACATGTCATGGATATAAGAGTTAACAGACAAGATCTCATATGTTTATACAACTTCTAATGAACATGTAAGTTAAACGTGAATTAATAAAAATGATGAATATGTTTGATCTAAGGAATGTTAAAAAAACATAGGATTTTCATCAAGTGAAGTTTTATTTATAATCACAAGGACCAAAAAGCTTTTTAAAGATATCAAAAGTTGCCCCCTAAAAGGACTTACATAAGGATCGTACAATGGTTAAAATAGAAAGCAAAAGAAAGGAAACAGACTTCCTTTGATAACGTGCAGCAGGGGCCGCCAAAGAGGATTATTCAAAAGTTTGTAGGAGCGGTCGTGCTAGATCCTTTGGCTAGTTCTTCGAAAGTGAACCGCCCGCATTTGATCAATTGCCTAACCTTCCCTTTAAATGCCAAACAGTCTTCTAGAGTGTGTCCCTGAGCCCCAGCAAGGTGTTCGCACGTAGCACTAGGATTGTACCACTTCGGGTAAGGAGGTTGTGCTGGTGGAGTGGGGATGGGCGTAATTTGCCCAACCGCTAATAGATGCTCGTAAACCTCCCTTGCAGGGACGGAAAAGAATGGTTGCGACCCTTGGTCCTTATGGTCACCTCGTTCATCTTGATTGCTTGGGTTATTTGGCGGGCTGCCTGGTGGTGTGAAAGGTTGTTTGTGACCAGGTCGGTGTGAGACCGAGTTGACATCTTCCTTTAAATAAGGTGCTTTCTTCGATGTTACTTCTGGTGCAGAAATAATGATCCTCCCAGACTTGATTCCTTGTTCTACCCTTTCGGCCACTAGAACCATGTCGGAAAAGTTACTCGATGGATTGGAGATAAGATAGGTGTAGTAAGGAATTTTGAAGGTGTCCACAAAAATTGACAAGAGCTCTTTGTCATGCAAAGGAGGAGACATCCTGGAAGCTAGTTCTCTCCACCTCTGAGCATAAGTTTTCACCGATTCTTTCATTTTTTTCTCAAGATTTTGGAGATCAGAGCGGTCTGGGGCTACCTCTATGTTGAATTTGTATTGCTTGAAAAAAGCATCGGATAAATCCCTCCAATTCTTGATCTTGGCTCTGTCTAGGCCCATGTACCAAGTCAAGGCATGCTTGGCCAAGCTCTCTCTAAACAAATGGATCAACAGAGGTTCATTATGTATCACATCGGCCATTTTGTTGCAATAGGCCTTGAGGTGAGTCTTTGGGCATTCGACCCCTGTGTACTTCTCGAAATCCGGAACCTTATATTTTGGAGGCATTACGATTCCTGGGACCATGCACATGTCGGCGGGACCCGTAGGGTCAAAGGGGTATGTTCCTTCAATGGCCCTGAGCCTTTCTTCTAGTAAGCTCAATCTATCTGTGTTCGGTCTCTCTGTGACGACCGTGTTAGGACCAAGGGTTGGTAAGGATTTTGAAGCAAGTGGTGGTGGCGTCAGATTGACGAAAGGAGGCCAAAATCCCGTAGGGTTGGGAACCACGATTTGAGTAGAGTGGCCTTTAGGAGGGCGAAAGCCTTGGGATTCCTGATGAATCGGGTTTTCGTCCGGGTCCAAAGTAAGGTTAACCAAAGAGTGCTGCAGAGCTGTGGGAGCTTCTCCCCCCGCGTTAACTACCGAGTTTGCGGTGATGGGTACAGTGAAAGGATTTGCCCATTTCCATTGCCCCCCAGGAACAGAAAATGATTGGGGTCCTCACGATCCAGTGATGACGGATGAGGAATGTCCCATCATTTGATTTGGATCAAAACTAGACGGGAATTCAAAGGTTGCTTCATCTGGCTCTTTTTCGGCTTGAGCGGCCCTTTCGGTAGCAATTTTGACCTGTTCCTCCAACTCAGCTATCCTACCGGCCATCTTTCCGTCTATTTTAGCTTGTTCGGCCATTTTCCTTGCTTGAAATCTAGTTATGGGGAGGCTAGGGGAAGCGATTCGCTTGCGAGGAGCTATGGTTAATCTAAAAAAAGTGAGAGAAAAACATAGTGGTAAGTATAAGTGCTTACATACATATGGCGTGCAATCCCGAGGCCTCCATCCTGCTTTGATCAATTTCCCGGCCACTCTTTCACTCGATACTTTAGGGGGAGCGAGAAAATGGGCGCATCTTGGGTTGGTGTTCTTGGCGGAGATACGAAGGAAGCTTTTATTCATTCCAACGACGTAACGTGATCTTGGATGCTACCAATGAAACCCTTGAGGTAAACCGGCGTGAGTAGCCCATGTCATCATGCTCGGAAAATCTCTAAATTGTTTGCGAGAGCTCCGTCGCCCAGAAAAATTTAATTTTTGGCATGACCATACTTCAATCAGTTATCAACATCTTTAATGTTTCGGCCGAGCGAAAATTCCGAGTTCATTGTATCCATATTGGCCCAGGTAGAAGATCGCGCGGTTGAGATCGAGAAAGCTATCATCCTTACGTCCAAATTATTTTCGACCGATGTGCTGCTCGGAAAAATCCTATTTTTGGTATGGGAAATCAAGGTGTTGCCCACATTTTCCATGTTTGGACCGAGTTGAAATTCCGAGCCGAACGACTTCATGTTGGCCAAAATAAGGGAACGTGCCACTGAGACCGAGGAAAGTAGTTATCTTCATGCCTCAATTATTTGCGCGAGATGTATCGCCCAGAAAATTCCGAAATTTGGCGTGGAATGTGTTACGAACATCTTTCATGTTTTGGTCAAACAGAGATTCTGAGTCCATCGCGTTGATATTGGCCAAAATAAACGAGCGCGTGGTTGAGCGGACGATTTTGGAGGCCACAAAATGATTTTGAAGGAGTTGGGAGCCGAAGCTGGTGGTATGCCGCTAGGGGCCAGGCGGCATGATGCCAGCAATGGCCTTTCGTGGGCCTTGCTTGGGACTGAGGTGCACTGCTCCAAAAAATCTGAAATTTGGCGAGGGAGAACTTCAATGTGTTATGAACATTTTTCATGTTTTGGTCGAGCGCAAATTTGGAGCCAAACGCATTGATATTGGCTGAGACAAAAGATCGTGCGGTTGAGGCCGAAAAAACTGTCCTCCTTACGTCCAAATTATTTGCGAGCGACGTGCTCCTCAGAAAAATCCCATTTTTGGTAAGGGAAATCTTCAATGTGCCGTGAACATCTTTCATTTTTTAGTCAAGCGGGAACTCCGAGCCAATCGTGTCCATATCAGACAAAACAAAAGAATGTGCGGCTGAGTCCGAGTAGAGCAGCTGTCCTTACGTCTAAATTATTTGCGAGAGATGTGTCACTCAGAAAGTTCTGAAATTTTGCGTGAGCATACTTCAATGTGTTACGAACATCTTTCGTGTTTTGGTCGAAGGGAGATTCTGAGTCCATCGCATTGATATTGGCCAAAATAAGCGAGCGCGCGGCTGAGTGGATGATTTTGGAGGCCACAAAATGATTTTGAAGGGGTTGGGAGCCGAAGCTAGCGGCATGCCGCCAGAGATGGCCTTTCGTGGGCCGTGCTTTTGGCTGAGGTGTACTGCTCCAAAAATTCTAAAATTTGGTAGGGGAGACCTTTAATGTGTTACGAACGTCTTTCGTGTTTTAATCGAGAGGAAATTCTGAGTGAATCATCTCCATTTTGGTCATGGAAAAAGATCGCGCAGCTGAAGCCGAGAGAACTGTCCTCCTTGTGTCCAAACTATTTGCGAGAGGCGCTACTCTAAAAAATCCCATTTTTGGCATGGAAAATCTTCAATGTGTTATGAACATCTTTAGTGTTTTGGACAAGTGGAAATTCCTAGCTGATCGTGTTGTTATTGGCCAAAACAAAAGAACGCGCAGCTCAGACTGAGTAGAGAAGTCATCCTCACACCTAAATTATTTGCGATAGATGTGTCACCCAGAATGCTCTGTAATTTTGTAGGGACATACTTTAATGTGTTGTGAACATCTTTCGTGTTTTGGCCGAACGGAAATTCTGAGCCCATCGTGTTGATATCCTCCAAAACAAACGAGTGCGCAGCCGAAACTGCTTGGAAAAAATGAACTTGAGGGGATTTGGAGCCGAAGCTAGCGACATGCCGCTAGGGGCCAGGCGGCATGCCGCCAGAGATGGCCTTTCGTGTGCCTTGCTTTTGGCTGAGGTGCACTGCTCCAAAAATTCTGAAATTTGGTAGGGGAGACCTTTAATGTGTTACGAACGTCTTTCGTGCTTTAATCAAGAGGAAATTCTGAGTAAATCATCTCCATTTTGGTCATGGAAAAAGATCGCGCAGCTGGAGCCGAGAGAACTATCCTCCTTGTGTCCAAATTATTTGCGAGAGATGCGCTACTCGAAAAAATCCCATTTTTGGCATGGAAAATCGTCAATGTGTTATGAACATCTTTAGTGTTTTGGATAAGTGGGAATTCCTAGCTGATCATATTGATATGGGCCAAAACAAAAGAACGCGCAGCTGAGACTGAGTAGAGAAGTCATCCTCACGCCTAAATTATTTACGAGAGACATGTCACCCAGAATGCTCTGTAATTTGGTAGGGACACACTTTAATGTGTTATGAACAACTTTCATATTTTCGCCGAATTGAAATTTGGGGTCAAACGTATCCATATTGACCGAGACAAAAAGGAGGACTATATATTTTTTGTGTTATGTATTTTTGCGAGTGTGCCTTATATCTCCAAGGTCAGTCCTTCGTGTTTTTTCGTGGGCTTTATATGTGGTTTATTTTGGGGGAATGTCATTTTGATCGTAGGCGATAGCCATTTGATATCGCTTGAATGCGTGAAAGAAAAAACGCATTTCACAATTATCCGAATAATTCACGAAATTTTGTCATTGATTTTTTTCGTCAAAAAGGGTTACAACCATTACAAATTGGTTTTGACTATCTAGATCTACCCAAAGCTAGTAGACAAAGTCTAGGAACATTGTTACATGGGGTAAAAGAAAAAAAGATCTAAGCAACAGATGCTTGACTTTGAAGTCGTCAATCTTGAAAGTCGGGATCCGTTTGCTCATCAAAAATATTCAAATGGCGCAATCTCTCCTTTTTGCATCACTTCCTCTATCCCAATCTTGGCCATAATATGAAAACCGGATTCCAACATATCCCCTCGTGCAACTTGGTTCCCAAAACTTCTTCCCCCAAAAGTATCAAGTGAAAATAGCGTAGGCACTGTCATTTGAACAAGCAGGATGGGTCTTTGGAAAAATAAAACAGAGTTCCAGTATTAGTAATTTGCACGAAATGTGTTACTAGGTTCTTTACATGCATTACTAAAAATGGTGTGGAAGGGAGAAAAATGTAGGAAACGTGGTAAACCAAGCCACGACAAAACAAGTATGATGTGCATGATGAGGGCTTTTGATGTCGACTAAAGTTCTAACGGCCTGAAGGTTCCCGACGATACCATAGAATGGTCCAAAAAGTGTCGTAGAGCGACTACCAATTCCTTCCCACGAACCCAGGTCACTTTCCAACCATTTACATAGGCAAATGATTGAATCATGTAAACCGAGTTCACTTACCAGAATTGGGCCACCGTCTGGCTAGCTTTAAGGGTTCGAGCGGGTTGGGTTTGGTGAACATTACCTAAGACTTGAGTCTCGAGGTGTCACTACTCCCCGTCCTAAACTTATTTGGTAGGCGACCCTTGGGTGTATGGCCTATGCATGCAATGCGTATGACAGTTGATCAAAGCAATAACAAATATTCACGAAAACAGTTTATTAAAGCAAGTAAATAATAAATAAAAACAAACACCTTAAAAAAAACCGGCTTCGACCCTACTAGTCCCCAGTGAAGTCGCCAAACTGTCGTACCCCCTTTTTCGTTGGAAACGAGTTTAAGGTTTGGGACGGATGCTAAGCATAAATGGATGCTTCGCATAATGCAATGAAGTCGCCACCCTATTTTCTAAGGTTTAGGGAATCTAATGTCATGGCATAAAATAAAAAAGACTAAGGCACAATTGGTCTAAACCATTGAACAAAGGTTCGAGGTCGTATTATGGACTTGGGAAGGTGTTAGGCACCCAAGTCACATCCTTAAAAAGGTTACCGGTAAAAAGGTGTTTGAATATAGTTTTGATATACAAAGATTTGTTTAATGATCGAAGTATGTCAACCGATTCTTCCCACGAACTCAAATCACTTTCCAATCATTTACATAGGCCAATGATTGGATCATGTCAACAGAGTCCGTTTACCGAATTGGGACACTTTCCGATTATTTAAACATTTTTGACGTGATTTGGCCCTCAAAGGTGACGTTACATCTTAGCATTTTCGTAGGGACATGTTGTTTCCCATCGGGACACGAAGGACGGGGTTACCGTTTGTTCGTTATGCTAGAGCGGACGTTTCCCCCTTTATATCATTGGGCCATGCATGATTAATTGATTAATTACTAAGTGACCCTAACATGGATAATACTAACATAGTACCGTTTTCGTGAATGCATATAACCGAGTGGGATTCGAAGCCACCATGCATAACATTTAACAAAGAAGACAATTAATTTCATGGCATTTAAAAGCAAGCGTCGTAAACATGTAAACATGTGGGTTTATTTTATCATGCATACGATTGTAAGTTTTTTTGGCATTTTTAAATAACATTTATACGAATAATATTTGCAAAAAGACATTGAATAAATAAAAAGAGACTTAGAGAGCTTACTTGCGTTGCGTGCTCTTGATCTTCCTTGCAAAGTGGGAATGTTAGCAACGTTTTCGGAAATAATAAATAAAGAAAAACGCATGCAATACTTGCTTAAATTGACAAAAAATAAATAAACACGATAAACAAGTAGCACTTATTTTATATGAGTACATATATGATTAAAACATGGCATAATCATTATTATCATACAAATTTAATTAACATGGCGTAATTATTATTATCATACAAATTTAATTAACATGGCATAATTATTATTATCATACAAATTTTGATTAAACAAAACATGGCATAACACATCATTTGATCATACAAATTTTAATTAAACATGGCATAACACCTCATTTGAATCATACAAATTTTTCTTATGTAATTTACATACCATAAAAGCATATAATCATTTTCATCATTTTAAGCATGTTAAAAGCATACGAACCATTTATATAATTTAAAACACGTTACATCAACACATGATCATTTATACGATTTTGACGAAAACATTAAATGGGTCGGGCCCCACATCAAAATTTTGGGCATTAAAAGCCAAGCCCAAATTTAATTTTACACATAAAATGGGCCAAAGCCCATCACCTTTCTTCTTACCATTCCCGCCCTTACCCTTCTTCTTCCTTACCTTTCTTCTCTTCCCAGCCGGCCACCATGGCCAAACTCTCAAATTTCAATCTTTCACCATTCTTACCCCAAATGGTTGCAATAATTACACTACTAAAGCATTAAATCATGGCAACAAAAACAGCACAAAATCAAGCCCAAAACAGCCTCAATTTTACATGGAAAAAGCAAGCCAATTAATATGCATATATACCCATTAATTACTCAAAGCATCATGCATTTAAATTGAAGCAAGGGAAGCATACATAGCATGAAAACTAAGCATATTATGCAAGTTTTTACAGTTTATTCATGCATTACAATGAAAAATAAAGAAACTAGAGAGAGAGAGGTAGCTTACCTCTCCGGGAGAGCAATTTGCCAAGAAGGTAGTGCAAGAAATAGAGATTAAGAGGAGGATTTGGTGCCCTTGATTTGTTGGATGAAGCTTGTTATTTATAGAGAAGGAAATTTGAATGAAGTCGGTTGTGTGTGTGGTCGGGGTTGGCCGAATCGGTTGTGTGGCCGGGGTTGATTGTGTGGTTGTGTGGTTGGGTGATGAGCAAGCTAAATCATGTGGCCAAGAGTGATCAGATGGGAGGTTGTGATGATCTAAAACGAGTTGGCAGTGAGTTGGAGGATGAGAATGAATTAAATGGCATTTATGTGGTATTTATCCCATTTTTTTGCACGAACGGGATATTTTGGTACGAGCGAAATCGTACGAAAGTGAAAATAAATCTGAGCCGAGGGTACAACTATGTGTAGAAAAATAAGGCAAGAAAACTAATATACAGCGAAGAAATGCGAAAGTTGATTTAACGTATTTATTTTCTCTTTCGGAAGTGTCAAAACGTTCACGTGCAAAATAAATGTCCTTACGATAAAAATTGAACGAAACTAAACACGATGGCGTGAAAGAGAAAATTAGTACGTAATTATCAAACAAAGAAATAGTGCGCTCGAGCCTCGGTCTGAGGAAACTTACTCGGGACCGAGAAAAGTTCGAACGAAAAGACAGTTAAAAGTACGAAAAAATTAAAAATGCACGAAATGACACGAAATTTTAAACAAACTAGCCTAGGACCAAGAATCGACAGAAATTTGGTCTAGACGAGCTATTAAATACGATGAGCGTAAAAATATGTGACGAAAAATGGGTCAAAAATCGGGTAGGAACACCCGTTATATGTATTAAAAAATAATATAAAATACAAATATAATTAAAAAATCATAAAAATAAGTTATAAAATTATAAAATTATAAAAAATCACATAAAAATTATAAAAAATCACAAACTTAATTATAAAATAGTAATGTTAAATATGTAATAAAAATAATTTTAAATAATTGATTGACGGTTTAATTCATATATTTTTGTCATTTAATTTTGGCAAATTGGATGGCAAAACTACCTAGAATCTCCCTACTTGTGCAGATATTCGAGGAGGCAGCGAGAGTGGAGAATATATCAGCTGCAATCTTGTACCAGACAAATAATCAATCTTGTCCGCAGGCTTGGCTAAGATTGATTAGCTAGAGGCGTGCTGATTGAGGAGTCACGGAGTGCGTGTGGAGTGGAGTACGATAAGCAACTGATCCTTAAAACCAGGATGAAGGAGTACCATGACAAGAGAATTATTGGAAAACCTCTTCACACAGGGGAGAAGGTTCTTCTATATAATTCGAGATTTAAATTATTTTCTGGAAAATTAAAAACCAAGTGGAAAGGACCTTATACCATTACTAATATTTATCCATATGGTGCAATTGATATCAGGAACGAGAAAACAGGGATCATGTTCAAGGTGAATGGACAACGATTGAAACCGTTCTTTGAGGGATTTCCAGCAGAAGCGGAAAGTTAAGTGGTAGAAAAACCACCAACCACTTAGTGACCAAGATCGACCAAGAGTCAAGCCTAGGACAATAACTAAGGGCCCTACATGGGAGGCAACCCATGTCCTTTTCCTTCAAATTATTTTCTCAATAATTTTTTATTTTTATGAATAATTGTTGTTCAAATAAATCAGCAATGTACTAATCCGATCTCATCTCAGGTACAATTCCAGAGGGAATCTTAGATCTGACTTGGCCTAGAGCTCCTCTCGAGCTTGGCCAAGATTTCTCCAGCCAAAAGCGCGACAAGAGCCACCTTTAATGAAAAGCAAACAACTGTCAGTTTTGTGGCAGAAGATAACGGATAGGACTCATTTGAAATTAAAATTTAAATGAAATCAAATGAAAAGAGTTTGAGTCCAAATAAAACCGCTACTCCTAACTGACAGCCATAAACACTACTCCACTCTCAGCTCTGCAACTTCCACAAACATCTCCACTTCCCTTATCTTTTCACAATCATGGCCAGAATAAAATCCAAATCTCCCAAAAAGGTCCCCACCAAACAACTACCTCCTATGATAGAAGAGCCACCCACCCAAAAACCATCTTCAAATTCTCCTCTAATAGAAATTAAAAAAATAAGAAACCCTAACATCGCCAACCTTAGCTCCGTTCTCACTTAATCATTACTCATCATGGCCGAACAATCCACCCCCATTTCCAAAACTCCTGATCGGTTGTCGAACCCGTCAAAAATAATAATAAAAACCTGCAGTCAAGGGCACAATAAATTGTGTATAGTGGCAACAGGATCGAACACAGGGATTAAGGGTTAACACTCTATTCAATTCATAAAACAAAGAAATCCAACAGAAAAGTAACAAAAGGGGGTTTTTGAATGGTTGTTTGGTTATCAATTACCTAAAACAGTAATAAAGGAACTTAAAGGAGATAAGAAATCAATAAAGAGAAGATTCCCAGTAAGAATCTGTATCCGGTTGCAATTATGGTCAGCCGGTCATTGGTGCAAGTATCGTCTACCCCTAGCTGATAGACACGCTATAGGGACCAGGTACGCTTAGGTCCCCTGCTTACCTTCGTAATAGAAGCTACCCCAAGGTACGCTGATGGGGTAACCTTGACAGTCCACCGTCCTCCAAGGTACGCTTATGGAGACAATACTCGGTTGCCCATGAAGAGGAGGTAAGACGCGTCTAGGGCGAGACACTCAGTACGCTCGAGGCTCTACCCTAACGATCTGTTCAACCCAACTGAATGAGACCAGGACCCCGATTACTTCCAGAATGGTTGTCTACTTTTATCCTGCAGCTTCGCGTTAGTTATAATCACAAGAATGACTGTAATTCTCGAGTTTAATTACTAGTTGATCAAGCTTGTAATTAATTCTAGACAAATTGACAATTAAATATTAAACGAGATAGACATCGACCAAGAATATGTTAAGCACAGATTGACCTCACGGCTTCCCTAGCAACCTTCAATCGATTCTTACCAAGAACGGGAGAATTAGCCGCTCATGTTAAAAGTAAAAACAAATAAATAATTGAATTGCATAATTAAAGAGAAGAAGTAAAGAAGAAAGAAATACTATTTATTACCAGCCGGAGCAAAGCTCCGGTTTATTGAAAGAAAGAATAGAGGATGCCGGAGGCAGAAGTAGCAAAGTATGGCAGGGCCAAAAATCTAGAAGAAGGAGAGAGAGAGAGAGATAAAACCTACTCCCTCTGGCACGAATTAAATGACTTCCTCGCATCCCAATATTTAGTAGGGAACCCATATTGAGGAGGCCGGATGACTCACTATTTGAGCCCAAAAAATCCGTACTTTTTTTCGAACGTACGTTAATCCTTAACGTACTTCCGAGAAAAAATTAGGGGCAAAATTATTTCAAATAGTGAGTCTGCCGGCCGTTTTAAGATACGTGCCGAAACAGTAAAAGTAAATGCTAAAACGACGTTTAATTCGTACCAGAGGGAGTAGTTACTAAAAGTATTTATAGTTTATTACAAATAAAACTCCTAATCCGATTGGAATAATATTCCTCAATTGTCTTCTACTGAGGTAAGGATTCTTGGAGGAATTAATGAGAAAATCCGATATTTCCATCTTTGCGATTGTTTCCTTTTCTCGCTAGGACTCTGCTGCCTTCTGCGAACATACAGCTGCACGGCCTAGCTGCGTGATTCCTTCCAGAAAGTGATAGAAAACGCTTCTTTTTGTATTTTCCCCTTAAATAGCCAAGATCTGTGAAAAGTAAAGAAACACAACACCATTAGTAGCATCAAGATCTAAAAAGGCACATAAAAGTGGGACGAATTATGCACATTAAACGCTCTATCAAACATCCCCACACTACCCCAATGCACGCCCTCGAGCATTAAACTTAAAAACATGACCTTTTTCGGAACACACAGCCTCAACCCAAACACAAAAAACTGACTGCCTCCACTTACGCCTCGACCGAGCAGTACGCCACCCTCTAGCCTAGATGAACTCTGCACCACTCTTAAGGAATAACGAAACCAGAAGAGTAGCTTTCCTATGTCAACCTGCTGTAAGCAATCCTCACCGGATAATGTATTTGTCACTCACGCTCAGAAACAGAGTTAGGTGTTTACACTCATCAATGCGAATGATAATGCACATAACCAAATTTGCAATAGCGACCCGAGTACGAAGAACACACGCATGGGAAATCATATGATCATAGAAACTTTGCAAGGGTAAAGCAAGAGAATATGTTGAAGAAGAGGGTTCAAAAGAGAGAGAAGGAAGGATAGAGGTTTTCTTAGCTGAAAAAGGCAAAGTGGTGAGAGAACCTCTTGGTGGCAGTGGCGAGGGTAAGACAGAGAGCGCTGATGGAGAGTGGGGGCATTCTATTCTTTGGAAAGTGTCGTTGGTCTTCTGATCTTTGTAGTGCTTTGCTCCAGTCCTGATTTGTACTACCTTTTGCTCAAAGCTAAAAAAAAAATTATTTTTTATTTTAAAGAAGGAAGAACAAAAGGGAGTGGATACATTTATTTTGGACTTTTGAACTGGAGCAGCAAAATTGCCTCGGGCATCTGGTCTTCAGTATATGATTGATGTGAATGTCTCGGCCTAGCAGTTGATTTCCATGTTGCTTGCTTGGATGATTTGATTTTAGCGTCTAGGCCGAGTCGTTCGGTATCCCCACACTAGATTTTTTCGGCTTCTCTTTTGCGTTCTGCAATTGCTTGCCATACTACTACTTTCAGCATCTCGATCTAGCAGTTGGATGTATAGTTCTATTTTCTGCATCTGCTTCTGTTTTCAGCTTCTCGGTCTAGCAACTCGATACCCCCACATCGAAGATGTTGTTCCTCTCTGCTCCACCTTACCACTACCAGAGGACATCTCTCACCTGCTAAGAAAAAGAAAGGAATGTCTCAAGTAGTCAGAAGGGTGGTAAAATAAAAGGGTTGAGCAGCAAGGGCGAGAAGATAAAAAATAAGAAAAAGATAACAAAGAAGATTGCAAAGCTCCTAATCACGTCATTGCTTTCCCACATCTAAACATGCCTATACTCATGGGTCTCATGCAAATCCAGCCAGCACACAATCATGCATCCACTCAAAATAAAATCGGCATGAAAGCTCAAAGACTCACAGGGCAAAGTACATAGATTGCAAGCAGCTAGGGCAAGACATAGTTATAAGAGCGAACAGGCAATATGGTGCGCAAGCAGTTTTGGTGCAGTGGGTGAAGTGTCTGTGTATGGTGGGCCTACTCTGTGCATTCCATCAAAGGTGATTCAAAACAGGGGTAGTGAAATCAGTTGAAAATAGGTTGTGGGAAAATCCCAAATCGGGTCAAACGTGCAAATGCAAGGGCAAACAGTCATGCAATACGATAATAATCATGCAGTCATGCAAAATATGCCAAAAATGCACAAAAAATAAATCAAACAAGTATGAAATCCCTCCCCACACTAAAGCAAAACACCGTCCTCGGTATAGAGAAGGGAATCAACCAACGGAGTTCAAATAAAAGGGAGAGAGATAGGGAGAAAAGAAAGTGTGCACCGGGGTAATTTAAAGAACAAAAACAGCCCGAAGGCAAATGGAGAAGAGTTTGGGGGAGATAATCAAGGGCTAGCAGGAGGACGCAGCCTCGAAGCTAGCTCATTAGGGAGGTTCTAGAGAAGTGAAATAACCATCCTGAGGAGGGCATTCATCTCAACCATATCAGAAGCAGTAGGGGCATCAGTAGCGATGTCAGCATCAGCTCGCCCGGGACGCTCATCGTTCGGCGGGGGAACAGGGGAGTCAGGAGGTGTGGTTATGGTGAGGTCCGGCCACTCGAATGCTCCACCATTCTGGGCGCTCCAAACTCGCTTCGCGCCGCCAGTGTAACCTTTGCTGAAAGACAAAACACTACCCGTCAAGTGCAAATGACCCATACCATCGAGGGTACGGGCATCAAGTAATTTAAAATCGACGGGAATAAAAAGGTCACAACTGGAAACATCAAGATGACGTTGTTCAACGGCTAAGCGAGTGATAAGGGAACCAAGAATGGGATTGCGGTTACAAGTAACAATAGCATGCAGTTCATGAGCAATCCAGTATCCTAGGTTGGCCTTATGGCCGTTATGCATACACCACAGAAAAAATAATTCCTGGACAAAGAGGGTGCCCGAGGATTGCATCTTGCCCGTGAAGTTGAGAGCAAGGCAGCGATGCAGAATACGGAGGGCAGGGTCACGCAACTCATGGCCTTTAGAGTGCCGGTAGCTGTACTTGGCAGAAGGATTGCTAGTAAGCTCTCTGAAGGTACTGGTGACATCAAAATTAGGAGGGTAAGCAGCGTATGCACCGAGATACCACGGGGCACCCAAATTAGACTCTTTGGCAAAGCCAAACATGACATTAAACTTATCAATAGACAGGTGTTCCCAAACATCCATCAAATAAAAATTAACCACCTTATCAGCCCCTAGATGCAAGCTACCCTTACCCTTTTGTTTAAGCCTAGCACTATCAAACCAAAAAGATGTAAAAAATTCATGGCTTAATTCAAGGAATGTGGGATGCTCAAAGTCAAACAAAACACGCCAACCAATATTATCAATCAAAACATTCACCCTAGCAGCTATACCTATTTTGTCTAAGAATTCAGGATCAAGTTTAGCACAAGGGGCGACGGAAATACCATGCAAAGCTAACACCCTATCATTGTTGGGCTTATCAGGGAGTCCAGCCAACCATGGAGGTGAGAGAGATCGGGCGTTACCTAGGCGAAGGGCACGGTTGTGCCTGCTCTAGCATGGGCGGAACGGGCTGCTGGGGTGGGCATGGACGTCTTAGCCGAGCTGCTGGTGGTGCGCGCCGATTTCCTGGGTTGAGAAGAGGCAGAAGGTGTGGGAGGAGCTTTGCATTTGGGGCGAACGGGAGATGGCTCCTCGACCTCCATATCCACGGAGGTGTCTTCGGTTGTTTCGGTGGCGGGAGGTACAAACTCCTCATACTTCGAATCGTCCCCATCGTCCAAGGGGATCAGAAGCTTCACCTTCTTCAGCTTACCCTCGGTGTAACATACCAGTTCAATCAGGCGGCCACGAGATGTGATGCTACGACCCATGGGCAAACCGCTGGGCGCCGGCACAGATCCCGTGACCTGGACATCAGCTTTAGATGTTGGAGTGGTGGTGGCGCTCTAGGCGACTGTGGTGGTTGTCGGGCCAGTAGGGTATTCATCCTCTTCCTCCTCCGACTCCTCGTCGAACCCTTCCTCATCGGAACCCTCTTCGGATTCCTCATACTCCTCGCCCGACTCCCCATCGGATGAGGACTCGCCGGACTCGGTGGGCGCAACAGAGGTAGGAAGAGTAGTCGTGCCTGAGGCACTCGGCGGCACAGCAGTCGACGGAGCGGGCTGATCGGTAGTGGTTGTCTCAATGGAGTCGGCTGACTCGCCGGTGTCTGTCTCGTACTCCCCAGCCGAGGTCTCAATTTCGGCAGCAGGGGCTTTCGGGGGAGTCACGGTGACGGTAGGAATGGGGGTGGGTTTTGGTGGAGGAGGAGTGGGTTTTGATGGGGAGGTAAGGAGTGGTTTGGTTGTTGGTGTTTTAGCGACTTTTGGGGTGGGCGGTGGCTTTTTGGCGGCCAAAGCAGTGGTCGCGACAGCAGCGGCGATGGGAGCAACTAGAGTAGTAGTAGCGACGGTAGTGGTCGGCTGCGGTTGCTTTGGTGAAGAGAGAAGGGTGGAGTGAGTCTGTGGGGATTTTCTGGTGGTGGTGGGCAGTGGTGTGCCAGCGACGGTAGAGACGCCGGCTGCAGCAGGAGTGATAGGAGGGGTGGCAGTCGGGGCGCCCTAGGAACGACGACCAGATGGAAGGTCGGAGCGTCCAGCACTTTTCTTGGAGCGGGCCATGGAGAAGTTGCAGAGGTTTCGTGGGAGGAGAGAAAGCTGAGAAGTAAGAGGAAGAAGATAGAAGGTAAAGTGGAAAGTGAAAATAAAAGGGAAGAAAGAGTTCTCCCTTTATGGTTGTCAGCTGTTAGCTGTTGCCCACGTGCGGATATGGCGGCTTGCGATTGGGACCCATCAAATCCCAACTGAAAAGCCCAACTGCCACGCTCCTATCACTATCCTGATCAAGAAATTGAAAGTTCAAAAAGGAATTAATTTTATGATATGGAAAGGAAATAAAATAAAATATAAGAGAGGGGTGGAATAAGGGGGAATAATTAAAATAAAAGAAAATAAATGGGGGAGAGAAGGGAATAGATTCAGGGATGGAGAAAATCAAGGGATTTAAAGAAGGATAAAATTATTAGAGAAAAATAGGGGAAGAGATAGAAACGTGGGTTGCCTCCCACAAAGCGTCGCGGTTAGCGTCCCGGCCTAAACGTTGGCGACCAATATCAAAGTGGGTTAGGTGGGTCAGCGACGTCCATCTCCTCAGCGATGAATGGCTTGAACCCCTCATAGAATTCCTTGAGACGGTGTCCATTGACTTTGAAAGTGACTCCGGTGTCCAAGCTTCGAATCTCGGCAGCGCCATGGTCGTAGACGGCTGTTACGACATAGGGTCCTGTCCATTTGGATTTCAGCTTGCCTGAAAATAACCTCAAACGAGAGTTATATAATAGAACTTTCTGTCCGATAGTGAAGGACCTGTGAGAAAGAAATTTTTCATGGTAGGCCTTCGTTTTGCCCTTGTAGATGAGGGCATTCTCATAGGTGTCGTCTCTGAGCTCCTCCAACTCCTGGATTTGCAAGCGACGATGCTGCCCAACCTCGTCAAGGTTGAAACTGGCCTTCCGAATGGCCCAGAAGGCTTTATGTTCTATCTCGACAGGTAAGTGGCAAGGTTTACCGTAGACAAGTCGATAGGGGGTCATACCAATGGGAGTCTTAAACGCAGTCCGATAGGCCCATAAGGCATCGTCAAGTTTCGAGCTCTAATCCTTGCGGGATTGATTGACGGTCTTTTACAAAATTGACTTGATCTCGCGGTTGGATACCTCAGCCTGGCCGTTGGTCTGTGGATGATAAGCGGTGGAGACGCGGTGTGTGACTCCGTATTTGTTGAGCAGGCCGGCAATGACTCGATTGCAGAAGTGGGTTCCACGGTTACTGATAAGAGCGCGCAGGGTCCCAAACCTGCTAAAAATACGAGAGCGGAGAAAGGCTGTGAGGGGCATCTGATTCCGGGCATCGATGTTACCTGTACTCTGGCAGCGCGGGCAAGCCACACAGAACATGTGGCTGTCTTTGAAAATAGAGGGCCAGTAGAGACCTGCCTCTAGAATCCTCATAGTTGTCTTTTTAGCTGCAATGTGGTAGTCCTCGGTGGAAGAGTGGCAGAAACGGAGGATGGATGGAATTTCGTCGGTGGTCACGCACCTTCGTATGATCTGATCTGAACAAAACCTCCAAAGGTAAGGGTTGTCCCATGTGAAAGACCTAGCTTGTCTTTTGATACGCTTCTGTTCCGAGGGGGATGAATCTACGGGAAAGTGACCTGAGGCACAGAAATTAGCAATATCAGTAAACCAAGGGCGCAACGGCTTGGGTGAGACAGAGTTGTTCATCAGGAAAGTTGTCACGAATAGGAATCAGTGAGTCGTCTGTCTAGGCAGACAGGCGGCTCAGGTGATCAGCCACCGAGTTCTCAGTTCCTTTCTTGTCTTTTATCTCGAGGTTGAATTCTTGAAGCAAGAGTATCCACCGTATAAGGCGGGGTTTAGCGTCGAGCTTCGTCAAGAGGCACCGGAGGGCCGTATGGTTGGAATAGACAGTGACCTGTGTTCCTAATAGGTATTGGCAAAATTTGTCCAAGGCAAAGACAACAACGAGGAGCTCCTTTTCCGTAGTGGTGTAGTTTCGTTGGGCAGGGTCCATGAGTTTGGAGGCGTAGTAGATGACATAAACCTCTCGGTCTTTCTTCTGTCCCAACACTGCTCCTAAGGCCTTATTGCTGGCGTCACACATGATTTTGAACGGAATGGTCCAGTCCGGTTCTCAAATGATGGGGGTCGTAATGAGTTTCTGTTTGAGGAGATCGAAAGCGGTCTTACAGCTTTCGTCGAAGATGAACTCAATGTCTTTCTATAGCAACTGGCACATGGGTTGTGTGATCTTGGAGAAATCTTTGATAAACCTCCTGTAGAAGCCTGCATGACCAAGAAAAGAGCGTACATCATGCACACAAGTAGGGTATGAGAGAGACTCAATTACCTCAATTTTTGCTTTATCCACTTCGATGCCTTTGTAGGACACGATGTGGCATAGAATTAGTCCCTGATCTACCATGAAATGACACTTCTCAAAGTTGAGGACAAGGTTAGTTTCAACACATCTTTGTAAAACTTTGCGTAAAGTGAGTAAACATTCGAGAAAAGAATTACTGTAGACGGTGAAATCGTCCATAAATACCTCAATGCCGTGTTCAACGAGCTCGGAGAAGATACTGAGCATGCAACGCTGAAAAGTGGCAGGAGCGTTGCAAAGACCAAAAGGCATCCTTCTGTAAGCGAAGGTACCAAAGGGGCAAGTGAAGGTGGTCTTGTCTTGATCGTCTAGGGCAACCGGTATCTGGTGAAATCCTGAGTAACCGTCGAGGCAGCAAGAATGTGTCTTACCAGCTAGGCGTTCTAACATCTGGTCAATAAACGGTAAGGGGAAGTGGTCTTTCCTTGTAGCAGCGTTTAAGCGATGGTAATCGATACATACGCGCCATCCGTTCTGTATGTGAGTGGGAATCTATTCGCCGTTTTGTCCAGTGATTATTGTGATACCTGTCTTCTTTGGGACGACTTGAACTGGGCTGACCCATGTGCTGTCTGAAATAGGATAGATGACACCGGCATCGAGTAGCTTCAATATTTCCTTCTTAACGACTCCCATCATTGGAGGGTTAAGATGACGCTGAGGCTGGCGAACAGACTTGCTAGCATCGTCTAGGTGTATCTGATGAGTGCACAAGGCTGGAGACAGTCTTTTGATATCTGCGATTGTCCATCCAATAGCTCTTTTAAATTCCTTTAGTAAGGTGACGAGTGCACCTTCTTCTTCGGTGTCAAGCTTACTGGATATGATCACCGACAGAGAATCATTGCCTCCGAGATATGCGTATTTCAGGTGCGAGGGCAAGGCTTTAAGTTCTAAGTTCGGGGCCTGCACAATGGAAGGAGGAATTTTAGTATACTCAGAAAGTAAGGGAGTTATCACTGTTTTGAAAAGAGAAAGATGAGCGGTCTCTAGAGCAGCGATGATTTCGCACAGTTTAGATGGGGTGACGAATTTGGAGTCCAAATGGTCCATAGCGGCGAGGGTGATACTATTGGCTAGGGCAAGCTGCAGAGGGTCAACAGAAAATAAGTTAGTAATTTCTTCAACATCGGGATCAATGATATCAATAAAGTTAAGACTGGAAAACTCAGAAGGAAAACGCATAGCGTCTAGCATGCTGAATCGGATGATCTATCCATCGAACTCAAGGGTAATAGACGCATCATGGACGTCGATCTTTGCACGGGCAGTCCTGAGGAATGGTCGACCTAGGAGAACGTCAGAAGGTCTGGTACCCTGTTCGTCTTCCATGCTGATCACGTAGAAATTGGCAGAGAAGAGGAGATTGCCAACTTGGACGAGGACATCCTCAATGACACCCTCTGCATAAATCACCGACCTGTCTGCTAATTGAATGACGACTCGAGTCGGCTTCAGTGGTCTGAGGTCTAAACTGGTGTAGATCGTCAAGGGCAAGACATTAATACCTGCACCTAAGTCACGCATAGCTTTACCAATGTCAATACCCCCAATTTTATAAGGGATTATAAACATAATTGGGTCTGCACACTTCGGGGGAATTTTTCTTTGAATAACAGCTGAGACATTAATCCCCACGCTAATTTTGTTCACTCCTGCCAATTTGCTTTTGTTAGTGCACAAAGATTTTAGAAACTTAGCATAACGTGGAACATTTTTTATAGCCTGCAAAAATGGAATATTAATTTGAACTTTACTGAATAGATCAAAGATTTATTTTCCTCTTTATCCTTTTTTCTTTTTGACTAACCTGTGCGGGAACGGTGGTTCAAGGCCTTTGATGATGAATTCTTCAGAGAATTCAGAATTCTCATCAATCTTAATTGGCGTACCTAGTTTCCTGGAGCTGTAGATCTTCTTTTCTTTTTCGGCAGTAACTTTAGCATCGTCAGCGACAGGTGTGGAATCTGGTAGTTCAGTTTCTCGGGCAAGCGGTTTGCGGTCGGGTAACTGTACACCGCTGCGGAGTGTCATGGCGCATGCCCCGTGTTTAGGGTTGGCTTCTGGTTGCAGCGGCAGTCGTCCTCCATTTTTCATTTCTTTCATCTTTGCGGACAAGACACTCAACTGTTTTTGAATATCAAGAACAAGAGTATGTAAGTTAGGTACCTCAGTCATGTGGGGCGTGGGCCCCATGGGTCCTTGCGGAGCTTGATACTGGTATTGCTGATTATTGGAATAGTTGGGCCGAGGCTTAAAATTCTGAACGTTGAAAGGTGGCTGCTACTGATTCTGGAACGGATTCTATGGTTGTGGTTGGCTCAGTCCAGGTTGTTGTGATAGCTCAGGTTCGGGTGGCGCCAGCCATTATTGTAATTCGGGGTGTAGGATTCATACTTCCTGGGGGCTCCATTATAATTCCCTATAGCGCTCACATCTATCTCATCCGGGATGTGGGGACAAGCGTATGTGGGGTGGTCGGTGAAGTTACAAAAACCACATGCCTTGATCTGCACGGGCTGGCCAGTAGAGATGTTCTGAAGCATTCCAGTAATGGTGGAAAGTTGATTTTCCATTGCGGCGGATCGGGCATCGTGGACAACAGGGGTTAGTTGGTCCAAAGGCACAACGTTCTTAGCCATAAGTTCTAAAAGAGCTTTGGCATCCACAGGGGTTAGGGCTAGTAAGGAACCACGGCTGGCAGCATCTATCAAGGCTTTGTCTCGCCCTCGTAGTCCCTCATAAAAATACTGGATCAGAGTGTGGTCAGGGATGTTGTGCGAGGGGCAAAGGGTCTACATCGTCTTATAACAGTCATAGTACTGTCCTAGATTCTCATTCTCTTTTTGGATAATGGAAACCAGCTGCTTCTTGGTAACATTGGCCATAGTAGTGGGATAGTACTTTTCTGTGAATGCCTTGAACATATCGGCCCAGCTGGTGATTGATAGAGCAGGTAAGTCGTAGAACCAATTGCGAGCGTCATCTTCAAGTGACCACATGAATGCTCTTAGCTTGGCCTGGTTGATGTCCACATCCGTGAGCTTCAGGGCTTCACAAACAGTATGGAGTTCTTGGAGGTGCCTAAGTGCACTTTCCTTGGGGATGCCATGGAATTTGGGTAAATAATGGAGGACCGATGACTTGATTACCCAATCGTGGGTCACAGTAGGCCACGCGATACACCCAGCGGTGGATTCGGTGGTAGCATTCAGATCCTCTATGGAAGGGTTGACGGCAACTTCTCCGTCGTCATCCATAACTGGTTGTTCGGGATGAAGGTGGTCTTTAGCGGTTAGATCTAGTTGTTCGATGTAAGCGGGAGGTTCCAAGTGATCGGGGGGGTTCAAGTGAATTTGATGTAGGATTTACAGATTGATGTTGCTTGGCCAATTTGCGAGCTAATCGTTCTGATCTCCTGATTTCGGGGTCGTAAGGCAGTAGAGTTGTGTTAGAAGACCTGGTCATAAAAATAAATAAAATAGAGTTAATATAATAAATCCCGGCAACGGCGCCAAAATTTGATCGGTTGTCGAACCCGTCAAAAATAATAATAAAAACCACAATAAATTATGTATAGTGGCAACAGGATCGAACACAGGGATTAAGGGTTAACACTCTAATCAATTCATAAAACAAAGAAATCCAACAGAAAAGTAACAAAGGAGGGTTTTTGAATGGTTGTTTGGCTATCAATTACCTAAAACAGTAATAAAGGAACTTAAAGGAGATAAGAAATCAATAAAGAGAAGATTCCCAGTAAGAATCTGTATCCGATTGCAATTATGGCCAGCCGGTCATTGGTGCAAGTATCGTCTACCCCTAGCTGATAGACGCGCTATAGGGACCAGGTACACTTAGGTCCCCTGCTTACGTTCGTAATAGAAGCTACCCCAAGGTACGCTTATGGGGTAACCTTGGCAGTTCGTCGTCCTCCAAGGTACACTTATGGAGACAATACTTGGCTACCCATGAAGAGGAGGTAAGACGCGTCTAGGGCGAGACACTCAGTACGCTCGAGGCTCTACCCTAACGATCTATTCAACCCAACTGAATGAGACCAGGACCCCGATTACTTCCAGAATGGTTGTCTACTTTTATCCTGCAACTTCGCGTTAGTTATAACCACAAGAATGACTGTAATTCTCTAGTTTAATTACTAGTTGATCAAGCTTGTAATTAATTCTAGACAAATTGACAATTAAATATTAAACGAGATAGATATCGACCAGGAATATGTTAAGCACAGATTGACCTCACGACTTCCCTAGCAACCTTCAATCGATTCTTACCAAGAACGGGAGAATTCGCTCATGTTAAAAGTAAAAATAAATAAATAATTGAATTGCATAATTAAAGAGAAGAAGTAAAGAAGAAATAAATCCTATTTATTACCGGCCGGAGCAAAGGTCCGGTTTATTGAAAGAAAGAACAGAGGATGCCGGAGGCAGAAGTAGCAAAGTATGGCAGTGCCAAAAATCTAGAAGAAGGAGAGAGAGAGAGATAAAACCTAGTTACTAAAAGTATTTATAATTTATTACAAATAAAACTCCTAATCCAATTGGAATAATATTCCTCAATTGTCTTCTACTGAGATAAGGATTCTTGGAGGAATTAATGAGCAAATCTGAGATTTCCATCTTTGCGATTGTTTTCTTTTCTCGCTAGGACTCTGCTGCCTTCTGCGAACATACAGCTGCACGGCCTAGCTGCGCGATTCCTTCCAAAAAGTGATAGAAAATGCTTCTTTTTGTATTTCCCCCTTAAATAGCCAAGATCTGTGAAAAGTAAAGAAACACAGCACCATTAGTAGCATCAAGATCTAAAAAGGCATATAAAAGTGGGATGAATTATGCACATTAAACGCTCTATCAACTCCCAAAACAAGCGCCTCACCTCTTGGAACAATATTTTCAACACCACTAGAAGAAACCCCAGTCGCACGAGAGAGCGGCGATCCCTCCACCAGACGTTGTATCATCATCCCAGCACCCATCGTCTAGCAAGAAAATCAAGAAACAAAGGACGAAGATTATGAAATAGAAGAGGAATCTGAAAATTAGGGGGAGGAAGAGGAGGAAGGGGAAGAAGAAGCAAAACAGAGGTCAGAGAAAAATGAAAAAGAAACGGTGCTGGTTAGTGGCAGATTCAGATGAGGTCCCATTGAGGAGGAGAAAGAAAGTGGTGCCACTTATCTAGGTGGACGATAGGAAAGAGAGGAGGGTAAGGAGGAGAGGCTTTGTCTTGATCGACTCCCGAGCTTTCTAAGAATCAGCGATGAAACCCCAGAAACCAACCTTTGCCCATTTGAAGGTCAAGCCAACTGAGAAAGAACCAGAAGGGAAGCCAGAAGTGAACCAAACCACTCCAGCCCCCAAGTGAGGCTACACTATGAAGCAAGTGGCTCACAAAAAAAGTGGTTAGGAAGAATCAACCCCTAATCCAAAAACAGGGGAAGATTCTGCCAAGGAGGACGTGGAGAAGGAAGATATAGAGAAGAGAGATGTGGAGACAGAGGATGGGAAAAAGGAAGCTTTGGAGAAGAAGGTTACTGCCCCATTGAAGAGAAAAATAGATACCATGACGGAGCAATCAGCCCCACCGAAGAAGACAAGATCCACAACGGTAAAATCCAAAGGCAAGAAGCACGTGGAGACTGACCAGCAAGAGGATTCAGACAAAGGCAAATCAGGAAAAGCAGTAGTAGCGGCAACTCCAATCTTGGCCAAGTCTACGACCAAGACTGCCAAGGTACCACCAATTCACACACTGAAAGGCTGGCTGAGGTTTGACACACCAGACCTCAAGGCCAAGCTCATAAAAAAACTTACTTCTGAAATTGTTCCCCATGCTTTACTTGATTTTTCATTTTTGTATGCTATGGGTGCGGGGAACAGAACTAGGAAATATATGCTTAACATTGGGTGGGAACCATTCTTGCTGCTTAATTTGCCTGCATATACAGAATTATATTTAGAATTCCATTCCTCTTTTTGGCTTGACCAAGATGTGTTGTTTGCTGATGGTAGGGAGCACCCCAATTTGTCTATTGCTGATGTGATTAATTTTAGACTTTGTAATGTCTAGTCTCACATGTCAATAGATGAATTCAATTTGATGATAGGCTTCGTAAGTCCTGATAATATTAAGTCTGATGAGTATATAAATGCCTTGACTGAATATCCCTTTGACTGGGATAAGACAATAGCTTACAGAGAATTAACTAAAGATGACAAAATCAATTTTGACAAAAATGCTAAGGCTCACAAGATTAGAGATTCTACTCTAAGGATTCTCCACATGACTCTGTCCATTAATCTTAGTGGGGAAACTAATGTTTCAGAAAACGTGTCAAAACTTGAGGTGTTTTTATTATGGTGCATGAAACATAAAAATAAAGTTAACTTAGGCTACTGGTTAGTTAAGCAAATTCAGGCTTGTGAAGCTACATCAAAAATGATTATGGGGACTTTGATCACTAGTTGTGTCTTCTAGGGGTCTGGAAATAGAATCTGCAAATTTGCATGAGTTCTGTGGTGTGCGACTTATGGATTTAAAAGCAGTTGACCAAATGGGCCACTTCTATATGGAACAAGGCTTTGTGCATTTCAATGTAGGGTACACACTTGTGGAGGAGCACATTTTTGGCAGAAAATACTAGGGAAATTTCAACCTGAAGCCAATCATATTCGAAGATGAAGAAGCCCCTGCACAACAGAATGCAGATGCAGATACTGAAGCAAATCTTGGCCAAGCTAGTGGCCAAGATGATGCTCCTAAACCCCAGCAAGATCCTGAGCCTGAGTTATGACAGTGGGCCTCAGTCCTCATGGACCAGCAGACATCCCTGCTCCAGCACTTTATAGCCAGCCATAACACCTTCATGGAATTCCAAGAAGCTTCAAGTGCCCAGCTCCAGAAATCCATTGAAGCGCACCAATCCCAGTTCAAACAGATTGAAACAGGCCTGGCAAATTACCTCGGAGACCTCCGAATCCTAACAAATGTTCACGCCGGTTTTCAAAAGAAAATGGATGTGTATCTCACCTCAGACTCCGAGGATGAAGCTCTCAAACCAACTCCACCTCCAGGACCTTCGACTCCTCTAACAAACTAAACCCCCAGGTCGTGTCTTTTCTTTTTCTTGTTCTTTTTCTTTTTCTTTTATCTTTTTATTTACTATTGAGTCTTGTCACCTTTTCACACAATGAGGACATTGTGTCTTCTAAGTGTGGGGAGGGCAGTAATCATGTGTTTTTGTGTGTTTGAGTGTAAATACATGCTTCTGTATGTTTATATTTTATGCATGAAATTTTTTGTTTTATATTTTTAGGAGTCTTGGTCAAGACAGTAGTCCAAGACAGTCTAGTTAGAGTCTTGTGGATGATTTTTGTTTTATTTTTTGTGTGTTTCTAGTTAGGATTTCAAGTTTTGTGTGTTTTAAAAATCTGGACTACACTTGCTCTTGACTCCATGTTTGCCTCTTACCTAGATATGAGAATGTTTCAATCTCTATTAACCCCAGAACATATTACTAGGGTAAGTAAATTGGGTTAACATACTCAATGCTTGTAAGAGTACGATTCCTGGTACTCTTTAAGTATCCTCACTACACATAACCACAATTTCTGGTGCTTAACACTAGAATCTACAAATTAGGACTAGTCACCATTGTTTTTACCTTGAAAAATTCTGATGACACAAAATTGCTAGGAATAAAAAGGAATTAAGCCCTGAAGCGCTGCATTATGCTCTGGTATTCTCTCCTCAACAAGTCAAAATGACTAGAGAACTATTTTGAAAAGAGAAAAAAAACCAGTGAAATTGATGAATCAACTGTCTTGATATTTCTACCTCATCAAGCAGAGATATTCAAGAAACTATAAGCAATTAAATCCTGGTAAGAATAACAGGGCTCATGAAAATAAATGAAGAAAATTTAACAGTTGTCAAAAATAGGAAGGAATAAAGGAAAACAATAGTTGTTTGTCTTGATTTGCATGATTCTGTCAAGGAGTGCCTGGAATTTTTGGTTACGTGGATTTAGGATTCTTGGGGCATTGAGTAGGCCCTGGTAATAAGGAAGTGGGATTTGGAAACAGAAGCGTTTGAATTATCTGGGATAAAAGGGTGAACTGTTGAGTGCAAGTGTCGGTCTTGATTTTTATTTTGTGTGTTTTGTTTTGTATCGAGTCTGTCATGCTTATGGGCAAGCATTGTTTAAGTGTGGAGATTTTTGATTGACGGTTTAATTCATTTATTTTTGTCATTTAATTCTGACAAATTGGATGGCAAAACTACCTAGAATCTCCCTACTTGTGCAAATATTCGAGGAGGCAGCGAGAGTGGAGAATATATCGGCTTCAAGCTTGTACCAGACAAATAATCAATCTTGGTTGTAGGCTTGGCCAAGATTGATTAGCTAGAGGCGTGCTGATTGAGGAGTTATGAAGCGCTTGTGGATTGGAGCAACAACTGGATACGAGCTGGAAGGCAAAGTCGGTTGGCGAGAGGACTTGTGGATCCTGATCTGATCCATCTTTGAACAAACAATCTTTTTTATTATCTTTATCTTAGTTTTTGGATTTGAATAATTATTTTGTAATATTTCTTAGTTTTGAAATTTGGATTTGGAAAGAAGTCGTGAAAGGTGGGGATCCTATTTTTGTTTAAAAGCTAGGAAAGGCTACCGATCACGGACATCTTCCATCTCCTATTTCTGGATTGCAAACAATTTTGCTCTGTAATTTCCATTAGGAAAAATACATATTTAATTCCATCTTTCATTTTTCAATCTTTATTCATTATCTTTTCTAATATGACGTTCAGTAGCTAAACCCTCATTTCTGGTTAGGGTTGTTGAGCTATTCTTATGCTTCGTGAGATCAAAATGAATTGAATAACCTTCTCTTTTGTAATCGTCTCAAACTCTACTTTAACAAACCGGTCTCCATTAAAACCAAGGTTTGATCACCCTTAGGTGTTAGTGAGAGATTTGCAGTCAGCCAAGGAGGGGACGAGTTGAAACCAAATTGGTCAAGTAGACAGCTAATCTCGCACAGGTTAGTGAGTTTGGGAGATATAGGCCTAACCAGACTAACAATCTAGGGCTCCGACTGGGGAGTAGCTTGGCCTAGACATTGTCTTCCCCTATTCCATTAAGAAAGCACATGCGACTCAAGCCAGCAATCAATTGAATAAACCCTTTAACCAGCAAGGTGTCCAATGATTAGGATCATCAGGAGAGGGAGTACCCGTCGGGTGGTTATTTGAGGAGGGAAGTAGGATTGGAAATGAGTTCCTCCCAATCTATAGCAATGTTATGAATGTGGAATGTGAAAATCCATGAATCAGTGATCGAGGCATAAGAATAAGTGCTCTAGTGTCGCCCTTACTAGGAATTTTTCTTATCGTTTACACCTATTTATTTGCAACACCTGAATCTTGGCCAACTATCTTGATCAAGATTACTTCTCTCACGACATTCACTCGATCTTGGCCAATCCATCTGACCAAGATTGCTTTTACTATTTAAATTGTTATTTGTTTGTTTTAGTTTCAGGAATACCTAATCAACTTCAATGATGAGGAAGTCAACCAAAACTACAATTTCCAACCAGATCTCTGAGGACAATCCTCTTACCGTGATCTACAAGTCCTTGTGGACAGTGATAAGTTGTAACCTTTTCTATCCATATTCATATCTATTTAACAACTATATTTGATACTCTCGACCGGCAATCAATAATATAATATAAAAACGAAAAATATGAAAAAATTTAAAAATCGAGGAAAAATTAAGAATCCATCACAATAAATCTAATTCATTGGAATTTCCACTCAAAATGTGTAACAAGATGAAAATTAATGGGTGGAAAATAAATTTTGGATTTTTTGAATATTAAAATTGTGAAAAAAATATTTAATTGGGTGCATTTGGACCATTTATACAAACGTAGGGTTCAATTTAAGTAAATATGAAACATAAGGTGCTATTTTAATTTTTTCTACTTTTAATATTTTATAATACATTTTTCAAAAAATCTTCCATATTAGCAATGCACCTCTAAAGGTATTTATTTATTATTTTTACCATTTTATGAATTTTTACTTTTTTCCACAAATATCTATTTCACATTTTTTTTAATTTTATATTATATTATTTAAAATTATTTTTATCACATACTTAATTCTACTAATTTATAATTTTAATAATTGTTCTGATTTTTTAATAATTTTTTGTGATTTTTTAATAAAAAATAATTTTTTAAAATAGTTAACGAAAAATGAAACAAAACTAACCGTGTTAGTTCAAACATAAATATTAAAGTGTCTAAGGGTGAAAAATTAGATGATAATTCAAACAAATCTTAAAGTTAGGTGTGAAAGTATCTAACTCAATATCGGATTCGGATATCAATATAGTAGTTTTTTTCCTTAATAAATGTGAACATGTGTGCATCACGGCCGCGCATCGGTCTGATTGTGAGGCGGTTAATCTCATCTGATGAAAATTGCGACTCGACCTAAATACCAATAATAATAATACAAAAATAACAAAACCGAATCAAAAATTAGGCTTGCATTGGGTCAGGTCATAGAAAATGTTTCCTACAAATCATAAGAGTTTGGGCCTTACCCCATCTATCCTATTCGTTCAAACTAAATTAAGGTTTATCAACTCACATAACTCGTTCAACCGGTTTAATCTGACCTTTTTTATACTAAACGGACCCTATATCTATTGAATATAGATAAAGTCGAGTTTAATTTTAAAAAAATGACCGCATTAGTAAATGTAGAATCTTTTTATTTAATATCCGTAAAAAACCGACTTAATCTGCATAAATAATTATAAGTATAAAGATAAAAATTTTTAAAAATAAATTCAAATAGTAACAAATAAATATAAAATAACTAAATTTGCTTGTCCTTCTCCATCTCTTCTTATCTCTTTTTTTTCTTTCTTCTCAGAAATCTTAGCTCTCCTCTTCCCCTGTTTCTCTCTGTCGCTCTATTCTCCTCCTTCAATCTCTCCTCCTTGTGGAGGAGCCATCGTGTCTGCTCAGGTTAGTTCATCTCATCGTTGCATCTACAACTCTTGCAAGTTAGTACATACCATACCTTCCTTCATAAATCTCGAAGTTCTCATATTTCACTTCTCACTCCTCTGGTTTAATTTGCCAATAAGAAAATTTGATTTCAAGGGTCCATCAAATTTAATTTTACAAATTAAAAAAATGATTTCATGCACCAAAAATAACTAATCTTATTGAACTGAAAAATTCATTAACCAAGTTGCACTGATCTGATATCATATGTACCCGATTAAAAGAATACTTGATCAAATCGAGTTCAAAAGTCAACAATTGGAACCGAAATTAGAAATATAAATTAACTTAATACCATTGTTTTTTAACCGAATTGGACAACAAACTGGAAATGAATGAGTTATTGGTTCGATCATATTCAATTAGCTCCATTAGATCATTTTAAACCATTCATATATCGAACCGTTTAGTTTTAGATAATTGAACTAGATTGAACCGGTAAATTTTTATACTAATGGATGTGACATTTTTCGGTTTGCCAAGAAGAGAAAAAAAATCAATTTGTATTAAATCGAACAACAAACTCTTTTTTTCTTTTTCAAAACAACATCTAGTATATTTTTTCTTCCTCAAAACGACGTCGTTTTGATGATATTGTTTTTTTCCCTCCCTTAAAACGAGGTTATTTTGATGGTGGTATCGACTCAGCCGGTTAGATAATAACCTAACCAATCTACTAGTTCCGTAAAAATCGACCAGGTCGATTAATTTTGACCAATTAAAATACATATTCGGTTAGATATATTGAGCCGAACCGATTTTTTTTTTAAATCACTGATTCACTTCTTCGATCGTCGGATCGGTCCAGTTTTTAAAACATCGCTTAATACTGGACACATGAACTAAAAAATAAAGAGAAATTACTAATAATAATAATTAAAAAAAAAATTAGGGAAAGGGAAAGTGAGTAGAGCCCATCTTGTCCTTCTCCATCTCTTCTTATCTCTTTTTTTTCTCTTTCTTCTCAGAAATCTTAGCTCTCCTCTTCCCCTGTTTCTCTCTGTCGCTCTATTCTCCTCCTTCAATCTCTCCTCCTTGTGGAGGAGCCTTCGTGTCTGCTCAGGTCTTTCTCTTTTTTCTCGCTCAAAGTTCTGTTCTTTATAATCTTTATACAGATCCATTGTATTTGATGTCACAGTTTTCATTTCCCCCTTATTGTTGATGACCCAGAAGTGGATTTCTTTTGGGTTTTTTTGCAAGATCTTAACAAGTTTGTGTATTTGCAGGCGTTTTGGTGTAATAATTGAGGAATAAAAAATGAATCGCTGTTGTTATGAGCAGTTGAACGCCATGATGGGAGGGTATGAGGAGAGGGAGAGGGAGAGGAGGATGAGGATGGTGGAGTCTGTTGTTTGCCCCAAGCCGCGTAGATTGGGCCTGTTGAATCCTTCCTTCAATGACCCAATCAAATCCTCTAGATTTTCTGGCAAGTATGTCCCCTTCCCTTTAATTTTGTATTTTTTATTTTTTTAAACATTTTCTGGTGAAATTGTTCTTATTTTGTTTCTTATTTTCCTTGGAAACAGTACTTCCTATTCAGAGATGGCGGATTCTGGAGCTGGGGCAGAGCTGCTAGACATAATTCTTACCAAGGTTCATCTCAATTAATGGAATTTTCTTTTTCTATTTTGGTTTTGTTCTTGTACTTATTTTAAAAATTATATATTTGCTTTGGTTTTGTTTGGTAGCTAATCTGAAGTAGTTGGTTGGATATACGCTTTATCTTTCTAATAAGCCAAATCAACCCTTGTCAATTGTCATCAAACCACTGCTTTTATAATAATCCTTCCTCTCTGGAAAACTGGTTTTGTGAGCAATTCATTTAAAAATATCACCTTAAATGCTTGTTTTTGTTAGATTTTTTTTCTTTATATTTTCTGGTTGCTTCTTATAAATGTAATAAAAATCTGTGTTTCTATTTCTTGCTCTGCTGATCATTCTTGGGTGGTTTCTGTTCTGGTTCTGAATTTCTTTTTCCTGATTTATTTTGTTGGTTGTAATTGTGACAGGGAGGTTATGGTGGTGATCAGAAAGCTGGTTATCAGGTGCCATCATCTCCACCATTTTACTGCGGATCACCACCAAGTAGGGCATCAAACCCTGTAATTCAAGATGCTCAGTTTTGTAATGAGAAGGGATATCCATCATCCATTGCTCCACCATCACCATCATCTCGCAAAGGAGGAGGATGCACTCGTATGAAATTCGGGAACACTCCGGCTGCAGTAAGGATTGAAGGGTTTGATTGCCTCAGCAGAGATGGCAGAAACTGCAGCATCTCGGCCGTGGCCTAAACCTTGAACCAAACCAACCCTCCATCCGAAAAAGAAGGCAATAATAGTAGCAATGAACCTAAAAAATTGGTTAGAAACTGCAGCAAATTTTGATAAAAAACTGTTTGAAGGAGAGGAGCATCGGGGTGGGGTGGGTATTGAGAGAAATAAAAGAGTGAGAGAAGGCGCTAATGTTAGTGGTACTACTTTGTGTTATTATTTGTATATAAGTAAGTTAATGGGTCTATTAATGTTAGTGGTACTACTTTGTGTTATTATTTGTATATAAGTAAGTTAATGGGTCTATTAATGTCTGAGTTTTGTCTGGTGTGGTTCACTCTCAACATTAATGTAAATTGGTAATGAAGATGAGGTGAAGAAGCTTAGTCATTTTGAGGGAAATAAAAGAGTGAGAGAAGAGGCTCTCTTGGTGGTAGGTGTTCTTGTTCTCTATTGATATAGAGAGGGAAATTGAGAGGGTTTGCAGCACAACTCTTTTTTTATGGTTCCAATCCAAACCCATTGTAATATTTATTTGTGCTCTGTAGTCGATTCTAATCTAATCCTTGTTTTGTAACTGTAATAATAATAATACTCCCTCTGGTCTCCATAAAATGTCGTTTTACCATTTGCTTTTACTGTTCCGGAACGTATCTTAAGACGGTCGGAACAGTCACTATTTGAGACAATTTTGCCCCGAATTTTTTCTCTACGTTTGAAAAAAAGTACGGAATTTTTTGAGGTTAAATAGTACCTCATCTGGTCTCCTCGATATGTGTTCCCTACTGAATATTGGGATGCGAAGAAGACATTTATTGGAGACCGGAGGGAGTATTGAAGAAATGAGGATTAGTCTTTTGGGAATCATTTGTTTATGAGTGGCACTAGTTATCAATGAGTTGTCAATCATATCGAGATGGTCACCGAAATGAGATTGATAACTTTGCTTATCATAAGTTCTAGACATTTAAATAAAGATGTGAGTTTATATTATTTGTTTATATGTAAGGATGACAATTGGGTGGGTATGGATATGTTAAAACGGGTATGGGCGGGGATAGATAAATACCCAACTCATACCCAAAATTAAATATCCATTATAATCCATACTCAATATGCCCAATACCCAATTGGGTATGTAATGGATATCCAATTACACTTATTTATTTATTTATTTATAATTAAGTTAAAATTCACTATTTAAATTAGTTTTTACCATTTTGGTTCGTTTTTTATCATTTTGCTCGTTTTTTACTATTTTTGCTCGTTTTCACTCTTTTGGCTCGTTTTTTACCGCTTTTGCTCGTTTTTCACCGTTTTGGTTCGTTTTCACCATTTTGTCTCAGTTTTTTACCATTTATGCTCATTTTTTACCGTTTTTGCTTGTTTTTCACCATTTTGGCTCATTTTTTACCATTTTTGCTTGTTTTTTTTCACTTAATTGAGTTTCATGAATTAATGTCAAGATCACAAAATTTACTAATACAAACTAATTTCTTACAGCCACTTTAATTTGAATTTGAAAACAAATATGTTTAAAGCATACATTTATGTTTTAATTAAAAAAAAAATACGCATTTATCTTATTTTTGTTTGTGCATGAAAAAAGAGAGAAGAAAATGTTATAACTATAAGCATGAAGCATTTGTTCTTTTGTGCTTGTAATGAACATTAAATAAAATCCCATCAAATGGATAAACATAAACCCCAATTACTAATTAATAATTAATTAATGTGATAACAAAAGTACATAACTAGAATTGTTTTGGGAGTAATCCAAGATCAAAAGCAAGAAAAAAGAGTGCACAAACTACTATAATTGCCTTTGAAAAAAGAAAGTCCGACTGCAGACTGGACTTGAGGGACCGGTCGTTCCACTTTCATAAGAATCAACAAAGTTATAGATCTAAGCCAAAACCAGTAAGTCCAAATTCCATGGCATATTGCACATTCAATAAAATTTTCATGATCTTCATTGACAAAAAAACACAAAAAACACAATATTAAAATATCACACCAAAAAAAAAAGTATCTAAACAATGAAGAAAAACCAAGAAACATGAAACATATTACTGTGCTACAGGTTTCTGTTGTTGTTGCTGCCCATATTGTCATATAATTCGGAGAATATAATTATAGAAAAGAAAAGAAAAAATAAACAAGGTGATAAGGAAGATTGTCGTTTGCCAAAGACTTTGAGTTGTTGTACAACAAAAGAGACCAATTTTTATCTACAGTCATCGTCATCAGGACAAGTTTTCATGAGTAATAAACATATTACCAAGTCATTAATTACAACACACCAACTTGACAACATATACTTGCAAAATCAAGGACCATTAGACAGCATGTCCAACATGTAATTGATTTTGCAAATACATGCTGTCTAATTGATAAATCTACCCAATTTCAATGTTGATAAGTACGTTGTCATGTTCATCAAAGCTATAGGCCTAATCAACAATGCTTAGCCACCAGACATTTCCAACATAACATCAACATGTATTTGCCACTGTGCAATTTGTTTCATGAG
The DNA here is from genome assembly GCA_963691705.1 of Viola odorata. Lineage (NCBI taxonomy): Eukaryota > Viridiplantae > Streptophyta > Magnoliopsida > Malpighiales > Violaceae > Viola > Viola odorata. Next base: position 33,107,050 of record OY829546.1, read on the forward strand.
TAGGGTATGGATGGGGGCTGAACACAAAACCTGATATTTTTAAGAAACTTAAACTATATGCTCAGCAGATGATGAAATGGTCCAAAGTCAATTGCTTCTCCTTACTTACAGAAGCTTCCAATTTCACATTTTTTCTATTTTTATTTTTCACAAAGTTTTCTTCTTTCATTAATTAACAGCTAACCCCACAAAGAAAACTCCAAAAAACATAGTAGAACAACAATCATTCATCATCTCTATCTGCACATTCAAATACTAATTGTTTCTTTCCAAAAACATTGAGAAAAAAATTCTGTTGCATTTCATCATACAAGTCATAACGGCAAACCATTAATCCATGGCAAGATTGAAAGGGAATATCACAAGAAATGTTCTTTTGGAAACTGATTAGTACTGAAATTGAATTCAAATCTTATCAAGCATTTTGCAGCTAGACAAATTATGCAAAAAGACCCAAAAATGAAAAACTTGTAATGCTACTGATCAATTCATAGTCCACAAATTTTGGAGAATTAGAAGGAGGAGAGATGAAACAAACATGTACATCATCATGGGTAGGATAAGAATAGATAAAGAAGAAGAAACCCAGCAAGAATAGGCAGCATGTACTTACAAAATCATGGACTATTAGACAACATGTAATTATGGATTGGTTAAATACTTACTAGTTGCAGATTAGAAAGATAGAGAAATTCAAGCGACGGAGGAGCAGGCCAGAGTCGAAGATGACATCCGAGATCAAGCAGGAAACAAGCTCCTCTGCAGCATTGGATATCAATCTAGAGAGGCAATCCTGAAAAGGGTCGGAAGAAGAAAGAAAAAAAGATTTCAAGTAAGGAAAACAGAAATGGAAGCTACCAATTGATTTTCTAGAAATGGAAAGTAGTAAGTCACTTACCCAGTGTTGGAACGGAGGTGATAAGAACAACGAGAGAGGATACGCTGAGGAAGAAAACGATGAGTTAAACGGTTTCGAAAATGCAGAGATGATTGGGGTGAGAGAGAGAGGAAGATGGAGGAAAGAGGTGGCATCACATCAGGTAAAAATCGGGTATAACCTGAGTATCATATCCACCCATACCCGAAATAATAAATTCGGGTATTATCCATACCCAATCAAATCAAGTATTACCCGATTAAATGGGTATGATTACGGACGGATATTCGTGTATGAATACCCATTATCATCCCAATTTATATGTATAAATTGCACATGAGTTTTGTCCTTTTATTGTTAGTCGCACGCCGTTTGAAGATATGGGATCAATGTCTAGCCTTGTCATTCCTTAGGTGGCAGTGTTATCCTTTGAATTCTTTTCTTTTTTTCCAATATCATGTTTTTGGGGGAAATTCACATATAATTATTTTCGCATTTTATTATTCTAATTCATTATTTATTTTCTGTAACTTATGGCAAGTTAATAAAGTTTAATAATAAAAAGAAAAGAAATGTCATACTATCTTTATTTTAATTCGGTAATGATGAAAATAATTATTTAGAGAAAAATAATGTGGCAAGAAAAGAAATAATAACTATTTTGGTTTGTTGTATGGATGTGCTTGGTTTATGTGCACGTAATGATGGGGTCATAATTCCTAAAGTCCCAAACCAATCAAGTCTACTTGCGTGTTTGACATTCTGGTTTGGTACCAAAAAGTTAGTTTTCAAAACCAAAATATTAAAAAAGGCGTTTGGTAACACCAATTGAAAGTGAACTTCTCAAGGATCTCAAGGAGTTTAGTTTGCAAACCAAGGAAAATCCAAGTTTTTATGCTGGAGCAAGGCAAACCAAGGGTTTGAAAAAAACACGGGAAGGAGTTTTGAAAATTAATTGGACAAAATTATTAACTCAACTTCATCATATTTACAAATATACTACGTATAAATAGTCGCTTATTACCCTCACCTCTCACCTCTCACCTCTCACCTCGCTCTCACCTCGCTCTCACCTCACTCTCCTCCTCCTGACATTAGAGAGACAAAACAAAACCTAGACCTCATCCTCACCATCTCCGCCTGCCGTTCCTTCCTCTTGGCCGCCGCCGTACTCCTCTCTCGCTGTTCTCTCGAGTTTCGACTCTCAACAACCGTGTGCGGGCCGCAAAACCCTATCAATCTCCTCGCCCCCTTCTACTTTTGATTGCAATGTTAGGGTTTTCACCTAGGATCACATCACGCAGCAACTGCTGCAAATTCCCTTTTCCTGTTCTGTCCTCCTCCTCTACTCCAACTCGTGGGTGTGTCTGCTTCTGTGGAAGGTAACTTTTGATTCTTTTACATTATGATTCTGTATTTTGACTTGATGGATTTTTTCTCCTGGAAAACTCTTCTCGTAAATTGGATGTGCTATTGGAACAGTGTCTTGTATTGCATTCTAATTGGGTATAAAAGGAGTGGCTACTTTATTTATTGATATGGAGTTATACCAGAGTGAGAGCAATGGTACCGCGTATGCCATCTTGCTTTTTTGCTCCAATTGCATTTTAAAGTGATGTTGTAGAACCATGGTTGGATTTGATTCTAATACATGTGAACCCCTCTGATGTATCTTGTCTATTGAGAAAAAAACAATTTCAGACTACAATACTGAGAATTCACGAAGATTCCATGTATAACATCTCAACATTCCAGGGCGGCCTCCAATGCCTTCCTGAGAGGAGATCACCTTTCTGCCCAGAAGCACTCTTTGAGAGCGCGAGAGGAATGGTCAGCAGCTGAAAAACTTAATGACAGGGCAGCCAAGGAAATCTTAAGTATAAGAAATAGTGAAGATGATCCATGGAAATTGGACTTGCATGGTCTTCACGCAGCAGAGGCCGTTCGACTCTTGAAAGAACATTTACTAAAAATTGAAACACAGTTCGTGTTAAAGCGGCCAACATCTCCCCCCAGAGTCAAGACAGAGAATGGAATTGTAGGTTCTTCATCCCGTGACTCCGTTAGTAAGAATGTGCAGAACTTGGATAAGCAACAGGCAACATTTAGGCAAAGACCAACATCATTGCAAGTCATAACAGGTACTTTACTCTATCAGTGAATGTTCTTGTATATATGGAATATTAGCATGGCTACCTCCTAGGATCTAAGTGGCTTGTTCTGTTTCCTTGTACTGTAGAGGGGCACAAATGTGGCAGTCTAACTGTGCTAGTTTTCTTATCTATTTAGCTATTTTAAGGATTAGTAGATTTTAACAAACTTGAACTCTAAAGTAAACTGATATCTGTGTATATATATATGCCTTTCTTTTTTTTCAGAATTTTGTGTTAGTATTTGCACCTTAAAGCATTCAGTTTTTGGTGTTTGGCTAATTCTTGAGGTTCTGCAAGACAAACTGACTGAAGATATTTTCTTTTCGAATATATATTTTGTTTATATGTTTAACATATGCATAATATGCATGTTTATATGTTTAAATGTATTTTGTTTATGTAAGTTTTTCTTTGAAAAGTAAAAACACTCGTTTGACACTGTATATGAAGACATCTCTTGTGATAGGTTGTTGCTGGCAAAATTTGATGGTAATGAAATGAAATGAAATACTTTGAATCTAACTTATTGTAAATATATATTTTTTGTTGTGCATATTCAATGATATGGGAGTTAATCTGGTTGAATTTGGATCCCTGCCCGTTTTGTGATTAGGTAAACATGTTTGTTCACAATTCAATTTCAAGTCATGATCAATTGAAAAGGGATAGAGAATGTTCTTAAATTTTGCATGTGCCATCATCAACTTTAGGACTTGGCTGTTCATTTTGTTAAAATGGTTTAATCAACATCGTGCAAAAGTTTGTTTCAATACAGGACAGAACTGCTCACTGCTCATTTTTGCTTCTTTTTTGTGTGTGATAGGTATAGGCAATCATAGCCGGGGACAAGCTGCACTTCCAACAGCTGTGAGAAGTTACCTGGATGAAAATGGGTGAAGCATTCCCTCCTTTCTCCATGTTATATTTACCCCCCTTCTTTTGCATATTTTAATCCACAAGGTGATATTTCTTTGGTGTGCAAAAAGGATTGACCTTGGGACATACTTGTATTAATTATTAGCATTATTTCACAGATATCGGTTCGACGACACTAGGCCAGGCTTGATCACTGTTCGACCTAAATTCCGCCAGTGAGGAACAAATACGTCAGCTCATGATCTGACCATTTTGCTCCCGGTATGTGCTGCTTGTACACCATTTACACGTGGATACACTATATTAGCAAGAAGCCTGTCCATGTACACTATTAGCTGGAAGGAGGTCCCAATGTACACTAATTAGCTAGAAGGAACTCGCTTGTGCACATTTAGCTGGAAGTATTCTTTTCCGTATTCTTAATAGGCTGTATCATATGGTTAGGTTGAGTTAGAAATTGTGCAGGAAATAGAATCATCTCATTGTATCATTCCGCTCGTCTCATTTGGAATTCTTCTTTTTTAGCAATGTTGTGATTTGTGAATGAAGTTGCTGGATCCAAATTTGTTCTGTTTTAGAAAATTTACAGAGAATAGTTGCAACTTGGCTATTATGCATAGGTTTGGTTTTTCAATTTTCATGATAACGAAATAATAAGTAACGAAAAATGAGAACATATCATAAAATAATTAAAATAATTAAAAATATGGGGGAGATAAATTATTACTAAAGTCATGCTACGAGAACCATTTGAAATTTTTTTACAAAAAAAAATAAAGTGTCATGTATATTTAGACATACTTAAAGGATAGGTAATATTTCCTGATAATTAAAGTAATTAAATATTTTTAATGAAACTTGATTATGTCTATAATAATAGGTAAAATATAAAATATAAGAAAAGAATTAAAGAACTAGAAAATAAATAAGAAATGAAAAAATGTTAGAAAAATATAATAATTAATGAACCAAAATGGTAGAATTCACTTCTGTATTTGTACTAAAGTCATGGTGGAAAATGAACTGCAATCTACGGAGGCAATCTATTCAAATGGGAAAAATAATATCTACTACTAAAGTCATGGTGCAAGAAAAAATTGTTATATAAATGGATAGTGATGTTGAAAGAGTTAATTTTTTTTTAAATGAGTAATTTTAATTTAACTTATATATAAATGTGATTATTAAACATAAATGACTAAAATTTAAAGATTTATAACATTAAAATATAGAATGTAAATAGTCAATTAAAAATTTATAGAAAAAAAAATTAGCAATTAAAAAATAGAAAAAAGAAGAATATATGATAAAATAATAAAAATAATTTAAAATATGGGGGGAAATATAAATTATTACTAAAGTCATGCTACAAGAACAATTTGAGAATTTAAAAAAAAAAAAATAGTGTCAGGTATATTTAGTCATACATAAAGGGTTAGGTAATATTTTCAGAAGTAATTAAATATTTTTAATAAAGCTTAATTATGTCTATAATAATAAGTTAAATATAAAATCAATAAGTTAAATTTTTTTTGGTTGAGATTGAATTAATTTAAAATTAATTAATTTATTTAACTTATATTTTTTATAGTATTAATAAGTTTAATTTATTTATGATATTAGATAAATATTAGGTGGTAGATGTTAGATTATAAATAAATTGATTAACAACATACATAAAGATACTAAAAAAATTAATTCTAACACTTGAAATGAATTATGCCCTTTATGGTCATTTTACATTTCAACCATAGTTTTAAAACAGTTTTTACCAAACACCAAAAACAACTTCTGGTTTCCCCACAGAACTTTTAACAAACATTTACCAAACAGCATACTCCGTTCTACAAAAGTCAGAAACTGACTTTTACAGACTGAAATTTTCCCCACTGAACTTTTCCAGCTAGAACCGGAACGCCAAATAGGTAGGGTTGACAATGGAGCGGGTATGGAGCGGGTAAGGCATTATCCATACTTGCGCCCGCAAATCTGCGGGTAATCCATACCCGCACCCGCACCCGCGCGGGACGGGTAAGAACAGGCAAAATTGTACCCGCGGATACCCGCAGATCTGATACCCGCAATTATCATCTTCCTTGTTAAAAATTGTTGTACATACAAGAACATGCATACCAATATCCAAAATAAGTGTCAAATTATGCAAAACCCAGTAAAACCAGAGTGGCAGTAATCATTATAACATACAACCACACCAATTGATCTGAGGATGTGTTCCTCACAAGCATTTCATCAAATACGTGGTGGGCATCAGCGACAAACCCATATTTGGCATAGAAATTGATGAGGTTGTTCATTAAATCCACACCAAGTTCGGAAATTGTCTCATCAAAATTCCTAATCTCCTTTAAAATCGCGGTGTAGAGTCTGCAGACTGCAGATTAAAAATCCAAGAAAAGCAAAAGAAAAATCAATTGAAAGAAAACCTATAAGATGCTAGCAAACAGATCCAAGGTACTGCAGTAACATCACACTCGGAACATACGTTTCCTACAATATGAGCTTCACATTCAACAGATCTTGATTATTACGATGGTTCCATCCCACCATAACTTTTGTGAGCCTCTGCAAACATGAAAAAAAAATTAGAACAGTTAAAACCTCATTCCATATACTAGAAGCTCATTCCAGATCCATTTCAATATAAAAGTTATTTTCCCATCTCAACTATACGCACAATAGTTAGTTATGCAAGATAGATATGTGTCAGGTTTTGAATCTTAAACAGAAAACATAATCTCAATCAATTTGCAATCCATTCATCAAGAAGCTAAAGAATCAAACTTACTTGAGAGAGACAAAGACGACTGGAGGAGGAGGAGAAGTAGCTGAGAGAGACGAAGATGAGGGGGACAATCGTTGATTTGAGACTTGAGAGTGAGAGAGACGAAGACGACTGCAGGAGGAGGAGGAGCTGAGGCTTGAGCTGCTGCTGTTTTTCTTTATGTTTTAGCCTTTAGCGTCTGAACAAACAAAACGAAGAGATTGGCAATGGTAAGTTTTTTTTAACAAAACGATGTGTTTAAAACTGAAACGACATCGTTTTGGTATTAAACACAATATTTTGGTAATTTTAAAAAATAATACTTTTAGTTACCAATTTATAAATACTAGTCTAATATTAGAACGATATTTTAGTAAAATAATTTTTACATTTTATGATACAAAATATATATAAAAAAAAAAAACTAGACATTAATAAATAATAAGTATTACTATATTGAAATGTAATGAGTACGTTTAACAAATATATAGAATACGACAAAAAGTGTCGAGTAAATATTATATTAAAATATCTAATATGATTTACGAGCCTAACATATACACATGACGATTTTTCAGTATAATCGTGCTTCATAGCAATACGATTAGATCACTTACATCTAGAGCTTCAAAATTATCATTTTTAAAATACAATAATTAATTAGTTATAATTAACTCAAGTAAATATTGATATTGAACTATACAATTAACTCAAGTAAATATAAGGAGTATGATTACATTGCATTTCATCATGTTTTTACTGTCCATTTACTTGTTATTTGGGCATGGCAGTATCTGTAAAAATGCAAAGGACACAGAAAAACTCAAGTAAATGTAAGGAATACGTTTAACAAATATTTAGCACATGTCAAAACTCAAGAAGTGTCGAATAAATATAAATATTCAAATATCAAATATGACTTATGAGCATAACATATACATATAAATATTAAAGTATGGAATATGACTTATGTTATGTGTATTGATCACTTACATTTAGAGTTTCAAAGTAAATTAGTTATCGCAAGCTCCATTAGAACAATATGTTTAATTTTAATTTTAATTTTAATTGGTAGTATAATGTTATGACTTATGTTTTTTTCCTTATTCTCCTTATTTAAAATGTTATGCATATAATTTTAATTGTAATTGATAGTTTGTTTTTTTTCTTATTCTCCTTATTTAAAATGTTATGCATATAATTTTAATTTTAATTGGTAGTATGCTTTTTTCTTTATTCTCCTTATTTAAAATGTTATGCATATAATTTTAATTGTAATTGGTAATATGCTTTTTTTTCCTTATTCTCCTTATTTAAAATGTTATGCATATAATTTTAATTTTAATTGGTAAATCAATTATGACTTACAAGCCTAACATATTACCAGCCTAACATATTCTAGCGATATTTTAGTATGATAAATCTTTACATTTTATGATACAAAACATATAAAAGATTAAAATGTTATTCATATAATTTAAAATGGACAAAGAGGATCCAAAAATAGTGTAAAAAATTGAAATGTAGTGAAAAAAAATGGTCATTTCAATTTTTCAACTAGGGCGAGGCGTCATGAAGCCTCGTGACGCCTCGCCCTGGTTGAAAAATTGAAATGACTCATTTTTTCACTACATTTTAATTTTTTAGTATGATAAATTTTTACATTTTATGATAAAAACATATAAAATATTAAAATATTATGCATATAATTTTAATTGTAATTGGTAGTATGTTTGTTTCCTTATTCTCCTTATTTAAAATGTTATGCATATAATTTTAATTTTAATTGGTAATATATTTTTTTCTTTATTCTCCTTATTTTAAATGTTATGTATATAATTTTAATTGTAATTGGTAGTATGTTATTATTCTTCTTATTTAAAATATTATGCATATAATTAGTCATATACCTTTTAGTGCAAGGAGAGATAAGCAATTGCATTTGTAGTCCAACGGTTAGGACTAAGCATGGAAGGCAATAGACTCAAGTTCGACTCCCCGCGGATGTAAATTGTGTGGGTATATTGAGGATATGTATATATATTTTGCGCGGGTATTATTACGGGTATCCATACCCGTATTTTACGGGTATTTAGTACGGGTAGCGATGCGGGTAAGCACTATCCATATCCGCATCCATACCCGCACTTTGCGGGTGCGTGCGGGTAAATCCATACCCGCAAAATACCTTTAATGTGCGGATAATACCCACCCGCAATTACGGGTATCCAGCAGGTATCCGCGGGTGCGGCCGCAAATTGCCAAAGGACCTACAAGTGGCTTGTTGATGGCCGTACTTTTCCATAGACTAGAAGACAGGTTAGAATCTTTTTTTTTTTTTGGGTCAAAAGGTTAGAATATTACTGAATCTTATATATATATTTTTGGGAAAAACATATTCCATGAAATACAATTTCCTATGCTATTTCTATTTTTTCTATGTTAGTTATATTTTCCATAAAACCCTTATTGATTTTACCGGTTATTTTTGTAAACAAATCTCTTAGTTAATAGGAATTAATTGTTTTCTTAATTTGTGTGATTTATTTTAAATGACTTAAATTTAAGTGAAGTAAGTTTTAGAGAAACAACATCTTTGCAAATGACGTAAGTTTACAGCTGGTGGTTGAAAGGTCATATGGTGAGGAGCATAAATAGAGTTAGAACATGACTTCATTACCATGGGACTGCTAGCATTGCATTCAATATGACAGCAGCGACATCATCGACGTCGAGTGGTGTTATTATTTACCGAACTGGGTACCGACTGTAAGCCTAAGTCCGACCCGTTTGCGGAATGAGACGGCTCATTGTTTAGCTCAATATAGTATTGTCAAAAACTTTTCCATAAAATTTCACACTGATTCAACGGTTGGATTAAAAATTATGTTTATTTGAACTTTGAAGTAAAAAAAAAAAAAACTAAATTGGTTGAACTGACCGAGTCAACCGTAATTCAACTACCAAACCCTACCAATCCTAGTTTTACTAGTTGAACTGGCTAATCGGTCCGATTTTTAGAACCTTGCTCCCACTTGTATCTCGTAATATCTGCACACTACCATTTTTAATCCATATAAATATAAAAAAATGTGGTGGAAACTTAAGTAGCGATTTAAGAGAAAGTCACGGGCAATGTCAAATATTAATTATATTTTCTAATTTATAAATTTGGAAGAGTTCTTTTCTTTATTAATATGATTTATTTACGTTATCATTTTACCATTAAAGAAAATTTATTGATTTATAATGAAAATTTATATTTTCTAACTTATACAATTTGAAAAGATATGATTTACTAAATGTATGGTGTCTCGCATTAGTTATATAAATACTATATCTTGAATTTTTCAAACATTGGAGGTTTCCCGTCAACCATTCATCTTCTAAAAGTACTTATTCGCCACAAATGAAAAAAACCATTGATTTTGATACTTTTTGCTATAACTTAAGACACAAATATCATCATATTATTTTACTAGAAAATATGTTCTTTGATATTGAGCTTTTTGCATGCTTCTTTCTAACTCTTCGTGTAAAAATTCTTTTCTATTTTTTTGATATTTTATTTTACCAATATGGAATTCTATGTAATATGTAATTTGTATATTCTTTAGGTAAAACTCGTTCTCGTCGACAAGCAATTCAGGGAATACATCACCTAGATATGACCTCAAACTATTAAGACAACTACAAGAATCTCTTTAATTTCCTCCATGATTTTCTCCCATTTATTTGTATTTTTTCTTTACATATATGTATAGGATTGTTTCTCTTATTACTTTCCTTAGTCCTATAAATAATAGGACATGCATTTACTGTTATTGGTTTTTATTCAATAGAAGAAAGAAGGGGTAATAGCATAAAGCCCCCCTATACTATCACGAAAAATAGACTCCTCCCCTGAACTTTAAAATGTTATAAACGGACCCTTGTACTATTGGTCTCTGGCAAGTTGCCGCCTTCCATTAAATTTGACTGTTAAAATTAACAGATTACCTGCTACAACAAGTTTATTTTTTTTTAAAACATGTTTTCTAGGTAATTATGTATTAAATATTTTAATTAATTAAAAAAATTCTGAAAAATAATATATTAATTTAAAAAATTCAGAAAAATATTTTATATTATTTGAAAAAGTTCAGAAAAATTGTAAAAATCCCAAAAAAATGAAAACAATTCCAAAAAATTATAAATTACAAAAAAATGTTTTCTTTTCAGTAATAATAAGTAATATAAAAATTAATTGGTCTTATTTATTTTACTCCTTTTTTTAATTTTAGTTTCAGCAATTATTTTTATTTTTGTTTACACAAAAAAGATAGTTTAAAAATAGTGTTCAGAAATTAAAAAAAGAAAAAGAAGAAACTAAACATCGTTATAGCTACCCAACAACCAAACTACTCCCAAACCCTACAACCCCAAAACATCATCTTCTTCCCTCAACCAGCACTGCCTCCAACCACCACCTGCAACTCTAGTGACCAAACATCATCTTCTACGTCTCTGTCTTCTCTTTTCTCTTTTCTTTTTTCTTTTATGGATCTAGATTTGGCCCCAACTCATCTCTTTTCTCTTTTCTTTTTTGTTTCTACTCTTCTTTTCTTCTCTTCCTTTTTCTTTTTCTTTACTGTTTGGATTGGATTGAGTGTGTGGTGGTTGTGGTGTTGGGTAAGGTTTGTTGGTGTTTGTTGGTGCGGCAGCGGTGGTGTGGGTACGACGGTGTGTTGGTTTTGGGTGTGTGGTAGCTGGGCAGATGGTTGTGGTGTGCGGCCGTGGTGTCTGAGACGGGTTCGGTGAGTGGCAGTAGCGGTGGTGTTTGGGCGGTGCGGCTATGTTGGTCAGATAGGCTAGGTTGTGCTGTGGTATGGCAGTTTTGGTTAGTTGGGTTTGACGATTGGAGGTTGCAGCGCGGTAATGGAGGTTTGGTCGGGTCGGCTGCTTGGGAAAGGGATGGTTGTGATGGTTTTGTGGTGAATGTTGTGGATTTGGTTGATAACGAGGTTGCTCTAGACTGGGGCGATTTGTTTGCTTGATGAACTAGGGAAAGAATTAATTAAGATTAGAAATTCATTAATTATTGGAAAATATGAGGAGATAATGAAAGAAGAAAAATAACAAAAATAACAAAAATAAATAAATAATTTTCTGAAAATTTTAAATTAATTATATTAATTTTCTAGATTTTTTAAATTAATTACATTATTTTTCTAAATTTTTAAAGAAATGAAAAGAAAAAAAAAGGGAACAACAGGGAAGGAAAAAAATGGGAACCAGCTGGCTTTTGGCTAACAATCTGTTAGTTTGACTGTTAGTTTTGGCCCTTTTGCCATTGACCGATAGTACAAGGGTGAGTTTATAACTTTTTAAAGTACATGGGAGGAGTCTGTTTTTTGCGATAGTACAGGGGGCCTTTATTCTATTACCCCAAGAAAGAAAGCAAGCCTTTTCATAATTTTACACAGTAGCAAAGCGATGATCCTAGACCTTCAAAGAACTTTATGTGAGCCTTCATCATGACAAATTACAATTCTTCAACTGCCAAAACACCCAAAGTAAGTAATAACAATTTTGACATCTCAATCAACCATCCTTGTTCTACTAGCCATCGATGATTCACCACAACTGAATTCCACTACACATATGCCATCTACCACTCTTACACACATAGTACATCTAGTAGTGAATCTATTGACCAATTCTCAGCTACACCACCTGTTGGATTTATAGTATATTATATAAGTGTTTGTGTGTTGTAATGGGTATTGGAAAGGCAATTGAAAAGTTGTGTCCATATTAATGGACACAACTGTTGGTGCAGATGCAACGGTTGGAATGGACACAACGGTTGGTGAAGATACAACTGTTGGAACGGACACAATAGTTGGAATAGACACAACTGTTGGAACGGATACAACGGTTGGTGCAGACACAACTGTTGAAACCGACACAATAGTTGGAATAGACACAACTGTTGGAACGGATACAACGGTTGGTGTAGACACAACTGTTGAAACCGACACAATAGTTGGAATAGACACAACTGTTGAACGGACACAACTGTTGAACGGACACAACGGTTGGTGCAGACACAACTGTTGGAACCGACACAATAGTTGGAATAGACACAACTGTTGAACGGACACAACGGTTGGTGCAGACACAACTGTTGGAACCGACACAATAGTTGGAATAGACACAACTGTTGGAACGGACACAACCGACCGAAGAGTTATAACTCTTCTTTTTAGACCTTTTCGTAATCTATAAATAGAACGCAAAATCAGTAAATTGATTCATTCAAATCATTCGAGAAATTCAGAATTCTTCAGAATTGCTATCTGCAGAATTCATTGGTTTTGTTATATCCTGGGAGACAATTTGCTAGGAACCTATTAGCAAACTCGATACGAGTGGGGGCAAATATTGTCTTAAGGAAAACGATATTTCTCGTGTCTCAAAACCATATTATTATTATTTCCATTTAACACAATATCCCAAAAAATCTTAAGACAATATTCGACAATGGAAGGAACAACCGCTTTCAACTTCATGAATCAAGACTTCGTGAAACTGGACAGGTTTGATGGAACAAATTTCACTCGTTGGCAGGATAAGATGAAGTTCTTCCTGACTACTCTCAAGATTTTCTATGTTCTAGAAGAAGACCCACTGCCGGAACCGGGTGAGAATGGTACTGATGCACAAAAGACAGCGAAGGAAAAGCGTGATGATGGCGAACTGGTTTGTAGGGGACACATTCTGAACACTCTGCCTGATCGGTTGTATGATCTGTTTACCACTACAAAGTCACTGCGTGAAATCTGGAATGCTTTGGAGGCAAAGTACAAAACCAAAAAAATAGGTACGAACAAATTCATCATTTTGGAATACATGGAATTTAAAATGGTTGATAATTTGTCTGTTCTGGACCAAATGCATGAAATTTCAATTCTGGTCAATCAACTTTGTTATAAGAAGGGGAAAGGTTTTAAAAAGAGTTACTCTAACGATAACACCAAAGACAAAAAGAATAGGGCATGCTTCCATTGTGGGAAGCCTGGCCATTACATTAAAGAATGTAGGATTTTCAAGAGTGAGAAAGAGAAGGCCAATGGTTCTAAAACCGCAAACGTGGTTGAAGAAATCATTGCGATGGTTTCGGAAATGCAAATTGGCATGATTACTGAACTCAACATGGCTGCCGCGGTAAATCTTTCTGATTGGTGGTTTGATTCTGGTGCAACTGTGCACGTGTGCAATGACAAGAACCAATTCAATGTATATAAAGAATCAACCGAAGGACAAGTGGTCCTAATGGGGAACGACAACTCTACCAAAGTTCTGGGCAAAGGAAGTGTGGAACTTCAATTCACTTCCGGAAAGAAGCTTATTCTTACTAATGTTCTCCATGTTCCGGATATTAGGAAAAATCTTGTATCTGCTAATCTTTTGTGTAATAAGGGCCTTAAGGCCGTGCTAGAATCCGATAAGTTGATTCTATCTAAAGGTGGTGTATTTGTTGGAAAAGGGTACTCTTGTGATGACATGTTCAAACTTAGTATTAATAATAAAGTTATTTCTGATTATTCTTGTGTTGTTAATTCTTGTACTTTATGGCATGATCGTTTAGCGCATTTAAACTTTAAGTACTTGAAATATATGTCTAAGCATGGGTTAATTTCGTATACACAAAATGAACATGAAAAATGCGAAACATGTATACAAGCAAAGATAACTAAAAGGCCTTTCCCCAGAGCCGAAAGAAAAACACAACTTTTAGAATTAATACATTCTGATATTTGTGAATTAAATGGTGTATTAACTAGGGGTGGAAAAAGATATTTCATCACTTTTATAGATGATTACTCTAGGTATACATATGTCTACTTACTAAGAACAAAAGATGAGGCTTTTGATATGTTTAAACGCTATAAATCAGAAGTAGAAAATCAAAAGGAAAAGAAAATAAAAGTTCTTAGAAGTGATAGAGGTGGGGAATATTTTCCCAACGAATTTATTGATTTCTGTCAAGAACATGGAATCATTCATGAAAAGACTGCGCCATATACACCCCAACAAAATGGTTTGGCCGAAAGGAAAAATAGAACACTCGTGGTTATGGTTAATGCGATGATTTTGAAGGCACAATCATCATTTAACTTATGGGGAGAAGCAATTCTCACCGCTGTTCATGTGCATAACAGAGTGTCATCTCGAGTGATTCAAAATTTGTCACCATATGAGTTATGGAATGGACGAAAACCAAATTTGGATTATCTAAAAGTGTAGGGGTGTTTAGCCTTTTATCGAGTATCTGACCCGAAAAGAGCTAAATTAGGACCAAGGGCAATCAAAAGTGTGTTCATGGGATATGCTGCAAATTCAAAGGCATATAGACTGTTAGACTTGAGTTCTAATGCGATTGTAGAATCAGGGGATGTTGAATTTATTGAGAACCGATTATGTCGAGATTTAGAATCTAGTAATGAACCAACTCAACCTCCCTTAGTTGACTCTGACCAACCCTCTTCTACGAGCAATGGTAAAAGAGTTGTAATTGATTCTCAAATTGAACCACGTAAAAGTCAAAGAGTAAGAAAAGAAAAAGACTTCGGTCCCGATTTTCAGATGTTCCTTGTCGAAGGACATAGGAACAAAAACAAGGTTCTTAATAAAATACCTATTTTGTGTAATGTTGAGGAAGATCCAAAAATGTTTGGAGAAGCAATGGCTTCTAGAGACGTAGGATTCTGGAAGGAAGCTATAAATGATGAGATGGACTCAATATTATCTAATAATACTTGAGTTTTAGTAGATCTTCCTCCAGGTTCTAAACCTATCGGATCTAAATGGGTATTTAGAAGAAAATATAATAGTGATGGGTCAATCCTTGCTTTTAAAGCAAGGATGGTGGCAAAGGGCTTTAGACAAAAGGAGGTAGTTGACTATTTTGATACCTATGCTCCTGTTGCTAGGATCACTTCAATCTGGGTCCTTATAGCTCTTGCGTCGATTCATGATTTGTATGTGCATCAAATGGATGTAAAAATAGCTTTTCTAAATGGTGATTTAGATGAAGAAGTGTATATGGAACAACCCGAGGGATTTGTTCTACCTGGACAAGAGAGAAAAGTGTGCAAGTTGGTTAAGTCTTTATATGGCTTGAAACAAGCCCCAAAATAATGGCATGAAAAATTTGACTCTGTTATACTATCTAACGGATTTAAGCACAATGGTGCCGACAAATGCATATACTCTAAATTCACGAGTGAATATGGAGTCATTGTTTGTCTTTATGTGGATGACATGCTGATTTTTGGGACTAATATGAAAGGTGTGAATGAAACCAAAAGGTACTTAACTTCGGTATTTAAAATGAAAGACCTTAACGAGGTTGATACTATTTTGGGAATAAAAGTAAAGAGGCAAGGCGATGGCTTTGCATTGTGTCAGTCTCATTATATTGAGAAAGTGCTTCAAAGATTTAATCACTTAGAGATTAAAGAAGCAAACACACCTTATGATCCTAGTGTTAAACTTGCAAATAAGTCTGGAAGAGCGATAGCACAACTCGAATATGCCAGTGCTATCGGAAGAATGATGTATGCCATGCATTGTACAAGACCAGACATAGCGTTTGCTGTGTGCAAACTTTCTCGTTCCACTAGTAATCCTGGTATAGAACATTGGAAAGCAATTGGAAGAGTCCTTGGATATTTAAAGAAAATAATTAATCTTGGACTTTCCTATTCTAAGTTTCCGGCTGTACTTGAAGGGTACACGGATGCTAGTTGGATTACTAGTGCAAGTGATAACTTGTCCACATCTAGTTGGGTCTTTACTCTTGGTGGAGGAGCCTTATCTTGGTCCTCTAAGAAACAGACCGTTATTTCACATTCCACGATGGAATCTGAATTCATAGCACTAAACGCGGCATGCAAGGAAGCAGAATGGCTGAGAAATATGTTATTGGATATAGAGTTGTGGCCACAACCGATGGGAGCCATTTCCTTGTATTGTGATAGTGAAGCCACTATGTCAAGAGCATATAATAAAATCTATAATGGAAAGTCTAGACACATTAGCCTTAGGCATGAGTACGTTAGACAACTAATAGTTGATGGAGTCATAACTATTGTCTACGTTCGGTCAAGCAGAAACTTGGCAGATCCTTTTACCAAGGGTTTATCTCGAGACTTGGTAAAAACAACATCCATAGGGATGGGACTAAAACCCTTTTAAGAGAATCACTAGTAATGGGAACCCAACCTTACTTTAGATTGCATCTACTGACCAAGGTTTAAAGGGTAATAACAAGTTACTAATACGTGGTTAGGAAAAGCACTATTTGAAGTAAAGTCCCGTCCAGAATGGATTAGTGCTGACAGTTACGATTGAGAAGGATGAGTTATACTCTTAATGAAGTTCAAAACAAATCAGGTGATATGTCTTGGTAACGGGGACATTAATAGAACTTCACCTATATGAACATAAAAGTGGTGCCGCTTTAACATAAGCTTGGGTTTACTTATGTAAATGTTCATGAAACCGGGACGAAAGCACATGGCCATAGCAGTGCTAAAAAGTGTGTGAATTTCTCGAAAATTCAGATACCTCTATGTGTGGCTTGTCTCCGGTCTTAGGACAAAGAATTTTGGTTTAAGCTTAGGCCACCTTTAATTCTCTTAAGACTTTGAGATAAGTTCACTAAGGGATAGTTTAAGTCGAAAGATACCTTCTTTTATGTATAGTGATATCAAAAGTGATCTGGTTTGCGGTGACATTACAACCTAGTGGGGGAATGTTATATATATACATATAAATCAGTAGGTTGTAATGCGATACTATTACAACCTAGTGGGGGATTGTTGGATTTATAGTATATTATATAAGTGTTTGTGTGTTGTAATGGGTATTGGAAAGGCAATTGAAAAGTTGTGTCCATATTAATGGACACAACTGTTGGTGCAGACGCAGCGGTTGGAACGGACACAACGGTTGGTGAAGATACAACTATTGGAACAGACACAATAGTTGGAATAGACACAACTGTTGGAACGGATACAACGGTTGGTGCAGACACAACTGTTGAAACTGACACAATAGTTGAAATAGACACAACTATTGAACGGACACAACGGTTGGTGCAGACACAACTGTTGGAACCGACACAATAGTTGAAATAGACACAACTGCTGAACGGACACAACGGTTGGTGCAGACACAACTGTTGGAACCGACACAATAGTTGGAATAGACACAACTGTTGAACGGACACAACGGTTGGTGCAGACACAACTGTTGGAACCGACACAATAGTTGGAATAGACACAACTGTTGGAACGGACACAACCGACCGAAGAGTTATAACTCTTCTTTTCAGACCTTTTTGTAATCTATAAATAGAACGCAAAATCAGTAAATTGATTCATTCAAATCATTCGAGAAATTTAGAATTCTTCAGAATTGCTATCTGCAGAATTCATTGGTTTTGTTATATCATGGGAGACAATTTGCCAGGAACCTATTAGCAAACTCGATACGAGTGGGGGCAAATATTGTCTTAAGGAAAATGATATTTCTCGTGTCTCAAAACCATATTATTATTCTTTCCATTTAACACAATATTCCCAACACCACCTTCAACATCTCGACCCTATCGTGACCATCAACCACCCACATATCTAAAGACTATGTTTGAAAGTTAGAAACTATCACTCTACCATTTCACTCATCTAACTCAACCTCCTCAGGTAAACATTACTCTTTTTTTCAACCTTTATCATACTATCGCTTTGTTCCCTCTCATATTACCTTTCTTGCAATCATCTCCTCTTGAGATAAGCCCAAAACTTACTTTCAAGCACAAAAGGATGCGTAGTGGTGAGCTGCTATGGATGAAGAAATTAAGCCTTAGAGAAAAATCACACTTAATCATTATAGCTACTACATGTTGGAAAGAAACCTGTCGGTTATAAATGGGTTTATAAGACCATGTATCATGTAGATGGCACAATTGAGCATTACAAAGCTCGCTTATTGCCAATGGGATATGTTTAATTTAAAGGTCTGAATTATACTGAAACTCTCTCCCGTAGATAAACTTACCACCGTTTGGTGTTTGCTTGCAATTGTTGCCATTGAGAAGTGGGAACTTCATCAATTAGACTCGAATAATACATTTTTCCATTGTGATCTTTATGAAAAGGTTTACATGACTCCACCTCCGGTGTTGCTACCTGATTTTGGATTTTTGATCAAAGTCTTTTGTACTTTTTTATCATCAATTTTCAAAAATCATACTTCCACTTATTGTCGCCAATCTGTTATTTATTTTCACGCTTCATGTCATTTAAATTTTATTCCATACTTTTTTCACATTTTTATCACTTTTTTCGTTCAAACTTATATCGGTTCCGAGTAGAATTCTCGAAACCAAGGGTCGAACAATGTCGCTCATTAGCTACTTATTTTTTATTATTTTTCTAACTCGCGCAATATCTTTGCGTTTCGTTTAATTTTTATTTTAACAATTTGTTACGCTCGAACTTTTATTGCTTATAAGCGTATATTTTTTATCGAACTATTCAGCGAACTTTTCATCACTCACTGTATGCTAATTATTTCAGCTTATTTTATCCTACACTTTAGCATTTTTGGTTCGAGTTTTTATCCATTTTCAGGCGAAATTGCTCGTAACGTCGGCTCGAACCAAATAATTAAGTAGGAAAACCAGCCCCTCGTCTCCACCATTGATTAGTTGACTTTGAGAGTCAAACAAGATCAAAGGTGGAGGTAATTAACACATAAGTCACCACCTTTGCCTCTGCTCCTGCGCAAGAACCAGTTCAACCTCAATTCTCAGCCACATCTTCTCCTCCTTGCGCCTCAAGTTCTTCCTCGAAGCCCAATCGTTCTCAGCCACACATAGCTGCCTCATCATCACCCATCTTCGTCATCGTAATGTCATCAACGACGACGTCATTCCCTCCTCCACCGACTTAACTTCGGCTATAAATAGCCAGCCTCTCCAAGCTTTCGGGAGGGGGACGAACACACAAGGACAAACACACGAGCCCACAAATTTCACGGAGGAATAGAGAGGTGGCCACACAAATTCGCAATCATTTCTTCTCTCAAATATTTGGGCAACAAGCAAGGCAAGTGGTAGTTCATTTCTATTTAATTTTTGCAATTTTATTTACTTGCTCTAACTCTCCGTTTTTCCATTTCTTGTTCCTTTTGTTGTTTATTTGTCCCTTTGAATCGTCGGAGCTGACGTACGAGAGCCAACACCGCCATCTCCTCGCCGCTGCTACTATTTTGCCGCCGACTTATCACCACTGCTGTTGTCGCCTTGCTGTTGCCGTTGGAGCTGCAGCTGACCCCTAGTCGGAGCTGTCGCCGGAGGAGACGCGACCATGTTGCCGCCGCTGCTGTGCTCCTATCACCGCCATGACTCCATTGCTGTTTGCCAAAGGAAGAAAAAGAACAGTGCTTGTTTTAATTTAAAGGGTGACGGGCTTGGCATAAGCCAAGCCCAAATGGAAAGAAAGGAAGGGCGTGAGTGTGTAAGGAAAGCTGGGCCATGCCCTTGCTTGGCCCAGGCGTGGAAGCTAGGCAGCCCACGCGGCGAAGGAAAGGCCAGCCCAGCTGGGCTGGCCTGGGCCCATTCGCGACCCAGTGGGCCCAACCTAACTTTTTCGGCCCGTCTCATTTTTTCTCTCTCTCGTATGCTTGCACTGTTCATTTATTGTTCACGCTTTATTTATTTTTTTCACACCCATGTACTGTTTATTTATTTTCATGCCCTTGAACTGTTTATTTATTTCCTTCGCATGCTTGCATGATTTATTTGTTTTTTATGCTTGTATGCTTGTACGCTTGCTTATTTTCACCCGCTATGCATGTTTAGATAATTTTTCTATTCATCCAAATTAATCTTTTTCGCTCGCGTACAACAATTGTCAAATATTTAATCGTTCAACATTATCCTCTCCTCGTATCAATGATCTCAAAAGGATAAAACCGCCCATACCTTTCACAAGTAAACATTTCTCATCCTTTTATTTATTTCACGCTTTTTCTCGCACATACGCTCAAATGCATAACTATTTAGAATTGTTAAAATTTAATCTGTTGGGCATGATCACATAAATTAGGACTTCTTATTTTACAAACATGATTTAAACACCTCGTTTATCCGGTAACCTTTTTGGATGTGACTCGGGTGCCTAACACCTTCCCGAGTCTATAATACGACCCCGAACCGTTGTTCTCGAGTTCAGACCCATTTTGCCTTAGCTTTTTATTTTTATACCATGACATTAGGTTCCCTAAACCTAGAAACAAATTAGGGCGGCGACTTCATATGCATTATGTGAGATGACTCCAAGTTCGTCTCACATCTCATCCCAAACCCGCGTCGCATTAGGAAAATTCCAAAAAGGGGGTGCGACAGTTTGACGACTTCACTGGGACTAGTAGAGTCGAAGCCAGAATTGTTTTTGAGGTGTTTGTTTTTTTATTGTATTTATTTGCTTCGATAAATTGCTTAATTTTTCTCGTATGATTTCTTTTGTACATAATTGCTATGATAAATTGTTGTATTATCACATGATTTTTTATGCGATTAATTGCTTTTATTCGCTTTGATAAATTGTTTATACATGATTTGTTGCTATGTGTTGCTCGCTTTGATAAACTGTCATTACATATGCATATCCATGCATAATCCCATTCGCCGAGCATCACCAAATAGGATTAGGTCGGTAGTAGTGAAGTCCTAGGGCCCACGCCCTGGTAAGCTTTCACGAACCCTCACTTGGACTCGAACCCCTAAATGGATTGAGCGCCCCGGATCCTTTTATGATTTGGTAAACGCTCTCGTATCCATTTACTGAGGGGCCACTTCTATGGTATCGTCTTGGAGCCTTCCAGCCAGTTTAGAAATAGTTGGTGTCACTCGAGCATATGCATCATATTGCGTATATTGTGACTGTGTTTCACTTCTTCCACAACTGATTTCTCAATTTTTTCCACACTTATAACTGATTTCACAATTTGTTTTTTTACATTTATAACTGTTTTCCCATGTTTACAAATTTTTCGCAAATTCTTTCACATTTACAAATTTTTCCTCAAATTTTCTACATTTACAAAATTTTCTACAAATTTTTCCTGTTTATAAATTTTCCATGATTCTTCCACATTTACAAATTTTTTTCCTATTTACAAATTTTTTCCGCAAACTTTCCACATTGGCAATTTTTTCCGCAAAGTTTCTATATTGGCAAATTTTTTCGTAAATTTGTCACCTTTGCAAATTTTTACAATTTCTTGATATCTATAAATTTTTCCACAATCTTTCACATGTACAATTTTCCACAATCTTTCACGCTTCCAAAATTTATCCGCAATTTTCCCACGCGTGTCAAATTTTTCCGCACATTTTTTTCACGTATACAATTTTTCCACGTGTGTCAAATTCTTCCACAAATTCTTCCACGTGTGCAATTTCTCGACAAATTGCTCCACGGGTACAACTTTTCCCTCAATTTTTCACATTGATAGAAATCTCCGAAGATTTTTCCATGTGATTCTCCCCTAATTTTTTTCATGTACGCAAAAAAAATTTCCTCAATTTTTCACATGCAAATTCTTTCGCGATTTTTTTTCATGTTTATAATTTTATCTCAATTATTTTCATAATTCTCCATGTCTATGATTTTTCATGGTGCTTGCATTAGTGTTATTATCGTACTTACCCCTCTCTTTCTCTCGCAGCATGGAGACCTCGGGATATCATTTCACATACATATCACGGATGAGACTCATGACTATTTCCTTTCATTTGTTTTCAGGTTAAAAATGGCTCCTGAAAAGTAAATGGCTCTCCACAGGCTCCCTATAACTAGACTTCGAATACGAAAGATGGTCGAAAAGGTTCAGGTATTAGAAGCAAGGGAGGAGAAACTCGAAGAATATATTCAGTGGCAGGATCCTTCCGGTAGTTCCGTGCTCACCTCAGGCACTGTGATTAGACAAAGTGCACACACTCTAGATGGCTCACCTTTTAATCCGCCACCGGTTGAACCTATTCTTGATCTTGGCAAGCAGAAGGTCCACTTAGAACCCCAATATTTTTCTGAGCTCTTGGGGGTAATCAGATACAACCACATGTATCCTTTGGGTATTCCTCAGCTACTGGTATCGACAGATTGAAAGAATAAGGGTTCCCTTCGACCCAACAGCTCCTGCGGATATGTGTATGGTACCAGGGATTACTATACCTCAGAAATTTAAGATTCCAGAATTTGAGAAGTACACTGGGATTGAGTGCCCCAATACTCACCTCAACAATTACTGTAATGAGATATCAGAGGTGATACATAATGAACCTTTATTGATTCATTCATGGAGGGTCTGGCCAAGCACGCCTTGACTGGGTACATGAGACTGGATAAGATCAAGATCAGAACCTGGAGAAGAGAATCGACGAATCGGTGACGGCTCATGCTCTGAAATGGAGAGAATTAGCCGCTGGAATCTCTCCTCCTTTGATCGACAAAGAATTCATTTTCTGCAAGCGCCTTCCAAGCTCCTTACAACACTCATCTCATCTCCAATCCGTCCAGCAGTTTCCCTAACATGGTCCTAGTGGTAGAAAGAGTGGGACAAGGAATCAAATCCGGAAGGATCATTGTTTCTACGCCAAAGGAAACACTCAAGAGATCGTCTATCACGGAGAGAGATGTCAGCTTTGCCACCCACCGACCAGGATGCAGGCAACCTTTTCCATCGCCTCAACCGCAACCCACAAAACCCACCAAATAACCATAAGAACCAGGAGCCACCGCCACCTCTTCCCGTTCCTTTGGGAGAGATTTACAAGCATCTATGGGTAGCGGAGCAAATCGCGCCCACTCCAACCTCTACGACCTCCTTATCCAAAATGGTATGATCATAATGCAAGATACGGGTACCATGCTAAAGCTCAAGGCCACACAAAAAGATCTCATTCGAAGCGTTAGCCGAAGGACTTTACCTGACCACCAGCTTTTGAATGAACGCTTTCCAGGCCCACGGTGGACCTATTCAGCTTATTCATTCAGTGGGAATATCCCCAATATATTTGTACATTAGTCGAGCCAACGACTAGAAACAAGGGCGCTCTGTGGGGGGCAACCTACATGTTCTTCTCAAATATTTCAATTTTTGTCAGTTTTAATTTTGAATTTTGAATTTTGGGATATCCTTCCCTCAGACTTACTATTGAATTCCCCCTTTTATTTCAGGTGCAATGAGACTTATAAACTGGAGGGCAAGCAAAGGAAAGGATGACTAGAAGAAGATGTTGGAGGACATCAATGGTTAAGCCTAGTTCACCGGGGGGCAAGGCACAAGAAGCGGTAATTCACAACAAAGAGTTCTCTACGTCCATCCTACCCTTGCCTTCAGACCATCGCTAAGGCAGGTGCAGAGGAACGCTCCTCCTATCAACTCTTGAACAATCCTCCTTGGGAAATTTTACCATCAAGACATTACTGTCACCAAGTGCCCTTTGCAAACCATTCCTCATCTTGGTGAAGAAATATAACAATGATGGATGTGTGCCCTTCAGGGACCCCAACCTACATACTTAATGCATTCCGACTCTGTGCTACAATGATATTTACGCCCTACAAGACCCTTAACCGTAAATGCAAAATTCAAACATGGTCAAAATTTTCATTATCTGAATTTGATCACCATAATCATTCTCTGCAAGATCTCTCCATGTATAGGCATCATGATCGTACGGTGGAGATCAAGCCTCTAATGTATGGGCCAGATGATGTTCAAGCTATATTTCTCGGACAAATCAAATTAGCAACTGGCCATCCCTAGCATAGAAGATGTCTTCTCATGAAGAGTAATCAAGGAGCGAATCTAGAAAGATTTTAAAACGGTCACTATAATGAGTTGGCTTCTTTGTAGAATATCTTGCATCTGCAAACAACCAGTCTCAAGATTCATTTTGAACCCATATTTCCTTGGCAATTTGACTAAGTCCAGAAGCGATTTAGCTATTTCAAAGGTTGAATCCACATGAGAGGACTACACATATCAACTGATTATCCAGAAAACTATCTAAGCTCAGGACATCATTCAAGAACTTAATGGTCGTTCTTCAGAATGCTGTGATTGGCTATGTTTATAGCAATACTATTATCCAGTTTGAATACAAAAGATGTGGGATCAAAGTCACAAAACCTATTCCGCGCTAACAAGCCTGTTTGGGGGTGTAAGTTGCCGAAGCTTTTCTCTTTATCCGCCTCCTCGGAAAATTCCACCGTCAAGACACTAGGTGCCTTTTACAAGCGGAACCCTTGACCTTACAGAAACATGACGAATAGGTGTTCCCCTAGGGTCCCGATCAATACTTAAATCGGTCATATTCTATGGCATAAGGACATTCACGCCCCGCCATGCTCCAAACTACGGACTCAAATTCAATCATGGTCAAATCTTTCATGTGTTGAATTTGATCTGGTTTCGAAGCAATCACTGGCGTCTCTCTTCCCAAGCAGTTGATCATGATCGAACGGGTATTAATCATTTCAGGAGTGGTTAGCTTCTCAGGGATGACTATCACCCATGATCGAATGACCTTCTCTTCATCATCACTTTGGGGAATGAATAAAAGCTTCCCTTTGTATCTCAGTCAAGCTCACCAGCCTAGTGGTTCAAAGGGGTTGTCATCTCCTCAGCCATCATGATTTTAAGAAGAAATGTCCAGCAAAAGTCCAACGATGACCAAACGAGCGGAAGCCTCAAGATAACATGTTGATCTTGTCATGATCATCACCTAAGAAGGTGCCACCAAGTTGAAGCTTCAGAGCCAAACATGATCGTGGGTATCAAAACTCATCATGAGCAGAATCAGAAGGCCTTGAATCGTTGACAATGCACCACATTTTTAATCCTCTATATATGGGGGCAAGCAAATCGGATGAGGGAGCCTTCAGAGAAGTCATCTCATTTGTCCACCTCGCACCTTGATCATGACACGTACTAAATGGGCATCATTCAAAGTCTGTCATTGTGATGTTGATCCACGCAAAGGCCCAACTCAAGCGCCAAATCTTCAAAAGAGCATTCTCCAAAATGTGGTGCATGGACTTCATTTTTTGGATCCACCACAACAGTCGCGAACCCTCATTATAGGAGTTTCCCATCCCTTCGAAAGGTGAAGCAATGTCTTTCCCTGAGGATGAACTGATGTATCCCCAGAAACAACCCACACAATTAAATTAGCTAAGAAAAGATCGGTCACACTAAGTCTGGAACACTAATATGCATTTCCGTAAGGTGTCCGACTAACGCCATCAACGTCCTTCTGCTTGTCTTATCCAGGACCGCGAGTGCTACTCTCGTCCGGATATGAAGATTTCAGCACCAACATCCCATTGGGCAGCAACGCCCGAGGGGATCCTTCATTCCAAGTCCGGCACCAACATCCCATTGGGCAGCAGTGCTCGAGTGAATTTCTCTTTCCGCATCAACATTCCTGTGGGCAGCAACGCCCAAATGGAACTTTCATTTTTGTTCCCCATCAAAATCTCAATGGTCGGCAACATCCAAACATAATTCCACAAAGTATAAATGGGTTTCGACATCCGATCAGAATCATGACGTGCTTGCCAATAAGCCTCGCTATACAAGGGAACTTGAATCATGCCATGGTTGCCTGCATCATGTCATGTTAGGAAATAAATATTTTTGACTTTATAAACTGTGCATAATTTTTTTTGAATAAAATCCACACTACCCTCAAATTTTTCAAACCTTCCCTAAATTGAGCATGTTCATCATTTTATTGCATCATGGATAACTTGTGCATCCATTTAAAATTATATGACATGCATGATCTCGCCTGCTAGCTCTTATATTTGCAGCATGCCTTAGACGTAAGCAGCCATAAATACATCCCTGTGAGCATTTTGGGCCTTCACACCATACTTTGTTCATGAGTGCAAATGCTAAACTAAGTGCTAGTTAGATTTATATAATATCCAACGACATGCACCATTAGACATGGGATAGTAGTAAAATGACAAAGGACTTTGCTCTTTGCTTCCACATTCTTTGGTCTTTTCAACCCTTTGCCTATAAAATTTATCCTTGCACATTATCCTACAAATTCAACTCAATATGTTTATAAACCACTTGTAAACTCTTTTATTTCCACTTGAACCCCCCTCAGCCAATGAGCAGTGGTTAACCGAGATTCTTAACCAGAGGTAAGGTGCACCTCAAATATGGTTTACAAAAAAAATAAGAAGCTCCCGAGGATTGCTGATAGACAACGCTGGAAACAGGCCGAGCAAAACTAGAAACGAAGGTCTCTGCCAAAATTAGAACTGGGGAAAGCCAAAATGAAAATCGTACTTGCTTTGCTTACTGTTCGCATTTACAATTGACTCCAAAAAAAAAATAATAAAAAAAAATTTAATATAAAAATATCAATCAAAAAAGTGTTTCAAGGAACACGAGTCAATAAAAGCGGAAGCAAGTACGGAAAAGTCCGAAATCAACAAAAGATGATCTCAGGAAAGATCATCTCCAGTCAAGATCAAAGAATTTGAGCACTTCGCCCTTAAAATGACCAAGAAGGAGCGATCTCGAAAAAAAGAAAAAGAAAAAAAGAGATCATCCCCAACGAAGATCAAAGAATTTGAGCACTTCGCCCTCGAAATGACCGAGAAGGAGCATCTCCAGCAAAACTCAGGCGCTTCGCCGACAAAAGATGATCTCAGGATAAATCATCCCTAGAGAACTTGCACACTTTGCCCTCATCGCGGCCAATCAACAAGCACTGCTCATTGAACCCTTTTTCTTTCTGCTAAAAAGCACCTTGCTAAACAGACTTTTTTTTCTTCCTTCTTTCAAAAACTACACACCACATTTCTTCTCCCCAGCAAAGTCCTTTCGATTATATGAAGGCCCATGCATGTGCATCTTCATTTAAAGTTTATTCACTCGGATTGACATTGCAAATCTGACTTTGTGCTATGTTTGTTGCATTTTTATGAGTGTAAACACGTAGCCTTATTTCTGAGTGTGAGCGCAAACACCAGTATCCGGTGAGGATTGCCTACGTAATGTTGTGGGAAAGTCTTGTTCTTGAGGTTGTTATCTCCTGGGGCAAGATGCAGATGCTTTTCTAGGCTTGTATCAAGCATGCTCATATGACAGAAAATTGGATGACAAGTTATCCAAAGATGCATAAACTTGTTGAACCTTGTCTTGATAGGGAAGTTGCTTTTATCTCAATGAAATACTGGGGGCAAACCTTAGGGTAGTGTGGGAATACTTTCATATACAACATACATGATTTGATCTCATTATTTTTCCATTTACCAATTTGCTCTCCCTTTTTTCCATCCACTGCTGCTTCGTGTTTGTTTCCTCCCTATTTGCAGGATACAGAAATGGTTCAGTGGAATATCCGGCGTAGACACTCCGATGCTTAAGTCAGTAAGTGTTTTAAAAATAGCAGCGGCTCTAGTAAGTGAATTCTGGCTTACTTGATGATTTTCATTATGGGGTATTTATGGGCCACTGGAGGCGATAGCTGGGCACGAGGGCCATATCCAGGTGAGACGTCGCTCCTGATGACGTCACGGGCGATACCTTAACCCGACATCATCAGAGATACCTGAGGTAACGTCAAGGTTGATGTCTCCGAGGAGGGTACCAGAGGCGATACCTACGATCATGTCGGGGGCGATAGCTCTACAGGTCCCTGGGATGGGATGATGCCGTGCGTTAAGAGACGCGTGAGACCTCCCCCCCGCTGAAGTCGACCATCCCAGTAAACTCTTCAAGGTCTGGTAGCGATAGCTTAGATGTCCGATAAGGCGGGTGGGACTCCATCTTCGGCAGGGGTCATAATTACAGAAATGCCCTTAGGATTGCCTTAATGGTTATCAATGGGTTACAATACAAATCCCGGCCGTCTGTGAAAGCCCAAATATTAGCAAATTTTATAGTTGAATGCACGTTTACAGAAGACCCGCTGATGGACCTGACCGAAGAGGAAAAAGAAGACTTAGAACTCCCGTTTCCAGAATCCTACACTGATTTGTGGATAATCCATGTGGACGGGGCTAAAAATCAAGAGTCAGTAGGGGTAGGAATCTTTATGGTTGGACCGCATGATGTGCAGATACGATACGCCATCAGAATATTGCAGCCGTTATCTAATAACACGGCAGAGTATGAGGCGTTATTGGCCGGACTCAGAATAGGTAGGAACTTCTCTAGCAAAGCCATACACGACACCGAAATGATGGGAGACCTGCGGCTAAAAATCTGTGGAGACTCTAAGCTAATAATAGATCAAGTCTTGGGACATTCCTAAGCTAAAGAACCAATCATGATCTGATACCTCGCTAAGGTGAGATCTGAATTATTGGAGATAAAGAAAAGCGGCATGCAGGTCAGCTTTGAGCACATCCCCAGAGAAGATAACGCCGAGGCAGACAATCTTGCTAAGCTCACGACAAATATCATTCCCAAGGGAGTCTACTACCGAGAAATACCCGTACCCTCCTTCATGGAGGAACAAGTATCATTCTGTGTTGAAGAAGCTGCTAACGACTGGCGAATCCCCGTAATAAAATATTTAAAACATGATGAGTTGCCGGCAGATAACACTGAAAAAATTTTTTTTTTGAAGCAAGCGGCACGATGCACGTACTACAATAGGGAACTAATCAGGAGATGTTTCTCTCATCCAACCGCAAAGTGTATAACAGAACAGGAAGGCCTCCATACTTTGAAAGAAATTCATGAAGGAATATGCGGCATGCATGTGGCTGGCGATACTATGGCAGCCCAAGTCTTTCGGGCAGGATTCTACTAGCCCACCATTCACAGAGACTGTCATAACTTTGTACGAACCTGCCATAAATGTCAGGAATTCGCTAAAATTCCTCAGAAACCTGCCGTGGAAATTTCTGAGATAGTCGCTCCTTGCCCGTTTGCTAAGTGGGGCATCGACATTTTAGGCCCTTTCCCAAAAGCCAGGTCTCAACTCAAATTTGTAGTCGTGGCGGTAGACTATTTTACGAAATGGGCAGAAGCAGAAGCGGTAGCCAAGATCACCATGGAAAAAATTGGCGTTTCTTCAAACATCAAATCATAATGCGATTCGGGGTACCTCGCATATTGGTCAGCGATAATGGAACGCAGTTCATGAGCCAATTTTTTAGAAATCAGTGCGCGGAATTTCAAATTGAGCAAAGGTTTTCTTCCGTAGCACATCCGCAGACCAATGGTCAGGCGGAAGTGACCAATCGTAGCATCCTTAGTGGCATCAAAAGAAATTTAGAAGGCTCTAAAAAGAA
Source organism: Viola odorata (assembly GCA_963691705.1). Taxonomy (NCBI): domain Eukaryota; kingdom Viridiplantae; phylum Streptophyta; class Magnoliopsida; order Malpighiales; family Violaceae; genus Viola; species Viola odorata. The sequence goes on from OY829546.1 coordinate 33,137,137, forward strand.
ATGGGCAGACGAACTGCCGTACGTGATGTGGGCCTATCGTATGACCGTTAAAGCCAGCATGGGAGAAACACCCTTCACGTTAGTTTTTGGCACGGAAGCCGTCACCCCAGTAGAGATTGGCACCTTGAGCTTGAGAGTGACATATTTTAAAGAAGAAATAAACGAAGAAAGGTTACGTGCAAACCTCGATGTGCTACCTGAGTGATAAGAAGAGACTCTCTTGAAAACCTTGCATTACAAGTGAAAGATGGCGTAATACCATAACAGACAAGTCAGAGAGCGATTGCTCAAAGCGGGAGATTTAGTGCTCAGGGACAAACGAGCGGCAGGACAACGCATGGGAAAACTCAGTCCAAACTGGGACGACCCATATCGTGTCACCCGCGTTATCGGGAAGGGAGCATATCATTTGGAAACACTCGATGGTACTCCCTTACAAAACTCTTGGAACATAGCTCGCTTAAAATTATATCATGCCAGAAACTGATTTGTCTTCCGATTGAGTAATATCAGCACGCTTTAACAAATGAATCAAGAATATTTCCCATGCACTCTATGATTGATAACATGCAGATAACGAAGAATGCCAGGAGTGAAAATCCTATCCTTGTGAGGCCGATCCTGATCAGACGGCTCATTAAGACGAGGCACGCCCTGGCGTACTCAAAGTTTAGTGTTGGGAGTGAAAATCCTATCCTTGTGGTAATCGTGCTAACATAGACGGTCCATTAAGACGAGGCACGCCCCAACACCCCCGGGAGTGAAAATCCTATCCTTGTGGCAACCGTGCTAATATAGACGGCCCATTAAGACGAGGCATACCCCGATATCCTTGGGAGTAAAAATCCTATCCTTATGGCAACCGTGCTAATATAGGCATCCCATTAAGACGAGGCACGTCCCAAGGAGATAGTAACTCTGCCCTGGAAGTAAAAATCCTATCCTTGTGACGATTGTGCTAACATAGACAGCTCATTAAGACGAGGCACATTCCAGGGGCGCGAGGTTTCAACGCTTGGAAGTGAAAATCCTATCCTTGTGATAGCCGGTCCTGATCAGACGGCTCACTAAGACAAGGCACGCTCCAAGCCGACCGTTGACAAGTGAAACAACAAGGGATATCCCAGCCAGTAACCGAACGGCAAATACCCGGTGAAGTGGAGCTGGAAAGATATCTCTATGGCCAAAGTAATGCCCCGGCAAGGCCGGATTCAGCAAGATTGAATGAGAAATCAATACTAGCAAAACCCCGACATACGAGGGTAAAGGCCTGTAGAGGCAATTAATGTGTATCATTACATGTGATTTTTACTAACATGGCAAAGCAACATTTGAGAATGTGCAGGAAAATCAATGAAATATCGAAATAGTTAAGAGACTAATGCCCACAAAGGCAGCTACAGTACACAAGAATTTATGGTTACCTACGGGGTATCCCTTATCGTTAGCAGGAGAGTATATCCTCAGTGATAAGAATAATTGTATATCATCTTTCACCCACGGTATTGGGAGAAGCACTGTTTATGTCTACAATACCTTTTTCCTGATATGGAAAATTATATTCTGCAATACTACGCTACTTTGATGTCTACTCTAACAACAGAGGGCAGCGACAACCTATGCACAATGTAGCAAAGATGGCATCAGACCATTCTCTAAAATGTCACCAAAGAAGGTGATGCTAAAGCAACGTCAGCTATATGACATGAGGAAATTATCTTCTGAATCTCGATAGAAAGAAAGCGCGACGGAAAAGGTTGCGAAAGATTCTATCACGGAGGCTAAATTATTGACGCCCCCAAAGAGAACGCTGCGTTAGCATATTTATGTATTTCTCGAGGCAGAAATACCTCAGCAACCTGTATGTGACGTATCGTTATGAAGTTGCACCACAAATGTTGCGGTCGATTTACCACACAAGGTACGATGATCATATCAGTCCGATTCTTATTAACTACTTCGTGACAGAAATTTAATATAACGAGCCTTATAAATAAAATTTCAAGTAAAAGAAGTGGCAACCATTCAAGAGAAATCAGAAATAGTCAGATATTACAAACGCTTCCAAATAAGGGACAAAATATGCCACCGCCAAAAAAGTCAAAAAGCTAAAAGCACAGAGCTTATGAGGGAGCTGTTGCGTTGTTCCTTGCTTGATCAGCCGCCCTCTGCCGATAGAAGTCATCATCAGTCACGTGCAGGGTATTTTCATCATAGTAGGCAGCAAGATCGTTGACCCGAAGGGCGTCTGCCCCATAGTCATTGCTCCTTCCTTCATAACCAATGATATTTCTCAGCAGAAAGACTGAGCTCAGCAGACAACTCAGGGTTTCTGCGCCCCTCCAATTCCAGCCTAGCCTCTTCCTTAGAAAGCCGGGTGTTCAGGACAACACCCTTTTGTTTCTCTTCTTCCAAGGCAAGCCTAGCAGTTTCTGCCTCCTTTTTGGCGTCAGCCGCAACACCTAGAAGTTCCTCGCGCTCAGACGTCAATCTATCCAGCTCCTTTTGAACCTCTGCCGCTACTCACGCGTCCTCCTCATCCAAATAATGAAGATGGCAAAAAGAGAAGAACAACTGAGAACGAACAAGATTTATGCGCTCTTGACGGCTCTTGGCCAAGAACGCATCTCTTTCCCTTCGATGTGATAGCGTCCGCACTGCCAAAAGGGATGAAGACGCGAGAGAAGCGTCGCTACCATCAGACTCTACCAACTGGAGAGCTTCCTCCCTAAAACTGCTTAATTTAACCTGATGAGTTACAGGACCAGAAAAGGTGTATGTACTCACACCAGCTATCAGCTCGGAAGCAGCGTTGCCCCTTTCGATTGGAGGAGGAGAGATAGGAACAAAGGACAGGGTAGGGGGAGAAGGAGGATGACTAGTAGAACCCCCCGCATTAGGACCAAAAGACCCACCCGCGGCAAACAACACATCCGAGTTAAAACCCATACCAGCGGAAGAGGAATGAAGCGGAGAAGACTCACCAAAGGTTGGAAAGTCACCACCAAGGTTAGCATCTTGGGAGGACTTAGGAAATACGCCATCTCTTGCGGGGGCGTTAGGAAAGGGATTAACGCCAGAAGAGGACGGGCTGCTCTGAAAATCATACCGAGCCTTCTTCTGACGGTCTGCGAGAAAGCCCGAAATGGACATGTTCTCGGCGGAAGGTGAACGAGAGGAAGCAGTGCCAACTCCCTAAAAAAGAAACGAAGCACAATAAGAGGACAACAAAGGAATAGAAGAAAATGATAGTAGCAGTAACGACTAACGGTACCTGAATGGACGTAGAAACCAGGGAACTCCCGAAGGAATGGTGTCGGCGACGGTGACTCCCGAGTAGGTAGTACCCTGAGGGAGAACGGGATGCCCACCGCTTGCTCTCCTACTTCTCTTTTTCTCGCAACACATACTCGCGAAGATGATGCCCGAGTAGTGTCAAGGGTAGCAGTAGTGGCAGCGGTAGCAACGGCGGCAGAGGCAGCGACGACTTCCTCTCTCTTCTTCTGCTCTCTTCTCTTTTTCCTCCTAATGTACTCAGTCTCCCAACCAAGCGGAGGCACTGCATAGTTGCCAAAAAATGTCAGTCTTAGTACTTCCCAGAAGAATAAAGAAAGGGGGATAAATACTCACCCATTTTGCACTCTTCAACATTCACCCCGTTAGCCACTTTACGAGTATCGACACTAAAGTCCAGTTGGAGAAGTGTCTGTAGGCAACCGTCCTCCGAAGAAGAAAGCGGTTTCCTACTACCCCAAGCCACATTTTTGACTTTATGATTAAACCCGGTCCTCCACAAGGGTTTAGGCAGATCAGCGATAAAAAATCCCTCTTTCCAGCCAGCAATGGAAGACTCGATGTTCATGAGTTTCCAGGTGAAGGGCTTTAAGGAATCATCATCATAACGGGGCGCTATCGATATAACCCCTCTACGAGAACTGAAAAATATTTTGAAGTAATGCTAGGGAAGGGCATTCAATTTCCTTAAACCGGCATAACGCCAGGAAAGCATAAACAACAAAAATTACGTTAGGGCTCAGTTAGGCCGGATTCAAGTCACAATCAATCAAAAATTGTCTCACTAAGGGGTCAAGAGGAAGCCGAAACCCATAACCAAATAATTTGGTGTACAACATCCTACTATTATCAGGCATTTCGCTATTAAGGCGAAGCGACTCAGAAGCAACTCGAACTGAGTAGCCATCTAGAAATTGAGCATTAAACATAGCCAACCCATGATGAACCATGGGCAAAGTATACAGAGAAGTGGGCGTGTTTTCAATCTTTTCTTCCCCAACAGACTTTTTAGAGCGATGAGTTCTCGCCATAATTCACAAAAGAGGAGGAAGTAAGGAGAAAGAAATGAGTGTACCTTCGATAAAGAAACACCAGGAAATCTGGAACAGAGAAGAAGGAGCAATGCGAATCATTTTTAGAAGGAAACAATGTGTGGGAAAGGTGATAAAAAAGAAAAGAGGAGGCGGCGAGAACATTATATATAAACCTAGAAGGGTCAAAAGACGCGACCTGTGAACAAACGACACATGGCATAAGGACGTGTCGAAAAGAAGTGACACGTGCGAAGAATCGTAACCTTTCAAAGCGACGAGACGCTTCAGTCCTTGTTGCTCCCTAGGAGGTGCTTGCCTCAAACACTTCATCAAAAGAAAGACACGTGTCCCTCCTCATCATGACTCTTTCAAATCGCATTTATTAGGGGATTTGTAGCATTTAATGCTCTAAAAAGAAGCACCAGCTCTGACATGCAATCTCAGGAAATGTTGAGTTAGCGAAAAGGCACCAGTAAGGTGTGACCAGCGTTAGCACACCAAGACCCAAGAGTCAAGAAAAGAAGCAACAACAGTTTACAGTGTTTGCGTTATTACAAGACAACTTTATGATGGTTTATTGAAAAATAAAGGAGATAAATGAAAAATAAAAGTTAAGAGTCCTTCGTGGCAGCAGAATCATCCGGCAGAGGAGATCCTTGAGCGCCATCGCCCATATCTTCCCCCCTAACGAAGACGGGCTATCTTTATCATCATCAACCTTGTTCATTATGGCAGACACATAGTCGGCAATCCTAACAGGATCAAAGGAACCACTTTCGTAATAAGCTGCAAATCCAGAAGTAAAGGCCCCCAGGACCTTCTTCTTCTACCGTTCCATCCTTAACGGGACTCTGGCGAACTCCTCGTCTTGAGCCGACATCTCTTCGCGAAAGAGAAGGTTCTTCTTTCTTTCTGTCGCTAATTCTGACTTTAGAACCTCAACTTTCGCTTTCCCTTTCGATCGTTCGCGGTTCAACTCCTTTTGCGAATCATCATGAAGACGTGTTAACAGCTTCACCTGGTCTAACGCCCGATCGAGCTGCACTTTTGAGCGCACATTGCGCGAGAAAAATCCCGCGATTCATTATCATAAGCTTCGACGACATAATCCAGATAACGCAAGGCATCCAGAGAATCATTCATAACGCGCGCGTAGCGAGCCCTCTGAGGAAGCTGTAGAAATTTCTCTTTTTCTCTAGAAGAGCTCATCATTTTCCCTACTAAGGTTGGCGTCAAGTCATCTCTCGAGAAAAGGTTTGACACCCCAGCAGCACGAAGACCATCAAATGCAAGGCCCGTCAGATCCAGGCGATAGCACGGAACACCTTTAGGGCCCTCAAGAGAAAGATTGACCATTGGAGCCGGAGGAGAATCCTTACCACTTACTTCAGAAATAGAGGTAAAAAACAACCGATGAGGAACCTTGGGCGGCAGTTCAGAAATTGGATTTGTAAAAGAAGTTGTTACCGCCACATCTGGAATACAGTGAGAAATGGGAGAATCAGGGGCGTTAACCGGTAGAGTAGAATCTGTCCGTAACGAAACTTTATCGGCGAAAGAAATAGCGATAGATGGCGCTTTAGCAACTGTTACTGATTGAGAGGCACTTGCCGAAGAGACATTAGGCATCACGGTAGACACCATACTAGCAGCTTTACAAGAAACATCGGTAGCTTGCCCACCTACATCTACTCTGAGTTTCTTCCGCTGAGCTGAGGAGGCATGAATGAGGTCCGACTTGATATCCATATCCTCGTTGTCGGTGCCGGTGTCGGTGTCTGTGTCCGTACTAGTGTCGGTTGCCCTAGTCTCAGGCGACTTAAGTTTATCCCCCTACGACGATTCGGCAGCTAGTTGTCAATAAAACGAGAAGCTCGGGCAAATATACCACGCCCGCCTTTGGCAACTGTCTTAAATCTTCCCCTCTTAGGAGGAACATTTTGACGACTAGAGCCCCCAGCAGGGGGAGAAGCTGGTAGCGTGCGGAGCGACACCACGTTTAAAGGAGCGGTAGCCCCTCTAGACGATTGACCGTCAACATCTCCTGTCAAGAGAGCACGTTAGCACAATAAACAGATCAAGAAGAAAATAAGAAAAAGATGAACTTACCCATAACGCACTCTTTTAGAAGCCAGTATGAAGCAAACTCTCGGATACGGTAAGAAGTATCACTATCTAACAGGAGGTTAGCTTGATCCAACTCGCCTCTGGTTAGCACCACCGGGTTTACCAAGATGGGACCGATAAGTTCTCGGTTAAAGCCCAAGCGCCACAAACGGGAAGGCAGTTCAAGAACGAAGAAGCCACTCTTCCAGTCAGCCATAACCTCCTCAAAGCCCCGAAACCTTTGCCAGAACGACTGCACAAACGCATCATTCCACCTCAGGGTGATGTTGATTAAACAATTACGGCAGGTCATGCTAAAGAATTTCCAAATTAAATTTACAGAAGGAGCAAAAATACCCTTCAATTTGTAAGCGCGAAGAAAGGCATAAATTCCGCACCATGAAGATGGGGTTATTTGTGTAGGATTGAGGCTATGCTCTCGCAGCAGCTTTCCTACTGAAGTATGAAGTGGGACCCGAAAACCATAAAGAAACTTTTTAAAATAAACCATTCTATAATTTCCCCACAGAGGATCATTGATACGAGCACGGATGCTCTAGGAACACGAGTTCATGAGTTGGCCGCGCACACCATGAACATTGCCGCGCCAACCCTAGCAAACCATGACAACCTCTGGCTAACCCATCTAGCCCGCATCCTCCTTGAAGAAAAGCCTCGGCCTTGGCCAAACAACGAGGTGCGCTCAAGGCCAAGCAAGGAGCGGGAAGCCCAAGAGCAGCACACGCAAGGCCTTGCCTCCAAGCCTTGCGTTCACCAAGAGGCCGGTCACAAAGCCCACCTTCCAAGCCCAGCAGCCCACCCCTTTGTCCAAGGGTAATTTAGGTGTTTTAATGTAATAAGTTTCAGCTATAAATAGTAGGGTATAACCTCTTTTATGGCTGGTCTTTGTTTTGAGTGAATCTTTCTAAGGCCAATTAGTTTAAGTTAATTTAGGGTTTATTTTAGGTCTAGTCTAGGGTTCCTAAAACCAGTAGCTACTCTCTTCTTGTTCATCAAGCCGGGTTGCTCACTCTAGTTAGTGAGAGGGTCAGATTTTGTCAAGAGATCCTTGTAAGTTTCATAGAAGGGTTGCTTTGCCTTGTTGCAAAGAGGGTCTTCTCTATTTGCAAGTTATATACATGTACTCCTTCAATACATCTCTACTCATCACTCCATTATTCCTCTGCACTGAAATCTCCATTAAAACACCTACAAATACCTCCATCCGAACATCCAAGCAAGCTGCCAACCTCTCATAAGGGAACTAGATCCGGCTCCTTCATCAAATTCGGTCTCCTTCTCCCAAAATAGAAGCTGAACCTTATTAAGTGGTAGCAGAGCGCCAATCGTTCTCTAGGTTGGTCGAAATTTTTTCTCCCTTGCTGATTTTTCATTGCCGTTCCTCTATATTAAAAAACACCATTTCCTTGCCATTTCCATGGTTCAAACACACTCTCCTTCAATATCTACGGTGGAAACATTGTTTCCTACCATCGGCTGCCATACTTTTTCAATCCAAGCAATTTCGGGTTTTAGGTCAGAAATTTTGTTTCTAGTGATTTGATCTTGCAAAAATACTTTGGCTGAATTGTTTAGTGTTTTTAGTTCTATTTATGACCTAAATCTTCATCTTCTTCATATTATTTGCTGCTGAATATCTTGGAGCATCCTAAGGTGGCCATGAGAGCCATGTGGACTTAATTTGTTTGGTAGCTAAGTGGTCCAAAATTGCTACTCTCTTCACAGCCGGCCACATCACTCTATTTTCAGCCAAGTATTTGAAAATTGCTCCACACTCCACTTGTTCACAGCCGGCCCTAGGGTAGCTAACTTAGCTCTCTATTTTGCTTGTCATACAATCTGATTTGCCTAAACTCCTTGTCACACATTTTGGTGCACTTTAGTGAAAATTGTGGTGCATGTTAGTGACAAGTTTCGGTGCACATTAGACAAAATACTGATGCATTTTAGCAAAATGTTGGTGCATTTTTAGTGCAAATTAGTGGCTGATTTTAGCGAAAAAATTCAGGTGCACGTTAGCAAAAATATTTTCGGCATTTAGTGAAAAGTAATTTTTATTTTTATACTACTTGTCATTCACTTCTAAACATTAAAATCCTTGTCATACACTCCTTGAGCTCTCTTGCACTTACAAAAAAGAAGAAGAAGAAGAAGAAGCAAAAACAGAAAGTAAAAGAAGGGAAAAAGAGTAAATTGAATCCCTCAAATCAAAAAGAAAAAAAGAGAGATTACAAGTAAGTCAAAGCAAAAGACTAGTGTATGTTGGCATTAGAAGTGTGGTAGTACATCAAGGTGCATTTTTGACAATTTTTGCATTGACTTAAACATTAGAGCAAGCTACTGATTTTAAACTCCATCTCTTCCCTTCCATTTTCATACTCTTTTTGAGCTAGCTTTTATTTGTGTCCTTGGTTTTTCTTTCTTGATTCTACATCACATTTCTACTCCAAGCCTTCCTAGTGTTCAAATCAAGCTATTTCGTCTTGAACATTAGCTAGGTTTTCCTCACCTTTCCTTCCAACCCTTGTTGTCTTTGCTGTCCGCGTGCTTTCTTTTGATTTAGAGTCATTGTTAGCTTAAGCGTTGGCCTTAGTAAAGATAAGAGTGTGTGTGAGAATTGTGAGAATATTAGAGTGTAGTGTGATACACGAGGGAAACACGTAAGGGAGGGACTAACCAATTTTTATTATATATCAATTGTGTTTGTTTCCTTTTGCAGGTACTTGTTCTATGTCTCACCTAGACGCACCTTTGGGTGACTTACCTTCGGGTGATGGTTCGGAGGACTCCTCCACTCTCAATCCAGCAATGGCTTCATTTTCGGTCGAAATGGCTGAAATGAAATCGCAAATGAAGGACCTCATGGCTACCATGGCCAACTTGGCAACGAAAGTGCCAGCACCACCACTCCCACTCCCACCCCCTCCACAAATCATCCCACACTACACACCTCCATTTTTCCAACCAGCCGCATATTACCCACCTCTAAATTATCCACCAGCCACAAATATCCAACCAGCCACTCATTTCCAACAAACCACACGCCCAAATGACCCCTCGAGCATGGATTATTATGCAATGCCTCAAGCACATAATCACATGGATAGCACTAGAGCCGCTAGCCACCATAGTCAAGAAGACGAGGTTCTAGGCAACCTTTCACACCATAGCGCACCACCCACACTTGAGCACAACCGTAGCCAATTTTTGGTGGACAGCCATGGCGTGGTCTTTCACCGAGACCCTAGCCAACCTCACTCACAAGCTGTACAACCCACTTTTCCCCTATATGACACAAGACAACCTCCTACACATAACCCCCAACCCGTAGCACCACAATACACACCTAGACAGCCACAACCCCCCACCCAAAATCAAATAGCAAATCACCTAGCCGTCCCTCTACACCGAGCCAATGCTTACGTCCCACCACATTATGACATACCTAGACCTCCACATCCTCCTCACTATGAGCACGCCAACAATGCCCGTCGGTTTGATCATGATGAGTTATATGAGCAGCGTGGTAATCAGAACAATGAGGAGAGAGTGGATACCAACCTCTCGAGTATCAAGGTGTCCATTCCTACTTTCGAAGGTAAGGATGATCTAGATGCTTTCCATGAGTGGGAAAACAAGGTGACTAGGCTGTTTGCATGTTACAATTATTCTGAGACAAAGAAAGTGAAGTTAGCTATTGTCGAGTTCACGGGTTTAGCCATACAATGGTGGGATCGCCTTTGTGAGACACAAAGAGTCGAAGGCAGACCGCCTATTGTGACTTGGGAAGAATTAAGAGTTGCGATGAGGCGTCGGTTTGTGCCTACACACTACATCCGTAAATTGCACCAGCGCCTCCAGCATTTGTATCAAGGCCCCCGTAGCGTGAGTGATTACTATCACGAGATGCTGACTTGTTTGATGAGGGTCCACACGAATGAAAGTGCGGAAGCCACTATGGCACGATTTATGGCCGGCTTACACAAGGACATCTCATATCAGCTTGACTTCCACCATTATGACAACTTGGAAGACATGTTTCAATTAGCCCTAAAGATTGAGAAACAAGTAAGTGCTAAACCGAGACCTCCTTTCAATGCATCTTCTACCCCGTCTTGGAAAACAGCAACTCCTCCACCCAAAAATACCCTAGAAACTAAACAGCCAGCCTTTGCCTCTAAACCAAACACTACCCCAAACACCAACCCCAATGCTAGGACTCCACATAGGAGTATTGAGTGCTTCAAATGTGGAGGGAAAGGCCATATGAGGGCTGAATGCCCTAACAGTAGGATCATGCTCTTACGAGATAGTGGAGAGGTAGTTAGTGATGATGAAGAGGCCGAATTGACACCAAAAATAGCCACCGCATGCGCTACTGATTCAAATGAAGATGTGGGGGATTACACGTGTGTGGAAGTCCCTCAATGCTTAGTAGTTAGGCGCAGCTTCACCATGAGGGCTAGAATAGATGACAAGGCACTTGATCAAAGAGTCAATCTATTTCTCACCCGTAGTAGGGCTAATGACATGGTGATCTCAATTCTGGTTGACAATGGGAGTTGCACCGATGTAGCTAGTGCGCTGCTAGTCCATTCCTTGGGTTTAGAAACCACGAAACATCCTAAACCCTATGTGCTCAATTGGTTTAATGACGGCAGCTCCGTTAAGGCAACTAAGCAAGTGATCATTCACTTCGCAATTGGTGAGTATGTGGATCAGCGAACTTGTGATGTGGCAGCAATGCATTTTGGTCATTTGCTTCTAGGAAGACTATGGCAATTTGACAAGAGGGCTGTCCACGATGGTTTCCACAACACATACAAATTCCAGCACTTGGGCCGAAAGTTTCTTCTTTAGCCCTTGCCCCATTCGAAAGTAGCTAAAGACCAAATCAAACTCTCCAAGGCATGTGCCACCTTGGCGCTTCATTCCACACTTAAATTTCAGAATGAGAGGAGTGGAGTGAAGAAAGTAAGTGGAGAGATTGAGGAAAACAGCGTACATGAAAATAGTGAGCTTGTACCGAGTGAAAACACATGTTTTGAAAACAGCACGCACGTTAGTGAGCTTGAGAGTGAAAACAGTGAGCGAATGGCACCCAAAAAAGTGAGCTTATGTGCCGTAAGGAGTGTGGAGAGGTTAGCAGATCCTTACTTGGATTTCACTAACACTAACCCATATCCTTCTAGTGTTACATCTGATTTTGTGCTAGCTTTGGCGGATGACCCTACGGAAGTGTTGATCAAGTCCTTGCCATACGTACCTTCACTAAGGTTTACACCTTCTACCCCTTTCTCTTGTAACCCTCTTTACCTAACGCATGCCTTGGATAAAATGTTACATGTTCGTTTTATTTGTGCTACATCCTATCATGACCCCTTTTCACATAGGGAGCCATCACATTCGCACATACCTTCATCGTATGGCTCAATTCATGCTCTAAATCCCTCTCGCATCGAATGTCCTTTGGCTGGATTCTTTGTCATTACGCATGAGTATGGGTTTCCAATGATTACCCCCATAGACTCGTACACTTGTTCCTTGTTTCTATGCACTTGTGTAGGTAACAGGTACACCGCATCTTCAGTGGTTAAAATCCATCGCGCACCAACGACCCAAATGCTGTTTTGGATTTGCAATTGGCTGCCCAATATTCGTCTTGCAGCGTTCGTGATGTGCTCACCTCCAGATTCGAGGACGAATCTCCTCGAAGGGGGAGGAGATGATACGAGCACGGATGCTCTAGGAACATGGGTTCATGAGTTGGCTGCGCACACCATGAACATTGCCGCGCCAACCCTAGCAAACCGTGACAACCTCTGGCTAACCCGCGCCACCCATCTAGCCCGCGTCCTCCTTGAAGAAAGGCCTCGGCCTTGGCCAAACAACGAGGTGCGCTCAAGGCCAAGCAAGGAGCGGGAAGCCCAAGAGCAGCACACGCAAGGCCTTGCCTCCAAGCCTTGCGTTCACCAAGAGGCCGGTCACAAAGCCCACCTTCCAAGCCCAGCAGCCCACCCCTTTGTCCAAGGGTAATTTAGGTGTTTTAATGTAATAAGTTTCAGCTATAAATAGTAGGGTATAGCCTCTTTTATGGCTGGTCTTTGTTTTGAGTGAATCTTTCTAAGGCCAATTAGTTTAAGTTAATTTAGGGTTTATTTTAGGTCTAGTCTAGGGTTCCTAAAACCAGAAGCTACTCTCTTCTTGTTCATCAAGCCGGGTTGCTCACTCTAGTTAGTGAGAGGGTCAGATTTTGTCAAGAGATCCTTGTAAGTTTCATAGAAGGGTTGCTTTGCCTTGTTGCAAAGAGGGTCTTCTCTATTTGCAAGTTATATACATGTACTCCTTCAATACATCTCTACTCATCACTCCATTATTCCGCTGCACTGAAATCTCCATTAAAACACCTACAAATACCTCCATCCGAACATCCAAGCAAGCTGCCAACCTCTCATAAGGGAACTAGATCCGGCTCCTTCATCAAATTTGGTCTCCTTCTCCCAAAACAGAAGCCGAACCTTATCAATCATGAAGACGCATGTCACCATCCGGGATGAAAGGAGTATAACCAGGGGGAAAAGTGATACCATTACCCTGTAACTCAACATTCAGAATAGCCTCACATGAAAAAAATACTGGGTGTTTGTTCGATTTCTGGATCTACAGACATTTGGAATACTCGAGTGGCTCTAGTCCTATATATAATAAACCAGCGAACAGAAAATCTGATGGGTGAAGGGAAGTACCTTGAAAGGAGAGATTTGTGAGGAACCCGACGGAGGACAGCGGACGAACGAGGTATTCTTTATAAAGAAAGCAGGAAGAAGAGAAGTGAGGAAATTTTAAACGAGAGCAAAAAGAGTCAGAAAGAGGAAATGGTTCCTTTTTAAAGGACTAAGTGCCACCACATTAATTGAATTACCAGTCGTATAACGACGTGTGTAAAAAGAAGTTGGCCACGTGGAAACGTGTGAGGAAGTTATTCGGCACGACTTTCCAAGCAGCAGTTATTCTTGACCAAGTCAAGCGTTTGCGGAACGGTTATTTTAGAATTGCTAACGCTTAAGGAGCTAGCGGGGCGGTATCATAGCAAAAGAAAGAAAAAACAAAGAACACCATTTTATTCATCCGAAGCCATACGACATCTACAATGCGCCTAAAGCATAAGCATTAATCCTCGTCAGGCCAGGATAAGTCGTAATAATAAACATTGTCCTCTAGAGACACTGACCCACCGTTGTAAGGAGGGAAGGGCTCGTCAATCCTTCGCCTATTATTCAACTTTAGCTAGTCTAATTCCTCCTTAGCGGCGGGGACAGTTACACCAACATCAATGTTGCCAGAAGAACACCCCTTGAAGGGACGATCAGTAGGGAGAAGCAGCCCGTCACCCTTTTGAACAAAGGGAGCGGGGGGCTCGGAAAGCGCACAGGACACCTCAGATGCCTTTCTCTTCTTGGATTTTTTGTGATTCTCGCACCTAGGAGGCCGCCTTCTCAGGCATGGAGAGGGGGGATCCTCCGAATCTGGCGAAGTAGGAGGGGTCTGCGAGGAATCGCGCTCAAGGGCATCCACAAAAGGAGAATCGGCCATGAAAACTGCAAATGACCTCAATAAAGAAATAACAAAAGGAAGATGAATAGGAAAATGGAAGGAGAAACCCCATTAAATAGTCGGAGCAAAGAAACCTCCCGGAAGAAATTAGTGAGCCTCTAAAAGAACAGCTATAAACACAGAAAATCAGAATCTGCAGCCACGCCTGTTCGAGTTTCCCACTAAATCCAGGAACACCGAATAACTGCCCAATCAATTAACACTAAAGAAACGGCGCGGGATTAATACGGAACAATTACCGAGAATGATTGTCACCACTTGGCAATCGAAAAAAGCCAGCGCTACAGTAATCTGACCAACGAGGAATTCATTTTCGGTTGGGCTTGTGATATAGCACTCCACTAAAGCACTAACTAGCATAGGACAAAAGGAAAAAAAGGCACGAACGAAAGACGTCTTATTTATTAACGGCCTAACGGCCCTAGGATTACATCTACAAGCCACACAAGAAGACATAAAAGGAAGACCAAAGGGGTGCGACGGCAGCAGAAGGTCAAGCATCGAAACCACCGTCGTCCTCCCCTGGCACCACGGGAACCTCCCTTAAGGCATCAGCAACAGAGGTCAGCTCGACGGAACAAATCCTTATACCCTTCAAGCAGTAGGCCAGCAAGTCCTTCCTCTGCTGCAGCATAGTAGTGGCTATCACAATGTGGGAGGCGGTGGCGGCCAGCTTTGTCACGCTCTCCAAAGGGTTGAAATCCTCCAGAGACATCCCCAGCTGCTTAGACAAAATAGGGGTCGACATCCCCTGCAATTCCAGAACATCCTCCGAGGTCTTGGTTATCATCCTCTCCAAGAAGCCGATGTCACCCTCGGTGAGGCTCTTCAAAGTCAGAGCTTTGGAGATCAAGAAGTTTCTGGTCAACTCATCCATAGTGAAAATGCTAAAGAAAAAATGAAGATGATATGAGAAACTTGCATGGAGAACATTTTCTATTTATAGACCTGCAAAAATAACCATTGACAAGATATGTCCCATGAAAACTAGATCATCCCATTACTTCGAGGACTGTGCAGCACCACGTGGAAGCAAGAAATACGCGTTAGCCCTTGGTAAACACTCAGGCTCATTTTCGGTTGGGCTTGTGATAACAATAGACCTATCGCTAGGGGCATTTTCGTCTTTATGCCCAGCGTTAGGGACCAGAATCTGTTGCCCCTACCGAGCCGGCAACCTCGAGGCCTTTTCCTCTCAACATACGGTTGGTGCTGGGATGGTCGACATCAACCGGGGGGGGGGAGGTCTCACTCGTTAACCAGCCTCATGAACGGCGTTTCCCCATCCCAGCCGTGGTACGACATCCCCTACAGAGCGCAGGCGTTACCCTCTCGTCGGGCTAACGCCTGCCTTGGGAGCTAACGTGGAACACCCCCTAACGAGAAATTTCAACCGCTTGTCAAGCCTGATATCCCCTCTAACGAGATCTTCTAAAAAAGATCCCATTTTCTGCCTATAAATACCCCCATGATCAAAGAAGGAGGTAAGCCGAAGATCGCTACTCGAACCTCTGCTAATTGGAACTGTTGCTACCCAATTTTTGACGCGTTTTTCACACTTTTATTTTATTTATCGCCCATTTAAATCGAAATTCTATCGATTTCCGATCTTAGGCTATTTATTTTAATATTTTGTACCATTTCATGTCATTTTAGTTTTTTCGTATTTTTACTGTCTTTTCGTTCGAACTTCTATCGGTCCTGAATAAATTTCCTCGGACCATGAATCGAACGCATTCTATCTTTAATTGATAATTATCTACTATTATTTTCGTTCGCATCATCTCATTTTATTTTATCCAATTTACTTTGTTATAACATTTATTTTTCATTCGAACTTTTAAGGATTCCGAGCGAGTAAATTCAGACCTTAAATCGAACTTTTTCTTCATTTACTGAGTACTATTTATTTTGTTGCATTTTTTTAGTATTTGTGGTTTGGGATTTTATTCATTTCAAACAAGATTCCTCGTGTTAAAAGTTAGAACCGATTAAATAAATATTAAATATTTTCCAAAGGTCAACTTATCTTGGCCCTTGATCAAGTATTGACTTTTTTTTCTCTTCATCCAACGATTCTAATTTAAGCATGAGGATTCATGCATTTCTTCCCTTCATAGCAGCCCGAGCATTTAATGCATATTTATTTTGGCCACTATTCCTAACGCCACCTCATTCCACTTCTACGTTTTTCTGCTGCTCTTCATTTGCATCCTGTAGCACAAGTTTTCCTCTCCTCAATCCCTATAAATAGCAAGAAATTTCACACACAAAACACACAATTAACACACTCTCTTCCTAACTTTCGCATGCTATCTCTCCCTCTTCTCTCAAAATTCTCGCTTTTTCTCTCTCTCGGCGAGCAAGGCAAGTCTTTCCTTTTTCATTCTTCTCATTTAATCATCGAATTGCTTGCTCTAACATTTCTTTCTATTTTTATGCACATTTCCTCTTGTTTAATGCTACTGTCAACGATGCCGTTGCTGTTCGCTGTGTTGCTGCCGCCGCTGAACTACTGCCACGCTACTTCCGAGCAGCTGCCGTGTTGTTGCTGTCGCCGGAGTTGTTGTTGCTCGCCGTTGATGCTATGCTATTCGGGCCAGCCCTAGGAGAAGATGAAACAAAGAAGATGATGAATAGTGAAGGGAAAGAAGGAGCGTGGGTTGGGCTCCATTTGTTTTAAATTCATTTGGTCATGGGCTTGGCACAAGCAAAGCCCAAACGGAAATAAAAAGAAAGAATGATAGGCTGGCTGCACACAGCCCAAGAAGAGGAAAGAAGCTGGGCCTGCTCAGGCCCAGCATGGAAAGGCTTGGGCGTGTGCTCAAGCGTGGAAGAAGAGGGCTGGGCTAATTAGCCCAGCCCGTGGGCCCATTCCTTGACCTAGTGGGCCGAGCCCAATTTTTGGCCCGTCGTATTTATTTTTTCTTACCAATTGTCCGCATGCTTGTACTGTTTATTTAATTTCCACATGCATGTACTGTTTATTTATTTTCGTATGCTTGCATGTTTAATTATTTATTTTCGTATGCTTGCATGTTTAATTATTATTTTTGTATGCTTGTACTGTTTATTTATTTTCGTATGCTTGCATGTTTAATTATTTATTTTTGTAATAAGTCATTAAGTATTTATCTGTTTTTCGACTATCATTTTCCGAACTAATAATCTCGTCTTTGTAGGATAAATCAACTGCTCATCCCCTCCACATGTAAACGTTTCTTACCCTTTTATTTATTTCACGCTTTGTCCGCATATGCACTCGTATGCATGAATATTTAAAATTATAATTTTATCATCTATTGGGCATGATCACTAAATTAGGACTTTTTAATTTTTCAAACACAATTTTAAACACCTCTTTTATCCGATAACCTTTTTTTAGGATGTGACTCGGGTGCCTAACACCTTCCCGAGTCCATAATACGACCCCGAACCGCTGTTCTCGGGTTCAGACCCATTTTGCCTTAGTTTTTATTTTTTATGTATGACAATAAGTTCCCTAAACCTAGAAATAAAATAGGGTGGCGACTTCATTGCATTATTTGAGATGAGTCCGATTTCATCTCACATCCAGTCCCAAGCCTGCATCGCGCATCAGGATAAAATCCAAAAAAAGGGTGCGGCAGTTTGGCGACTTCACTAGGGACCGTAGGGTCCAAGCCGGATTTTTTTGAGGTGTTTGTTTTCCAATAAATTGTTGAATTTGTTTCATATGATTTTTTGTACATGATTTATTATTCATTGATATGATAAACTGTTGTAATATCACATGATTCTTTATGCGTGATTATTATTTTTCATGTATTTATTTGTTAATAACTTGTTCACATGCTTTATTAATTACTTTGATAAACTGTCATTCATATGCATTTCATGCATAATGCCCTATCGCCGGGCCTTTTTCCAAATAGAAATAGGTGGGTACTAGTGAGGCCCTAGGGCACGTGTCCCGGGTAGTTTTCATGAACCCCGAACTCGGACTCGAACCCCTAAATAGGTGAGCGCCTAGAACTTTTGATGGTTCGACAGGCAATCATCCATTTACTGAGGGACCATTTTTTATGGTATCGTCCGGGAACCTTCCAGCCTGTTTGAAGTAGTAGATGTCACCCCAGCATATGCATCATATTGAAATGCGTATATTGTGACTTTGTTTCATTTTTTTTCATATGATTTCTTAAAGTTTTCCACACTTATAATTGATTTCGAAATTCCTCAACATTTACAATTGTTTTCCTATGTTTACAAATTTTTCACAAAATTTTCCTATGTGGAAATTTTTCCATAATTCTTCCACCTTTACAAAAATTTGTAAATTCTCCACGTGGCAAATGTCTTCGCTAATTTTTCACGTTTTCAAAATTTTCCGCAGTCTTGCACGTGTATCAAATTTTCCCGTAAATTTTCCACAATCTGGCCTGTGTATCAAATTTTTCCACAATTTTTTTTCGTGTTCAGATTTTCCCTTAACTTTTCCCTGTTTGCAACTTTCTCCGCAATTTTTCCATGTTTGCAATTTTTATTGCCATTATTATCCATATTTTACTCTCCTGATTTATTAAAATTCAAGATTTAGATGCTTCTGATTCATTTCTTTGCTTTCCTACTTATAGGACCAAGGCATGAAAGGAAGCTTCGCCATAGTCGAGCCTACGACTATAAACAAGGGCGCTACGTGGGAGGCAACCCATATGTTCTTTTCAAATATTTCACTTTTTATCAATTTTAATTTTTAATTCTAAATTTTGGGATATCCTTTCCTCGAGACTTACTATTTAATTCCCCCTTTATTTCAGGTGCAACGAAAATTGTAAACTAAGGGGGGCAAGCAGTCAGAATGACAACTAGAAGAGGGCAACAAGGAACATCAATGGTAGAGCCCATTTTACCGAGGGCAAGGCACAAGGAGCGATAATTTACAACCATGAGCACTATGCGTCACTCCTACAATTGCTTCAGTTCATCGCTACGACAAGATAGGAAGGTTCTCCTTCCACTAGAGTCAAATCAACATACTTAATGCGGTCTTGTTCGATGATATGACGATATGCACACCCTACACAGCTCCTAACTGCAAATTCAAAATTCAACCATGGTCAAATCCTTCGTGTTTTGAATTTGATCATTCTCTCCAAGATCTCTCCGTACAGATATGACGATCACACGCTGAAGCATTGGAACTTCTCAGCAAAGAATCAACAAGCTAGATTCCCCAATGACGATCTGAATCTCCAGCTGATCAAAGATTCTCTTTTATCACTCCAAAGGAAGTTCAAGCCATACCCCTTGAACAAATCATCAGCAATTGGCCATCCTCAAAATGGAATAATTCTCCTCGCCTAGACAGTCAAGGAGCAAATCAGAAAGTTTCAAGATGATCCTTCGGCCACCATAATGAGCTGGTTTCCTTGTAGAACATGTTGCAAATAACTAGTCTTAAGGATTATCATGAGGTCATCCTTGGCGATCCGACCAAGTCCAAGAGTGATTCAGCTGTTTCTAAGAATGGATCCACATAAAGAGATCGCACCTCCACCTCTCAGCAAGGCGCTATCATCTAATCATCGAACCCTATCCAGGAACTTGATGACCATCCTCTGAAATGTTGCGAGCGAGTCGCTAGAAATATCGGCAGCAATACCACTATCCAATTTGAGTACAGACGATGCTAGATCAGGATCTGGAAGCTGATTCCCCGCTGGCGAACCTGTCAGATCGCTAGTTGCCGCTTGCTGTGCGCATCTAGAGAAGTTCACTTTCTTCTCTGCCTCTTTAAATTTTTGTACAATCATTCTGCATTCATTACCGCATTGGGGGCAATTCTTTTTAATTATTCATAAATTTTCGTGAATAGTCATACCCTCACATTTTTTTCTATAAAATTGCTAAAACTGTTAAAAACTATGCATAAAATACTTTGAATAAAATCCACACTACTTTCGTAAGATGGTTTCGTATAGAATTTAATTTTTCCCAATAAAACAATGATCAGTGCTTGATTGAGATGGCTAACTGGAGGTATGGTGCACAACGAGTACGGAAGAAGAAGAAATCTTTGAGGGAAACTGTACTTGCTCTGACCAAGAAAGAAGCAAAACATCTCCAGCAAAAACCAAGAAACGTCGACACTACTAGTTTCCGTGTCTATGGCCAAGATAGTCTAGAGAGTCTTTTGCATGACTTTCTGTTCAGTTTTCTTTGTATGTTTTTAGGAAAATTACATGCACTGTGTATTATTTTTAAAAGGAAAAATCAGAGGACTCGTTGCTTGAAACCTTGCCATCTCACTCACATGAAATGCAAAAAATGCTTCAATTTTGACTTCATACCATACTACGGGGGCAAATTAATGGGGTTAACATGATCAATATTTGCAAGAGTACGACCCTGGTACTCTTTAAACATCCAATCTTTTATAAACCTAAAGTTTCGACGCTTAATGCCAGAATTTGCAAGTGGAGCGTTCACCTCTGTATTCTTGAAACATTCTTTGATTCATGAAAAAAGAAGACAAAAGAAGGGAAAAAAGAAAAATGGTGCTAGCAATGCTTTGGTATTTTTGCCTCAGCAAGTGAAAATATCCAAAGAACTATCTCTGAATAAAACCAGCCAAACGAACAAAATATATCTTGATATTTTTGCCTCAGCAAGCGAAAATATTCAAGAAACTACATGTCAATAGACAAAACATGTCTTGATATTTTTTTGCCTTATAAAGTGAAAATATTCAAGAAACTACATGTCAACAGACAACACACGTCTTGATATTTTTGCCTCAGCAAGCAAAAATATTCAAGAAACTACATGCCCAAATGCTGGTATAATAAATGGGCAGAAATAAATAAATAAGGGGCAATCGATGAATAAAAAAGAATGAAAGGTAAACAGTTGCTGTTCTGTTTCTGTTTGCATGATTCTGTCATGGAGTACTGGAATTTTTAGTTTATGTAAGCTTGGATGTTTGGGGTATTGGTTAGGCTTCAATAGTAACGACTTGGAGTTATAAGTCGAATCGTTTGAAGCACTCTGTGTGAGTGGGATAATTGGTTTCCTTGCAAGGTATTCTCTGATTTTGCCTTTTCCGTATGTGGGGAATTGTCTCATGTTTTATCATCTAAATATTTTTATTTGGCCAACGATAAAAAAGAAGTATCCCCAATGAAGATTCAAGAATCTAGGCGCTTCGAGTAATCAAGAAGGAAAAGCAGCACCAACAAAACCAAAGAACCTGTGCACTTTGCCCTCGTTGCGGCCAATCAATGAGCACTGTTCATTGGAAAAGAAAAACTATCAACTTCCTTGCTTAAACTTGTTAAACCTTCTCTTAATAGGGAAGTTGTTTTTATCTTGACAAAATACTAGGGGCAAACCTTTGGGTAGTGTAGGGATACTTTCATATACAACATATATGATTTGATCTCATTATTATCCCATTTATCATTTGCTCTCCTTTCTTTCCATCCACTGCTGCTTCGTGTTTGTTTCCTCCCTATTTGCAGGATACAAATATGCTTCAGTGGAATTTCCACCAACAAATCTAGCAATGACCAAATGGAGCACGTTACCACTCCAAACAATTTTGTGCGGTGATTCACACCCCCACCGTCTGATCAATAACCGAATGGATAGTCAACCTCCGACGGGCAGCAACGTCCGAAGAAGGATTTAAGCCGACATCCAACGGGCAGCAGCGTCCGGAAGAATCTCAACATCAACCTCCTAGTGGACAGCAGCGTCCGAGTGGATTTTTATCTTCAATTTCACTCTCCCAATGGGCAGCAGCATCCTAGTGGAGTTTTCATTTTCAGCATCAATCTCCCAGTGGGCAGCAGCGCCCGAGTGGAGTTTTCATTTCATTTTCAGCATCAATCTCCCAGTGGGCAGCAGCGTCCAAGTGGAGTTTCCATTTCAATTTTCAGCACCAACCTCCAAACGGGCAGCAGCGTCCGAGCAGAGTTTCCATTGCAATTTTCGCATCAGTACCTCAGGGGGCAACGGCGCCCAAAGAAGAAGTCCTCACTATCAGAGAAGATCGTCCTCCTCACTATCAGAGAAGAACTCCTCACTATCAAAGAAAGAACTCCTCACTATCAGAGAAGAATTCCTCACTATCAGAGAAGAACTCCTTGCTATCAGAGAAGATCATCTTCCTCATTATCCGATAGAAGATCAGCAGGTCTCACTATCTGAGATCATCTGTTCTCACTATCAGAGAAGATCATCTTCCTCATTATCCGAGAGAAGATCAGCAGGTCTCACTATCAAAGATCATCATCCATTCTCACTATCAGAGAAGATCATCTTCCTCATTATCCGAGAGAAGATCAGCAGGTCTCACTATCTGAGATCATCATCCGTTCTCACTATCAGAGAAGATCATCTTCCTCATTATCCGAGAGAAGATTAGCATGTCTCACTATCCGAGATCATCATCCGTTCTCACTATCAGAGAAGATCATCTTCCTCATTATCCGAGAGAAGATCAGCAGGTCTCACTATCCGAGATCATCATCCGTTCTCACTATCAGAGAAGATCATCTTCCTCATTATCCGAGAGAAGATCAGCTGATCTCACTATCCGAGATCATCATCCGAGAAGACCACACAAAAGGTAATCTCCTCCTCCTAGAGTGACTTTATTTACTTTATTGCATGAAATTCCCCTCCTCCCAGAGCGACTTTATTTATTTCCCTGCATGTAATCTCCTTCTCCCAGAGTGACTTTGGTACATGTGTCTGTCTTTTTAACGTTGTGAAAGGTCACGTCCCCACAACATGTCTTTTTTTAAAGGTGTGAAAGGTCACGTCCCTCACATCATGTCTCTTTTTAAAGGTGTGAAAGGTCACGCCCCTCACAAGATGTCTTTTTTTAAAGGTGTGAAAGGTCACGTCCCTCACATCATGTCATTTTAAACGTTGTGATTGGTCACGTCCCCACAACATGCCCTTTTTCAAACATTTAAATTGTCGTATTTGAGTGAGAGTTACATCAACCTCAGACAACGCTTAAGCATCAACAACAACGGACTACGAGTGCTACCCTCGATGCTGCTGGATTTACTTTTCTACACAAACAGCAACGGACTATGAGTGCTACCCTCAACGTTGCTGAATTTACTTTTCTGCACAAACAGCAACGGACTACGAGTGCTACCCTCAACGCTGCTGGATTTACTTTCCTGCATAAACAACAACGGACTACGAGTGCTACCCTCGACGCTGCTGAATTTACTTTTTTGCACAAACATCAACGAACTACGAGTGCTTCCCTCGACACTGCTGGATTTACTTTCCTGTATAAACAGCGACGGACTACGAGTGCTACCCTCGACGGAGCTGAATTTACTTTTCTGCACCAGCGTGTGGACTGCGAGTGCTACCCTCGCCCTACCTGATTTACATTTCATCATTTGCATTTCACCCCATTATCAGGGAAGTCATCATTTACATTTTTCCTCATTATTAGAGAAGTTTGTCACTTGCAGTTCTGCAATTTGCATTTCACCCCACTATCAGGGAAGTCACCATTTATGTTTTTCCTCATTATATTGAAGGTTGTCATTTGCAGTTCTGCAATTTGCATTTCACCCCACTATCAGGGAAGTCACCATTTATGTTTTTCCTCATTATCAGAGAAGGTTGTCATTTACAGTTCTGCAATTTGCATTTCACCCCATTATCAGGGAAGTCATCATTTACATTTTTCCTCATTATCAGAGAAGTTTGTCATTTACAATTCTGCAACCCTATTATTAGGGAAGTCATCATCTACATTTTTCCCCATTATCAGGGAAGTCGTCATTTACATTTCTGCCAATTTACTTTTCATCCCAGTATCAGGGACACGTCATTTACATTTCTGCATCTACTTTTCATCCCATTATCAGGGGAGACTGTATTTACATTTCGCACAAAACCAATGTTTGGTTCGGTAGCAACCATCTTTACTGCTCATCAAAAATCTCGGTTACACTCAATTTTTGATAAGACAGTAAAGAGCGGGCAACTGTTGCTACCCGATTTTTGACGCATTTTTTGAACTTTTATTTTATTTATCGCCCATTTAAATCGAAATTCTATCGATTTTCGATCTGAGGCTATTTATTTTAATATTTCGTACCATTTCGTGTCATTTTAGTTTTTTCGTATTTTTACTGTCTTTTCGTTCGAACTTCTATCGGTCCTGAATAAATTTCCTCGGACCATGAATCGAACGCATTCTTTCTTTAATTGATAATTATCTACTATTATTTTTTTTCGCATCATCTCATTTTATTTTATCCAATTTACTTTGTTATAACATTTATTTTTCATTCGAACTTTTAAGGATTCCGAGCGAGTAAATTCGGACCTTAAATCGAACTTTTTCTTTATTTACTGATTACTATTTATTTTGTTGCATTTTTTTAGTACTTTTGGTTCGGGATTTTATTCATTTCAAACGAGATTCCTCGTGTTAAAATTTCGAACTGATTAAATAAATATTAAATATTTTCCAAAGGTCAACTTATCTTGGCCCTTGAGGATTCATGCATTTCTTCCCTTCACAGTGCCCGAGCATTTAATGCATATTCGTTTTGGTCACTATTCCTAACGCCACCTCATTCCATTTCTATGTTTTTCTGCTACTCTTCATTTGCATCCTGTAGCACAAGTTTTCCTCTCCTCAATCCCTATAAATAGCAAGCAATTTCACACACAAAACGCACAATTAACACACTCTCTTCCTATCTTTCGCATGCTATCTCTCCCTCTTCTCTCAAAATTCTCGCTCTTTCTCTCTCTCGGCGAGCAAGGCAAGTCTTTCCCTTTTCATTCTTCTCATTTAATCATCGAATTTCTTGCTCTAACATTTCTTTCTATTTTTCTGAACATTTCCTCTTGTTTAATGCTACTGTCAACGATGCCGCTGCTATTCGTTGTGTTGCTGCCGCCGCTGAACTGCTGCCGCGCTACTTCCGAGCGGCTGTCTTGTTGTTGCTGTCGCTGGAGTTGTTGCTGCTCGTCGTTGCTGCTATGCTGTTCGAGCCAGCCTTAGGAGAAGATGAAACAAAGAAGATGATGAATAGTGAAGGGAAAGAAGGAGCGCTGGCTGGGCTCCATTTGTTTTAAATTCATTTGGTCATGGGCTTGGCACAAGCCAAGCCTAAACGGAAATAAAAAGAAAGAACGATGGGCTGGCTACGCACAACCCAAAAGGAGGAAAGAAAGTTGGGCGTGCACCCAAGCGTGGAAAGGCTTGGGCGTGCGCCCAAGCGTGGAAGAAGAGGGTTGGGCTTAGCCCAGCCCGTGGGCCCATTCCTTGACCTAGTGGGCCGAGCCCAATTTTTGGTCCGTCGTATTTATTTTTTAGTACCAATTGTCCACATGCTTGTACTATTTATTTAATTTCCGCATGCGTGTACTGTTTATTTAATTTCCGTATGCTTGTACTATTTATTTATTTTCATATACTTGCATGTTTAATTATTTATTTTCGTATGCGTGCATGTTTAATTATTATTTTCGTATGCTTGTACTGTTTATTTATTTTCGTATGCTTGCATGTTTAATTATTTATTTTCGTATGCTTGCATGTTTAATTATTATTTTTGTATGCTTTTGCATGTTTAATTATTCTGCTCGCCTATAATCGTCAAAAATAATTATTTTATTCACGAACAATAATTTTAATGTGGATTAATTGAATGCTCGTACTATTTAACTAATTATTTTTACATGCTCTCGAATGCCTAAATAATTATTCTGCTCGCATTTAATCACTAAAATTAATTATTTCACTAAAGTATTTATCTGTTTTTCGACTATCATTTTCCGAACTAATAATCTTGTCTTTGTAGGATAAATCAACTGCTCATCCCCTCCACATGTAAACGTTTCTTACCCTTTTATTTATTTCAGGCTTTGTCCGCATATGCACTCGTATGCATGAATATTTAAAATTATAATTTTATCATCTATTGGGCATGATCACTAAATTAGGACTTTTTAATTTTTCAAACACAATTTTAAACACCTCTTTTATCTGGTAACCTTTTTTTAGGATGTGACTCGGGTGCCTAACACCTTCCCGAGTCCATAATACGACCCCGAACCGCTGTTCTCGGGTTCAAACCCATTTTGCCTTAGTTTTTATTTTTTATGCATGACAATAGGTTCCCTAAACCTAGAAATAAAATAGGGTGGCGACTTCATTGCATTATGTGAGATGAGTCCGATTTCATCTCACATCCAGTTCCAAGCCCGCGTCGCGCATCAAGATAAAATCTAAAAAGGGGGTGCGATAGGAACAATCTTACTGACTTAAGCATTAGAGTGTTTATGCCGGAGACCCCCTCTGGCGCTTTGCAGGAATCTTGGACGACGGTGAACAGCGAAACCAGCATGCCATCTTCCCCAACAATCCTTCAGTAGGACTCCAAATCTTATCACCGATGTACTGCTTATTTATTTTCACGCCCTTGAACTGTTTATTTATTTCCTCGCATGCTTGCGTGATTTATTTGTCTTTTATGCTTGTATGCTTGTACGCTTGCTTATTTTCGCCCGCTATGCATGTTTAGGTAATTTTTCTGTTCATCCAAATTAATCTTTTTTCGCTCGCGTACAGCAATTGTGAAATATTTAATCGTTCAACATTATCCTCTCCTCGTATCAACCACCCATACCTTTCACAAGTAAACATTTCTCATCCTTTTATTTATTTCACGCATTTTCTCGCACATACGCTCAAATGCATAACTATTTAGAATTGTTAAAATTTAATCTGTTGGGCATGGTCACATAAATTAGGACTTTTTATTTTACAAACATGATTTAAACACCTCGTTTATCCAGTAACCTTTTTAGGATGTGACTCGGGTGCCTAACACCTTCCCGAGTCCATAATACGACCCCGAACCGTTGTTCTCGGGTCCAGACCCATTTTGCCTTAGCTTTTTATTTTTATACCATGACACTAGGTTCCCTAAACCTAGAAATAAATTAGGGTGGCGACTTCATATGCATTATGTGAGATGAGTCCAAGTTCGTCTCACATCTCGTCCGAAACCCTCGTCGCATTAGAAAAATTCCAAAAAGGGGGTGCAACATCTGGGTTGCACAAAACTTGGCGACACATGTGTTTTCCGTTTACTCAAGTCACTTAATAGCTTGAAGCAAGCTTCACACTAGTTGATACGATCCTAGTTGCTTAAGATGCGTAGCACGTAATTTTGATCGTTGCTCAAAGATGGATTTCGATGCGGAAGAAGATAACTCACTTAGACAACGTAAGCCTGCTGATCGCTAAGCACCAACCAACCTAAGTCCGAACAAGGGAGGATCCTTGTCGAATCACTAAGCCTATATCCCTTGTGGATATCAACCTAGGGTAGAATTTCAGTTTTACTTGTTGACAACTCGAGTATTGTGGACTTGAGAAGGAACAAGGTTCGGCACTTGAACAATAGGGCAGAGATTTGAAAGAACAAAGTCTTAATTTATCAAAATAACAACCAACTCAATAATGGAGCTAAACAACTCCTTATAAAGAGTTTACAAGCAAACCCTAATAGGAATAGAAGTAGGAGTTCTAATTAAGAAAAATAACTTAATTAACTAATTAATCAATTAACTAATTAACTAATTAACTAATTACAGTAAATATAAATATATTTAAATACATTCCAGTAGCCCATGTCGAGTTCTCCATCATCGGGCCAAGGTTTGGGCCGAAACCTCAAGTCGTATGTTGTCTCGTGTACACACTGCGCACCATAATGTCGACTTGAATAACTTTCAAACCACTGGGCCAAATGGGCTGAAACTTGTTCCAGATGAAAGATAACATCCTGAAGTTTACAAAACGTGGTCGATAGCACAATTTGGATTTGTATAGCACTGGCTAAGTTCGAACGAAGTCGCCTGATGCGTCTTAGAATCCTTGTCTGTGAAGGACTACTGTCAACGAGAATGTTGGCTTGATCTTTTAGACGATCCACTCGTCCAAACGTCCTAAAATTTGGACATAATAAACATAACACATAGAGGTTTCCATCAAGCCTTGTGATCCCTGATCGGACTCCATCTGCTCTATTATGTCTTGACGCCTTTGTCCATGTAGTCGCGTGATACATCTTGGGATCGTATCACCAGTGGTTCCACAAACTCACCATTGCGTTACTTGAGTATGGTTTTCATCTGTCTAAAGCTAATATTTTTTTACATACTGTTATGGTACAATCCTTATGGCTGTCCTTTTTCATGTTGATAATTTAATCTTGATTGGAAATAATCCCTGTTCTCATCAAGCTCTCAAAGTGAATCTTGGCTCTCATTTTCGCATTAAAGATCTCTGTACGTTGAAGTACTTTTTGGTTCTCGAAGTAGCTAGATCACCAGCTAGAATATTTATATGCCAACGCAAGTATACCTTGGATATTCTCACAAAATTAGGTATGCTTTGTTCTAAACCACTTCCATGCCCTATGGAGCAACAACACTATCTTACAGCAGATTCAGGTTCCCAGATTGATGATCCAGTCCCATATGGGCGCCCTTTTGGTCGTCTCATCTACTCAACCATCACTCGTCTTGAAATCACTTATTGTGTTCACATTCTTAGTCAATTTATGCAAGACCCTGGACAACCTCATCTTGATGTAGCCATTTGTGTTCTTCGATTTTTGAATTCTTCTCCTGAGCAAGGGACTTTTTTCTCTTCCATAACTGCTCTCCACTTACAAGAATTTTGTGATTGAAGGGCGAGTTGTCCTATGACCAGGTATTGTACCTTATACGAGTCTCAAATAGAGATTGATAGCCACAAGAAATGTACTAAGGGCAATGCTATATTTTGTGACTAGCTTTACCTAGCCGAATGATATGGCCAACTGAAATGGTTGGACACGTCAAATCTGATATGATCCTATTAGCCAAAGATGCTTATGTCGACGTTTGGATCTAATTCAATAGGTTTTTGCTTGACGCGGAAGATAGTTGCTCACAAGAACGAACTTAGACCTGAACTCACACCTAGGAGAACCAACCTAGGGGAACAAGCAATAGACGCAATTTTGGGTTTTACTTGCAAACTGCTTGAGCTTGCGAGACTCAAATAGAAACAAGACATAAGAGAATCCACTCTTAGACAAGACAAAGTCTCATTTTTTTATTAATCATAAAAAAACTGCTTAACAATGGAGCCAAGTAACTCCTTAAATAACAAAACCCTACACACATGCATACTAGGGTTTGCAAGAATCCTAAACAAGTAACTACCTTATTTAACTTAAGGAAAGTAAATAAAAATAAAAATAATAGTATCTAAATAATAAAGTCAGTCTTCGCTCGAGAGTCGCGCGGTGCCTGGTGCGCACCCTACATGCGAAAATGTTGCCCTGAGCTTTCTTGAGTTTGGCTCATGTCTTCTGGTCCATTCTTGGTCTCAATGTCATTGGGTGATGTAATTGAGGAATCCAAGTCAAACACCATCGTTTGGATTTCGCAAGTCGGAAGTGGCGTGGACTCTGTCGTATAGTGCGCCCGCGAATCCTAGGCGGCGTAGGATTCCAGTCAGTGAAAATATTGACTCGGGCCTTTAGTCGATTAGCTCATTCAAATGTCCTCAAATTTGGATCTGGACTAGATAACGTATAACATGGGCCTATAATGATGTGAGCTCTTCGTTGTGAACCTTCTGTTGCTACCTAAATTTTGACTTACGTCACAACTTTTTTCGTATTTTTATTGCTTGTCACGTTTAAAAGCCCGTTTACGTCAAATTTCAGTCGATTATTTAATCGTTGGGCTATTTGTTTAATATTCCGCGTCATTTCAGGTCTTTTCATTTTTTTGTTTTTTTGACTGTCTTTACGAGAACTTCTATCGGTCCCGAGTAAGTTTTCTCTGACCTTGGATTGAGCACGTTATTTCTTTAGTTGATAATTACCTATTATTTTTCTCTTTCATGCCATCTCGTTCGGTTTCTTTCAATTTTTGTTGTAAGGGCATTTATTTTACGTTCTAACTTTCAACATTTCCGAGAGAAAATAAACACGTTAAACCAAGTTTCGCATTTCTTCACTGTATGATAGTTTTCTCGTCTTATTTTCCTACATGTCGTGTTCCTCTCGGTTTGGATTTAGTTTCATTTCTAAGCAATTTTGCTCGTACCAAAAATATCCCGTTCGTATCCAAATTCATGCATTAATGACAATTAATACATGTTTATCTAAAATCACCTCACCTTTCCTCCTAGCTAGCCTTGCCGACTACAATCCATTATCACCAAACCTCCCATCGGCAATCCATGGCCACACAAGCCCAAACTTAGCCTCCACTCTGGCCATCCTTATCCTTCCACCTCCTCCGACGATTCTCGGCCACACAAAGCCCAACCGACTCTAAATTTTTCCCTATAAATTGAGACCTTCAAGAAACCAAAAAAGGGCACCTAATTTCACTCTCATTATCCATTTCTTGCACTACCTTGTTTGCTAAAAATCTCTCTTGGACAAGTAAGCATTCCCACTCTAGTTTTTCTTTAATTTTTGTTTGTGTCTTTAATGCATGAATAAACTGCTTAAACTTGCCTCACATGCTTAGTTTTCATGCTAATTCCATTTACCTTGCTTCAATTTGATTGTATGATGTCTTGAGTAATTAATTGCTTAAAATGCATATTAATTAGGTTGATATTTCTTGTTAAAATTGCCTACTGTTTTCGTTGCTTTGCTTGCTGTTTTGGTTGACTTGAGCTACTGTTATGCTACTGTAATTATTAGTGCTACTTTGGGTGTGTTTTATTGAGTTGGTGGTACCTTGGTCGCCGACCATGGGAGCTGGCGACGTGAGGAAGAAGAAAGGAAAGAAGAAAGGTAAGGGCGGGAAAGAAAGAAATGAGAAAGGTGATGGGCTTGATTTTATCACAAGCCCATCTTGATTAAATGAATTGGCTGGGCTTGATTTCATTCCAAGCCCAGCTGCTGTTTTGGCAAGAGTGATGGGCCCGACCCATTTATTTTTCGTAAACATTCATGTTTAATTTTCGTATTGCGCCTCACATGCGATAAATTGCTTATTTTTATTTCGTGCTTAAATTTCATATGCAATTGTTCATATGCTTTGTATGTGATAATTTGGTTAATTACTTTACGTGTTAGTTTTCGTATGAAATATTCACGTTTCGTATGACGATTTGTTTATTCCATGTTTAATTATCGTAAAATTGCTAGTGTGCTTGCATGTTATAAATGAATTGTTTATTGTTTGCCATGTTTTACTTAATTAAGTGCTTGCTTGTTATAAAATTAAATAAATGTTTGTATGCGCTTTTATTATTTATTATTTTCAAACTATCGCTAACACTCTCGTTTTGTAAGGTAGATCAAGTTCACGCAACGCAACTACACTTTCTATCCCTCTTTTATTTATTCAACATTTTCCGTAAATATTATTTGTATAGATGCTATTTAGAAATGTTAAAAACTCATATCATAATTGTATGCATGATATTTAGAAGTGTTAGAAAATAAAATCAACGCACATGTTTACATGTTTACCTCACTTGCTTTTATGCCATGAAATTAATTGTTATGTTTGCATTGATATATGAGCATGGTGGCTTCGATCCCACACGGTTATTTGCATTCATTAAATTGGTTTTGTGCTAGTTTATCCATGATAGGATCACGTAGTAATTAATTAATCATGCGTGGCCCGATGATAAAGAGGGCTCTCGCTTTAGTAAAAAAGCAACGATTAATCAGTCCCGACCAGAAAGGATCAATCAGTCTCGAACGGTCCCTATCGGAAATAACAAAAAATGCTAAAGCGGTGAATACCTCTAAGGGCTCATAAACAATTAAAAAGTGGCCCAATTTTCGTAACAGGATTTCGGCTGACACTCTACGATCGTTTACCCTGTAAATGATTGGAAAGTGGCCCAATTTCGTGCGCGGGATTGGTTGAAATGCTGCGATTTACTCATTTTCATGTTAAAAATGTTTTCCAAACACCTTATTACTGGTAACCTTTTAAGGATGTGACTCGGGTGCCTAACACCTTCCCGAGTCCATAATAACGACCTCGAACCTTTGTTCTATGGTTTAGACCTTTTGTGCCTTAGTTTTTTATTTTTATGCCATGACGATTAGGTTCCCTAAACCTAGATAAATAGGGTGGCGACTTCATTGCATTATGCGAAGCATCCATTTATGCTTAGCATCCGTCCCGAACCGCTTTCGCGTTAAAAATGAAAAAAATGGGGTGCGACACCTCCCTATGCCGAATGGGCTCGGGCACAGTCGTCTTGTGCGGCTGCGGGGCTTACGGTGCGAGTCTTGGTGCGTGGCTCATTGTACGCTGCTTGGCTCTCGCAAGCAGCCTCTTCAGGTTTAGCTCCATGTACCAGAGTTGTGATAACCTCTCTTGGTGCTCCATCTCCTCAGCTCGGTGTCGTGGCTCGACGGGCCCTTGTGGTTGCGCGTTGTGTATGCGCAATAGGTATGGGATCCACAAGCGTTGCGTGGCTGTCTCGAGTAGCGTGCTCCTGAACCTCTTTGTATAGGAGTTTCCCCTGGGATAACCTTGGTTGATTATCCTTGGCGTGATTCCCGTCCTTGTCATAGTGTCTTGGCTCGATTGAGCCTAGTTGTGCGTTGTGCGTATGCGATGAGCATAGAATCGCATCAAAATCTTTGTTATTTTTTTGGTAGGATCAAATCCTTTTTAGTTATAATCATTTGTTTATATGTAATTTTCCATTACTTTTGGAGGAGCGAATAGTTATATATGGAGATTGTTTAGATTGGACTTAATCGTCAAAATCACACGCTTCGTGTCCTTAGCAATTAGCAGCCTTGGACATGCCTTGAACTTAGTTTCCTTACAAATCTAAAATTACTCGCTCTGTTTCCTTAGGTCAGTGCTATACTCTCAAGGATAAATCTGATTTCATCTGCAGATTAACTTTTTATAAACCATAGCCGGTCGGGGCTCTAACACCATACATGAAATCTCTCTCTACACTTTTCGAATCATATAATTCTTTTTTACTTAATCAATTTGTATAAAAGAAGGAGAAATGTGAGAAAGAGAAAATCAGTTATGGCTATAACAAGTTACATGTTCAATTATTGGGGAGAAAAAAATCCATAAAAATTGTATTTTACAAGGTGCTCCACCATCTCCAATTTTCTATACTTTTGTTGTTGTTGTATGATGTTCCATGTTAAAGGCACTATTTGGCTTAATACTGGATAGTAAATTAGCATTGATATTTCTGCTTTCTACATGTATCTATTACAGTAGATAATGTTACAACAAAACATTAATTCTTGTATTTTTTAAAAATAAACTTGATTATTCTTCTTGCTGTAAAGAGAAAATATGGTACTCCCTCTGTTTTTGAATAATTGACTCTTTGAAATAGTAACAAAAAGTACAACAAACACCAAAAAGTCAAGTAAAGTGAACAGTAACAAAAAGTACAAAAGTGACGATTATTCGAAAACGGAGGGAGTATAAGACTATAGAGGGAGGAGATAAGGAGAGACGAAATAGGAAAGGAAAGTAAGTTTCATTTCTCTTATTTTCTTTTTTCCTTTAAATGAAAAGTTTAACCTATTAAAAAAGAAAAGAAAAATTCACCTACGTCACTTGGCCATATCATTCAGTGACCGATTGTCGAAGCCGTCAAACATAATAATAAAAACCTACTATCAAGTGCACAATAAATTGTATATAGTGCCAACAGGGTCGAACACAGGGACTAAGGGTAGATGCTGACTTTTGTGTGTGACAAGGGCAAATAGACCGAAATAATAAAAAATAAGGGGGGGGGGGTTTGAGAGTTGTTTGATTAATCTAATGTTAACTAAGAAAATAATACCAGACAGTAATAAAGTAAGTAAGAAATCAAGAGAGAGAGACTCCTCGGTAGAAACCTATCTCCGGTTGCATTTATAGTTGGTCGGTCATCGGTGCAAGGATCTTCTACCCCTGGCTGGTAGATGTGCTATGGGGACCAGGTACATTTAGGTCCCCTACTTTTCTTCGTACGAGAAACTACCCTAAGGTATGTTTATGGAGTAGTCTTAACACTTCGCCGTCCTCCAAGGTCCGTTAATGGAAACAATACTCGAAGGCCCATTAAGAAGAGGAAAGACACATCTAGGGCGAGACACTTAGTACGTTCGAGGCACTACCCTAATTACTTATTTAACCCAGCTGGATGAGACCAGCGACCTGATTACTTCTAACTGGTTGTCTACTTTACCCTGTGGCCTCTCGTTAGTTATTACTATAGAGATGACTTTAACCGCCTATGCTTAGTTACAAGTTGGTCGGACTCCTAACCAACCCTAGGTGAATTGACAAGTATTTGTTAAACAAATAAATACAAACCAGAGATGTTTTAAACTCAATTAGACCTCACGGCTTCCCTTAGCAACCTTCGATGATTCCTACCAAGAACAAGGGATTTAACTACTCATTGATACGATCCTTGGTCGCTTGAGGCTCGTAACACGTACCTTTGATCTAGTTCTAGGCTTGAATTTCGATACGGAAGATAGATAACTCAACTCGACCGTTTAACCCTGGTAATATCCTATATTAGCCAAACTAAACCTATCGAGTGAGGTTCTTGACACGATCTCTAACCCACTTTCGGGTTTTACTTGCTTTCCTAATTGAGTGTCCGGACTCAATGAGGGACAAGATTCGTGAGGAACAATTGAGAGAAAACTTCTCTGGATTTTAATTATAAAAAATAGACTACTTTACAATAAAGAGGGTAGCTCCTTTAAATAGGAAACCCTAAATCCTTACAGTAAAGTCCTACTTCTAATTGAGCTTCTAATTAATTAATTAAACTAATTATAGAATAAATCCAACTAATTTAATTAATACTGAAATATGTTATTGAAAATAATGGAAAGTCCCAAAATTCCATCTTGGCGCAAAATTGCCAATTCACGGGCGTGATCATGTCCAGGATCATGTCCAGGATGGGCGTGATCACGTCGAGCTTCAGCGCTAGAAATCTGATGCTTCTG
Organism: Viola odorata; assembly: GCA_963691705.1. Taxonomy (NCBI): domain Eukaryota; kingdom Viridiplantae; phylum Streptophyta; class Magnoliopsida; order Malpighiales; family Violaceae; genus Viola; species Viola odorata. The sequence goes on from OY829546.1 coordinate 33,172,250, forward strand.
ATATGGGCGTCATCATGTCGGAGGTTCGGCGTCATCACGTCGGGTCTAGCGTCATCACGTCGAAGTCTGGTGTCATCGCAACTTCACGTCGAAGTTTGGCGTCATCAACTTGGGTCTGGCATCATCATGTCGAAGTATGGCATCATCACGCCGAGACTGGCTGTCAATCTGCGCTCGTCTCTGTTTTGGGCATGATTATGCCAAGGCTGGGCGTGATCACGCCAAGACCAGTCCTTGATCGTATAATTCCCTTCTTCTTCGGAAAGATTCGCCCTCAAATCTTGTCCAATGCTAGCTAGGCAAGGGCAGTCCATAAGTACATACTCAATGTATACTCGCCATCTCTTGCGCTTCCTTGGTTGCCAAAGTGTGTAATCCACAACACACACAATCTATGGACAGTTGAACCAACTCACAAGACGCGGGGCTTTCTGGCACTCTAATTCTCTATAGATGAACTGTGATGACTTCCTTTGTAACTTCTTGCTCCTCGAATCTATGCGTAGGCCTGTAGTACAATATCTTAAGTTAGAATCAGCAAAATAAGCACAAATCGAACCATACCAACTTCGCAAAGTCAACTTGGCGGCAACGTCCTTGAATAGGACAATGCGTTTGGTAAGACCATTTCCCCAAGCGATCATCTTTACTTGAACTAGGTCTGGGAACTGTATCAGGCGTAAGCGCTGCCAAATCCAAGTTCCTATCTTAAAGGAGTCACTCATCCTTCCATAGTTTCTCATAGTTGCCCTCTTGACACTCAAGCACGCACCATAGCACTTGACTTGCTCATGGGCTATTTGCATTACTCCGATCCTTCTGCTACCACTTATATTAAATAATACACTTAAAGGAAGCGACATTAAACCATAATGTCATAAGAATGAGACCATACATGAGCTTAAGCAATAATCCAAAAATAATAGCATGTGTGAAAAGGTAGTAAGTAAATAAAATAAGTTGAAAGCATTCCTTCCATGTGAATTCATACTTACAAATCGAAACACGCCATGAGGACCCAAGTGTCCATTGATCCACTTTGCTTGAAACTCCAAATTGTGGTTCACAAGATGTCCCAATTAGCATCTTCGTGCTCGATCTCCTCTACAATTATTTCCATGAGTCGCTAGGTGACTCTTCCCTGTGATTACTAGCAATACTCCAAGGAACAAGATGTGAAAGTATAACATCCTTAAAGAATATATTAGTAATAGATGTATCCTTATGATGTATCAAACCATCAAACACACCAAGCTCATCAAAATTTCACAAAAGGTTATGCGACCTATATAAGCGATTTCGCTTGAATAGACTTGCCCTAAGCCCATTCGACTTACCCAAAAATTTATCATGAAGTTCACAAATGGCAGAATGATCAAAAAATATAAATATATATGGAATCTCAAATAACTTTGTGTTAGGGAAAATGGGATATACATCTCTCGATCTAGCTAATATGTCAAACCGCTTGCGCTTTCGCAAGTACCCTTCCAAGGTGTATGTTTTTATCTTCGAATTTTTCCTAGGGCCATTATTAAATAGATCATTTTTAAAAATAGAATCATAAAGTTTTATGATGTTCTTATACCCATACAAATCAGACCTGAGGAAAGAAAGCCATACCATACCCTTTCGGCTAAGGGTTACCGAACTAGGCACCAAGTATGCGTAAGGTTCTTCCCATTTTCTTAACAGCAAAGTAAGAGGCTCCTCGTCTGCCCATACTCTCTTCTTTCCATGCTCATGAGGATAATTAACAATATAAGAGAAAATGGAGGGTTTAGGGTTAGAAAACTCAAGGTGCAATGGCCAAAAACTTAGGTTTTGGTAGCTTGCACCAAAACAGTTTTTGCTCACTTCTCTCCTTATGGCATATTCGCTCTTCTCTCCTTTTGTCTGGATGCCAACTAACACATGCTCTCTATTTTCACGTGGGTTTTTTTCTTCTCTTTCCCTCTTCCCATGCTCATTTTTTTCATAGGGGGTGTTTTTCCTCGCATCTCTTTTCCCATGCTCACTCTTTTCATGGGGGCTATTTTTATTTTCATCACTGAATCCCTCTTTCTTTTCACTCAACTCTCCTTTTTTTCTCTCAATATTTTTAGCACTCTCAAATTCGGCCAAAGCCTTCTCTAGTACTTTCAATTGACTGATGTGCTCAACAATTGCTACCGTAGTACCTTGCACTCTAGCAACACTACTACTCAAAGCGGTCAACTGACTATCATCGCTAGAAAGATATTATGGATGAGTAGTCTCGACATCATCAACTTGAATACTCTTCCTACTCTGGCTCATCTTGTCCGTCGTAACCTCACCACTGCCCTCAATGATCACTCTATTGGTGGGACATTGGCTAGAAGTGTGTCCTCGACCTGTGCATGTATGGCATAAAATATCTCGCGTTCGCACACTAGTTGACGAAGTAATATTCGTGGGGGCCTTCCTTGACCTTGACGGTTGTAACCCTCGGTCTAATTCTACTCATGTTTACATCAAGGTGATTGTCATTCCTCCACTTGCGACTTTCACCATATAGCTCTTGTGATCGCCCATGCGTATCACAACACAGTAACCCTTACGCATCATAAAATCATCGTGATCCTTGCGCCTCATAATGCTCATCATAGCGCCTTAAAGTTTGAAACCCACAGAACACTTCCAAAAATGCATCTTTTCGCTATTTTTCTCCTTTTGGTGCTGATCTGCAATAAAGATGTAAGTAAGGGTCAAATAGCAGAATCAAGCCTCCGAAAAGGCTAGAAAAGAGGATAAAATTATGCCCATGAAACATGCTATCATCCAACCGAAACTCATTTTCTAAATCAACGTGGACATCCACGTCAGATTTCTTGTAAGTTAGATTTTCTTTTCTTTTCTTTTTTTAAAGATATTTTCGTTAGACTAAAGACTGGAGCATTCCTGACTCTTCCCTACACCTAGGGAAGAGGCTGTACTGATTTTAACCAGAGGTTGATGTCATGTGTTCACAAGATGGGTTTTTTTGTTAGGAGGCGCGAAAATAAAAAGAAGCTGCGTGGAAGGAATCTGCAGAAGTTGGAAGTCTGATAGGAATAGAAGACCAGCTCAACAATTATTTCTATTTCGACTAGAACAACTAGTCTTATTCCAACTCAAACAATTATTCCCTTTTTAGATAATTTCTATTTTTAATTATGTTAAATAGTTTGGAACTTATTTAAGGTTGAGAACCAGCACCGAGATAAGGGTCTTGGATCCTGTTCTTGGCCATCATACACTCTTTTATTCTTTTATTTCATTTTTGGTTAATTTTTATATTTTATAATCTGGTTGTTCTTTTTATGCGTTCTAGCTAAACTTTTAGTTCTTGGTAGAGATCGTAAGGTGCATAATTCATGTTGATGTGAGATATAATTGTTCTTCATAAAAACTATTTTGTATTTCTTCTCTTTCTGGTTTAATGTCAATTTATTCTTGTTAGGCTTAAGTTTGATTACCCTAGATTTTAATCTGGACAATAACAGTTAGTTCTAATAACCAGTGTTAGAAGAACGCAATAAACAACTAGTGGATTAAAGGCATAAGAGTTGTTGTTTGAAGCTAGAGGAAGAAAAGAATTAGGTTTATAGGGATAAGTGAACCGATCTCTAGGCTTAGGGAAGTCTCTCCCTGTTTTTATCAATTGACTAGTTAAATCCTATAAGTGAACCTTAAGGTTTCTAGAAACTTAGGGTCTTTAATAGAGTGTCTCTTTAAGTGGCTTGATATAGGAGGAGAGTAGGAAGTCTAAGTGAACCTGATTTCTATAGCTTCCCTAAAAATTGGTTTTAAACATGTTTGCATCAATGATCAACAACATCGAATTATGACATTGGAAGATCTCTACTGAGAATTTTCATCCTACTGAATTAAACCTCATCAATCTTTGTCTCATGACTGCTTTGTTAATTTTTAGTTTAATTTATTTTGCTTCTTAAACCCCCCCCCCCCCCACCTAATTGTTTTGTTCTATACAGTCATAACAAGAAAACTAAGATTAATCCGACTGTCCCTGAGGATCGAACCTCTTACCATTATTTGCAATCTTTTGTAGTTAATGTTAAGTTGTATTTATTTTTTACGGATTCAACACCCATCAAATTTTGGCATCGTTGCCGGGGACACGGTGTATTAATTTTTATTTTCTTTGTTCATGACCAATTTCAATTCTTTTTCTCAATCAACCTTTATTCCTCAATACTTTGATGTAGGTAACTTTGGCGAAGGATTCATGACCGGCTATGTAGGATATCATGGTCCGCCACAGTGGGGATATGAGTCATATCATGACCCATACACATATACTCCTTATCCCACTTGGTGGAACCAATAAAGTTTTGGTAATGGAGTGCAATCGGTGCTTGATTGTCAATGTTTCCAGCCTCCACAACTTAGACAAGAAACTACTATTTTTGAAGATTTTATGACAACGATTATTCAATTTATGCAGAAAATAGAGGAGCGTATAGCAAATTTAGGGGAGCAAATAGGAGAACTTGCCTCCGTAACATTACATGAGCAGGAAAATCAGGGATGCATACCTTCAAAGTTCAAACTCAATATGGAGTCTAATGCTAGCATTGTCACTTTATCGAGTAACACGAATCTGCCTGAGTGCCCTGACTCTTCCCTAGACCTAGGGAAGAGTATTCCATAACAGAAACATGCCTAGACAGGGAGACAAAACTCATTGTCCAACCAGACCAGTTGGATCGATCCAGGATCATCCTAAAACTTCACTAGAGTAAGAGATGAAAGTTCTGGACACTCGTTATAGCATCGAGCCATAGGAGAATGCAAGGAAGATAGGGAAAGAGATCGAAGTGGTTGAGAATCCACAAATGGTTGTGTGTAAAAAGGAAGTTCCAAAAGTATTTAATTATATCGATCTTTTTATTGAATTACCCTTCACTCACAACCAATCTTTTCTATTTATTCTGCAAGAACCCAAATTAGAATTTAAATCATGTCATGGTTACCTGAAGATTGCTTTGCTAGAGGACCATGCACTACATGGGATCAATCTTATCAAACTATGTGCATGGAAAGCATTTAGTATAATTGGTTGACGAAGTGATGCTCAGAAAGTCAAGCCTACGACTATAAACAAGGACTCTTCATGGGACATAACCCATGTATTCAGGCAACTTCAAAACAAAAGCCACCTTCTCCCAAAGACTTAGGGAGGAGGAGGATGTTGATACAACCCAAGCCCATAACCCGACCAAAGCCACACATAGACACGCCACGAGGAGCAAGGACGTCGTGATCAGCCTTCTCATGACGGCGCTTAGGACCGAAGAAGGAAACGTGAAGGCCTCGACCCAATAGAGCCTATATGTCCACGCCAACGACTCGACTCGCAGCCTCACACCCGAGTTCGAGTCCACGCCAAGCGCCAAGGCCGCACCCGCAACCAGTGCTTCGGCATCGCTCGCACCCAGCGCCTTGGCCTCGGCATCGCGCACACCTAGCATCTCAGCCTCGCACGCACCCAGCGCATCGGCATCTCACGCATCCAGCGCATCGGCCACGCGCACACCCAGCGCATCGGCATCTCACGTACCCAGCGCCTCGGCCTCGCACGCACCCTGCGCCTCGACATCACTCGCGCCTAGCATCGTGGCCTCGTCAAAGCTCAGCGCCTCGGCCTCGCCAAAGCTCAGCGCCATGGCCTCGCCAAGGCCCAGCACCTCGGCCTCGCCAAAGCCCAGCGCCAAGGCCACATCCGCAACCGCGCCCTGTCACTCGACCAAGCCCATTACCAGTCACACGCTCAAGCGAGCCCGCGTGTCCCATGAGTGAACACCCTTTGTCCAAGGGTGATTTGGGTCTTTTCCCTTTGTAAATATATTTCCTATAAATAGAAGGACTTAGCCTTCTTTTATAGTTGCTTTTGATTTGTGAGTTTTCCTCTAATGCCTTAAGCCCATAGTCTACCTCTAGGGTTCCTAGAACCGTAGCCTATCTTCTTTTTCAAGCTCGCCGACGTGATCATCCTTCATTGATGATAAGGTTGGCCTTGATTTAGAAATCGTTAGTTGTTTGTAATAAGAAGGTTGCTTGTCCTTTGTTGCCAAGAGGGTTTCCTCCAAACTTCTATGTTTGAAAGCCATTGTTAATATATAAAGCTCCTTCCTTTTTTCCTTTAAAATATTCCATTTCCTCCATAATAACCATTTATATATTCCGCTACAACTCCTTTACAAAACCATCCATCCGAATGTCCATTCAAACCACCATCGCCTAAGCCAACCGTGCGCGAGACTAGGTCCGACTCCATCCGAAGCGACGCCAAGGCCTCCCAAGGCACTTGGGCCTTATCATGTGGTAGCGGAGCACCAGCTGTCTCTAGGTTGCATTTCCTTCATTCCCAAGGTACTCTCACGGTCCAAAAGCGTCTCCTTGTCATTTCGGTCATTTTGGATGATTTGGGTATTGTTGATGTTCTTGAGCTTTTTGCTTGTTTGATCCGTCTAAAAACATCTTTGATTAATTGTGTTGTGTTTGTTGTGGATTAAATCTGATTTCCATCATCTCTTTCATTCACAAACGTGTTGGTGTTCTTGGCATTTGATTGCACTCCATAAAACTTGAGCCAAGTGTCAAAGCGGTCCCAAGAGTACGGTTTGTCCTATTGTGTGAGTCATTGTGTGAGTCACCCATAGCATGTGTTGAGGCCGGCAACCTTCAACCCTAAAACTTGCTACACACCCTAGGAAAATATCTATAACCGTATCTCCTTATCACCAATCATTGATACACACACTCATCATCACTAAAGCTCTTATCACTTATGCAAACACCTCTTATCACTGCCACTTATCATATTGCACTACAAGTCTTGCATCATTAGTCATTACTTGTCATACATCTTGGAGCTCTCTTGCACTAAAAAAAAAATAGAATTCAAAAAAAAAAAGAATTCAAAACAAAAGAAAAGAATTCAAAAAAATAAAAATACAATTGAGTCAAAGCAAGGGACTTGAGATAGTAAGCAAGACCGAAGCTTGTGTGAAGTTTGCATTTGAGCATGAATCATTTTAACAATTGATCTTGAGAAACTTTTGTTTTTCCTTTCTTCTTTTAATTTCCTTTTGTTTTCTTGAGTAGTTTGTGCTAGCTTTCTTTTGTGTCGTTGGTTTGTCCTTCTTGTTTCTCACATTATTTCTACTCTAAGTCTATTTGTTGCGCACCATTACAACATTCGTGCACCACATTAGGCTTTCCGTGCCTTCTTTGCTTGCCTTGTTTTCCTTGTGTCTCCCGTGCTTTCTTTGTCTTAGAGTCGAGTTGGACTAAGGGCTAGGATTTGAGAGGAAAATAGAGTGGCGTGAGTTGGGGAGAACATTAGAGAGAAGAGTGAAACACGAGAGCAAAACACGAGAGGGAGGGAACTAACCTTTTTATATACATCTACTTGCGTTTGTTACTTTTGTAGGTACCATTGAGGATGTATCCTAGCCACCATTCTGAAGGAGACTCCACCGAGTCTACAAACATGGGAAGGCTTGAGGGGAAGGAACCCGAAGGGGGAGCCGAGTCAAGCCCGGCCTTGACAGACCTCGCTGCTCAAATGGCCGAGCAGTGGGCGCGCCAAGCACAAACCAATCGAGACATACTCGAGGCGATTGCAGCGCTCACACCAAAACCTACTCCCACACAAAATCCCCACTAAGAACCCCCGACCCAACCATCACCTAAAGGACCACACAAACAACCTTTCACCCACTATCACCAAAGGACCCGACCTAATAATCCAAATGATGTGGACTACTACGGGTTCAACCCTTGCGTGGAAGATGGGGAAGAGGAGGCCGAAGGAAGCTGCCCAAGTGAGGGGGAAGGAATCCCAAGGGGGCCTCCCGTGACTAGGCCACAGCCGCACCACTCAGCGCCACCACAATACAACCCATACACCGCACCCTACACCACACCCCACCGAGGACCTAGACACCACCTAAACACCGCACTACATCCCGAGCCTAGACACTACCTAGACACCACACAAAATCTCACCCGAAACACCTATCACTGATCCGACAACTACGTCCCTCGTGGGAGAGCACCGAGGGGGATTCATGAGAGGCCTCTGCCGAACCAACCACCTCCTTTTGACCCACGGAGGAATAGGGGAGCACAAAGGTACATTCCCGGAGGACCTCCGCAAGAGCCACCGGGGCATGATGACTATGAGGAGAGGTATGAGGATCGGGCCTATAGGCCATATGAGGAGCGGGTGGACAACAAAAACAACATTAAGATGTCCTTGCCTCAATTCGAAGGAAAGAACGATCCCGAGGCTTACTTTGAATGGGAGAACAAGATGGAGAGGGTCTTTGCTTGCTACAACTACTCTGAAGAGAAGAAGGTCAAGTTGGCCGTAGTTGAGTTCACGAGAATGGCCATCCATTGGTGGGATCGCATAGAGACGAATAGGAGATTTGAGAGGAGGGCACCCATGGCCGATTGGGATGAGCTACTGTTTGAGATGAGGCGCCGATTTGTTCCGCCTTACTACTTGAGAGACTTGCACCGATGCCTTCAACGCCTAAGTCAAGGGTCAAAGAGCGTTAGTGAGTATTATCATGAGTTGTTGACTTGCCTAATGAGAGTGGACATCCGCGAGGAGATAGAGGCCACCATGGCTCGATTCTTGGCCGGACTACACAAGGAGATTGTGGATCATCTTGACTTCCACACCTACTCAACGCTAGATGAAATGTTCCATTTGGCACTCAAGGTCGAAAGACAAGTAAGCACTAAACTGAGAAACCATCACTTGACTACTTTAACTCCTACTCCTTCTACTACCTTCAAGAGGCCTTGGTAAAACCCTAGCAAGGCGCTCGTGACCACACCAAACACCACCCGCGCCTATACACCTAGACCAAACACCCTACCACAGAGACCCCTACCAAACACCAACCCACCTAACCTACCCGTGAGGACCCACACTAGAGAAATCACTTGTTTCAAGTGTGGAGGGAAGGGCCACATGAGGGCCGAATGCCCTAATAGGACCATAATGGTGATGCGAGACAATGGAGAAATGGTAAGCGAAGAGGAAGGGGAAGAAGAGATTCGACCTAAGGAATTTTGGGGAAATGAAGAGGCCACAAGTGAGGAAAGTGAGGAGTTTTTCCAAGTTGAGGTGCCACAATGCCTAGTTGTGAGGCGAAGCTTGAGCCTAAAAGGGAGGGAAGATAATGCTTCCATTGCCCAAAGAGAGAACTTGTTCCATACAAGAGGGACGACCAATGGGATGGTGATGTCCATTATTATTGACAACGGGAGTTATGCGGATGTGGCAAGCACTCTCCTAGTACACTCGCTCAGCCTTACCACCGCAAGGCACCCTCACCCGTATGTCTTGAATTGGTTCAATCATGGCAATACGGTGAAGGTGCAAAAGCAAGTCCATATCTCCTTCAACATTGGCGGCTACAAGGATAAGCGCCTATGTGATGTGGCTCCTATGCACTCGAGCCACTTGCTCCTAGGGCGTCCGTAGCAATATTACCGAAGGGCCATACATGATGGCTGTAGGAACTCTTACAAGCTAGAGCATGATGGCCGCAAGTTCTTGATTCCGCCCCTACCACCAAGCCAAGTTTATGAGGATCAACTCAAGCTTGAGAAGGCTTGCACCACATTTGAGGTCTCTGCTTCACTTCAAAGGAAGAAAGGGAGTGATTGGAGTAGAGAGAAGAAAGTGAGTGGGGATCAAAGGGAAAATAGCGGGCATGAAAACAAAGAGCATGTGCCGAGAGAAGAAAGTAAGGAGAGTGGAGTGAAAAGGGAGAAATGAGTGGGAAAACCAAGCTTGAAAAGAGTAAGTAAGCTAGTGAGGCCTTTACAGAGGCAAAGGTAGAGAGAAAAGTGAACTTGATGGTCAAGGGGAAGGACATTAGGCATGTGCTAATCATGCGCAAACCATGCATCTTAATTCACTTTAAACCTTTTGTTTTGAATGCTACTAATGCTAACCTTGCTTTGCCCGAGATGTTGTCTCCTCTTTTGCTAGACTTTAAGGATGTCTTCCCGAATGAGATCCCCGAAGGACTACTACCCATAAGGGGCATTGAGCACAAGATCGACTTTGTACCCGGCCCAACCTTGCCCAATAGGCCGGCCTACCATTGCAACCCGAAGGAGACCCAAGAGTTGCAAGATCAAATCGATGGATTGATGGCCAAGGGTTTCATCCGAGAAAGTCTCTCCCCTTGTGCCGTACCGGTCATCCTTGTGCCCAAGAAGGATGGAAGTTGGAGAATGTGCATGGATTGTCGCGCCATCAATAAAATAACACTAAAATATTCTCATCCAATCCCTCGCTTAGATGACATGTTAAATGAGTTGTGTGATGCTAAAATGTTTTCCAAAATTGACCTAGTAAGTTGTTACCATCAAATCAAGATGAATGATGGTGACCAATGGAAAACGGCTTTTAAAACTAAGTTCAAATTATATGAGTGGCTTGTGATGCCTTTCGGCCTCACTAATGCGCCTAGTACTTTCATGCGATTGATGAACCATGTTTTGAGGCCTTTCATAGGTCATTTTGTTGTGGTATACTTTGATGAAATTTTAGTCTATAACACTTCACCACAAGCACACTTAGATCATTTGCATCAAGTGTTTCTAACCCTTCGTGAGCACAAGCTATTTGTCAAACTCTCTAAGTGTGAATTTTACTTGGAAGAGGTCTATTTCCTTGGTTTTATTGTAGGATCCGAGGGACTCAAGGTAGATAGCAAAAAGGTGAGAGCCATCACTGAATGGCCCACGCACACCATTGTAGGCGAGATCCGCTCCTTCTATGGACTCGCCGGGTTCTATTGCCAATTCGTCAAGGACTTCTCAACGATTGTGACACCCCTTAATGAGCTCACTAAGAAGGAGGTGCCTTTCATGTGGAGGGAGGAGCAAGAGCTAGCCTTCAACACCCTTAAGGCTAGTCTCTCTTCTAGTCCCGTGCTCATCTTTCCTAACTTCGAGAAGACCTTTGAGGTAGAATGCGATGCGAGTGGCTTGGGAATTTGCGCCGTGTTAGTGCAAGACAAGCGACCCGTGGCCTTCTTTAGAGAGAAGTTGAAAGTGGCCCAACTCAATTACTGTACATATGACAAGGAGTTGTATGCATTGGTAAGGGCCTTGACCGTATGGGAGCACTACTTGGTGCCGAAGGAGTTTGTGGTGCATACAGACCACCTTAGTCTAAAATACTTGAAGGGGCAAGGCAAGCTCAACAAAAGACATGCCGCATGGATGGAGTTTATTGAGAGATTCTCCTACCATATCAAGTACCTCAAGGGAAAGGAAAATATGGTGGCGGATGCGCTATCACGAAGGTACACACTTCTTACATCCTTACACTCACGACTCTTAGGATTCACTCATATCACCTCTCTATATGCCAATGATGTGGACTTTCATGACATGTTCCTTGCTTGCGGTAATGGTTTATGTGAGCATTATGTATTGCATGATGAATTCCTTTTCCGCAAGGGTAAATTATGCATTCCCATGTGTAGTACTCGAGAGTTGCTTGTGAGAGAGGCACACGGGGGGGGGGGGGGGGGGGAGGGATTAATGGGTCACTTTGGTAGGGACAAGACTCTAGCCACGCTTAAAGAGCATTTTTATTGGCCCAAAATGAAAAAGTTAGTGTCTCGCATTGTTAGCACTTGCATTGCATGTAATCGGGCTAAAACTATGAGCATTGACCATGGGCGTTACATGCCTCTCCCCGTAGCTTCCCATCCTTGGTGTGATGTGTCGATGGATTTTGTGTTAGGTCTCCCGCACACTAAGCATGGTAAGGATGCCCTATTTGTTGTGGTTGGTAGGTTTTCTAAAATGGCTCACTTCATCCCATGTCATTCCACTAGTGATGCTTCGCATGTTGCTACTATATTTTTTTGTGAAATTGTGAGACTCCATGGCATGCCACGCACCATAGTAAGCGATAGGGATAGTAAGTTCCTTGCACATTTTTGGCGTGTGTTGTGGGCTAAGTTAGGAACTAAGCTCCTCTTCTCTACCTCTTACCATCCCCAAATGGATCGGCAAACCGAGGTAGTCAATAGGACGCTCGGCACTTTGTTGAGCATCATGATTAAATAAAACCCCAAAGCATGGGAGGATTGCATTCCATTCATAGAATTTGTTTACAACCGCACCATGCATTCTTCTACACATTTCTCTCCGTTTGAGCTTGTCTATGGGTTCAATCCTCTTACCCCCCATAGACCTGCTACCCATTCCTTTGACCGCATGTGCTAGCCTAGATGGAGAAGCAAAAGTGGATATGGTAAGTAAGATGCACACGGTAGCCAAGGACCACATTGAAGCCCTCAACGCCAAGCTCATCAAGAAACGAGACTTCGGGCGCCGCATCCGATCCTTCGAGGTGGGCGAGTTGGTTTGGGTCCACATGACAAAGGAACGCCAAGCGGGTAAGCTAAGCCAACACAGCGATGGACTCTTTTTCATCTTGGAGAAAATCAGTGACAACGCCTGTGTTCTTGACATTCCTTCTTCATATGGAAACACTAATCACTCCATTAATATTAATGATCTTTCACCTTTTTTTGAAGGTGATGAAAATGAAGAGCTAGGAGGGAGCGACGGTGTGGATCCGAGGATGAATCCTTACGAAGGGGGAGGGGATGATACAGTCCAAGCCCATGACCCAACCGAAGCCACACATAGACACGCCGCAAGGAGCAAGGACGTCGTGATCAGCCTTCTCATCAAGGCACTTAGGACCGAAGAAGGCAATGTGAAGGCCTCAACCTAATGGAGCCTATGTGTCCACACCAACGACTCGACTCGCAGCCTCACGCCCGAGTACGAGTCCGTGCCAAGCACCAAGGCAGCACCCGCAACTAGTGCTTCGGCATCGCTCGCACCCAGCACCTCGACCTCGTGAGCACCCAGCGCATCGACATCACACGCACCCAGCGCCTCAGCCTCGTGCACACCCAGCGCATCGACATCTCACGCACCCATCGCCTCGGCCTCGCGCACACCTAGTGCATTGGCATCGCATGCACCCAGCGCCTCGGCATCACTCGCGCCTAACACCACGGCCTCGCCAAAGCTTAGCGCCTCTACCTCGCCAAAGCTTAACGTCTCGGCCTCGCCAAAGCTCAGCGTCACGACCTCGCCAAGGCCCAGCACCTCGGCCTTGCCAAAGCCCAGTGCCAAGGCCACATCCGCAGTCGCGCCCTGTCACTCGACGAAGCACGCGACTCGTCACAAGCTCAAGGGAGCCCGCGTGTCCCATGAGTGAAGACCCTTTGTCCAAGGGTGATTTTGGTCTTTTCCCTTTGTAAATATCTTTCCTATAAATAAAAGGACTTAGCCTTCTTTTATAGTTGCTTTTGACTTGTGAGTTTTCCTCTAAAGCCTTAAGCCCATAGTCTACCCCTCCTAGAGCCGTAGCCTATCTTCTTCTTCAAGCTCACCGACGTGATCATCCTTCATTGATGATAAGGTTGGCCTTGATTTAGAAATTGTTAGTTGTTTGTAATAGGAAGGTTGCTTGTCCTTTGTTGCCAAGAGGGTTTCCTCCAAACTTCTATGTCTGAAACCCATTGTTAATATATAAAGCTCCTTCCTTTTTCCCTTTCAAATATTCCATTTCCTCTACAATAACCATCTATATATTCCGCTGCAACTCCTTTACAAAACCATCCATCTGAATGTCCATTCAAACCACCATCGCCTAAGCCAACCGTGCACGAGACTAGGTCCGACTCTATCTGAAGTGATGCCAAGGCCTCCCAAGGCACTTGGGCCTTGTCAATGTGTTCTACCAACAACCCCACCTCCACCATCTGCCCCATCAGCTTGATGCCCCCCGGGTTTTATCTTTCTTTCTTTTCTTTTTATTTTCCTTCTTTTATTTTCTTTCTTTCTATCTTCTTTCTTGCCCTTGTCTTCTCTCCAGCACACTGAGGGCAATGTGTTCGATAAGTATAGGGGAGTACTTTTGTGTACATATATGTGTGTTTTGGGCATATTTTTGATATTTTCACAAAATTTTCAATTTTTTTCTTTTTCTACATGTTTATTTTTCCAATTCCTGCATGCGCACTTGCTTGTTTCAATTTCTGCATGTGTTATTTTTCATTTTTCTTTTGTCTTTGCATCCTTGAACCAACCAATAACCCCAAATTTGTAGAACCATGTGAATACTTACTTGACCAACTCAAAGCTGCAATAATGAATGCTTTTGACACTACTGCATGTATATTTATCCACATAGATATATGATGAGTAATGTTGAAACCTAGGAGATAAGTTGCTAGAACAAGTAATGTCTTCTCTTCCCTAAACCTAAGGATGAGGATCCTGGTCCATCACACTACTGTCAGCTTTTCAATTCTGTATTTGCATGAGTGACTTTAATTCTTACATGACTGTGTGTATTGATCCCTCATCATGACCTCCTGGATTGCACGATTATCCTAATTTGGAGAAACTTCTGGTCGATTGTTGTGCTAACTCCATAATTGGACCGAACATAGCACCTTTGGTGAGGGATTCATTTTGTTTTTTGCTTTCTCCTTAAATGGGAATGTGGAAGGGAATGTGCAAAGCACAAGGGAAAAGAAAGAAAAGAAAAAGGTTGCAGGAGTTGGAGTGCTCGAATGAAAATAAAAAAATAAAAAAGGCAAGAAGGAGTAATCAAAGGCAGAAGGCCTAAATAAAAAAAGAAAGTGGTAGAAGGAATGAAAGAAGAAAGACTTGGTTGTGTTTCATACTCAATGTTTTGTTTGTGTTTCTAACTCTTGCATGATTGCTTGTGTTAATTTGCATGTGAGTCAGCAGTAGTGTATGGACTTTATAGAGGGTAGAGGATTCAGTAGTTCCAATGGTGTTATCTTTTAAATACACATCATGCTATTATGCCACTATGTGGATATTTAGACATCAATTGTGTTGACAACATTCGATTATTGCCTAATTGATTTGGACCTTGAAGTGTCTATATGGACCTAGATGAGGGGTTGGTCTTTGGTAAAAGGGGTGTATTCTGATCTTAAACATGCTTGGGGGCAAGCATCGGTTAAGTGTGGGGGATTTGATTGATTGCTTATTCTCCATATAATTGTTGTCTCTTTTAGTAATAATTGAGATAAGGATACTACTAATTTTAGTGTATTCCTTCCTTTTTTCAAGAACATACCTGCAAGAACCAAAGGAAGGAAAAGGAGCGAATACGTCAAAGAAGGAGCAAAAATAATCAATCAAGACTTGAGGACCAAATAATGGAGCGTTCCCGCCTCTTCCCTAGACCTAGGGAAGAGGTCGTACCAATTTTGACCAGAGGCTGATGTCGCACGTTCACAAGATGGGCTTTTCTGTTGGGCTTGGCTAGCCCTGTGCATTCGGTTATTCAGAAATTTTTGAATTTTTTTCGGATATCGGGTTTGCCAAAATACCCAAAATCCCTCCCGAGTCTGAATTTTTTTTGACTATCCGTACCCGAATTTCCGAAAATTAAAATTCAAAAATATCAGAATTTCCGAATTTTAATTTTAGGAAATTCGGGTCGGGTTTCCAGAAATTCGGATATACATATCCGAAATCCAAATTAAAAACCGTGTCTTAATTTTACATCCTGGAAGCAATTTTATAAGCAGAAATTGAAAGCCTCAATGGCTTCATACAAATTATACAATACATCCAGTACAAATTGAAAGCCTCAATGGCAACAAGCCAACAACAACAAATTACAATCATTAATCAAGCCAAGCAAATTACATCCTGGAAGTAATTTCATAACCTGGGAGCAAAAATTGAAAGCCTCAATGGCTTCATAGAATACCTCCAGTACAAATTGAAAGCCTCAATGGCAACAACAACAAAAAAAGAGAATTAAAATTACTGCAGCTCCAGCTTCTGCTTGTTGTGTGTGAGCCATCTCCTAGGTTACAGGAAATCAAAATTAGAAAAGAGAATTAAGACCAACAAGCAGAAGCAAAAATCAGAATTACGACCAAGCAACAAAAAAAAGCTCCAGTAGGCAACGAAAACACACTCAATTCCTAACTACTTTTTTCCTTCATGAACTTCAACTGAAACTAAGGAGCTTTAAAGTACAAGCAACTCAATGCTAAAAAATCCTAACTATCAGTCAATTAATTCAATACCATACTACTGTTATTCCACGGAAGAATTCAATCCTCATGAAAATTCTAGCAAGAATTTAAACAAGAATTTGCAGCAGAGGTGGCAGGCATGTCAATGTGTGTAACAGAAATTAATTCAAAATTCACACAACACAACACAATCACAAACAACACAATCACAATAATAGTGAATTTCTCTTCTTGTGATTTCAGGATGGACATGAACCTCATCCGCACAACACAATCACACAAGAATTAACAATCCACAGTCCACTCAATCTCACAATCACATGAAGAAAATGAAAGGCGGTGAAGAACCATAGATACATACCAGAAGTGGTGAGTCGGTGACATTCCGTGATAGAGTCGAGAGAGAGAAGAGATTGACAATTTGAGAGAGAGAACTCAGAGAGGTGATTGTGAATGAGGCCGTGAGGTGAGGGTTACTGGGTTAGGGTTTCAATTTGGTCGATGTCGAGAGAGAAGAGAGTGAGACTGTGAGAAAGAGGACTCGTGGTTTGGTGACCGTGACCGTGAGGTGAGGGTTACACCGTTACAGGTTACTGGGTTAGGGTTCCAATTTGGTCGATGTCGAGAGAGAAGAGAGTGAGACTATGAGAAAGAGAGGTAACTCGTGGTGGTGAGGCCGTTAGGGTTCGGATTTGGTCGATGTCAAGAGAGAAGAGAGTGACTGTGAGAAAGAGAGGTGACTCGTGGTGGTGACTGGTGAGGCTAGGGTTCCGATTTGGTCGATCGAGAGAGAAAAGGTTGAGACTTTATGAGTGGTTTGTGAGAGAGGAGGTGAGTCATTCGTGTGTGAGTGACTGAGGAGTAGCCCTATTTCGGAAAAAAATGGAATACTGATACATAACTATTTCGAAAAAATGGGGTATTTTCCAAAACCAATTCCGATCCTGAACCCGAAATTATTTTTTAGTATGTTATATCCGAACCCGAGTTTCCGATATCCGAAATATACCATCCGAATTTCAAAAATTTTGGGTCGGAAAATTCAAAAATTCAGGTTTTCGGAAATGTGCACACCCCTAGTCGTTCGTGTGTGAGTGACTGAGGAATAGCCCTATTTCGGGAAAAAAAAGGGAATACTGATACATAACTATTTCGAAAAAATCGTGAATTGATTTTTCCAAAACCAATTCCGATCCCGAACCTGAAATTATTTTCGAGTATGTTATATCCGAACCTGAATTTCCGATATCCGAAATATACTATCCGAATTTCAAAAATTTCGGGTCGAAAAATTCAGAAATTAGGGTTTTCGGAAATGTGCACACCCCTAGGCTTGGCGCAAAAATAAAAAGAAGTTACGTGGAAAGAAGCTACATAAGTTGGAAGTCTAATAGGATTAGAAGACTAGCTCAACAATTATTCCTATTTCTACTAGAACAATTATTCCCTTTTTAGATAATTTCTATTTTTAATTATGTTAAGTACTTTGGAACCTATTTAAGGTTGAGAACCAACAACGAGCTAAGGGTCTTGGATCCTGTTCTCGGCTAGCATACAGTGACCTATTTTGTATTTCTTCTCTTTCTGGTTTAATGTCAATTTATTCTTGTTAGGCTTAAGTTTGATCACCCTAGATTTTAATCTGGATAATTACAATTAGTTCTAATAATATTGGGGTTAAACTTGACCAGTGTTAGAAGAACGCAATAAACAACTAGTGGATTAAAAGCATAAGAGTTGTTGTTTGAAGCTAGAGGAAGAAAAGAATTATGCTTATAGGGACAAGTGAACCGATCTCTAGGCCTAGGGAAGTCTCTCATTATTTTTATCAATTGACTAGTTAAATCCTATAAGTGAACTTTAGGGTTGGTAGAAGATTAGGGACCTTAATAGACTTTAAGTTGCTTGATATAGGAGGAGAGTAGGAAGTCTAAGTGAACTTGATTTCTATAGCTTCCCTACAAACCGGTTTTAAACATGTTTGCATCAATGATCAATAACATCAAATTATGACCTTAGAAGATATTTACCGAGAAATTGCATCCTACTGAATTAAACCTCATCAATCTTTGCCTACCGACTGCTTGCTTTACTGCTTTGTCAATTTTGAGTTTAACTTATTTTGCTTCTTAACCCCACCCCACCCCCCTAATTGCTTTGTTCTATTCAGTTATAAGAAGAAAACTAAGATTAATCCTAAGGATCGAACCTCTTACCATTATTTGCAATCTTTTGTAGTTAATGTTAAGTTGTATTTATTTTTGACGGATTCGACACCCATCGGAAAGCCATTTGCCCCTCTGTAGAAAATCATCCTACCTTCTAATCTTTTTTTTCCCATTAATAATGCAAAAATAATAACCAGTTATTCTCATCATGGAAGGAAAATACTTGATCTGAAATCATGACTCAATATACAAAGTTGAATCGTTCTAGATCCATATCTTATTGGCCCACTTGATCTATGCAACACAGTAACTCCTCAACTAGAGATGTGGACCGATCTCTGCCTTCTTTGCGGGAAAATCAAGTCGGAATGTACTAGGGGCTTAGAAAATGGCAGAGAACGGTAGTGTATCAGTGAGATTTACTTACGGTAAAGGAGACGAGTAGTCAAATTTCTAGACTAAAAAAAATGGAAAAGGAAGATGTACCAAAGATACAACTATTTCTTAACTTTAGGAAAGAGAAATAAAAAATAAAAAAAAGGAAAGAAAGATACGTGACATGTCCACGATAAATAGACATGTCATTCGGGAAAGGAATTTGAAATAAATATCACTATTCTCTTGTTATTCATATTTTATAGTCACGCACCCTAAATGGGCTTGTACCTGACTTTGTAACTGATTTGTAGAAAAAAGAGAAAAAATTGGATCACTAGAATAGAGCACAGAACTAGACCGTAAGATGGGCAAGAACTTAATCAAGGAGAAATTGTATTAAAGCTCACTCATTTATCCCTCAAAAGTAAAAATCTCTCCTGATCAATTTTTATGTCATCCCCTGAGGATTAAGTAAGCATGTATTTCTTTTGTTGAATAAGGACCAATACATGTGCGGCCCCAAAAGATAAGAAAAGTGAATAAGTTTAGGTTTAATTATTATTTAATGGAACCTAGTTTATATAGACTTGGGCATGGGCTGGGCTACCCGATGGGTTGCTTGGCCTGGCTCGACATAAGTTTATACAAACTCGAGTCTGATCATATCAGACTCGAACCTGAGTTCGAGCTCGTAAAATTTAGGGTTGGCTTGGGGCCTCAATATTCAGCTCGAACCCAACCCGATTACTATCAAAAAACCCGACTTAAGTGAGAACGAATTTTGACGTGCTGTCGAGACACCTCAAAAATAATAATAAAACCTGCAGCAAATGCACAATTACACTATGTATAGTGATACAGGGTTGATCCACAAGGACTAAGGTGAACACTATCTTGTGTTGTGCAGCAAGGGCAAACAGTTCGAAACAGTAACAGGTAATGGGGGGTTTTCAAGAGTTGGGTGTTTAACAACTAAGAAAGCAATAATAGGCAGTAATAAAATGAGAAATAAATCAATAGAGAAGGGAGTCCCCAGTAGGAATCAATCTCTAGTTGCTTCTAAAGTCGGTTGGTCATTGGTGCAATGATCTTCTAGCCCTTGCTGATAGACGCGCTATAGGGACCAGGTACGTTTAGATCCCCTGCTTTCTTTCGTACGAGAAACTATTCCAAGGTACGTTTATGGAGTAGTTTGACACTTTGCTGTCCTCCAAGGTACGTTTATGGGGGCAATACTCAAAGGCCCATGAAGATGAAGGAAGACGCGTCCAGGGCGAGACACTCAGTACCTTCGAGGCTCTACCCTGGTTACTTACTTAACCCAATCAAATGAAACCAACGACCTGATGACTCGGATTGGTCGTCTACTTTACCCTGCAGCTTCGCGTTAGTTATAACCACAGTGATGACTTTAATCGCCTAGGGCAAACAGCTAGTTGATCAAGCTAGAAGTAGTCCTAGTAGAATTGACAAGAAATCATTAAATAAATAAATATCAAACAGGGATATATTAATTTCACTTCGACCTCACAGCCTTCTTAAGCAACCTTTGATGATCCTACCAAGAACAAGTAAACTTAGCCACTCATAGTAGAATTAAAATAAATAAATAAATAAATTCCGAAGTCCAGAACTTCATATATGTGTTAGGAAGTTTCCCTCCACGTTTCAGTGGGAACGCTCAAGGGAATAAGGAAAACACCTTGTTTCCTTAAAATGTGATTCGACGGACCCGCAAGCAAGCCACTTGGGCCTTTTGACCTAAACGGCGGCGCCTGCACTTCTATCCTATTTAGTAGACTTTATTTATATTATTTTAGGGTTTCAGAACTTATTTGGAAGGGTGGCTTGTTGCCAATTTCGTTTAAGTCATTATTTAGAAACTAAACTAGTTTCCATTTTTGGAATTAGGGTTTTGCGCTTCCTTAAAAAGGAGCCGCCCATGTTATTTTTAGGAGACTTGATTATTAAAATTTGAAAGCAGATTGCTTTGGATCTTTATCCACTTGTTCTTGATGAACCTTGCAACTAATTGAGTTTCGTGCATTCGATTAGCTTGTCAAGTAAAACTTGAAAGCACCTTTCATTAAGTCATCCGTTCTTTGGATTGCCAAGCATTGCAATTTGGAGATTCAAAGGTTTGACGCAAGATCCTGAAGGGATTCTGCGTGGAGTGCCAAGCATTGCGACTTGGAGATTCACGTGTCTTCTTCGAGTTATTTTCCGCATTGAAAGCCACGTCGTTGGACAACGATCTAAGGAGAGCGTTCTAGCCACTAAGGAACGCATCAGTTGGTAGCGGAGCTCAGCTGTCCCGACTTGGTAAATCTATCCCTTTTAAATTATCGTTTTCTTTGTTAGAATTGGTATTCCTTCATTCTCTTCTACACCAATTCTCTTGTGTGCTGTGTGTTAGTGTGTCTTGTGTCAACTAGTATCTTGTGTGTGTGCGATTAGTGTGCAAATCATCTCAATGATTTGTAGGTCTTTACTTTAGTCAAAAAAAAAAAACAAGTCCCCAAAGTGTCTTAGCTAATTTGTGCTTTGTGTTGTGTTGAAATATCAAAAAAAAAAAAAAAAAAAAGAGAAAACAATTTTCGTAAAAAAAAAAAAACAGAACAGAGGCAAAATTAGTACCATTCAAAAACAAAATTCAGGTACTTTCAGAATCAAATACTAGAGTGAATTTGTGGCTTATAGCGAAAAGAATCATTGGATTTGGACTTCGGAATCAAAAGTTGTGGCAAAAACAAGTTTCAAAACCCTAATCGCATGCCATTAGCGTTTTTGAGTTGTCAATTGACTCAATCTGTGTATTTTGAGCTTTTCTTTGATTCTACTACTACTGTGACTTTCTACTCTGTAGTATGCTTGAGTAATAGATTGATTCTCGCAATTGATTCGAGTATATTACCTCAAAAATTTCTTTCTACACTAGTTTTCTTTGTGTGTCTCTTTGGAAGCTTTTCTTGAAAATTCTTCGAGTCAGGTTCATCTTGGACACTTGGAGACAGATCTGGACAGTTTTCTTTGAGAGATTTTGTGAGATTAATAGAGAGACAAACACGAGCTTAAACACGTGAGGGAGTGATAGTTTTAGGCAATTTTACGCTTGCAATTTTCTTTTGTGAATTTCAGGATGTCAGGAAATTTAGAAAGGGAACCAACGGCTGTGAATGATGTAGCCAAGGCCTTGTAAGACATATCAGCTCAGCTCCAGGACATGGCAGCTTGGAGACAGCAAGTCGAGACTAGGGAACGTGAGAATCGGGCTCCACAAGCCCCCGGGGCACACTTTGTGCAACACCTAAACCCTAGGGTGGACCGAGAGGCATATGTGCCTCCACTGGGTGATGAGCAGCCTAGTGAGCATGAGGCCGAGGGTTCTGAAGATGGGTATGATGAGGCATTTCACATGGCAGGACCGAGGGGTTTTCACATGCGCCGAGGAGGTGCACATGGACGCGGCAGACGCCTTTGGTAGGCGAGACCGTAACTTTGAACAGCCGCGTCGCGAGGAGTGCGAGCGAGTTGACAATCACCTTGGGAGTGTCAAGCTCAAGGTTCCACCTTTCGAAGGAAAAGATGATCCCAAGGCATACTTGACTTGGGAGCGAAAGATGGAAGCGATTTTTAGGTGTCACACCTACACGGATGAAAAGAAAATAAGGTTAGCTTCCGTGGAGTTCTTTGGATATGCTGCCCATTGGTGGGAGCAAGTGAATGAGGATGTGAGAGGACCCGTAACTACTTGGGAGAATATGAAGTATGTGATGAAGAGGAGATTCGTTCCACCGTACTATCATAAGGACCAACTTCAGCGGTTACAAAAGCTTACCCAAGGGTCCAAAACTGTGAATGACTATCACAACGAGTTGGAAGTTCTTCTAGCTAGGGTTCATGTGATAGAGGATGAGGATTCGAAGATGTCTAGGTTCTTGAGTGGGCTGAATCCGGAGATAGCTAACGCCTTAGAGTTGTGCCAATATAGGTCTTTGGAGGAGATGCTTCACATGGCCATGAAGATTGAGAGGCAACGCAAGGCTAAGGCAGCCTACTCTAAACCGCCCACTTTTGTGTCTCGGACTTCCACTTGGAACAAGTCTACATGGTCCAAGGGGAATAAGGACAGCAAGGAAACACCCAAGGTATCTAAACCTTCTTATGGTACCAAAGGTAACTCGGCAAACCCTACTTCTTCTAAATTTCCCATTACTAGTACTAACCGTGTGCCTACAAGAGACATTGTGTGCTTTAAGTGTAGTGGCCGAGGCCATAAGCAGGCCGAATGTCCCAACAAGAGAGTTCTGATCATTAGGGATAATGGAGAGATGGACTCGGAGGATGATTGTGAGATAGTGGAGGATTCGGGAGAGGAAAGTGAGGAAGAAGAAGAGGATCCGGAAGCTAGGGTTTGTGATCCGGTTACCCTAGTAGTTCGGAGGAACTTGAGTGTGCAGCCAAGGGCCAAAACTTGTGAGGAGGAACAAAGGGAGAACTTATTCCATGCTAGGTGCCACATTGGTTCTAAGGTATGCTCTCTTATTATTGATAATGGCTCATGTACTAATTGTGCTAGTACGCTTCTTGTGCACAAATTAGGGTTACCTATGGTGAGACATCCAAAGCCGTACACTTTGCAATGGATGAATGATGGAGTCGGCCTTAAGGTGTCTAGGTAAGTGTTGGTGAGCTTTTCTATTGGGAAATATAGAGATGAGATATGGTGTGATGTTGTCCCAATACAAGCGTCACATGTGCTACTTGGCCGTCCATGGCAATTCGACCGCAACGCCATTCACGAAGGGAGAAGCAATCGGTACAAGCTTGAGAAGGAAGGAATGAAGTTCACACTTGCACCCCTTACACCTAAGCAAGTGCTTGAAGACCAGCTCTGGTTAGAGAAGTCCTATACTGAATTTGAGGCCTCACGGCTTGTAGACAAAAGAATTGATGAAAACAGCCCCCGTGAAAAAAGTGAGCACGGGTTTGAAAGAAAAGAAAAGAATGAAAACAGCCCCCATGAAAAAAGTGAGCACGGGTTAAAAAAAAAAAGAAAGAGCTTGAAAAAGAAAAGAAAGTAAACTTGTATGCGAAAGCAAAAGATTTGCGCCGAGCGCTTGTTTTACAAAAATAGTTTTGTGGCGAGAATCGCCCTTTGATTCTTCTTCGCTTTAAATCCTTTTGTTTGAGCACTACTAACCTTGATCCTTTAGCTTCTGTGCCTTCTTCTATCTTGGCTGTTTTGCAGGAGTTCAAGGATGTAACACCGGAAGAGATGCCAGCCGGTTTGCCTCCAATCCGCGGCATAGAGCACCAAATTGATTTTATGCTGGGTTTGACTATCCCAAACAGACCAGCCTATAGGAGCAACCCCAAGGAGACTAAGGAACTTCAGCGGCAGGTTGATGAGCTCCTTAGCAAGGGATATGTCTGGGAGAGCTTGTCTCCATGCGCCGTTCCAGTGCTTCTAGTGCCAAAGAAAGATGGAACTTGGCGAATGTGTGTTGACTGCCGAGCTGTCAACAAAATTACGGTAAAGTATCGTCACCCCATACCTCGCTTAGATGATATGTTAGATGAGCTTAGTGGTAGTGTAATCTTTTCTAAAATTGATCTCATGAACGGCTATCATCAAATTAGAATGAAAGAGGGTGATGAATGGAAAACGGCATTTAAAACAAAGTATGGATTGTATGAATGGTTAGTGATGCCGTTTGGACTGACTAATGCCCCAAGTACTTTCATGCGACTTATGAACCATGTTCTTAGGCGTTTCATAGGAAAATTTGTTGTTGTGTACTTTGATGACATCTTAGTTTACAGCAAGTCTTTGCATGATCATGTTTTACAGCTTAAGGAAATTTTTCTAACCTTGCGTGAAGAGAAGCTTTATGCTAAACTCTCCAAGTGCTCTTTTGCTTTAGAACAGGTTGAGTTTTTAGGATTTCTCGTGGGCAAGGACGGTGTGAAGGTGGATGAAGCGAAGGTGCAAGCGATCAAGGAGTGGCCTACGCCGAAAACAGCAAGCGGCATCCGCTCCTTTCACGGCTTAGCTTCCTTTTATCGACATTTCATTCATGATTTTAGTACTCTTGCTGCCCCACTTAATGACCTAACCAAGAAACATGTTGATTTCAGGTGGGAGGAACCTCAAGAGGCCGCATTCCAAGCATTGAGAAAGAGAAAAGCGCAAATTAACACCAGTGTTAGCCCTTCCCGACTTTGGCAAACCATTTGAGTTGGAGTGCGACGCGAGTGGAATCGGTATAGGTGCTGTTTTGATGCAAGAGAAGAAGCCAATAGCCTTCTTTAGTGAGAAGCTCAAGGATGCCCAGTTGCGTTATCTGACGTATGACAAAGAGCTCTATGCACTAGTTAGGGCTTTCGAGGTTTGGCAACACTACTTGATGCCGAGGGAATTTGTGGTGCACACCGACCACTTGAGCCTCAAATACCTAAAGGGACAAGGGAAGTTGAATAGGAGACATCCCGTGTGGCTGGAGTTCTTGGAAGCTTTCCCTTATCACATCAAGTACAAGGAAGGAAAAGACAATGTTGTGGCCAACGCATTGTCTAGGAGGTATGCCTTGATCTCTTCGTTAAGTGTCAAATTTTTAGGGTTTTCTCAAATAATTCCACTCTACCCTACTGATTTGGATTTTGGTGAGATCTATAAGACTTGTGATTCCATGGCTGATGTAAAATTTTATACGCATGAAAACTATCTGTTTCGACGCAAGCGCCTTTGCATTCCTAAGTGTTCTTTGCGTGAATTACTTATGCATGAATCACATAGTGGTGGATTGATGGGCCACTTTGGCATTAATAAAACCTATGACATGCTGAAATCACACTTTTATTGGCCTAAGATGAGACGTGATGTTGTGCGTGTGATTGCTAGATGTGTAACTTGCCATAGGGTAAAATCTCGATTAGCTAGTCATGGTGAATTTATGCCACTGCCCGTACCTTCCCAACCTTGGACCGATCTATCCATGGACTTCATTGTAGGTTTACCTAAATCTTGGGATGGTAAGGATGGTATATTTGTCGTTGTGGATCGATTTTCCAAAATGGCGCACTTTTTGCCTTGTAAAAATACTAGTGATGCGTCTCAGGTTGCTAATATATTCTTTAGAGAGGTAGTCCGCCTCCATGGTATGCCTATTAGTATTTTTAGTGACCGTGATGGAAGATTTTTGAGCCACTTTTGGCGAGTGTTGTGGAGTCGCCTTGGAACTAAATTGCTGTATTCAACTTCTTGTCACCCTCAAACCGACGGCCAAACTGAGGTAGTTAACCATACTGTAGGGTCTCTTTTATGCTCTTTAGTTACCAAGCATGTTTCTAAATGGACTGATCATTTGCTTTTCATGGAGTTTGCTTATAATCGTTCAATCCATTCTACTACAAATTGTTCACCTTTTGAAGTAGTTTATGGCTTTAATCCGCTAACTCCCATGGATTTGACCCCTTTGCCTTTTAGTGATGTTTCTAACTTAGATGGACAGTAGCGGGCAGAACACATCAAGAAGATACATGAGAAGGCTAAGGCAAACATTGAGCGCATGAATGAGCACCTAGTGCGCAAGCGCAACGAAGGCCGTAAGACCGTGTCCTTCCAAGTTGGCAATTGGGTGTGGCTACACCTCAGACGTGAAAGGTTCCCAGAAAGGAGACGTGGAAAATTAGCCCCACGAGGCGATGGTCCTTTTCAGATTGTTGAGAAGATCAACAACAATGCTTACCGCCTCGACCTTCCAAGTGAGTATGGTTCGATTCATGGAACTTTTAATATTTCTGACTTAAGGTTGTTTGCTACAGATGATGAGGATGTTGCTGATCTGGATTTGAGGACGAATCCTTCTCAAGATGGAGGGGATGATACGATCCCTAGAGGCGCCAGCCCTACCACGGGCCCGATCACCCGCTCAAGGTCCCGAGCCAACCCTAGTACCGCAGCCGCAAGCCTTCCATTGCCGCCCACGGGCCCGATCACCCGTTCAAGGGCCCGAACCTTGTAGACGAGACTCAGCAGCCTTATCCACATGGAACTGAAGGCAGAGACAGCCTCAAAGGAAGCCAGCCAGCGCACGCCCCAGCCGCGCCTTGTGACCTTGGTCCGCACCACGGATGGGTCACACTTAGCCACTTCGGACCTTTAGGTGCATCAGCGCCCTTCTTCTATTTTTGACCAGGACATGTTTATTTATAATACAAGAGAGGAGTCCAGGCCAAGAATCAGGAGAAACGCTCGAAGGATTTGGGACAGGCCCAAATCACAAGCCCTCATTGGACAGCGAAAGCCACTGCCGAGCCTTTTGACGATTGGAGCATATTTCCTCGCACAATATTCAGCCCACCACTTCATATATGTGTTAGTAAGTTTCCCTCCAACTTTAAGTGGGAACGCTCGAGGGAATAAGGAAAACGCATTGTTTCCTTAAAATGTGATTCGGCGGACCCGCAAGCAAAGCCACTTGGGCCTTTTGACCTAAACGGCGGCGCCTGCACTTCTATCCTATTTAGTAGACTTTATTTATATTATTTTAGGGTTTCAGGACTTATTTGGAAGGGTGGCTTGTTGCCAATTTTGTTTAAGTCATTATTTAGAAACTAAACTAGTTTCCATTTTTGGAATTAGGGTTTTGCGCTTCCTTAAAAAGGAGCCGCACATGTTATTTTCAGGAGACTTGATTATTAAAATTTGAAAGCAGATTGCTTTGGATCTTTATCCACTTGTTCTTGATGAACCTTGCAACTAATTGAGTTTCGTACATTCGATTAGCTTGTCAAGTAAAACTTGAAAGCACCTTTCATTGAGTCATCCGTTCTTTGGATTGCCAAGCATTGCGATTTGGAGATTCAAAGGTTGGACGCAAGATCCTCAAGGGATTCTGCGTGGAGTGCAAGCATTACGACTTGGAGATTCACGTGTCTTCTTCAAGTTATTTTCCGCATTGAAAGCCACGTCGTCGGACAACGATCTAAGGAGAGCGTTCTAGCCACTAAGGAACGCATCATCAGGCCCTGCATCGTTTGAAAGCATAGTGTAAAAGAGATCTTCCTAGCATGGCGACATTGGTTGCCCCTGCTGATTTGGGTTTCGTAGATAGCATCTCCGATTGCTTCACATCGTTGGAATGAATAGAGGCTTCCTTCGCATTTTCTCAATAGCTGGGATATCTCGCCTCTCCGACCGCCCTATAAATATCAAGTGAAAGTGTAGCCGGAAAAGCGAATGAGCAAATATGGAGGCCTCGGGATTGCACATCACCTATGTATCCTCACTTGTACTTACTCTTTTCTGTGTTTTTCATTTTTTTCAGGTTCACGATAGCTCCTCAGAAGTACGCTACTCCGCACAGGCTCCTTGTAACTAGACTTCAAAAATGAAAAATGACTAAACAGGCTAAGGCCGATGAAGTGCTCTTGGCTTGAATTGCAGAGTTAGAGGAGCAAGTTAGGGTTACTACAGAAAGTGTCGCCAGGGCCGAAAAGGAAACAGATGAAGCTACCACCGAACTACCACCGAGTTTTTATCCCACTCTAACAGGAGGACCTCCCTCTTCGCTCACCGTCGCAGGACCTTCAGTACCCCCGCCACTTTCTAGTCCTGAGGGCCAGTGGACATGGATTAGTCCCTTCACTGTACCCACCACAGCAAATCCTATGGTTAATGCGGGTGAAGAGATTGCCACGTCACTTCAGCGCCTTTCAACCAACCCTGTCGTGGACTCCAGCAAGAGCCAGGCCCACCTAGAGACCTCGTATCTCCCTCCCCTTCTTCCGAGCACAGTTCCCGGACCTGTGGGAATTCAGCCTCTTGCTTTCAACCCAGCGCAACCTCAGTTCTCGTCAGAACCGCTGCTACCCTTCAGTCCTAACCCCGTTATGGCCGAGAAACCAAAAAGTGACAGGCTAAATCTGCTCGAAGAAAGACTCCGAGCGATCGAAGGGGCTGATCCCTTTGACCCTACTGGCCCCGCCGATATGTGTATGGTCCCCGGGATCGTTATACCACCAAAGTACAAGATCCCCGACTTTGAAAAGTACACTGGGGTAGAGTGCCCAAAGACCCACCTCAGAGCATACTACAATAAGATGGCAGAGATGATCCACAACGAGCCGTTATTGATTCATCTATTCCGAGAAAGCTTGACCAAGCACACCCTAACTTGGTATATGGGTCTAGACAGAGCCAAGATCAGGACATGGAGAGACCTGTCCGATGCCTTCTACAGATAATATAAATTCAACATGGAGGTAGTGCCCGACCGCGCTGACCTGCAAAATCTGGAAAAGAAAGTCGGCGAGTCCGTGAAGACCTATGCTCAGAGATGGAGAGAGTTGGCTTCTAGAATCTCTCCACCTTTAAGCGACAAGGAACTCTTGTCGATTTTCTTGCACACCTTCAAAGCTCCCTACTACACCTACCTGATCACGAACCCTTCAAACAGCTTCTCCGACATGGTCCTAATTGCCGAAAGAGTCGAGTAAGGGATTAAGTCTGGACGAATCATACCTCCGGCGCCAGAGTCTGCACCAAAGAAAGCATCCATCGTAAAAAGAGATGTTGGATTTGTGGCTCTCTAAGCTAATCACGGGCAACCGTTTCCACCACCTCCGCCTTATTTATTGCCACCGCCCTACCCTTCGCCATCACTATATCAACCCACCTACTTTCCTTTCACCTCGCCACTCGTTGCTAATAGCGCACCTCAAAATCCTACACATTTCTCACCGCCTCCAGTACAAACATCACACCCCATGCAACCCAAGCCATATAACCCACCAAAGGACCCAAATAACCAAAACACGTCAAACAATCGGTGGAACCGAGAGCCTTTGCCTCCTCTCCCTCTTCCTGCGGGAGAAATCTATAAGCATCTCTTGGCAGCCGGACAGATCGTACCGGTTCCAGCTCAGCCTCAAATGCCTCCTTACCCGAAATGGTATGATCTCAACGCAAGATGCGAGTATCACGCTAGAGCCTCGGGTCACACTTTGGAAAATTGCTTCGCATTCAAAGCAAAAGTCCATCACTTGATCAAAAGTGGATGGGTATCTTTCGAAGGGTTAGCAAAAGGACCCAACACATCCACCAACCCTATCCCCAATCATTCCCAAGGAAAGGGAGGGG
The DNA here is from genome assembly GCA_963691705.1 of Viola odorata. Classification (NCBI taxonomy): domain Eukaryota; kingdom Viridiplantae; phylum Streptophyta; class Magnoliopsida; order Malpighiales; family Violaceae; genus Viola; species Viola odorata. The sequence goes on from OY829546.1 coordinate 33,202,081, forward strand.
TGAACGCCATCTCAGCAGGAGAAAGCAACGACCTCCTTTCTTCAGCATCAAGCTGGCCCCAGGAACAACTTTTCCTGGCCTTAGCTCGAGGAGAATATATGCCATACTCGGAGAGCAATCCAAGTCACTGCATGTACTGCAAGAGAAGCGACGGTCATGAGATCCAAGGTTGCGAGTTGTTCGCAGGAAAGGTGAGACAACTCTCGAGTCTTGGAGTAATACAAACCCAGAAAGTGACCCACGGGAAGGGATCTATTAACGCCATCGGAGAAGGATTTCCTATCCCGCCTAACTCCAAAGGAACCCACTCCAAATCATCCAAAAGAAAAGATCGACTTCGTCGTGCAAACGGTTCTCCGCGCACCGCAACGAGGGCGACCGCGAGATTGACACTTTGGGCCAGCCTTTCGAGAAATTCGATTACCTTGTCAGGTATTCGACACCACCCTCCCATTCTAGCACAGCGCCATTACTATCCTCTTGGGAATCTTCGGACTCCGAATCATACCCTTCACCGACGTGGTCACTCCCTCAGTTTCCTTTGAAGGAGATCTACGCAAGCCTCCTAGCAGATGGGCAGATTACACCATCCCCACTCTCGCCTCAATCAATTCCTTAGCCTAGCTGGTATGATCCAAAGGTTAGCTGCGAATAGGAACCCGAGGACACTCCCTAGAAGACTGTTATGCCTTTAGAGAAAAGGTCGATCATCTAACCAAACAAGGACAAATCTCTTCTGAAGGTTTAGCAAAGGGTCCTGATGTGACAACCAGTCCTCTGCCACACCATAATCCTGGGGTGAACGGTATTCTTTCCAGAGGAATCAACGATTCTCACCTTTCAGTGGAGGAAGTACCCAATGAAGAACTGTTCTTCGCATTAGCCAACAATGCATATCTACCATTCCCGGGGAATAATCAGGCCTAATGCCTATTCTGCCAAGGGGAAAGCAAGCACAAAATCCAGGATTGTAGACTTTTTCGGCAGAAAGTCAAGCAACTCACAACATTCGGGATCATTCAGACCGAAGGGAAAACCCGATGAGCAATCAATGCCATCGAGGATAATTCTCCAGCACCGTATTCCTTCGAATATGTGGCCCAAACAGGGGATGCAGCCACGACCCCACGCAAAGTAGTGTTCACATTAGCTGTGACTACTCCTAGCCGAGACTTACACGCGGTCCCATTCAACTATACACGGTGGTCACCACCCCTCTGCAGTCACACCAACAGGACTCGTTATTGGCGAAGCCTCTCATATCGGGGGCATGACCCACACCGGAAGATGTTACATCTCGGAGGAAGTAGAAAAGCAACGACAGGCCGAAGGGAAAAATCCTGTGATCCACGAAGAGACGGTAGAAGAGACGCAAGGTTTGAGCAAACCTGTAACCGAGGACGAGACAACCGAGTTCCTCAAGATCATGATACAGAGCGAGTTCAGCATCATCGAACAACTAAAGAAAACCCTGGCTCGCATCTCCATCATGGAGCTGATCCTTACTTCAGAGCCTCATCGCCAAGCTCTCTTAAAAGTCTTGAAGCAAGCCTTCGTGACTAAGGATATCACCACAGAAGGCAGAAGAAGCCTTGATCTTGGCCAACCATGCATCCGTGCCTTACCTCGAAATTGCTGAAACCTTGGAGAGCTCCTTTCAAGCCTTCGAAATTGTCAACGCGGATTGGATCGAGGGAGGATCCCCCATTTTCGAAGCCTCAAAATCTGAAATGACCGAAGCAACCACTAAGTTTATACCATAGGGAAATTTCCAACTGGGAAAATGGCTCGACGCCAAGTTACAAGGGTCAAAAGGCCAGGATGGCTAAGCTATTTTGACGTTTTGCGCCAGAGGGCAAGATGCCAATCCCCCATATCAGAACCACGTTCCCCTTCACATCCAAAACCATCAATGGAAGTCCAATCAGGGTATCAGACCTCCGTATCTGCACTCTGGGAGAAGAAGAATCGTCGCCTGGTTCAGTCATTTTCGTAAAGAAGTCAGGGGAGTCTGTGCGCAACTGGACCATCACCATGCTTCCGGATGTCTCTCCGTAATTACTCCTTTTAGAAAAATATATGTTTGCACATTTTCTTACGAAAACATTTTTGTAGGAACTCACGTTCCCCTTTTGTTAAAAATCAAATATATATGCAATTTTCATTTTACGCATCTCTTCTTTTCGCATTTTTAATTTCAGGATGAATGTTAGTTCGGATTGTCATGATAAAACCTATGTCTTTACGGGCGAGGAAATCGTCATTACAACCGAAGACAAGGCCAAAATCTCCGGCGAATTGGCCCGTTTATTGGAAAGTTCAGAAAAGGAAATAACCCCTCATCGGGAGGAATTGGACAGAGTGAATTTGGGGGCAAGCAACGAGAATCAGAAGCTGGTTAAGATCGAAACTACCCTAGATACGACTCAGAGAGAAAGGTTGATTTCTCTCCTCAAAGACTTCTCCGACGTATTCGCATGGTCATACGCCGACATGCCAAGTCTTGATCCTGGGATAGTGGAGCATCGTATCCCGTTAAAGCCTGAGTTTAAGGCTGTCAAACAAAAACTTCGGAGGATGCATCCAGACATCCTTCTGAAAATCAAAGAAGAAGTTACTAAGCAGCTAGATGCGGGTTTCTTGAGAGTGGCCGAGTACCCAGAATGGATCGCCAATATAGTACCAGTGCCTAAAAAGGATGGGAAAGTTCGCATGTGCGTGAACTTTCGGGATCTCAATCGAGCTAGCCTTAAAGACGACTTCCCTCTTCCCCATATCGACATCTTAGTGGATAGTGCCGCCAGAAATGACATGTTCTCCTTCATGGATGGATTTTTGGGGTACAACCAGATCAAGATGGCACCCGAGGATAGTGAAAAGATGACCTTCATCACGCCCTGGGGAACCTTCTGCTACAAAGTGATGCCCTTCGGATTAAAGAACGCAAGAGCCACCTACCAACGCGCTACCGTCACCCGTTTCCATGACATGATGCATAAAGAATTGGAAATATATGTCGACGACATGATAGCCAAATCTCGCGACACGCAAGATCATGTAGACATCCTGAAGAAGGTATTCGAAAGGTTGAGGCAATTTCAGCTACGGCTAAACCCAGCTAAGTGCACCTTTGGAGTGACCTCTGGAAAGTTGTTAGGATTCATCGTCAGCAACAAAGGCATAGAAGTGGATCCTGATAAGATAAAAGCAATCCGAGAGCTACCGGCTCCTAGTACCGAAACAGAAGTATGAAGCTTCTTAGGATACATCAACTACATCGCTCGCTTTATCAGCTAGTTAACACTTACTTGCGAGTCGATGTTTAAAATGCTAAGGAAACACGGAGAAGCAGAATGGGACGAAGACTGCCAGAAAGCCTTCGAGAAAATCAAGACATATCTGCAAAGCCCACCGGTACTAGTTCTCCCTACGCCAGGACGTCCCTTGCTCATGTACATGACAGTCACGGCTAGTGTCATGGGCTGCGTTTTGGGACAGCACGAAGAGTCCGGAAGGCGTGAACAAGCCATCTACTACCTCAGCAAAAAATTCAACGAATGTGAGATGCGTTACTCCATGTTGGAACGAACTTGTTGCGCCCTAGCATGGTGCACCCGAAGGCTCCGGCAGTACATGTTGTATTACACAACATGGCTAATCTCTCGCATGGATCCACTGAAGTATATCTTCAAGAAGCCATACCTATCAAGTCACATTTATAGATGGCAAGTCTTATTAGTTGAGCACGAGATCATATATGTAACACGGAAGGCGGTTAAGGTAAGCGCCCTCGCCGATCACTTGGCCGATCATGCCTCGAACGAGTATGAGTCATTGAGCTTTGACTTCCTAGATGAAGACATCATATTGGTCGACGATGAGATCACAGAAGATCTCCGAGAAGATGATTGGTGGACCATGATCTTCGACGGTGCGATGAACCTCTCAGGCAAGGGAGTAGGAGCCGTGGTCATAGTCCAGATGGTCATCAATTCCCTATAGCATGCAAGTTGAATTTCCCATGCACCAACAATATAGCCGAGTATGAGGCATGCATCAGCGGTCTGACGGCAGCAATCGACCTAAAAGTAAAGAAGCTCCAAATCTTCGATGATTCAGCACTCGTCATCTACCAAGCCCAAGATATATGGCAGACACGGGATTCTAAGCTCATCCCTTATCAAAGGTTACTCACCCAACTCACGCGGGAATTCAAGGAAACCAAGTTCGACCGAGTCGATAGAGAAAAGAACCGCTTCGCGGACGCATTAGCCACGTTGGCATCAATGTTCAAGTTAGAGTGCGGAGTAATGCTTCAGCCATTGAGGGTGGAGGTAAAGGAAACTACGGCATGCTGTGTCGCCTTGGAAGAAGAACCCGATGGGAAGCCTTGGTTACACGACTTAGTACAATTCATCAGAAATTGAGAGTACCCACCGGGGGCAAGCTGGGTTAGCAAAAAGACCCTCCAGCGCTTAGCGCTAGACTTCTACCTTGATGGCGAAGTTCTATATAAAAGGAGAGCTAATGGAGCTTTGCTTCGTTGCGTCACCATGGCCGAGGCAAAAAGAATCATAACGGAGATCCACGAAGGGGTTTGTTCCACAGACGCAAGTGGGCACATGATGGCAAGACAGATAATGAGGCAAGGTTATTTTTGGCTCACCATCGAACGAGATTGCATCGACTATTTCTGGAAGTGTCACAAATGTCAAATTTACGCGGACCATCTCCATGTCCCTCCAGCCTCTCTTTTCAGCATGATGTCACCTTGGCCTTTTGCGATGTGGGGAATCAACATCATCGGCCAAATTCATCCAGCAGCCTCTAATGGCCATCGCTTCATCCTCGTAGCAATTGACTACTTCACCAAGTGGGTAGAGGTCGCCCCTTACTCTAACATCACTCAGAAAATGACCATGCGATTCGTCGAGAGGAACATCATTTGCCGTCATGGGTCCTAGAAACCATCATCACGGACAACGGCACCAATCTCAATGGAAAAATGATCGACGGTCTTTGCCAACGTTGGAAGGTGAAGCATCGAAACTCGTCACCATATCGTCCAAAAATGAATGGCGCAGTCGAAGCAGCAAACAAAAACCTGAAGAGGATTATCCAAAAGATGGTAATCACTCACAAAGATTGGCATGACATACTTCCCTTCGCACTGCATGCTTACCGGATAGCATCCCGTACGTCTACAGGGGCAACTCCCTACTCATTAGTTTATGGCATGGAAGCCGTAATTCCCCTTGAGGTAGAAATCCCTTCTCTCAGAATCCTGGCAGAGTCCGAGGTAGAAGAATCGGATTGGGCAAGAGTGAGGTATGAGCAGCTGAACCTCCTTCCCGAAAAGCGCTTGGGCACTATTTTCCATGCACAATTATATCAGCAAAGAATGGCCAACGCTTATAACAAGAAAGTGCGACCTCGCAAGTTCAAGACTGGGATTTATTGTTGAAGAAAATTCTCCCTCATCAGGAGGCTAGTCAAGGAAAGTGGGCCCCAAGGTACGAGGGCCCTTATCTAGTTAAAAGTGCATTCTTGGGAGGTGCCCTGATGCTAACCAACATAGACGGAGATGATCTTCCAAGACCGGTAAATACCAGGGCAGTCAAGATATACTTCGCCTAAAGTGTCGCGAACCATGCATCTGGCCGAGCCAAAGACATAGGGTTTTATCATGACAATATCACTCGAATGTTTATCCTGAAATTAATAAAATGAGTTTTTTTTTCAGGAGATGCTTTTTGTTTTAAAACTTTTTGTTCCCTTTTTCTTAAATTCGTGAGATGACAAAAGGAAGCATGGCTTCGTTGGCTCCCAAGGAGTAGTTCGAGACATAAGGCACGACACTTAGACTAACGCCACTAATCAATCTTAAGGTTTTGCAGGGACATATTGTCTCATCTCGTCATCACGATAGGACCAGGGAGTTCCCCCTCTCGTAGCAGCTCCTGAATTGCCACAACAGGCCGTCTTCAAAAGTGAATCAAGAAATATTTTAAAAACTCGTCACCATCTAAATTAAAAATTCTCTTTCCTCGCAGTACTACCAGCATGGCCCGCAACCGGTCTCAAAGGTCTAGATGCATCAAAAGGGGGACCACCCCCACAAAGCTATTATCCGATCATCTAGAGGATTGTCGGAGCTTGCGACACTCCTTAAGAGCTTAAAGACTATCCACCATCAGGATTCCGCAGCAATACTATTATCCAGTTCAAGCAAGGACTGAATTAAAGACTAAAGTCACAAAGCCCATCCTACGCCGGCCGAGCTGTCGGAACGCTAGCAACATCGGCTCCCATCTCCGTTCACCTATTCGGAGGAGCTCATCACCAAAACACCATGGTCGCCCGGCGCACCTTTACAGGCAGAACTCCTAGAGAAAAAGCACGACGAAAAGTTGTCCTCCTAAGACCACAATCAACATACTTAATGCGGTCTTGTTCAAGAAGTTTCTCAATGTCCGCACCATGATCAACACGGTGAAGATCAATCCTTTAATTGAGGGACAGTCGGACTGCCAACATCACCCGCGCCAAGGCAGAAATTGCGGCAAACCATCTAGAGCAAAGCTATCATCAACCAACATCTCACACAAGTCACACTGCAATGACCCACGGATGACCCGTCCCAAAAGGGAGAGCTTAAAACTTATCAATCACATTACTTTTGCTAAAAATTGTCTTGCATTTACTCCTCATTTGTTCTCGCCATATCTTTTTCAGGGACTGGGTCGCCCCCATTTGTTGCCTGCATAAGAACTGTAAGCATACGCCCTTGCATCCCCGCTGCACATTTTGGGGACAGAGGATTTTCCCCTTTATCCCCGAGCAATCACGAAGCCAATCAGCGTTCGTCCAACAAGGGCCAACAAGCAAATGAACAAAATGCGGATCTCGTCCTCACTCCGACTTGGATCGGCGGTTCCCGCGAAGCAGCTGAAAAAGAAACCAATCAAAGCAAAGCATTCTTGAACGTGGGACCACACCGCAGGCACCCTCGAAAAACTAGGCTAAGGAAAGGGAGAATCCCTGAACTTATGTCATTTTTGTCTTTAAATCAATCTCTCTCTTCTACTCCGTTGTTCCCTCTTTATTTCGCAAAGACACGAATCATCTCATTGTCATCCACGTAAGACTCGTGGAAGACGCCATTGCAGCCCCGTTGCACACTTCAGGGGAGTTCATCTTTCTCCCCCTTTCATTAAACTTATTTCCTGTGCGTTGTTAGCTTTAATTTACATATGGTTGTCTGGCCCACTAGGGGCAACCCTTTAGGCTCTTGTTGAACTCTTGCAAATAGGTCAACCCCCACGTCCTAGCTTTAAACTATCAATCAATCAAAAATCAAAGTCAATCAAAATCCCTTTTTAGCCCGGCTAAAGTAGAAAGTCATACTACTCTCATAGCATATTCATGCATTGCATAGGTCGGGGATGTCCAATCCCTCTGTTAAATAAAGCATCCATCAAAATTACATATCATGCATGATCTTACTTGCTTGCTCTTATATCCACAATTTGCTCCGACGTAAGTAGTCACAGACAAATCCCGGTAAGCATTTTTGAGCCATCGCGTCTTATCCTTCATGAGTGTAAGTGCCTAACTAGGTACTAGTTGAATTTGCATAATATCCAGGGTACATGTGCAATTAGACATGGGATAGCAATAAAATGACGTGGGACTTTTATGATCTTCTCCATTTTTTTCATTTTCTTCCTTCTTTCCACCACAAATGCCATCACTCCTACCAAAACCTTCACTATCACTCATACCCCGGGAGCCAAGGAGCAGTCTCAGCTAAGATTGCCAACCGGAAGTAAAAGCACGCCAAGTTCAAGTACACGACGAAGGAGACAGAAAAGCTCACCGAAAGATAGCTAGGGACTATCACCGAAGGAAGACCAAAAACCCAAACATGAAGGTCGAAGCCTTAAGCCAGAATGAGAAGAGATTAAGACAAAGGCTGCCCTTGCTCTGCTCTGATGCATTTCAAATCAAAAAGGGGGGGAATAGAGAAAAAAAAAGAAAAAAAAAAGGAAAAAGGGAAAAAAGAAAAGAGAGAAATGCTCAGAGACATTCGAAGAATAAAAACAATCGAAGAACCGAAGCAAGCACAGCCCGGGGACAACTAAACTTGAGAAAGCTCGAAGAAAACATTCCCCAGTAAAGACTAGAGAAAAAAGGCCCAAGGCCAACTCGAGAAATCTCAAAGCAAGCATCCCAAGTGAGAACTCGAGTAGAAAACGGCACAAGGCCAACTCAAGTAGTAAGTCGCAAAAAGAATAGCGACAACACTCCCCAGTGAAGACTCGAGAAGTAGTAGATCTCGAGGAAAGCATCCCCCAAGTGAGAACTCGAGAACAAAAGGGCCCAAGGCCAACTCAAGTAGTAAGTCACAAAAAGAACAGCGACAACACTCCCCAGTGAAGACTCGAGAAGAGAAAGGGCCCAGAGCCAACTCAAGGAATCTCGAAGAAAATATTCTCCAGCAAAGAATCGAGAAAAAGGGCCCCTGGCCGACCGAAACGCAACCACGGCAAGGATCCAAGAGCTCATGCACCCTGTCAAGAAAGCATCCCCAGCAAAAAGCGAAGGAACTCGCGCACCTCGCCCTCATCAGGGCCAATCGACAAAGCATCATTCATCAAAAACCTTCCAACTCATCAGAAAAGCACATCTTTACCAAAACAAGCTCATTTCCGGACATTTTATGTCCTATCATTATTTTCTGTAAAAGTCCCATCGATTATTAGAATGCTCATGCATGTGCATCTTCATTTGAAGTCTATTCACTCGGATTGACATTGCGAATTGAAAATTATGTATCATGTTAGTTGCATCTTTATGAGCGTAAAGCACTTAGCCTTGTTTCAGAGCGTGAGTACAAACACTAATATCAAGTGAGGATTGCTTACGGTTGCAGATCGTGGGAAAGTCTTGTCCTTGGGGTCGTTACCTCCTAAACAGGATGCAGATGCATTCTTGGTTCGTATCAAGGTCGATGGTAACAAAAGCATTTCTCCCCTCCCAGAGTGATCATTTGCATTTTTCTCCTCGTAGAGTGACATCATATATTTCCTCCTCCCAGAGTGATAGCATCTACGTTTCGTCCTCCTAAAGTGACGATTGGTTTATTTCTGCACCTCGAGTCTTCTCTTACGGGATTAACATCATTTAAATTTCCGCATCTTTATATTTCCTCCTCCTAGAGTGACAACTTTATATTTCCTCCTCCTAGAGTGACAGCTTTATATTTCCTCCTCCTAGAGTGACAGCATGTTTTTTTCTCCTCCCAAAGTGACATCATTTACATAATTCTACATTTCTGCATAATTATTAGCTCCTCCTAGAGTGACAGCACGTATTTCCTCCTCCTAGAGTGACAACATGCATTTTTCTCCTCCCATAGTGACATCATTTACATAATTCTACATTTCTGCATGATTATTAGCTCTTCCTAGAGTGACAGCACGTATTTCCTCCTCCTAGAGTGACATCATGCATTTCCTCCTCCTAGAGTGACATCATTTGCATTTTCCTCCCCCTAGAGTGACATCATTAGGATAAATCATTCGTATTTCTGCGAATCCCGCATTATCCTCCTGAAACAACGTCAGTCACATGTCAAGCGATTATCCCCCCAGTGGAGTCGTCATTTACATTTGTGTAAAATTACCTTTCATTCCTGTCAAAGTAATCGTCATTTACATTTTCTGCAACTTATGTTTCTCTCGATATCCGAATAGATCTAAGTTTACATCTTTGCAGGACGTCCGATCAAAACCTTTCTCCTCCCAGAGTGACATCCACAACAGTATCTCCTCCCAGAGTGACATCAACAAACCTATCTCCTCCCAGAGTGACATCAACCAAATACCTCCTCCCAGAGTGACATCAACAGATTGCCTCCTCCCAGAGTGACAGCCTCAATTTCCTCATCACCGAATAACACCATAAAAATATACCTCCTCCCAGAGTGACATCAACTTACCTCCTCCCAGAGTGACACCAAAAAATATATCCTCCTAGAGTGACATCAATCAACTACCTCCTCCCAGAGTGACATAAAAAATATACCTCCTCCCAGAGTGACAACAAAAAATATACCTCCTCCCAGAGTGACATCGACCAACTATCTCCTACCAGAGTGACATCAACAAGCATATCACCTCCCAGAGTGACATCAATAAATAACATCGATAAATTATCTCCTCCCAGAGTGATTGCAACGAATCTACCTCCTCCCAGAGTGACATCCACAACAATATCTCCTCCCAGAGTGACATCAAAAATATACCCCCTCCTAGAGTGACATCAACGAACAACATCGATAAACTACCTCCTTCTAGAGTGACAGCAGCAACATACCTCCTCCCAGAGCGACATCATCACTGTAAGCTTGAGGTAAGACCTGCGATGTCGCCAAATTTTGGATATGTAGGGGCAACCGTCTTTACTTCTTATCAAATACTTCGATAAGACAGTAAAGAGGGGGCAACTGTTGATACCTGAATTTTGACGCCATTTTTAATTGATTTTAGCATTTCTGTTATTTACTTAATTTACTGTCATTTTTAGTTAATTTGCTATCGTTAGCATTTTTAAAATTTTCATCGCGTTTTATCATCGTTAGCGTTCGAAATAGCATTTTTAATTTTTCGTCACGTATTTTCATTATTATTATCATTATTATTTTTAGCCTTAAAAATTACATTTTTAACTATCCGGTAGTCATTTGCTAGTTTTTTCTTCGTTTTAGGTCATCTCATGATTTTTAGGATTTTTAGTATTTTAGCGCATTTTTAGTATTTTTATTTTTTATTATTATTTTAGTTCGAGCTTTTATTGGACCCGAGTAAGTTTGCTCAGACAATAGCTTCAATTTGAAATGTTTTCCATCAACAAGTTGCTAGCTTTTTTCCGTTCACAACGGTCTACAGCGTTTCGTGTAATTTTCGGCGTAACGTCATTATTTTTCCGTCCGAACGTTTCACATTTTTGAACGAGAAAATAAACACATTAAACGAAAAATTCTCATCATTCGCTGTAGACGGTTAAACCCGTCGTATTTTTCTCTACTCGCCATTTAAATAAGGTAAAAGGTAATTTGATCACAACCGTTCATCTGGTCAACCAAGAAAAGTCAACCAGATCAATGGTTGACTAATTAAGAGCCATGGTGCGCATGCACCATGGACGTGAGCCAACAGTGGAGCAGGCCACCGAGCAGCCTGCTCCCGACGTCCTGTCCCTTCGGCCGGTCACTTCCCAGCCGTAGACCTGCCACCACGACAACCCTAGCTCCGCCAGCTCGACGTCCGGCCTAGCCACGCGCAGCACCGCGTCCTTCACCCATGCGATCGATTGGCTATAAATACAAGCCTCCCTCCTTCATTCAAACGGCACCAACTTTGCAAGAAAACCTTGCTTCTTCCCTCTCTTGATTGATAGCTCATTTAGTGCATCGATCGTCCAGTTCAAAGCTTTTGGCAGTAAGTTTTTTTTCAAGCTTTTTCTTTCATTTTTCATGCTTTTCTTTTCTTTAATTCGTGTAGCATTTTTTTGATTAAATAAATTGCTTTTTCTTTATGCCATTAATTCATATGCATGATGTTGATTAAATACATGCTTTCAATTTAAGTAATCGTTAGCTAGATCGTGTGAATTAATTAGTTTTTGATAATTAACAATTTTGTCATTTTTTTTGAAATTAAACTCGGCACGTTTTAAATTAAAATTTGAGGTTCATACGGTCGGGAAGTCGTCGAGGAGACAAGCATCTCGGTACGAAGGTTTTTCGTTTCGGCCACGGATGGCCGGAGCTTGGGCGCCCGCAGTAGCGCCGGTGACCAAGGAAGAAGACGCCTGAATAGTGCCATGAAGGCTTCTTCAAGCGTCAAAGGTGATGGGCTTGACCCATCACCCTTCCTTTATTTTTCATGGGCCAGGAACTATTCCTGGCCCATTTCCTTTCACTTTTTTAATTGGGGCCCAGCCCATTTTCATTTCTTTCCGAGATCTCGAATCGTATTTTTCGTAAAAATATTTCGTATGCTTCGTATGATTATCTTTCGTACTATCAACTATTTAATTTTCTGTACTTATCAACTGTTTAAATTCCTCGCACTTTAATTTTTCGCAATTTACTTTTGGCAATTTAAATTCAATTTACCGCCTACATGGTCGGTCGCAATATCAACTATTTTATTTTCTGCAAATATCAACTGTTTATTTTCTGCAAATATCAAACTGTTTTATTTTCTGCAAATATCAATTGTTTATTTTCTGCAAATATCAATTGTTTTATTTTTCGCAAATATCAAACTGCTTATTTTCTGCCAATCGTCAACTGCTTAAATTCTGCAAATCGCCAACTGCGTAATTTTCGCAAATATCAAATCTTTAATTTTTCGTCAAATCATCACTAAATTTTTGTATGCGTCAAATCATCATTTCTCACATACATTAAAATCAGCATTTAAATTCTCGCACTTATCAACTGTCATCATTTAAATTTTTGCACCTTATCAAATCAGCATTTAAATTTTCTGCACTTATCAAAACCATCATCTAAATTTTCGTATGCGTCAAATCATCATTTCTCGCATACAACAAATCAGCATTTAAATTTTCTGCACTTATCAAATCATCATTTACATGTTCGTATACGTCAAATCATCATTTCTCGCATACCTCAAATCAGCATTTAAATTTTCGTATGCATCAAGTCATCATTTAAATTTTCGCACTCATAAATTGCTTATTTATTTTTCGAGCTATCACTAACACTCTCATTTTGTATGTTTTAAATTCAAGCTTCGCTCGAAAGTACGCCTTTCGTTCCTTTTTATTTATTCAACGTTTTCCGTAAATATCAATCGTACGCATGATATATAGAATTGCTAGAACTAAAATCAACTCACATGAACAACGTGTTTAAATATTTGCTTAAAATGCCATGTTCATATGATTTTAAATTCTCGCTTATATTGACTGCATGTACATGGGGACTTTTGATCCCACATCAGTTCATCATTTCAAAACCTCTCATTTAAATCTGTACTTTGTTAAGCTATCCATGATAGAATCACATAGTAATTAATTTAATCATGCATGGCCCGATGATGAAATAGAGGGCGCTCATTCAGTCTTACGGAAAATTCAGTCCCATCACGTTATGGTCAGGAATAATCAATCGGTCTTGATAAACGGTAACCCCGTCCGAATGATTTTAAAACGGTAACCCCGTCCCACGATTAATTATTCCTGAACGGTCACGATCATAGAAAAGACTAAAGTGACGATTCCTCTAAGGGCCCCCTTTTCAAAAAACGCATTTTTATCAAACACCTTTTAAACACCTCTCTCATCAATACGACCCCGAACCTTTTGTCTGGGGTCCAGACCCCTTTTTTTTGTGCCTTTAGTTTTTTATTTATTATATTTCTTATGCCATGACGATTAAGGTTCCCTAAACCTAGCAACCAAATTAGGGTGGCGACTTCATTGCATGTTGCAAGGCGTTTGTTTACGCTGAGCGTCGTAAGGTCTCAAGTTTGTTGCACACTCGCGAATAACTTTTTGTTAATTTTCGGGGCGCGACAAGAGGTGGACTTGCTCTGATGTGTAGATATGATATTTTTATAAATGTGTTGCATTGTGATGCTCATTGTATTGATATAGAAATCTTAAATGGTTTTATGAGTGGTTCGTCCTGGAGATTCACCGGCATTTATAGTTGGTCATGCACTGAGAATAAACATAAAACCTGTGATATGCTTAGGAATCATAAGGATAAGAGTTCCCTCATGTGGCTGTGTGTTGGGGATTTTAATGAAGTTTTATGGGCTCATGAGAAATTGGGCGACTTAAATAGAGATTTCAATGCTACAAATGCATTTCAATGTGCTCTAGATAGTTGCGATCTTATTGATCTAGGATTTTCTAGTCCTAAATTCACTTGGTGTAATAATCAATGAGGTAGAGGTACTATATTGGAAAGGATTGATAGAGGGACGACAAATGAGCTGTGGAGGAGTTTTTTTCCAGAAGTTGTGGATAGACCTTCCTCGTCTTGGATCAGACCACTGCCCTATCCAGATAAAGTTGACATCTGATGGTGGTAGGGTTCATATAGGGAAAGTCTTCTGTTTCAAGGCGGCCTGGCTTTAGGAAGAGTCGTGTTTTGAATTCATCAAAGAGACGTGGAGTGGAGTTTAGGTATGAGGGGTCGGGGAATTATTGGATTGGCATCTCACGCATTGCGGGTTAGAGCTATCTAAATGGAGTATGGAGGTGTTTGGAAATATCCACAGATCAATTGTTAAGAAGAGAGAGCGTCTTGGATGGTTGCAGGACCAATCGATTTCGGACTCAATTCTAGATGAAATAGAGCATATTAGTAAAGATGTTGAGGAATTAATTCATAGGGAGGAGGTGATGTGGAAGAAAAGATCAAGGGTACTCTGGCTCGAAGAGGGTGACAAGAATACAAAGTTCTTCCATGCCAGAGCGTCCCAGAGAAAGAAGAAGAATACAATTGATAAAATTAAGGATGACTCGTGTATATGAAGGGATTCTCCTATGGAAGATGAGGTTATATCCCTAGAGTACTACAAATCTTTATTCTCCTCTGAAGGTTGTGCTATACTCCTCTCTCAAGTGTTTTATAAGGTATAACCCCTCGTGTTTCCCTTTCTATGAACACATCTCTTGACCAAGTTTTTACTAAAGTTGAAGTTTTTAAAGCTCTAAAGCAGATGCACCTTACCAAAGCTCTAAAGCAAATTGCTAATCCTTCTCAATGCTCCCAGTTTCGGCCTATTAGTTTATGCAATGTCGTCTTTAAGCTGATCACCAAAGTGCTCATTAATCGTCTGAAGAGGATATTGCTAAGTATTATTTCAGAAAATCAGAGTGTTTTTGTCCCTGTCAGACTCATTAAAGATAATGCCTTGATTGCTCAGGAGATATTCCATGGGATGAACACTAAAAGATCTGAAACGAGATGGATAAGTGTCAAGTTAGACATAAGGAAGGCATACGATAGAGTATAATGGCACTTTCTAGATGCGATTATATCTCGTATGGGGTTCTCATCTACATGGAAATCTCTGGTTATGCGATGTGTCACAACGATCTCTTATGTCACTCGTAAATGGTGCCCCTAGTCCTACCTTCTATCCTAAAAGAGGGCTTCGGAAGGGGGACCCTTTGTCCCCTTACCTTTTTCTATTGTGTACAGAAGGCCTCTCGGTGATGCTCCAAGTTGCAGCTGCTTCTAATAGAATACATAGCTATAAGATCTGTCGGGCCAGCCCAGAGGTTAGTCATTTATTTTATGCGGATGATAAGTCTCATTTTTGCTAAGGCTACTATTGATGAGGCAGGTGTTATTACCTCAATTTTAACGCAATATGAGGAGAAGGCATTTAGTCAGAAGGTTAATCTAGAGAAGTCGGAGGTATGTTTTAGTAAGAATGTAGGGGAGGATGCTAGAGCGCTTGTCAAATCTAGACTTGGGTTGGTAGGGGTGGATTCTCATGAGAGGTATTTGGGAATTCCAGTATCTTTTCGCCGCTCAAAGAAGGGGATGTGTCACTTTTATCCGTGATAGGATTTGCAAGCGGTTACTTGAGTGGAAAGAGAAAAAATTATCCCAAGCGGGGAGGGAAGTGCTGATTAAGTCTGTTATCTCTAGTCTATACCAACGTATATGATGAGTTGTTTTGAAATTCCCACCTCCATATATGATCAGCTAGAAAAGGCTACCTGGTGGGGAGGGGGGTAATCCAGATGAGCGAAAGGTTCATTGGGTGTCCTGGGATAAGTTAGGTAGGTCTAAAGAAGTGAGGGGCTAGGTTTTAGCAAGGTTAAGGAATTTAACTTAGCTTTTCTTGCTAAATAAGGCTGGCGTCTGCATAAGTATCTGAACTCATTGCTCTCTCAACTTCTGAAAGCTAGATACTTTCCCCGATCAGACTTTTTAGATTCAGGAGTGGGATCTCAACCTAGTTATATTTGGCGGAGTATCTTGGCAGGCAGAGAAGTTCTCCAGAGGGGATGTTTCTGGAGGGTGGGGAATAGGGAGAGGATCCGGATTTGGAAGGTATCTTGGCTTCCTTCGGTTGCGAATGGAATGATCTTCGCGCCTATGTCGGGGTTGAATGAGGAGGCAAATGTGGCCGAGTTAATTGATAGGGAGCATAGGTGCTGGAAGGTTGACCTAGTAGACCAGATCTCTCTACCGCAGGAAATATCGGAGACTTTAAGCCAACCGATTAGCCTGGTTGAGGCGAATGATACTCTTATGTGGAGAGGGACGACAAACGGCAAGTATTCTGTTCGAAGGGGATATCATTGCCTAACTTCGTCAAATTCTCCCGTGTGTTCATATCTTAATAGAGGTTCGTGGAAATACCTATGGGGGTTAACTATTCCTCCAAAATTTAAAAACTTCATATGGAGATTGGGTAATGGTTCTCTCCCGACCCGAGTGAATTTGGGTAGAAGAGGAATGATGGTGGATCCGGTTTGCCCCTGTTGTAATATAGCGATTGACTCCGCATCACATTTGTTGTTGTCTTGTCCTTTTGTGATTGGGGTGTAGGCAAAGTTTGGTTTTTGGGATAGGGTTCTGGGTATTCAAGGGGATAATTGGGTAGAGTGGCTAACCGCGACTAGGTTGTCTCTAGATGAGTAGACTCTTGAGAAGCTTATTTTAATCCTCTGGTCTTTATGGACGTGGAAGAACAACAGAATTTTCCATCGGGTTGAGGAGTCAGTCCAGGATGTGGTAATTAGGGGAGGAAAGTTGCTGTCAGATTTTAAAGAGGCATGGTTGCCGAAGAAAGTGCCTCCTGCACCTACGGGCCATCCCCTGAGTCTAAAATGGTAGCCTCTCCTGGGGGGTGTGGTCAAGGTCAACATGGATGCGGTAGTGGGGAATACGGGAACTGGTTTGGAATTTATTGCACGGGATGCTAGGGGCTTGTCGGTTTTCTCGGGGGTCATTTTCCTTCCATATAGATTAGAGGCGCAAACAACGGAGGCCCTAGCGCTGAGAGATGCCATTACGCAGGCCCGATAATGGGGGTGTGATCGAATTATCGTTGAGTCGAATTGCTTGTCGAATATCCTGGCTCTGACCAATGGGGACTTCCCGCTGAATTATACAGGTTTGGTGCTGGAGGAGGTGGCTAATTTGGCGTCTACTTTTACCAGTTGCTCGTTTGTGCACACAAAACAAACTATGAATGTCCCAGCTCATGAGTTTGGTCAACTTGATTTTATTTTCGGTTTAGGAAATGTTTGGGAAGGGGAATGCCTGAGGAGATCGCGCCTTTTGTACTTGTTGATTTGGGTTAATCTAATCTATCTTATTTTCAAAGAATAAAGTGTGATTTAATTAGTTTTAATTTTTTCTTATTTATTTTTGTATTCATCTAATTTTTGTAGCTTACTTTTAGATCTTTATATGATTTCTACGATTGGTAATCTTAACATGATTTGAATGGAAACTTGCAAGTTAAATAGGTTGAATACCTAAGAGTTTAATCTAGTTAATACGAGTAGCAATTAATTTAATTATACATAGAAAATATGTGATTAGTAAGTAATTAGATGATCTGATTTAAATAAACCGAGCTTGTGTGGTTGTTGATTAGAATTGATATTTTTCTAAATCTTAATACTATTAGCGGGGTTAAATTCTAAGAGCTTGTTTAGGGTTATCTTGTTAATAAGAATTGATTTGAGAGTTTATTCTAATTAATTGATTATAAGGGAAAACTAGATTGTTAGAGCTTGTTAATAACTGTAATTAATTTGTAACAAAAGTAAGAAAGTTTAGAACAGTGACACTGAAGTTAACTTCCCTTGCTAGACTTTCTCCCCATCGAGTTTATTTAATCTGTTTGTTTTGTAATTTGTTCATCAATCCATTGTTTCAATTTTGTTTTTAGTTTATTAATTAATATTTTAATTTATTTGTTCTTTGATCAACATAATCATTAAAATGAATTGGTGTACTAGTCACTAAGAGATGGAACATACTTATCACTACTAAGAGTAAGTTTTGATTATAAAAGAATTTAATTTTAATAGATTCGACACCTACCAATTGGCAACTAGCCTGCCTCGCGCTGGCCGGCAGCCAACCTGCCAGCCCTTGAGAATGGATATATGCCAAGTAATAAAGGCGTGGAGGTCTCCATGAGATGGAATGGACATTGCCCTACACTCAAGATTTTTTTGCAAGGACACTTTGGTTGGAAATTTAAAAAAAAAACAAATCTGTCTAGAGAGAGGAGATATTTTAAATTGTTCAAGCACATGAAATAGGGTTAAGCGACCAATGAAACCAATTCTCATTTTTAAAATAAATAAATAATAATGTAGTATTTTGGATCCCTTTTCATACCAAATTAATCTACACTTTATCGTATTAGAGTTCGAAGATCCGCCTAAGTGGTGCGTAAAGAATATTAAAGCAGTTGCTACTCCAATGCTCGAACACGAAACTTTTGAGTGCCATCGTGAGTTCTAAAACAATTCTCATTGGGTATCTAACATAAAATGTGTTTGATTAGTTGGGGAGGATTTTGGTTCACTAAAAAGAGAGTAGGGTATACTATTATCTTCATATCCTTGAGGAAACCTAAACCAGCCTTACATTCCTTATCTCGAGCTTGGAGGAGATAATTGCTACTCCTTTTGTCATTTTCCATCTTAAAAATTCAATCCTTTCTCTTTTCCCCTAAGAACTAAGAAGTGCTGTAAGAGAACAGACAAGTAGATATATGTAACATTAAAGTTGAATCCAAGCATAGAACTTGTCTCAAACAATGGATATATGAAATAACAAATTAATTAAAAGGGATATATTGCATTTAATTGCCAACAAAATGTTAAAAAATAACATTTTGGATATGTCCTCATAATTATTATCCCATCTCATATATATCCCACCATAGACACAAGTGAAATTAAGGTGAAAAGAAACAACAATTCAAATCAACAAAGAGAGTTTTTTAAGAATATTTCAAAAACATGCTAAGGTTGGGACAGTAGCACAACGACAATGGATGGACCAAAAGACGACGACGAGGGATATCATCATTTAGGTTTAGGAATGTAGGCGATGAAACTGCAGCATTGCACTTGACGGTTGCTGTCGAAACCAACAATCCTGACGTGGGCTGTTGGGTATGTAGCGATAGCCTCGTCAAGCTCCTTCAACACCTGGGAGGAGTCGGTGCATCCGTACATGGGCAGCTTCCACATTGTCCAGTATCGCCCGTCGTAGTATCCGGGTGACCTGTTGTTCTCACGGTAGGGGTATGCCTCCTGCAATATCAACACCACATCGGAAGGAAAAACGATAATTGATTACATCCAAATCATCGAATTAGATGGAATTATAATACATAACAAGCGGTACTTTCTGTAAAGTAAAGAACGAGAAGAAAGGAGAGTTAGTGATTAATCACCCCCAATTCGAATTCCAAACAAGGGATCCATCCGTTGCGGATAAGGTATTCAATTTCCTTTCCCAATTGCTCCCTGGTAAGTGGTGGAAGGTATGAGAGTGTCTCAAACTTCTTCAACCCAGTTGTGGGCCACACCTGCAACCAACAAACAACAGATTAATATATAAACTAAACATAAACATATATACTAATTACCATTTAATTAAGAACATTTATTTACAAATCAATATTAATAATTACACTTGTAAACGAACCCATATATTGATAAAATTCATTAAGGAGCACAAATACTAGTCATCAGATTAAACAATTACTATAATTCCCCTACTATTAGCTATTTCAACATATTTAATTAAAGATTTAATGAGTCGCTAGAGTTGGACTAACCGTTCAGATTCAAACCAAAGAATTAATCCAAACATATTTACTATAATTCATTCATGTTTTAGAATGTAACTTTAGCAATTGATTGATTCTTGAAAATAATACATTACCTTCATGCAGTTGACCTTGCCACCGTTGCTGGCGAGGGTGGTGATGTCAGTGGTGTTCTTGCGGGTGCAAGGGAAGGCTGCGGCGGACTTGAGGCCGGTGAACGGAGCCACCATGGTAGCCTGGGCTGGGTTAGCCTTAATGCTGGCCACTGATGCGGTTGCCAACATAGAAGAAGCCATCTCTCTTCTTTTTTGCCTTTGTTCTTCCTCTCTTAGTTACTTTCAATCTCTCAAACTTGAATGGACTGAGTTCCCTTGCTCCACTTCCTCTCCCCTTTTATAAACTTCCTGTGCTGTGTTACACTTACAGCGTCTACCTAGCCTTGCTCACTCATCATCCAACGGTTGGCATGTTTTTTTCGCCTGTTTCGACGGTTGGATTTCAGTTGTCATGACATTTCAACCTTAATGACCACATATGTGTGAGAACGAGATTGGATGGGAGCATTATCGTCAGGCATCCATGTCTGATTGCCACGTGGCACATGGGTCTCGAAAAAACCTTATCTCATCTCATCATAGGCAGAATGGTTTATAACCCTTCATTTCCAGGATTAGGAATTTTTAGGACCTTCCATTCGGTAACAGATATTTGGGTTCCCAATTTTCCACATCTGCCCTTGTCAGATCACTGGCTCTCAAATCAAGGAGGTCTAGTTGCCCTTATATTTATTAAATCAATATAAAAAATATATATAGTTAAAATCAATCAAATTTGGAGTAAATTTTACTCCCTCCTTCCCCAATTAAACGTCGTTTTAGCTTTTCCTTTTACTGTTTCGGAACGTACCTTAAAACGGCCGGAACAGTCACTATTTGAGACAATTTTGCCCCGAATTTTTTCTCGGAAGTACGTTAAGGATTAACGTACGTTCGAAAAAAAGTACGGAATTTTTTGGGGTCAAATAGTGCCTCATCCGGCCTCCTCGATATGCGTTCCCTACTGAATATTGGGATGTGAGAAAAACATTTAATTGGGGAAGGAGGGAGTACTAAATTATGTCAATCCATAATACAAATTTAAATTTTATGACTATCAAAAAGTATTTATAATGATAAGTCCGCTTTACGCCGTAGTTCGATCTCTAATTTTGCAATTATAATAAAAATAAAAATAAAATTTATTATTATGTGTTGTTGTTATTTTTAGTTTCCTAACTCTTATTCATGCTCTTAAAACCTAGTGAAATTAGGTTTATCTTGTACTATATTTCTCCCTTAAAAAATACACACATCATGATACTTTTTTTTATTTTTTATTTTTTTTATTTTATTACATCTTTATATTTACAATCAATTATTAATTAAGTATACAAGTGTGGTGGGAGGTACCAACTTTTTTACTAATTTCTTTATTTTAATTAATATACTCGTGTCATTTAGTTCAAAATGACCAATACGTAGAATCAGAACAAGTGATTGCTGAAATTCGTGCGAGAACGTACACTTTGAATTTTATAGAGAGGGTTCGAAAATATATTTATTGTGATTCAAAAGGAAAAATACACTAGAGTATCGATGTATATTATGCATCTGAATTTAGATATAGTAATGTCCATCTCTTACCAAACACAAGCCATTTATGAATATTATCAGGGGATCAGATCCAGTATAATCCTGTTTTCGCTACACAATGATCAAGATCAAATGAACATTCATTCTCTTTCTGTCCTATTCACTTCATAATTATTTATTTAAATAAAAATAATAATATAATTAATTAAATAAAGGATAAACTCCGTTAAATGTTCTTCTTATATATAACCATATAATAACCTAATAATTTTGTGATTTGGTCGAGTTAAACGGTGATCTAAGAAATTTCAGACTTTTACCATAGAAGTGGACGGGCATGACTTTTTGTTTTAAAATAAAAATGAATTTATTTATTTATTTAAAAAAAAGAAACAACGTTATGTTTTGAAAGATTAGGAAATGAACAACTTAGAAGGGATGGTGTCTCTAAGAGATATGGTTAAGGGGAAGGGCCCCTCCTTCGGAGTTGTAGCCGTTGCACCACTTGTATGATACTTCCTCCATCAAATTTTAATTGACGTGGGCCCACGGTTCATACATATTGAGAAGTCTAACGCCCTTTTATTGTACAACTCAGTTTTTGTCGGTTGGCCCGCGAGCTCCATTGGTCATTTTTTTTCTTGGCCCAAATTCGAATACTGGACTCATCTTGTCCAATACACTTCCGTTCCTCTCTTTCCTTTCGCATCTTCGAGCCCATATATTAATAGCACCATGAAAATTATTTCCCAACTGCAATTGATATTGAAACCCTAGCCCGCCACATTTTCCCCAAAATTTCAATAAAATCTCAAACTAAATTTGCTTCCCTCCATCCCAAACATTATCGTTTCGTTTGAATTTCATAATGGGTTTCAAATTGTTGCCTCCCTCTTACTCCAGCCATTTCAATTCGATCAAAACCCCTTTTATCCTACAACTCAAAATAGAATCTCTGAAATGGATTTTCCATGGTTTGATCGTAATGATAACCAAGTCAGTCCTCAATCCCCCAACAATCAACTCGCCTGGCCTTGAGGAATTGGATTCCAATAGCAACATGAATGCTGATGAGGAGGTTGATGAAGCTACCAACATTCTAGAGTTAACTCCAGCTCCAGAAACCTTGCAATTGAAAAGTCAAGGTTATTAATTCCATCTCAGTCTACTTACTTCAATTTCCAATTGATTGTTTTCCTACCTTATGACCTTGATCATTGTTGAACTAGTTAGGTCGCAAAAAAGAGTTGACAAGTGCTGAAAGACTGACTGCATATTAGTGCCTTCTGGAAAGAATGGAAAATGGAATTTTGAAAAGAGGATCAACCAAGGTGGTGGCTGGTATGTTTGGCGTGGAAATTAGATCAATTCAGAGGCTATGGAAGCGAGCTAGGGATTCAAGTAAACACGATCATCAAACTCTTAGAGTCAGAAATTATGGGAGAAAAAGAAATGAATTTGATTTAGAAAGGATTAGAGAAATTCCTTTGAGGTAGAGGACCAACATTAAAGCCCTTGCTTTTGCACTGGGTGTGTCCAGGCAATTTGTTCTTAACAAGCTGAAAAAGGGAGATATCAAGCGTCACACAAATGCAATCAAGCCCTCACTGACACAGGACAATCTTAGCAGCAGAATCAAGCATTGCCTCTCCAATGTCGACCCAACCACAGTTCCACATGATCCAAATTTCAATCAGATAGAGAACACGATCCATATTGATGAGAAGTGGTTCTTTTTTACCACGAGATCACAGAGATACTATCTCCTCCGCGACGAGACAAATCCAGTAAGAACAATTAAAAACTAAAATTACATTCCTAAAGTTATATTTTTAGGAGTTGTTGCGAGGCCTAGATATGACTCCAATGGCAATTGTACTTTTGATGGTAAAATTGGGGTATTCACATTAGTTGAATCTGTAGCTGCTGCTAGATCGAGTCAAAACAAGCCGCGTGGTACTCTAGAGGTAAAACCAATTACTAACATCACCAGAAATGTGATTAGGGAGTTCATGATTGGGAAAGTTCTACCAGCTATTGCCAATAAATGGCCTACGGATAGCATTTTGGAGAGGATTTACATTCAACAAGACAATGCCAAAACCCATGTTCACTCTGATGATGTTGATTTTTTTCGTGCAGTTGAGACTAATGGACTGAATGTGTCTCTTGTATATCAACCTCCTAATTCTCCAGACTTGAATGTATTGGACTTAGGATTTTTTAGAGCAATTCAGTCACTCCAGAGAAAAGAGTGTGCTAAGTCCATGGTTGAATTAATTCGTGTTGTTGAAGATGCATACAATAAATTTTCAGTGAAGAAGAGCAACTACATCTTCTTGACCTTGCAGACATGCATGACTGAAGTGTTAAAATGTGATGGGAGTAACACATACTAGATCCCTCACATTAAGAAGATATTACTTTCAAAATTATGGGCTTTACCATCAACAGTTTAGTGTCCACCAGAGGTGTATGCCAATGTAGTAACTTTACTCCCTCCATATAACATTTCAGGTGAATGTTCTCACTTTTTTTTTGCATTTGTACACTTTCGTAGATAATGTAATTATATGGTTTTCATGTTCATATGTTTGCAAGACTATGTAGTGCTTTTTTTTTATGCGTTGAGATATCTCATTTTGCTGTGAAGATGTGAATGGTTTTTTTGGATGCCATGACATTGCAATATGTAGTTTTTGGTTATTACTACTAATTGTGTATCAGTTGAACAACATGTAAATTGTGTTGTATAGATAGTTATACTTTTGTGATCAATTTGTTGTAGATGTGAATGATTGGATCAGATAAT
Source organism: Viola odorata (assembly GCA_963691705.1). Taxonomy (NCBI): domain Eukaryota; kingdom Viridiplantae; phylum Streptophyta; class Magnoliopsida; order Malpighiales; family Violaceae; genus Viola; species Viola odorata. The sequence goes on from OY829546.1 coordinate 33,226,404, forward strand.
GAAGATCCATTTCACTTGTGTATGTGTCATTACATTGCACATTGGAAATGCAGATTGATTGTATTGCTTGGATTATGTAATGAAGATCTCTTTTAGTTTAATACACCGCACATCCCCTGTTTGCTTAAACACCCAATGCACATCCTCTGGTAATCACAGAAGTATGCACAATCCTTGTATCAAAACTATTTGCACAACCCATGTTTCGATGCAGAATGCACATCAATAATCTCAAGCCTTATACCACCAAATAACCTATTTAAAAACAACCACAAAAATTATGAAAAATATTACAAATACAAATGGAGTTCACATATAAGGTCTTGATTAAACATAACAGAACCATAACTAAACAGAAATCAATTAAGTTCATACACAATAAAGCAAGTTAATCATTTTTTGGAATGCCTGGGATCTTTTTTCTATACTTGTCTAGAGCACCTTGAGCAAGCCTTGAAATATAGATTGTTCCCTCCAAGCTTTCATTCTTGGCTTCTAAGAGTTGAATTGCACTTTCAAGATGCACAAGACAGTCACTCACAGTGTCCACAATGACAATACCATCATTTGCATGCAATTTCTCAATTGCTTGTGCCTTAAACTGCCTCAATCTTGTTGGTTGCTGGTTCAGCCTAGTGATGTCATTATTTGTTTCCTCTACCTTGCTAGTATTGAACTGGATCTCTGCCTCAAGGTGCCCACCCACTACTCCTCCACCTACAAGGAATGATTCTGCCTCTCTTGCATCCATAACAATAAGATCAAGGTTAGAGGATTAGTAACGCAGATAAAAACTAGGAACAAGGAAAATATCAAGAGGCAGGGTTGGAGATTTTGGTGTCATAAAACATGGGAAGGTGTGGGGGTTAAATAGAGGCAGTTGTGGAGGAGTTATGAATCCTCCCATCTTCTGCCCAACTTGGAACGGGTTAGGTTTATGGAAGGTTGCCACGTTTCGTTGAAACACTCTAACTATCACGCCTACTAATGGATTTCCAAAATATTGGCAATAAATCCTGAAAAGGAACCAAATCAATTGCAACAGTCTAGAAATTGATTTTCAGAATTTAATTAGGAAGGAAAATAAAATGAAGACAAAGGAATGGTGATAACAACCGAGAATCTCTCAGTCTACCTCCCCTCTTTTATAGGGATGGAATCAATGCAGCTTTACAGATATCTATTGATATAACAACACCAACACAACTTCCAACCTTCCTCTGCGTCCACAACCATTCCCACACTAAATCACGTGGCTTGTTTATGTTTCTTTGTAAGTCACGGACTCTACAGAAACCCTCTATAAAAAGGCACAACTCCACTAATTGACCATACCACCAAACACTTGTTAAACTTTAACAACTCCTCTTCATTCTGTTGTAATACCTTTCTTCTTCCAATACCATCACCATGAATCCCCGTGAGACTGAGAACATCCTAGCCATTACTAGTATTCTTGGAACTTGCCTCAACAAAGGTGTAATTTCTGTAGAGAACATGTTGCTCTCTTGATACGATCCTGGATTGCTCGAGTGTTAACCAACCCTAACAAATCAAGTGAGGTTCTTAATTAGGATCTCTAACCCTGAACTCAACCTGTGAGAACCAACCTAGAGTAAACGAACTAATGGATGAACTTTCGAGTTTTACTTGCTATCCTAATCGAGTGTTCAGACTCACTGAGGGACAAGGTTCGCGAAGAACAATTGAGAAAAATCTCTGAATTTTACTTGAAAAGATAACGTAAATAATAATGAAGAGAGTGGCTCCTTTAAATAGGAGAAACCCTAAAAATCCTTACATAAAAATAGGACTTTCCTTATAAGTACTAATTCTACTTAAACTTCTAATTAAATAATTAAACTAATTATTAATAAATCTAAATTAATTTAATTAATAATAAAAATAGCCAACCAAACAATGGAAATCTCAAAATTCCTTCTTTGCGCAAATTTGGAAATTCCCGGGCGTGATCACGTCGGAGGTGTGACGTGATCACGTCGAAGCCGCGTGCATACTTCTATTTTCAGCGTCATTGTGATCACGCCGAGGCTGGGCGTGATCACGTCCAGGCCTGTCTTGGATCGCATCATTCCCTTCTTCTTCGAAAAGATTCACCCTCGAATCTTGTTCAACACTATGTGCCCAAGGAAACCGTGCAATTCCACACTCAATGTACACTCGTCATCTCTTGTGCTTCCTTGGTCGCCAAAGAGTGTAATTCACAACACACACCATTTATGGACACTTGAACCAGCTCACAAGACGCGGGGCTTTCTCCCACTTTAGTTCTCTATAGATGAACTGTGATGGTTTCCTTTGCAACTCCTTACTCCTCGCGCGAATCTTTGGTCCGGTAGGTGGCAAGGGCACTCCTTGTGATGCACTAGGATTCACATCATTTTCTCCCGCTTGGAAAGGATTCAACCTCGAATCCGGACCTAAGCCAGAAACACAATACCTTAAGTTAGTAACATAAAAATAATCACAAATCGAACCATACCAACCTCGCAAATTCAACTTGGCAGCAACATCCTTGAATAGGACAATGTGTTGTGTAAGACCATTGCTCCAAGTGGTCATCTTTACTCGAACATGGTCTAGAAATCGTCTCCGGCGTAAGCGCTGCCAAACTCAAGTTCCTATCTTGAAGGATTCGCGCCTCCTTCCATGGTTCCTCATAAACGCCATCTTGGCATTCAAGTGCATACTATAGCGCTTGGCTCGTCCATGGGCTATCCCCATCACCTCGATTTCCCTACTGCCACCTAAGCTAAGTAACACTTTCAATGGCAGCAATATCAAACTGAATGATATCATATGAACCAAACTACACATGAGTTTCAACAAACCAAAAATAATGACATGCGTAGACAGGTAGTAAGTCAATAAAATAAACGGAAGACATCCTTCCCATTCAAACATATACTTACAAACCAATACATGCCATACATAACCAAACGTTCTTTTATCCATGCGGTTAGAAACTCCCAATTGTGGCTGATAAGGTGCCCAATTTAGCATCTTCTTGCTCGACTTCCTCCACAATTTCCTCCATAAGTCGCTAAGAGACTCCTCCTTATGATTACTATCAATACTCCAAGGAAACAAATATTAATGTAAAACATCCTTAAAGAATATGCTAGTAATATTTGTATCACAATAGTCATCATCATGTGACCTAGTCATAGTAAAATTGTGCAACGGATGATACAACCAACACAAGCACTTGCCCTTGCTAACATGCATATGAAACTTAGAACTAATCTTGAACAAATAATCATAATAGGTTCCACAACAATCAGATCTATTAGCATAATGATTAACTCTAGGTAAAATTTCAAGCGTCTTATCACTAGTGAACTTTTTATCAATACTACCAACAAGATCCAAAGGACTACCATGTAAAAACATATCATCCCAAAAAATTACATTATTAATATTAGATAAATTACAGTAGTTCATCAAACAACCATCAAATGCACCATGCATCTCAAAATTTTGCAAGAGGTTATGGGACCTATATAAGCGATTGCGCCTAAAAAGAGCTCCTTTAAGTCCTGTAGACTTAAGCACAAAACTATCATGAATCTCACACATGGGAGAATGGTTATAAAACTTAAATACATGTGAAAATTCAATTGATTTTGCATTAGAGAAAGACAGACACACAATACCTTAGCGGTGAGTGTTAACCACACCGCTTACCGAATTGCCTTGTTGTGCAATCTTTCGAGTTGGTGATTGGATAAGGGCTTTCTTCTCTTGAATTGAATTCTTATCTACCTGCACTAGATAAGAATAATAAATAGGATAAGAAATGAATTCATTAGGGTTAGAAGAATCAAGGCGCAATGGCCAAAATTTTAGTTTTTTATGGCTTGCGCCAAAGTAATTTTTGTACACACAAATTGTGTTCCTCACTTCTCTCCCTATGGCATAATCACTCTCCTCTCCTTTTGTATCAATGCCAAATAACGCATGCTCACTCTTTTCATGCAGGCTGTTTTCCTCACTATCTCTTTTCCCATGCTCACTCTTTTTATGGGGGTTGTTTTGTTCATTATCCCTCTTCCCATGCTCACTCTTTTCATGGGGGATATTTTCCTCATTATTTCTCTCTTTATTTTCACTCAACTCTCCTTTTTTTCTCTCAATATTTCTAGCGACTTCCCATTCAACATACTTCTCCTTTAGTCACTTCTGATCCTCAAGGATTTCAAGAGGCGTTAGTGGAGCTAATGAAAACTTTTGGCCATCCTTTACCAACTTGTAAAGGCCTTTCATCCCTCCATGAGTGGCTCTTCTACCTTGTTTCCATGGTTGACCAAAAATGATATGACTCGACCACATTGGTATCACATCACAAAGGATTTCATCCTTATAACTCAAAATAGAGAATGAAACCAAAACTTGCTTAGTTACCTCCCACTCTCTAGCATTGTTCATACATTGCAGCAAGTAGGGTGTTGGATGTTCAATAATTGGGAGGTTCAACTTGTCTACAAGCAATGCGCTTGTATAGTTCGTCGAACTCCCATCGTTGATAGTTAACGCGCATACCTTTTCTTCAATGTGGCTGCGACCGCGAAATAACCCTTCTTTTTGTTCAACAAACACTTCTGCCTTTCCTTGTACACTCAAGTGACTCTCAGTGACCAGCGTTCTAGTAATACTGCTATTCAAATAGTTCAACTGCCTCTCCTTCGCCTCATCATCCGACTCACTACTCCTCACGATCTTCTCACACTTAGGCGCTTTGGGCCCACAATCATCGCCACTGCTCGGACTCCCTTTAGGTACACTTGAAGTTGCACGCGTGATTCCATAATCGTAAGGAAGCACCAGCGGGATCGGTCTCCCCTTATTTTCTTGCTTCGTCCAAGTTAGCTCCCTCAATACCGATGGCTTGCTTGGCACAACACTAGGGTAAGAAGAAGAATATTTCATCTTTGTTTTTCCTAGATTGGTATCATCTCTGCTCTTAAATCTAGTTTTCCTTTCATCCATTCTGCCCCGCCTCTCATAGGCATACCCCTCATAACTTCGCCTCTCGGGCCATCGTGTGTAAGACATCTTGTGATTCCTGAAATTCACAACACTAAAGAAATCAAGCGTAAAATTGCACTAAACCTAGCACTCCCTCACGTGTTTACTCTCGTGTTTATCTCTCAATTAATCTCACCAATAAATCACTCAAATCTCTGCAATTGTTCCTTCGCAAATGATTAGTGACTCAAGAGTTCAATGAAAAGCTTCCAATAAGACACGCAAAGACAACTAGCTCGAAAACAAGTTTGGATGCAAAGCAATTGAGTAGTCACAAAAATCAATTAACTAAACAATTACTTTACTGGAGTAGAAATCAGTTTAAGGAATCAATAAAAGCTCAAATGGACTCGAATTAACTCAAATAATTCGCAAGTTCGCGAATGACAGTGTGTGCGATTTAAAGTCTACAACTTGCAACTTCAATATCTTTTGTTTTCTTCCACCAAATCGAGTATATCTTTTTGCAATTGTTCCAGAATTCCTTCTAATATTTTTTATTTTGCATCTTTTGATTCGAATATATTTTTTTTTTTACTCTTGAATGAAATTAAATAACAATTAAATTAAAGACACTTTGGATTTTTTTGACTTTTTTGTTTTGACACTTTGGGGACAATTTTTTGTATTTAAAAGACACTACAAATCGCACAATGATTTGCACACACAAAGACGCAAACAAGATCTAGAAATCCTAGATCGACTTGACACACAATTAACTAACACATGGGACGCAAGGAGATTGATTTAGATCGGGTAGAAGAAGAATCAATCTCAACAATTGAAAACAAACAAAAATAGTAAAGGATAGATGGACCAAACCGTAGAACGCCTTCGCTCCGCTACCAACTGCTACGATCCTGGATTGCCCGAGGCTCGTAGCACGTATTCTGATCTAGTTCTAGGCTTGGATTTCGTTGCGGAAGATAGATAACTCGACTTGAGTGTTTAACCCTGTTAACAACCTGTGTTAACCAACCCTAACGAATCAAGTGAGGTTCTTAATTCGGATCTCTAACCCTGAACTCAACCTGTGAGAACCAACCTAGAGTAAACGAACTAATGGATGAACTTTCGGGTTTTACTTGCTATCCTAATCGAGTGTGCAGACTCAATGAGGGACAAGGTTCGCGAAGAACAATTGAGAAAATTCTCTGAATTTTATTTGAAAAGATAACATAAATAATAATAAAGAGGGTGGCTCCTTTAAATATGAGAAACCCTAAAAATCCTTACATAAAAATAGGACTTTCCTTATAAGTCCTAATTCTACTTAAACTTCTAATTAAATAATTAAACTAATTATTAATAAATCTAAATTAATTTAATTAATAATAAAAACAGCCAACCAAACAATGGAAAGCTTAAAATTCCTTCTTTGCGCAAATCTGGAAATTCCTGGGTGTCATCACGTCGTCACCGTGTGCATGCTTCTATTTTCGGCGTCATTACACCGAAAGTGGCCGTCATCACGCCGAGACCCATCCGTCATTACGCCGAGGCTGGGCGTGATCACGTCCAGGCCTGTCTTGGATCGCATCACTTCCTACTTCTTCGGAAAGATTCCCCCTTGAATCTTGTTCAATGCTATATGCCCAAGGAAACCGTGCAATTCCACACTCAATGTACACTCGCCATCTCTTGCGCTTCCTTGGTCGCCAAAGAGTGTAATTCACAACACACACCATTTGTGGACACTTGAACCAGCTCACAAGACGCGAGGCTTTCTCGCACTTTAGTTCTCTGTAGATGAACTGTGGTGGTTTCCTTTGCAACTCCTTGCTCCTCGCGCGAATCGTTAGTCCGGTAGGTGGCAAGGGCGCTCCTCGTTATGCACTAGGCTTCGCATCATCTCCACAAATCAGGAAATTGAAAGGATGCAGGAAGTCATGAGCAGGCTGAAGAATATCAGGCAAGGTGTGCTCTCCCATTATGATGAGCATGGTTTGGATGCAGAGGAGATCATCCTGACCATGGGAAACACCCTTCTTCCATTGGCCAAAAGCATTTGCAGGTTGGAGGCCAAAAGGGCAAGTTTGAAACTATGCCTTGATAACCTGCATGCCACTGTGAGGGTGTCGCACCCCCTCTTGGAATTTTCGCGACGCGGGTTTGGGACGAGATGTGAGACGAATTTGGACTCATCTCACATAATGCAATGAAGTCGCCATCCTATTTTGTTTCTAGGTTTAGGGAACCTAAAGCCATGGCATAAAAAATAAAAAGCTACAGCCATATGGGTCTGAACCAGAGAACATTGGTTCGGGGTCGTATTATGGACTCGGGAAGGTGTTAGGCACCCAAGTCACATCCTAAATAGGTTACCGCATAATGAGGTGTTTACAATCATGCTTGAAAAAAAATCCTAATTTATGTGATCATGCCCAATTAATTGAATTCTAACAATTCTATATATTCATGCATACAAGCGTATATGCGGAAATAAACAAGCATACGAGAATAAATATATATTACAAGCATATGAGAAATAAGTGAACCGTACAAGTGCGCGAAAAATAAAAAAACAGTACAAGTGTGCTAAAAATAAATAAATAGTACACGATTACATGGAACGGAAAAAAATGCGACAAGCCGAAATTGGGTTAGGCCCACTGGGCCGAAAGTGGGCCCACTAGCTGGACCCAACAGCTGGGCCCAAGACAACCCAGCCCAACCCAAGCAGTTGGGCTGGTCTCCCTCACGCGTGGGCTAGAGCAGCCTGTCATCTCTTCCCTCGCTTGGGCTCAAGAAGCCCTTCCTTCTCCTCCGCGTGGGCCAGCAAGGCCAGCCTTCTTCCTTCTCTTGCTTGGGCTTGAGCCAAATATTGGCCCATCAACTAAATACATTGGACCCAAAAAATTGAAGAGCAACGACTCTCCCTTCTCCCTCGCCACCAGTGTTTTTAGAACCGGACAGGACAGCGAACCGGAAATGAAAATTTCATGGTTTGACCGGGTTCAACCGGGTTCAACCGGATTGAACCATTGGACCGTTTTGAACCGGACACATATCAAACCGTTCAATCTTAGATAATTGAACCGGATTGAACCGGCTGGTTTTTTTCCTACTGGGAGTATCATTTTATAATATATCAAAATAAAATATCAAGTAGATCAAAAGTTAAAAATAAAGAAACATTCTAGCATTCAAATGAAATGTTATTGAAAGTTCAAAGTTCATTCAAACACACTTAAATATCCAAATTACAAAATAAATAAACACACTTAAATATCCAAATTATAAAATAAAGAAACACACTTAAATATCCAAAGTTCGAACACGCACTAAATGTCGCATGGATTGACAACAAATTGAGAGGTTGAGCCACTAGCATTTTCGGTAAGGTCTGTAAAACGACGTCCACCTTCAATTACTTCATCTTCATCATTCTCATCATCAAGCATATCTTGGAAGTTCAATTCTAGTATTATCAAATAAAACATAAATTAACAACAATAGTTTCATATCAACAACTATTAAAAAATTAAAATCAATAGGTAGTTACTAACTTACCATCATTAGGGACATCTTGAATATTACATGCTTCCATCTCATTTCGGAAAGCCTCTAATTCAGAACTTGTTAGAATTGGTGGTTCATCCTCTAATATCCAACTATCATTAGCTCGAAACTCCTCAAAGTTTATAGGGTCATAATTCTTACCCTTTAAACTCCTACATTAATTAACCAAAATATTAGCAAGTTGTCTGCATAATTATAGTAGCCAAACATTTGAGATAAAAATTATAGATTGTTAACAAATAAAAGATAAAAAGTATAGAAACGTACTTTTGTTGTAGCCTTAAATTGTAATGAACATATACCAAATCATTAAGTCTTTGATGCTCCAATCTATTTCTTTTCTTTGAATGAACCTGCTCAAATATGCTCCAATTTCGCTCACAACCAGAAGCACTGCATGTTTGGCTTAGAAGCACTGCATGTTTGGCTTAAAACTCAAATAGCTAACTTTTGCAACTCTGGTGCACCACTCCCATAGTTCATCCACCATTCGTCTACACATAAAGATTAGTTTTCTATACATTTAGTAAACCTTAATAAAATTAATTAAAAAATATATCAATACATTTAAAAAAAATACCTGGAGACATCACAAAACGATCAACCACTGCACTAGGACGACCAAAGTTCCCCACTGCACCTCGAAATAACTTTACCTCACTTGACAACTTACTTCTCAAAGTTTCATTTTCATAAGCATACCTCTCAATGACATCATACAACCCAGAAATAGTGTGTCTACACTTGTTCGCCTCACTAGGATTGTACTGGTATTGAGGATTGAGCCAAAATCCAGCAGCATGAAGGTTTTTATGCAGTTGACGGTCACATCGATCATCAAGAATCTTAATGTAAGGATCAACCCTTTTTTTCCTTCTCTGAAATCTTCTCAACATCTCAGCTCTAGCTGTGTGAATAGCCTCATATATGTATGGCATTGCAGGTCGATCATCACCATCAACAAGTCGCAACACACGAACTAAAGGTTCAGTGAGCTTAACAATAACAACACATTCCTTCCAAAAATAAGGATCCAAGACATCGTTCTCAAACTTTTTCCCCTTGATTTCCTTAGCATAAGAAGAAGTAGTCCACTCTCTAGATGTAGCCATGGCTCTCAAAGCATTTTTTTGACTCAATATACTTTGCAAAGCAATAAAATTAGTGGCAAATCGAGTAGGTGCAGGACGCAATATCTCCCTTCCTCCAGTGAATTGTCGCATCAAATGCAATGGAAAACAATGATTGTAGATGTATTTAGTTATCCTAGATGCATGAGCTACAACATCACCAACTTCATCTAACTTTCCAAAATCTTGCAACATCAAATTAATGCAATGAGCAGCACACGGAGACCAGAATAATGTCCTAAATTCATCTTCTAATTTCCTTCCTGCTGCGACATAATTTGCAGCATTGTCCGTGACAATGTGCACAACATTTTCAGGCCCAACAAATAGCACAATTTCTCTAAACAAACCATGCAACATATCAGCAGTTTTGGAAGCATCAGAGGCATCTACGGATTTTAGGAAAACAGTACCTTTGGGAGAATAAACCAGGAAGTTGATGAGTGTCCTTCTACATTGATCTGTCCACCCATCAGCCATTATGGTGCATCCAGTCTCTCTCCATGAGTCGCGAAAGCCATCAACATAAGTTCGCACCTCCTCAACATTCCTATTCAATAAGAAACCGCGGAGGTTATGAACATTTGGAGCTTTAAAACCAGGACCATACCTAGCAATGGCATCAATCATATGCTGGAAATAGATTGAATTGACAGCATTGAAAGGAACGTATGCATTAATCATCCATTTTGAAATTGCTAATTCACATTTGTCTTTGATCTCCTGACTTTGCATCGCACTTATGATTGTTGGTTGATCTCCAGGTTCTGTTCTTGAGACAAAATAAGAACCAATTGTTCTGTTACGTTTTCTTCCTCCCTGAACTTGTACACCACCACCACTACTTGATGGTCTAACAGGCAATTGTACACCACCAATACTACCCAACGGTGTAACAGGCACTTGTACACCACCAACTTGTACATTTGTTTGTGGTGTAAGAAAGGGATTTTGTTCTGCACTTAAGTCTTGTTCTCTCATTTTCTTTGAAGCAAATTCATCCAACTGTGTCCTTATTTGTACTCTAACTTCTTCAGGAGCTTCTTTACAAGACACCGCATCACCTTTAATACCGGCTAAATGTTGTTTGAATCGGTATATACCCCCACCAGAAAATACTTTATTGCAATAATTGCAAATAAGCTTCTTCTTCTTACTTCCCACAGGATCAAATACTTCTACACAAAACTTCCATGCAATATCTATTTTTCCTCTTACACAGGCACTTCAAGTTGAACTTGAAATTGGAGTAGACGTTGCATCAGAATTAGACCCGGATCCTTGCATTGAAGCCATATAAAATAAAACCTGAAATTTATCAAACACAAAATCTAAGAAAAATAGTCTGAACGAATTTATCAATCCTCACATTCTTCTAAATTAAGAGAACAAAATAAGATGGGTTAAAAGTTTTAGAAGCCATCGTAATATATGGCTTTTATCAATCATCATAATATATAGCTTTTAGTTTTAACTTAAAACGGCAACCTACATATCTTAACAAAATCATTTGTTTCTAATTATTTTTTTAACGTAAGAGGGGAAAGAAGCCAACTGCCAACAACCATCCCCTTTATTGTCTCATTAGAATCATCCTGCCAAGAAAATATACACTATACATGAATTCTCTCTTCCATCACTCAGTATATATTTTCACAGCTTCCACATCAAATCAACCACAGAATAAAACTACCTAACCAACAGACTGTAGGTAATCCAATTTTTCCAAGATTTCTTTCCCAAACAAGCCCAAAGGCCCCTCTTTACTGTCTTATCAAAAAAACGAGTTGTAACTTGATAAGCAGTAAAGATGGTTGCTCCCGTGTCAACAATGGTTTTGCAAATGCGAAATGTAAATGCAGACTTACCAAGGATTGAGCTGTGAATTCTGGTATGGGCGAGGCTATCGCCTTACTAGATGCTAATGCAAAAGATGTAACTGTGTGTCCATGCGAGGTTATCGCTCTCCGGACGTTGATGCTGAAAATGTAATGACACGACCGTGCGAGGTTATCGCTCTCCGGACGCTGATGTAGAATGTGATGATGCGACCGTGCGAGGCTATCGCTCTCCGGATGCTGATGTAGAAAATATGATGATATGACCGTGCGAGGCTATCACTCTCTGGCCGATAATGCAGAAAATATGATGATACCACCGTGCGAGGCTATCGCTCTCTGACCGCTAATGCAGAAAATATGATGATACGACCGTGCGAGGCTATTGCTCTCTAGGTGCTGGTGCAGAAAAGTAATGATGATACGACCGTGCGAGGCTAACGCCCTCCGGGCGCTGGTGTAGAAAAGTGATGATACGACTGTGCGAGGCTATCGCTCTCCGAGCGCTGATGTACAAAAGTAATGACGATATGACCATGTGAGGCTATCGCTCTCCGAGTGCTGATGCAGAAAAGTAATGATGATGCGACCGTGCGAGGCTATCGCTTTCCGGGCGCTGATGCAGAAAATATGATGATATCCGAGCGGGGACACCGCAAACTTCCGATGTCGATGCAGAAAATGTAACCTTGAAATCTGAACCGTGACACCGCAATTGTCGGACTTCGATGCAGAGGAGATGATTTGATATCCGAACGGGGACACCGCAATTGTCGGACATCGATGTAGAAAATGTAAACTTCAGCTCCGACGAGTGTAGTACTCGTAGTCCGTTGCTCATGCAGAAAAGTAAATTCAGCTCCGACGAGGGTAGCACTCGCACTCCGTTGTTGTTGCTGCAGAAAATAAACTTGGCATTCCAACAGGGACACCGTAATTGTCGGAGGTTGATGCAGAAATGTAAACTTGACATCTGAACGGGGACACCGCAATTGTCGGAAGTCGATGTAGAAATATAAACTCAGCTCCGGCAAGGGTCGTACTCGTAGTCCGTCACTGTTGATGTAGGAAAGTAAATTCAGCTCCAGTGAGGGTAATACTCGTAGTCCGTCACTATTGCTTGAGTGTTGTATGATGGTGATGTAGCTTTGCTCGGATGTTGGGGAAATGTTGGTTGAGTGGGATATGGAAGAAAGAGGTCTCTGATAGCGAGGGCGGATCTTTGATAGCGGGGGAAGATCTGGATGTGGATGACAACGTCGCCAGACAGCACAACTGAGAATGGGTGACCACGCCGCCACACGACACAACTGGACGTGAGAGACCACGTCACCACACAACACGACTTGAATAATGGACGACCAAGTCGTCACACTAACATGGGTGACCAAGTCACCGCACGACATCACTGAAAAGTGGACGACCAAGTCGTCACACCAACATGGGTGACCAAGTTACCACACGACACGACTGAAAAGTGGACGACCAAGTCGTCACACCAAGATGGGTGATCAAGTCACCGCACGACACGACTGAAGAGTGGACGACCAAGTCGTCACACCAACACGGGTAACCACGTCACCGCGACACGACTGAAGAATGGACGACCAAGTAGTCACACCAACATGGGTGACCAAGTCACCGCACGACACTACTGAAAAGTGGACGACCAAGTCGTCATACCAACATGGGGCGCTAATGTAGAAAATATGATTATATCCGAGCGGGGACACCACAAACTTTCGATGTCGATGCAGAAAATGTAACCTTGAAATCCGAACCGTGACACCGCAATTGTCGGACTTCGATGCAGAGGAGATGATTTGATATCCGAACGGGGACACCGCAATTGTCGGACATCGATGCAGAAAATGTAAACTTCAGCTCCGACGAGGGTAGTACTCGTAGTCCATTGCTGATGCAGAAAAGTAAATTCAGCTCCGACGAGGGTAGCACTCACACTCCATTGTTGTTGCTACAGAAAATAAACTTCGCATCCGAACGGGGACACCGCAATTGTCGGGGGTCGATGCAGAAATGTAAACTTGACATCTGAACGGGGACACCGCAATTGTCGGAAGTCGATGTAGAAATATAAACTCAGCTCCGGCAAGGGTCGTACTCGTAGTCCGTCACTGTTGATGTAGGAAAGTAAATTCAGCTCCAGTGAGGGTAATACTCGTAGTCCGTCACTATTGCTTGAGTGTTGTATGATGGTGATGTAGCTTTGCTCGGATGTTGGGGAAATGTTGGTTGAGTGGGATATGGAAGAAAGAGGTCTCTGATAGCGAGGGCGGATCTTTGATAGCGGGGGAAGATCTGGATGTGGATGACAACGTCGCCAGACAACACAACTGAGAATGGGTGACCACGCCGCCACACGACACAACTGGAAGTGAGAGACCACGTCACCACACGACTTGAATAATGGAAGACCAAGTCGTCACACTAACATGGGTGACCAAGTCACCGCACGACATCACTGAAAAGTGGACGACCAAGTCGTCACACCAACATGGGTGACCAAGTTACCGCACGACACGACTGAAAAGTGGACGACCAAGTCGTCACACCATGATGGGTGATCAAGTCACCGCACGACATGACTGAAGAGTGGACGACCAAGTCGTCACACCAACACGGGTGACCACGTCACCGCGACACGACTGAAGAATGGACGACCAAGTCGTCACACCAACATGGGTGACCAAGTCACCGCACGACACTACTGAAAAGTGGACGACCAAGTCGTCATACCAACATGGAGCGCTAATGTAGAAAATATGATTATATCCGAGCGGGGACACCACAAACTTCCGATGTCGATGCAGAAAATATAACCTTGAAATTCGAACCGTGACACCGCAATTGTCGGACTTCGATGCAGAGGAGATGATTTGATATCCGAACGGGGACACCGCAATTGTCGGACATCGATGCAGAAAATGTAAACTTCAGCTCCGACGAGGGTAGTACTCGTAGTCCATTGCTGATGCAAAAAAGTAAATTCAGCTCCGACGAGGGTAGCACTCACACTCCATTGTTGTTGCTACAGAAAATAAACTTCGCATCCGAACGGGGACACCGCAATTGTCGGGGGTCGATGCAGAAATGTAAACTTGACATCTGAACGGGGACACCGCAATTGTCGGAAGTCGATGTAGAAATATAAACTCAGCTCCGGCAAGGGTCGTACTCGTAGTCCGTCACTGTTGATGTAGGAAAGTAAATTCAGCTCCAGTGAGGGTAATACTCGTAGTCCGTCACTATTGCTTGAGTGTTGTATGATGGTGATGTAGCTTTGCTCGGATGTTGGGGAAATGTTGGTTGAGTGGGATATGGAAGAAAGAGGTCTCTGATAGCGAGGGCGGATCTTTGATAGCGGGGGAAGATCTGGATGTGGATGACAACGTCGCCAGACAACACAACTGAGAATGGGTGACCACGCCGCCACACGACACAACTGGAAGTGAGAGACCACGTCACCACACGACTTGAATAATGGAAGACCAAGTCGTCACACTAACATGGGTGACCAAGTCACCGCACGACATCACTGAAAAGTGGACGACCAAGTCGTCACACCAACATGGGTGACCAAGTTACCGCACGACACGACTGAAAAGTGGACGACCAAGTCGTCACACCATGATGGGTGATCAAGTCACCGCACGACATGACTGAAGAGTGGACGACCAAGTCGTCACACCAACACGGGTGACCACGTCACCGCGACACGACTGAAGAATGGACGACCAAGTCGTCACACCAACATGGGTGACCAAGTCACCGCACGACACTACTGAAAAGTGGACGACCAAGTCGTCATACCAATATGGAGCGCTAATGTAGAAAATATGATTATATCCGAGCGGGGACACCACAAACTTCCGATGTCGATGCAGAAAATATAACCTTGAAATTCGAACCGTGACACCGCAATTGTCGGACTTCGATGCAGAAGAGATGATTTGATATCCGAACGGGGACACCGCAATTGTCGGACATCGATGCAGAAAATGTAAACTTCAGCTCCGACGAGAGTAGTACTCGTAGTCCATTGCTGATGCAGAAAAGTAAATTCAGCTCCGACGAGGGTAGCACTCACACTCCATTGTTGTTGCTGCAGAAAATAAACTTCGCATCCGAACGGGGACACCGCAATTGTCGGGGGTCGATGCAGAAATGTAAACTTGACATCTGAACGAGGACACCGCAATTGTCGGAAGTCGATGTAGAAATATAAACTCAGCTCCGGCAAGGGTCGTACTCGTAGTCCGTCACTGTTGATGTAGGAAAGTAAATTCAGCTCCAGTGAGGGTAATACTCGTAGTCCATCATTATTGCTTGAGTGTTGTATGATGGTGATGTAGCTTGGCTCGGATGTTGGGCAAATGTTGGTTGAGTGGGATATGGAAGAAAGAGGTCTCTGATAGCGAGGGCAGATCTTTGATAGCGGGGGAAAATCTGGATGTAGATGACAACATCGCCACACAGCACAACTGAGAATGGGTGACCATGCCACCACACGACACAACTAGAAGTGGGAGACCATATCACCACGCAACACGACTTGAATAGTGGACGACCAAGTCGTCACACTAACATGGGTGACCAAGTCACCGCACGACATCACTGAAAAGTGGACGACCAAGTCGTCACATGGGTGACCAAGTTACCGCACGACACGACTAAAAAGTGGACGACTAAGTCGTCACACCAAGAGGGGTGATCAAGTCACCGCACGACATGACTGAAGAGTGGATGACCAAGTCGTCACACTAACACGGGTGACCAAGTCACCGCGACACGACTGAAGAGTGGATGACCAAGTCGTCACACCAACACGGGTGACCAAGTCACCGCGACACGACTGAAGAATGGACGACCAAGTCGTCACACCAACATGGGTGACCAAGTCACCGCACGACACTACTCAAAAGTGGACGACCAAGTCATCACACCAACATGGGTGATACGATCCTTGCTAGGCTTGGATGCGCATAAGTGCCGATCTTGTTCTTTCTTCGATTTGGTGCGTGGAATTAGACAAATCCCTTTCACGTTGCTCCTTTGAACCGACTAGTATCCCATACTACTAGTGGCTATAATTTCTGAAGTTGAGGTTAATAGGTAAGACTCACACTTGCCTAAGAACGCTCGATAAATACTAAGTACTTGACTAGGCACCTAAGGTCCAATCCGTGAGGGTCGCACCAACGAATCCTCCCTACTAAGATTGAGTCCGTCCAATCCCGAAAAGAAATTGAGTCACACGATTTTGAATCTTGAATCACACAAGCTTCAAGGTCCGAGTCACACGAACCCTAACGATTGAGTCGCACAATCGCTAAGCGGCCTTGTGCACCTCACACGCCGAATCACTCGAACGCCGCACTAAGGAATCTCACCACACGTCTTTGCAGATCCACGCTTGAGTCACACAAACGCACACAGGGATCACGCACACTTGTTCATGCCCTTCCCACACCTTGCATCGCACAAGTCGCCACGCTTTGCTAGCCCTAGCCTAATCACATAACTAAGTTACGCAAGAACGTCTTGCTCCGGAATCAAGAGAATAAGAAGATAGCTGGATGAACGAGACTTTGGTAAAGTGTTTATGATGAAAAATCTGATTGATTTTATTAATAACAAAGCAAGCCTTTAAATAGGCGCTTAAAGCAATTACAATAGAAATATGACTACCAGTTCGAGTAGAAATTCTATCTATAATTAAACTCTAACAAATTAAATAGTAATAATAATCCATCCAGCTCATCCATGTTTTCCCATAGGCGCTCGCCTCCTTTCTTTGTTCAAGGCGAACTCCTTCTTCTAGTCGCATTAGGACTTGGCCTTTTCTTGCCGCACTGAAATTCCTTCCGAGCTTTTTCTTGATTGGCTCGTGCGTCCCCACTCAAATTGGTCCAAAATTAGCTCCTTGACTTAGGTTCTCATTGCAATTGGAATTACTTAAAAAGCTCAAACTGTTTTTATTTTGGCTCGTGGTCAACTTTGCTTTGACGGATTGCGTTCCCACTGTGCACGCTGATTTCTTGACTTGAGCCCGACTTTGATTCCCTAGTCCGATTGATCTGATTTTTGGACACGATATTCCTAACATCTTGAGGTATCTTGTATTTTTTTTCAGAAGTCAATTCGGAGTTTATCTTGACCACCAAATAATCTCTGGACTCTAACGCAGCCATAGGTGCCTCTTGCGCATCAAACTTGCGCCTTTCTTGCTCAACCACACGACTTCCTCGTGCGTTGCTCTTTGTAATCACCCTGTGGGATTTAGCTACATTCACTAAGCTCTTGGTAGCTTGTTTAGCTCGTTCCCTCACATATCGTAGCTCAACCCATGCTCGCCTCTTGGCCTTAGCGCACTCTAGGGTTCGATGCAATCCTAGAATCGTATCATTCCCTCCTCCTTGAAAATGATTCGTCCTCGAATCTGATTTTATTATATTCTCCAAGGACACTTTGTATCTTTTCAATTTTTCCCAAACTGAACCGCTTGACTCATCTTCCCTTCCATGTTTTCCAAGAGAACTCATCACCTTCTCGTTGGAACTAAATTCATCACTAACCTGAAAATAAGAAGGATTATTAAAAGTAGGGTCAGTTTCCTCAATGCTCTCAGTTTTCTCCTCAAACTTGCGCTTCTCTTCTTTAAATTCCTTGTACAAATTTGCAAGCTTTCTTCGGTCTTTTAATACTCCCATTTATGTTAATGACTCAAGATCAAACCTTCGCCTATCCTTGAAGACCTCATAGTGATTGGTCTCTCCATGGTGTATTGTCTTCATGTCATATTGCCATGGTCTTCCTAAAAGGATATGGCATTCTGTCATTGGGACCACATCGCAATACACCTCACATCTGAATCCTCCAATGGAAAACGAGACTAGAACCCGATGTGTTACCTCCACCTCAATGTAACTCGTCATCCATTGCACTTTGTAAGGATTCTCTCTTTCGATCAATGGCAGCCCTAGCTTCGCCACCAGCAAATCACTAGCGCAATTAGTCACGCTTCCATTGTCTACCACCACCGAATATTCTTCTTCCTTAATCAAGCACCGAGTGTGAAAAATATTGGTTCTTTGACTCGTCCCCCTCAACACTTGTTTTGGGTGCGCCACCAAACTTCTCTTAATCATTAGAGTCAAACCATTGATAACTTCTTCGGTCTCAAGCTCCTCATCTAAATCACTATTTTTGGGTTTATTCCTTTCTCTACAATCCTCTTCGCTTATCACGCTTCCCTCTTGAATTACCATCACTCGCTTATTGGGACAAGCGTTCGCATAATGCCCACGGCTGGTGCACTTAAAGCACACTATGTCTTTTGCCGCAACCTTTGTAGAATTAGAGTAAGAGGAACCCTCCTTAGTTCGTCCTTGCGGAATACTTGGCATCTCATTCCTCTTCTGATTCGGCACACTTGACTTCTCATTTTGAGTCCAACTCGACTTCTTCCAAGGTGCCCCTTTAGCACTAGAATTCGCAACTCTGGACTTGCGTTGCTTCTCAATTTTAAACGCTAAGTGTAGCATCTATTCTAGTGAATTGTAACTCGTCAATTCCAATTTGTTGGCTATTTCAGAATTAAGTCCGCTTAAGAACCTAGCCATAGTCGCTTCTTGATCCTCCACAATTTGCGCTCTTGTCAACGCAATTTTCATCTCGTTGAAATATTCACCTACACTCCTTGTTCCTTGCATTAGGGTTTGAAGTTTTTGATGAAGGTCACGTTGAAAGTGACTTGGCACAAACCGTTGCCTCATGAGTGCCTTCATGTCATCCCAAGTTACTACGGGACCAGCTCGCACTCGTGCCCTTGTTTGATTTAGTGAGTCCCACCAATGAGCGGCGTAACCACTAAATTCCACCAAAGCAATCTTCACCTTCTTCTCTTCCAAATAATTATGACAGAGGAAAATACTTTGAACTTTCCTTTCCCACTCTAAATAGACGTCAGGATCTTCCTTGCCATGGAAAGGCGGAATTTTTATCTTTATGCTCCCAAGGTTCCCATCAATTCGTTCTCCAAAAGGGACCCTTCCGTTTTGCCTGTCCTCTTCTTCTTCTTCTTCTTCAACCATCTCATACCAACGCACACGCCTAGGTCGACGCCCTTCATTGATAGCATTAGGGTTTTCTTGTTCAGCCCTAGGAATTTCTTCTTCTCGACCCTCTTCTTCTCTTCTAGGCCCTCTAGGGTTTGGACCAATTGGGTCTTGCTGCACAACTCCAGCCACCCTCTCATCAAGTTGTCGCAAACGAGCATTTGTTTCTTCCTTCCATTGCGTCATCTCATCAAATCTTATATTTAGATTGCGCAATAAGGTCAGCGTCTCTTGTAACAATTCTTGGTTTCCTTGATCCGCCATGTCTCCTACACAATTAAAATAAAACCAACCAAACGAAGAACACTTCGATTCTTTTTGTGTCTTCTTCTTTCTTTTTCCGTTTTCAATTCTTTTCTTCTTCTTCTTCTTCTTTTTTTTTACTTAACAAAATTAAATAAAAAATGAAAGATAGATGGGATTTTGTTACCAAATCGGGAACTCCCTTGAGCTCCGCTACCAACTAATACGATCCTTGCTAGGCTTGGATGCGCATAAGTGCCGATCTTGTTCTTTCTTCGATTTGGTGCGCGGAATTAGACAAATCCCTTTCACATTGCTCCTTTGAACCGACTAGCATCCCATACTACTAGTGGCTAGAATTTCCAAATTTGAGGTTAATAGGTAAGAGTCACACTTGCCTAAGAACGCTCGATAAATACCAAGTACTTGACTAGGCACCTGAGGTCCAATCCGTAAACGTCGCACCAACGAATCCTCCCCACTGAGATTGAGTCCGTCCAATCCCGAAAAGAAATTGAGTCACACAATTTTGAAGCTTGAATCACACAAGCTTCAAGGTCCGAGTCACACGAACCCTAATGATTGTCGCACAATCGCTAAGCGGCCTTGTGCACCTCACATGCTGAATCACTCGAATGCCGCACTAAGGAATCTCGCCACATATCTCAACAGATCCATGCTTGGGTCACACAAACGCACACATGGATCACGCACACTAGCTCACGCCCTTCCCACGCCTTGCATCGCACAAGTCGCCACGCTTTGCTAGCCCTAGCTGAATCACACAACTAAGTTACACAAGAACGGCTTGCTCAGGAATCAAGAGAATAAGAAGATAGCTGGATGAACGGGGATTTGGTAAAGTGTTTATGCTGAAAACTCTGATTGATTTTATTAATAACAAAGCAAGCCTTTAAATATGCGCTTAAAGCAATTACAATAGAAATATGACTACTAATTCGAGTAGAACTTCTATCTATAATTAAACTCTAAAAAATTAAATAGTAATAATAATCCATCCAGCTCATCCAAGCTGTACCATATGCGCTCTTCTCCTTTCTTTGTTCAAGTCGAACTCCTTCTTCTAGTCGCATTAGGACTTGGCCTTTTCTTGCCGTACTGAAATTCCTTCTGAGCTTTCTCTTGATTGGCTAGTGCGTTCCCACTCAAAATTGGTCCAGAATTAGCTCCTTGACTTAGGTTCTCATTTCAATTGGAATTACGTAAAAAGCTTGAACCGTTTTTATTTTGGCTCGTGGTCAACTTTGCTTTGACGGATTGTGTTCCCACTATGCACGCTGATTTCTTGACTTGAGCCCGACTTTGATTCCCTCGTCTGATTGACCTGAGTTTTGGACACGATATTCCTAACATCTTGAGGTATCTTTTATTTTTTACAGAAGTCAATTTGGAGTTCATCTTGACCACCAAATCATCTCTGGACGCTAACACAGCCATAGGTGCCTCTTGCGCATCAAACTTGCGCCTTTCTTGCTCAACCACACGCATTCCTCTTGCGTATCACCCTGTGGGCTTTAGCTACATTCACTAAGCTCTTGGTAGCTCATTTAGCTCATTCCCTCACATATCGTAGCTCAACCCATGCTCGCCTCTCGGCCTTAGCGCACTCTAAGGTTCGATGCGATCTTAGAATCATATCAATGGGTGACCAAGTCACCGCACAACATGACTGAAGAGTGGACGACCAAGTCATCACACTAACATGGGTGATCAAGTCACCGCACGACACGATTGAAGAGTGGACGACTAAGTCATCACACCAACACGAGTGACCTAGTCACCGCGACACGACTGAAGAGTGGACGACTAAGTTGTCACACCAACATGGGTGACCAAGTCACCGCACGACATGACTGAAGAGTGGACGATCAAGTCGTCACACCAACATGGGTGACCAAGTCACCGCGACACAAAATAAGTTGGAAGTGGAGTGGTAACATACCTTCATTCGGGTATTTTGATTGGTGAATGGGGGTGTGAACCATCGCCATATGAAATTGATTGTGGAGTGGTAATGTGCTCCATTTGGATGTCAGTGATGGTGTAGGAGCATGGTCCGTCTCACGAAGTTGATTGGGGAGTGGTAATGTACTCCATTCGGATGGATTGGATTTATTGGCGGAGACTCATGACGAGGGCAAGACAACAATCCTCTCATCAAAACCTGTCTAAGTGTTAGATCCCATCAACGCATATCTGTATCCTGCAAATAGGGAGGAGACAAACACGAAGCAACAATGGATGGAAAAAAGGAGAGCAAATGATAAATGGGAAAACAATGAGATCAAATCATATATGTTGTATATGAAAGTATTCCCACACTACCCTAAGGTTTGCCCCCAGTATTTTGTCAAGATGAAAACAACTTCCCTATCAAGAGAAAGTTCAACAAATTTATGCATTTTTTGAGAACACGTCATCCAATTTTCTATCATATAAATATGCTTGATACAAGCCTAGAAAAGTATCTGCATCTTGCCCAGGAGATAACGACCTCAAGGACAAGACTTTTCCCCAACATGTAGACGTAAGCAATCCTCACCGGACATTGGTGTTTACACTCACGCTCAGAAACAAGGCTATGTGTTTACACTCTTAAAAATGCAACAAACATAGCACAGAGGTCAGATTTGCAATGTCAATCCGAGTGAAAGATGCACATGCAAGGGCCTTCTAATAATCGAGAGGACTTTACAAGAGAAGGGAAAGGAAGTGGGTACTTTTGAAAGAAGGAAAGGAAAAGTCTAATTAGCAAAGGGGTGCTTTTTAGCAGAAAGAAAAAGGGTTTTAATAAGCATCCTACAACTGAGGTTGCTAATTAGAGGTAAGGTGCACATGTTCCTCAGTCTTTACTAGGGGGAATGCTCCTTCTTTGAGATCTTTTGTTGATGAAGTACACCAGTCTTTGGATCTTCGCGAGGAATGATCTCTTTTGAGATCATTTTGAGGGGAAAATGCCCAAGTTCTTCAATCTTCATTGGGGATGGTCTCTTTTTTTATGAGACCATGTTGTTGACTTTCGACCATTTTGTACTTGCTTCTGCTTTTTATTGATTGTGTTCTTTGAACACTTTTTTTTTTAGCGAGAAAAGAAAGTACAGTTTTTTGTCTGGTCTATCGTCATTTCCGTCTTTGGCAGAGGCCTTCAAGTCTTGATTTTTTTCCGGCCTCCTTCCAGTGTTGACTATCAGCAATCCTCGGAGATTTTGCAATCCCTCTTGCGCAAACCAAGTTCGATGTGCACCTTACCTTCGGTTAACAACCTTAGTTGGGCACTGCTCATTATTTAGGAAGTTCAAGTGGAAGCAAGAGATTTTACAAGCGGCTTAGAAAAGAAATGAATTGAATAAAGAGCAAAGATAAGTGTTTGAAGGTAAAAGAATGAGAAGACAAAAGAAATGTGGAAGCAAAGAGCAAAGTCCAATGTCATCTTATGACTATCCCATGTCTATTGGTGCATGTACCCTGGATATTATGCAAATCTAACTAGCACCTAGTCTGGCATTTGCACTCATGAAAGAAGTATGGCGTGAAGGCCCAAAATTCTCATAGGGATGTGTTTGCGATTGCTTACATCTAAAGCATGTTGTAGATATAAGAGCAAGCAGGAGAAATCATGCATGTTGATAAGATCCGAGATCTCTTCAGGTCGGAAACGGCTGCAGCAGCTAGTCGGATGGGAAGCGATCGGCGTCGGAGGTACCTGCAAAGCGCCGGAGGGGGACTCCGGCGTAGACACTCCGATGCTTAAGTCAGTTCGAGTTTTCAGAATGGTAGAGGTTCTCCAAGATGATCTCTATCTTACCTTCTGTTTGGAATTCGTGGGGGTATTTATAGGCTTAAGATGGCGATACCTTACAGCGATAGGGGTAGGCAACGTTTGTAACCATCGCTTCGGGCGATATCAGTTCCGTCATTGGGGCGATAATCATGTAGGGTCTATCGGGAGCGATATCCTCCTTGGTCCCCTAGGATGGGATGACGCTGTGCGCATAAAGGTGCATGAGATCCCCCCCCCGCTGAAGTTGACCATCCTAGGAGACTTCCGCTGGCAAGGGCGATAGGCAGATGTCTCCAAGAAGCTTATAGAACTTCGTCCAAGATAGATACCATAGTTGCCGTGTAGCCGTCAGGAGCGCTCTAATTGTTATCATAAGCCCAACTGAAAACTAGCCCGGGTGTTCACCAAGGGCTATCCACGTCTGCCATCTTAGATATGAGTAGATTCCTTCGTGAGGTGATATCTCCACAGGGCGTCTGAGCTCCCCCGTTGCTCAGCGCTGCTCAATTTTAGTGTCGAGTCCGAACTTGGATCCGTAAATTTCCATCGCTCAGATTAACCTCATCCTTTGTTTAAGATCCGTCTCCCTGAGACGTTAAGAATTCTTACTAAGAAACCGCTATCGCTTTCATGGTTCAGAGGTCGTTTCTTTCGCTCGGCGATATTAGTCTACTTGGCTTCTTTGACAAGGCTTGTGAAGCTTTAGCTTCGTTCGAGTCATAGAAGGACCGTTGACGGGTTACTCACGACACCGTCAAGGGTATTCAACCAGATCATGCCAGGGAGCGGCGTATATTCCAGGTCTGCTATCCTTTTAAGTGTACTGCAAAGACACAGAGGAGATAGATGTCTATATAGAAGTTAGCAAACTTCATACTTACAGAGGTTCGAAGTCACGTGAGCCCCCTTTATGCTTCACATCCGAGAAAACAGCGATATCGACGCGGCTTTACGCCATCAGCTTCCTTATGATTAGCGCGGCTTCACACCACCAGACGCCTGTGATGCCAGCGCAGTTTTACGCATCTAGGGCCACCTGTGACATCAACGCAGCCTTATACTGTGGATACCGGTAACCTTATGGTTTTAGCGTCAGGACTACCAGTGATATCGTATTTATCGGCATTTTTTCAGACTCTGTTTCGTACTCCTTCCCATATACATATCGCAGACAGCGTACGATCGTCACCTTTTCCTTCCGTTTCAGGCCTATCGGTCCTTGAGGCTTATCGGGATGGCTCGTCTTTTAAGGACCTTATTTTCTTCTCTTTTTCCATGGCCTCCCTCCGTTGGAGCCTATAAATCGAAGAGCTTTCTCCACCCACGTTCTCCTCATCTTTATCAGTCAGTATTATGGATCACTTGACCAAGAATTTTCTTCTTTCTAAGGGCCACTCTCTTAAGAATCTCAATGATGGTGACATCGGGTTCCTGGAGAATATGATAGTCAAGACCTCTGAGGATATCCTGGAGCTGCAAGGGATGCTGACCCCGCTTCATTCTAGGCTGGGAGCTATCTCCCTGGAGGATTTCAGTCCCTTGGAGAGCGTGTCGAAGCTGACCGCCTCCATCGCTCGGATCCAGGTGGTGATTGCCATGCTGCAACAGCGCAAGGACATGTTGGGGTGCTGCCTGAAGGGGATGAGGGCCACTTCCCATGATCTTGTCCTGGTCATGGATTCCTTGAGGGACCTTCCTGAGGTGCCCGAGGATGCTGGTTCTGACGCCTGATAACGGTGGCTCCCTTTGGGCCTTTTTCTTTTCCTCTTGCCTTGTAAATGTATCTTTCGGCCGGTAGGCCATAATAAATAAATCGTTTCAATCATTCCGCCTTGTAACTGTTCTTCCTCTTTGCTGCGCCCTTCGTCGTTTTCCAATGAAGATATTCTTAGCCCAACTGAAAACTGTCTGGCTACTGGGCGGTTTTCTGTTGGTCGTTCTATATTAACTCAGCGCCGTCCCCATTGTAACAACTGATTGGGGGATATATTCTTAATTAGCGCGAGATTTCAACAGGCGTGAGTGCAAATCTATGCTTGCACTTCAGACTGTACACGTGCCAATCCTCAAGAGTCGGGTTGGGTGATCGAAGAGTCCCTCCTACTCTTTTCCCCGCTATTTAATGGGACGATTCTTTTTTCATTTTCGTCAATTTTTTTTTTTTCATTTTTCTTCGCAACGATCTCATGGCTGATTCTTATTTGTTAGATACGGCTTCGAGAGACTCGCCACCAACTCCCCCGACTACTCCTGATACGGATAATCCTCCTGCCACACCCCCTTGGAGACCGGTCGTCCGACGGCGGAGTCGCAAGAGGCGGAGAAAAGAAGCTGCTAGGCAAAGGAAAGGGGCTGCCAAGGCTTCTAAGTCATTTTTCGACTCTCTGGCTTCTTCGACTCGAGAGGAGAAAAAACCGTCTCCCCCTCCGCAGGAATCGCCTCCGTGGGCTCCCTCTGCTTGTTCGGCCGCCGGGGCAGTATCGCCAGGCGTTAAGGAGGAGTCACCCAAGTTGACTTCTGCCGCTAGAAAGGAGGTCAGTGAACTTTCATTCTGGGGTGGCGATCATGGAGACGACGTGGTCTACTGCTACGGCATTACTTGGTCCGACGGTGAAGAGTAGGGCCTAACCCTTCCTTTTGTAGATGTCGTATGGCCTTCCTCATAATAATGAATGATGGTTTTACTTCCTTTTCGCTTCTCATCGCTTACTTATTGTTTCTTTCTGAGCGTTCCGGGTTATCGCGGAAGCGTCCCTTTCGCTACGGGTAACTGCCTTCAACTTCTAATCGGTAACTGTCTTCTTTCAGAAGGCACAAATGACTATCCACGTGTCTTTTTCTGTTCTGCACGTGTTTCATTTTTACAGGCTGTCTCTTCTTTAGGCTTTTCCTTTATAAGGAAATCATCTCTCTCTTTTACTGCTTTTGCTAATATTTTGAGTTTTTGCACATTTTCTCTCTCTTCTGCACTTCTTTTCTTCGAGAGGTTTTACCGCGACCGCTCACTGGTGCCGGCGACCGGCTCACTGGCTTTTTGCTCCAGGTATTTACTCCTTCTACCGCCGTAGATTTACTTTCCCTGTCCCTTATGTCTTCAACTGTTGAAAACCCCATAGATCCCGAAGCTAGGAGAACTCGCAGCATATTCAATTGTAATGAGGTTTTGAGAGTTGAATTAGAGGAGAGTGGTATTACTTTTCCCACGGGCTATCGCCCTTTTGTCTCTTTGAAGGACACTCGGCTGCCTGACGCCATGTGGGGAACATTCCGGTTAGTTTATTTCAAGATGTTTACTTACGGATTCCGTTTCCCACTCCATACTTCTCTGTTGAAACTGCTAGATCATTATGACCTTAATCCCGTCCAGATTACTCCACCCTCTTGGTGTGGTATTTATGCTTTCCTTCGTTCGTGCGAGATGAAGCGTATATTTGCTCCATCGCTTGATCTATTCCGCACGTTCTTTGTCTTGAGTTGTCGCAACTGCCTGGTAGATATTACCCCCAGATGGGATGATGTCATTGTGCAACTGTTCTGGCGGAACTTTCAAGGTTTTGAGGAACACGTAGATGACTGGAAGTCTGGCTTTTTCACCCTCCGTTTGCCGTCACGACTCTGGCGCGGGGGTTTCAATCGAAAAATCAATAGTGGCGTTTGGAAAAGACCGGACGCGCTGTCAAGCCAGGATGTTTCCAACGTTAGCGCCTTGTTAGAAATAGAAGGGTCTTTCCGTATCCGGGAGTTTGCTCGGTTCAGGCCCTTGTCAGAGTGCGTTGTGGGTGAGTTCCCTTTTTCTTCTTTATCGCTTCAATCTTCTTAATTTGCTAATATGTTTTGTTGGCAGGTAACGCTGAGAGTAGTTCTTCTGGGGAAAGTGACGCCCCTTTGAACGTAACACCTCTCCAGTCGCTGCCTCCTTCTCCTTCGCCTGAAAATTCCCGCCGCCCACCCATTCCACCTGGAAGGGAAGGGACTAAAACCGTCACAACTCGCAGAGCCTCCACTCGACCTTCTTGTTTCCTTGAAAATTGGCTTCCGTCCCATGGCAAGAGGGTAGCTCAAGGCGATCCTGTGTTTGAGAAAATCGACAGCGATAGCGAGAGCATGGACACTGGTCCTAAATTACGTCATGCTACTATTGCCCAAAGGATGAAACTTAGGTCGAGGAGGAATGATGACACGGCGGAATCGGCTGAGGACGATAGCGAAGAAATTGCAGAAGAGACGGAGCGTCTCGTAAAGAAGGTTCGCACAGAGAAAACTAACCCCCCAGTTCCCCCTATGAAGGGAGTTAACGCGGTCCCCCTCGAGAATATTAACGCTTCTCATGCCGCGAGTACTTCGCAAGTGGTGAAAGATATCAAAGCTATCAGGGTACCTTCCGCCGTTTCTATCGAAAACAATGAGACCTCGGTAGCCGCGACCTCTCCTTTGTCGTCGGGCCATCCTGCTTCCCCGATAGGTTCTTTTATCCCAGAGGCAACCCTACCGGTTTCGAATTTAAGCATTCCTCCTGAATTTCTCCCACGGAAGCCTCATCTTTTGTTTCTGTCTTCAATTTCGGGCGTTGGTGATTGGGCAAAAAGTTGTTCCCCTCCTTATATCGCCAACCTTTCTCCTCAGAGGTCCCAGGGCCCCACTGGATATCAGTTGGATTTGTCCTCTTTCGGCACTGACGGGCTTCGTGCCTTAGGAATATCGGATCCGTTATCGCGAGAAGAGCCCGTGGGTCCCATAGTGGGACAGATGTTTACTTCTTCCAAGGACAGGGAAGAGTTTTTACAGCATGCTCCCGAGACTTGACAGTCACACATCATGAACGACATGCTGGCTAGCTTTCGAAAATTTCATTATTTTCTTGGAGATCAGCGTAACAAAACTCGACCCTCTTCGGATTTGCAGGAACAATTAGACGCGGCCTTGGCGAAGGCGAAGGAGCTATCGCAGTTGCAAGAACGAACTCGGGCGGAGTTGGAGGATTGTCGCGCTGAACTTTCTCGGGAGAAGTCGAAGGGGAAAGCGAGAGCAGAGCTAATGGAGGAGGAACTGGTGGTGGCTGATAAAAAGAACGTCTTCCTCCGTGAAGAGTTGTCATCTCGTGATGCCGATTTGGCCAAAGTTCCTTCGAGGATAGCCTGGTGGAAGAATAAGACCATCGAGGTTTGTATCGCGGGATTTATGGATCTCCATATCCGAGGCGCCGTCGATTCATCCATGCTGGCCGATTACGCTTCCCAAAAAATTAAAGATCTTAGTGAAGGCGAAAGGGGTTTTCCTTCTTCTGGGGAAAAGCAAGGGAATGATGACGGCGAGGCATGCGATGACTCTTAATTGATCCATTGAAGAACATTGCTATTTGTTTTCCATGTCTTGTAATAACGTCCTATCTCGCGGCGATATCGGTACCTTGCTCTTCGGGCGATATCTTATTTTATTTCGCTCTCTTGTACTGTCTTGAGAACTGTTCTTTTATTCAACGCCGATTTGCATCATTTCCTTTCTTGTGATATCGCTTTTGCTTTTTATCAAAAAGTCACATCTACTTTTCAGAGCATTTAATGCTCGCGACCCTTCCGTCGGTGCGCGGGAAAAGTCATGATGGTGCAGACACACGTGTTCGTTTCTTCTGCCGCTTCACCTTAGCGTGTTTAGAAATTTTAACAAGATCGAAGCATTTGTCGCGCTTCTTCTAGAGTCGTACTCATTGCTTGAGTCTTATCCCTCATGCCGCTTCGACACAACGACTGCAGCATCCGTCGTTTCCTTTTAATTACTAGGGTTATAAACCCTCTTTATTTCTTCCCTTTTCTTTTTCACTCCACTTTTTCATATTATCTCTCAGCCGTCTTGTCCTTCTCACCTCCATTCAAGGCTTTCAAAGTTCTTTCCTTTCAAAGGTATTTCCCTTCTTTTCCCTCGTCTTCTTCATTTCTATTTCCTTAGTCCTGCCATGGCAAAGACTCGCCGTTCTGAGTCAAAATCCATCGATGAGAAGAAAATGGATACCACGGTCAGTGTTATTACCACGGAGGCCATTCTCCAGGAGCATTTGGCTACTCACGGTGCCGTTATTCCTGACGGTTACCAAGCTGTTGTTGCCCCTGGGTCAGTTCGTTTAAACAGCGTTCTGACCGGCAATTAAAGGGTCTTATATGCCCAGATATTTCGCTACGGTTTCCGGCTCCCTATCGATTCTTTCGTCAAGGGTTTGCTTATTGCTGGCAATTTCAATCCTGCCCAGTTAGCCCCAAATGCATATTGCTGTGTTTATGCTTTTTTGGAACTCTGTAGATATAAGGGGATCACTTCCCCTTCTCTTTTGTTGCTTAGATCCCTTTTTAAATTGATGAAGTGCCGGGGTGTGATAACCATATCGCCTCGCTTTGACGATGATTCTCTCAAGTCTTTTACTTGGAAGTTGCTCCATATTGAGTCTTCTGTTGAGGCTTGGAAAAAGGAGTTCTTTCTGATAAATCTTCCTAACGCTCCTGGTCCCGAGTGGCATTCTGGGTTCAACCAGGACGTCCAAGATGGCGTTTGGAGTCGACCAGGGACACTTCCCGCTCGTGAACAAGGATGGTTAAACACCTTACTCCAACTGGAGATCAGCGTTCATATTCGACTCACGGCCTGTAGAATGGCCATTCAGGAGTGCGTTAGACGTGAGTATCGCGCTACCTTTCCCTTTCATCACTGATACTAACGCTGACGTTATTTTGTGATTTTGCAGGGACGGATCCTGATTATAAACCCGAAAGCGTAAGAAGACGCTTAAGGAGAGCTCAGAATAGAGAAGAAAGGGAAAAGCTCGATTCAGAGGCCACTGATAATCCTTCTGAGCTTCCGGCTACTTCCGCGAATCTCGCTCAAGTATCCTCCTCCTCAGTTGGCGAAGGGGATACTGACATCCCTGAAGGTGTTCCCATCGTGACCGTTGCTGCTCCCTCGTCTTCTCAGACCCCTAAGGCCATTGCCAGAGGAAAAAAGAAGAAAAGAACACGGAGTATCGCCACTCTTACTCCTTCTCCCGACGCTGCGGGTTCTTCTGAGGCACCACCTTCCCTCAACACCGCTACCGTAAGCGTGTTTTTTTTTTTTTTTTTTTTCCGCGATATATTGTGCCTCAATATCTGTCGTCATTTGATCTATTTTTCTTTTTTCTCAATTTCTACTCCTTGCAGGAGACCGTTGTAGTTACTGCTTCCGCTCCTTCAGGCGATATGAATCTCACTTATGTGCTGAGGGGTTCCGCGAAGAGGGCCCGGATAGAAGGCGAGGATGAGAACATACCCTCCTCTAACATCGCGGGGGAAGGTGGTTCCGTTAACGTTCCTAATTCCGCAGTGGTTCCTCCAGGTGGACATTCCGCGGAAGTTTTGGGGAACCTAGGAGGTGCGGACCCCTTTGGTGCTTCTCCCAGTTCCTTTGGTGGGCCTGTGCATCATTATTCCTCTTCTTTAGGCTATCAAGACGTCTTGCAGGACCTTTCGGGCTATCAGCCTCATGGTACCTTCCTGCCCCCGGGCAGTTCTTCTTCACAGGTTCGCGCCCCTGGTCCTCTAGCTTTCGTTCCCTATAGCGTTCCTTGGCGGCAACGCTATAATGAAGTCGGAACCTCTTTCAATTTTGTGGCGGATCTTTGTCCATTAAACGGGCTCGGTGAAGTGACCCATCAGGTTGAGTTGTTCGACTTCCGTGCCCGTGGTTTGGCAGCCATCGGGGGCGATGGTTCAGATGAGGTTTCTGCCCTGCTGGCTTCTCAAATTCTGGCCTCGTCTGCAGAACGGGAAACTTTCCTTTCCCAGACGGAAGATGACAAAGTGAACTCCTTCCGTGCTAGCCTTTTCTCCAATCTGATGAAATTTCACTACTGGGCGGAGGAGGTGAAGCATCAGACTGTTTCCCTCCGTTCTATTTCGGCGGAGCTGTCCAAGGAGCAAGATGAAAGGAAAAAGGTGTTGGCAAATCGTTCCAAGATACTGCTGGCTCACCACGATTTACAGAAACAGCATTCCGCTCTGGAAACAGCTTTGTCAGAGGAACATGCCAAAGTGACTGCTTTGGAGAATGAGAAGTCCTCTTTAGAAAAGGAGAAGGCAGCTTTGGCGGAAGAGTCAGTCGATATGGGCTGGTGGCATGCTGAACAGACCGCCCGTGTTCTAGTTAAGTGTTTCGAAGAAATTCATGGGGTGGATGCGTACAAGGGCGAAGATGTCGCGAAAGCCTTTCTATAGAGTTCTGCCCATATCAACGAGGCAGGCTATCGCCAGGCCAAGGCAGCGGGCTGGAAACGAAAAGACCCCGAGAGCTGATATGTCGCGATATTTTGCCGTTCCCTCCAGCGATCAAATATCGCTTGGCTTTTGTCTTTTGTCTTTGCGGCATAATTATTTTGAACATTGAATCTTTGTAAATCCTTGAGATGCCTTTAATATTTCTAGACAATCCCTTTATCGATATTCCTCTTTTATTTTTCTCATCGCGAGACTTCTCTCGTCACTGGGGTTGCCTTATCCTCACGGTGCGTTTACTTTCTTGAGCAGATCCTTGGTATTTATACCAAGATGACCAAGATCTATGTCGGGTTGGCCTTTCGATAAGCCTATCGGTATCATGACCACCGCTCCTTCCGCTGCTCAGAAGTATTCTGCACATTTCTAATTGTAGATCATCAGTAACAAAACGAGATTTGAGAGATAGTGATTACCCGTAGGAGCCTGTTCGCTGCCATCATTAGGCTTTATCAAGGAACCCGTTTCGAATCGCGTTTTCCCTCAGCTCTATACTTCGCCAGGGATTACTCATCCGGTTACTAGCTGGAATTACGCGATCCTTCACGTTTCCCTTATCTCTCGTTCGGCCTTTCTAAGTGCCTCATCTCGTGAGCTGTCGGATCGGGACGGCTATCACAAGGCTAGGGAATTTTCACTTTTATAGGCGTTGTCCTCTCGTTTAGAACTGTGTCCTTACTTAATGGTTTAGCTGCACCAGCCCGACCGTTAAGATAGGATTCTTGTTTCTAAACAGAGTTTCTAACTCTTTGGGGCGTGTCTTGTCTTGATGTACTGTCTCCACGAGATCGGTTATCATTAAAGAACTTTTCACTCCCAAAGATACCGGGCAGTGCCCTCACTTAGTGAGCCATCTGATCAAGATTGGTCATCACAAGGATAGGACTTTTCACCCCCGGGGGCGTCAAGGATCTTTCAATCCGACGCTAATCAAGGATACACTGGGGTCGTGCCCTCACTTAGTGGGCCATCTGATCAAGACCGACCATCACAAGGATAGGACTTTTCACTCCCAGGGTACCCCCCTTTTTACCTGCACAAAAGCAACCACAAACCCACGAAAACTCTCCTATTGAGCGTTAGCCACGGTTAGGGTCGTTATAATCCAAATAGTGCAGATAAAATTAAACTCTAGGATAATATAACTTCAAACGAGCGATATTCCAGGAGTTGGATAAGGGCGTACCGTCAAGTGTCTCCAGGCGATAGGCCCCTCTTCCGACAACGTGGGTTATGCGATACGGTCCTTCCCAGTTAGGACTAAGCTTTCCCATACGTTGTCCGGTTGCTCGCCTGTCTCGGAGCACCAGGTCACCGTTTTTCAACAATCGCTCTTTGACCTGCCTGTTATGATAACGGGCCATTTTTCTTTTGTAGTGTTGCGTTTTCAGTAGGACTTCTTCTCGAACCTCTGGTAACGCGTCCAGGTTAGCACGTAACCGTTCCTCGTTCAGTTCCTCACGAAAGTGAGCCACCCGTAGGCTCATGGCCCCAATTTCCACTAGCGTAATGGCTTCAGTTCCAAAAGCCAAAGCGAAAGGCGTTTCTCCAGTGCTAACTTTTACGATCATGCGGTATGCCCACATCACGTATGGCAATTCATCAGCCCACTTCTTCTTAGACCCCTCTAGGTTTTTCTTAATACCGCTGAGGATGCTCCTATTAGTTACCTCTGCCTGTCCGTTGGTTTGTGGGTGAGCCACGGAAGAGAATCTCTACTCAATCCCGAATTCTGAGCATTGGTCTTTGAAGAATTGGCTGGTGAACTGGGTCCCGTTATCGCTGACAAGGATACGAGGCACCCCGAATCTCATGATAACTTGATGTTTGAAAAAACGCCATGTTTTTTCTGCCGTGATTGTGGCAACCGCTTCAGCTTCCGCCCACTTCGTAAAATAGTCCACAGCCACTATCACAAATTTCAGTTGGGACCTTGCCTTTGGAAATGGACCCAGGATGTCAATCCCCCATTTGGCAAAAGGACAAGGGGCGATGATTTCCGATATTTCCGTGGCTGGACGTCGAGGAATTCTAGCAAATTCCTGACATTTGGGGCAAGCTTGTACATAATCGTGGCAATCCCTTCGTATGGTGGGCCAGTAGAATCCTGATCTGAAAACTTGTGCCGCCATGGTGCCGCCTGACGCGTGCATTCCGCATATCCCTTCATGGATTTCGCGTAAGGTGTGAAGGCCCTCTTGTTCGGTTATACATTTGGCGGCGGGGTGAGAAAAACATCTTCGAATTAGATCCCCGTTATAGTACGTGCAACGAGCAGCCTGTCTTAGCACTTTCATCTTTTCAGCGTTACCGTCAGGCAGCTCTTCGTGCATCAGGTATTTTATTACCGGAATCCGCCAATCATTCTCGAGCTCATTCACACACAAAGAGGCTTGTTCCTCCATGAAGGACGGCACCGATAGCTCACGATAATACACATCTTTAGGTATAGATGCTTCAGGATTCGCGGCCAGCTTGGCAAGGTAATCGGCTTCAGCATTTTCCTCTCGGGGAACGTGCTCGAAGCTGACTTGCATGCCCTCTTTCTTTATTTCCACTAGTTCTCACGTTACCTTAGAGAGGTACTGCACCATAATAGGTTCTCGAGCCTGAGAGTGTCCTGAGACCTGGTCAATTATCAGTTTGGAGTCTCCACAAATTTTTAGACGCAGATCTCCTGTTTGGCCGGTATCGCGCCTTCCCTTGGAAGAAAACTCTCTTCCTATTCTGAGTCCAGCTAGCAACGCCTCATATTCGGCTGCGTTATTGGACAAAGGCTGCAAGATTCGAATAGCATACCGTATATGCATATCGTGCGGCCCATTTATGAAGACTCCGGCCCCCGCCAGTTCTTGGTTTTTGGCTCCGTCCACATGAACGATCCAAAGATCCGTATATGTTTCTGGGAACGGGAGATCCATATCGTTCCATTCCGCTTCAGGTACACCACTCAAAGGGTCCTCTGTGAAAGTACACTCCGCTATAAAATCAGCAAGGACCTGAGCCTTTACGGATGGCCGGGACTGGTACCTCAAACCATATTGTTCGAGTTCTAGGGCCCAGATCAGCATTCTTCCTGAAGATTCAGGCTTTCGGAATATCCTCTTCAAGGGTTGGTCTGTAAGTACAACGATAGGATAAGACTGGAAGTATCGGTCCATCTTGCGAGCGGCTTGTATAAGGGCGAACGCTATTTTCTCAATACGAGCATATCGCAGTTCTGCGTCCTTTAAGACATGACTCACGAAGTAAACTGGGCGATGAGTGTGGTTATCATCACGAACAAGGACGGCGCTGACCACTTCGTCCGCCGCGCCCAAGTACAAGTACAGGGTATCGCCGGACTCGGGCCTTGTCAATAATAAATCGGATGATAAATAGTCCTTTAAGTCCACAAATGCTTGCTCACATTCTGGGGTCCACCCGAACGTGGCTTTCCGTCGTATGACTTTGAAAAAAGGGAGGCACTTTTCTCCTTGCTTGGAGACGAATCGTCCCAGAGCGATAACGCGCCCCGTTAGCCTTTGCACTTCCTTAACGGTTCTCGGCGATATCATATCATGTATAGCTTTAACCTTGGAAGGATTAGGCTGGATACCTTTCTGGCTAACTACGTAGCCCAAGAACTTACCCGTCTGAAATGCAAACATGCACTTCCGGGGGTTTAGCTTCATGCGATACCTTTTCATCACATCAAAAACTTCCTTTAGGTCCTGCAGGTGATCATGAAAATTCGCACTCTTCACCAGTATGTCGTCAACATATGCTTCCACATTTCTCCCTATTTGTTCCTCAAAAATCTTATTTGCCATTCGCTGAAACGTGGCCCCCGCGTTCTTTAGTCCAAATGGCATCGCTGTGTAACAATACGTGGCTTTAGGAGTAAGGAAGGCGGTCTTCTCCTCATCCTCTAGGGCCATAGGGATTTGATGATATCCAGAATTGGCGTCCAATGAGCTTAGATATGCGTACCCAGCAGTTTGATCAACCAACTGATCTATGCGGGGAAGCGGGTAGCAATCCTTAGGACAAGCATCGTTCAAATCGGTGAAGTCAATGCACATACGCCAGTCTCCATTGGGTTTAGGAACAAGAACCGGGTTGGCTAACCAAGTGGGATACTGTACTTCGCGAATGAAACCCGCGTCAAGGAGCTTTACAACCTCCTTTTCCACAGCCGACGCTTTTTCGGTGGAGAACGCCCGTCGTTTTTGCTGAACTGGCTTGGCATCAGGATCAACGTTAAGCCTGTGCTCGGCTATTTCTCGTGATATACCTGGCATATCGGCGGGCTTCCATGCGAAATTTCCTTGGCATTTGTTCAGCAGCCGTGCCAGTTGAAGATTTTCCGCTGGGCTGAGCTTATCGCTGACCAGGAAGCTGGCTCCCTCTTTGCCTATCACTGATACGGGTACCATCTTGTCAAGGGGTTGAGCGCGCTTTTCATCACCCTGCTCGTAGGGGTCTGCCGCTATACACACGTATCTATCGCAGCTTGTCTGAGTCATGAGCGAATAGCATTCTGCCGCCAGTTTCTGATCACCTTTTATCGATACCACCCCGTCCCAGGAGGGGTATTTCATCTTTAGATGTTTTTGTGATATCGCCGCTCCGAAGCGATTGAGGAAAGGCCGTCCGAGTATGACGTTATAGGGCAGATTCAGATCCACAACAAGGAACAACAAATTCTCTGACCGTTTGTAAGTGTCTTCTCGGAAGTATACGGGTAAGGTGATTACTCCCGTAACAGGGATAGGGGTCCCATCCACTCCGACTATGGGTCTCTTACTAGGCGTTAACTCATCGTGGGGGCGTTTCATGAGATTGTAAGCTTCCAGCGAAAAAAGGTTCACGGCACTCCCGTTGTCCACAAGAGTCCTTCTTATACCATGACTGGCGATGACAGGTGTGACTACCAAGGCGTCATTATGGGGATAGATAACGCCTTTTTCATCCTCTTCTGAAAAGGATAAGATCATGCGATCAAGTATGTCTATCGCTCCACCTTTCTTTGTCATGCCGTCTCGCGTACGCTTTTCCCCTTTCGCCACCATCGACTGTTCTGATTCATCTGCGTAGGGGATCCCTCCCGCTATGATATTGATTATGGGGATGTCGTCGCCATCTATCACGAAGGTTTCCCCACCCTTTCCTTTGGGAGCGTTATCCGGCTGTGGGACTGGAGGGGGCCTTGGTCGTTCGTCTGCCGCTCTTCTTATCGGATTGTTTCGGGCATCTTTCCTTACTTGAGTCGCAAATTCTCCCAGATATCCTTCCTCCACCAAGCATTCTATCGCCCACTTTAATTCTCTGCAAGCCTCTGTGGAATGTCCTCTGGCTTTATGGAATTTACAGTAAGCGTTTTCTCTTTTGCCTAAAAGCACTCCAGGTTTCGTGGGTGCAGGATAACGGATAGGAAGATTTCGTTGTTCCGCTATCGCCAAGATCTCCGCTCTTGGTACATTCAAGGAGGGAAAATCCGGACCATACGCCCGATTTTTGTTAGCGTTCCCTTGACGCTGATGAGGGGAACTACCTTGTTTTCCTTTCGAGGAATTTCCTTTTTGCTTATCGTAGGTCTTTGGGATGTAATCTTTCCGTCGAGCGTAATCATCAGTGTAATGATCGTCAACCAGAGGATTTGCGGGAGCGGCAGGGATGTGAGGTGCCCCAGGCGGCATATTAAATGTTCTATTTCTATTTTCTTCTTCTTCCATTTTCACATAATTATGGGCTTTAAGTCTTAGTGCGTCCAAGGATATTGGAGGATCCACCATCAATGTATCTTTCAGTTTTCCATAGTGGCAGTTTCTTTTCAGAGCTTCTATGGCGAAATCAATAGTAACGCCCGGCGTTAATGACATTTCCAGATCGAATCGGCTGAGAAATTCTTTCAATGTCTCTTGGGGCTTCCGCTGTATGTCAAATAACGCTGCGGCAGATTTCCGAATTGGAATTGCTGTACTAAATCTGCTCCGAAATTTGGATTCCAACTGTGCGAAATTACTAATGGATCCGCCAGGAAGACCTTCAAACCAAAAACGAGCAACTCCCGATAAGGTCATAACAAATATCTGACATAAAGCCGCATCACTGTGGGTTTGAAACTGGACTAAATCCTTCACTTTGTTGATGTGCGAAATAGGATCTTTAGTACCATCATAAGTATCAGCGGGAAGCTTCACTCGCCTGCTGACCCTGTGACGTCTTACACGACGACTGAAAGGGTGACCTGAGGTATCATCAAGAATCTCACGCGCATGACGTGGGGGAGATATGTCTCCTTGTCGCCCTCCTTCCCTTGGTTCAGGTATATGATGTCGCCTGGGAGACCGACTACTACTCCTGGGAGAACGACTTCGATATCTTCTGCTACTGGATCTTTCACTGTACACGGGAGATAAACTCCTGTTTGTTCCTTCCCTCCGTCCGGCCCAACGGTTCCTCAACGCCTCAAGCTGCCTGTCTTCCTGCAGAAGAAGTCTTTGCGACATTTGTGGTACATAAGCCTCTACTCCTCCTTGAGTGAGCTGTACATGACCAACCGGGGGATTTCCTGCGGATAAAGGCACTTGGGGGTTCTCTGGAAACAACGGGGGCAGAGGTCGATCAGCAACAATAGATGGTGTGAACATGACGCGAGGAGGAACACTAGATCCAGAAGCACCAGGCGTGACTCTAGTGGCCATTTCAGTCAAATATTCCAAGCGGGAACGAAGGGCCGCTATTTCCATAGCAAAGGGATTTTCATTGTTAAGCACAGATCCTTCTAAAAGAGGAGTGTAAAGATCAGATCCCACCGTCTGTGATGAAGAAATGACCGTCTGTGAGGAGATAGATCCTCCGGCGATCCCGACCGAGAGGTCCAGAGGTCCCGAGATAGTCGATTGTGTCGTCATAGAGAGATCAGCAGTAGCAAAAGGAAATAACCGCCTGTGAGTTGAGAAAGGAATATTAGAAAATGTAGACCGGTCTGGCTCCGATCTGGCTGTCATAACCGTTCCGATCTCCCAACTAAACGAAGCTTGGCTATTAAGGACGCTCACTTAATACACCAAAGCTCTCAATGAAAGCACCATTTGATAAGATCCGAGATCTCTTCTGGTCGGAAACGGCTGCAGCAGCTAGTCGGATGGGAAGCGATCGGCGTCGGAGGTACCTGCAAAGCGCCGGAGGGGGACTCCGGCGTAGACACTCCGATGCTTAAGTCAGTTCGAGTTTTCAGAATGGTAGAGGTTCTCCAAGATGATCTCTATCTTACCTTCTGTTTGGAATTCGTGGGGGTATTTATAGGCTTAAGATGGCGATACCTTACAGCGATAGGGGTAGGCAACGTTTGTAACCATCGCTTCAGGCGATATCAGTTCCGTCATTGGGGCTATAATCATGTAGGGTCTATCGGGAGCGATATCCTCCTTGGTCCCCTAGGATGGGATGACGCCGTGCGCATAAAGGTGCATGAGATCCCCCCCCCGCTGAAGTCGACCATCCTAGGAGACTTCCGCTGGCAAGGGCGATAGGCAGATGTCTCCGAGAAGCTTATAGAACTTCGTCCAAGATAGATACCATAGTTGCCGTGTAGCCGTCAGGAGCGCTCTAATTGTTATCACATGTCATATAATTTCGAATGGATGTACGAGTTATCCATGATGCAATAACATGTTAAACATGCTCAATCTATGGAAGGTTTGAAAAAATTTGAGGGTAGTGTGGATTTTATTCAAAATTCTTTATTCACAATTTATAAAATCAAAAACTCTTAGCAATTTTACAGACAAAACGTGAGGGGATGAACACTCACAAAAATTTATGAATGATTAAAAAATTGCCCCCAATGCGGGAATGAATGCAGAATAATTGTACAAAAATTTAAAGAGGTAGAGAAGAAAGTGGGCTTCTCTGGATGTGCGCAGCAAGCAGATAACGATTAGGTCGGTTCCCTAGCGGGGAATCAGCTTCATGATTTTGATCCAACACCATTCATACTCAAACTGGATGATAGTATTGTTGCAGATACTTCTAGCGATTCCCTCATAGTCAATTACAGCATTGCGGAGGATGGTAATCAAGTTCTTGAATAATGTTCTAGGCTTAGGCTGCCTCCTAGATGATCGGATGATAACGTCTTGCTAGCCATTGACGGCACGACTTCTTCATGAGAATCCAATCTTAGAAACAGCTGAATCGCTCTTGGACTTTGGTCAGATTGCTGAGGAAAGATGAGCTCACAATGAACCTTAAGACTGGTTGTTTGCAAATCCAAGATGTTCTACAAGGAAACCAGCTCATTATGGTGACCGAAGGATCATTTTAAAAAAATTCTGATTCGCTCCTTGACTGTTCTCAGCGAGGAGAAATCTTCTATACTAGGGATGGCCAATTGCTGACTTGATGATTTGTTCAAGAAGTATGACTTGAACATCATTTAGAGTGATAGGAGAGAATCTTTGGTCCGCTGGAAATTCAAGTTGCCATTGGGGAAGCTAACCAGTTGTTTCTTTTTAGAGAGAAGCTTATCCCATTGTTTCTTTTAAGAGAGAAGCTCTAGCGCTTCAGCTTCTGCAGCACGGGATTACGGATAAAATAAATGAATGCAATCCCATTAACATTCATGCTTACTGGCTCAGCAATTGGAGGATTGATCTTCACCGTATGATCATTGTATCTGTGCATGGAGAGATCTTATATGTGATGATCAAATTCAAAACATGAAATGTTTGATCATGGTTGAGTTTTGATTTATGCCTTTATTCTGTAAGAAAGGAGACTAATCAATAGCATCTAGATTAGAATAAATCAGAAGAGTAGAATGTGGACAATAATGGCAATAAAAATTGCAGAAACATTTGCGGACATGAAAAAATTTGCGGAGAAAACTGCAAACATGGAAAATTTGAGGATAGGAAATCTGCGGAAAAATTTATAGATATGGAAAATTTAAGGGAAAATTTGTAAATGTGGAAGAATTATGGAAAAATTTGGATATGGAAAAGTTGTGGAAAATTTTGTAAAAATTTGCAACCATGAACAATTGCAGAAAAATAGTAATCATAGAAAAAAAAATTGCGAAAACAGTTGCAAACGTGTAAAATTTTGTAAAATCAGTTGTAAAATGTGGAAAAATTGCAAGATCAATTGCAAATGTGGAAAGTTTTAGAAGATCAGTTGTAAATGTGGAAAATTTGAGAAATCAGTTGTGAATGTGGAAAATTTTGAGAAATCAGTTGTGAAAAAAAGTAAAACACAGTCACAATATACGCATTTCAATATGATGCATATGCTGAGGTGATACCACCTATTTCTAAACTGGCTGGAAGGCTCCCGGATGATACCATAGAAGTGGTCCCTCAGTAAATGGATACAAGAGCGTTTACCAAATCATAAAAGGATCCGGGGCGCTCAATCCATTTAGGGGTTCGAGTCCAAGTGAGGGTTCGTGAAAGCTTACCAGGGCGTGGACCCCAGGACTTCACTACTACCGACCTAATCCTATTTGGAAATGCCCGACAATAGGGATTATGCGTGAAAAATGTGTATGCAATGACAATTTATTAAAGCGAGTAACAAATAGCAACGAATCATGTATAAACAATTTATCATGAAAAAACAATAATCATGTATATACAACAATCATACGATAATACAATATTTAATCATGAAACAATCATACGAGAATTGACAAATTATTTAATAAAACAAATGTCATGCAAGAAAAGCATACAAAGAATTTATTGAAGCAATAAAAAACAAACACCTCTAAAAAACTCCAGCTTCGACCCTATTATTCCCCAGTGAAGTCGCCAAACTGTCGAACCCCCTCTTGGAATTTTCGCGACGCGGATTTGGGACGAGATATGAGATGAATTTGGACTCATCTCACATAATGCAATGAAGTCGCCACCCTATTTTTTTTCTAGGTTCATAAAAAATAAAAAGCTAAGGCCAAATGGGTCTGAACCCGAGAACATTGGTTCGGGGTCGCATTATAGACTCAGGAAGGTGTTAGGCACCTGAGTCACATCCTAAAAAGGTTACCAGATAATGAGGTGTTTATAATCATGCTTGAAAAAATATCCTAATTTATGTGATCATGCCCAATTAATTGAATTCTAACAATTCTATATATTCATGCATACAAGCGTATATGTGGAAATAAACAAGCATACGAGAATAAATAAATATTACAAGCATACGAGAAATAAATGAACCATACAAGTGTGTGAAAAATAAATAAACAGTACAAGTGTGCGAAAAATAAATAAATAATACACGATTACATGGAATGGAAAAAAATGCGACAGGCCGAAATTAGGTTAGGCCCACTGGGCTGAAAGTGGGCCCACTAGCTGGACCCAACAGCTGGGCCCAAGACAGCCCAGCCCAGCCAAAGCAGTTGGGCTGGTCTCCCTCACGCGTGGGCTGGAGCAGCCCGTCATCTCTTCCCTCGCTTGGGCTCAAGAAGCCCTTCTTTCTCCTCCGCGTGGGCCAGCAAGGCCAGCCTTCTTCCTTCTCTTGCTTGGGCTTGAACCAAAGCTTGGCCCATCAACTAAATACATCAGACCCAAAAAATTGAAGAGCAACGGCTCTCCCTTCTCCCTCGCCACTGCTCACCTTCTTCAACCTTGCGTCGCCGACGTCATTGCCGCCACGCCATTACCGGCGACCAAGGTCCGTCCAACAATGACCAAAATAGGAATTCTTCATGCCAAAATTAGTCCAACAACAATAGAAACTTGACCAAGCAAGCACAGCAATTCAATTTATCCAAAACAGCCACTAATTTAATTAAAAAAGAATTAAAGTTAATTAAATGAAAACTTAAAATTCATTCAAAATGGCCACCAATTTGATGAATTAAAGCAACAAAATTAATCTAAATATGAAATAGAAATTATTTGAAAACAAAATAGCAATTAATTTCATCAAAACAAGAACAAACAAAGCTTCGCAAGATTTCGCAGAAAAAATGCTTTAAACAACAAAACTTTGAACTGAGAGTAACTTCGACCTTTGGTAGAAGTAAGCAGTTGTTCGTGATAGAGAACAACGATAGAGATTTGAGAGAGCTTTTGTTCGTGAATTGGTGAAGAGAAACGCTTGTGTTCGCTTGCTATTTATAGGCAACCTTCGCGAGTGCATTTGGAGGTGAATTGCGCATGGTCGGGGTGAGCTTGGAGCATGAGGGTGAGCAGTGGCGTCGATGGGACATGGTGTTGATCTCGTTGGGTGATGATCGAGGGAAGACTTGGTAACCAAGGGACGAGCAGTGCGCGTCTCTGTTTTGTGCAGGAAAGGTAGTGGAGAAGAGGGGAATGACTTGTTAATTAGGGAGCCGTTGATCTTGGTTGACTTCCTTAGTCAACCAGATCAACGGTTGAGATTAAAGGGTTAATTTTACCCTTTGATTAGTCGATTCGAGTTGATGACACGAGAAATATTGCCTGAAAATGGATAAAAACTCGAAACGAAAATGCTAAAACGTAGAGTAAAATAAACTGAAATAATTAGCATACAATGAGCGACGAAAAGTTCGTCGTATCGCTCAATAAAAATTCGCTTATAAGCGACAAAAATTCCAACAGAAAAAATGCTAAAATAAAAAATTCAATGAAACGCAATGAGATAGCGCGAGTTAGAAAATGAGTAGCTAATGGGAGAAATTGTTTGACCATTGGTTTGGAGAATTTTACTCGGAATCGATATGAGTTCGAACAGGAAAAGCGAAAAATTTGTGAAAAAAAATGAAATAAAATTTAAATGACATGAAGCGTAAAAATAAACATCAGTTGGGCGAAAATAAAAGGATGTGTGATTTTAGAAAAAAATGACGTTTTAAAAAAAATGTGAAAAATATTTTGACGAAAAATTTAAAATCAAAAATCGGGTAGCAATAAAGGGCATCAAACAAGTTTGCTAACAAGGTTCCTGCAATCCCTAAGATGGACTAGATTGTATGCATCTATTAATTTAAGTCTATTTAATTTTCAATGAATAAAAAATGATATGTACACAATAAGTTGGTAAAGGATAACACAAACAAGACTGCCTAAACAGAACAATAACCAAACAATAATTTTGATTGAGCTTAATTGTAGTGGTTTTTACCACCTGTGCTCTTGAAATTTTGAATGGTATGCTATTGATTTCTGGTGAATCATTCAATTATTGTAGGAAACAAACTTTGGAGAGGAAAAGAGCAAAAAGGAAGGATTTGTGTATGGTTTTAGGCACTTTTGGAGCAATCGAATTCTTGGCAGTCACCCTAGACCAAGACAGTGGAGTTATATCTCTTGATCAAAATAGTTCGTGCTTTACTGATCTCTTACCTGGCGAAATCTTCGGAGCAGACAGTAGTTAAGGCATTGGCAGAAGATTTTCCTGCCCTGATGATTGGAGCATTAATCACGGACTGATTGGAGATACGCCTCGCTGTCTGATTTTATTCGATTCTTTTGTAAGGATGAGAGTATCTCAAATATAATTTAAATTTGATTAGGATTTGATTTTCCTTTAATTCTGCATCCAACTATTTTCTAGGTATAATAAATACCCTCCTTAGGGTTTTGGAGAGGGCATCGGCCGTTCCGGGTTTGAAACTCTCTCTGGTTTTATCTTCGCTTTCATATACACTTGCTCCTTCGGCAACGGAGGATTTTCATTATCTTAATACATTGTTATTTTGCTTTTCAATTATGAGTATGAGTATGAGTAGCTAATTTTATTCTTTTTAGTAGAGGCATTTGAAGCATGAGCATGAATATGCATGAGACCTAATCGATTTTAGTAATCTTTAAATCTACATTTAATTGATTCTGCACTTAATCTTAAAGTGTTTTCTATTTTATTTTAGACTTGATCAACCTAGGATTGAGT
Organism: Viola odorata; assembly: GCA_963691705.1. Lineage (NCBI taxonomy): Eukaryota > Viridiplantae > Streptophyta > Magnoliopsida > Malpighiales > Violaceae > Viola > Viola odorata. Next base: position 33,271,290 of record OY829546.1, read on the forward strand.
AGATTATGCAACAACCATTCTTCTTGGTTGTGAATTATCGACCAAAATGATCGAAGTAGACGCCTACGCGCTACCGGCAGGATCGGAAAACGGTAGGGGGAAACGTTAATCAGATCCAGTCCCGATTGAAGCCCGAGGATACTAGTCTGGGGTTGTCTTCCCCTAGATGTTCATCTGCCAACATAGTAAACCCTTTAACTAGCAGGGTGCTAGTTGGTAAGGCACAATCTCTAAGCGTACCTGAGGTTGGTATTGATGCAGGAGGAAAGCCGGGGTCAAAAGCGTACCTTGATCCTATAGCAACTCTATAGATTGAAGATGAACATTCCTGCGTCGATGATTGCAACTCATGTCTCATAGCTTGCCAGCCTCTACTAGAAGCCCTCTCATACTTGATTTCCATCTCTAAACCGACTGTCTTGACCAAGATCTCCACTCTTGGCCAAGACCATTTTATTGCTTTAATTACTTTCCGCTTTAGTTTTGATATTGAAACCCCAACTTTTCACCTAAGTGTTAACTCTGGTCCCTACAAGCACACACAATTACCATACCATAACTCTCTGTGGATCGATCCTCTTACTATTATCCCTAATCTATTTGTTCTTAGTGGCAAGTTGTAACTCATATTTATTTTTGACGGGTTCGACGCCCAGTCAAATTTCTACAGGCCAATATGTATCATAAATTAAGTGAAGAACAAATCAAATTGGATTAAAGAGCTTCATATACACTGTAATGATGATCCAAACTTTACAAAATCCATCATACAGTCTATTTACGTCAAATTGCAAATTCTGGCAACATAAATCCAGAATTTACAAATTCCATGAAGAACAAAACTACAAAATTTATAAACACCATAAACCATTCTGCAAACTTAATTACTTAGTTTAATGGAAATCTGGTAGAAGGATACGCAACATTAGGATGAAACTCATTTCATCAACACCATCTATAAACTGCCACCGATCAGCAGTTGGTAATTTGTTGAGGTCAAAATCTCTATCTTCGTGGACCTCAGCTTCTTCATCTTCTGGATTCCCTTCATCATCATCACGAGGTGGTAGTTCATTCAAATCAAAATTTTAGATTTTCTCGTCTCTCGGAGAACGAGGTGTAGATATTTCCAGCATAGGTAACTCATTAAGATCAAAATCCAAATGGGGTTTTCTTTCATTACCTACGTGACTCTGTTTGTAGAGCCACTAACCCTAGGAAGAAGTTTCTCCTCCGACCCATTGTGCGCTTCAATCGATTCTCCCACTAACCTTCAACCGCGAGCTCTCTTCTTGCCCACCCACGTCCTCAATGAAGCTTGCATTCTCATCCCTTTCATATGTGTCTTCAACTATTTCAGCGGACATGTATTTTTCTTCCTCAATTTCAACCATTTCTGCATCGTCTAGAGCGATTGAGTCTGGCACAACCATATTTTCAGAGTTGTCAAACTCAAATAGTTGTCATACTGTGAATCCTGAAAATAAATTCTCTCCATTTCAGCCTAACTTGTTATTGGGAAGAGAGGAACAGATGTGAGAGAGAAGGAGAATTGGAAGAAGATGGATGTTTTGGGTCTGGAAATTGGTTTGTCGCGCAGCTTTTCTTTCCCCAAAATTTGGTTTCCCACCACAACAATGAGTGACATGTAGTTTTTACACCAAAATGACGCGTCGTTCGAGAGATAAAATCGTAATAGCATAGAGGATAACGACACAAATCACGAAGGCGTCAATTAAAAGACGACAGTGATTTTTTGGCTAAAACGTTAATTATTCTTTGACGGAGGGAGTACTACTCTTGGCAACACTAATTTGAACCTTTGGAATAATTTTACTTTGGAAAAAAAAAATTTAGCCACTAAATTCTCTTTTTTTGTGACAATTACGCCATCAATATTGTCAAAGTTAAACAAATTGACCCTTCTATTAATGGGATCGATCCACAAACCATTTACTAATTGAGGTTAAACAATAACATGTTTCTCATTACTATAAGAAAACTATTGAAGCAAAATTAATTTTTTTTTTATTTGTTTTAAAAAAAATAGCATGAAACTACTTTAGAAAAATGCAGCAAAATTGTGGTGGGGAAATTTTTTTATGCCTCTATTTTGGTGTGGAAAAAATATTGGGTAGGTTTAAAAAAATACATATGTATGTAGGGCTGCCCAAAAATCCCGAGTCCCAAATTTCCGATTTTTCTGACCCGAAATTTTGCAATTTCGGTTCGGGAAGTTCGGATACCCGAAGTTTATTTTGGGTCGGGAACGGGAAGGATTTTCCTAAGTTCGGGTATCTGAAATACCCGAACTTAGGAAACTAACAGGTATGGGTAGGGCTGGACTTTTCTCATTTCACACGGGTTAGGGTTACCTCGCTTTCTCTTCTCTCTCACCTCAACGTCGTCAACGATCATCTTCTACCTCACCTCACCTCCACCAATCCATGGATCCATCGACTGAACCCTAAAACGCCATCATCTTCTTCCTCATCTCCATCGACTGATCCCATAATAGTCTTCCTCACCTCCATCGACCGAACCCTAAAACACCATCCTCTTCCTCAATCGACCGACTGAACAAGCTCGCACCATCAAAGTACTTCCTCCCTTCTATTTCTCTCTTCTTTTTCATGTTAATTCGTTCTTGTATTCCTTATTTGATTGGATTTTTTTCATGCTACTTGATCAATTTGGTACATGTTGTTTCACTTTTCTGTTTAGTTGAAATGCTTCTTGTGGATTTTAAATGCTTACTGTGAACTGGGTTGTTGTAATTGTTGGGTTGTTTTGTTTTTATTCAGTCAAGCCTTAATTTGTTTTACTGGTTTGGTTGTTGTAATTGTTGGGTTGTTTTGTTCTCATTTAGTCATGCCCTAATTCATGGTCTGGGTACTGGTAACTGGGTAGTGGTAAGTTGCGTGAGTTAGTGTGTGGATGTAGTAATTAGGAACATTCACTATTGTGCACAAAGCAAGTATGTATATGCTTTACTAGTGTGATGGTAAGCAAAGTTTGTCACCTCGCAAAAGGGGTGTGCGTTCAAGTCTGGCTGAATGCAGATTTTTCAAGAATGGTGACAAGTAGGATTTTATAGAATATAGAGATTTTATTAATGATGTTTTTTTTGGTTCAGCCAAACTTTTCTGTTAAGTATCCTTCCATTTGTTTCCTATTATGTCAACCCTTGAGTTGGGCAGGGTTGCTTTGTGTCTTAGCAATTTTTACATCAATTTGAAACACATCTATTATTGTGTGACCTGCATGCTCATATACAAGCATTTCATAACTGTGCAAGTCCATTGAGACATCTGGATAAAATAATAGATTAGATTTTTCAACTGTACAGTGATGTGTAAGTTGCCAATCTCCCTTCTTGGATATAAATATCTTTGAAGTTCTTCTGCTGATTTATTTGGTCACTATTAAATGCTTCATATTCAGCCAAACTTTTCTGTTTAGTTAACTTGATTTTCTGTTTTATTAATTAGGAAGAAGATGTCTCATAACATAGGAGATGTGGATGTGGTAATGCAAGACAAACAACAAGCAGAAGCTGCGGCAAATACACAAACGCAACCTATGGCGCCAGCTACTGCTACAGTAAAGAAAGAGAAGAAAAGGAAGAAGATTGTTGGAAGATCAGTGGTGTGGAAGTAATTTGATAAGCACCAAACTGAGGATGGAGAATGGAAAGGTAGATGTATATACTGTCAAACTGTTATTGCTGCTGATTCTAAGATAGATGGTACAACTGGCACGAAAAATCATATGAAAAGGTGTAAAGAGGTACCCCATACTAATCAAGTTGAATTGACAACTTATGTGAATCCTGATGGTAGTAAGACTTTAGTACCTTGGAAGTTTGATCAAGAAGCTTGTAAGAGGGCTTTAGCACTAATGATAATTGAGGATGAACTTCCTTTTAGGCTTGTAGAGGGTGCAGGGTTTAGGAAGTTCATGGAAACTGTGCAAAATAGGTTTGTAGTGCCTTCTAGGAACACAATTAGTAGGCTTTGTTATAAGTTGTATGTTGATGAGAAGCTGAAATTGAAAGAATTTTTTATGACTAATTGTGAAAGGCTTTCTATTACCACTGACACCTGGACATCCATTCAAAGGATTAACTACATGGTTGTAACTACTCATTTTATTGATAATGACTGGAATTTACAGAAAAAGTATTGATTTTTTGTCCAATCACTAGTCATAAAGGTGATGTTATAGGAAAGGCTATTGAGAAATGTTTGATTGATTGGAGAATTACTAAGGTGTTTACAATCACAGTAGATAATGCTAGCTCAAATGACTTAGTTGTTGCACACATTAGGAAGAGAATGAATCAGTGGGGTACAAGTATTTGTGAGGGGGAGTTTCTTCATGTAAGGTGCATTGCACACATAGTGAATTTAATGGTATTGCATGGGCTGACCACTGTGGGAACCTCAGTCATTAGGATCAGAAAGGCAGTAAGGTACATTAGACAATCTCCAGCTAGATTGTCTAAGTTTAAGGAGTGTGTAGAAAGAGAACATGTTGACTCCAAATCATTATTGTGCTTAGATGTGTGTACTAGGTGGAACTCCACCTATTTGATGCTAGATTCTGCGTTGAAGTTTGAGAAGGCCATTGAGGCATATGAGGATGTGGATCCCTTCTACAAGATTGAGCTTGTGATGAGGGAAGAAAAAAGAAAGAATAAAGGAAAGCAAAAATCAAATGATGAGGATTTGGTAGATATTCTGACGTTTGATGATGAGGAATATCCAGAGGATGATGGTGTTGAATATGTGAATGCAAGAACTGATGCCGGTGGAGGTGGTGTACCAAAAGAAGGTGATTGGGTGAATGCGAGAAGATTGTGTCACACCTTGAGGTATTTTTATGATTTAACTTGCTTTGTGTCAGGCTCTAAGTATGTTACTGCAAATGCTTATTTTGATCAAGTATCTAATGTGGCTTCCATGTTGAGAGGGTGGGAGAAGAGTAGTGACATAGAACTTAAGAGATTGACAGAAAAAATGCATGAGAAGTTTGATAAGTACTGGGGCAATGTGTCTAAGTTTAATACTCTTCTTTATATTGTTGTTGTGTTTGATCCAAGAAAGAAGATGGATTATATAGCTTTTTCTCTGTTAGATGTGCATGGGGAGTTTGTTGGGAAAGAGTTGGCAGGAAAAGTGAAGAGGGATACAGAAAGAATATATGTAGGGTACTGGGAGTTGTATAAGAAGGGAAAAGAAAATGATGTTGTAGGTGATACTAATGTGGAGAAGGGAGGGTGTAGTGGAAGAGAAAGTACTTGTGAGGGGTCTGTAGACATAGCTTCTGAGTTGATCAGTGCTAGAGAAGAAAGGTTTAAAAGGTTCAAGGAAGCTAATGGTGGAGGTTCCCTCCAAATCAAGTTAGAACTGGAATCTTATTTGCAAGAGAGTGTTATTGAAGGCGGCAAATCTTTTTCCATCTTGGACCGGTAGAAAAAGCATGCTCCAAGGTTCCCTATTCTTTCTAAGATGGCAAAGGATGTACTAGCTGTCCAAGTTTCCATAGTGGCATCTGAATCTGCATTCAGTACTGGAGGACGAGTCCTTGACCCTTTTAGGAGCTCCTTGACTCCAATGGTTGTGCAAGTCTTAATATGTGCACAAGATTGGTTCAGAACATCAAGACAATCCATGAAACTTGAAAAGGACCTTGCTAACCTTGAACAATGGGAAAATGGTAAGTTTTTTTCAATTGAGTTTTTGCCATTTATTGTCTACATTTAATTACTCATATTTTCTATTTCATGGAATACTTTAATTTTTAGAATACTCTCAAATGTCAGTGGAGACCACCGTTACAGAAATTTAGATGCTTGGAGTCACTTGCTTGGACTATAAAATGGCAGTGGAGGTGTGTGCAAACTCATTTAATTTTTTTTAATTCACTTGCTAATTGCACTTGCTAATAGTTTATTCTGTTCTTGCAAACTCATATTTTTTGGACTATAAAATGATTTCAGGTGCTATCATAGTATCATTTACGTAATGGAGGAGATCACTTGCTTGCTTGGACTAAAATTTGCAGTGGAGAAGGGAGTTTGTATGGTTAATATGTTGGTGATGAATCTGATGATATGTTGTTGTTGTTATTGTTGTTTTTGCTACTGCATAGCAAAACAAACTTGTTGTTATTGTTGTTTTTGCCTTCAAAATAACTGGTTGATGTGTTCTTTGCTTAATTAGTTGGATAATGTTGTTGGAAAATTTGCTGGATTGATCATTGATTTTAATTTAAGATGGTTGATGTGTTCTTTGCTTAATTAGTTGGATAATATTGTTGGAAAATTTGCTGGATTGATCATTGATTTTAATTTAAGATGGTTGCTGGACAATTTGATGGAAAATTTCTAAAAAATTGGTTTAAATTGCTGTAAATGAATCACAATTTCAAAATTTTCAAAAATTTCGGATACCCGAGAATTATCAAAATTGTGATTCAGAAATTTAGGATCGGGACAAGATTTTTTAAATTCGGAATATCCGAATACCCGACTGGGCAACCCTATATATATGCACGTTAGTTAATTTAGCGAATGGTTTGTGGGTCTGATAAATTGAAGCGTCAATTTGTTCAACTTTGACAACATTAGTGGCGTAATTGTCCAAAAAAGAGTTTGATGGCTAAATTAAAATTTGTAATTGAATTTTTCAAGTTCCCATGCTATTATCCACTTTAGGGCCATTAGGGAGGTTATATATACCGGTTATGTATTATTGCTGATATGTTGTTCACTTCGCGTCACTTCCAACACTAATTGGAGTGAATATTTTTCTCCATCGCTAATTTTTCTTTTTTGCGCGCGCTCATTGGAGTGAATATTTTTTATGGGATCAACCGATTGATAACGTTGACGCTAAACATTGCATTGGGATAAACCCGTCGATAACGTTGCGATAAGATTTCCCGTCTGAAAACATAGTCGCTATTTTTAGATTTTTATTTTGACCATTTAATTAATTTATATTTATTATACAAATAAATTATTTATTTTTCACTTGCAATAAATATATGAAATTACTAATTGTAAATTGCATATTTAGTTTTATTTTGACCCTTTTTAATTTTCTATTGGATTATTTCAAGATGTGGTTAACGTGTTGGGCCTGGATAGCTTTAAATTCTGTAAATTTTGCAGTTTTCATCATTAGGGTCTTTTTATGGTCTTTTCCTGTTGGTATCTTGTAGGATGCTATAACAAGGAAGATTGGAATTGGAATTAGGCCGAATCGTGGGCCTATTCCACGAAAAAGAGATCATTTGCTTCAGTTGGAATAGGCCCAAACATCTCTATGATTAATTTTGATTTGTTTAATTTATAATTTTCTTTTCAAATTTTCTTTTCCCCACTTAAAAGAGCGGTAAAACTTGGGTACATACGCTGTACCAACTACTCAGTACATCATGATATATGATGATGATACGTGTTCAAAAGTGTCAAGAATAGTGGTATTCTAACACTATGTAGGATAGGTGTCATCATCCTAAATCATGATGTACTGAGTAGTGGGTACATTGTATGTACTCAAATTTTTTCCCTTAAAAAGGCTCTAATTGCGATTTACATGGTACCTCACTTGTAGGGCTTCCTTGTAGGACATGCATACTTACTCCCTTGGGAAAATAAATTTAAAATTTAAATAGACTAATCAACGGAAGAAGATGTGAATGATCTCCAGAAGCCCCAAACTTTTTAATTTTTTTTTACGGCAAAAGACGGATTGACACTCAGATTATTGATGATTAGACAATTTGACCACCCGCTTTTCGCAGTGACCAATTTGGCAACCAGCTTTTCTCTGTTAGACAAATTAACCACTCAAGTTTGAACCATTAGACAATTTTACCACCGTACACGTTAAGTTTGACTAACGGTGTTAAATAATCGATACGTGGCCGTTATCCAATGACATGGCATGCCACATCAGCATTTTCAAAAATATAAAAATTGTAAAAATAAAGAGAAAATCTTGACAGAATTTTAAAAAATTCAAAAAAAATTAAAAAAAATCCGAAATATATAAAATAACCCAGAAAAATATTAAAATATTAAAAAATCCATAAAAATATAAAAAATCCAGAAAAAAATAAAAACCAGAAAAATGTTTTTTAAAAATTATAAATAAAAAATAGGAAATTCAAAACAATAAAAAAAAATTTAAAAAAAGGTTGGGCACTCCTTATAGTGTAAAATTAAATTATTTTCAAATATTTTATTATAATTTTTATTTAAAAATAGAAAAATATAAAAAAAACGCACTTCATATAGAGGCTATAAATGCTAACTTCACTCCTCCACATCTATTTTTTTTGTTTTTATTTTATGACAGTGAGTTTGTTGAAGGGATTAAAGAAGAAGAAAGGGATAAAGATTTTGTCCATTTTTTAATCCTATTGGTTTGTATTTTCTATATTTTTTTATATTTTCTGGATTTATTTATAATTTTTAAAAAATGTATATTTTTTCCAAATTTTTTATTTTTCTTATTTTTTTTGTATTTTTCTGAATTTTTTTATATATTTCTAGAAATTTTTAAATATTTTTCTAGAATTTTTTTAAGTTTTTAAGATTTTCCCTTTATTTTTACAATTTTTATATTTTTGAAAATGCTGACGTGGCATGTCATGTCATTGGATAACGGCCACGTATCGATTATTTAACATCGTTAGTCAAACTTAACGTGCACGGTGGCAAAATTGTCTAACGGAGAAAAGCGGGTGGCCAAATTGGTCACTGCGAAAAACGGGTGGCCAAATTATCTAATCATCAATAATCTAGGTGCCAATCCGTCTTTTGCCCTTTTTTCTAATATATATATATTATACATAATTTTTTTTTATGTTCAGTAGTTTCCTCACTCCGCCACTTCCAAAAGAAATGAAAAAGGAATGGGCCCAAGCCCAAACAGAAAATTATACCTTGAAAATAAAATAAAAACCTAAAAATTGAGATTAGGCTCCATCACGCACCCAACCTCACACCAGTACCATCGTTCTCTTCTCCCATCACTGTGAGAAACCCAATCTCGCTCTCCAGTCTCCCCTCTGTGTCGACCATCACGGGTTCATCATTCACCGCACCCGGCCACACCCTTACCGCAATCTCACTCTCCAGTCTCCACCACTCCTGTCAAGTACTGCGATTAGTCAAGCTTTTCTTTGTACTAGGTTTTCTTTATTTTTGTTTTTCTGGCAATTGTGTAGTTCATATTGTTTCTTGCTAAATGCTAAGATCAACAAGTATTAGCAATTTATCATGTTGATTTCATTGTGTTTTACCGGATTAGGTTGATTGCCGATTTGTCCTTGTTTTTTCCATCATTTGTAATTGCTGATTTGCTGTCCTTGTTTTGCTCTGTTCTGTCATGTCCTGTCTTTGATTTATTAGTAGTTTTGTGTCTTTAGTTGACGAGCGAAGAATCATTAAGTTAACAAAAATTGGCATCATAAAGACAAAGTTCTTGGGCATCAATACCATCCAAATCAAAATACCAAAACGTTGTCCTTAATACACATACAGGATCAAAATCATTGAGAATCAATTGATCTAGACAACTTTGCACTCCCATTGGTATTGCTTGATTGAACATACAACAATTTTACATTCAGTTTACATTGACAAAAGACTGTTTTACAATATTGCTGATTGTGTGATAGGCAAGAGTTCTCTATGATAAACACAATGTCCCAGTGCACCAAAACCTCCATAACCCCTGTAAAAACCTTTTCTTATTTTGATATTGTCCTTGTTTTTTCCATCATTTGTAATTGCTGATTTGTTGTCCTTGTAATTATTGTTTTATATCAAATTTGAAAATCAAAGAATTCATGACCAAGAGAAAGCAACAATGTCTCGATTCATTTTTTAGAAAACAAAATGTTCAATCCGGAGCTAGCACACAATTGGATGTTGAGGTTGATACTTCAACAATTCCGACGCATCCCTCTGAACCTTCTGAGATTGAATGTAGGAGCAATCTTGATTCCTCCATTCGTCCCATGTCTACTAGTGTCAAAGTAGATGGTTTAGAACGTGATCCAGGATTACGTCCCCAAATGTGGGACTATTTAGTAAATCAACAAGATGAGATTCGACAAGCGTATCTAACTGCTGGTCCGTATCAACCTCGTGCTTCTAGCTCTGACTCTAAGTATCCTTTATGCAAGAAGCAACAACGACGTTTTCAAGCTTCTTGATTCTCTCAAATTCCTTCTTGGTTAGAGTACTCTCCTACCAAAAATGCCGCATATTGTTTGTCATGTTATCTTTTTATTGTGAAATCATCTGGGCGACCTAGATGGGATGTTTTTATAAGAGATGGATTCAAGAAAAGGAAGAAGATCAATAATGGAAAAAATTGTGCTTTTCTGAACCATATCGGGACTGATTCGTGCTCACCACATAACAATGCCGTGAAAGCTTGCGCAGATTTAATGAATCAACCTGGCCACATTGATAAAGTCTTACTTGCGCAACAGTCTGATCAAATTCAGAACAATAGACTGATACTCAAGACTTCTATTGATGCGGTTCGTTGGCTTGCATTTCAAGGGTGTACATTTAGAGGTCATGATGAGACTTCAAGCTCTAGAAATCGCGGTAACTTTCTTGAGTTGATACAACTTTTATCATCATACAATGAAAATGTTGCAAATGTTGTTTTGGAAAATGCTCCTACTATGGCTAAATACACTTCACATGACATCCAAAAGGAGATTCTACACGTTCTAGCAAATAAAGTTCACAATAAGATTCGAGAAGATATTGGTGATTCTAAATTTTGTATTATTGTTGATGAGGCTCGAGATGAGTCTAAAATAGAGCAAATGACTGTTATTTTGAGATTTGTTAATCAAGATGGTTTTATGAAAGCATTTCTTTGATCTAGCTCATGTTAAAGACACAACTTCAACAACATTAAAGAGTGAGATTTCAGGTATTCTCTCTCGTTATTGTCTTCATATTCAGAACTTGTGAGGTCAATGATATGAGGGAGCAAGCAACATGCGTGGTGAATGGAAAGGGCTACAAGCATTGTTTATTAAAGATTGTCCTTGTGCCTATTATATATATTATTTTGCTCACCGATTACAACTAGCATTAGTTGGTGCAGCTAGAGAGGTACATCCAATTCATGAATTCTTTTCCAATTTGACTTTTATTGTCAATATTGTTACCTCTTCATGTAAACGTTGATAGCACGTTTCATGGTCATGATTTTACCTTCTTATCTAGCCCTTTCGGGGACTTGATTCTGCTATTTGACCCTAATTTCTATCTTTATTGCAGATCAATGCCAAAAGAAGGAAAAGATCGAAAAGAAGCATTTTTGGAGTAATTCTGAGGATTTCTAGTTTCAAGGCCTAGAAGAACAGAATGACATCGAGGCCTTGCCGTGGTTTCTATCATCGAGCCCTAGACAAACCAAAAGCGTTATTTCCAGAGTGGCGTCGAGCCCTCGAAAGCTAAACAGACCAGTAAGCAGTCTCTAGCCCGCGATATCTCTCCAAAGCCAAAGAGATGAATCTCCAAAGATTCTCACGGGATTCCTTGCATTTCTAGAAGATCCCAGAATATTCCAGCATGCTCCATGTGCTGTCACTCTCTCCCCTTAGCTGGAATTTATCTTTTTGTAATCCCTTAGCTGAAATTTGTCTTCGTATGGGCATGAGGGCCTATATAAGACTAGTTTTTAGGGTTTAGAGAGGATGACCTACCACATATTCATAGTAAATCTTTTTGTGTGCTTCTCTTCAGTTTTCTCCCCTCCTCCTTTTGGAGGACGTGGACTAGAACATTTCCAGCAGCCTTGTACATAAACCGGAGCTTTGCTCCGGCCGGTAATATTTACTAGTTTTCTCCTGTATCTCTTCTTTACTTATTTCGCTTTCTAGATCTAGATTTGTGTATTTTCCAGCATGAGTAGTTGATTTGTCTTGTTCTTAGCAAAGGTGATTTGGAGGTTGCAAGGTTTAGTTAAGAGGTCTAATGCATGCTTAATATATTCTCTGGTTGCACATAATTGTTTACCGATTTAATTTCATGCTTGTCTAGAAATGTTAAGAGCTTGATCACCTGTTAGTATTTCTGCATGAGTAACGTCATATTCCAGGGTTATACCTGACGTGAAGCCCTAGAATTTTAGCAGACACCTAGGGGAGGCAGCGCGAGAGGTCTCACCTAGGGGTAAACAGTTATCTAAGGTATGTGATACGGGTCTGACAAGCCGAGCTGTCGCGCCCTAGATCTGTCTTACCTCCCCTTCATGGGCGTTCTGAATTTAGCTTCCCTACTTCGTGCCCATGACAGGTCGAAGTGTGAAGGCTGCCTTTTGATGACAAGAGAGGTAGCTGGGAGGATGGCTGAACGTCAAGGTCACCTCATATGTGGAAAGGGGGGTGACTTTTATCTAAGAAGGTAAGCAGGGGATGCGGCGTGGAAATGTTGTCCCTATAGCAGGTCTGTACACGAGTCTAGAATATCTCTGTGCCGATGATTATCTAGCCCTCGAGGTCATAGATATTTTCATGCCCTCGACGTAGCCCGAGAAAAACCTTTGCTAGGAATCTTTCTTATCTGCTTTCATGTCTTTATTTATCATTCTGTTTGCATGTCGTGCCCTTGATTTATGTTTGCATGTCTAGCCCTAGATTACTATTTTTATTAGTTAACTTGTTAGCTCTTATCTCTCTTGGTTAACTTGTTAGCCAACCAACTTCCCCCCTTTTTTGTTGTTGTCTTGGTCTGTTTGTCTTTGTCATGCATGAAGTTAGAGTCTTGCCCTAGTCTCCGTGGACCGACCTTGTTACCACTATGCACAATTTATTATGCACTTGATAGTAGATCTTTATTATTTGTTTGATCGTGCCCTCGACAAGCACCCATCAAAATGGCGCCGTTGCCGGGGATTAGCGGTACTGATTTCTTTCTTTTGTTTGTATGACCAGGATATCTAGATCGGACAGCCAACGTCGTGCCCTCGACGATAACTAAGGCGCTTCGTGGGAGGCAACCCATATTTCTTTCCTCTTTCCTTTTCCTTTCGGCTTTTCTTTTTATGTTTTATTTTCGTATGCCCTTGTTTGAGTCCCTTCTTCGCATTGAGGGCAATGCGTTGCTTAAAGTGTGGGGAAGGGACACTTTTGTGTTTGTGTTTAATTTGGGCAATTTTTTTTGGGATTAAATCCTTTGCTAAATTTTGCCACTGCCCAGTTTTCAAAAACCTTTGTGAATAGACACACGTTTGATCACATTTTGCACAAGTATGAACCACCAGCACCTTGTCTAGACCTAGCTATTCCCATTTTTACCTGCTGAACCTTATATCCATATCTAGGCCTCGACATCAGTAGTCACAAAAGCACCCTGTGAGCACTTGAGCTTCCATGCCTATTTCTTTTCTTGTATGATTAGAATGCTTTAGCTAGGCACTGGTTGATCTTGCATGATATCCCTGGGTATAGTCACTGTTAGGACATGGGAAAGCTTAGATATGACAGAAAACTTCGCATCAACGTCTCTTTCTTTCTCTTCTCCTCTCTCTCTCTTTTCTTTTCTAGCCCCCAACATTCCCCCTCTTTTCATATTCTTTCCTGACCATTCGTCTTTTCTTGATCTTTTTCCTTGGCAGGTGAGGTAGCGATTATTGAGGGTAACGTCGAGGGCTAGACACCTAAAGTGCGCAGACAAGTTCAAGTGTGGGGAAGCAGACAAAAGCAAAAGACTTCAGAGCAGAAAGCAGAGATCTAGGGCAAGAATAACCAGAAAATCGAAAAAATTTCTCAAAACGTTGCGAGCCCTAGATCATTCAGAGAAATCGAGCCCCCAGAAAGTTTCAAGTGTTGGGAAGCGAAAAAGAAGTCACCATCGATGCTGGAAGCAGATCAAGGGCAAAATCAAGAGTTTCATGCCCCGGAAGAATCAAGATTTTGTAGCTGGTTCATGCCCCCTCTCCTATCTCCTTATAAAAAAAAAATTAAAAAAAATTTAAAACTCAAAATAAAAGGAGGGGGGCATTAAGCGAACAAAAAGAGTATCCACATCCAAAGCCTCAACAAGAAGATTTTCTTGCCCCAGAAAGAAGACCTCTGTCTAGCCCCCGAATCATCATCGTGCCCTCGATGAAAGCTGCCTCGCCACTTCGCCTTTTTCTAAGCCAAGGAATCCAACCAGGTTCTACCTGGTCCTTTCTTTTCTTTCCTTCTTTTCTCCCCTCATTTCTCTTCTGTTCATCTCCTGCTTCTCTCTTCCACATTTCTAGCTCATTCCATGCCTTTTCTTTCTTTTTGCTGATGCGTTGTTTTTCCGATTGTTGATTGCCCATGCGTGTGTTCTACAGTACTCAGATTGACATGCAAGTTTGATTTTGTGTTGTGTTATGTGCATTTAGTTTTGAGCGTAAACACTTAGCCTTGCTTGCGAGAGTGAGTGTAAACGCGTATCTAGTGAGGACTGCTAATTAAGGGCTTGATATGGGAAAGTTTGATCTTTGGGGTCGTTACCCTTCTGATTTGATGCAGGTGTCTTCTAAGTGAAGATGAGTATGTGCGAAGTCTAGCTCGGTGTCGGTTTATGCTTATGTGTCGATTAATTGTGTTTGTCTATTTCTTGGGGTGATTTTCAGTTTTGTTAATGCTCGAGGGCGAGCATTGGGGCAGTGTGGGGATGTTTGATAGCACGTTTCATGGTCATGATTTTACCTTCTTTTCTAGCCCTTTCGGGGGCTTGATTCTGTTATTTGACCCTTATTTCTATCTTTATTGCAGATCAATGCCAAAAGAAGGAAAAGATCAAAAAAAAGCATTTTTGGAGTAATTCTAAGGATTTCTAGTTTCAAGGCCTAGAAGAGCAGAATGACATCGAGGCCTTGCCGTGGTTTCCATCATCGAGCCCTAGACAAACCAAAAGCGTTATTTCCACGTGTCCTCATTGTCGTGCTCCCATGTGTCACCTCTAATGTCTTCCAGAAGATTCCGTGCAGATCCCCAAGAATATTCTCTTTGGTCGTCATGCCCTAGAAGACCAGAGTGGCGTCGAGCCCTCGAAAGCTAAACAGACCAGTGAGCAGTCTCTAGCCCGCGATATCTCTCCAAAGCCAAAGAGACGAATCTCCAAAGATTCTCACGGGATTCCTTGCATTTCTAGAAGATCCCAGAATATTCCAGCATGCTCTATGTGTTGTCCCTCTCTCCCCTTAGCTGGAATTTGTCTTTTTGTAATCCCTTAGCTAGAATTTGTCTTCTTATGGGCATGAGGGCCTATATAAGACTAGTTTTTAGGGTTTAGAGAGGATGACCTACCACATATTCATAGTAAATCTTTTTGTGTGCTTCTCTTCAGTTCACTCCCCTCCTCCTTTTGGAGGACGTGGACTAGAACATTTCCAGCAACCTTGTACATAAATCGGAGCTTTGCTCCGGCCGGTAATATTTACTAGTTTTCTCCTTTATCTCTTCTTTACTTAATTCGCTTTCTAGATCTAGATTTGTGTATTTTCCAGCATGAGTAGTTGATTTGTCTTGTTCTTAGCAAAGGTGATTTGGAGGTTGCAAGGTTTAGTTAAGAGGTCTAATGCATGCTTAATATATTCTCTGGTTGTACATAATTGTTTACCGATTTAATTCCATGCTTGTCTAGAAATGTTAAGAGCTTGATCACCTGTTAGTATTTCTGCATGAGTAACGTCATATTCCAGGGTTATACCTGATGCGAAGCCTTGGAATTTTAGCAGACACCTAGGGGAGGCAGCGCGAGAGGTCTCACCTAGGGGTAAACAGTTATCTAGGGTATGTGATACGGGTCTGACAAGCCGAGCTGTCGCGCCCTAGATCTGTCTTACCTCCCCTTCATGGGCGTTCTGAATTTAGCTTCCCTACTTCGTGCCCATGACAGGTCGAAGTGTGAAGGCTGCCTTTTGATGACAAGAGAGGTAGCTGGGAGGATGGCTGAACGTCAAGGTCACCTCATATGTGGAAACGGGGGGTGACTTTTATCTAAGAAGGTAAGCAGGGGATGCGGCGTGGAAACGCGGTCCCTATAGCAGGTTTGTACACGAGTCTAGAATATCTCTGTGCCGATGATTATCTAGCCCTCGAGGTCATAGATATTTTCATGCCCTCGACGCAGCCCGAGAAAAACCTTTGCTAGGAATATTTCTTATCTGCTTTCATGTCTTTATTTATCATTCTGTTTGCATGTCGTGCCCTTGATTTATGTTTGCATGTCTAGCCCTAGATTACTATTTTTATTAGTTAACTTGTTAGCTCTTATCTCTCTTGGTTAACTTGTTAGCCAACCAACTTCCCCCTTTTTTTTTTGTTGTCTTGGTCTGTTTGTCTTTGTCATGCATGAAAGTTAGAGTCTTGCCCTAGTCTCTGTGGATCGACCCTATTACCACTATGCACAATTTATTATGCACTTGATAGCAGGTCTTTATTATTTGTTTGATCGTGCCCTCGACAAGCACCCATCAAACGCCATGATGAATTGCAAGCTGCCCAAGCATCTAAAATTGCATATTTACTTTCTATTGATGAACTTGAAACTGGAAAGGGTTTCAATCAAATTGGAACTGTAAAACGAGTTGGTGATACTCGTTGGGGGTCACATTTTAATTCCATTTGCAGCCTTCTAAGTATGTATGATGCAATTTGCTCTATTCTTGAAAATGTAAAGACTAATGGATCTACTTACTCTCAACAAGGTGATGCCAACTCAGCTTTGAATATGATGACATCCTTTGAATTTATTTTCATCTTGCATCTAGTGAAGGAAGTCATGGGGATTACTGACATACTTTGTCAAGTTTTGCAGCAAAAGTCTCAAGATATCTTGAATGCTTTACATTTAGTTTCAAGTTCAAAAGCATTGATCCAGAAGTTGAGAGAACATGGTTGGAATGATTTTATTGAAAGTGTCATATCATTTTCGAAGAAAGAAGATATTGAGATCCCTGATTTGAATGCTCAATATCTTCAAAGTCGAGGTCGTCGTCAGCGTGATAAAATTACTAAGGAGCATCACTATCATTTTGATATATATAACGTTGCAATAGACTTCCAATTGCATGAGCTAAATAGTAGATTCAATGAGCAAGCAATGAAGCTTTTTACACTCAGTTTAGCATTGAATCCAAATGATGGCTACAAATCCTTTAACATTGAGGATATTTGTAAGCTTGCTGAAAAGTTTTATCCTCTTAATTTTAGTGAGTAAGAAATGATGAGTCTCAAATATCAATTACAACATTTTGAGTTTAAGATACAGAATCATCCTAAGTTACATCATTTGTCATCTCTTTCAGAATTATGTCAAGTGTTTGCAGAAACAAAGATGTCAAAGACGTTCTATCTTATTGATAGAGTGATTCGTCTTATTTTAACTCTTCCAGTATCTACAGCAACATGTGAACGTGCATTTTCGGTAATGAAAATTGTTAAAACAAGGCTTTGGAACAAAATGGAAGACGAATTTCTCACAAATGGCTTGGTGGTTTATATTGAAAAAGAAATTGCCGAGACTTTCAGTCTAGACTCGATATTAGATGGATTTGTTAATTTGAAAGAGCGTTGGGTACAATTCAGGTAATTTAATTAATTATACATAATACATATTAAATTTATTACTATAATAATTATTGACGAGAATTTTTATATTTTAGAGGTAAATTTTTTTTATCTCGCCCCCCAAACATCGAGGGCAGGCTCCACCACTAATGCTCTCTTTTGAGGGATAAAATAAAAGTACTCCTCCCAACACTAATTGTATGTCGGTTTAGGAATGCAAATTGCAATAATTAATTAATATGGACGTACGTACGAAACGTAACAATTAGCTATGGCAATGGTTTCAGCACCTGGAAATACATCCAATTAATTAATTATTATTGGAAATGATATATTTATATATTCATATTTTAATTTTCAACATCATTTTTTTAATCAATGATAGTATTAACTCTAAATAATTTTAAATTAACCACTTTTTATAGAAAAATTAAAAATGGTTGATTTATAATTAATAAGAGCAGTTTAGGAAAAAATTATACAATAATTGTAATCTAATGATTATTTTAATTATCATGAAAACTGAAAAAATGACAACTAAAAAAACGGAGGGAATATACCTGAGGAAGGAAAGTAAGGGAATTTCTACCAAAAATAGTTAGGGCACAAATTATATTTGGTTGGCCTGTAGTCTAAAAAATACAACATCAATAAATATTAATAATAATATAATAATATTTGAGCTATTAACTATTTTACTAATAATTTATATTACTAATAATGCTTGAGGGTTTATCCTTCCAATCAGATTATATTACTAATTTTATTTAAATAAATAATTATGAAGTAAATATGAAAATAGACACGTGTATTTCTAGTATAGCTAGGTAGCGTTTGATTGATGAAATGTTACTTTCCCCCTAGATTTACTTCCCCAAGAGTGATTTTCGGGAGAGTGATTTAGGAGAAAATTAGATTATTGTATTTGGATGATATTTACGATTTTCGGGGAAAAAATAATTTTGTGTTTGTTTTATACTTGGGAATCCTAAAGGAAAGTAAAAAGAAAATTACTATTTTATCCTTAAATATTAATTAATTATTTCATTTTATTTCATTTGATTCAAATATACTTAAATAAATTTTTGTTAAGATTATTTGATATAAGTGTATGATAGATAATAACTTTAAAATATTAGCATGACTGAAGATGATGAATTATTTTTTAGTGAAATAACCTCTTCTATTGTTTATTGCTTAACAAATTTTAACTAAAAATTTACTAAACTCAATGTCTACTCTTTTAATTAATTATTGATGAAATATATTACGTTATTTAACCTACAATAGAATAGCGCAAAATAATCACATTAAATTATTTATTGATTTAGATAAATTAATAATTAAAATGAATCTAATTAAATAAAATGGTTTTTTTTGCAAGAACAAGACAATAAATTGCACGAGTGATAACTTTATTTATTATTTAAAATGTGATTAACTCAAATATTTAGTTTTTAAAAAATATATAACTACGAAGGTAGGCAAGTAATTTTATTAAATGCAACTTTCTCTATATTTGGGAAAGTTAGATATCACTTTCCCCCGAAATAGAGGAAAGTAGAGGGGTCAAAGAAAGTTGAATTTTCAGAAATCCAACGTTTTATATGCCAACCAAACACAATAAAGTTCAAAATTTTAAATTTCTGAGTCATTTTCGCTAACCAAACATTATGATGTCCCTTGAATTATGTAATCCATATTACACTATCTCTAACCTTAAAACACTAAAAGAAGACCTTTTTGCAAAATAACTTAATCTCACCCCAGAAACTTGTAAACATTTTATCAGAAATCGTGAGATGCAAGGTAGGTTATGGATAAGTTGATCTGATTTTGGGCACCATATTGCTCTACGAGTCAGTTTCTTGGTGGTCCATCATAATCATATCTTACATAGCAAGCACAATACTTGTGGCTGATTTTGAATTTTTTATTTTTTTTTGGAATTATGTATCCACCAAAAACAAGAACACGACTTGGAACTTTCCCTTCTTTCTTTCGTAGGAAAAGTGAAGAAAAATTGGAAACTTCTCTATTGAATTTTTTTTTTTTGTGGTCCAAATTTGGGAGCCAATTTACATCACAAATTAATGTCACTTGGAGTAAAAATGGACAACCCTTCTCTTTCAATGAGGATTTCATTAGGATCATTTAGGAGCCGAGGGAAAGAGTGGAATTTTTATGGCTAAATTTCCATCTCTCCAACACTCAACTTCACCGTAACTAAATTATCATCGCCTGATAAATAAGTTCCTCAATAAAATTTTATTGGATTTTAATTTTTAAACTATTATTTCGCGGCAAAAAAGTCCCTTTGTTAAACCCTGACGGAAGGGTTAGTTTTCAACGAAAAAATAATTCAAGATTTTTTTTATTGAGGAGCTTATTTACTAGGTGGAGATAGTTCAAGGGTTGGAGGTACTAATCACTACTTCGTAGTAGTATTTTGGTGGTAAAATTATTTATTTAGTTTGGTATATATTTGTGGTCATAACTTTTACTTAATTTTGTCCTTAATGATAACCTTTTGTTCAATTTGGTCTTTGGTCGAAGTTATCACGAAACATTTGTAACTATAGCCTATAGGGGCCATATTAATCAAAATTACCACAGGGACCAAATAATATATAAATACTGACTGCATTAGTCAACAGATGAGCGCGCAAGGATTAAATTAAACAAACATTACTACCACTGGACCTGTTTTTTGTCTTTGGTTGGTTTGAACCTCTGACGTGAGAGCTAGGTGCAGTGTGACCATACCTCTTCTATAAGGTTGAGAAGTTTCTCAAAGACCTGACCTGTATAAACCTATAATATTATCACAAAATTGACCATTCATCATCAAATCAAATCAATTTGTTAGAGTTTTCCCTTGAAGTCTCCATTCCCCATACAAAAACCAAAATCTTTCATCATTTCTATCTTTTTTTCTCAGGCAATTGGTGCCAAAACTCTGCATCTCCCATATTCCCTTATCTCTGTCTGGACTGATGAACCAGGAGGAAAAAACCATGATGCAATCCAGGAGATGAATGCATCCACCAATGCACATAAATACAAAATTTTATTTCATTAAATACAAGAAAATTTTACAATATCAATGAATTCCAGAGGAATTTACAACTCCAAAACTTGGTTTCCTTTTATTCTCTGTGATACAAAACAGCCCGGCACAAGAATCAAGAATCGGATTGGGCTAAAAAAATAAGAGAGAGACCTATAACATAGAGGAAAGAAGCCTCAAGTGCAAATGTGAGTATGTAACTATATGATTTCAAAGATGAATGTGTGAAAAGAATGCACAGTATGAAATATTCACAAGAAAGAAAGAAAGAATGTTTAGCGCCATCCTTTGGTAGCAGGCTTTGCTAAGCTGGTGTTGGTGCTTGCCACATTTTTTCTTAAATTACCTGAAAAGTGCATTTGTGGCCAACATTACATGCAGGTGACCAAAAGAATGCAATCTTTATAACTTGTAAGGACTGACTTTTACTTACTCGAGGACCCTTTTGAAGGGTCTCTTGTCAAAGACGCCGGCTTTGATGCTGTTTGCCCAGATTTCTGTAGGCTTTGAATCCTAGCTGCTATTCTACTAACCCTGCATCACATCAAGAAACTCGTAAATCTTTCATTTTTTATAAAGAATTGCGTATTAATTAACATCTTTGGAAACACTTACCTCAACTTATCTGATGGTTTTGAGCCTTCATCAGCCGATCCGTCATGTTCTGTACCTGCAGAATGTCCACCATCAGATTGATAACTATATCTCTCCTCATGCTCTCCATCCCGATAATCTAAGGTCCCATCACCAGCTGGTGGAAAATCCTGACCTATATCTCTCGAAGATTTCGATTTCTTAAGAGATGTTTTCCGGTGCTCAGAGTCTTCTGCTGTCTGCTGAGAATTATCACTATGCTCTGCACTCGTTTCCACGTTAGAACTTGCTTTCTCATTCGGTCCTACCCTTCTCCCACTGGCGAGTTTTTGGTCACGATGAAGAGCACCACCAATAGGTTTGTCACTTGCAGCAGAATGTCCAGCACTCTTTAATTCTTTCAGTAATTGCAGTTCCTCAATCTCATCATCCTTTTTGGCAATTGTGTCCTTGAGAGTTGCTATCTGGAATGCCACACAAAAGTTTCATAAAGCATGTTCTTATACTTTAACAAATGAACAGAAACTACTCAAGAATATCAATTTTTTTCTAGGTTGAAAAGATTTAAACTTCATATTACAAGCAAATGAGACAAAAGATGGCTCCATTGAGATTTAACCGAAACCAAATCAAGAGAACATGGAGTGAAACTTAAGGATAAACCTGATCCATTAATTCTTTCACATCTCTGCCCTCTTTATTGCTTCGTGCTGCGCCAAGCTCAACTCCAGAAACCCTCTCCGCAAACTTTAATGTGCTGAAAGTTTCAGAATATGATTCTACATCGGGATTGAGTTGCACAAACATAAGAGTCTTTGCTTGGCCTCCTGCAATGTGCAAAATAAGAAGAAGGCATACATTTAGACGAAATCAAATAGAAGGAAGAAGTACGTAAAATGAACCAAGAAAGTCGGAGCTAAGGAAATAACGGACGATACCTAGAGAGCTTTGCAGGAGTTGAGTGAGCTTGCTGTTCCTATATGGTACATGTGAACTCTTTTGCGCTAGAGCAAATATGACGTCTCCAAGCGCTGATAACGATTTGTTGATATGTTGTGCTTCCTTGAGTCTATCTCCTGTTACCTCAGAGCGATCGACCCTTTCACTTCCTGCTAGATCCACCAGATGAAGATTACCATGGGAAAGAGCACCTGTATGCAAATCCTTTCCACGAACATGGACACTGACGACACTGTGTGCAAAGAATGAATTAAGGCGACACTGCATTTGATACACACAATATGGAGATAAATGATCTCAAAATGATGGAGAATATAAGAACCTATGAGAACGGCTACTTCTTTCGTTCATGGCAGTGGAACTAACTGATCTGTTGTTCAATCCCACTTGCATCAATTCAATGACATCTGAAGTTGAGGCGACGGGGAGCATTGACGCATCAGGTACAGCTATTCCATTGGATTGAGTAGCTGTAGACTTAATCCCAAGTGTGTGTGGATCAAGGGAAACAGTGGACTCATATTTCGTATTTTTCAGTAAAACCGAACACAACTAAAGGATTATATGTATGTCAATTCAGAGATTTAAAAGATGGAATCTACAAATACAAAACTAGCATGCCTCTTTGTGAAAAGGATATCTTTTCTGAGAAGCATCATTCGATAGTAAATCGCGCACTTGTTCATTGTATATTTCAACCATTTGTACGCCAACCTCATACATGAAGGAGCCACTTCTGCTCTTAGAGGTACCAAAAAGGTCGTTAAGGGCACGATAATTGACACCCCAATCCTCTTCAGAAGCTCCTGTAGGCCCAGTCTGAAACATAAGGTAAAGTTGCATTAGAAATTATAATTGCAAGGACCTCATAACTAAAAGCATGCAAAAGAATTCATACCATTGTGTAAGTTTTTCCTGAACCAGTTTGCCCATAAGCAAAGATACACACGTTATATCCATCAAGTATAGATCGTATCAAGGGTTGCGTATCTGAAAATACCTCCGCTGCCAAGATCACAATATATATTTTTGGTTTAAAATTGCAATCATTTGATGCCAAAATTATATTTTGGTTGAAGATACGAGTGTCCGAATTGCAAAGAAATATAAAGATGAGAACCTTGAGTAGAATCCGGGCCATAGGCCTTATTAAACCTAAACATTTTCCGGCCATCCTTCCCTTGTTTGGCTGGATTTACAAGCATCACCTCTCCATTTTCACCAATATATTCTATTGTTGTTTGTTTCGCAGCCTGCCCGGGGAGAAATGGTCTTATTCGACAATACACTCTAATATTTCCTGTAGAACACAAATGAAATGTTAAATGCCAAGACCAATCCATGTACAACCTGGTGGAGCACACAAAGGCAAAGCTGTAGCACCTTTCAAATCTTGAAGCTCATTGTACATCTTCCGATTTTCAGTAAGAACTGTGCGATAATTCTGAGTTGCATGTATTAATGTTTCAAACTTTACTCCTGAACAACGTCAAAGTTTTGCAATTTAGTATTTATCCTTGCTGGCTGCGCAAAATAGACAATTTTCATAATAGCAAACCAACCAACCTAAGCTATTAAATTCCTCTGCATAATTCCTTTGCACTTTTAAAACTTCTTGCTTGATAGACTTGGAAGATAATCTCAGGTCCTGACAAATTCAGCTGTTTAGTAGATTTTCTAATGTAAAATGATGTATAAGTGGAAGAGGAAAAAAAACCTGGAGTTACCTGCAGAGCACCAAATTGAAACTCGGAAACGGTCTGGACGACGCGCTCACTTTTGGTCCATTTCTGAGTTGCCGATGCAGAATATGCCTCGAGAACTTTCACCTTGTTCCTGGATTCTTCCAAGAGTTGCTCAAGCTCAACCAACCTCTCCTCAAGTTCTTCTTTAACACCCTTAGCTTCAGCTTCCATTTTCTTGAGAAGAACTTCTTCCATTTCTTTCGCCCTCTCTAATTCTCTCTTCACTCCTGAAAGTTCAGCATCTATTTGCGCCTTCTCTTTCATCAATTGCCTGACATCCTCCTCTCTCTGCTCATTCTCTTTCATCAATCGAAGAGCATTTTCCTCTTTCTGCTCCTTCTCTTCCATCAATTGTCGGACATCTTCCTCTCTTTGCTCCTTCTCTTTCGTCAATCGTCGGACATCTTCCTCTCTTTGCTCCTTCTCTTTCATCAGTCGACTCACATTCTCTTCTCTGTGCTCCATCTCATTAGCTTTTCTCTGCTCTTTCTCTTCCATCAATCGGCGGACATCTTCCTCCCTTTGCTCCTTCTCTTTCATCAATCGTCGGACATCTTCCTCTCTCTGCTCCTTCTCTTTCATCAATAGACTCACATTCTCATCTCGGTGCTCCTTCTCATTAGCTTCTCTTTGCTCCTTCTCTTTAATCAATCGAATCACATCCTCCTCTCGTTGATCCTTCTCTTTCTTCAGTTTGATTACATTCTCCTCACTTTGGTCCCTCTCTTTCATCAGTTTGATCAAATCATCCTCTCTTTGCTTCATCTCCTTCATCAATCTAATCACATCCTCCTCTTTTTGATCTTTTTCTTTCATCATTCTAACTGCATCCTCCTCCTGAACTTTCTTCTCGTTTTCTGAATTAGACTTCTCAATCTGCATTGAGAAGAGAAAAAAAATCCTATGACACAAAAGGCTAAAAGACTCGCAATTTTCGTAGTAAAGAATACATATTTCCAATACCTTTTCTGGTTGAGGCAGGTCCTTGATAATCTGTACCAAATAATTGAAAATTAGAAAATATATACCAAACAAATATACATGTACGGTTATCTTCATATCCACCTCTAGAGTCAAAAATTATTTTCCCATACCCCTCTCTCTTCACTGGTCCCGGAAGCAAGGGCTTCGAGTACGTTGATCCTTGATTGGAACTTCTCCTCACGAGACTTGAATAGATTATTTT
This sequence comes from Viola odorata, assembly GCA_963691705.1. Classification (NCBI taxonomy): domain Eukaryota; kingdom Viridiplantae; phylum Streptophyta; class Magnoliopsida; order Malpighiales; family Violaceae; genus Viola; species Viola odorata. The sequence goes on from OY829546.1 coordinate 33,296,452, forward strand.
GCTGGAGACAGCAATAAAGAGATTTGTACAGAAAACTTGGAAAATAACATAGGTAACAGAAATCGCATTCCTTACTGTTCTTAAGTGTTCTGCCTGAGTTGATATGCGCCGTTCAATCTCCTGCACAACTTTTCTTAACAGGCAAGCTACACGCTGCGCAACCAAAGTAATGTCAGAACATACTTGCAAAATGCACATACATGGTTGCACACACGTATATGTATTACACCAATATGACCTCCCATTGCATACATGTGGAATTTCGTCATTCTTCCTTTCGATACTTTCGTCCAGAATTCCATTCACAACACTCAAAAGTGACTGAGTTGGAGCATTCTGCCAAATAGGTGTTGTAATTGTGTTATGAAAACCAGTTAATGAAAGTGAAACCAAGAGAAAAATGCTGAAAAGAAATAACTGGGCATTGAAAAATGTCAATATCTATTTACTGTATAAATAGTGAGATCTTACATCCAGACTGTTTGTTTTCATCATCTCTGAAATTTTAGCAGCTGAAAGATCAGCATAACGACCTTGTTTCATTTGAAACACTTCATGGAACTTATGTCCACCATGATGCATCAATGCAGATGATGGCTCTGAACCTACAGAACATTACTCACCAATTAGTTTGAAAATAGCATACAGAATTTGGTCCACAGGTTTCAAAAGAAGAACTGATCTGCAATTTTACGGTACTTGACAATGGAGAAACTCTTATTCGATACCTGACATGAGAGCATTACGGAAAGATCGTTGAAAATTGAATCGTGGTGAACCCTTCTGTTTTTCGTCTCCATATGTTGGAGAAAAAGGGCCATTTGGAGATCCAGTCCCGTGAGGGCTGCCACATCTAGTAACTACATTTGGGCCAGAAAATTTCTCTCCCTCAAGCACAAACTTTGATCGAAGTGCTAAAAGGCAACTAATGACAGGCTTCATCGATCCCTGATATTTGAAAGTCAACATGAGTGTGAACAAGGCAAGAATCAGTATAAACTTTGTTTCCAGAAACTTTTTGATTCTGGGGAATAATAGCTAGTGTAGAAGCATACCTTCTCGAGGTCAGACATCTCAAACCTGGGGATTCTCATGTCATCCATAACTTCCAGAAACTTTTTGACATTTTCCGGGGAAGGCGCCATAGATTGATCAGGACCACCTCCCTGAAATACAGAATTCCCAATCAGACATTTAGACAAAGTCATAGTGTAACTTAATGGAAGAGAAGCAAAAACATGTCCCTGACCTGATTCACAGAACCAGGCTTAATACTGCTTAAAATTCGTAGGAGAATGGCGCCATCAATCAGGCACGTTCTTAATTCCTCAGAGGAAGCTTTTACTGGAGGATTTGAATTCGGAAGAAGACTATTTATCCACTCTATTAATACTGCACGCTGCTTGGCTGCAAACGGGAGAGAAAGGTGATTCATACATGACGACCACACTCATTACAGCGAAGACGATAGAATGCAGACAGAGAAACAAAACAAAACAAGATTTCCATACCTTCAGTGTCATCATTAGGGACTTTGGCTGGTTCAAAAACATCTCCATTGCTGGATGGTTTTGAGCCATTAAGTATCCCATTTTGTTTTGGGATTTGATCTGATGGTGAACTCATTTTATAAGCTCAATATGTTGCTGTCAAACTCTTCAGAATTTTCGAAAACCGCTCTGGAAAGTGATAAAATGCAATAATCATGAGGCTGATTAACAAGAAATGACAGAAAAGAATCACATAACAGTTGCACTGCAGGACCTTGAGTAACTTGAACATAACAGGTTGACCATGAAAGAAAGTAACAGCAATCAAATTACGGTGAACCAAACACTTGCACTAAGCTAAAAAGCGCCTAAACAGGAACAAAAAGCACAATGATAACGAATTTTTGTGCATATTATGCATGTGAAATTCTCACATTCATGAATAATTTCAACACTGTTTGGTAAAATGGGGAAAGGGGTCAAGCATCAAATGATCAATTAGAACATTGGAACTATACTGAACTTAACCAATAAATTGGAACTCAAAAAAAAAAATGTAAAATCAGAGTTTCCTCATCTAAATAAGACTTTTTAAGGAAATGAGATTAGGAGCTAAAAGATCATCTTTTTAGACATAGCCCAGATGAAAAATAACAACAACGAAACAAACACAGAAAATACCATTAGGACCAACATGCATTGAAGAAGAATGATCCCAAGGTGAGGGATAAAAAAGAAGAACAATTGGTACCCAAAGTTTAATTCCAGAAAAGGGGCGAGACCTGAGGAACATGAGGAGACCGGAAACTATGTTACACACGTTGTTTTGTCGTGGCATGCCATGGAAGAGAGTTTAATTAAGTATGTTTCAGACATTTTTGTTTGTTTGTGTCTTTGTTCCTGTTTTTTTAGCTGATGTTTTTGTGTTAATTTGTGAGAAAAAAGGTTTGAGAAGAGAGATGTGCGTAAATGTAGGAGTGCAAGTCTGTGTAAGGCTCAATCTGCCTAGTTACAAGGACAGCCGATGCAGCTTTGCGGACGGAGATGGAGAGTGCCATAAAGTAGCAACAAAACTCCTGGGCTTTCCATTACATAAAATGTAGAATAATTTTATTTATAAATAATTAAATACAAGTGAAAGAAACATAAAAATTAGGGTCAGCATTCGGTTGGTTCGGTCGATTTTTGATAAATTTAATACGTGAATTACAATTGAAATATTTTGCACCGGTTGAATTCGATATTACCCCCTCTTCTTTTCGAACATGTTCTGATAATTTAGGTTCGGTTACAATTTTTTAAATTTTTTAAAATATATTTTTTAGTGATAAATAAATATGGTAATTATTATTGAAGTATTTGTATCATTAATATTTGATTTTATAGTGATTTTAGGATTAATCTGGGTTAATTTAAATTTTTTTATGTATATATTTTATTTACTATTTGCTTTAGTATGGTTCAACCAAAATACATGATACACATGTTAATTTGCAAATTTTGGCTTTTTTCTTTTAGTTTTTCTGTTCAGTTCAATTTTGGTTTCGATCTAGACACATGATTTGAATCTCATTCTAACGATTTTGGCTCGGTACAAAAAAATTGGTTCTATCAATTTTACCGAATCATAATACAAATTTCATTTTAGAATTTGAAAAATTACATAATAAATTAGAAGTGACCCCACATTAATTAATTACTATAAAAGCTCTTCTATCCGTATTTTATTCATGTATTCTTTAAACTATTTTTTATTGCATGCACTTCATAATTATAAATTAAATACAACTAGTCTCGTACTCGCATAAATATTATTATCTTATCATAAACAAATTAAAATGTAAAATTTCATGTAGTTAAAATATATTAATAGTACGTTTTAATGTTTTAGAAATATTATTAAATTTTATTATCTTAACTATATGCAATATAACAAAAATTATAAAATAATTAATTATAATAATCGAAGGGATTAAAAAGTAATAATTATAATATATTATAATATAATAGAAGATTTTGATTTGTTTATTAGATTTTTTTAATATATTAAGCTTTTCAATGTATTATCAATTTTTGTTAGCACATGTACGTAATATATCTCAATTAAAAAATAATAAACCATGATAATGATTAGATTAAATGACTAATAACATCTAAGTGTAAGAGGAATAAACTTGGTAAACAAATACACCTTGATTAATATACATTAATCACTATTTATTTACTTTTACTTGTTAATTGATTACAATTAATAACTCTTTTTATTAGTATTTATTTTGTTTTATTTAAATAAATAATTTTAAATTATAAATGTGAAAATAAATAGAATAAATATAGAGTGTTGGTGAAAATAACATTTAAGTATTTAGTTTTATTGTATAAATCAATTTTTTATTAAATTTATCTATTAATAATTGATAAGTTTTTTCCCGTAGTTATTAATTGGAAATGTCATGTTCGATTATTTATTAACTATCATATATTACTAGATAAAGGATCGGGTAATGCCCTGAATTGTTTTAAAAAATATTGTGTATATAAAAAAAATTAAAGTTTGATTATAATTCTGTCTATTAGTAAATACATATAACATTCCAACTTAATTTATCTATTGTTCTACGTAAAGAAAACTTTTTATAATATAAACCTATATAAAAATATGTTTTGTTTATATAAAAAATATATTCATAGAATTGATACGGATGCTTATAAATTTTAAATTATCATAATCATTAATTAAAAATAAAAATATTGTAATTTATATAGACTATACGTATGCGCAATGGTGTGTTTAATTCATTTTTATGTGTGTGTTTTTAATTTGAGTTGTTTCTCTTTTTATTTTTAAAATTTTATTTATTGTTCTCCAACTTTAAAACTTTGCAAATTAACTTTCATATTCATATACTAACTCAACGAAAAAAGTTTAGAGTTTCATAATTGTTATATTATTTTTATCTTGCTAATGAAAATTTGTTTTCATTTATTTACAACTTCTAATATTTCTGTAGACATCAAAATTGCGGACCATCTTAAAATATGCGGTCCAAATTACAAAAAGCCACGAAGCCTATTCATCGAAACCCGTGAGGCTTATTTGGTCGAGACCCATCAACAAACTCATACTCGGAGGGATCAAAATTCATCTCCTATTTATTAAATAATTTGATTAAGTATCAAATTAATTAATATTTAATTATTAATTAATGTGCAAATTAATTAATAATGGCGGTTACACATTGGGTCAATGAAATGAGGACATACGTTATCTTTCCCACTCAAAACCATCCCTATGAGCCTATAAATAAAGGCCTCATTAGAAGGTGAAGGACACATTATTTTGAGGAGAAGAAGTGCTGCAAAAATCAAGAGCTAAAGCATATCATCTCCAAGGAAGAAAGAGAAGTCATAAGCTGATTCAAGGCCGGTTTTCTCTCAACCACATCAAATCAAATCAAGAAGAAGCCACAAGCTAATTCAAGGCCGGTTTCTTCTCAAATCAACCGCGGATTACAAGCTGATTCAAGGCCAATCCGTCATCCATCCAACTCAAGTTCAAATCCAAATCCGGAGTGAAGATTGATTCATTAATCAGAGGAATCAAGAGAAGAAGAACCACTTTTATTATACATTCAACAATTGTAATTTGACACGTGTAATTTTCTCCTGTCATGCAGAAATTTGTGTGTACAAATTTCTGGCACGCCCAGTGGGACCCTACTCTCCTCTCATCTTTTGAATGACACTCCTCAAATCAAGATCCAAAATGAATCGCCTGATTAGAAATCAGACCGACGACTCCTTTCCTGAAGCACTTCAAGATCTGCGAGAAGGCCTTCCGGCAATACGTGCTCGCACTAGAGCTGGAAGGGCCCAGTTGGTGTCACCATTGAAGTAATTTTCCCGTAGAGAAAAACCAAGAAGAAAGGTCATCAAAGAGATACCAACCAGATCTGAGGGCTCTTACTACCCGAGTGGAGAATCTGATGCTGGAATTGCTTCTGAAAATACTCCAACTGGGAGATGGGCAGACTATAGCTCCGAGTCCTCCGAATCCTTTGTTGCGGTGATGGCCATCGACGCTTCCCAAGATCCTGAGACTCGCTTTCAAGAGATGTCTGTAGCAATTGAAAATTTGACAAAAGCTATGGCAGAGAAAGATGCCCAAATAACTTTTCTGACGGCTAAGTTGGCAAATCAACCAGACTCATCAAATAATCCAAACTCTAGCGGAGGGTCTACTGGTGATGAGAATGTTGAGTGAGAACGACAGATGAAATATCATGAAGACTTCGCCACGGTGAATAATCTGAATGGCAACAGCAACAACACTGCAACACCCGTCGCAAATCTGACAGTTCAACAACTGCAGATGATGATTGCTGACACTATCGTGCTCAATATGGAGGAGCTTCGCAATCCTCTCTCGGGTATGCAAAGCCTTACTCAAGGCGCATAGATGAACTATTACTGCCTGTGGGGTATCAACCTCCAAAATTCCAGCAGTTCGAGGGGAAAGGGAACCCTAAACAACATATCGCTCACTTTATAGAGACTTGCAATAATGCAGGAACTTATGGAGATATGATGGTGAAGCAATTTGTTCGATTGTCGGCTTACCAGAACTGGCTGGGACGAAACAAAGAAAAGATGAACCCGTCACTGAGTTCATCGAAAGATGGAGAAACTTGGTCCTTAATTGCAAAGAAAGGATCAGTGAGTCGTCTTCGATCGACATGTGTGTCCAAGGAATGCATTGGGGATTGCTCTATATCTTGCAGGCAAACATGCCACGCACATTCGAGGAGCTCGCAACTAGAGCTCATGATTTGGAAGTCCAGATCCAAAGGCACGGGAGTTACTTGCCAAATGATTCTCGCGAAAAGAAGGAAGTCAAGAAAGAAGTAAGGAAAGACCCGAAGACCAGCAAGGGAAAAGAAAGCATGGTGGTTACTACTGCATCTGTGAAGATATCCTCCAAGGAGGCCCAAAGGAAAGAAGGGATGAAGCAGGTCAAGATGGAGTACAATCCTTTCAGAGCTCAGAGAAGGACCCTGAAGGAACGTGAAGAAAGGGGATACCCCTTTCTAGACTCGGAAGTCTCCGATATTCTGGACCAGCTCCTTGAACAAAAATTGATCGAGCTTCCACCATCAAAGCGCCCAGAATAAGTGAACTAGGTTGACAACCCTAGGTAATGCAGATATCATCGGATCATCAGTCATCCGGTAGATAAATGCTTTGTCCTTAAAGATCTCATCGTTCGTTTGGACAACGAAGGTAAGATAAAACTCAATAGTGAAGATGTTGCAGAGGCCAACTACATCACGACCACCACAAAGAATGATGCTAAACAGACAATGATTTCCTTCGGGTCGTTCGATCCTATTCCGTTGTCGCAAGCCTTGGGTCAGGGGATAGTCGCCTCTCAGCCGACGATACTAACAGCTGAATTACCGAAAGGGGCAGTCCCTATAAAGTCCAGCACGGATGGAGAAGTCAAGGTCACCTATGCTTACCCAGGGATGCCAAAGATAGGTAACCCTTATGGGCCAAGCTTGTACGAGTTAATGACTGATGACTTAGATGTTTGGGAAACAAGCTCTGAGTCCGAAGATGAATTTAACGATGGGTGGTCAACCTTTAGAAGAAAGAAGAATAAGAAGGTTCTTGCAAAGAGAAAATCATCCTCCAAATACTCTTATGGTGCCTCTATTCAAAATCATGATGTCCATCAAGAAGGGTGGGGTCTTCCGAGCGAACATCTAGAGATATCTAAAGAAGGAAGGGCGGTAACTCTTGAAGAGTATTTCCCGGAAGAGCAATGTCATGAAGACTGTGTAGCAGTCCACATGGTCAGCGTAAAGCAAGGTGAAGAGTCCGACCAGGAGGATGACAATGTTATAAAAAGGTTGAAAGAGATTCCATCAAACGTCCCTTTAGCCGAAACCCTTAATCTCCCTTCAGAAGTCAAGATGTCACTAGTACAAGCATTGGTAGATCCAACCAAATACAAGGAAAGATTGTTGAAAGTTGTTGATCAACCATCTTACCTCGAATGCTTTAATGCAATCATCTTTACAGATGATGATTTGCTACTGGGATCTCGCTTGCACAATAGACATCTTTATGTTGCAGGTTACATTCGAGAAGAAAAGGTCAGAAGGATACTTGTGGATCAAGGGTCAGCGGTCAGCATTATGCCCATACATATAATGAAGAAACTAGGAATTGCCATGTCTGAGCTTTTCAAAAGTAAGTTGGTCATCCAAGGTTTCAATCAAAAGGGTCAAGCTGCCATTGGCGCGATTCGAGTGAAGCTAGAGATCGAAGAATTGGTATCTACTGTTCTTTTTCATGTGATTGATGCTAGAACATCCTACCAGTTGCTCCTCGGAAGGATTTGGTTACACGAGAATGGAGTTATCCCTTCAAGTTGGCACTAATGCCTCAAATTTATTCGCAATAGAGAGGTAAAATACGTTAAGGGAGAAACCAACCCATTCAGCGAGGAAGAGTCACATTTTGCAGATGCAAAATTCTTCTCAGAAGAACAGATTCCTTCAGAAGCCTTCCCCATCTTCGCACCACAGTATAAGAAGAATGGAGAAAGCTTATCTTCTGCAACAAGAGCAACACCTGTGTTCGTAAAGGCTTCGCTTTCCAAAACCGCCATCACTGAGGAAGTAGAAGTCTTAAAAAGGAGTATGACTCTTCCTATCCCTATGATTTCAACATTGGTTCCAACACCATTCAAGCCAGAAGCTCCTCAAAAGATGAAATCTAAGGATGCGAGTGAAGGATCAACAAGACGACCCATCCCTATGATTTAAACATTGGTCCCACGGTCATCCAAGCTGGAAGCTTCCAAGGAGACAAGATCCGAAGATATAAAAAGTGAAGGATCAAAAGGATGTAGTCGAGCATGGTATGACCCAAAAGTCAAAAGACTTTTTGAGAATGCTAGGTACTCAAAAGGAGAGCCTCATAAACTTGGTGACTTGGATGTTGTCCTTTCCAGCGGAAGACCATCTACGGAAAGGCAGAGGTTTGGGCTCGGTTTCCTACAAGATCCTCCAGCCAAGGTCAAAGTCAAAAGGGCATCTGCAAACCCAATTATGATACAAATATATGAAGTTGATAAGGAGATCCCTAAGGAGGAAAAGCCTTCCGTATTTAGCCGCATCCAAGGAGAAACGGCTAGGGTCTCTATTTTTGACAGGTTAGGAGACAAAGCTTCTTTGAAGCCTGAACTTACGACACCGCCACAGAGGAGGTCAGTCTTCACACGGCTAGGAACTAACAACCTAAATCAAAAAGGAAACTCCAAGAAGCAAAAGCAGAGGAGAAAATACGTTAAACGACAGCTCTTCCACAATGTTGAAGACATGGAGGTTGAGGATGTTAATTGTGCCTCCATTGAGGAAGTGTCGGATGAAGATGAACTAGAGTCAGCTCCGTCAACATTTGAGGAAGGGGGGCAAGTGACAATTGATGAATTGAAAGAAGTAAACTTGGGCACTATTGACGAGCCAAGACCAATTTTCCTAAGTGTTGTATTGAGTCCCGAAGATGCAGAAAAGTACATGGAACTCTTGAAAGAATTCAAGGATGTATTTGCATGGTCTTACAAAGAAATGCCTGGACTGAATCCCAAGGTTGCAGTGCATCACCTTGTAGTGAGACATGGCATAAGACCTAGTAAACAACCTCAAAGGAAGTTCCGCCCGGACCTAATCCCATCGATTGAAGCTGAAGTGAATAAACTCATTGAGGCCGGATTTATCCGCGAAGTCAAATACCCTACTTGGATTGCCAACATTGTGCCAGTGAAGAAGAAGAATGGCCAAATCCGCGTTTGTGTGGACTTTCGTGACCTGAATAGGGCTTGTCCTAAAGATGACTTCCCTCTCCCAATCACTGAGTTGATGGTCGATGCAACCACAGGTCACGAGGCTTTATCTTTCATGGATGGCTCATCCGGATACAATCAAATCTGCATGAATCCAAAAGATGAAGAGCTTACGGTATTTAGGACACCTAAAGGCATATATTGTTATAAGGTAATGCCATTTGGCTTGAAGAACGCTGGAGTCACCTACCAACGGGCAATGCAAAAAATCTTTGATGACATGATGCACAAAAGGGTGGAATGTTATGTTGATGATGTAGTAGTTAAGACTAAAACAAGGCAAGATCACTTAAGTGACTTGAGGGTTGTGTTTGAAAGGCTTCGTCGATATCAGCTCAAGATGAATCCACTGAAATGTGCCTTCGGAGTCACCTCTGGGAAATTCCTTGGTTTCATTGTTAGACATCGTGGCATCGAAATCGACCGAACAAAGATCGATGCTATACTCAACATGCTCGAACCTACGAATATTCATGAGTTGAAAAGTTTGCAAGGAAGATTGGCGTACATAAGGAGATTTATCTCTAATTTGGCTGGACGTTGCCATCCATTTAGTAGGTTGATGAAAAAGGACATACCCTTCGAATGGGATAAAGTCTGTCACAATGCTTTCGAAAGCCTCAAAAGGTATTTGTTTCACCCGCCAGTTCTCGCGGCACCCATTCCTGGAAAACCATTGATCCTTTACATATCCGCTCAAGAGCAATCTCTGGGGGCGATGCTCGCTCAACTAAATGAGAGTGATAAAGAAAATGCACTTTATTACTTGAGTAGGACACTCGTGGGAGCTGAGCAAAAGTACGCTCCAATCGAGAAGATTTGTTTAGCTCTAATCTTTGCTGCTAGAAAGTTGAGGCATTGCATGCTCTCACATAGCATTCATTTGATATCAAAGGAAGATCCTCTCAAGTACCTGATGTCTAGACCAATCCTCTCAGGAAGGTTGGCTAAATGGACATTACTATTGTTGGAGTTTGAGATAACCTTTGTGCCACAAAAAGCCACAAAAGGCCACAAAAGGACAAACTCTAGCAGATTTCTTAGTAGATCATCCGATTCCAACGGAATGGGAACTTCCTGAGGATTTTCCAGATGAGGAAGTTTTCTTCACTGATTTTATGCCATCATGGAAACTTTTTTTTGATGGTGCAGCTAGAAGCTATGGTGCAGGAGCTGGGGTATTATTTGTTACTCCCCACGATGAGGTGCTGACATTCTCTTTCACCTTGACGGAAAATTGCTCTAATAACGTCGCAGAGTATCAAGCTTTGTTGATCGGTTTAGAGATAGCACTAGAAATAAGGATCAACCAACTGGAAGTATATAGTGACTCACAGTTGATTGTTAACCAACTATTGTCTGAGTATGAGGTCCGAAAAGAAGATTTGGTACCGTATCATCAATACACAATGAAATTATCAGAGAAGTTCGAGTCCATAAGTTTCAACTTCGTTCCCAGAAGTGAAAATAGGCAAGCAGACGCTTTGGCCAACCTTGCTGCTGTTTTGGCTGTGACTGAAGGAGATGATAGCATTCCAGTATCAGTCTCTCGGCGCTGGGTCATTCCCCTACTAGTTCCCAAAGATGAGGAGGAAGTAAACGACATCACTGTGGTCGAAGAAGAGAATGAAGATTGGAGGCAGCCACTCATCAATTTTCTCCAGTAGGGGAAGTTGCCTGATGATCCTCGTCACAAGACCAAAATAAAAAGACGTGCTCCGCGGTTCATATATTTTAAGGAAACTTTATATCGTCGTTCATTTGATGGTGTGTTCCTTAGGTGTCTAGGAAGAGAAGAATCAATCCAAGCCTTACAAGAGGCTCATAGTGGGGTTTGTGGTGCTCATCAGTCAGGTCCCAAATTGCATTTCCAGATTAAGAGAATGGGGTACTATTGGCCAACTATGGTACAAGATTGCATGGAATACGCAAAGAAATGTGAAGCTTGTCAAGTGCATGCAAACTACATTCATCAACCTCCAGAGCCTCTGCACCCCACTGTAGCTTCGTGGCCTTTTGAAGCTTGGGGATTGGATGTGGTTGGACCTATCACTCCGAAGTCATCTTCTGGTCACTCTTACATTCTTGCTGCAACGGACTACTTCTCCAAATGGGCAGAGGCTGTCCCTTTAAAGGAGGTCAAGAAAGAAACAGTGGTGGATTTCATTCGCACTCACATCATTTATCGGTATGGAGTACCTCGGTATATCATCACTGATAATGGAAAACCCTTCTACAATGCTCATATAGACAAACTATGCAAGCAATTTGGATTCGTCCAAAGAAACTCTTCCATGTATTATCCGGCAGCGAATGGTTTAGTTGAAGCCTTTAATAAGACTCTTTGTAATCTACTGAAGAAGGTCGTTTCCAAGACCAAGAAAGATTGGCATGAAAGAGTTGGAGAAGCTTTATGGGCGTACCGCACAACCTTTCAGACTCCAACTCAAGCAACTCCTTACGCTCTTGTGTATGGAGTGGAAGCAGTCCTTCCTCTTGAACGTCAAATTCCATCTCTAAGGATAGCCATTCAGGAAGAATTGACCAGTGAAGAGCAGACTAAGTTGAGATTGCAGGAACTGGAAGCCTTGGATGAAAAAAGGCTCGAAGCTCAAAACCGCTTGGAATGTTATCAAGCTCGCATGGCCCGGGCTTTCAACAAAAAGGTTCAGCCAAGATCCTTCCAAATAGGAGACTTGGTGCTTGCGGTCCGTTGTCCCATTGTGATCACAAGAAAGGTGACAGGAAAGTTCCAACATAAATGGGATGGACCGTATGTTGTGCAAGAGGTCTATACAAGTGGCGCGTACAAGATTGTAGACAAGGATGGACTACGCATTGGACCCATCAACGGAAAGTTCTTAAAGCGCTTCTATGCCTGAAATCATTGTAATACTCCTGGCCCGCAAGAGTATAAACTGTGTACGACCAAAATACAAAATAAAAAAAAAACAAAACAAAACAATTGAACTACGTCATGACTTGATCCTTCTTCTTTGATGGTACATAGGCAACTTGACATATTTCAAGTGCAGTCACATCAAAAAAAATTCATCACATGACTCCTAGCCCGCAAGAGTATAAACTGTGTACGGCAAAAAGAAAACAATATCATTATACTACTCCTAGCCCGCAAGAGTATAAACTGTGTACGGCTAAATAAATGAGTAAAATAAATATGTTTCCGGAACTAATCAGTCAAGGAAAAATAAAATTTCTTTGCCACAATTGAATGAATCATCATCATATCAGTTCAAGCTCAAGCAAAAAAAAAACAAAGAGACAAAGAATAAAAGAGTTCATTCCATGCGTGGGAAAAGTATACACTGAAAAAAAAAATGGACTACACTAGAGACGCCACTATGTCTTCCAAATCTGCCATCTGAAGATTAGTATGCCTAAGTTCCTCTCTCTCATAGTCAATCGCTTCAACTTCAGCTGCAGTGATGGTCTCTTTCTTTTTCCATTCTTCTTGTTCCGCAGAAAGCTTCTGGATGTTCTCGTCGGTGTCTTGAAGATCATCTTGCAACTTGTCAATCTTTGTGGCTAATCTACCTTTTTCCTCTTGCAATCGGCTGATCTTTAAGTCCAAGTCTTCCATCTCTGCTTTTGAATTCAATAAGGCATCCTGAAGGGAAGAATTCCGCATCTGAGAGGCGTCAAGTTTCAACTTTAGCCTATCCACTTCCTCGGGCGAGGGAAGATGACTCATGTCCTTCTCTCTCCTTACCAGGTAAGAGTCAACTCGAGTCAGAAAGTCTCCAAATTTCAACTTCAAGCGAGTAGCATCAGACATGAATACATCCTTGATGACATCCTCAAGAATAGGAGACTTCTTTTCCCACCAAACTTTCAAATTCGAAAAGCCACCGCTAAGAGCAATCTGGAACTCCTTTTTAAGAAAACCAGAAAGCCCACGAACAACAGAGGATCTACATGTAGCAATGATACGATCCTAGTTGCTTAGGATGCGTAGCACCAAATCTGATCGTTGTTCAAAGAAGGATTTCAATGCGGAATGAATAACTTGACTCGTGCGAACGTAGACTACCTCGCCAACTGAATGCTAAGAGTTCTAGTCGATTTCACGTCAAGGATCTTGTATCAGATTCTTAGGACTACTCCCAACGATTGTGAGAATCGCACTAAGACAAGCGAAACAATAATACAATTTCAGAATTTACTTGTATACGACTTAAGTATTGCGGACTCAAGAAGAACAAGTGTTCAGCACTTGAACAAGGGGCAGAGATTGAAGAGAGAAGTCTCAATTTTATCAAATAACAGCCACTGAAATAAGGAGGCCAGCCGCTCCTTATATAATGTTTACAAGCAAAACCTAATTGGAACCAAAATAGAAGTTCTAAAATAAGGTAACTAACTTAATTAAGCAATCAGCTAAATTGACTAATTAATTAATTAAGGAAAGCAAATAAAAGGCAAGTTAATTGTCTCCAAAATCAGACAAGAGAACGCCAGCTCATTTAGGATCAGCCGCCGCTTCTTGGACATCAAAACCCTAGCGCGCGTGGACAAGGAATCCTCGCGCCGCTAGGACTCGCGCCTCCCGCACCCCAAACTAGGGTTTGACCTATCTCCTAAACGCCTCGGGCGTTCTTGTTGATTTTTGGACACACACTCCCTGACATGATGTAGTACATGTCGAACTCAAAAGATGGGCAGAATCGCTCCATCTACGCGTCGTTCTGATGCTGGGCGGAATCATCGTCACACACGGTGAAGGTGATGAGATTCATCATGCGTGGTGTCTTCTCTCCAAGTGCAGCGTCCTCACTTGTCATCTCACACTCCAGCTCCTTGTGAATGAGAGATGACAATCTGTCTTAAAGCTTTCTAGCTCGCGCACGCGTCATAGGACCAGCCGGTGGTAAGGGCACATTGATGCGTGTGTCCGCATCATTCCCTCCCTCTTCAAAAGGATTTGTCCTCAAATCCGAATCAGCAACACCATCAAGTCCATACTCGTCACCTACATCAAACAAGGCTAAGTCAGAGACGTTGAAAGTAGAGCTAATGGAACCATACTCACTAGGCAACGCCAGTTTGTAAGCATTGTTGTTGATCTTCTCAGTAATCTGAAATGGTCCATCACCTCTTGGAGAGAGTTTGCCACGACGTTGGGCTGGAAAACGCTCCTTGCGCATGTGCACCCACACCCAATCTCCGATATTGAACGACACCAGCTTCCTCCCTTCGTTTCGCTTATGCGCAAGCTTTTCATTCATGCGCTCAATGTTCTGTTTCGCCTTGGCATGTAATTGCTTTACGAAATCAGCCTTCTGCGCGCCATCTAATCTTACCACATCACTCAAAGGTAGAGGGGTTAAATCCAATACAGTCCTAGGATTAAATCCATAAACAAGCTCAAAAGGTGAGTAATGAGTAGTGGAATGAACAACACGGTTGTAAGCAAATTCAATGAATGGCAAATGATCAACCCAAGTCGAAACATGCTTACGAACTAAAGTGCGTAAAAGTGAACCAAGTGTACGGTTAACCACTTCGGTTTGTCCATCTGTTTGTGGGTGATAAGATGTGGAATATAACAATTTGGTACCAAGTTTCTTCCATAAAACACGCCAAAAATGACTAAGAAACTTGGTATCCCGATCACTCACAATAGACAAGGGGACTCCATGTAAACGAACTACCTCACGGAAGAATAAATCAGCAACTTGAGTAGCATCATAAGTAGTTGAACACGGAATAAAGTGAGACATCTTCGAAAATCTGTCCACTACAACAAAGACACTATCCTTCCCATTTTTGGACCGAGGCAGCCCCACAACAAAGTCCATGGATAAGTCGGTCCAAGGATGGGAGGGTACGGGTAGAGGAATGTACTCACCATGACCAGCAGACTTAGATTTGGCTCTACGACACGTTAAACACCTAGCAACAATGCGCACGACATCGCGCTTCATGTGAGGCCAATAAAGTGATCATGCAATACATCTAGAGTTTTAGTCACACCAAAATGACCCATCAGACCGCCACTATGGGCTTCATGCACAAGCAAATCACGTAGAGAGCAATGAGGAATACACAACCGTTTACCTTTAAACAAGTATCCCTCATGCGTATAGAATTTAGAACCAGAAATTGAAACACCATGCTTATATATATCACCAAAATCAGAATCAAGAGCATAGAGTTCAATAATGTGTGAAAAGCCAAGTAGTTTAGCGTTAAGAGAAGTGATTAATGTGTACCTTCGCGATAATGCATCAGCGACGATATTCTCTTTACCTTGCTTATATTGAATGTGGTAGGGAAATGCTTCAATGTACTCCATCCAAGCAGCATGGCGACGATTGAGCTTACCTTGCCCCTTGAGATATTTCAGGCTCAAATGGTCAGTGTGGACTACGAACTCTCGCGGCATCAAGTAGTGCTGCCAAGTTTCCAATGCTCGAACAAGGGCATAGAACTCCTTGTCGTAGGTAGGGTAATTTAGTTGTGCGCCCTTGAGCTTCTCACTAAAATAAGCGATTGGTCGTTTCTCTTGCATAAGGACAGCCCCAATCCCCAAACCACTCGCATCACACTCAACCTCGAAAGCTTTGCTGAAATCGGGAAGAGTGAGCACCGGGGCAGAACACAAACGCTCCTTGAGCGTAGTAAACGCCTCCTCTTGTGGCTGCTCCCACCTGAAAACAATATTCTTTTTGGTTAGATCATTCAAAGGGACAGCGATGGTGCTGAAATCCTTGACGAAGCGCCTATAGAAGCTCGCCAAGCCATGGAATGATCTAACATCACTCGCATTCTTCTCCTCATCCACTTTCACACCATCTATACTCACAATAAAACCAAGAAAGCCAACTTGTTCCATTGCAAATGAACACTTACTAGGCTTAGCATACAGCTTCTGTTCACGAAGTGTTAAAAAAACTTCCCTAATATGCAAAACATGCTCATCAAGTGATTTGCTATAGATTAGTATATCATCAAAATACACTACAACAAATCTGCCAATAAAGTGCCTAAGTACATGGTTCATCAATCGCATGAATGTGCTAGGGGCATTAGTCAAACCAAAAGGCATAGCCATCCATTCATACAACTCATACTTAGTTCTAAAAGCTGTTTTCCATTCATCACCTTCTTTCATACGAATCTGGTGGTAGCCACTCATCAAATCAATTTTCGAGAAAATAGTACTACCACTTAATTCATCTAACATGTCATCTAAACGAGGAATGGGATGTCTATACTTTACAGTGATCTTGTTGACTGCGCGGCAATCAACACACATGCGCCAGCTGCCATCTTTCTTTGGGACTAGGATCACTGGAACGACGCATGGGGAAAGGCTTTCCCTCACGTATCCTCGCTCAAGTAGCTCGTCCACTTGCCGCTGAAGTTCTTTGGTCTCTTCGGGGTTGGTACGGTAGGCTGGGCGGTGCGGAATTGCTGAACCAGGTGCGAAGTCAATTTGGTGTTCAATGCCTCGAATAGGAGGTAATCCGGGAGGCATCTCTTCGGGTAGAACATCCCTAAATTCCTGCAAAAGAGAGGACAGAACACTAGGAACCGAATGTGAAGGGTTAGCGTTAGAATTGTTTAAACAGAAGGAACGAAATCTGAGTAAAAGAAAAGGACGGCTTGCGTCAAAACCATTTTTTTGAAAAATCAGTGCTCTCCTCACGTCGCTCCCCTTGACATATACACTCAATTTCTTTTTATTTGCCTCTCCTTTTCTCTCGATGCCACTCTCAGCACGCTTACTTTTTTTCGTGCGAATGTTGACACTCACCCTCTGCATGCTTACTCTTTTCATGCAAATGTTTTTCTTTCTCGCACTCACCCTCTGTATACTTACTTCTTTCATGCGAATGTTGAAGGCTCAGACACTCATTTTTACTCTCTTTATTTGTCACGCTCAAACCTTCTTTTTCTCTCTCAATCTGTTTTGCAACCTCATACTCCGCATAAGACTTAGCGAGCCACTCTTGGTCCTTTACCACGTCGACTGGGGTCAAAGGTGTCAAGGTAAACTTCTTACCATCCTTTTCTAGCTTATACAGGTTCCGTTTCCCATCATGGGTTGCTTCCCTATCGAACTGCCACGGTCTGCCCAAAAGGATGTGGCTTGCTTGCATTGGCACAACGTCACATAGCACCTCATCATGATACTTGCCAATAGAAAACTTAACAAGCACTTGTCTACTCACCTTGAGTCCATTGCCGTCGGTCATCCATTGTAAAAAATATGGTCATGGGTGTTTCATCGTGGGCAGCCCCAACTTATGCATCATCCAACTTGCGCAATTGGTGCAGCTGCCATTATCAATGATAATCGAACATCCCTTCTTATCAATCACACCACGTGTATGAAACAAGTTCTCTCGCTGCTCGTCATCACACACTTCCCCTCCGGCTTGCACACTCAGATTGCGCCTTATCACCATTAACCAAACTTGATCACCTTGCTGATGTTGATCATCCGAATCAACACTACTTTCTCCCTCGGGTTCGGACCCCTCATGATCATCATCCGACTCCTGATCTCCATTCGCCCTTATGATGAAAACTCGCTTGTTAGGGCAGTCCGCCTTCTTATGCCCTCACCCATTACACTTAAAACAAATGATATCCTTAGTGGCTTGCCGATCAGTAGGTGGGGTATAAGACTTGTTACCAGCTGATTTAGTAGGGGTAACGACACTAGAGGAGCCCTTTGAGGCGTATGGTGATGCCTTTGGTGTAGCTACGGCACCCTTATTATCTTTGTTCCAAGAAGGCTTCTTCCAAGAGGACGAACTAGTAAACTTATAGGAACTCTTAGCCTTCCTATGCTTCTCAAGTTTTTGAGCCATGTGAAGCATCTCCTCGAGAGTATTGTATTGCGTCAGCTCCAATGCATCTGCAATCTCGTTATTCAACCCGGCAATAAACTGAGCCATTGTCACCTCAGGTTCCTCAGTGATCCGTGCTTGAGCTAAGGCGATCTCCATTTCATTAAAATAGGCCCCAACTCCCTTGCTGCCTTGCTTCAAGGTTTGGAGCCGTTGATGAAGCTCTCGGTGAAAATGGGCAGGCACGAACCGCTGCCTCATTACTTATTTCATCTCAACCCAATTATCAATCGGAACCCCATACATGGTTGTTCGCTTTAGGTTAAGTTGCTCCCACCAATGACTAGTATACCCACTGAATTCTACGGCTGCCAGTTGGACTTTCTTACCCTCCGAATAATTATGGCATAAGAAAATGGATTCGACCTTCCGTTCCCATGTCAAAAAGGTGTCAGGGTCATCAGTACCTTCGAAAGGGGGTATTTTCATTTTGATGCTGTTAATATTAGCATCTACTCGGTCATCCTCCCTATCTCTTCTTCCTACCCGTGCATCTCGTCTCTCCCTTCGCTGACCATCCCTAGCGTTTATCCATCCCTCTCCCCCATCGGGCTCATCATTCCAATCAGCACGTGGAGGCAGTGGCGCACGCCTAGCAATTCGCCTTGGGTGAACTTGGGCAAGTTCACGTTGAGGGTTCACAGGCGCGTCCGGTGGAACTAGGGGCTGTCTACGCGCATTGTCATCCTCATCGGACATGTCTGAGATATGACCGTCGCTTGGCACACCCGCTGCCCTAGGAATAGGGTTTATGGTAGCTAAAGCTTCCATCCGAGCCATCCTAACATCGGCAGTCAGTTGCCTTTCATTCATGGTCCTGAGTTGTTCCGTGATGGTTGCTAACATGACTTGCAAATCTGGTTGTTGTACCCCTTCTCGAGCCATCTGATATGTTTCCTGAAATTCACAACACGAAGTGAAAGCGTAAAATTGCACTAATCCTAGCACTCCCTCACGTGTTTACTCTCATGTTTAATCACTCTAATAATCTCACCAATAAATCAATCAATTGCCTGTAATTGTTCAAGTGTTAATGAGACTCGAGAGATCAAGAAAAGCTGCCAAGAAAACTCTCAAAGAAACTAGCTTCAAAACAAATGGTGATACTTGGTATTTGAATAATTGCAAGTACAACCAATCAAACAAATAACAAGTGGAATAGAAGGCAATGTCAAGGAATCAAAGAAGAGCTCAATTTGACTCGAAAGGACTCAAATAAAAGCAATTTCCAATTCTGATTTCACAACACAATTGTCCTTCAACTCCAATTCGTCTCAAAGATAATTCTGATTTTAGTAGCAAGTATTCTCCGATTCTTAATTTTCTCTTGCTATTGTCCTTCAAATACGGATATCCTTTTTTTTTTTGTATCTAATCTAATGCAACCTTCTCTTGATTTTTTTTTAGAAGTTGCTGTTTTGTTTTTTTTTTTTTTTGTACAGCAGAAACACAGTTTAGTAAAACAGGTGTAGTTTTTGACTCCAGTATCCGAATCACTTGATTCTTTTTTATTCGGAACCCTAACAAGTGTAGCTTTCCAACGAGACCTTTCTCACAAAAAACGGACGTAAATAGCTATGTATATAAATACAATTTCGACTTGACAGAAAAATTGCACATATACGAACCAAGCACAGCAAAGAAATCGATTTTGAAAGGAGTAGAAGAAAATACCGATTTCAGAAATGAAAACTTGAAAACAATTAAAGATACTTACCAATCTTTGAACACCTTAAGCTCCGCTACCAACTGATACGATCCTAGTTGCTTAGGATGCGTAGCACCAAATCTGATCGTTGTTCAAAGAAGGATTTCAATGCGGAATGAATAACTTGACTCGTGCGAACGTAGACTACCTCGCCAACTGAATGCTAAGAGTTCTAGTCGATTTCACGTCAAGGATCTTGTATCAGATTCTTAGGACTACTCCCAACGATTGTGAGAATCGCACTAAGACAAACGAAACAATAATACAATTTCAGAATTTACTTGTATACGACTTAAGTATTGCGGACTCAAGAAGAACAAGTGTTCAGCACTTGAACAAGGGGCAGAGATTGAAGAGAGAAGTCTCAATTTTATCAAATAACAGCCACTAAAATAAGGAGGCCAGCCGCTCCTTATATAATGTTTACAAGCAAAACCTAATTGGAACCAAAATAGAAGTTCTAAAATAAGGTAACTAACTTAATTAAGCAATCAGCTAAATTGACTAATTAATTAATTAATTAAGGAAAGCAAATAAAAGGCAAGTTAATTGTCTCCAAAATCAGACAAGAGAACGCCAGCTCACTTAGGATCAACCGCCGCTTCTTGGACATCAAAACCCTAGCACGCGTGGACAAGGAATCCTCGCGCCGCTAGGACTCGCGCCTCCCGCACCCCAAACTAGGGTTTGGCCTATCTCCTAAACGCCTCGGGCGTTCTTGCTGATTTTTGGACACACACTCCCTGACATGATGTAGTGCATGTCGAACTCAAAAGATGGGCAGAATCGCTCCATCTACGCATCGTTCTGATGCTGGGCGGAATCATCATCACACACGGTGAAGGTGATGAGATTCACCATGCGTGGTGTCTTCTCTCCAAGTGCAGCGTCCTCACTTGTCATCTCACACTCCAGCTCCTTGTGAATGAGAGATGACAATCTGTCTTAAAGCTTTCTAGCTCGCGAACGCGTCATAGGACCAGCCGGTGGTAAGGGCACATTGATGTGTGTGTTCGCATCAAGCAAGTTCTTCAGAACTGATAAGTGGAC
This sequence comes from Viola odorata, assembly GCA_963691705.1. Classification (NCBI taxonomy): domain Eukaryota; kingdom Viridiplantae; phylum Streptophyta; class Magnoliopsida; order Malpighiales; family Violaceae; genus Viola; species Viola odorata. The sequence continues at coordinate 33,317,494 of OY829546.1, forward strand.
CTGGGCAAATCGATTTGGTAGGCTTCGGCTTTTGAGCAAAGCTAGAATGATGAGCAGAGGAAGCAACAACACTTGTAAGTCTAGTAGTTGGAGACTCCCTTGTCCTCAACGAGTCTACCTCTTCTTCTTCATCTGTATGAATGATACCTCCATCTATGCCACTGGGGAAGTCGAGGTCATTCAGATCATTCACGGAAACATTGGCGTTGTCTTCATCAAAACTATTCAACGCTTCAATCATGTCTTGCTCGACATCTGAGTCATGGAGAGAAGTAAGGTTAAAAGCATCGCTTGTAACTATACAAGTTTTAGGTGATGATGGGAGAAAATAAACATAAGTATCATAAGAAAAGCTAAAATAAATGGAGGATAAATTGGTGGATACCTTTGTTCCCAGCTTCAAGGGGCGTCCCACCATCTTCAGCAAGTCCATGGTCTCTCTGAGATGCACTCTTCTTAGACAACACTATCTTTGAAGGGTTTTCAAGTGTAGCTCCAACACTCTTCCGGCGCTTCTTCCTCACAAGGTCATCCTATGAAAAGACGAATGAGATCGTCAATGAAAAAAAAGTAATGATAAAAAAATGATGATGATAACATACCTGGTCATCCTTATCTTCATCATCGTTGCATACGACTTCTTGTCCGCAAGGCTTGCGAGCATCATATTTTGTCCTCTTCCATCCTGGAACATCACCAAGAGAAGGCGCGACAATCACACTAGCAAGAGGTCTTTTCAAAGGAGCACGCCTTGTCACCTCAGAAGTGTCATTTCTTAAGACTTCTGACCTAAACCCTTCTCTTCCCTGACGGTCTCTTCCTGAATCTTTTGATTTGGAACTATCATCCTTCGAGGGGTCTTTCAAAGAAATCTTTCCTTTGGATCCACTACTGCTCTTAGACAATCTTTCACCCAAAGGGAGGAGTTCGTAGTTGGGACTTTCGCTGGACTGCAACAATATGGTAGAGATGCTATTTAAAACAACAGCCAACCCTCCAGCCCACCATGATACGTAAGTGTCAAAACACTCGAGCTGAATGTTAGGGCTAGGTGGTGGAACAATGAAGGGCACGCCACTACATGTCTGTGTCAGGGACAACCAGTAAGAGAGGTGAGCGTGAGAGCTAAGTTTGTCTTCATGCAAAGCTATGGATCCCGGAAGGCTTTGTCTATGCCCTTGTTGTCTTGCGAAACGATGGGGATAATACCACTCCAAGATCTGAAAGGACCCATTGGAACGAGAAAGTCTTCCTGGACGAATGCTCACCATAAATTCGAGCATTTCGGTCGAAAGCGTCCCGTCATCTTTATACATGCCAGGAGGTGAAGCAAGATGGATAGGATTCCAACGAAAGTTGGCACCATCTCGGATAAGTTCTCTCCCATCGACGAACCCTGCTTCCCACGGGAAACGAGCATTTACTGAACCTCTATATCTACGGATGATGGGTCACCCACATCTGTCATCAACTTGTGAGTATATACCTCGCGTGAAATAGGTAGCCGCCCAAACATAAAGAAAATGACCCGGGAAGGAAGTAAGGATCAAACCAAGCTCTCCTTTGTCATTCACATTAGAAGTCTAACTCAATCCTCGGTAAATCGTGGCAAGTATGGGAGGGACCATGCTATAGGTAACACCGTGGGCCATCCTAGAGGCAATCATAAATGTCGTTGGTCGGATATTACCCTCGCTGCTGGGAAAGATAAAATGACATAGCCAGAGAGATAGATATGCTGCAATCTCCACCGAAACCCCTTCAAATGAGGAGATGTCTAAAGCTTCCAAAGTATCCCGCGGAAGATCCCCGTGAGTGTTGTCTGGAATAGGGAATTTGGAGGGTCTCCTAAGAACAACCTTGTTGACATACCTCTCATCCTTGATCACTGGCCTCAGTCGCAATAATTTCTTGTAATCACTAGACATCTGAGGGTTGCCAACAAAGGATCGACCACTCTTCTTAAGCCAGAATGAAATCCAATCTGCATAGGAAATACGATCCACACTCCTATTTTCTGCTAGGATCTTGAAGGCCTTGAACAAGTATGTGCAGCACCGAGAGACATTGCTATTGTCTGACAATTCGAGAAGAGTAGGAATTGTTTCTTCATAATAAGCTCCAAGGATAGGAAGTCCAGTAATCTCTCTCATGTCCCATAGTGATATGCCAACCTCTCCCCATGTAGTCACGAATGTGTTGGTAGCAGGACACCATACCTCGCATAAGGCTCTGTAAATGGAAGATGGACGTTGGTAGTCGAACGCCGCGACACCAACTGCTTGTGAGAGTTCATGAAGTCCTTTGGTCCGAAGACGCCTCTGAGTCCGAAGTGACCACTCCCAAAAGCCGTGAAGATAAGATATCTCCCCTCAAGTAACAATTGACGATCCCCATCTACAACGCTTCGCCTTGATCCTCTCAGCAATCTCTGGTTGCGGGGTATAGTCTTCTGTGCCACAAAAGGAAGGAATAGGCAAGGTGGGGCGAGATCCTGAACCTTCTACATCAATTAGGTGGGATGTAGTCCTTGAAAAGGACTGATCCAAACCCTCAATGAGGTTCACATCGGTGCTGGTTGGGCAGGATCCTGAAGCCTTTACATCAATTAGGTGGGATACAGTGCTTAAAAAGCCCTGATCCAGACCCTCGATGGAGCTTATATTAGTATCCTCCGTTGATCGACTCACTATGGCGAGCTTCAACACTCCTTTCCCTCTGGATTGCGAATGATGCTTCACTTCGGTTTTCGGGAAATAAAGAAATCGTCCTCTTTGCCCTTGGCCTGAGCTCTCGCCAATCCAGCCCATGTCAAGAGGTGACAGCGGAGCGACACCAGCAAATCGTGATGAAGACGAAGTCATCTGTTTCAAAGGAAAAAAATATATAGCATGGTGATAGTAATAAAAAAGGAAGTACGTGCATGACATGAAAAGACGAAAAAATCACATACATAGAACAAGACATGTAGTGCCAACGGAATATTGCCTAGTGGTACGACCAAAAAAAAAAGGAGTAGTCATACCTGGTACGTGTGAAGGTCAAATGGCCTCAGCAAGTGAAGATCAAATTCGGGTACGGTTTTGCCCTGCACAATGAAGGGAAACACAAGTTCGACAAGTTCAAAAATAAATAAATAAATATATATATATGAAATAAATAAATAAAATAAAATTGAAGGCATAACAAATAAAACAGGGGCGGCGTGGTCAAATAAATAAATAAATAAGCTAGGAGAATTTGAAGCATGCAAGGCGCCAACCAATCAAAGGCATGTAACCAATCCATCATGCATGCAAGGCAACAACTAATTAGCAAGGCAGAAGAAGCATGCAAGGCAACAATCACAGTAAGTCCAGTACTCCTTTGCCTGATGGGCCAGGAGTTAAATGCGGCTACCTATTCGGCACGACTGCAACTCCGGCGAGTAGCGGCCCAGCCCACGGCCCGACCAACCAATCCGATGAAAACAGCAAAAATAAATAAAGAAAACGCAGAAAAAAAATATAAAGAAGAAGAGAGAATTAAAGAATTACCTCGTTTTCTTTTCCGTTGATGCAGCAGCAAAGAAGAAGAGAGTATATTCGATGCTCCTGCAGGAAGAAAAATGGGTTAGTGCACAATTAAAGGCCCAGTGTCAAGAAAAAAAAATAAAAGAAAAGATGTCAAATCTGGATGCTTTTCTATCCGGCCCAAAATTGCAAGGAGAAAATTTTTGCTCGATCTTTTGTTGGTGTTCCTACAGCAAGGAAAAGGAAAATTACATGCAGAAACATGAAAAGAACAGAGGCATGCATATATATATGAAGGCAGCAAAATATATATATACGCAAAAGTAGTAAAGCATTAAAAAAATAAAATAAAAAAAAGGCTTTGGACGTTTGTATATATATATAGGCAGCAACATATATGTGTATATATATAGATATGCATGTGCAAACGTGGAGCATGTAAGAAAAAGAGGGGGCAGGAAAGCCATACATCCACAGGAAGAAAGCAAAGAAACAAAAAGAAAAGAGAAAAAAAGAAATTAAAATCAAAGAAGTTTACCTTTTTCTCAAACTGATGCCGCAGCAGAGGAGAGGTGGAGAATGGTGTTCAGGAGCGGAGAATACTAATGTGTATATTTATATACATAAGGAATGGAAAATAGGGTTTCAATTATGGTAGTTTACCGTAAGGATTTCCTACTCAAATTACATTAGAAATCAGCCTGCAATTTTAGGAAATTATGGCAATTTCCATAAGTTGGCTTCTTTCTTTCCTTGGATCTCAATTATAGGATTGATTTATGGTAGTAATTAATTCATTGGATTGTTCCATTTAATTAATTACTTCATATGTCGATCTTGAAGAAAAAAAGATGAACAAAATTGATCCAAGGTCCCGTGATGTGCAAGAACAAATCTAAGACTACAGATTCCTTTGCAGAATCAATTCTTTGTTGCAAGTTCCGAATAAAAATGTACCTTCGGTGGGAGATCACTCCGGAATTAAAATTGATCCTCGCCAATTTTGGATCTACATTCAAACATAATTTCAAGTTCAGTCTCTGACGAAAATTGAGTTCACTCGAAAGGGGAGAAGTTCAAGATTAATTTACTTCAAGTAACATAATCTTGAGGGGGCATTTGTAGACATCAAAATTGCGGACCATCTTAAAATATACGGTCCAAATTATAACAAGCCACGAAGCCTATTCATCGAAACCCGTGAGGCTTATTTGGTCGAGGCCCATCAACAAACTCATACTCGGAGGGATCAAAATTCATCTCATATTTATTAAATAATTTGATTAAGTATCAAATTAGTTAATATTTAATTATTAATTAATGTGCAAATTAATTAATAATGGCGGTTACACATTGGGTCAATGAAATGAGGACATACGTCATCTTTCCCACTCAAAACCATCCCTATGAGCCTATAAATAGAGGCCTCATTAGAAGGTGAAGGACACATTATTTTGAGGAGAAGAAGTGCTGCAAAAATCAAGAGCTAAAGCATATCATCTCCAAGGAAGAAAGAGAAGTCATAAGCTGATTCAAGGCCGGTTTTCTCTCAACCACATCAAATCAAATCAAGAAGAAGCCACAAGCTAATTCAAGGCCGGTTTCTTCTCAAATCAACCGCGGATTACAAGCTTATTCAAGGTCAATCCGTCATCCATCCAACTCAAGTTCAAATCCAAATCCGGAGTGAAGATTGATTCATTAATTAGAGGAATCAAGAGAAGAAGAACCACTTTTATTATACATTCAACAATTGTAATTTGACACGTGTAATTTTCTCCTGTCACAAAGAAATTTGTGTGTACAATTTCATCATTTAGAATAAACACTACTCGCTTTGTGGTGGACTATTGTACCATTGGTCATTCATTAATTACCAGACATATATAAAAATAAATAATATAAAAAATTAATTTAATATAAAATGAAATTAATTGACTTATAATTTAGAAAAAAAACTTGAATCATAAAATAAAAACAATAAAGCTTCAAATGGAATTCACCTTTACATGTTATTACTAATGAAAGCCAAACAAAAAAACTCATGAATAAAAGAGAATTTGAAAATGGTAGCTTGGTAGCCGAAAAGAGGTGTAAAGTGAGAGGCATTTAAAATAAAAGAATGATCATGTGATAATTTTTGTGACAACTCCATACTTATATAGGACTTAAGTATCACTTGGAATTCTATAACGGACCGAATGGTTGGAATGCTTGATTTAATATAATTTATTAAAAATTAATATAAATTTAATGTAATAAAATTAATAGGTGTTGAATATAGGATTTGTGTGTCATTTCAAATTCTATAACCAACCAAATGCTTGAAATGCTTACTTTATTACCGTTTATTAAAAATTAAAATGAAATTAATAAGTAATGAACATTATTAAATAACATTAATGGCAAGAAAACAAAATGTTTTTTTAGATTACATTTATACATAAGCTTTAATTAACACGTGGTAGCATTAAAATCATATTAAAATTAATTTAATTAGAGTACTAAATTGAAAAAAAGTGAATTGACACTACAAAAAAGGTTGCTTATTCTAATAGGTAAAACTCGTTGGAAACAAGTGAATCTCATCGGAAAATATCGATGGCCGCCCATCGATAAGCAAAAAGTCGTAAATGCGTCTTATCGACGGGAAATCTCATCGATAACATATGCGAAAAGTATTTTTAAGAGCGTATAATTTTTAGAAGCATAGCGACGGGAAAGACTCGTCGATGATAATGAGGCGTGTTTTTGAGAGACTATCGATGGGTTGAATCCCGTCAATAATATGTTGTAAAATTGAGGTATTATAAAGGTTATTAGTGTAAAATTGAGGAGAGCACTTACTCATGTGCATAACTTCCAAGTAATTCTCTCATCTTCAACCACCCACTCCACCAACACGTCTCCTCTAAAATAGCTTCACTAATACACGTCCATCTCCTATAACCTCCATATCCCTTTCTTGTTTTTCCATAACAACAAACTGTTATAAAAGAGAGAGCCTTTTCTTTCCTGGAAGATGATTTGATGATTGGTTCTTGCTGTTCTGGTCCTGACTTCGTGTCAAAAGAGATCGTTTTATCCTAGGGGAATAAATTCCTTTAGGACAGCATTTTTCGCGATTCTATCTTTGTTTATTCTCAATATTTTTCAACAATCTAAAGGAATTTATCATGAATACCGAAAGCTCAGAAAACACCAAAAATAACGATTGTCATTTTGAAATAGTTATGGCTTCACCTTCGCCAAGAAAAAAGTCCACAGCCGAAGATGTTTTTGTCCAACCATCGTCCCCTAGATTCCCTTCTTCCACCCTAACTTTCGGTGCCCGACGCAGAATTGGCATCGCCGTTGATCTTAGCGATGAGAGTGCTTTCGCCGTCAAGTGGGCCGTCCAGAACTACGTCCGACCCAGCGACGTCGTCATCTTACTCCACGTCCGTCCTACTAGTGTCCTCTATAGTGCCGATTGGGGCTTTGTTGACCTATCTGTTGTTGGATTCATCAACGATCAGACCGACGGCTGCGATGCTGATGGCGACTCTGAATCGCAGTAGGAAAAATTAGAGGATGATTTTGACCTCTTTGTTGTAAAATTCAAGTGCAGGAACCACGACATCGTATTCGACATCGCAACAAGAAGGACGAAAACATAGGCAGAAGCTAGAGGTGTTCAATGAGATTCTCAGTCGTCTTAAAGGATCCAATACTGAGGAAACTAATACCCCTAGTTTTGACGATGAACTCTGGGCCCACTTCAACCGACTCCCTACACGGAGGTTGACGATAACGTTCCTACCTACGATAGGACAACTATGAGTGGATTTCTCTCGACAGCGACGATGGTGTTTATCCCTCGGATTTAACAGAAGAGGAACGCCGCTACCTTAAGCTGATGGATGAATCAGATGTAATTACTCTTCCTCTGTTGTCTATTTGCTTAATACTATAATTTTGATTACCTTTTTCTAACTTCATATTTTGTTTTACGGTTTCGATGTGGATTATATACCCAAAACGAATCTCATCGGTGGAGTATATCTTATTTACATTGAAAAGGAGGCAGAAGATTATAGAAAGATTTGAAAGCCTGCATCGATTTTGCTCTTGAAGAGAAACAAAGTTGGGTTGGCAGTAACCCTACTAAAGTGTTTGATATTGATCCTAACACTAAGAAGGTAACCTTTTCTAGTTTTCTTTTATATATAATTGATGAAAATAAACGTTTTGGAGCTGTGAGTGTTGCGTTGCTACCATTTATGGGATGTCTATTTGTGTGTGATGTATATGGGTCATTGTGTATGTGATGCCTTGCATGGTAGTAATATGGTAATGATGCTTCCTAATCGGTTGTCTTAGCTGATATGTGATGGTTACTCGAGTCTCACTCCATGTGCAATTTGATCATAATTTGGTTGATGTCTTCTATTTATCTGAAATTGATTGAGGCTAACAATGTCCTTAAACATGATTACAACAGATAGAGAAATTGAAATTGAGGGTATAATATATTGTCCATTTTAAGAACTTATAGGGGTTTGTTGGTTAAATGCTGCAAATTACCTATCCCAACACACATTGTTTAGTGACATTCTCATGTGAGCAGAAATGCTTTATGTGCTTTATATGTTTCATTATCCTAAGAGTAATGGGACTTAGTTTGTCTTTTGCTGTCATTACTCTCTCATGGTTTACTTACGAATTCAATGCGGAATACAGTAGCTTTCCTTAACAATTTGAAAAAAGAAAAGAATGAAAGGAGATACTACTAACTTCTAATGGAAGTTATAGATCATTTGAGTTAATATTGTTATTGGACTTTGCTATCAACTTGCAAAGGATGTAAGAGGCTCTTGTATTAAAGCAAAACAACAATATTGTTGTTACTTTTGATGGTTTAAATTTAGGCATAAGACAAATGACATGGATGGTATACCTGCAAATGATTAAGCTAGTCTATGATGTACAAGTTTGAATGTCTCTACTGCCATTTCCCAAATGAGTTATCTGCCTCTTGCACAAATTATAGATTTAATTTATTAGAAAAGGCATAGTGTGTCTGAGATGTTGCTTCATTTGACATTCGGTGCAATTATTGTGTTGTTGTTCTATGATGCATAATGAAGCTTTTGTCATGTTTACAAAATATAAAGTTGAAGTAGAAAACCAACTGAATAAGAAATTAAAAGAGTTAGATCAGCTAGAGGTGGTGAGTATATAATCTTTAATGATTTTTGTGAGAAAGAATGAATTATACATGAAGTAACTCCTCCTCATTCATCCGAATCAAATGGTGTAGCAAAACGGAAAAATAGGATACCTCATAAGAAAACCAGTAAGACACCTTATGAATTATGTAAAAGGTATTCACCTAATTTGAAATATTTAAAAGTGTGAGGTGTCTTGCTAAAATTTTGCTTCCGGATCCTAAGAAAAGAAAAATTGGTGCTAAAATTTCTAATTGCATGTTTATTGGTTATGCTGAACATAGTGCTGCATATAGATTTCTTGCATGTTTAAGAAGTATGGACATTTCGATGTCGCTCATGTGAGTACTCTTTATGATGCTAATACCCAATTAAAGAAAAATAAAGAGGAGCATATAGCTCAAAGTGAGTATGCACAGATAATTGGGAGTTTGTTGCATTTGATGAATTCCTCGCGACCACACATAGCATATGATGTGTGTAGGTTGAGTAGATATACACATAATCCCAACCAGGAGCATTGGGCTGCAATAGACAGACTAATGAAATATTTGAGAGGTACCATGAGCTATGTTATCTTGTATAGTGGATTTCCCGCTGTATTAGAGGGATACAATGACGTTAATTGGATCTCAAATTCTGATGAGATCAAATCCACTAGTGGATATGTATTCACCCTTGCTAGTGATGTCATATCTTTGAAATCAACCAAACAAACGATCATCGCGAGATCAACTATGGAGTCAGAGTTTATAGCTCTAGAGTTGGCTGGTAGTGAAGCTGAGTGGCTAAGAAACTTCATGGCAAATATTTCATTGGGAATAAAATCAACACCTTCTGTGTCTATGCTTTGTGATTGCCAAACGGCAATAGCCATTGGCAAAAAATAAAGCTTACAATAGTAAAAATAGACACATTTGAACTGCAAAAAGATGGAATTATTTCCATAGATTATGTGAAGTCAGAAGTGAATTTGGTCGATCCTCTAACTAAGCCTCTGAGTAAAAGATTAATTGAAGAAACATCGAGGGGAATAAGACTTAAAGTTATATTAAGAAATTAACAGTGATGAGAACCCAACCTTTGTTATTAGAGATCCCATGAAGAAGATTCATATGGGTAATAACAAGTCACTTGTTAATTCTGCTAACGCGAAATTGATTGTTCCTCCTATGATGTGAGAAGTGTTAGACTGCATTGATTGAGAGGATGAGTTTTTGAACTCTTAATGATTTCATATCCTTTATGGGTGGTGTATTGATTGTGGGTACACTTGATAAAATTACCTATATGAATGTGGAGTGGAGCCGCTTCTATGAGATTGTGGCATAATCTCTAGAGCATTAGGCACGCACATGACTAAAACGCGCACAACCTTGTTAACAACAAGAATTATGGGGCTACAGCATGATAAATAAATTTCCTACCTTGAAAAAGAGTTAATGGTTCATAGAAGTTTTAAACTTCACCATTATCTCTGTAAGGATAGAATTTATTTATCTAGGTCTGATTCATAGTCCAAAAGATACCAGATTCAAAAAGTTATACTTTATATATTAACCAGAAATTCCTACCTTCAACCTTTGTAATATGTGGGGGATTGTTGTAAAATTGAGGTATTACAAAAGATAGGCTGCGTTTCACAACGCAAAATTTCTATTTTGTAAAATTTTCTGTTTTGTAAAATTTTCTGTTTTTCAATTCTGTTTCACAGCTACAGTACGTTTTCTGTTTTGCAAAATGCATTTTTCAGCCTTAGAAAACTCGAGATCGTATTCACCTAACAACTATTTCTTATTTTTTTGAAAAACAAAAACTACTACTTTTGTTAAATCAATTTTATTTTAATAAAAAAATAATGCTAATGTTTTTTTGAAAAACAAAACTTAAAATAAATAGTAGCCTATTTTAAGTTTGTTAAAAATCAAATATAAATATGCTAAATATATTCATGTCTAAAATCAAAAGCACAAGCCGTTTAGGGGGGGAAAATTTTTGAAAAATTTTCAGAAAATTTTCCAAAATCTGTTTCACAACAACATTTTGCAATTGCAAAATAGATTTTCAGAATTAACACTATAAATTTAGAAAATTTTGCAAACGGTTTTTTAGAATTAACACTACAAGTTTAGAAAAAATGTAAAAATTCCAAAAAAATGTAAAAATTACAAAAAAAAAATGTAAAAATTCCCAAAAAAATGTAAAATATCCAAAAACAAATGTAAAAAATCCAAAAAAAAAATGTAAAAAATCCCAAAAAATTGTAAAAAATCCAAAAAATTAAAAATTCCCAAAAAAATTTAAAAATTCTAAAAACATTAATCTAAAAATCCAAAAAAAATTAAAAATTCCAAAAAAAAATGTAAAAACTAAAAAAAAAAGTAGTCTTGAATTATTTGGACATGAAATTATTTGTTCAAAAAAATTGTAGAAATCCAAAAGAAAATTAATTAATAAAAAAATTCCAAAAAAATTGTAAAATCCAAAAATTAATCTAAAAATCGAGAAAAATGTTAAAAATCTAAAATTGGAATTAAAAATTAAATATAAATATAATATTTCCGTTCATGAAAATGAAATACATATAAAATAGTCTTGAATTATTTGTTCATGACATGAATACTACAAATGTAAACATTCAAAACATACTTAATTTAACTTGTTACTTCTTCATATTCTAACAATTATTATAATTAGCCCATAATTGATTTGCAATATCTTCTCTCACCGCATTCATTAGTTGTTGTTGGGACATATCCACTTGAATACCTTCTTGCGTCATAGTAGCTTCGTTCTCGTTTAAATTTTGCTGACCTTCTGTACCATGTTCTGCGAATTAAGAGGTTAATTTGGAATGGACTTTAAGATTGGAAATCTAGCCTTAAGAACGCCAAAAGCCCTTTCAATCACATTTCTCAATAACGAATGTCGATAGTTAAACAATGCATATTTTCTTGTTATCCTTCCTCGTTCACGAAAATCATTTAAGTGATACCGTTCATCACGATACGGAGCTAAAAATCCAGGAATGTTTGGATAACCAGTATACACAAAGGTAAACATCATATCATGCGAACACGCCACCATAATATTTTGAGTAACAAGTATTTTTCTACCCCGAAAAGTTTAGACATGTCTAAAATAACATTATTATTTTTTTAGATTAACAATATGGATTTATTGAAATAGAGTAAAAAAAAAAATTCAATGTTTAACATTCATTACAATGTTAAACATTGAATTTTACTCGTATGATTTTAATTAGGAGTATTAGTTAGTTAAATATCAATTATGAAGTATTTTTAGCACAATTTGTGTCAATTTACATAAATTACAAGGATAGATATGTCTAAAATAATATTATTTTTTTTTAGATTAACAATATGAATTTATTGAACTAGAGTAAAAAAAAAAAAAAAAATTGGAAAATGTTTGCAAAATAGAAAATTTTGCAAAATTTTGGCTGTGAAACAACTTTTGCAAAATTTTGCGTTGTGAAACAACCCCTTATTATTGTAAAATTGAGGAGAACACTTACTCTTGTGTAGGGGTGAAAACGGGGTCCGATTTTGGGGCTAGAACCGGACCGAACTGGAAAATTTAAGTTCTGGTGGTGCTAGAACTGGATCGAACCGAAATTTTCGGTTTTGGTATGGCTAGAACCAAACCAACCCATAGAAACTGATGGTTCGGTTCGGTTTAGTTCGGTTTTAGATTTTTTTAAAAGATGTCGTAAAGAAAAATAGAAATTTGAGACTAAGGAGATTTGAACCACTTCCCTTTAGAAAGGAAGACAAAGATTTAGCCACTAAAGTAAAGCTAAACTTTAATAGTTAATACATTTATATATATATATATATATATATATATAAAATGTCCGGCTCAAATAGTTCTACGGTTCGGTTTACGGGTTTTATATTCGGAGATCCGGACCGAACCGAAAATTTATGGTTCTATTAGGATAGAACCGGACTGAACCGAAAAGTTACGGTTCAGTTCGGTTCGGTTCAATTTTCGGGTCGGTTTTCTTACACCCTACTCCTGTACATAACCTCCAAGTAATTCTCTCATCTTCAACCACCCACTCCACTAACACGTCTGCTCTGTTATAAAAGAGAAAACCTTTTTCTTTCCTAGAAAATGATTTAATGATTGATTTTTGCTGTTCTGGTCCTAACTTCGTGTCAGAAAAGATTATTTTATTCTGGTGGAATAAATTCTTTTAGAACAACGTTTTGAGCAAGTTATCGACGGGTTGGTTCCTTGCGTGTCACTTATCGACAGGTAGGCGCCCAGCGATAAAAGAAATTGAAGAATTGAGATAGAGATGGGTGTAAGCTTGAGCTCAGTTAGGTAAATTGGTATTTACAGAATCCGCGAAAAACACAACAAAAAGGGTATAAATGTGGCGGTGATGTAAATAGATGTAGGTTGGAGACGAAGACATATTAGACACTTGATGATATTAATTAATCCTGGATTACTGAAGGGTGATGATAATCTCTCGAGTTTGGTAATCATCTTTTTACCCTTCATGGGCCGAGAGCGACCAGGGGCCCATTACCAATGCATTTTTATCCCGTGCGTCAAATCCAGCACCAATTCCAAGCCCAAAACAGTCACGTGCCAACAGTACGTGTCACTTCCTCCTTAGTCCTGTTTTACAACCGCGCCACTAAAAAGAAGTCACTCTCTTTTCCCTCCCAACGTTTCATTTCTGATTTTTCTGTAAACTAAAGAAGAAAGGGTTTTGTAAAGCCTAACAATGACAAACCTTACCAACAATGGTGTCAACAAGGAGGACACTCGCGGGAGGACAACCAACCGCCACGTCGCCGTCCCGGGGATCAAGAACAAAAAGAACAACATTAAGTCGAAGAAGAATGCAGGAAAAACCGCGCGGAAGGAAACCAGAGGGAGTCCACCAGGTCCAGATTATGAGAAGTTCCGCGAACAGAGAATCGGAGTGAACCAAGAAAGAATGCAGAAGTTGGGCATTTTGGACCTTTCACTCAAACTCAAATCTCAACTTGCTCGACCGAAGAAAACCCCTAGAAACGTTTCTTCTACCGTTAACAACACGTCTTTGCCTCAGCGACGTTCATCCAGGTGAAAATACACGATTTTGCTAATCCGTTTTAAATTCCTTGGTTTTAATTTTTTATTTAATTATAATTTTTAGGTTGAAGGTTTTGGCTCCGGTTAACTACTCAAACGCGCGTCATAAGGAGGAGAAGCTGTTTAAGAAGGTGGAGATTCAGTTGCCAAAAGGTTGTCAGCCGGAAGTATATACAGAGGAGCATGGGAAGCTATTGGGTGATTGTGAAACGGAGTGGGCACTGTCTGTGGACGGATTCGGTGAAGATGGCAAACGCATTTATGATCCTGTAAATGGAGAATCATGCCATCAATGCAGGTAATTGATAGGCCCCTAAACAAACAATGATCTTGCTTATTTCCAATATGCCTTGAACAATGTAGTATTGCATTCTGCTTTTGCTCTAGGTTTGTGCAGTACCATTCTGTGATTCCTTGATTAAACAGAAATGTAAACAAAATCGCGGAATACGATAATGTGATGTTGTAGAATGTATCTGAGTGTTTTGCAAGACAGCATTACCTTTCAAAGCTCTGTAGTTTAAAGCGGCTTGGTATGAATATTTTTACAGGCAGAAGACTTTGGGTCTTCATACTCATTGCAGCAAATGCAACTTAGTCCAAGGCCAGTTTTGTGGAGATTGCCTGTACATGAGGTAGCAAACCTTCACTGTTGAAACTCACTCAATGATGCAATCAATTGTTATTCACTTTATGGCTTCTTTGATATGTTGTTGGATCATTACTGGAGAGAGTGGGCTTAGTTCATAATGTAAGCGTGATGTTGCAGCCATTTTTCTCTTCCCTTATTGTGTAGGTATGGAGAGAATGTGATTGAAGTCAACAAGAATCCAGAATGGATTTGTCCTGTTTGTCGGGGGATTTGCAACTGCAGTATGTGTCGCAAGGCAAAGGGTTGGGCACCAACAGGGAATGTCTATAGGAAGGTTGGTACCTTCTCTTCAGGTTCAAATACGATATGTTGTAATTACTTATTCATTAGTTCTGTAGACGCACCTTGCGCCAGTCATGCAGTGGCATTTTCTGATTCTGGCTTGATAATTGTTCCTGGTATTAATGCCAACTCATATCAGTGGAAAACTTTTGTGTGCTTGCATGTGCACTTTTGTGCTGAGATTTTCTGGCTTTGGCATCTAAAAGGATTAAAAGGCGATTATGATTGTACAAATCCAACTTGCTTCATGATACATGATCTAACTTGGGTTTCATTTTTCAGGTTATAAGTTTGGGATTCAAATCCGTTTCTCATTATCTCATCCAAACCCATTGTTCTAAAAATCTCTTAGAATACTCTGCTGCTGACATGTTGATCTCTGAAGAGAAGGTAGCGCCCTCTTTGGACACAGGATCAAATCATACTGAAGATGAATCCTTGATTTCAGATGAGAACTCGGACATACTTTATGATATTCATTCTGATGACCATGAGGATGAGATGGGAGAAGAAGATAAACAGGTGCATTCCTTTGATAATAGCAAGCTTGGTGCCATTAAGGGTGGATGTAGTACTAGTAATAACAATTGTCCCAACAACTTGGAGGATGAGAATACCAAGGAAGAGACAGGTAACATGGGGTTGCAAGAAGCTAATGAGTCTTCAATGTAGATAGGCTCAAGCATAGAGTCGTGCAGGATTGAGACCTCTTCATTTTGAAGGTATATGCTCCTATTTTTTGTTAGCTAGCATAGGCCACTGGTTCTGTTCTTTAGGATACAAGGAAGCAGCGATGACATTAAAGTTATTGCGAACTTGCTTTTGCCAAGTGACAGCAGTAAAGCAATATATTTATATGTGGCTTTTCTTAAGAATCTTAGATGCATACTTTCTCTGTGCATATAATGATGGTGCTAATTCTGCATCTTAATGCTTTTGGAACTACCTAGACTTCCATTGCTTATGGTTTTCCTCTTTTATATGGTACATGGGTGGATCGTGACATTACAATTCTCTGAAATGAAGCTGAAATACTTTTGAGCAGCATATGCATTTCCCTTTTTCCTCTTATATCTTTTCGACTTAAATTAGGAAGGAATTCATGCTCTTATCTGGGTTTAGATATGCGAAGAATTCCAAATAAAGCTTCCAAAAATTTCTGTGTATATCTTCATACTTTTGTACTAATGCAGACAAATAAAATCATCTGTGTGTTCAGCTTGGTAGTTTTCATAACTACAGTTATGATTACATGTGTCTTTGACCAACAAGTTTGCAAAAAAAAAACACACGTAATGGAGAAATTGTTGTGTATTTATTAAAATTGTTAATAATAATAATAAACCCCATAATTTTTCCTTATATTTTTCATGTTTTTTTTTACCTTTTTGTATTTTTTATTATGGAGTTGATGAGAAGTTTGAACACTAGATTTTTTTCAAACTTTATATACTCCCTCCGGTCCTCAAAGTATGTCGTTTTAACTTTTGCTTTTACTGTTTCGGCACGTATCTTAAAACGGCCGGCAGACAAACTATTTGAGACAATTTTGCCCCTAATTTTTTCTGGGAAGTACGTTAAGGATTAACGTACGTTAGAAAAAAAGTACGGATTTTTTTAGGGTCAAATAGTGAGTCATCCGGCCTCCTCAATATGCGTTCCCTACTAAATATTGGAATGCGAGGAAGACATACTTTAGAGACCGAGGGAGTACTATTTTTCGTGTATTTGTTTTTTTATAAATTTATAATGGTATCCATATATCCCATATTGTTATATATTTCTTTCTTTCTTTTTTTTGTTGCTAAATATGAAAAAGTTTAAGAATAATTTTAGAAATAAATCTATAAATTAGTAACATATATTTAGAATCAACATTAATTATATACAAGTAGACCTGTCAATCCAGGTCTGCGGGTCGGACCCTACAGACCCGGAAAAAATCGGGTCGGGACTGGTCCTGACCCGGGAAAAATAAAATTGGTCCCGGTCCCGGCCCGAAAAAATGGCTCGGATCCGGGACTGGACCCGGCCCTGCCTGGTTTTTTTTTTTTTAAATTCAATTTGATCCTTTTTAATTGTCAGTTTTCAATTAAGTCCTCCTTCTTTCATAATCATCAATTTTCAATTAGGTTCTTTCGTTAAAATTTAAACTAATGCTTATTTAGTTAATTAATTACTACTCCCTCTGTCCCAATTTATTAGACGCTTTGGGTGACTTCACGCCGTTTAAGGCGTCTGACGCGTTGGCAGCCAGCCACCGGTGTGTGTCTGTGGGACCTACATGACTTTAATATTTTTTATTCATTTCCTTCATTCTTTTTCTCTGTACTCCACTTTCACCTTTATTTCTTTCCTTCCTTTTCTCTGTCTCTTTCCTGCGTTTCACCCAAAATCCAAATGCATATTTCAACAAAACCTAACACAATCCCTTCCACCACTCTTCCATTCATGTCTCAACTCCTTCCCTTCCTTCTCTATCAAACACCATTTCTCTAATATCAATTCCTTACTTTCCAAATCCAAATCCAGAACCTGGGTTATCTTTAAACATTCCTCCATTCAATTCTTCTGTTTTCTTGCCACCCAAAACAGAGCTCTCCCCTATTTTTCTCTACCTTTTGTTTCCTTTCATCACATTCTCAAAACCCAAAATGTCTTCTTCAACTTACTGCCAGGGTCTTCAATCCTGCCTGGACCCCAGAAACCTAGCTAAGCCGCGTGTTTTGCAGCTCAAATTGGCTCCACCGAAATGCAGCAATTCCCCCAATTCTTCAAGCCAACATCACTGACAACAAAGACAAAATCTACATCTCACCAAACTGTAAATTACCAAGCGGCGGCCTAAGCGAGGAGAGCCTGGAAATGTGTACTGAGAGATTGGGGAGTGAGAAGCTTGTTAAAAAAACCATTAACACTAATTCAACTCCAAAACACCAAATCCAAATATGTACAGAAACGACCCATTTACATAAAAGTAAACTAAAAGTTCAGATTGAAACCTTTGTCTTCATTGGCATCATGGTTGTCATTGGAAGATACGTCGATTGCTGGAACTTCATTCAAATAGACATCCAAATGGGTTTTTTCCTTCATTTCAGCCAACACTTTATCCACAAAAACCCTAACCCAGAACAGAAGCTTTTTATATTCCAGACTAAGCCTATTCTTCTGTCCACTCGTTAGCTTAGCCCCATCAATTTCTTCGTTTACCCCTCTCTTAGCCGTTGCCGGAACATCGTCGGTGATGTCCATTTCGTCACCGTCAACCTCCAATGAATCTGGGACCAACATCTTGTCACTCTCATCAAATTCCACATAACTATCGGGCTGAGAATCTTCAAAACAAACACCCTCCATTTTTTACGAATTTATTTGTTTCATTTTGGAGAAGAAAACCATAAGAGGAGAGATGAGGAAGATGAAGAAAGAGAGAAAAATGGGTGTCAGTGACTTCTGAACCCTTCAACTCTATGTCTCCCCCACATTTTCAAATCACGCCTTTTCATTTTCCCTATACCTATTTTGCCACCGTATGACGCGAAGCTCAAGCACAAAGCAACTCACATGTTTAAGGTCATTTTTGTCAAAACATCAGAAAAACAGACACGGTAGCCAAGGACGTCAGTTAAAACGGAACATCAAAATTGGGCTAAAACGTCTAATAAATTGGGACGGAGGGAGTATAAATTATAACAATCAATGCTTTAAAAAAATAAAAAATCAATCAAGCATTAAAAATTAAAATCAATCAAATTTAATTTAAAAATCAATCAAATTTAATTTAAAAAATGAATCAAATGTAAGAAATATCATTCATGCATTATGCATAAATGACATTAGCCACTTTCTTCTTTTGTTCATTATTAAAGCTCCCTTATGACTGTTATTCAATTGAAAATAACAAAATTGAAATAATTAAAATAATAAATACTAAATATACATAGTTTAAAAAAAAAGGAAGAGTGCATTTAATAATTGCATGAAAATCAAAAAATTAAATTGAATTGGGAAATTGATTTGAATTGAATTGGGAAATGGCAGGTAATAATTGTCATTCAATTCAATTCTTTGATTTTCATGCAATTAAATGACACCATCACTTCTTACCAAATCCACCTCCCCTAACCCATTCCATTACGGTATTACCACTCTTTTTCTTACCAAATCTAAATCCAAACCCTCCAATTAGTTTCCTTTCACCCCTCACGTTTTAATCTCCCTAAGCCCAAATCCAACTATTTTCTAACTTAGCAATAGCATATTAAAAAATAGAAACTTAGGGTTTTTTTTTTTTAGGGATGGTGATGGTCGGGTCTCGGGTCAGACCCGTAAATTCGACGGTCTCGAAAATTTTCGGGACTAATATTGGGACCCGACCCGGCCCGATTTCCCGGGTCTCGGACCCCCGGGTCTAATTGACAGGTCTATTATATACAAATAGTAAAAAAATTATTCATTAAATAAACTCGATTCAATTTTTATCGGATCAAACGGTCTTATCCCTTGACCCATCCTATAGTCTCGTTTTGCTACCCTCAACTCTGAAATGTAAAAAAAAAGGTCAAGTTCGTTCCACGTAAATTGGATAAGAACGAGCATCGAAATGTAAGAAGGGCGCCCACAGACTGGTCTCCCTTAAAAAATGTCCAGAAAATAAAAAAACAATGTACGGATTCCACAAAACCAGGAGTGGAAAAATATGTGCGGGCATTCTTTATTGTTCCCAGAAACGCTACGTCCCCACGCGCTCCCTTCTATCATGCTCCAATCCTTGGGGAGCAAATTAGGGTGATGTGCTCAGTCATCTGTGGGAACCCACTCGCGCGTACAAGGCCTTACGCGTGGGGTTTTCCTGTGCCACTGTGTGGCGACTCGTCAGCACTGTTAGCTGCGTTTTCGCGGATTGTTTTGGACCATCTTCCCGGAGCTCTCTCCTTCACATTTGCCCCTTGGTTTGTTGCTAATTACGATTTTTTTTCCAAAATTATATACCGATTAATTTGATTTTTTTTAATATACTTAGAGGAAATTAGAATTTACGTACTTTAAAAAGGCCTTTATCATTCGTAAATAACCAAATTATTATAGGTAATAAGTCATTATTGTTCTCTCTTAAATTAATTTTAGAGTTATTGTCCTAAGAAATAATTCTTTTATATGTTAATAAAATTAAATATTATACTCCCTCTGGTTTTTATAATTATCTTTTAAACTATAGTCACACAGACTAAAATAATTATTCATTCGGTTACCAATACACTCCACTAATTATTATTTTTATTATATTAATTACTTCACTTTAAATTAACTTGTTTTAAATTGATTGGTTTAGAAACTTTAGATAATATAACTGACGGAGAAGATAAAATTTATAATTAAAAAATACCACCTAATCTCCTAAAAAAATTTAAATACCACAATTAATTATAAATAATTTTTTTGTCAAAATGGACAACTATAAAAAATTGAAGGGAGTGTTGGTTAATTGAGTAAAAGTAACAATTTGACACTGTTAATTAATTTTTGATTTTCATGTGTTTTCTTATATGAACTAAGATGAGATAGGTTCGACATGAATCTATTAATAACCTCTATGTTTACTCTCTATATTATTAATTACACATTATTTATCATTTTAGGAAAGAAATTTATCTTAAAGTATTTACTCTCATTTTAGAAAATGGATGATGCAATTTTAATTGCAATGAGTTTCGTCCGCTGCGTT
Organism: Viola odorata; assembly: GCA_963691705.1. Lineage (NCBI taxonomy): Eukaryota > Viridiplantae > Streptophyta > Magnoliopsida > Malpighiales > Violaceae > Viola > Viola odorata. The sequence continues at coordinate 33,337,996 of OY829546.1, forward strand.
AAAGCTAGTATAGAAGATAAGGGCAGCGAGGGAATGGGAGAAGCCGAGAAAGGAACAAATCCAACATGATCTTAAAAAATTAAAAACCACCTGGTGCGCTGCAAAATACCAGTACCTGAGTACCCTGCTTTTCCATGTTACCATATACGAGTAAAGTCTAGTACAAATAATAAAACAAAAACATTTGCCTGTTTTCTTGGAAAACCGCTGCGCCCCCACCTCAAAACCACACGCCTCCACCCTCCTTCTTCCTGTCTTGGGCAATGCCATCAAACAATAAAAGCCCTCTTCTTCCCATCCCAATTCCCCAATTTTCCTCTTCTCTCGACAATGAGGATGAGCTGCAATGGATGCCGCGTCCTACGCAAAGGCTGCAGCGAAGACTGCAGCATAAAACCTTGCCTCCGTTGGCTCAAAACCCCCGATTCCCAGTCTCACGCCACCCTCTTCCTCGCCAAATTCTACGGCCGCGCCGGCCTCATCAACCTCATCAATGCCACCCCGGAAAATCTCCGACAAGGTTGGTTTCCTAACTTTTCGGTTAATTAGTTTCGCTGATTAGTTGATGATTATTTGTTATTAATCAATTAAGCAAGGAATTTATTGTAATTTCTTTATTTGTTTCAGAGGTGTTTAGATCGTTACTGTACGACGCCTGTGGGCGGATTGTGAACCCGGTTTACGGGTCGGTCGGGTTGTTGGGGACTGGAAGATGGGATCTGTGCGAAGCCGCCGTCCATGCCGTTCTAAGCGGTGAGCCGATCAAGACGATCTCTTCTGCGTCGTCCGATTCATCATCGGCTAACCCAAAGGGCTGTGACATCCGCCACGTGTCCAAAGGTGAGGGCTTGGGTGCTCGTGATCATCATCAACAGCTCCATAAGGTCGTCAAGTCTTCCAAGGCCAAATTCAAGCGGTCGGCTTCGAAAGAGAAGCCGAAGGCGGAGCCGTCTTTTGAGTTTATGAGCGAGTTGGCGGTGAGTCATGACTCTGCGGTGAGTTGGAAACAACCGAGTGGGGAAGCAGACGACGTGTCGGTTGAGACCGTGGAAGCTTCTCTGGCGGTTGTCGATGAGCCAACCGCCAGCGTCGATGGGATTGAACTAGACCTAGAGCTGACGCTGTAGTCTAGCAAAGTGGATAACCAATTTTGACGGCTCAGATGAGGTTGAGAAGGCTTGATTTGACGGTTGTGATCTAGAGAGATTTAGAATTAGCTTGTACACAAGGGGTGATCGGATTTAATATTTTATATACACAGGATGTGCTTAGAGTTCTCTTTATTATGGCTGTTACAAGGATTCATAATAGTTATAGATTATTAAAGAATTTTAATATAAGGTGTAATTATTAAACTCAATGCTCAGTTAATAGTAAGACACCAAAAAAAATTAATAACTTCTGAAAAAAATTTAACCCTTCTATTATATTACATAAATTGTTTTTATTAATATTATAATTAATTATTTTACAATTAAAATTATGTTGTATATTCTAAGAAAATCAATAATTAAGACTCGCAATGAGTTATATTAATAGTATGCGCATCGCGGATATATCATAGTCAAAGTAATATGTGTTAATTCATATAAGTTTATAACTAACGCGTAGGAGATATCTATTTACATGCTTATTTATTATTATTATTTTATTTATAAAATCACTTCCTTTTATCATATAATTTTTTTGTTGAGATATCATACAAAATAAATGATTTTTTTTTAGACATCTTAATTAATGATGTCTCTTTTTCAATACTAAAAATAAACTTGATCTATGGGAGTAAATTTAAAATATATTGAAATCGTAGCCAAACATCTTATGTTTTCCATTTACAAACTTCTTCCTGCATTAGGTTGCAAATAATAATTCGCATGTTATATAGTTACTCGAATCACCCTTGTAATAGGTTAGTTAATACGTGTTTGCAAATTACACGATAACTCGAGACATACTAAAAAAATTGAGGTCTGCGCAATCACACGATAAGAAAAAGGACATATTAGAATATTGGTACCCAAAAACCAAAAATCTACATCAGAGTCATCTAGCAAAAAAGCTTTGGATTTCCTCATTATTATTGCAGAAATTTTTTATTTTTAAGTTGTAATAAAAGGGTGATAAATTAGGTATTTTGTGTTGTGGTTCTTTTGTTGATGCCTAAATGGCTGAATTATGAATGTTAGTTATGTTAGTTGTGATTTTGTGGCCGTACCATGTCAGGTTAAGATTTTTTTTTTAGATATTTTAGGACGCGTTTACTTCGGAGAATTTTCAGTTTGAAAATTTGCTATTTTTTTTGAAATTAGAGAATTTTCTTTTCTAACTGAAAACTGAAAAACGTGTTTACTTCCATTAAGTGAAATTTTTTTTCTGATGTGAAAAACTAGAAAACCTTTTTACTTTGCACTATTTTCTAAATTTTCCTGATCTGAAAACTGAAAAACGTGTTTACTTAACACTATTTTCCAAATTTTTGAAATCCAAAAAATATTTTTGTTCCAACATTATTTTTTTAATGAAAATATAATGTTATTATTTTCTTTGGTTTGTGAAGATTAATAAACTAATAAATATTTTCCTTAGAAAAAATTTACTTTTATTATAATTAAAAAAACTAAAATATATCATCAATCTACTAATATTCCATTATATATAAATATACTAATTCACGCTGCTACATTAAAATAAAATATATATCACCACTTGGCTTATTGTTCATTGCATAAATAGTTATAAAAAGTACATAAAAAAGGCGTATCTTTAAAAGTGGGTGCACCATTAGGATCTTTCTTTACTCGATCGTGCAATATTGTTAGAAATATCTCTTCATTTCTGTCAGACTATTTAGCATCATCTTCACCATCAGGTCTTCCTCCCGCCATGTCGCTTTCAAATTTTCTGCACTACAACAAGCATGCATTAACCAAGAAACTAACTCGTAAAACAACCACGAATAAGCTAGCAAACCAGCCTTAAATAGCCAGAAAAAATAACCTCAAACTAGCCAACAAAAAGTCACAAATGAACCAGAAAAAACAGCCACAATTAAGCCAACAAAAAGCCACAAACTAGTCAACAAAAAGCCTCAAACTAGCCTACGAAAAGCCTCACTTACACCAGCAAAAACAACCTCAATTAAGTAGACATTGGCAACGGAAATTAAGCATACATTGGGTAACAAATGGGCAACATTTTGACAACAAAACGAATAGCATTTCGACAGCAAAAATAAGCAACGTTTCTAGCAACAATTGAGCATTAAAACCAAGCATTTCGACAGCAAAAACAACAACGTTTCTAGCCAACAAAAAGCCACAAATGAACCAGCAAAAATAGCCGCAATTAAGCCAACAAAAAGCCACAAACTAGTCAACAAAAAGCCTCAAACTAGCCTACGAAAAGCCTCACTTACACCACCAAAAATAGCCTCAATTAAGTAGACATTGGCAACGGAAATTAAGCACACATTGGGCAACAAATGGGCAGCATTTTGACAGCAAAACGAATAACATTTTGACAGCAAAAATAAGCAACGTTTCTAGCAACAATTGGGCATTAAAACCAAGCATTTCGACAGCAAAAACAACAACGTTTCTAGCCAACAAAAAGTCACAAATGAACCAGCAAAAATAGCCGCAATTAAGCCAACAAAAAGCCACAAACTAGTCAACAAAAAACCTCAAACTAGCTAACGAAAAGCCTCACTTACACTACCAAAAATAGCCTCAATTAAGTAGACATTGGCAATGGAAATTAAGCACACATTGGGCAACAAATGGGTAGCATTTTGACAGCAAAATGAATAGCATTTCGATAGCAAAAATAAGCAACGTTTCTAGCAACAATTGGGCATTAAAACCAAGCATTAGGCATCCAGAAATGCAGATACCATAGAAGTTAATAACAACCAAAAGCACCTTGTACACCCAGACATCATTTCTATAGAATGCTTTACTCTATTTTCCAAAATTTCAATATAGACTACTGTCATGACAAGTGCTAGTCCAAAATCACTATAACTAGACAGGGTTAACATGACATCGATTGCACCGACAATTCTAGCATTAAAACATTTTTTTGGGAGCCAACCAAGCATCAAATAATCAAGCCTTATCTAATAAGCATTGCAACAACAGCCAACATTGCTAGATGAAATCCCTTGGAAGAAATAAATAATCCAACAAATCATATTAATGCAGCTGCACATACACAACTCCAGCAAGCAACTGCACATACGATTTAAATTCGCTAGCCTAGACAAAAATCAAAAAATCAAACAAAAACCCATTGTACTGAAAATGCATATGGTCCACAATCAAAAAGCCCAGGCGACCAAACAACCAATAACCACATCATAATTCTCTTCCTAAACTCCAAAGTCCGAGTCAGTCTATACACTCCATACAAAAGGCACAAATCTGATACAATCACGCTAATCCTATAGAAGTAGATTATCGTGTTTGTTTTGTAGTTGATAACGTCGTGGATGTGTATGATCTGTGGGTCGACGATGAGGACGGAAGCGGAGGCTGTCCTGCAACGGGAGTAGATGAAGAAGGAAGCAACGACGACGAGGACGGTGGCGGACAAGAGGAAGGAACGACAGGCGGTGATGGTGAGGATGAGGTAAAGGTTTTATTTTATATCTCTAATGTCAGGAGAAGAAGAGAGCGAGGTGAGAAGCGAGGGTGAGAGGAGAATGAGGAACACTATAGGGTTTGAAGAGGAATGAGGACGAATGTGAGAAATGGCTGAGAAATGGCCTCAGGGGCAAAAAGGTATTAAAAAAATATCATTAAAGTGGAAAACTGAGTTTTCCATCGAAAAATCGAGTTTTCCAATTTACCTTGCCAACGGTTGGAAAACTAGAGAGCACCTTTTTTTCGTTCTCCAAATTTGTTCATCACTTTTCCAACGGAGAATTTTCGTTTTCAAACAGAAAACGAAAACTATACCAAGTAAACACGTTTTTCGGAAAATTCTCTTAGGTAAACACAACCTTAGTATTCTGTAAGGAGGCAAACTCTAGCCTTTTCTTATAAGATTGCAAATGAGTTATCTTTTAGTCTAATTCACTCCAAATAGACTTTTATTTCGCCAACATAATTAGATTATTTGAATTTTTTTTCATTTTGCGTAAACTATGAAAATTCAAAATACAAATAAAATGTTAACTTAGAAGCCACCACTTTAGTGAACGTAAATGTATCTTTTGGATATAATTTATTTTTGTGTACAATAGTGAACAATTACAAAATAAAACTCCACGCATATTTGAAGTTTACGAATCGTTAGAATTGGTAAAGCTATGACTCATCCAAATACAATCATAAAAATAATTTTTGTGTGATGTCTTGTTAAAACTTGCCAATTTTCTTTTTAATAACTCTTAAACTCTACAAAGATTTAAAATTTACAAATAAGTGGAATTAGTAAAATTATGACTCGTCCGAATACTTTTAAATAAATTTTGTTTTGATTTTTTTCTGAATATTCTAAATTTTATTTTTAATATATTTTTTATTTCTTAATAAAATTATATACTTATATTTAAGGGGCAATAGCATAAAGGCCCCCTGTACTAAAAAAAGTGATGAACGAGTCCCTGTACTATCTGTCAGTAGCAAAAGGACCTTTTCTGTTAGTTTGACTAACAGACTATTAAATATTACCTGCTACAACCAGTTGCAAAAAAGAAACACTATTCTTCCAAGTAACAAACTTTTCTTTTCTTTTTTGTGAATTGGGTTTTCTTTTCTTTTTTCAAAATTATTTCTTCCTTCCTCTCTCTCTCTGCTCATCATCTTCCCCAAGTCCAAGAAAACCCTAAGTTTGCTGCTACAAAAAAAAAACCCATAAATTAAAATCATTTCTTCCTCCCTTCAAATCCAATCAGCTACACCACTGCCAAAACACCACAAAAATCCAATCCCTGCACCAAATTAAATCCCATCTCTGTACCAAATTAAATCCAATTTGGCACTACATAATTAATTCTCATCCTCTCAAAAATTCAATTTCGGAAGCCAACCTACCTAGATCTATAACAATTTCAGATCTGAACAACGAGATGAGTTTGTGCAACACCCCCTCCCTCTTTTACTCCTCCTTATTATCAGCAACTCTCTTCATTTCGACCCGCATACCAAATCCTTCAAGAATACGAATTCCCACTGGGTCTTCTCCCGCAAGGTGTGACTGGGTACGAGCTGAATAGAGAGACCGACGAGTTCAAGGCGCATCTGAGTCGCGATTGCAAGTATTATATCGAAGGGTATCAGCTGGAGTACAAGCCGACCATTAAGAGGGTCACCAATTTGAAATGGTTTAAGGTACATGTCGTGATTGTGTGGGTTGCTGCGGCGGGCAGACGGGCGGTGGCGTTGGCTTTATGTGGGGTTGGATTCGGATCCAATTCCTTTCAACCAAAAAACTATTTAGAATTGAGCAGTGTAGGGAAGTGAAGCGAAGGAATAAATCGCTTTCTTTCCCTCCATGATGAAGGTGCGTTTGGCAGAGATAGTGGAGATGGTGGAAATGAAAATGAAAAATAAAATGGAAAAAAATGGAAAAGAAAAAGAAAGAAAGAAAGAAATTAAGGAATAACAAAATAAGAAATAAAAATTCTGGAAATGTTTCTTTAATTTTTACATTTTCATATTTTTCTTACTTTTAATTTTTTTTACTAATCTTTTAAATTTTTCTATTTTTTTAGAATTTTTAAATTTTTTCTGATCTATTAAATTAATTATATTATTTTCTGGACTTTTAAAATTAATTATATTATTTTTTTAAAATTTTAAAATTAATTACAGTATTTTTCTGAATTTTTAAAATTAATTACAGTATTTTTCTGAATTTTTAAAATTAATTAAATTATTTTTCTAAATTTTTTTAATTTTTTTTAATTTTATTAGTTTCCACTTTATTTTAATTTGCAGGTGTAACCGGGAATGAAAAAATTGGGAACCGGCTGGCCTGGCTCAAAACTAACAGTCAGTTAGTTTGACTCTTAGTTTTGGCCCTTAACAGTTCTAATTTAGTGATCATGCCTAATAGACGGATTAAATTCTAAATTTTTTATATAATTATGCATACGAGCGTACAATTAATTGACACGAAAAATAACGTGATGTGCCGAAAATGGGCTCGGCCCATTGGGCCGAGAAACTAGGCCCATTAGCTGGGCCCACTGCACAGGCCCAAGATAGACCAGCCCATCACAGCCCAGTAGATGGGCTGGCTTTTCCTTCCTTCTTCTCCGCTTAGGCCGAAGACCATTGCCTAGCCCAAGACCAAACAGGCCAAAGCCTTCCCTCTCTTCTCCTCTCGTTTGGACCGAAACAGATGCTCGGCCCATCAACCAAACCAAGATATTTTTAAAAATGAGCCCAAGCCTTTTGCTTCCCTTCTTCCCACTTCATTTTCTCCCTTTCTCCTCCCTGAACTCCAACCAAATGAACAACAAAACTAAAAGAAAAATTCCAGCCGCTAGCACACGATGTCACTGCCGGTGGCGGCGACTTGGAACGCCAAACCAGACTCTAACCAACAACCACAAATCAAACAACAACTCAATTAAACAAAAATAGCATGCGATTTGACGAACGAAAATAAGCAAAATAAATTAAACAAAGCTTTGAAATTAAACCAAAATAGTAGGCAATTGAACGAATTAAACCAGCAAAATTAACTGGAAATAGTAGCAGTAATTAATTACAAGCAAAACAGAAATTAATTTCTTCAAAACAACGAACGATTATTTGCTCAAAATAATTGCAGAAAAATGATTTAAAAATTTAAAAATTGAATATTGAAAATATGCTTCAACCTTTGTTGAGCGTGCAACTAGAGAGAGAAACTTTAGTGAGAGAGCTTGAGAGTAATTTCATTCGTGAATTGGTGAGGACAAATTCTTGAGAGAGATCACTATTTATAGGGAGAGTTTGAGTCGGTTGAGGCGAGGATGATGTCGGCGCAATGACGTTGGAGCGATGACGAGTGATGAGGCAGCTGGTTTCGGTTGTGTGGCTGAGGGAGAATGGAAGCTTCGAGTTGTAGAGGGTGCTTGGTTGAGGATGGATTAGTAGCTTTGGAAAAAAAAAGGAGAGGGAGAGGTTGAGGAGGTATTAAATGCAGTGGTTGTGCAGAGAAAAGAAAAAAATAGAAAAGATGAAGTGGACGAACATATATTATTCGGTTCGATCTATGGTCCGAGAAATCTTGTTTGGGACTGATAGAAGTTCGAACGAAGAAAGCTAAAATACGAACAAAGATGAAAGTGACATGAAATAAATGACAATAATGAATAAAGAAACATGATTGATATTAAAAGGGTTAGTAGTATGACGAAAAATGGAAAAATACGGATATGCTATGACGAAATGTCAAAAATCGGGTAGCAACAATTGCCCCCTCTTTAATGTCTTATAAAAAATAAGATGTAACCGAGATTTTTTATGAGCAGTAAACACGGTTGCCATGTACCACCAATGGTTTTGAAAATTCAGAATGTAAATGCAGACTTTCTGGAAGTGGGGTGAGCTGTAAATTTTGGTGTGGGCGAGGGTAGTACTCCCAGTCCCTATATTGGTGCGAAGAGTAGAGTCATGCCCGGGCGAGGGTAGTACTCGCAACCTTACGCTGATGCAGAAAAGAGTAAATTCAGATCCGACGAGGGTAGTACTCGTAGTCCGTCACTATTGATGAAGAAAAGTAAACTTAGATCCGGCGAGGGTAGTACTCATAGTCCGTCACTGTTGATGCATAAAAGTAAACTCAGATTCGACGAGGGTAACACTCGTAGTCCTTCACTGATGGTGTAGAAAAGTAAACTTCAGATTCAGGGAAAGGTAGTACTCGTAGTCCTTTCACCGTTGATGCGGAAAAGTAAACTTCAGATCCAGACGAGGGTAGTACTCGTAGTCCTTTCACTGTTGATGCAGAAAAATAAATTCACTGTCTTATAAAAAATAAGGTGTAACTGAGATTTTTGATGAGCAGTAAACACGGTTGCCTTGTACCACCAATGGTTTTGAAAATTCGGAATGTAAATGTAGACTTTCTGAGAGTGGGGTGAGCTGTAAATTTTAGTGTGGGCGAGGGTAGTACTCGCAGTCCCTATATTGGTGCGAAGAGTAGAGTCATGTCCGGGCGAGGGTAGTACTCGCAACCTTACGCTGATGCAGAAAAGAGTAAATTCAGATCCAGCGAGGGTAGAACTCGTAGTCCGTCACTGTTGATGCAGAAAAGTAAACTTAGATCCGGCGAGGGTAGTACTCATAGTTCGTCACTATTGATGCAGAAAAGTAAACTCAGATCTAGCGAGGGTAGCACTCGTAGTTCTTAACTGATGGTGCAGAAAAGTAAACTTCAGATTCAGGCGAGGGTAGTACTCGTAGTCCTTTCACCGTTGATGCGGAAAAGTAAACTTAAGATCCAGGCGAGGGTAGTACTCGAAGTCCTTTCACTATTGATGCAGAAAAGTAAATTCAGATACGGTGAGGGTAGTACTCGTAGTCCTTCACTGATGGTGCTGAAAAGTAAATTCAGATCCGGCGAGGGTAGTACTCGTAGTCCTTCACTGATGAAGAAACGTAACTTGAGATCCGAGCGGGGACACCGCAAAATTCGGACGTCGATGCAAAGAGGTGATTTGATATCCGAGTGGGGACACCACAATATTCGGAGGTCGATGCAGAGAGACTTGAGATCCGAGTGGGGACATCGCAATATTCGGACGTCGATGCAGAAAATATAAATGCATGTCCGTGCGAGGCTATTGCTCTCCGGACGTTGGTGCAGAAAATGTAATGCATGTCCATGCGAGGCTATCGCTCTTCGGACGTTGGTGCAAAAAATATAATGCATGTCCGTGTGAGGCTATCCCTCTCCGGACGTTGGTGTAGAAAATGTAATGCATGTCCGTGCGAGGCTATTGCTCTCCGGTCGTTGGTGCAGAAAATGTAATGCATGTCCATGCGAGGCTATCGCTCTCCGGATGTTGGTGTAGAAAATGTAATGCATGTCCGTGCAAGGCTATCGCTTTTCGGACATTGATGCTGAAAATATAAATGCATGTCCGTGCAAGGCTATCACTCTCTAGACGGTGGTGTGGACTCACAAAAAATTAAAGAAATAAAGACAGAATATATGTGGGAATATTTAAAGACAGGTTGTGGGAATGTGACCTATCACAACGTTTTAAAAGACAGGTTTGTGAGGACGTGACCGCTCACATTCTAAAAGACATGATTGTGGGGACGTGACCTTTCACATTTTAAAAGATGAGGTTGTGGGAACCTGACCTTTCACAATGTTTAAAAGACAAGTTATGGGGACGTGACCTATCACAATGTTAAAAAATAGGATGTGGGGACGTGACCAATCACACCATTTAAAAGACGAGTTGTGGGGACGTGACCGCTTACAATATTTAAAAGACGAGTTGTACGGATGTGACTGCTTACAACATAAAAAAATAGAATGTGGCGACGTGACCAATCACACCATTTAAAAGACGAGTTATGGGGACGTGATCGCTTATAATATTTGAAAGACGAGTTGTGGGGACATGAGCGCTTACAACATTTGAAAGACAAGTTGTGGGGACGTGACCGCTTACAATATTAAAAGTAGGATGTGGGGACGTGACCAATCACAACATTTTAAAAGACGAGTTAGAAAGTGGGTGACCAAGTCACCGCACGACATGACTGAAAAATGGGTGACCAAGTCATCGCACGATATAACTGGATGTGGACAACTAAGTCACCTCACAAAATAAGTGAAGACGTCACCGCACGAAATAAGTTGAAAGTGAACGACCAAGTCGTCACACAAAATAAGTTGAACGCGGGTGGCTAAGTCACCGCACGACACAATTGAAAAGTGGGTGACCAAGTCACCGTATGACATAACTGGATGTGGGCGACCAAGTCGCCGCATGAAATAAGTGAAGACGTGGGTGACCAAGTCACCGCACGAAATAAGTTGAAAGTGGACGACAAAGTCGCCACACAAAATAAGTTGAACTCGAGTGAACAAGTCACCGCACGACATAAGTTGAACGTGGGTGACCAAGTCACCGCACAAAATTAGTTGGAAGTGAAGTGGTAACGTACCTTCATTCAGGTATTGGTTTGACAACATACCTTTGCTTGGATGTTTGGTTGGCGAATGAGGGTGTGAATCGCCGAACGAAATAGATTTGGGAAGTGGTAACGTACTTCATTCAGATGTCTTGGATGGATTTGTTGGCGGAGATTCATGGCGAGGGAAAGACAATAATCCTCTCATCAAAACCCGTCTAATAGTATGAGATTCCACCAAAGTATATCTGTATCCTGCAAATAGGGAGGAAACAAACACGAAGCAGCAACATCCAATCCCTGATGGGTGGAAAAGGAGAAAGAAATTGATAAATTGGAAACATGGAGATCAAATCATATATGTTGTATATGAAAGTATTCCCACACTACCCTAAGGTTTGCCCCTAGCATCATGTCAAGATAAAAACAACTTCCTTATCAAGAGAAAGTTCAACAAATTTAAGCATTTTTGGAGAACATGTCATCCAATTTCTGTCATATAAGCATGTTTGATACAAGCCTAGAAAGCATCTGCATCTTGCTCAGGAGATAACCACATCAAGAACAAGACTTTCCCATAACATGTAGACATAAGCAATCCTCACCGGACATTGGTGTTTGCGCTCACACTCAGAAATAAGGCTACGTGTTTACACTCATAAAAATGCAACAAACATAGCACAGAAATTAAATTTGCAATGTCAATCCGAGTGAAAAATGCACATGCATGGTCATTCTAATAATCGAAAGGACTTTGCAAGAGGAAAGAAATATGTAGTGTGGGAAGAAGGAAAGGAAGAATTTGTTTAGCAAGGAAGTGTTTTTTAGTAGAGAGAAAAAGAGTTTTAATGAGCAGTGCTCAACTAAGGTTGCAGCGAGGGCAAAGCGCACAAGCTCTTCAGTCTTCGCTAGGGATGCTCCTTCTTCAAGATCATTATTTGTTGTCGACGAAGTGCACCAGTTCTTGGATCTTCACGGGGGATGCTCTTTATTGATCGTTTCTTATTAAGGAAGCGCCTAAGTTCTTGAATCTTCGTAGGGAACGATCTCTTTTTCTTTCGAGATCATTTTGAGGGCTAAACACCCAAGTTCGTCAATCTTTGTTGGGAATGATCTCTTTTCTTTTTGAGATCATTTTGTTGACTTTAGACAGTTTTTTTTTTATACTTGCTTCTGCTTTTGTTTGATTGTGTTCTTTGAACACTTTAATTTTTTTTAGCAAGCAAAGCAAGTACAGTTTTTTATCTGGTTTGTCCTCATTTCTAATTTTTTAGGTAGCGGCCTTCAATCCTTGATTTCTTCGTCCTCTTCCGGCGTTGACTGTCAGCAATCCTCGGGGATTTCTTCTTCTTTCTTTGCAAACCATACTTGCTATGCACCTTACCTCCGATTAGCAACCTAAATTGAACACTGCTCACTATTTAGGGAGCTCAAGTGGAAATGAAAGATTTTATAAGTGGCTTATAAATAAATGAATTGAATAATGAGCAAGGATAAGTGTTTAAAGGCAAAAAGTTGAGAAGACCAAAGAAATCTGGAAGCAAAGAGCAATGTCCAATGTCATTTTACTGCTATCCCATGTCTAATGGTGCATGTACCCTGGATATTATGCAAATCTAACTAGCACTTAGTTTGGCATTTGCACTCATGAAAGAGATAAGGCGTGAAGGCCCAAAATGCTCACAGGGATATGTTTATTACTGCTTACGTCTAAAGCATGCTGCAGATATAAGGGCTAGCAGGCGAGATCATACATGCCATATAATTTTAAATGGATGTATAAGTTATCCATAATACAATAAAATGATGAACATGCTCAATCTATGGAAGGTTTGAAAATTCGAGGGTAGTGCGGATTTTTATCAAAAAACATTATTCACAACTACAAAGCTCAACAAGTTTTAACAATTTTATAGACAGAACGTGAGGGCGTGACTACTCACGAATTTTTATGATCAATTTAAAAGTTGCCCCCAATGTAGAAATGAATGCAGAGTGACTGTACAATGGCTAAAACTTAAAGAGACAGAAAGATAGATGGACTTCTTTAGATATGTGCAGCAAGAGCAGCGAGGGAAGGGGGGATGGTCATTCAAGAGCTGGTAGAGGGAGGACTCCTCTATCTCACTGAGTAGCGGTGGACCGAAGCAAAGGTGGGATGGATGCACAGAGCTCATTGCCATGAATTATCGCTCTCTATGCTTTGCCCCCGATAAAAATGTGCTCAACTATTAATGCTTTCTTCTGGTCGTCATTTTACTTACTTGCCCCCAAGTTTATAGGTCTCACTGTACCTGAAATAAAGAGGAAATTAAATAGTAAGTCTAGAAGAAAAGATATCCAAAAATTCTGAATAAAAAATTAAAACTGACAAAAAATAGAAATATTGAAAAGAACACGTGGGTTGCCTCCAATGAAGCACCGTTGTTTATAGTCGTAGGCTCGACTAATGTACAAAAGTATCATGGGTATCGCCACTGAATGAATAACCAGGATGAGTCCTATGGATAGGACAAGCATTTTTTTATGTATTAGCAAGTTAAAAGGAAATAATATAAGAGAACAGAGGGGGTAAAAAAAACAATAATGAAGATGGAGTATAAAAATCGCAAACATGGAAAAATTGCGGAAATAACAAAATCGCAAACATGGAAAAATTGTGGAAATAATTGCAATCATGGCAAAAATTGCGGAGGTTTAGGGAACCTAAAGTCATGGCATAAAAAAAAAAACTAAGGCAAAAAGGGTCTAAACCCCGAGAATAGTGGTTCCGGGTCGTATTATGGATTCTGTCCCCGAGAACAGTGGGAAGGTGTTAAGCACCCTAGTCACATCCAAAAAAGGTTACCGGATAAAAGAGATGTTTAAATCATGCTTGAAAAAACATATACAGTTCTAATTTAGTGATCATGCCCAATAGACGGATTAAATTCTAACATTTCTAAATAATCATAGATACGAGCGTACGATTAATTAGCACGAAAAATAACGCGATAGGTTGAAACTGGGTTCGGCCTATTGGGCCAAGAAACTAGGCCCACTACATAGGCCCAAGATAGACCAGCCCAGCAGATGGGCTGGCTTTTCTTTCCTTCCTCTCCACTTGGGCCGAAGACCATTGCCTAGCCCAAGACCAAACAGACCTAAGCCTTCCCTCTCTTCTCCTCTCGTTTGGGCCGAAACAGATGCTCGACCCATCAACCAAACCAAGATATTTTTAAAAATGAGCCCAAGCCTTTTGCTTCCCTTCTTCCCACTTCGTCTTCTTCCTTTCTCCAGCTTGCAACTCCAACCAAACGAACAACAAAACTAAAAGAAAAATTCCAACCGCCGGCACACGATGTCATTGCCGGCGGCGACGACTTGGAACGCCAAACCAGACTCGAAGCAAGAACCACAAATCAAACAGCAACTCAATTAAATGAAAACAACATGTGATTTGACGAACGAAAACAAGCAAAATAAATTAAACAACTTTGAAATTAAACAAAAAAAGTAGGCAATTGGACGAATTAAACCAGCGAAATTAACTGGAAATAGTAGCAGTAATTAATTACAAGCAAAATAGAAATTAATTTCTTCCAAACAATGAACGATTATTTGATCAAAATAATTGCAAAAAAATGATTTAAAAAATGAAAACTTGAATATTGAAAATATGCTTCAACCTTTGTTGAGCATGCAGCTAGAGAGAGAGCAATGTTAGCGTGTGTTTTGAGCATGTTTTTCCCTTCATTATCACCTTGATTTATGGCATGATACTGCTAATTTGCCTTTATTTCCATCTTTATTGCATATCAAGGCCAAAAAGGGGAAATATGCGAAAACACGTGCTTTCTGAGTGATTTATGCGGATCTCAAGCTTCAAGACTTGCATCGAGGCCAAGATACCAAGTTTTCCATCAGGGCCTCGCTGTGGTTTCCATCATCGAGCCCTGGATGCGCCAAAAGTGTTATTTCCACGTGTCCTTACTGGCAGGCTCCCACGTGTCCCCTCTGATGTCTTCCAAAAGTTCAACGCAGATACCCAAGAATATTCTCTTTAGTCGTCGTGCCCTTGAGGCCATAAATATCACTGTGCCCTCGAATCCTATCTCAACGCCTTGGTAAGAAGAAAACCCAAGCAGCCTCTGCTCCTAAAAAGAAAAAAATTCCTCAAGGACAGAAAGGAAAGAAACAGATGACAACCGAAATTCCTTCACCAACGCCTCAGATTGCACCTGTAGAGCAGCAATCCATTGTTCGAGTCAAGAACAGAGCTAAAACCAGCCGCTCAAATGCCCAGGTGATGATTCCTAACATTAATCTTCTTAATGGTTGGTTGAAATTTGATGAAATTGAATTGATAGAAAAGCTTGCAATCAAACAACAACTTTCTGTTCCTTCATGTGCTAAATTGGATTTTGAACTGTTGGATGCCTTAGGGCTTAGCACTAGGATCAGAATGTTGATTAAGAACATAGGTTGGGACGCTTTCTTTCTTTTGGATCATCCGGCTTATGCAGAACTTTGCTTGGAATTTTACACCACATTTTGGTATGCTTCTGCTAAAGAAAAAACGGGTGTTAGAATGGATAAACAAAATGACATTAATTTTCGCTTGTGCAACAAATATGTCCACCTTTCTCTTGATGAGTTTAATATGCGTTTGGGTTTTGTGGCTGAAGAACATATGCATGCCCCTTGGTATTTGAATGCTTTTAATGATTATCCTGCTACCTTTGACAAGCATGAAGCTTTTAGGGAGCTGACTGGAAAACCAGCAGCCATTTTTGATGATAATTCTAAAGCTCATGCGATTCAGGACCCTTCTCTTAGGATCTTGCATAGGTATATTGTAGTGACTTTTGCAGGGAAAACAAGGATTTCTGGCCAGCTGTCCAAGCAAGAGCTTTTCTTTTTATGGTGCATGAACCATGAACACACTGTTAACTTAGGCTTTTGGATAGCTACTCAGATGAATGCTTATAAGAAAAAAATGTTAATGGGATCTATTATTACACACATAGCAATCAACTCTAAACAATTGGACCTTCGATCCGCCAAGCTTTATAATTGCACTTCTTTGAAGCTTTTGGATTTGATTGCTCTTGACGCGATGGGATTTTTCCATCTCGATCAAGACGGGTATGTGTGTTATAATGTAGGTTTCACGCCGGTTCAAGACCATATTTTCAGCCTCAAAAATGGGGGAAAGTACAAGTTTCGCTCCTTAGATCTTCAAGGCAATATCCCTGCATCTGCTGCTACTGTTTCCACTGCCCCTGCTGATGGTCAAGGTTCTGGTCCTTCCCAAGCCAACAATGCCGAAGCTACTACCACAGAGCATAGCACAGACCTTATCCCAGCCCAGTTATCGGTTCTTCTAAGGAACCAGAACAACCTCATTAGGATTCAGCTGCGAGAACAAAGAGAAAACAATCGCATTCAGCAGAATATCCTTGATGTCCAGCAGCGTATCTTGGATGTCATGGAGCGTGCATTCCCAGCTCCAGCCCCGCAAAATCCTTGAATCAAATTGCCCCCCTGGTTTTATTTTCCTTTTCCCTTCTCTTTTCTTTTTGTTTTTGTTTTTATTGTTTGTGTTTTTCTTTGTTTGTTGTTGTTCTTTCTCACATTGAGGACAATGTGTCCTTTAAGTGTGGGGGAGGATCACTTCCGTATTTTATTTTGTGTGTTTTTATGCATGATTGTGTGATTTTAATTATTTTTATGCATGATCAGTTTGTTTGTTTTTAGTTTTCCTATTTCTTCTGCATGTTTATTTCAGTAATTTATGCATGTGTATTGCTTGTTTTCAGTCTGTTTTTGTGAAGTTTTTCTTTTGTGTCTCACACCCCTTTGTATGAAAATCAATCTCAAAAGCTGAACTCTTGCAAACACTTCTCCAATCAACTCTTTCTTGCAGTTTTGAACACTTCCTATATTACAAGGTGTGCATTTATTTACATAGAAGTATGATGAGTGTTGCTGTCCTAAGAAATGCTTTGCTAGAACTGAACTGCCGTCTCCATCCCTAGGTCTAGGGATAAAGATCCTATCCTCATCACTGCTGTCAGTTTTTAATTTTTGCTCGCATGTGTACCCTTTAATTTCTTGTGTGTGGTCTCTCTCTTCATACCCTCTAGATTGTACGATGTTGGTGGTTCGGCACCATCATCCCATCATGGAGAAACTTCCAGTCGGTTGTGTGCTAACCCCTTATTTTGGGCCGATCATAGCACCATGGTGAGAGCCAAGTCTGCATGTGCTTGTGTTTGTATTCGAAAAAAAAAAAAAAGAAAGAAAAAATGGGAGTGTGGAATGAAGGAAAGTTGAAAAGAAAAAGAAAGATGATTGCGGAAGAAGGAAAGAAGGGAAGAAGAAAAAAAAAAAAAGAAGAGAAAAATGCAGCACAGAAAAAGAAAAAAAAACAAAAAGAATAAAAGAAGTGGAGAAAATAAAAGAAGCCTTTGGCTCACTATGTGTTTTAATTTTGTTCTTCGCTACTGTTTGCGCCTTTTATAATTCTTGCATGAGTGTCAGCAGCAGTGATTGGATTTAGAGCCAAAGGAGGAGAAGATAGAGGTCCTAGGATTGTATTTCTTGGTTGACAGCATGCTATTATACTTCTATATAAATATTTGTGCATTTGTGATGTTGGGAGTGTTTAGCATTGCTTGAAGAAGTTGATTCTTGAAGTTTTTGTTTGAGTTCAGTCCAGAGTTGGATTTTCTGATCAAGGGGGTGTTGTTTGTGTGTTGTTTGTTTGTTTTCTTTGTGTTTCTTTGTGTCTTGAGTTCATGCTTGGGGGCAAGCATGGTTCAAGTGTGGGGGATTTGATTGGTTGCTTTTATTTGATGTTTTATACTCTCTTTCCCTTATGAATTGAGAGTATTTATCTGCTTCTTTTGGCCATTTACTTCCCTTTTCCTTTGTTCAGGCTTGAAATATCATTAGAGAGGAAAAGGAGTAGAATCGGTGAAAGATAGAGCATTTCCAATCAAGGCTGATTTTGAAGGTTGTTTGCGGAAGTTATCCCGTCTCCATCCCTAGGCCTAGGGATGGATCGTCTGCGCTGGTGAAATTCTGGGCAGTCCGGCCATGTTTATGCGCGCCAAGGTTTATTTTATTTCTTAGTGCTATTCTTGTCTCCTGGGCATGCTAGACAGCTTTTAAGCTCCACTATCTCGTGCTCCCTTATTCCTTTGACTCAAGAATGTCTTGGAGACTCCATGAGAATATATTCCTTCTCTTCTTAGTGCTAGACAAGAATATATTCTTGTCTCTTCCTTGTTTTTGGAGCTGCATGCTTGCAATTAATTTATCTTTGAGTGCTTGCTCCTTGGAGGGAGAACGGACACAAAGAGGGAGGAGAATGTTTAGCATGCTTGCAAGTGACAAAGAGCATTTTCACAAGGCTCCATGACTTGAAGACTATGCATTTTGATCTTTGAGCGCTTGTTCCTTGGGGAAGTGGGAAGAGAGAATGGTTGTGCTTTAGATAGAGTGGATTTTCGTCCAAGATGGGAGACAAGACACACACACACGGACAGAAACAGAGGGAGGAACGAACAGAAGCAGAGAAGGGCAGCTAGGAGCAGCGGGCTGCACTTCATCTTCACCATCATTTTCCAGATTTTCCTATCTTTGAACAATAAGTTTAATTTGTAATTTTAATTATGTATTGTAGCTAATCTCCTCTGATTCTTGGTAGAGATTAGAGGTTGACTATCCATGTTATTGTGAGACTTTGTTGAACTTAATATGAATGCTTTTGTATTTCTTTCTTTCTCATTTAAATGTCAAACTTGTTCTTGTTGAATTTAAAGATTGGCCAACTTGTGATTTGATTTGAATGAGTAATGTCAGTTTCATTTATGTCAGAGTTATCCTGCATTAAGTGAAGATTAAGTAGACAACTAGTGAATAATTGGCATAAGACTTGTCATTAGAAACTAGGAAGAAAAGAAAGAACAGGTTCTGGGCTGAGTAAGTTCGTCTCAAAACCTTGAGATGGGTTTCCCGTGTGTTTACAATTTTCCAGCAACTCTTAGGAATTCCTTGAGAATTTGTTAGGAAATTTTGGGTCATTATTAGAGTGTCTCTTTTAATTGGCTTGTATAGGGGGAAACCTGGGAATTTAGAGTGTCTCTTGTTCCTTTAACATCTTTATAAATCCATTTCAGAAAATGTTTTGTCAATGATCAATTGCAAAGGATAGTCACCTTGTAAAAATCTCTACCAAGGATTATTTCTCTACCTCTGATTTCACTTATATTTCCAGTTGTATTTTGTGCATGCTACTTTCACTCGCTGATTTACCTTCAAGTACTGTTTTTAATTTGGTTTCAATCACAAAAACTCCCCCCAACTTTGTTCCGATTTGGTTTTTACAAGAAAAATACGAATTATTCAAGATTTCCTCCCTGTGGATTCGATCCTCTCATCACTATCTACATTATATTTTGTGGCTTAGCACTGAGTTGAACTTTCATTTATGCAGTGGTTGCGACGCCTCTGTCAAAGGCTAAGTGTTTTCCGCTCAAAACTAAATGCACAAAGCACAGCACAAAATCAAACTTGCATATCAATCCGAGTACTGTAGTACATATGCATGGGCAATCATCGATCGGAAATAACAACTCATTAGCAAAAAGAAAGAAAAGGGAAGGGTGAGCTAGAAAAGAAGAGGTAGAGGTAGAAATGAAACATAAGTGAGGAGGAATGGAGAGAGAAAAGAGAAAGATAGAAAGAAAAGAGACAACCAGATAGAACCTGGATGGATTCCTTGGCTTAGGAAAAAGGCGAAGTGGCAAGGCAACTTTCATAGAGGGCACGATAGCGATTCGGGAGCTAGACGGAGAAATTCATCTTCGAGGGTAGGAAGTTCTTCTCTTGTTGCAGCGTTGGATGCGGACTTTCTTTCGTTCGTGTAATGCCCCCCTCCTTTTGTTTTGAATTTTTTTTTATATTGAAGGAAATAGGGGGCACGAACCTTTCCATCTTTGATTCTTCTGGGGCATAAAACTTTTGAATTTTCTTTTGGCTCTTGCCCTAGATTTGCTTCCAGCATCGATGGTCGACTTCTTCGGATTCCTCATACTTGAACTTTTCTGGGGGCTCGACTCTTTTTAGAATGGACTAGGGCTGAAGAATTTTGCTTTTCTTGCCCTAGATCTCTGCTTTCTACGCTGAAGTCTTAACTTCCTCTGCTTCCCCACACTTGATCTTGTCTACACGTCCTTTGGATGTCTAGCCCTCGACGTTACCCTCAACAATCGCTACCTTACCCGCCAAGGAAAAAGATCAAGGAAAAAGTTAGAATGGTCAGGAAAGAATATGAAAAGGGGAAATGACGGGGGCATGAAAAAGGTGACAGAAAAAAAAGAGAAAAGAAAAGAAATATGACATGGAAGCTCAACCAGTGCCTATACCCAGGGATATCATGAAAAAGGTGATGCGAAGTTTTTCGCCAAATCGATGCTTTCCCAAGTCTAATGGTGCCTATACCCAGGGATATCATGCAAGTTCAACCAGTGCCTAGCTAAAGCATCCTAATCACTCAAGAAAAGAAATAAGGCATGGAAGCTCAAAGTGCTCACTGGGTGCTATTTGTGATTACTGGTGTCTAGGCCTGGATACAGATATAAGGCTCAGCAGGCACTAGGTCTACAAGGTGCTGGTGGTTCATACTTGTGTACAAATGATCAAAAAGTGTGTGTCCATTCACAGAGGTTTAAAAACTAGGCAGTGACAGATATTTGGGAAAAATTAAAATCCAAAAATTATAAAATCTGAATTTTTTTCACAAAAACACAAAATCATGCAAACAGCGGGAATATTAAACATGCAGTCACACATACGACAAACACATAAAACACAAATAAATCCCTCCCCACACAGGCAGCACATTGTCCTCAATACGAGAAGGGCACACAAAGGAGTTCAACAAAAAATAAAAAAGTACAGGGCAAGAAATTAAAAGAAAGCAATAAAAATTGTTTTGAACCCTCATCGAGGGCGCGAAAGATAATTGTTTGGGAGGGGGGAATCATGGGGGCGGGAGCTTGCTCCTGGCGACTTCAGCCGTCAAGGCCTGAAGATCCGTGAGAACCGCCTAGAGGAGACGCTCAATCCTGAGAATCGGCTGGGAGGATGGATTAGATGGACCGCTTGCTGGATTAACATTGAGGGCACGATTAGAATTATCTTCTTGGGCACAAGGGGCTTCAAGGACTCGTGACCGCAAAAGGTCGGGATATTTGAAATCGCCTCCATGCTTCATGCCAAAAACTTTCTCTCCGGAGGGCGTGCTTCCTATAGAAAATCTCAAAATACCATGTGAGATACATAAATGCCCCATCCCATCAAGGGTACGAGGGTCTAAATCTTTAAATGCAAGTGGCTCACTAAGGCCAGTAGAGTTCAAATTCAAGCTATGCAAGTTCACAACAAGCAAGGCAATGAGAGATCCTAAAATGGGGCCGCGAGAGCCGTTTTGAACATGAATGATCGTTGTAGCTATCCAAAATCCTAAATTCACCCTACGCTTATTTTTCATGCACCATAACAGAAAAAACTCTTGCAAAGTTAACTGCCCTGAAGAGTTAAATCTAGCAGCAAAAGTGAGGGCAAGAAAATGATGAAGGATTCTAAGGGCAGGATCCATAATTTCATGCGCTTTAGATGATTTTGGGTTGAATTCAGCACTAGGGTTCATAGTCAATTCACGGAAAGTAACATCACCATCAAACACAGTAGGGATAACAGTCAATGTATTCTTATAAACATTTGATTTCAATCCATTAGGTGTGACAAAATTAACTATGCAATTGAACTCGTTAAGGGAAAGCTTGGACCACTGGTTCGCTAAACGAAAATTAATCACACCAGGGTAGAAAGATTAGGCCCATGCTTGCCCTTAGGCTTAAAATGGTCCGAAGCAACCTAGAAAGTAGTGAACATCTCAAGTGAGAGCTCAACATAGGTTGGGTGTTCTAAAAAGAATAGTGATTCCCAACCAATGTTCCCTACCAGCTCTCGGACTCGAGATTCGAGTCCCATCTTTCTTAAAAATTCTAAGTCCAGGCGCGCACACGGGCTAACGCCTCTAGAGTTCATAGCATGTAACTTATCCAAAGAGGGTTTGTCATTAAAAGTCAAATAATCATGAGGATTAGAAAGGTCAGAAATAACCTGGATAGAAGTCGTCTATGAGGTAGAGGTAGGGACTGGTGTCGTGCCCTCGATTTCAGAATCGTCGTCCTGCCCTTGACGAGCCTTCTTTGATGTTGTGGGCTTGATATGGACCTTGGAGGAAGATGTGGCCTTCCTCTTCCTATCCGCTGGCGTCTCTGGCTCAGCTGACTGCTCCACTTTGGCTGGAGTCTTAGATTTTCCTTTTACAGCCGCCTTCTTCGCCACGACTTCCTTCACCATAGCTTTCTTCTCACTTTTAGCTTTTAGAGCTGCTTATTTCTCAGCTCTCTCTTTCTCCAGATCTTCATCTTCTTCTGCTTCTATGGCATCATTCTCGCCGGACCCCTCCTCCATGCCAGCGGCGGTCAGTTCGACCTCCTCTTCCTCCACCCCGGCAGGCGCTTCATCTTCGTGTTCCGATTCAGACGCAAGAATGTCCTTCAAGACCTCATCTACCGTGAGCTTCTTTTTGGCAGCCGGCGAGGGCTTCTCTAGTTTAGGTTTCTTGGGCGTGGCGGCGGGACCTGGTGGTTTCCTGGACACTCGACCTGATCTGGTCATTAGAGACGTCGCTGGAACTGAGCCGGTAACCTCTAGCTCGTCTTCTGACGGGTTAGCTGTAGCGGGGCTCGGTGGTGGTTCGGTGGTCAAAGGTAGGTTTGGAGATGAGGGTTTCTCAGGGTTGGGTCCAAGGCTAAGGGATTTTGGGACAGAGTCCTCTATAGATGAGGATGATAGTTCAGGTTCTTGAACCTTACTTTTGCGTGCTACTTGTTTGATAGTCATGGGGAAGAGTGAGATGTGGGATTTGTGTGAGAGAGGTTGATGGTGATGGGTCAGTGGCGAAGTACTGGGATGCTTGTGTGGGGATATTTGTGAGAGAGATGGGTTTGTGAGAGGGATGTGGAAGATAGTTGGAGGAGAGATGGAAAAGGACAAAGAGGAGCGTGCTGAAAAGTGGCTGGCGTCTGACAAGGTAATTAATTAGGGCTATTTTTTTGTCTCTTGGGCTGATGTGGCGTCTTGGAACCAGGAGAGAGAGCAACGGACCCGTGTATCCCAACTGTCTACCTTTTTGAATTTTAAAAAGAGGGTGGTTAGAATAGATAAAGACAAAAAGGGAGAATAAAGGAAAAGATACCAATTAAAGAGAATAAAATCATCTAGGAAAGGGAAAGGAGAGAGATCAGAGGATAAAAATAAAGGAGAAAATCCTAACTAATAAAATAAAATAAAAGCAAAAAGTAAAAAGTTCTGGAATCAAATAAAAGGGAAAAGAGAGAGAGAAGAATGGAGCGACATTTGGAATGCCTTCCAACCATGGTCTCTTTTAACGTCGAGGCCAAGACGTGAACTGCTTGTCTAGGGCACGACGGGTGGGTGTTCCACCGTAATTTCCTCCACTATCGAGGGCTGGAATCCTTCGTAGAAGGGCTTCAACCTGTGACCATTCACTTTAAAAATATCTCCTGTTTCCAGGTGTTGTATTTCAAAGGTCCCATAGTCTAAAATTTCCTTGACTACGTAGAGCCCTATCCATTTAGATTTCAGTTTCCCTGCAAAAAGGCGAAGGTGAGAGTTGTACAATAATACTTTCTGACCAACAAGAAAAGATTTGGGACGAAGATGCTTATCGTGATGGGCTTTTGTTTTGCCCTTGTAGATCAAAGCGTTTTCGTAGAAATCATCCCTTGGTGGTGACCGGCATGCCCAAGATCTGTGTTAACTTTCCGGATTGCCCAGAAAGCTTTGTGCTCTAGCTCAACAGGTAGGTGGCACAACTTCCCATAGACAAGTCTATAGGGTGTCATCCCTATCGGGGTCTTGAAAGCAGTTTGGTATGCCCAAAGGGCGTCATCCAACTTCAAACTCCAATCTTTTCTGGATTGGTTGACCATTTTCTCTAGGATAGACTTGATCTCACGGTTTGAAACTTCCGCTTGACCATTTGTCTGGAGGTGATAAGCTGTAGAAACTTTGTGATGGACCCCATACTTGGTCAGGAGAGAGGTCACAACACGATTGCAAAAATGGGTGCCCCGATCACTAATGAGGGCACGAGGCGTACCGAATCTGTTGAAGATATGAGTGCGTAGGAAATTCACTACCACTTTGGAATTGTCGATTTGAGTAGCCTTTGCTTCGATCTATTTGGAGACGTAGTCGACAGCAAGAAGGATATAAATGTTACCGAATGAGTTCGGGAAGGGTCCCATGAAATCTATGCCCCAGATATCAAAAATCTCGCATGGAATGATACTGGTCAGAGGCATCTGGTTCCTTGCTCCGATATTGCCAGTGACTTGGCATCGAGGGCACGAAGCGCAGAAGAGATAACAATCCTTGAAGATAGATGGCCAATATAACCTTGCCTCTAAAACTTTGAGGGAAGTCTTCTTAGCAGCGAAATGGCCTCCTTCCGTTGATGAATGACAAAACTTTAAGATCGAGGGCACTTCGTCTAAGGTTACACAGCGATGGATGACTTGGTCTGAACAATGCTTCCACAAATACAGGTTGTCCCAAATGTAATATTTGGACTGCCTCTTAATTCGGTTACGTTCTGAGGGAGAGGCATCAGTAGGGTAGGCGTCAGTAGAACAGAAATTGGCGATGTCAAAAAACCATAGAAATTAGACGGTGTGGGCAAGATATAGGCGCTCATTTGGAAAGGTATCCCTGATGGGAATGAGTGAATCATCTTCTTGAGTTTGGAGTCTACTCAAGTGACCAACTACTGAATTCTCGGAGCCTTTTTTGTCTTTGATCAAGATGTCGAATTCTTGAAGTAATAAAATCCATCGGATGAGTTGGGGCTTTGCATCAGCTTTCTTGAGTAAGAATTTGAGGGCAGAATGGTCTGAATACATGATGACTTTCTTGCCCAAGAGATACTATCTGAATTTGTCCAATGAATAGACCACTGCTAGAAGTTCCTTTTCTGTGGTCGTATAGTTCTGCTGTGAGGGATCCAGCAACTTGGAGGCATAATAGATGACATAAGTCTCTTTTTCCTTTTTCTGGCCCAAGAGAGCTCCTAATGCTTGGTTGCTTGCGTCGCACATAATTTTGAGGGAAGGAACCAATCGGGGGCACGAATTATAGGCGCAGAGATAAGCTTATTCTTGAGAGAATTAAAGGCAACTTGGCAGTTCTCATCGAAGTGGAAATCAACATCCTTTTGCAATAAACGACACATAGGCTGGGCAATTTTTGAGAGGTCTTTGATAAATCTTCGATAGAATCCCGCGTGCCCAAGAAAAGAGCGGACATCGCGGATGCTGGTTTGATAAGGCAAGGTCTCGATTACTTCTATCTTCGCTCTATCCACTTCTATTCCTTTGCTGGAGACAATATGACCGAGAACGAGCCCTCGATCTACCATGAAATGACATTTCTCGAAATTCAAAACTAGGTTGGTCTCGATACACCTTTGTAGGCACTTTCTCAAATTAGACATACATTCCGCGAAGGAATTTCCATAGACCGTGAAGTTATCCATAAAGACTTCAATACCATCTTCAACAAGTTCAGAGAAGATTCTCACCATGCAGCGTTGAAACGTAGCGGGGGCATTACAGAGGCCGAAGGGCATACGCCAATAGGCAAAAGTGCCAAAGGGGCATGTGAAAGTAGTCTTTTCTTGGTCTTCTGGGGCAACAGGAATCTGATGGAACCCAGAATAACCATCCAGACAACAATAATGAGTCTTGCCCGCGAGACGCTCCAACATCTGGTCTATAAATGGGAGAGGAAAATGATCCTTTCTTGTAGCGGCATTCAGATGACGATAGTCAATACAAACTCACCAACTGTTCTGGATTCTCGTGGGAATGGATTCACCGTCGTGCCCAAAGGTGATGGTGATACCGGTTTTCTTGGGCATGACTTGAACGGGGCTAACCCATGAGTTATCTAAAATGGGATAGATGACTCCTGCATCTAACAACTTCAATATCTCTTTCTTGACTACCTCCATCATAGGTGGATTGAGTCTACGTTGAGGCTGTCGAACCGTCTTGCTAGTATCCTCTAAATGGATTCGTTGTGTGCACAAAGAAGGTGACAAGCTCTTAATATCGACGATGGTCCACCCGATAGCTTGCTTGAATTCTTTCAATAAGGAGGCCAGCTTAATATCTTTGGAATCGTTAAGCTTGTTGGAGATGATAACAGGAAGAGAATTGTTGCCACCTAAGTAAGCATACTTGAGATGAGAAGGCAAAGGCTTCAAGTCGAGGGCAGGAGCCTGTTCGATTGAAGGTGACAACTTAATATGGTCTGGACATTCGAGGGCTATAATTGGGGGGTCATATGGAACAACTGCGCCTTCTTCTAGAGCTGCTACAACTTAGTGCAATTCTAGGGGAGTGACAAGCATCGAGGCCACGACATCCAATAGAGGTGGCGTGAGACTCCTGTCAATGGCATATTGCAAAGGGTCAGTAGAGTGTAATTCATCAATTTTATCAACAAAAGGATCAATCAAATCAACATAATTGACACTAGAAAATTCAGAAGGGTATCGCATGGATTACAACATGTTGAATTTGATGATTTCCCCGTCGAATTCAATGGAGATGGTTGCATCATGAACGTCAATCTTTGCCCTGACAGTGGCTAAGAAAGGTCGCCCTAGAAGTACATCGGAAGATTTGGTTGATTCTTCGTTTTCCATGGCGATGACATAGAAATCTGCCGGAAATAGAAATTCTCCTACTTGGACCAAGACGTCTGTGATGATACCCTCAGGGTAAATAACAGAGCGATCAGCGAGTTGTATAGCAAGGGTGGTGGCTTTCAGGGGTTCGAGCCCAAGACTATTGTAGATAGTTAAGGGCATGACATTTATGCCTACCCCCAAATCGCACATGGCCCTGCCAATTTTGACTGTACCGATTGTGCAGGGGATGGTAAATATCCCTTGATCCTTGCACTTAGGAGGGATCTTCCTTTGGATATGGGCTGAAACATTAGCCCCCACACTTATCCTGTTGACGTCGGCTAATTTTTACTTGTTTGTGCACAATTGCTTCAAGAACTTGGTGTATCTAGGCACATTCTTGACTGCCTGTAGGAGCGGAATGTTGACAATCACCTTGTTGAACATATCAAAAATTTCTCGATCCTCCGTTTCTTTCTTCGATTTAACCAACCGTTGAGGAAATGGGGGCTCAAGAATCTTGTGGATGTACTCTTGTGTAAACTCATGTGGGTTTGGATCATTCCGTGGAGATCCTTTTGGAGAGCGGATTCGATCTTCTATGACTTCTTCAAATCTTGGCTTTTTTCGGACTTTTCGTCCTGGGCTTAAGTTCTGATTCTGGAGAATTCTCAATGTCGAGGGCAGGATTTGTCGAAGGATTCAAGGTCGTACAACTTCGAAGAGTTATGGCACAAACGTTGTGCTTGGGATTGGTTTCTGTCTGTGGCGGGAATCTCCCTTGATTTTTCAATTCTTTCATTTCGGCCATCATGGTGCTCATTTGCTTTCGAAGTTCCTCGATCTCCTTTTGTTGTTCGGGGTTACGAGGTGGTGCTGTAATCGAGGGCACGACGAATGTCTGATCTTGAGGGGGCTGGCATTGGTACTGATTGTATGTCGGTCGGGGCCTGAAATGCTGCATGTTGAGAGGAGGCAGATGATTTCCATAGGGATTTTGTTGTTGCTGTTGGCTAGGGCCGCCTGGTTGAGGGTTAGGAACCCATCCTGGATTATGTTGTTTCCAGCCCTGGTTATAGTTCTGACCATACAGGGCCTAGATGTACTGACCAGTGACATTGACTTGGATTTCATCTGGAATATGGGGGGAAGCATCGGTGGCATGATCCACAAAGTTGCATATTTGGCAGGCCTTGACAGGTGTAGATTGTCCTGCCATAAAATTCTGGAACATCCCCGTGAGGGTGGATAACTGATTTTGCAAGGCAGTCACTTGGACATCCTGGCCTCCATTGTTGCCACCGTTAGGTGTGGCATTCTTGGCCATAAGTTCTATAGTTGCTTTGGCAGCGGCTGGAGTGAGGGCAGTGAGTGCACCGTTAGCGGCATCGTTGAGCATGGCTCTGTCATGAGCTTTAAGGCCTTCGCAAAAGTACTGAATGAGGGCATGCTTAGTAAGGTTGTGTGAGGGGCACATAGATTGCATTTTCTGAAATCTTTCATAATACTAGGCAAGATCTTCTTACTTTTTCTAGACTATGGAGACAAGTTGCTTGCGCGTTGTGTTGGCTATCGAGGCTGGATAATATTTCTCAGTAAAAATCTTAGACATCCCGACCCAAGAACGAATGGATCGTGGAGGAAGATCATAATACCAGTCGAGGGCATCATCCTTAAGAGACCACACAAAAGCGCGTAGCTTGGCTTGTTCAATGCTGACATTAAGAGGTTTTATGGCCTCGCAGATGGAATGAAGTTGTTGAAGGTGACGAAGTACATTTTCCTTTGCAACTCCACCATAGGTCGGGAGATGATGCATGACGGATGACTTAAGAGTCCAATCATAAGCGACTTGTGGGTTTTCAAGATTACGATGAAGGTAAGCTAGGTCTTGATAAAACTGACGGTCTTGGTCGGCCAGATTGGAAGGTTGTCTGTCGAGGGCAGGATGAGGGATTCCTCTACGATGGGTAGAAGGTCTTTTGGCTTTCCTCCGAAGTCCTCTTTCTATTCTGGTCAATTTGAGATCTAGAGGGAGTAAATCTGGTGCAGATCTCCTGGTCATACAAGTAAAAAGAGAAATTAGTACCATTCAATCCCTGGCAACGATGCCAAAATTTGATCGTCACTCAAATATACTAATATTTTCCTGATGCCTAAATGCACAAATAAAATGTGTAAAGAGCAAGACAGGGTCGAACCACAGAGATTGAAGGAATAAAAAGTCAGTTTAAGTGTATGACAGAGAGTAAATGCAACCAAATATAAAAGTAACACTAGGGGGGTTATATTGATTAATATAATTAGTCAACGCAGATTTGGGAGCTAACAAGACAAATGATTAAAGCAATTTTCCAGGGCATGAAAGTAAATAACAATTGAGGGGCAAGATAACTAAAAACAGTTCGAGGGCAAGATAGCAAGAAAAGCTGTAAAAGAGATATTAATTCAATGAGAAGAGATCTTAGCAAAAGGTGTTCTCAGGTTGCATTTCGGGTTGGTAAATCATCGGCACAGAAATATTCCAAACTCATGCATATACCTGCTATAGGGACCAAGTTCTCACTACGAATCCCCTACTTACCTTCTTAATAAAAGCCACCCCCCGTTTTGACATATGAGACGACCTTGACATTTTGCCATCCTCCCAGGCACGAATGCGAGGAGGCAATACTCAAAACGCCCATGAGGAGGCAAGACAAATCTAGGGCGTGACGTCTCAGTGTGTCAAGCTCGCAGCACAACCCTAAACTGGATCTTTGAAGATTCTTTTCTTTGGCTTTTGATCTTTGATCTGATACGGATATGTCAAGGGCACAAGACTACTCACTGATCTGGCTAGCGTTGAGGTCGCGATGATGTATTGATCTTCTAGGCCTCGATGCTTTAAAGTTCCAAAAATGCTTGCTTTCGCTCTTTTCTTCCTTTAAGCACTGATCTGCAAAAAGATGGGGAAAAGGGCAAATCAGAAGTATCATGCCCTCGAAAAGGCCAAAATAAAGGGGAAAAACCTATACTAAAAACATGCGATCATGGGCTATTTAAGACTTTAGTTTTTAGGGTTGGAGGACACCACCTACCACCCATTCATTGTAGATCTTTTTGTGTGCTTCTCTTTAGTTTTCTCCCCTCCTCCTTTTGGAGGAGGCGGATCAGACCATTTCCAGCAGCCATGTACATAAACCGTAGCTTTGCTCCGGCCGGTAATATTTACTAGTTTTCTTCTTCATCTCTTTCTTTATGCAATCTTTCTTTTATTATTTTGTTTATTTATTTTATGACATGAGTAGTTGATTTCTCTTGTTCTTAGCAAAGGTATTTTGATGGTTGCATAGGTTAGTAAGAGGCTAAATCGTTCTTCATAAACTCCATGTTTGTATTTGCTTGTCTATCATTTTCTTGCCCTAGATTACCTCTTTAGCAGTGACAGTGTGGGGAGGTGCCTAGGGGGGTAGCGAAGTGTCTAGGTCATCTCTTTAGCAGTGACAGTGTGGGGAGGTGTCTGGGAGGATGGCGAAGTGTCTAGGTCATCTCTTTAGCAGTGAGAGTATGGGGAGGTGATTAGACCCTTATAGCACGTCTACAAACTAGAGTAGAATATTTCTGCGCCAATGATTATCATACCCTCGATGCAACCCGAGAAAAACCTTTGCTAGGAATCTTTCTCATCTACTTTCATGTCTTTATTTACTTGCTTTGTTTAGTTTAATATTAGTTTTATCATCATCCTTTTCAACCCCCCATTGTGTTACTGTTTTCGGTTTGTTTGTCTTCGTCATGCATAGAAGTTAGCATCTTACCCTAGTCTCCATGGATCGACCCTGTTACCACTATGCACAATTTATTATGCACTTGATAGCAGGTCTTTATTATTATATTTGATATTGCCCTCGACAAGCACACATCAAGCAACTTTAGTGAGAGAGCTTGAGAGTAATTTCGTTCGTGAATTGGTGAGGAATAATGCTTGAGAGAGCTTGCTACTTATAGGGAGAGTTTGAGTCGGTTGAGGCGAGGATGACGTCGGCGCGATGACGTTGGAGCGATGACGAGTGATGAGGCAGCTGGTGTTGGTTGTGTGGCTGAGGGAGAATGGAAGCTTCGAGTTGCAGAGGGTGCTTGGCTGAGGATGGATGAGTAGGTGTGGAAAAAAAGTAGAGGGAGTAGGCTTTTTGAAAAGATGGAGAGGGAGAGGTTGATGAGGTATCAAATGTAGTGGTTGTGCAGAGAAAAGAAAAAAATAGAAAAGATGAAGTGGACGAACATATATTATTTGGTTCGATCTATGGTTCGAGAAATCTTGTTTGGGACAGATAGAAGTTCGAACGAAGAAAGCTAAAATACAAACAAAGATGAAAGTGACACAAAATAAATGACAATAATGAATAAAAAAATATGATTGATATTAAAAGGGTTAGTAGTAGGACGAAAAATAGAAAAATGGAAAAATGAGGATATGCTATGACGAAATGTCAAAAATCGGGTAGCAACATAACCAAAGAATTCTGTCATATCCATTACTAGCTCCATACATATCTCAAAAATTTAAGCTCAAGCACTTAGGGATAGTGCCAATGCTTGATGATCACTTCTAGCTTGGAAGAACAATAATAACCACTACTGAACCAATTTGCAGCAATGATCTGCAGATTTCCAACCCATATAACAATAAAACAATTCACCTAACTATTGATGAAACCGTAGTTTCAAAAGAATATTCAACTCCACTACAGTACCTAACCATTTCGTAACAGAGGAGGATCAATAATCAAGATGAATCAGATAGCTTAGATGAACTAACTCCACAGAGAATCAACACTTGGCTACAATAATCAAGACCCGAAATAATTGGATCTTGAGAAAACCACTTCAATCTCGGATTCAATCATGAGAAGAAGGAAGGAAACAAGAATACCACTCTCGTTAGAGAGGAAGAGAGAACTATTAAAACTAAATTATGTTTTAATTAATTGATCCTACACTCATACATTTTCCCCCTTTATACAAGATTAACTCTGATAACAATACGCCTAACGACAAGGGTATTTTCGTCTCATACCCCGCGGGGAGAGAAAATGGTTGTTGTTCCTACCGTCACGGCAACATCGAGGCTACCGTCTCTCCCTAGGAGATTGACACCGGGATGGTCGATGTCAACGGGGGGTCCCGCACGACACTTTGTGATGACCAAAGGCGCTATCCCATCCCAGTGTAAACCGAGTGTCTTGAGAAGAACGTAGCCGTTATCTTGCCTAGGTAACGGCTACCCCCACACCTAACGCCACGATGGCATATCGCACCATGGGAGAACTATAACCCCTGACGGGAGCGATAACCCATAGTAATCCAAACTACGCAGAAATGCTCATTTTCGCCTATAAATACCTCCACCACGAAGGAGGAAGGTAAGCAGAATTTGCTGGCCCAAGCTCTGCCATTCTTACCACTTATACTAACTTAAGCATCGGAGTGTTTATGCCGGAGACCCCCTCCGGCGTCTTACAGGTACATCGGACCACCGCGGACACTGAATCCGAGGAGCCCTTTCACCTTCTACCCTTCGGCAGCAGACAAATTCTTATCAAATTGGTGCTTTCATTGAGAGTTTTGGTTCTATTAAGTGAGCATCCTTAATAACCAAGCTCCATTCTTCCCGAAGCTCGAAGGATTATGGCTTCAGATTCAGATCCCGTGTCGTCCCAATCCTCCAGCATCCCGTTCACCACTCGCCGATGATTTTTTCCTTTCGCTACTTCTAATACTTCTACTGCAATACAAGAGATCATTATAGGGGGATCAGATCCTCCCTTTAGACAAGTGACAGAAACATCCACATTCTAGATTCGTTCCCCTTTTTCCCAGATAGTGGGACCCAACTATTCTACCCCCCAAGCGAGGGGATCCGTGGTAGGTGATGCAGACAACCCTCTCGTGAACTTAATAGCGGCCCTCTAAGCCCAATTGGATCAGCTGACAGAATTGGCTGCTGGGTTTACGCCTCATGTCTCAGGACCCGGTGTGTCCTCCCAGATAGTTTTCACTCCGTCTATTGTTAATGAGCGACCGTTGTCGCCGCGGCAATCCAGAGGGTTTCCATTTTCCTTACCCTTGTCATCGGCCCCCATGAATGTCCTGCAACTTGCACATGGACATGTCGAACCTTCTGGGCAATATAGGAGAGAAATCCCTATCCCTGAAGAAGGCCGCCGACATGATGAATATAGAGAACATTGGGATGATAGGCGAGATGAGATATTCAGAGAACCATCTCCTAGATACAGTGAAAGATCAAGCAGCAGGAGGCGTCGGACTCGAACGCCAAGAAGCCGCAACCGATCTCCCAGGCGGCATCACGAATATGACCCTTAGAACCCAAGATACAATGTCGAAAATCCTCCTCCGCATCGACCTCATAGAGTCCCTGACGGTAACACTGGTCACTCGTTTAGTTACCGCGTGAGGCATCACAGGGTCCATCGACATGTAAAACTCCCTACAGAATCATATGATGGCATGAAAGACCCTATTTCTCACCTTAATAAGGTGAAAGACTTTGTGCAGTTCCAAACCTATAGTGATGTCGCGCTATGCCAAATTTTTGTCATGACACTGTCAGGAGTGGCACGTCTCTGGTTCGAGGGACTCCCAGCCGGATCTATTGATAACTTCTCCCAGCTGGAAGATAAGTTCAGGAGTCGGTTTAGCACTGTAATCCCTATCAGGAAGTCAGCGGCTGCGCTATTTGATATTCATCGAAAATTGCAGGAATCGTTGAATGAATTTTTAGGTCGATTTGATCTCGAAATGTCCTTGACGCCAGGGGTCACTATCGATTATGCAGTGGAAGCCCTAAAGCGTAACTGCCGTTACGGAAAATTGAGAGATACATTAATGGTGGACCCACCATTGACCCTGGATGCACTAAGACTAAAAGCGCATAATCATGCGAGGATGGAAGAAGAGGAAAATAGAGAGCGGATGCGCGACATGCCGTCAGACCCGCACCCGGCCTCTAACGCCCCACCTAGCAACGCTCCTGATACGCGACCAAGCGATGACTATAGCCAGCGGAAAGAGCACGCCGCCAAGGCCTCTAATCGGCAGAGAGGAAATTTTTTAAAAGGGAGACCTAGAGGTTCCCCTACCCGAAAACAAGCGGATGTGCCAAAAGGCCGGATATACGACCCTGACCTTCCTTCCCTCATACTCCCAAGAGCAGAAATCCTAGCGATAGTCCAGCAACGAAATCTACCCATCCGTTACCCAGCTCCTGTGAAACCAGGAGTAATTATGGGAGGGAGAGAACGCATTCTGTAAGTTTCACAAAGTCAAAGGACATTCGACGGATGTGTGCAGAGAACTAAAACTGGCCATAGAACGCCTAGTTGAAGAAGGCTATCTCGGAGAGTTTGCCACCAAGGCAAGAGAAGGAGCCAGGAACAATCCGGCTGAAGGGATAACTGACCATAGGCAAACGCCTTCTCACGCCACGGGAGCTAACGCGATCCCCCTCGGGCAAAATAGGGAGACATTCATTGTTCACAGCGACCAGGTGCCTATGATTAATATCATCGCGGGCGGGACACCCTACTTTGATGAAGCTATACAACAAATGCCCGATCCCGGGGAGAAGTGCAAACGAGAAAGCGCGCAGGTGAAAATTGAGGCAATAAGCGCTTTAGACAGGATGGTATTGCCTTCTCAGAAGAAGACGAGAAAGGCATTGTTTTCCCGCATAACGAAGAGTTATTATCCCTGGTCGTAGACTTGACTCTGCCCTATAATGCCATACTAGGGCGGCCGTTCCTCAATCGCTTCGGGGCAGCGATATCACAAAAACACCTGCGGATGAAATACCCCTCGTGGGACGGCGTGGTTTCGATCAAAGGAGACCAGAAGCTAGCTGCCGAATGCTACTTGCTCATGACTCAAAGGAGCTGTGATCGTTACGTATGCGTAGCGGAGGATCCCTTCGATGATAAGGAAGAAAAGCGCACTCAGCCACTGGATAAGATGATGTCAATACCTATCGGTGAGGACAGTGAAGCGAATCTCTTGATCAGCGAGAAGCTAAGCCTTGAAGAGAATGTGCAGTTAGCTCGACTGCTAAGAAAATGCAAAGGAGAATTCGCGTGGAAACCAGTGGATATGCCTGGAATTTCGCGAGAGGTTGCGGAACATCGACTGAACGTTAACCTTAACACCAAGCCTGTTCAACAAAGGCGGCGTGTTTTCTCACCGGAAAAGATAGCAGCTATCGAGAAGGAACTATTAAAGCTTACGGACGTGGGGTTCATCCGAGAAGTCCAATACCCGACCTGGCTGGCTAACCCTATGTTAGTCCCTAAGCCTAATGGAGATTGGCGCATGTGCATCGACTTCACCGACTTGAGCGATGCCTGCCCCAAGGATTGCTATCCCCTTCCCCGAATCGATCAGTTGGTCGACCAAACCGCTGGGTATGCCTACCTAAGCTCTCTAGATGCTAACTCCGGGTATCATCAAATTCCTATGGCCATGGAAGACGAAGAGAAAACCACCTTCATCACCCCGAAGGCCACTTACTGCTACACTGCAATGCCGTTTGGGCTGAAAAACGCCGAGGCAACATTCCAGCGCATGGCAAATAAAGTCTTTGAAAAGCAAATTGGGAAAAATGTAGAAGCCTACATGGACGACATCCTGGTCAAAAGTCGAAGCTTTAAAGACCACCTAGCTGACTTGGAAGAAGTCTTTAATGTGATGAAAGAGTACAAAATGAAATTGAATCCGCGAAAATGCATGTTCGCGTTCCAAACGGGTAAATTCTTGGGCTATGTGGTTAGCTGGAAGGGTATCCAACCTAACCCTTCGAAGATAAAATCCATCCAAGACATGATACCCCCTCGGACTGTCAAAGAAATACAGAAGCTCACTGGGCGTATCATCGCGTTAGGACGGTTCATCTCTAAGCAGGGTGAGAGATGCTTACCCTTTTTCAAGGTCATTCGAAACAAGGCCCCATTCGGGTAGACGAAGGAATGTGAGAAAGCATTCGCAGGGCTAAAAGCTTATCTCTCATCTGATCTAGTGCTAACAAGGCCGGAATCTGGCGATGAGCTATATTTATACCTGGGCATAGCTGACGAGGTAGTTAGTGCTGTCCTCGTATGAAGTGAAGGGCATATACACCGCCCCGTATTTTTCGTCAGCCACATATTGAAAGACGCTGAGCTACGATACGCCCGCATTGAGAAGATAGCGCTTGCCCTAATACAGGCAACGCGGAAGATGGATCGGTACTTCCAAGCCCACCCCGTCATGGTACTCACCGACCAGCCTTTGAGAAAAATCTTTAGAAAACCAGAGTCCTCAGGAAGGATGTTAATTTGGGCAATCGAACTCGAACAATACGGGCTACAGTACAAAGCTAGACCAGCTATTAAAGCCCAAGCGTTAGCGGACTTCATAACGGAATGCACATTCACAAAGGATGCGCTAACAGACCTGTCAGAAGAGGAGCCAGAGGATTCATACTTCTCGTCCCCGGAAACATATACGGACTTATGGGTTATCCACGTAGACGGAGTAAAAAATCAAGAGTTATCAAGCGCGGGTGTTTTCCTAGTCGGACCAAACAGTATAGAGCTACGATATGCCATCAGAAATTTGCAACCGTTGTCCAACAATGCAGTTGAATACGAAGCGTTAGTAGTAGGGCTCAGAATAGGAAACAACTTCTCTGTCGAAGCTGCGCACGCCACAGGAGCGGAACGGTCCACGCTTAAAGATACGCGGAGATTCTAAACTGATAATAGACCAAGTCCTAGGGAACTCCCAAGCCAGAGAGCCTATCATGATTCAATACCTGGCCAAAGTAAAGCGTGAGCTGTCGGAAATACAGGAAAAAGGCACCCAAGTCACCTTTGAGCATATTCCCATGGAGGATAATGCGGAGGTTGACAATCTCGCCAAAATGGCAGCCAACTTAGAAGCCTCCGTACCCAAGGATGTGCACTACGGGGAGCTATCCACACCTTCTTTCATGGAAGAACAAGCATCGCTTTGCGTGGAGGAAGTAGAGAACGACTGGAGAATCCCAGTAATAAAATATCTGAAGCAGGACGAGCTACCGGCGGAAGATGCGAAAAAAAGGAAAATCCTGAAACGAGCGGCACGATGCACGTACTACAATGGAGAATTGATCCGGAGATGTTTCTCCCATCCGGCCGCTAAGTGCATATCAGAGCAGGAAGGCCTTCACGTGTTGCGAGAAATTCATGAAGGAATATGCGGCATGCACATCGCCAGCGACACCTTGGCAGCCCAAGTCTTTCGGTCAGGGTTCTACTGGCCCACTATTCGGAGAGATTGCCACAACTTCATAAAAACCTGTCAGAAATGTCAAGAATACGCTAAGATCCCTCGAAAACCGGCCGTGTTGTGGCGTGTATGAAACCTGGAAGGTTCCAAAAAGAAATGGCCAGACGAACTGCCATAAGTATTGTGGGCCTACCGCATAACTGTCAAGGCTAGCATGGGAGAAACCCCATTCGCGTTGGCCTTTGGAACAGAAGCCGTCACGCCGGTAGAAATTGACACCATAAGCCTTCGAGTGGCTCATTTCAGAGAGGAAACCAATGAAGAAAGGTTACGCGCTAACCTTGATGCACTACCAGAGATACACGAGGAGACTCTCCTAAAAACCTGCATTACAAAAGGAAAATGGCACAATACCACAACAGGCAAGTGAGAGAGCGATTGCTTAAAGTAGGGGATTTAGTGCTCAGAGACAAACGAGCAGCAGGGCAACGCATGGGGAAGCTTAGCCCAAATTGGGACGGACCATACCGTGTCACCCGTGTTGTAGGGAGAGGAGCATACCATTTGGAAACACTCGATGGGACTCCCCCGCAAAACTCTTGGAACATAGCTCGGCTGAAGCTATACCATGCCAGAAACTAGTCTTTCTTATCCGGTAATATCAGCATTATTTTAACAAATGAATCAGAAGCACTCTCCGTGCACTTTGCAGCTGGAAATATGCAGGCAGTGAAGAATGCCAGGAGTGAAAATCCTATCCTTGTGATAGCTGGTCCTGATCAGAAAGCTCACTAAGACGAGGCACACCCTGGCATAACATAACGTTGGGAGTGAAAATCCTATCCTTGTGGTAACCGTGCTCACATAGACGACCCATTAAGACGAGGCACGCCCCAACACCCCCGGGAGTGAAAATCCTATCCTTGTGGTAACCGTGCTCACATAGACGGCCCATTAAGACGAGGCACGCCCTGACATCCTCGGGAGTGAAAATCCTATCCTTGTGGCAACCGTGCTCACATAGACAACCCATTAAGACGAGGCACGCCCCGAGGAGAGAGCAACTCCATCCTGGAAGTGAAAATCCTATCCTTATGGCAACCATGCTCACACAGACGGGCCACTAAGACGAGGCACGCTCCAGAGACGCGAGGTTTCAGCGCTTGGGAGTGAAAATCCTATCCTTGTGATGCCCGATCCTGATTAGATGGCTCACTAAGACGAGGCACGCCCCAAGCCAACCGTTGATATTTAGAATGAAAAGAGATACCCCAGCTAGTAACCGAGCGGTTGATACCCAGTGAAGTAAAGCTGGAGAGGTGTCCATATCACAACAACATTATCGCGACAGGCCTGAATTTAGCAAGGCTAGATAATTCCCCTAACAACAAAGGGTGGCATTGATTTGAGTACAACACGGACAGAAGTAACGCTGACTCGTCCTCGGAAATACTACCAGAGACACAATGATAAGGTAACAGAAAGATGCAGCTGAGAAGCCTGTATTGAAAGTCAAGCCATTACAGAAATGATATATCTCCAAGAACAGAAACACGGTAGCAAACGCCGCGGTTGAACAATCGCACAAACAGTATCATGAAGCGAAGTGGATAAAGAAATTCCATTCAAAAAAGCAGAGGCCTAACCGAGAGAGAAGTAATATTGTTAATATTACAAAATAGAGGAAGGCGCATCGGCTACAAAAATCCAAAATAAATAAGGCATGATGCCTAAGGAGCAGTTGATGTATTGCCTCCTCCTTGCTGAACGGTTCTTGAGCGATAGAAGTCCTCATCAGAAATGGTTGCGACCCTCTTGTCGAAGAAGTCAGCAAGAGCTTGAATACGAAGGTTCTCTACCCCGTAATTATACATAAGGGCCTCCGACATGACTGGCTCACCTTCCTTCAAGTACCAACGGCTCTTCTCGGCAGAAAGAGCAAGCTCGGTAGATATCTCAGCATTCCTCTGCATCTCCTGACCTAACTCGACTTCCTCCTGAGAAAGGCGTTCTTTCAAAGCAATACCCTTCTGTTTCTCCTCCTCTAAGGCAAGCCTAACAGCTTCCACCTCCTGCTTAGCAGTCGCTGTCTCCCGCTTAGCAGTCTCTGATTCTTGTTTGGCAGCAGTAAGGGCGTCCAGGAGACCCTGACGCTCAGACATCAGCTTATCTATCTCCCCTTGCCCGTCTGCCGTCACTCAGGTGTTTTCCTCGTCCATGTAATGGAGATGGCAGAAGGAAGAAAACACTTGGAAGTTTATGCGCTCCTGTTGACTCTTAGCCACAAAGGCATCCCTCTCTCTTTGAAGAAACATCATCTCAGCCGCCAGGAAGGAGGTAGACACGAGGATAGCATCACTACTAGCATCCGCCGAAAATTACAGAGCGTTATCTCTAAAAGAGCGCAAGTCAATCTGGTGAGTAAGGATAACGGGAGGAAGATATGAAGTGGCGCCAGCCATCAAGTTAGGAACAGGGCTGCCCCTCGCGACAGCAGGCGGAGACATCGGAACGAAAAGTAGAGTAGAGGGAGAAGGAGGGCGGCTGTTGGAGCCTCCCATGTTAGGAACAAAAGGCCCCTCCCCGCCAAACTCTCCAAGATTAAGAGCGTTCGAGTTAAAACCTGCAGCAATGGAAGTAGAATAGAGCGGAGAATCACCAAAAGTGTGAGGATCGCCGCCAAAACTAGCACCTTGCGATTGCTCGGCAGGCGCACCACCGCCCCCAAGGGTCGTCAGAGGAGGATTAACGGTAGACGACGAAGGGCTATTTTGAAGCTCATAACGAGCCTTCTTCTGATGCTCTATGAGGGACTCCGCGATAGACATACCGCCTTGAGAGGATGAATGAGCAGAAACAGCACCGACTTCCTAACAACACAAAAGCATAATAAGAAAACTGCGCGGAAAGAAAGAAAGCTGTAGGGGAAACAAATAAATACCTGGGTGCCTAAAGGAATCAGAAGAATTCCAGAAGGGATCGTATCAGCTGTCGCCTCCGAAGAAACGACAGTCTGGGAAGAAGCGAGATGCGTAACGCTCGCTTTCCTAGCCCTCTTCTTCTTCACAGCACGAGTTCGTGGTGGCAGCGCTTGGGCAGTGTCTAGAGTAGCAGCGGTAACCTCCCTTTCAACAGCGGTAGCAGCTGCGACAGCTTCGGCCTCGGCTTCCGCCTTTTTCCTTTGCTCCCATTTCCTCTTCCTTCGAAAGTACTCAGGCTCCCAACTAGGTGGAGGCACTACACAGTTACAAAATATTAGCGTTAGTACTTCCCTGCAGCGTAAAGGAAAAAGGCCAAACGCTCACCCTTTTTGCATTTCTCCATATCCAACCTGTTAGCCACTTTACGGGCGTCAACGCTAAAGTCCAGTTGAAGCAGCGTCTTCAACCAACCATCTTCCGGGTCAGAGAGGGGTTTCCTACTACCCCAAGCCCCATCTTTAATTTCTTCATTAAAGTCGGCCCTCCATAAAGGCTCAGGCAGGTCAACAATGAAAAATCCCTCCTTCTAGCCAGGAACGGAGGATTTAATGCCCATGAGTTTCCAAGTAAAGGGCTTCAGCGAGCTATCTTCATAACGGGGGGATATCGATATCACCCCCTTACGAGAGTACAGCTGGAAAATATTATGAAGTAACGCTAAAGAGGGGGATTCAATCCCTTTGAATCGGCACAATGCTGCAAAGGCACTAACAACGCAAATCGCGTTAGGGCTCAACTGAGCCTGAGCCAAGTCGGAATCAACCAGCAACAGTTTCACGAGCGGATCAAGGGGAAGCCGAAACCCATAATCAAACAATTTAGCATACAACATTCTACTATTACCAGCTAAAGGACTGTTCAGGCGGAGCGATTCAGAAGCAGCATGCACGGGATAATCCTTAGGGAACCGAACACTAGACTCGGCCAATTTGCGATGAATTAAAGGCAGAGTATAGAGAGAAGTGGGCGTATTATCAATTTTTTCTTCCCCAACAGACCTTTGAGGATCTCCTTCCTCAGCAGATTTCTTAGAACGAGTCTTAGCCATGACCAACAAAAAGAAGAAAGAAAGAGAAAGAAAGGGCGTGTGTACCTTCGCAAAAGAAAACACCATGAGTCCCATACCAGAAAAGAAGGAGCGGCGCGGGTTATTTTCCAGAAGGTAACAACGGACGAGAAAGGAGATTAAAAGAGAAAGAGGAGATAGGGAAAACATTATATAACCCTGAGAGGGTAAAAAGGCACGACCAGTTAACAACTGACACATGGCGAAGCGGCGTGACAAAGAGCGTGGCACGCGCGAGAAGGCGTAAGTTTTAAAACGATGATGAAACGCTTCAGCACTCACATCTCCCTAGAAAGCGCTTGCTTCAAGCGCCTCTCCGTGAGAAGGACACGTGTCTTTCCTCATCATTACTCTTCAAATCGCATTAATTAGGGATTTGCAGCATTTAATGACCTAAAAAGCAGTGCTAGCCTCACCGTGCGACCTCACGAAACGGCGCGACAGTACAGAGAGGCTAACGAAGAGTGAGTAACAATAACAATACAATAAACCAAACGGTGCAATAAAGGCTGCATGGCGTCAGCATTATTATAGAAAGAACGATGTCAAATGATTTTCCAGGAAAGAATAAAAGAAATACAGATAGCGAATGGAATAACAATCAAGGGGGAGATTCAGGAATTTGCTGCGGCACTCGAGCCACCCCTTGGGGGGAAATGTTGTGCACCCCCACCACCGTTGTCGTCAGTCCTTTCTCCCTCCGGGGCAGACGAAAAATTCCTATTTTCGCTAACCTCGTCCATCACGGCAGAAACATAGTCAGCAACCTGGGCCGGATCAGAAGAGTCACCCTTAAAGCAGGCTGCGAATCCAGAGGTGAAGGCTTCCAAGGCCTTCTTTTTCCACCACTCCATTTTCAGCGGTGTCCTGGCAAACTCCTCGTCTCGAGCTAGCATCTCTTCGCGAAGAAGGAGATTTTTCTTCTTTTCCAA
This sequence comes from Viola odorata, assembly GCA_963691705.1. Taxonomy (NCBI): domain Eukaryota; kingdom Viridiplantae; phylum Streptophyta; class Magnoliopsida; order Malpighiales; family Violaceae; genus Viola; species Viola odorata. The sequence continues at coordinate 33,380,214 of OY829546.1, forward strand.
TGCTAACTCTGCCTCCAGAACCTCAACCTTCGCTTTCCCTGCGGATCTCTCTCTGCTTAGCTCCTTCCGTGACTCATCATGGAGACGTGTTAGCAACCTCACTTGGTCCGCCGTTCGGTCAAGCTGCACCTTTTGAGCGCATATCGCGCTAGAAAAGTTTCGCAATTCATGGTCATGAACTTCGAACAGATAGTTCAGATGGCGGAAGATATCCAGAGAGTCATTCATAATATGCCGGTGGCGGGCCTTCGGAGAAAGCTGAAGAAATTTCTCTTTCACTTCGCGGGAACTCATCATTTCCCCTATCAAGGGTGCGGTAAACTCATCTCTAGAAAAAGGATTGGACACCCCGACAGCGCGGAGACCGTCAAAACAGAACCCTGTCAAGTTCATACGATAGTTCGGGGTCCAGTTAGGGCCGCCATAGGAAAGATTGACTGTTGGAGAAGAAGAACCCTCAGTAATCACATTCGAGATAGGAGTAAAGAACAATTGCGGAAGGGCTTTAGGCGACAACTCAGCAACTGAATCCGCAGCGGAAGACGTGACCACTACATCGGGAATACAGTGAGAAATTAGAAAATCAGGAGCGTTAGCTGTAGGAGGAGAGCCTATCATCGGTGGGGTCTCCACCTCGGTAGAACGGGTGGCAGTCGACGTCTTAGTGATCTTCACCGTCTGAGAAGTACTTGCCTTGGACGAAATGACAGGTATGGAAGCAGCAGCCGCACTAACAGAAGAAACTCAGGTAGCCCGTCTACTCGTGTTTGCTTGGAGCTTTTTCCGGTGAGAGGAAGAAGCATGGCGGAGGTCTAGTTTAACATCCATATCCTCATCGTCACTATCAAATACCCTTGTTGTGGGTCGGCTTGAGTCTGTTCTCCCGCGACGATCTGGTAGCCAATTCTCGATGAAACGAGAAGCTCGGACACAGCCGCCGAGCCTTCGCCCTCCCCGAGCGACTGTCTTGGTCCTTCCCCTCTAGGGTCGAGCGCTTTGGCGATTAGAGCCTTCGGCAGGGGGAGAGGCTGGTAAAGTTTGGAGCGACGTTACATTCAAAGGAGCGTCAGCATTACCAGGTGATCGACCATCAGTGTCTCTTGAAAAAGAAACGTGTTAGGACAAGGAACGAATGCAAAAGAAAATGCGAGAAAAGACAGACTCACCCATAACGCACTCCTCCAGAGGCTTGGACAAAGCAAATTCGCGGATACAATAACAGGTATCCACGTCCAACAAGGCATTAGCCTGCTCTAGCTCAGTTTTGGTCAGTACCGCGGGATTTGTCCAAATGGGGCCTATGAGCTCCTGGTTAAAGTTAATGCGCCACAAACGGGACGGTAGCTCGAGAATGAAGAAACTACTTTTCCAGTCAGCCACACCCCTCTCAAAGCCGCGAAACCGCTGCCAGAACGACTGCACGAACGCGTCATCCCATCGAGGAGTGATGTCGATTAAACAATTGTGACAATTCATACTAAAGAATTTGCGAAATAAATTGAGGGATGGGGTGAGAATGTTCTTCAACTCGTAAGCGCGAAGAAAGGCATAAACCCCACACTAGGAAGAAGGAGTTATCTGGGCAGGATTAAGGTTGTGCTCCCGCAGCAGCGTTAGTATTGAATCATGGACGGGAAAGCGAAAACCATAGAGGAACATCTTAAAAGTAAAGTAGCCTACAGAAACCCCACGCCGGATTATGAAGCTGCATGTAGCTTTCAGGAACAAAGGGTTCATATCCGGGGGGAAAGGTAATATCGTGTTCCTCCAGTTCGGCCCTTAGAACCACATCGCACGTAAAAATACTGGGTGATTGTGTGACCTCTGGATCCACGGGTCTCCAGAGAACCTGGCGGGGCCTATTCCTAACCATAATAAACCAGCAAATAGGAAATCTGAAAGGATTGAAGTGGTACCTTAAAAGGGAAGATTTACGGGTGACTCGGCGGATGACAGCGGGCGACCAGGAAGTTCTTCTGAGAAAAAGACGAAGGAAGACGAAAGAGAAAATTTGAAGCAAGGGCAAAAAGTGTTGTAAAGAGAAAATGGTCCCTTCTTAAAGGGTTAAATGCCACCGCATTAATTGAACTACCAACCATGCTGAGACGCGTGTAAAAAGAAGTTGGCCACGTGGAAACATATTAAAGGAATCTAAAAAGAGAAGTTATTCGTCGCGATTCCCCAAATGGCGACAAAGTTGACCCAGTCAAATAATCGCGAAACGGTTACCTCAGCAAGGCTAACCCCTCGCGTTAGCTACCAATAAGACCAACACGCTGACGGAAAGATAATGACAAAGAGAAAAAGATAGAAAGCATCACTTTATTCATAAGATGCCAAAAGGCATATACAGTATGCCTAACATAAGGGCACTAATCCTCATCGGGCCAGTAGATGCCATAATGATAAACCCCGTCGTCATCCAGGAACGACATGTTCTCGTTAGTGGGTGGAAAGGGCTCATCCACTCCCCTCTCCAGGCTGAGCCCTGACGGGCCTAACCTTTCCTTGGTAAATGACACTACCGTTCCATCACCAGCATCGATGGAGGAAGTTTTCTTCAGCGAACAATCAGGCAAAGGAAAGCGTTTGTTACCCTCCCGAGTAACAGAGCCAGAAGAATCAAAAGGCGCGATGGACACCTTGGAGGTTTTCTCCCTCCGCCTCTTGCGGTCCTTTCGACGGGCTGGCGGCCTCCATGGTGGCGACGGAGGAGGATGATCTGAGTCCGGCGAAGTCGGAGGGGTTGGCAGGGAGTCGCGATCCGCGGTACCCAAAAAGTAGAAATCTGTCATTCGATTCACAAATGAGTAAAAGAGAAAGAAGAAGATGAAGATGAACAGAAAAAGGGAAAGTAACTCCCTTAAGTAGCCAAGGAGGCGCTCCGATCCTCTCGCGTGCCCCTGGAAAACAATTAAGGCGCCTGGGAAAAGTAACCATAATTGCAGAATCCGATCCGGCACAGGCATACCCGCTCGTTAATTGCGCCAATCAGAGGGCACCAAAAAACTGCCCAACCACCTACCCCTAGGAAGGCGGCCCAGAAAATAGTTGAAGCAGAACATTCATTGCCGATTCCCGGGACATAACCACTGCAGTACTGTGTCCCGAGGAAGACTCATTTTCGGTTGGGCTTACAACGAATGCCTCCAACTAACACAACAAGAAATCAAACAAGGAAAAAGAAGACTTGATGGTGATAAAAGCAACCATTTATTTATTTATGGCCTGAACGGCCTTAGCGTCTAGACGCATGTACAAGAAAGCATAAGAAAAAGAAACAAGAGAAAGCGAAGACAGCGGTCAAGCGTTGGACCCAGCATCGTCCTCCCCTGGCACGACAGGAACCTCCCTCAAGGCGTCAGCAACGGAGGTCAGTTCGGCAGAACAGACCCTCATACCCTTCAAGCAGCAGGCCAGTAAGTCCTTCCTCTGCTGCAGCATAGAAGCAACCACCTCGATGCGGGAAGTGGTGGCGGCCAACTTTGCCAATCTCTCCAAAGGACTGAAATCCCCCAGAGACATTCCTAGCTGCCTAGACAGAATGGGGGTTGACATTCCTTGCAATTCCAGAACATCCTCCAAGGTCTTGGTGATCATCCTCTCTAGGAATCCGATGTCACCTTCAGTGAGGTTCTTCAGGGTCAAAGCTTTGGAGATCAGGAAATTTATGGTCAGCTCATCCATGGTGAAAATATAAGAGGAAAAAGTGAAAAAGATGTGAGAAACTTACACGGAGGAAAGCTTCAATTTATAGACTCAGAAGAACGGCGGTCAGGGCAGGCCCATTTCCTAACAAAGAGCCACTCCGGCATGTAGAAGACTGATAAGCCGAAGAGGGAGCGTTAGCCCGTTAGCCCTTGGTAAACACTCGGGCTCATTTTCAGTTGGGCTTATGATAACAATACGCCTAACGACAAGGGTATTTTCGTCTTATACCCCGCAGGGAGAGAAAATAGTTGTTGTTCCTACCATCACGGCAGCATCAAGGCTACCGTCTCTCCCTAGGAGATTGACACCGGGATGGTCGACGTCAACGGGGGGGTCCCGCACGGCACTTTGTGATGACCAAAGGCGCTATCCCATCCCAGTGTAAACCAAGCATCTTGAGAAGAACGTAGCCGTTACCTTGCCTAGGTAACGGCTACCCCCACACCTAACGCCATGATGGCATATCGCACCATGGGAGAACTATAACCCCTGACAAGAGCGATATCCCATAGTAATCCAAACTACGCAGAAATGCTCCTTTTCGCCTATAAATACCTCCACCACGAAGGAGGAAGGTAAGCAGAATTTGCTGGCCCAAGCTCTGCCATTCTTACCACTTATACTAACTTAAGCATCAGAGTGTTTACGCCGGAGATCCCCTCCGGCGTCTTGCGGGTACATCGGACCACCGCGGACACTGAATCCGAGGAGCCCTTTCACCTTCTACCCTTCGGCAGCAGACAAATTCTTATCAAACTCTAGCTACTAAGTGAACTTGAGAGTAACTAACTAATTGGGCTTAGCCTGACCCATTTTCACCAATTAGACTAGTAATAAATGGTCATTGCCTATGCCACTTCCACCTCCATCTGATACGTGACATAGATTGACCTTGCCATCACACAGGAGCCTTTATGATCTCGAGCAACAAAACCCAACCCTGCCGAAGTCAAGCCTATCACCGCATCACTATTAATATTTAACAAGCCTGGGTAGAATGACACCATTAAAGAGAAACCATGTGAGTGACTACCAGTTGGGAGATAGGCACGAGCCCTAAAGCCTCCTTGTGATTAGAAAGTAGTACGAAGCAAGACCACTCGAGGAGTTTCCTCTTGTTGTCTAAAGATCCTGTTATTCATAAAGGTCCAAAGAGACCATAAGATAGACACAAACTACTCATACTCCACCATCTCCAGCACTTGCCTAGCTGGGACAATCTTTCCTGGACAAGTAACAACGAAAATCTTATTAGTTTATCTAGAAATAACACCTGACTCCAGACTCGAGCCTCAAACTCACATGAAATAAACAAGTGTGTTATCAACTTGATTACATCAAAGGTATATCGTGTCCACCACGACTCCCTAACAAACCAAATTCTCTCTTGTAAGGAGGGATTGATGGGCGAGGCGCCATATGGAGTTCTTTACTTTTTGAGGAAGAGAGAAAGCCCAAATGACCTTCCATCAACTATCCAAAATAGTTGTCATAGGCCCCTGACTCACTCAAATGAGGTAAGGCAATGATAGCCATTCGGACAAAAAACACCTCGAATTTAATACCTCGCGAGACAAGAGAGTCCTTCATCCCAATTCAGCTTAGTAGTTGACTTAAAATAATAGAGCTCTCATGAGGCAGGAAAATACATTCTACTAGGTCCCTATTCTAACTTCTCTAACTCGAATCAATCAAATCTGCAACCTTATCATCGAACGGAAGAATTGAGGTTGGAGTTGTCATCATCCCATCCGCACTTAATGGGAGCCATGGGTCATCCTAGATTAGATTAGCTTATTCAAACAATCCCTAATACGCCAATAACATCCTTTCTAAGAACTGCCCTCCTTACCAGAACACTGCGCCAAATGAAGTTAGGCCTACCCCACAAGAAGCCCTAAGTACTTAGCGTGATGCTGCACCGATCTAACTCTCAACCTACTCGTGACGAGGGTCGTAACATTCGGGGATATATTATGGCTAAATGCGACCTCTAATTTTTCTAGATTTACCTTATGGCCGGAAGCTACCTCATAAGTACTTCAAATTTCCGAGATAGCCCCAACGTCATGCTCTAAGGCCTGAGAGAAAACTAGGCTATCATTAGTATAAAAGAGATGACTCACTACGGGACTCTGTCTACAAATCTTAAATCCATGTAAATTACTCTACCTCTCTAATAAAGGTAAAGAGACATTTGACACATACGATAAACAAATAAAGAAATATATGGTCCCCATTATCTAAGGCCCCTAGACTAAAGGTTTAACCTGAGACCTCATTTAAAAAATATAGTAAGAAACACACATGGGAAAATCCCATTTGACTGATCACCCTTTCCAAAAAGCTCCACTCCACTCTATCTTAAGCACCACGTGAGGTGTACTGAATATGCAAACAAAACGATTTGTACGTTAAATACACTATACAGTCAAACTTGCATTTTCTATCCATCACTAGGGGAGGAAAAAAAACAGGCGAGGACTCTAGGGATGATAATTGGGAGGGTATGGGCGGGTATGGATATGTTAAAGCGGGTATGGGTAAATATCCAACTCATACCCGCAACTAAATATCCATTATTATCCATACCCAATATGCCCAATACCCAATTGAGTATGTAATGGATATCCAATTACACTTACTTATTTATTATTTAACTTAATAAAATTATTTCACCAAATTTTTATTTTTTTATAATTAAGTAAAAATTTACTATAATTTATTTTATTTTATATTATTTTTTTATAGCATCATATTCCGTAAAACCCATTTATAAAAAATTTAAGAAAAATATGAAAAGTGGATGTCTAATTACTCATCTTGAGATAAAGATCATGTTTTTATAATTTTGAATTTATTTTGTTCAAAGTATTAAGGAAGAATATTGAGTTTTTATTACGAAAGAAAAATTAAAAAGATGAGAGAGAGGAAAAAGGAGAGAGACAAAACTAAGGAATTTTTTTTCAAGAAAGTTGAAAAAAATGTGGGTATTTTGCGGGTATCATACCCAATTATACCCGCAATTATAAATGCGGATATTATCCGTACCCAAACCATACCCGCAATTACCCACTGTTATGGGTGGGTATGCGGGTATGGGTACCCATTGCCATTTCTAGAGGACCCCGTCTGTTAAGGTCTAAGCCTTGGTGTGCAAGCTTAGCCTTAACATGGATCCTGAGATGCGCCGAAGACGCATGGATTGACGGATAGTCCCTTTATAGGGTCTGTGAAGGGAAAGTCTAATTGGGTGTGATAGCTCTCCACCAACCCCTGGGCAAGATATGAGAATATGCTTGCCTAAGTGAGCTTCTCCTATGCAGGTCCGGCATAGGTGTGCGAGTGAGCCTTCCGTGTTAAGGAATGAGCGCTGCCATCATGGCTGTGCTATGATGGCCACTTCTAGGTAAGTCTGTGTTAGAACTAGTAGTGCGCATATAACAAAGGGACGAGGTTTGAGAAGGATGGCGAGGGTTGCTACGGAAGAACTATCTAAGGGTTCGAGGATCGGATAAAGGCTTTGCCTTAGGCGTAGGGCAAGCATAGGCCGAGGTGAGAGAACTCAGCCTATGACATGGTCGTGCGTTGCGGAGAGGCGCGGGCGAACATGGGCTAGAGGCCCGAGAGGGCGTGGCCTCGAGAGATGGTCGAGGACGAGAGAAGCCTTCCTACGAGACGCCTACGAGCGACTCAGGCGATGGCCTTGAGTATCATGGACTCGCCTTAGTCGGACGTGTGCGCAAGAAGTAGAGAATGGCTTGGGCATTAGTCGTGGGTTAGACTAAGCCATAAGAGATCGGATGAGTCGGTGCTAAGTCTTGTCAATAGTTCTGCACGAGACGAAGCTATATGAGGGTTGTCAGAGACTACTGTCAAGGACAGGGGAAGGGCTGACCTAGATGTGGAATTTAGGCGCCGCACGGGCCGCAGAATAAGTAGGAGCGTGACACCGTCACTCCACAGGGCCCAACATTATATAGCCCAATCCAAACAAAACTACGGCTTTGCAAAGATCCCAATCCGAATCCGCCATTTCATTTGCAGTAGCTGAGCTTATAAGTCGATTCAGTGAGGACGAGGACTGAGTAGCCGAAGCGGAAAGAAGAGAGAATGGGGAGGAAGAAGGGAGTGGCGGAGTTCGAGGAGCTGCCGCCAGATGATTTCGATCCAGCTAATCCGTACAAGGACCCGGTTGCGATGTTGGAGATGAGGGAGCACTTGGTGAGGGAGAAGTGGATCAACATTGAGAAAGCCAAGATCCTGAGGGAACGCCTCAAGTGGTGCTACCGCGTCGAAGGCATCAACCATCTCCAAAAATGCCGAGACCTTGTCAGCCAGTACCTTGAGTCCACCCGCGGCATCGGATGGGGCAAGGACCATCGCCCTCCATCTCTCCACGGTACATTTAGGGAAATTGGGGGTTCTTATTTCATTCTACTTTTGTTAGTATTGATTGTTTTTTTCATTCTTTTTCCTCTTAATAAGGTCCAAAAGTGGAGGAAACTGAGTCTGAATGAATGCTTCACCTCTTCTCTGCTTGGATTGTACTAAGGTAATTTTAAATTGTTTGATTCTCTTTTTCCATATTTGAAATGCCAAAGTTAAACGAATTACTATTGCTTATGGTGGTTAAAAGAAGATATGATCATCTTTTTTATGGTCTTTGGGTCTGGTGTACTGTCTTGGCTTAGTCTACCGACCATAGTAGTATAGGATTGGTTGGGTGTTCCATCAAAATCTTTGATTGCAATTAGTTTAAGGATTCTAAATCCTGCAGAGGAATTTTTGTTGTTGGTAAGTAGACATAGGGAGAAGAGGATTTAGCTTGGTGATAGGAACCGCTACATGAAAGAAACCTGTGATTTATAATGCTTGAGATGAATTAAAATAATGATGTTGCTAGTTGGATATATTGATCTTTTGTTTTGAATTTCATTATGAGGTTATGTATTGTGTTTGGTGGATTATATTCAATGGTATTATCCACTTGGGTCGAATCCTTATGTTTCCTTTATAAAATCCTCCATTGGTGTTCGGAGTTTTGGTGGTAAACACTAGAAAGGTGTCTTGCTTAATCTGATACAAATGGATTTATGAAAGGTTCCATATAACATGTAGGTGGCATGATTGCAATGCAGTTTCTCAAGATTTTCGGGTGAGTAGGGTATGCATATGCTTGTCAGAAGAGTAGTCAAACTCATTAAGTGTTCATTGCATTGTCATACTGCATATTTTCTATTTAAAGTTTGCTAAAATACAAGCAAACCCTAAGTTGCTGTTATTGCTACGGATTGGATGGTAAATTGTGTGTTCTTTGAGAATCTGGAAATCAATCTCATGGGCTGAACAGAGAACTATCATGGGTCATGTCATCATTTAACATTATGTTTTCCCAGATCACAGTGTTTTCTACCTAGATTTGGTAGTGTTAATCAAAATGAGACTAGGAATAAACCATTCCATTTGGCATGCTTTAGTATCATGTCTTACGTAGTCATCATGTGGCAGGGTTCATTAGTCATTACTATGGGATCTTGTATTAGATGTTGGGAATTTTGTACAAATAAGATCTTGATTTTTGTAAGGTGTAAGAGGTGTGAGGTTTATTATGAGAGCTAGACTTCAGGAGATCCTTCACCTCCTTCAAAGCTGCCCCTGTGAAATTATCTTTTGTGCAATGTTCCCTTTTCCGCTGCAACTGCAAGTTCCTCAACTTTCTGAATTGTTAAGGGCTGGAGGATGGTTTGTGGAATGTTTGCTTAAGGGAAATGGTTATTTTGATGTGCTTTCCTTTGCAATGGCTATTATTGGGAGCTTGAGGCCTTTTCTGCAATTTTTAATTTGATGCTTAAGACGAGAGCAACAGATGCGTGTTTGAGCCACTTTGACATTGATTACTTACTATCATAAAATTGTTTAAATGGTACCAAAGGTTTCTGGTTCCTTCTTTCCTTCTTAATGACACACAGCAAGAGTGTGTTGTACTGGATCTTCTCAGTTTTTGGCAAGAATTATTTTACACTTCCTGGTAAGTGTTTGGCTAAATTGACGGAGGGGTGTTCTCCCTCTTGAGTGGCCAAGGTATCCATCAGTCCATCTCTACAACCACTCATAGTAGATCCTTCTTCCATGTCAAGTCTATGGCCGTACGCTTTGATTCAGCACCTGACACTGTTAAAGACAATCTAGAATAAAGACAAAATGTCCCAATGATACCTTCCCTACAAACACCCCCACTCTTGAATACTGCCACTGATTCTCTCCTTTAGGACTAGCATCTATAGTTGAATTAAGTACCCTAAAAAGGAGATTTTTGCAGAAACTAACATGTTTGTCTCTTTTGTAACTGTTAGTCCCTTTTAGTTAATAATCAGAGTTTGCTTTTCATAGGGTTAATAATATTATAGTTAATGCAGAGGAAAGTCATAGAGCAATGAAAGAGTGATAAAGTTTGATATCTGGAATTAAATTAATGGGAAAGGTCTAGAAAGGTACCTTGGTCCCTTTTTTTTACTCTAATGATGCTATCTTTCATTTGCAACTATCTTAAGACTGGTTTATTATGTATTTAATTTTGTTGACATGGAATTAGTATGGTATATAATAACAGTGCATGGTCACTTTTTTGGTCGCAACTTATGCATCAAACAATTGATTCAGCTATTGCGTCATGCCAGCCAAAAAATAAATCTTTGTAGGCCAAGTTCTATTGGAGAAACCACAGCTTTAAAGTTTAAGAAAGAGAAAGTTCGATCACTGAAATGCGAATGAGCCTAATTCCTGTGTTTGTAACCATATGCTATGAGGCCAATTGAAGACTATGATTGCTTTCACATGTCCTTTTTTCCTTTTTCTTGTGGGGGTTGGCGTGAAATGAAATTTATAATTGATATCCTACCTAAGAGGCTGAGTTGCAGGTCTAATCATGCTGGTGTAAATTAACAGCTCAACTAATAACAACTTGTAATTTCACTTTTTTATGTTCTAGAGATTTAAGTAGGAAGTGGCTATTTGAGAAATTGGTTGAATCATAATCAGGCTGGTGGAGTTGGAGTTGGAGGGGAGGTCTTCGTGCCCTATGTTTATATGGTGTTTTCATCCCTGTTGTGATTCATGTCTGATGTTCACTATGTAATGGTTGATATATAACTGCCACATATTTCTTTCATATCTGGGAAAAAAGGGAGGAGACTGTGTTTTAGAAAGAGGTGGCAGTTTGGGGTGGTAGAGACGTTAAAATGAATAGCAGTTGGTAACTTGATAAGGCATATGGTATAGATAGTTGCTGGGGCAACATGTTGAAGACATTAGTCGGTGTGAAAATTACTGATAGATTGAATTTGATTCTATGTCTGTGACTTTAGTCACTGTTCGTAGTTCTAACTATTTTTGAGTTGAATGAATATGTGACGAAGAACCAATACTCGTGTGGCTCTGGCATTTAGATAGGTGAAGAGAGTTGACATTAGGGCTTTGCTTTACTTTGCAGATGAAATGGGTTCCACTGGATGTTTTCTTCATTTTGATAAATCATTGCTTATTTTATGTATGCATTTTTTTCTCACTTATTTATTCTTTTAGGTCATTATATGTTTGATTATTGACACTTGGGATGTTTAACTGGTTAGTAAGGCGCTGAATCTTAGTCATAGCAAGGCTTTAGATAAATATTGTTCATACAGTTGTTTTGGACTTCTGAACCTTGTGACAGTCTCATGAATATTGTATAGCTACCTGTATCAGAATATGAATATTTTGTTGAGAAATCATGCAACTGAAAATAAAATTAGTTCTTTCTTCTTGTAGGTGGCATTTGTTTAAGAATCCAACGGATGCTGGAATGTGGGGAAGTGTACGGCCTTACCGTTATGTTAGTTAACGCATTGTTTTTAATGTATTTGCTTTGCTTGGATTTTGTGAAGCCACAATTCCTGTTACGTGTGTGGCGAAGAAGTCACTGTCCTTTGCTCTTACATTTACATCCTTTATGGTTAGGATCCTAATAGATTCAGTGATTTGAACAGGGACTTGTGAACGAAAGTGACCCAGATAATGAAATAAGTTTCCCGTCATTGCTTGCTTCTGATTAATTCAAATTCTATGATGGGACTGGGCTATAAAATTTTATGGCTTGATAAGTTGTTGATTTGATGGATGAGAAAGACATGTTGGAGTTTTTCCATGATTATGCCTTTCACATCATATCCTCTTCATCAGCAATTGGATTGAATGTTAGTTTATTCAGTTGTATAATGTTACTGGATATGATCCCGTGGGCGGCGGCGGGGGCGGCGGAACGGTGTGCATGGATTATGAATCATGACGCATGATTTTACTCTGTTGCTCAAATTCTTTAACCTTAATTTTACTCTGTTGCCGATGGCAGTTTTGATTAAGTATTTGGTTGTTAGAGCTGAACTGAATCAATATGACTTCCTTAGCCTAACTAAAATTATTTCCTTATGAAAAAATTAGGTTAGAAAAAGAAAAAAAAAGAAAAAATAAGTTACTTAATTAAATGTCTTTTAATATATGATGTTTGGCTTATTCTCCTTGGATCAAAATCAATGTTGTTCCCATTTCCAAGGCATAATATGTTGTGAGATTACCATTCTATCTAGCAAAACTGTCGACGAGCTTAGTTGTTGTTTGACTCAAACATCGCTCCTTTCAACAGAGAAACGAAGGTAATTTTAAAGCTAATGAATGGAGTGTGTTTGAAAATTAATTTGGGAGAAAATGAATTTTTTTGCCGATTAAATCCAACACAAATCCTTCTTTCAATTATGCCATTCCTATTTTCCTCACCTTACTCCTCCGGACTCTCCAAAATTAGGATTTTTTTTCTTCAATTTCTATCAATGAAGAGCGTCGATTATTGGGAAGATTCACAGTATGATAAATTGGTAAAATTTAATAATTTCATGAACATGCTCGTCAAGGATTCGATTGGAGTTGCGAAGATGGTAGAGGATGTGTGTGTGGTGGCTTCTACGGTAGAGCAATGATGTGATATGGATTTGATTGTAGAATATACGTACGACAAGGAAGATGACGTTGTTTCGATTGGTGTTTTTGAAGAAAACCTAGCTGCGTCCAAGGGTGAGGATGTGTTGGGTTTGATTGTGGTTGAAGAAGATTTTTTTATTTTATTGTGCGGGCAATGAAAAAGATGAGTTTATTTTTCTAGATAAGGATGAAGCGGTAAAAGAGAAGGTAGGGATTCTGGATTTGCAAATTGGGCTAAAGGAATCAAGAGAAGAAGGTGGTTCGCTCCAAAGCTTCCTCTTCTTTTTTATTTAAATCAACCTTAATTGATAAAATCTTACAACAACATTCAAAAGGGAAAGAGATTTTGATCTCAATAAATTATCAGTTGCAGGTATGTATTGCTTGGGTGATCCATCCAGGGAAAATAGTTCCATTGAGATGTTGTGTCTCCTTCTCCCTGAATTCCACCGATGAACATAGATTTGGTTTAGTTGTTGTTCACTCCTGACGCTAGATACTAGGTGTGTCGGGGCGTGCCCTCACTTAGTGAGCCGTCGGATCAGGACAAGTTATCATAAGGATAGGACTTTTCACTCCTGGCAACCTTTTTTCCTTTTTTCTTATCGCCTGCACATATACACACAGCCATGAAACACAAGAAAGCTCATTACTCGAGCGTTAGCATAGGTTAGGGCTGGCGTTAGTAAAAGTGCAGAGATAAATCAAAATCTAGCATGATATAATTTCAAGCGAGCGATATTCCAGGAGTTAGGTAAGGGGGTACCGTCGAGTGTCTCTAGATGGTACGCTCCTCTCCCGACAATACGGGTAACGCGGTATGGCCCTTCCCAGTTTGGACTGAGCTTTCCCCGGCGTTGACCTGTCACTCGTTGATCCCTAAGTACCAGGTCACCTTCTTTTAGAAGTCGTTCTTTGACACGCCTATTATGATAACGCGTCATCTTTTGCTTATAGTGCATCATTTTCAGAAGAGCTTCCTCTTGCAATTCAGGTAGCGCGTGATTCGCATGCAGCCTTTCCTCATTTAGCTCTTCTCTGAAGTAAGCCACTCGTAGGCTCATGGTACCAATTTCCACGGGCGTGACGGCCTCAGTGCCGAAAGCCAATGCGAATGGTGTTTCTCCTGTGCTAGTTTTCGTGGTCATGCGATATGCCCACATCACATACGACAGTTCATCTGCCCACTTCTTTTTAGATCCCTCTAGGTTCTTCTTAACACCGTTAAGGATGGCTCGGTTTGTCATTTCAGCCTGACCATTGGTCTGCGGATGAGCCACAGAAGAGAATCTTTGCTTGATTCCAAACTCCTTGCATTGGTCTCTAAAGAATTGGCTGGTGAATTGTGTTCCATTATCGCTAACTAGCACGCAGGGAACTCCGAAACGCATGATAACTTGGTGTTTGAAGAAACGCCAGATTTTCTTTGTCGTGATGTTGGCTACCGCCTCAGCTTCCGCCCATTTGGTAAAGTAATCTATCGCCACGACCACAAACTTTAACTGAGACCTTGCCTTTGGAAATGGTCCAAGGATGTCAATTCCCCCTTTCGCGAAAGGGCAAGGAGCGATAATGTCATAAATCTGTGTGGCGGGCTGGCGAGGAATCTTGGAGAATTCCGGACACTTCTGGCAGGTTCGCACGTAATCATGGCAGTCTTTCCGGATAGTGGGTCAGTAGAACCCCGATCTAAAGACTTGCGCAGCCAGGGTTCCGCCGGATGCATGCATGCCATAAATTCCTTCGTGGATTTCGCGGAGGGTATGAAGGCCCTCTTGTTCTGTTATGCATCTAGCAGCCGGATGAGAGAAACATCTCCGCATCAGTTCCCCGTTAAAGTATGTACACCGTGCCGCTTGCTTTAGTACTTTCTTCTTTTCAGCGTTATCTGCTGGCAGCTCATCGTGTTTCAAGTATTTTATGACGGGAATTCTCCAGTCATTATCACCTTCTTCCACGCAGAGCGTCGCCTGTTCTTTCATAAAGGAATGTACGGGTAGCTCTCGGTAGTACACTTCTTTTGGTATGGACGCTTCCAGGTTTGCTGCGAGTTTGGTGAGGTTGTCGGCCTCGGCGTTATCCTCTCGAGGAATGTGCTCGAAGCTAACCTGTATGCCACATTTCTTTATTTCTATCAACTCGCGTTTCACTTTGGCGAGGTATTGCACCATGATGGGCTCTCTAGCTTGAGAGTGTCCCAGCACTTGGTCTATTATTAACTTGGAGTCTCCCCAGACTTTCAGCCGCAAATCTCCAAACCTCCCAGAGTCATGTATTCCTTTGATGGAAATGCTCTTCCCTATCCTGAGCCCGGCTAATAGCGCTTCGTACTCTGCGGCATTGTTGGACAACGGCTGCAGGATTCAGATGGCATATCGCACATGGATGCCATGAGGCCTACTCATGAAGATTCCAGCCCCGGTAAGCTCTTGGTTTTTGGCACCATCCACGTGTATGACCCACAGGTCGGTATAAGTTTCAGGGAAAGGGAGATCCAGCTCTTCTTTTTCTTTTTCTGTCAGCTCTGTCAGTGGATCCAGCGTGAAGGTGTATTCCGCAATAAAGTCTGCTAGAATTTGAGCCTTCACAGACGGTCGGGATCGATAGTGCAAGCCATATTGCTCAAGCTCGATAGCCCAAATCAGCATTCTCTCCGAGGATTCGGGCTTCCGGAATATCCTTTTTAAAGGTTGATCCGTAAGCCCAATGATAGTGTGAGCTTGAAAATACCGATCCATTTTCCGCGTGGCTTACACCAAGGCGAACGCTATTTTCTCAATTCGGACGTATCTCAGCTCGGCATCTTTCAGAATGTGGCTTACAAAGTATACCGGGCGGTGCGTGTGATTGTCATCCCGCACAAAGACCGCACTAACCACTTCGTCAGCAACCCCAAGGTATAAGTACAGGATATCACTAGGCTCTGGTCTCGTCAATACCAAGTCAGACGATAAGTAGGCCTTTAAGCTTGCGAAAGCTTCTTCGCATTCTACCATCCACCCGAAGACGGCTTTCTTGCGTATAACCTTGAAGAAAGGGAGGCACGTCTCGCCTTGCTTTGAGATAAACCGCCCCAGAGTGATAATACCCCCGGTTAGCTTTTGTATCTCCTTTACAGTTTGAGGGGATATCATGTCTTGAATGGCTTTGATTTTTGACGGGTTAGGCTGAATGCCCTTTTGACTGACCACGTAACCCAAAAATTTGCCCGTTTGAAAGGCAAACATGCATTTTCGAGGGTTCAGCTTCATCTGATATCGCTTCATCACTTCAAAGACTTCCGTTAGGTCAGACAAGTGATCTTTGAAGCTTCGTCTTTTGATCAGTATGTCGTCGACATATGCCTCTACGTTTCGCCCAATCTGCTTCTCAAAGACTTGATTCGCCATTCGCTGGAAGGTGGATCCAGCATTCTTCAATCCAAATGGCATCGCCGTGTAGCAATAAGTGGCCTTGGGAGTGATGAAAGCAGTTTTCTCTTCATCCTCCTTAGCCATGGGGATTTAATGGTACCCCGAGTTGGCATCTAACGATCAAGTAGGCGTACCCGGCAACCTGATCAACCAACTGATCAATTCGGGGAAGTGGGTAACAATCTTTAGGGCAAGCCTCATTCAAATCTGTGAAGTCAATGCATTTGCGCCATTCCCCGTTCGGCTTAGGGACCAGAATAGGGTTAGCCAACCAGGTGGGATATTGCACTTCTCGAATAAAGCCGGCGTCAAGAAGTTTTGCGACTTCCTTTTCGACAGCCATTGCTTTTTCGGTCGAGAAAACACGTCGTTTCTGCTGGACCGGTTTTGCATCAGGGTTGACGTTGAGTCGATGTTCTGCCACCTCCCGCGAGATACCAGGCATATCGGAGGGTTTCCATGCAAACTCTCCTTTGCATCTGTTCAACAGCTGAGCTAACTGAAAGTTTTCCTCGGGGCTGAGGTTATCGCTGACCAGAAATATGGCCCCGTTTACCTCGCTAACTGGGACGTGAGTCATTTTCTCTACGGGTTGAGTGTGTTTTTCATCATTTTGTTCGTATGGGTCCACCGTCACGCACACGTACCTATCGCAACTCCTCTGAGTCATGAGCAAGTAGCATTCAGCCGCTAACTTCTGATTTCCTCGGATCGAGACTACACCATCCCAGGATGGATATTTCAGCTTCAGGTGCTTTTACGATATTGCTGCTCCGAAACGGTTGAGGAATGGCCGCTCTAATATGGCGTTATAAGGCAGATTTAAATCCACCACCAAGAATAAAAGCTCCTCTGACCGTTTGGAGGTATCTTCCTTGAAATATATCGGCAAGGTAGTTACTCCAATCACCGGGATAGGGACTCCGTCTACCCCAATAATGGGTTTTTTACAGGGCGTAAGCTCGTTATCTAGACGCTTTAGGAGATTGTAAGCTTCCAGTGAGAACAAATTTATGGCGCTTTCGTTGTCAACCAGAGTTCTTCTAACTCCATGGCTAGCGATAATGGGTGTAACGACTAACGCATCATTGTGTGGATATACCACGCCCTTCTCGGCTTCTTCAGAAAAGGATAAAATCATACGATCTAGGGCGCTTATTGCTTCACTCTTGATTGACACGCCCGTTCACTTCCGCTTATCCCCTGGCGCGGGTGTCAGCTGTGCGGACTCATGCAGATAAGGTGTGCCCCCAGCGATGATGTTAATGATGGGGACATCCTCATCATCAATCGTGAGCATTTCCCGGCCTCCTCCCATAGGACCAGTGTCATGGCCTAGGGGGTGGGAAGGTGTCGCTCTGCCATCGGCTACTCTGCTTGTTGGGTTATTCTTGGCTTCTTTTCGTGTTTTCACGGCAAATTATCCCAGATAGCCTTCCTCCACCAGACGCTCTATTGCCGTTTTGAGTTCTCGACACGCCTCGGTTGAGTGTCCTTTAGCTTTGTGAAATTTGCAATAGGCGTTTTCTCTTCTTCCCAGGGTTACCCCCGATCTTACAGGGGCAGGGTAACGGATGGGCAGGTTTCGCTGCTCCACTATCGCCAATATTTCTGCTCGGGGTAGGGCGAAGGAAGGAAGGTCTGAGTCATAAATTCGTCCCTTAGGAGGATCACCCTGTCGCTGGGTTGAGGAGTCACCAGACTTTCCCTTTGAGGAGTTGCCTCTTCTCCGATTAGATGTCTTGGGAATGTGATCCTTTCGCTGAGCATAATCGTCAATGAACCTATCTTCAGAAGTAGCTGGAATAGGAGAGTTATGGGCTGGAGGCATGACTGGCTGCATGTTTCGAATCATGTCCCTATTCTCTTCCTCCTCCATCCTCGCATAGTTGTGGGCTTTCAGCCTTAACGCATCTAAAGTCGCTGGAGGGTCAACCATTAAAGCATCTCTGAGCTTTCCATAACAACAGTTTTGCTTTAAGGCTTCAATGGCGAAATCAACAGTTACTCCTGGCGTTAACGACATCTCGGTGTCAAAATAATGGAGGAAGCTCCTCAAGGATTCCTGAGGTTTTCTGTGTAGGTCAAACAAGGCAGCAACTGACTTCCTAATAGGGACTGCAGTACTAAATCGGCTCCTGAATTTAGATTCCAGCTGCGAAAAGTTATCGATAGACCCACCCGGAAGACCTTCAAACCACAAACGCGCGACCCCTGACAGGGTCATTACAAATATCTGACACAAAGCAGCATCATTGTGGGTCTGGAATTGCACAAAGTCCTTCACCTTGTTAAGATGAGAAATGGGATCTCTGGTGCCATCATAGGATTCTGAGGGGAGCTTCACATGTCTACTAACTTGGTGACGCCTTATGCGCAGGCTGAAGGGGTGGCCAGAAGTATCATCAAGGATTTCCCGCGCCTGCCGAGGCGGGAATACCTCCAAATGACGCCTACGATCTCGCGGATCTCTAATATGATGTCGCCTGGGAGTCGGACTACGGCTCCTTGGTGAGCGAGTCCGATGCCTCCTACTGCTGGATCTTTCACTCCCTCCAAGAGACATATCTCTATCATTTTCGCCCCTTCTACCATCCCAACGACCTCTATCCTCCTCGCGCCATTGACGCTCCTCTTGGGGAATAGGAAGTAAGGGCACTTGTGGTACATAAGACTCCACCGTCCTATGAGCAAACTGTACCAGACTGACTGGTGCACTCAACGTAGGCAGCTTCAAAGGGACGTTCACATGCGATGGAGATGACAGTGGTCATTCTGTAATAATGGGTGGAGTGAAAATGAACTGAGATGGGACGCCTGATCCGGAAGTGCTTGGTGTGAATCTAGCAGCCAGTTCCGTTAAATGGTCCAACTGGGCACGGAGGGCTGAAATCGAGCTCGCGAAAGGATTATTCACACCGTCTATCACGGATCCCCTTGACTGGGGAGTAAAATGACTGGATCCTGCTATTTGAGACAAAGTAGTATATGGCTGGGACACAAAGGTTCCCACTGCTTGTTCAAGGGACAGATCTGACGTTCCTGGGGAACTTCTTGCACCGAGATGGAAGCATCAGAAGTAGCGAAAGCAAAAAGTCACCTGCGGGTATCAAATGGAAGGCTAGAGGACTGAGTCAACGGCGGATCTGAATCAGAAGCCATAATCTTCCAATTCCCAAAAGAATAGAGCTTGGCTATTAAGGATGCTCACTTAATTAAAATCAAGACTCTCAATGAGAGCACAAATTTGATAAGATTCAGACTGTTGGGAAAGTGTGGTCGAGATTATGGTTGTCTGGAATCACTATTGTGGCAGTCCGTCGTACCTGCAAAGTGCCTGAGGGGGGACTCCGGCGTAGACACTCCGATGCTTAAGTTAGTATGGCTGTAAAATTTTGCAGAGATTTGGGTAAAGAATCTGCTCTTACCCTCTATCTAGAAATGAGTAGTATTTATAGCCGAAAAAAGAAAGGTCGTTACCCCCAGGGGTGGGCATTATCAAGGGGAGATATCGCCCAAGATGACGTCAGCATGTGTCAGCTGGGCCGTCCAGGATGACGTCAGCATGCGGATATCGCCATGGGTGCTGTCGGGGTATCCTGGGATGGGATGACGCCGTGCCCCCCCACCCCACCCCCCTCCCCCACCCCCCCCCCCCCCCCCCCCCCGCTGATGTCGATCATCCCAGGATCCTTGGCCTAACGGGGGCGGCAGCCGGGTGCCGTTTGCCACTTAAGGTCTATAGGGATCCGGCTTTGACTGGAGGTGAGAGGACGAATATACCTTTGGTGTTTCATTAATTGTTATCACTCCCCATCGATCTGTACGCATAAGATTCATGTAGAAGAGGATTGCAAGACTGTGAAGCAGCCGCAAAGGAGACTTAACCCTCCTATGATGGATGTCGTCAAAAAGGAAGTATTAAAACTCTTGGATGCAGGTGTTATATACCTTATTTCTGACAGTTCTTGGGTAAGTCCAGTGCAGGTAGTTCCCAAGAAGACAGGGATCATAGTGGTGGAGAATAATAAAGGACAACTAGTCCCCACGAGAGTGCAAAATGGTTGGTGGGTGTGCATCGATTACCGAAGACTCAATTCGGCAACTTGTAAGGATCATTTCCCTCTTCCTTTTATTGAACATATGCTTGAGAGACTATCAGGTAAGTCTCATTATTGCTGCCTTGATGGGTATTCTGGTTTTCACCAAATACCCGTCGCAATTGAGGATCAAGATAAAACCACATTCACATGCCCTTTTGGGACTTTTACGTACAAATGCATGCCTTTTGGATTATGTAATGCACCTGCTACTTTTCAAAGATGCATGATGAGTATATTTTCTGATTTTATTGAAAAAGAAATTGAAGTATTCATGGATGATTTTACTGTATACGGTGGTTCCTTTGATGAATGTTTAGAAAACTTAGAGAAAATACTCAAGCGTTGCTTAGAAACAAATGTGGTTTTGAATTATGAAAAGTGTCACTTTATGGTTAACCAAGGGTTGATTTTAGGGCATGTGGTGTCATAGAAAGGTATTGAAGTTGATCAAGCGAAGATAGATGTAATTGACTCTTTGCCATATCCAACTAACGTGCGTGAAGTGCGCTCTTTCTTAGGTCATGTAGGTTTCTATAGGAGATTCATAAAAGACTTTTCGAAGGTTGTTGCGCCCCTTTGTAGATTGCTACAAAAGGATACAAAATTTCAGTTTGGAGCTGATTGAGAAAAGACATTTAACACACTTAAGAAAAAATTGACCACGACTCCTATGATCAAAGCACCAAATTGGAATATCCCTTTTGAGATTATGTATGACACTTCTAACAACTCTGTAGGTGCTATCCTTGGACAGAAAGAAGGGCGAGACTCACATGTGATTAACTATGCATCCCGAATGTTGGATGACGCATAGAAAAATTACACCACAACGGAAAAGGAGCTATTTGCTATTGTTTTTGCTTTAGATAAATTCCGAGCATATCTCCTTTGCACTAAAGTGATTGTGTATTCTGATCATGCAGCTTTGCGATACGTTGGTGAAGAAGGAAGCTAAGCCGAGACTAATTCGGTGGATTCTCCTCTTGCAGGAGTTTAACCTTGAAATCAAAGACAAGAGGGGTAAAGAAAACTTAGTTGCTGACCAATTGAGTAGAATCCTCCTAGATCCAAACTCACATACTGTCAATGAAGAATTTCCAGATGAGGGACTCTTCCAAGTTCAAGAGAAGACACCATGGTACGCTGATATCGCTAACTTCTTAGCGTCAGGTGAGTTTCAAGGTAAGTTGTCTTCTCGAGAAAAGGAAAAAATAAAACGAGATTCTAAACATTACGTATGGGATGATCCTTATATGTGGAATATTGGTAAGGATCAAATGATCAAACGCTGTGTGCTTGAGCATGAGGTAGGAAAAATCTTAGAATTTTGTCATTCGCATGCTTATGGAGGTCACTTTGGACCTAAGAGGACAACCCTCAAGGTATTGGAATCCGGTTTTTATTGGCCTACCTTATTCAAGGATTGCCACATGTTTTGCAGGAATTGTTCTAATTGCCAACAAACCGGTAATATCTCCTCTAAAAATCAGATGCCACTTAATCCTATTTTAGCTTATGAGGTTTTTGAAATTTAGGGAATAGACTTTATGGGTCCTTTCCCCAAGTCTAGTGGTAACCAATACATTCTTCTTGCAGTGGATTACCTTTCTAAGTGGGTCGAAGCTAAAGCCACTATGGCTGATGATGCTAAGACAGTGGTCTCATTTTTGAAATCTCATGTGTTGAATAGGTTTGGAGTGCCGAAGGTGATCATTATCGACAGAGGTACTCATTTTTGTAATAGAGTAGTGACATCTCTATTTACAAAATATGGTATTCACCACAGGACGTTAACTGCTTATCGCCCTCAAACCAATGGACAAGCAGAGGTTTCAAACAGAGAAATCAAGTCAATCCTCACAAAGACGGTGAATCCCAAGAGGAAAGACTGGAGTCAGAGGCTTGACGATGCCTTATGGGCTTACCGAACAGCCTACAAGACTCCAATTGGGACCACTCCTTACAAGCTCATTTATGGGAAATCATGTCACCTCCCTATGGAGATTGAGTATAGATCATATTGGGCCATAAAGCAGTGCAACCTCAACATGAAGACAACGGGTCTTGAGAGGAAACTTTAGATACAAGAGTTGGAGGAATTGAGGCATGATGCCTATGAAAATTCTGAGATCATCAAGGATAAAACCAAGAAATACCATGACCGTTTGATTACACATAAACAATTTTTTGTTGGACAGAAGGTCCTTTAGTTTAATTCTAGACTTAGGATTTTTTCGGGAAAACTAAAGTCTAGGTGGACTGGACCTTATATTATTTCTAACGTTTTTTCTCATGGTGCAGTAGATATTCGAGACCAGCATACAGGGGTGATCTTCAAAGTTAATGGACAGAGGTTGAAACCTTTTTATGAAGGATTTCAACCGTACACAGTGGACAAATTTCAATTCCACCCACCACCAGAGATTTGATCAAGAACAATGTCCAGTCCGAGACTATAAATCGAGACGCTTCATGGGAGGCAACCCATGTGTTTTTCAGAGTTTCACATTTTGTTTTATTTTTATTTTTATTTTATTTTTTTATTATTATTTTTATTATTTATTTTTTTAGCTTCCCTGTCAAGGAAGCTTTCTGGAAATCTAATGGTGTTTTGATTGTGTTTCTTAGCAGGAGAATGAGTGCAGAGGGGAACAATGGAGTAAAGGTGCATATTTGAAGAGTTAATTTTGACTTAAGTGTAGTTCTAAGCCCAAGGAGCCTTAGCGGGCTTGAAAACAACACTTAAGCCCATTTACCAAGCCAATTCACTTAAACATTCCTTCTCTTCACTTACCTTACCCGACCAAATCAAAATACCAATTCTTTCATCTTCTTCCCTTCTTCAAAACCCTAGCAGCTCCCTAAATATCCAACCCACCGTCACAACCATGGTGCTCACCAGAACAGGAGCAAGCACCGGCTCTAAACCCAAACCCTCCAGGCCAAAACAAAAACCCAACCAAAAGAAAGCTGTAGCGGCGTCGTCCTCATCGCCGATTCAAGTGACGGACGAGGAGGAGGAGTTCTATTCGGACCATCCGTCACGCCCAACACCACCGTCTTCTCCTCCGCGTGTCACGGGGAGAAACCCTAGGGTTTCGTGTCCACTAGCACAGTCCGCCATCAACACAGCCGCGACAACCCCTGTAGCCGAGACTTCTCCAACAACCGGCCAACTGCTCAAAATGCTAGCAGAGGAGGCAGCCCAAGCGCAGGTCACGCACAACACCGCCGAACCTCCACCATCCGAGAATGATTCCACCAGCTCCAGCGATGAAACCACATCAGATCCGACCTTCCAAGTTGCTCCCTATGGCACAGTACTCGAATCAGATGAAGAATCTGATGAAATGTCGTTGTCTAGGAGAAACAAAGGAAATGGTCCCATGGTTGCAGAGAAAGAGATTAGTGTGGGGGAAAAGAGAAAAATTCATTCCTCCAAGTCAGATTCAGATGCTGAGGGAGAAATGGCCAATACTCCCAAGAGTACACGGGTGAAATCAAAGGTGAGTGAGGGTAGAAAGAAGGGCGTACACGTGCCTACCAGTAAGGTTCAAATGCCTGGATTATCCTCTAAGCAGCCGGCAGCCCCGTTAGAACAACAAGGGCACGTGCGAGTCCAGGACAGAGTTAAGGGAGGTCGAGCCCTGCAAAAGGTAAAACCAGCACTTGATAATCTCAAAGGCTGGTTACATTTTGATGAATTTGACTCTCTTGAATGCTTAAATGTGAAATATAATTGGGATGTGATTGCATGCACTAAATTTGATTATCAATTGCTTGTTGATTTGGATATTCTTGATCCCCTTACTGAGTACATCCAAAACATAGGATGGGAACCATTTTTCTTTCCTAAGCATGATGTTTATCTTGAATTGGTCCTTGAATTTTATGCATCTTTTTGGTCAGCTCCTAAAAAGAAGAAGTCTGTGAATGCTAAAGAAGTCAATTTTAGATTAATGAACCAATATTCCCACTTGACTATGGATGAATTTAATGTTATGATTGGCTTTGTTAAAGTAGATGAACTACAATATGATTGGTATGTTAATTGCCTAAGTGAATACCCAGATTCTTCTGTTTTTGATAAGCATGATGCATGGAAACAATTGACTAAGAACCCTGCTGCCATTTTTGATGACAGTCATGCGAAGGCTCACGCCATCGCAGACTTGTCCCTTATGATCATTCATAGGTTCTTAGCAATCACTTTTTCAGGAAAAAATAGTATGATTGGACTGATCTCGAAACAAGAGTTGTTCATTTTGTGGTGCATGGTGAACAAACACAAATTAAACTTAGGCTACTGGTTTTGCAACCAAGTTCGACTTGTAAAGAATAGAATGCCAATGGGATCATTCATCACTGAACTTGCTGTGTAGCATAGGGGTTTAGACCTTTTTTCTTGTGACTTGCTTAAATCTTCTGATTTACGAGTTTTGGATTTAAAAGCTTTAGACACTATAGGTTACTTTCACTTGGACGAAAATCTTGTAGTGCGCAGCAATACAGGTTTTACACCAGCAGCAGAGCACATTTTAGGGATAAAGCACGGAGGAAACTACAAATTTGCAAAGGATTTGGATGATGCAGACAACCTGTCAGATGAACCAGTACAGCAAGAGGATGCTGCACCAGACTAGTGAGAACAACCATAGAATGACCAGGCTGTCAGGTCTGGGAATGAGCTGCAAGTCATGGCTGCTATGATAAAAGAATTGATGGCTAATCAAGCACTTTTACAACAAACTGTTGAAAAGCAAGGTGCTCAGCTTAACGACTTAATCAAAGAGCAGAAGCATACTAATGCTTTGCAAAAGCAACTTCTGAGCAAGTTCAAGCAGTCCACATCCCCACCCAACCCGTAACTGTCCCCGGGTACTTTCTTTCCCTTTTAACTCTTTATTTCATTTTCGTTGTGTCTTTTCCCTTTCTCACACTTTGAGGACAAAGTGTCATCTAGTCTGGGGTGATACGATCCTAGCTAGGCCAAGACGTGCATAAGTGAATGATATTGTTCTCTTGTAGGTTTGGTGCGCGGAATTAGACAAAAATCCCTTTGATACGCCTTCTTGAATCAATTAGCATCCCATACTACTAATTGAGTTTAGTGACTCACAAATCCCTGTTTGAGCAAGTCGAGGTCGTCGCGAACGCCTAACCCTGTAGTACGCCCACCGATGTACGTCTAGCCCTGTAGTACGCACACACGCTAACGTTCAGCCCTGTGAATGAGAGCAACACCAACAATCAGCCCTGTGACTGCTAGCAACCAATATTCAGCCCTATGAATATTAGCAACGACGATCAGCCCTGTGAACGCCAAACAAATCCTCACGCTCCTATCACACTTATCCCTGTAAGTGCCACCCTTTGGCTCGTCACGAATCCTCACGCTCCTATCACACTTATCCCTGTAAGTGCCACGCTTTGGTTCGCCACACTAGCTCACGCACCTATCACGTTATCCCTGTAACGCTACGACTAAGTTAAACACAAGAACGGCTTGCACCGGAGATCAAGAAAGTAAGAAGGTAGAATAATGTAAACGGGGATTTGGTAAGGTGTTTGATGGAAATTCTGATCTAATTTTATTAATAATAAGCAAGCCTTTAAATAGGCGTTTTACAATACAAGTCTTCCTAGAAATAGAACTACTAATAATAGATAGTTACCTAAATAATTAATTCCTATACTAAATAAACTCCTAATTAAGCTGAAGCTCTACATAGTAATTAAAGCACATAAAAATAGGAAATATTAATTCGTGCTCTCTTTTGCCAAACCCTAGCCGACTTGGGCTTCTTGGTGCGATCCTTGAACCGTATCATTCCCTTCCCCTTGAAAGCGATTCCTCCTCGAATCATGATCCATAAAATTCTCCAAGGACAGATTGTATCTCCATAGAATTTTTTCCTCATTCAATCCATAGGTTGCACAAATTGGTGTTATCATGACCTCATAATCTTTCCTCAATGCAACGCTATGATCAAAATTCCCAATCGCTCGTCCTTCAAGTTTATTCAAATAACTCCAAAACGACGGCGATCCTTCCTTGATTCCTTGAGTATTAATTGAGTAATCAACTAAGGGATCATACTCTCCAAATGTTTCCACATACTCAAGCAAATCTGATTTTATCAAGAGAAGACGCATCCATCCTTTGTATTCCATACAAGCCATAGTTCTCGAGTAGTCTTCTCTTTTGCGCTTCCCTTCAAGATTATCAAACCTCTGCATCAGCTTCTTAATAAGCTCAATCACTTCTCCTCTCTCAGCTTCAAGCCTTGCTTCCGCCATCTTATTCACTTCAAGCAAATTTTAACACAAGAAAGTGCAAATCAGTTTTCGGTGAACACAGTTTAGTATTTCGGGTACAGCTTTTTATTCCGATGTCCGAATCACCTGATTCTTCTTGATTCAGACTCCTGAAAGACAGACCTTTCCAACGAACTAAGACTCACTAAAATTGGATTCCAATAGGTATATATTGAAATACAATTTCGACACTGACACTTTGGTGGACTATTTTTGGTCACTCTTTTGTATGACTCTTTTTTATGGACTATTTTTGTGACTTATATAAATAAATAAGAAAGACAAACAGACTCAACACAAACTGACTTGGTTTAGAACTAATAAACTGACTAAAAAAAAAAAAAGACTCGACTTTGATTTAGAACTTCTAAATCGACAAAGACTCAAAACAGAAAATTTTGATGACACTTTTCATTTTGTGACTCTTTTTGACTCAACAAAAAAAAACTAAAAGATAAATGGGATTTTCTTACCAAACCTAGAACTCCCTTGAGCTCCGCTACCAACTGATACGATCCTAGCTAGGCCAAGACGTGCATAAGTGAAAGATCTTGTTCTCTTGTAGGTTTGGTGCGCGGAATTAGACAAAAATCCCTTTGATACGCCTTCTTGAATCAATTAGCATCCCATACTACTAATTGAGTTTAGTGACTCGCAAATCCCTGTTTGAGCAAGTCGAGGTTGTCGTGAACGCCTAACCCTGTAGTACGCTCGCCGATATACGCCTAGCCCTATAGTACGCACACACGCTAACGCTCAGCCCTGTGAATGAAAGCAACACCAACAATCAGCCCTGTGACTGCTAGCAATCAATATTCAGCCCTGTGAATATTAGTAATGACGATCTGCCCTGTGAACGCCAAACAAACCCTCACGCTCCTATCACACTTATCCCTGTAAGTGCCACGCTTTGGTCTGCACACACTAGCTCACGCACCTATCACGCTTATCCCTGTAAACACCACGCTTTGCTAGCCCTAGCCGCACCTATCACGTTATGCCTGTAACGCCACGACTAAGTTAGAACACAAGTACAGCTTGCTCTGGAGATCGAGAAAGTAAGAAGGTAGAATAATGAAAACGGGAATTCGGTAAGATGTTTGATGGAAATTCTGATCTAATTTTATTAATAATAAGCAAGCCTTTAAATAGGCGTTTTACAATACAAGTCTTCCTAGAAATAGAACTACTAATAATAGATAGTTACCTAAATAATTAATTCCTATACAAAATAAACTCCTAATTAAGTCGAAGCTCTACATAGTAATTAAAGCACATAAAAATAGGAAATATTAATTCGTGCTCTCTTTTGCCAAACCCTAGCCGACTTGGGCTTCTTGGTGCGATCCTTGAACCGTATCATTCCCTTCCCCTTGAAGGCGATTCGTCCTCGAATCGTGATCCATAAAATTCTCCAAGGACAGATTGTATCTCCATAGAATTTTTTCCTCATTCAATCCATAGGTTGCACAAATTGGTGTTATCATGACCTCATAATCTTTCCTCAATGCAACGCTATGATCAAAATTCCCAATCGCTCGTCCATCAAGTTTATTCAAATAACTCCAAAACGACGGCGATCCTTCCTTGATTCCTTGAGTATTAATTGAGTAATCAACTAAGGGATCATACTCTCCAAATGTTTCCACATACTCAAGCAAATCTGATTTTATCAAGAGAAGACGCATCCATCCTTTGTATTCCATACAAGCCATAGTTCTCGAGTAGTCTTCTCTTTTGCGCTTCCCTTCAAGATTATCAAACCTCTGCATCAGCTTCTTAATAAGCTCAATCACTTCTCCTCTCTCAGCTTCAAGCCTTGCTTCCGCCATCTTATTCACTTCAAGCAAATTTTAACACAAGAAAGTGCAAATCTGTTTTCGGTGAACACAGTTTAGTATTTCGGGTGCAGCTTTTTACTCCGATGTCCGAATCACCTGATTCTTCTTGATTCAGACTCCTTAAAGACAGACCTTTCCAACGAACTAAGACTCACTAAAATCGGATTCCAATAGGTATATATTGAAATACAATTTCGACACTGACACTTTGGTGGACTGTTTTTGGTCACTCTTTTGTATGACTCTTTTTTATGGACTATTTTTGTGACTTATATAAATAAATAAGAAAGACAAACAGACTCAACACAAACTGACTTGGTTTAGAATTAATAAACTGACTAAAAAAAAAAAAGACTCGACTTTGATTTAGAACTTCTAAATCGACAAAGACTCAAAACAGAAACTTTTGATGACACTTTTGATTTTGTGACTCTTTTTGACTCAACAAAAAAAACTAAAAGATAGATGGGATTTTCTTACCAAACCTAGAACTCCCTTGAGCTCCGCTACCAACTGATACGATCCTAGCTAGGCCAAGACGCGCATAAGTGAATGATCTTGTTGTCTTGTAGGTTTGGTGCGCGGAATTAGACAAAAATCCCTTTGATACGCCTTCTTGAATCAATTAGCATCCCATACTACTAATTGAGTTTAGTGACTCGCAAATCCCTGTTTGAGCAAGTCGAGGTTGTCGCGAACGCCTAACCCTGTAGTACGCTCGCCGATGTACGCCTAGCCCTGTAGTACGCACACACGCTAACGCTCAGCCCTGTGAATGAAAGCAACACCAACAATCAGCCCTGTGACTGCTAGCAATCAATATTCAGCCCTGTGAATATTAGTAATGACGATCAGCCCTGTGAACGCCAAACAAACCCTCACGCTCCTATCACACTTATCCCTGTAAGTGCCACGCTTTGGTCTGCACACACTAGCTCACGCACCTATCACGCTTATCCCTGTAAACGCCACGCTTTGCTAGACCTAGCCGCACCTATCACGTTATCCCTGTAACGCCACGACTAAGTTAGAACACAAGTACAGCTTGCTCTGGAGATCGAGAAAGTAAGAAGGTAGAATAATGAAAACGGGAATTTGGTAAGGTGTTTGATGGAAATTATGATCTAATTTTATTAATAATAAGCAAGCCTTTAAATAGGCGTTTTACAATACAAGTCTTCCTAGAAATAGAACTACTAATAATAGATAGTTACCTAAATAATTAATTCCTATACAAAATAAACTCCTAATTAAGCCGAAGCTCTACATAGTAATTAAAGCACATAAAAATAGGAAATATTAATTCGTGCTCTCTTTTGCCAAACCCTAGCCGACTTGGGCTTCTTGGTGGCATCCTTGAACCGTATCTTGGGGGAGGAATTTTTAAGTGAGCATGCTGTTTTGATTGACTGAGTGATTGAAATCAGCTTGTTTGATCGAGTCAGTTTGTTTGAGTCGAGTCACTTTGATGCGATCACGGCCTAGGGTTAGTAAGCCGGATAACATATGGAGCTTATGGAGGATCTAGCCAAGCGAATCATCTAACGAACACCAAGTCCACACGAAAGAAAAGACACAAAATTTGGATATTTAGCGGAGAAATTACACATAAGAACGATGGAAAGATGGGAGTTACCGGGAATTAGAAGATGGATGGAAGGGACAGAGATGAGCAAGTCACGAAGTAGCGAACAATCACACAACGTTTGCTTGATCAAGATATACTCCGAGGGCCAAGATTGAGACTCGTTTCTATGGATGATCAACCAAATAAAACATATACTTCATTCACAAAATCAGCAAAATCCATACAAGCTTTGATTTCCCGGAGAGAGATCGGGAGGAGTAATCTCAAACTCAAGCGATCCCTCTCAAGGAATTAAAGTGATGAGCTCATGGCTAAGTTGACAAGAGAAAGGAGTAATCTCACTTTACAAACATCAACCAAATGTCTAAGCTCCCTAAAATGAAGCAAAAGAGTTACATATATAGTTGGTATGCATTTTGGGCTTGAAAAGCCCAAAATTCGTACTCAAAACAGATGCTGGCGTGATCACGTTAAGGCCTTAGCATGATCACGCCAGACAACTTTCCCTTAGCGTGATTCACGCCAACACCTTAGCGTGATTCACGCCAACACCTTAGCGTGATCACGCCAAGATGCCCAAAAATCCAAAATAGCATCCGAGAGTAACGTGATCTAAGAACTCTTCACGCTAAGAGCTTAGCGTGATTACGCTAGACCTCTTTCCTTAGCGTGATCACGTTAAGACCTTAGCGTAATCACGTTAAGGATTATTCCAGCAGCTTCAGCTCCACGCGCCAAAATGTCGACAAGCATAACTTCTGATCCACCCGTCCGATTGACCTGAAACTTGTACCAAACGAAAGATAACATCTTGAAGTTTCCGTCAAGCCTTTGTTCCCTCAAATCGGACACCATTTGCTTGTCCATCTACTCATAATGATTATCCTCTTGGATGGAACATTTGTTGGCGAGCCTTGGCTTGGTGAATACACACATGGACAGCTTTTTCCTTGGCCTCGATGGGTTCTTCCTCACTCACTTTGCCTTCAAACCATAGGGATAACCTTCGTGCTTTGCTTCGGGTGATCGGTCCTTGAGGCAATATGTCTTGAGGATGAAAATTGGCTTTTAAGGGGTCCATGATCACATCAACCTCTCCCTCTTCAAAAGGATTCGCCCTCGAATCCCTTATTTTGATTGTCTCACCTGCACACTTAAAAACACTTACAAACAGAGGTGAGCTACCAAGAGGGCGCATTCGCGCATAATGAGGCACAGGTTGATCCAAGGAATTATCAACAACATGAATGGCATAGTGACACACATCGCTTCCTAAATTGTCATGTAAAATGCGGATGGTATTACAAACCATAGAAGAACAGGCAGGATGAATATTCTTCTTTATTCGGCTCGTAGTGACAAGCCAAGAGAATTGAGCACTACACATAATTATAATGCACTTGAAAATACCAAACAAATTCCGCAAGAGAAAACACAAATGCTTGTAAGAATTAGACCAATTAATTTTTGACAAATTCAGTACAAACATTCGTGTTCCCCTAGCACACGACATGTTCATGGCATTTAAATGCATATCATTCACAAACAAACCATGTAGGCTACAATTGGCAAGACAAGATTCATCCTTTTCAAAATCATGCACATCCATTTCATCTTTATGCACATTTATCTCCAAATCAATATCAAGGATGCGCATGGAATCACAAATTATTAACCAACATAGACGGTGGTTTATTTTCTCAAAGCGGCCTATAAGGACCAGCCAAGAAAATTGGGCCACACGCCCATGTACGAAATGCTGGGGAACGCCTAATAATCGACACAAAAAGGAATACAAATCCTTGCGACAATTAGGCCAAGAAAATTGTGCACTACAAGAAGGCACCATACATTTGGAAACACCAAATAAGTGCAACAAGAGAGAACACAAATTTCCATAAGAATTGAACCAATTAGTCCTCAACAAATCTAGTTCAAAAATTTGTTGTCTCTCAACATACAACATATTCATGGTATTCCAAGACATGTCACACATAAGCACTTCATGTAGGGTATAAACAGAGAGGCACAAACTCTCTTTTCTGGACAAGGATGGGTTTTCCTTCTCAATTTGACTAATGATAATTAGCCAAGAGAATTGGGCTTCAGATGCCCGCATACCACACATCGGAATCATAGACATTTGGCACAAAGGGAAGAGCAATTCATTGCAACATTTTGACCAAGATAATTTCGACAAGTTAGAGCAAAAGAATTGCCTCCATGCTTCATGCAAACTGTTCATAGATTCCAAGTCTAAGCAACATACAAATAATTTATACATACTATCCGAAAAATTACAAAAATTAGCACGTTTGAGCAAGAAAGGGTCATACTTGATGAAATGCAAACTAGGAGTCTTAACATATACCACAAAATTTTCATTCAAGTAATTTTCATGCTCAAACCAAGAAGATTCATGCTTGACGAGGGGTACGACAAGATTTTTAGTGCATGTAATAAAATTCGTACCCAAGTGGTTTTCAAATACACGAACAAATGGATCATGCTCAATGAAATGTAAGAATGATTCTTTATCACACAATAAATGTGGGTCATAAAAATTTTCAGCATGTGAATAAAGATGAGTAAAATATGCAGCCTCAAACGTTTGAGCATTCAAAGAGGGCCTTGGCACGTACCTTTCGGGCAAAGCGGGAAGGTTGGGCTGATTTACCTCGAGGCCTTGCCGCTGGGAGCACCAATATTGAGCAATTGAACTTCCAATACCTCCTAGGATTGATGGTTTAGAACCACCTTCGCTCCTTGGAACATTTGTGTGCGTATGTTCGTGACAACCCTTCGAAATTTTCTGCAAGAAAGACACACAAACAGTAGGAAAAGAAGTGTCAATGTTAGAGTTATCTAATTGATCCTCATTGCACAAAGGCACGCTCATTGGATCAATAACTCCCACAATTTCAGTTTGCTTCTTTTCCTCACTTTCTTCTCTCAATTTTTCTGTATATTCACTCCTCTCATGTGTGTGTTTCTCTCTCGCATGCTCGTTCTTTTCATGCGGGCTGTTTTGCTCAATATCTCTTAACCCATGCTCACTTTTTTCATGGGGGTTGTTTTGCTCACTTTCTTTTCCCTCAATTTCAAGCTCAAACAACGGATTGTCAAAATATAATTCAAACAATAGGTTGTTAAAAACTTGAAATTGATTTGGCTCAATGAGCTCACTCAACTCATTCTCACGGGTGCGGTTGCACTCACTCTCATTGGCATGCTTACTTTTTTCATGTCGTGTAATTTTCTCATCACTTACTTTCTTCTCTCCACACTCTTTTCTCTCATTCATAACCTCACATTTTCCACTCTTTTTAGCTTCCATAGCTTGGAGCTCGGCCACATCTCTTTCAATCGATTGACAAGGTAGTGCAAAAGATTGAAATGGTGTGGGTTGTTGTCGTGGAGTGACTTGTGTAGGTTGTACCACTTCCGGTTCGGACTCGAAGGCCATAGTGGATTGAGAATGTTGTTGACTTGGACGAGCTTGGGAGGAGCTACTGCCTTGCTTCATGGAAAGGGAAGAAGAAGACTTCTTGTTATGTTTAGGTTTGGCAATACTCTTCGCTAGCCCGGACAATCTTTCCCACCACGCATCATTCTTAACACCACTCGGAGATTCATCATTATTCTTTTTCTTTCCACTCTCTCCTTTCTTAACATGATCGTTCTT
This sequence comes from Viola odorata, assembly GCA_963691705.1. Taxonomy (NCBI): domain Eukaryota; kingdom Viridiplantae; phylum Streptophyta; class Magnoliopsida; order Malpighiales; family Violaceae; genus Viola; species Viola odorata. The sequence goes on from OY829546.1 coordinate 33,413,885, forward strand.
CTCATGCTGCTTGGCTTTTGCACTTACTTCGTTCACTCTATTATTGGGGCAAATGTCACACGAGTGACCTCTACCCGTACATGTAGTGCAAAATACTTCGCTTGCTTGTTTGGAAGATGTGGAAGGCAAGGATGTGGTTCGGAAGTCTTGCTGAAATTCTTGGAGAGTTCGACCTTGGTGAGGTGGAATCCTTGGAGGAGGAAGATGAGGAACTCGTCTTGGCGTTCCATCTTGTTTAGTGCGGACTTGTACACTTGAGGAGAAGAAGTGTCTTGGTTCGGGGCCATGGCCAAGGCTTTGGTGGACAATGGAACCGAGGCCATAGCTTGAGACTTGTGGAAAATCTTCGTCGTCGTCATCCTCACTACAACTTGATGTTGAGCCACGGATTAAGAGACGAGGACTTGAAGTCTCTTCTTGGTCGTCATCCTCACTACAAACTGAACTTGAGCCACGACTAAAGACATGAGGACTTGGAGGATCTTCATTGTCTTCACTCTCGCTACAAGTTACTTCACTTTCATCTTGGTACTCATCCTCTCTATCAATGCTACACTCATCGCCGCTTTCACCACATGGTTCAAAATCTTCATCACCATCGAATTGGCAACTATCATCACCACATGATTCATCACCACTTTCGTCAATGCATTGTGAGTCATCATCGTCATAATACGACTCTTGATCACAAGACTCACAATCACTATCTCTTGACATTGTGCCTGAAAAATCAAACAAACTAGATATATATGCGTTAGTAAATAATCTCTCCCTCACGTGTTTAAACACTCGTGTTTAGGTGTTTAGGTCACTCGAAAAATACGTGCTCACAAACACTCAACTTCGCGTTCTCCGTGTACCTGCACACTTAAACAAGGGTTAGAAAAATAATTCTCTCCCTCACGTGTTTAACGCTCGTGTTTAATCACTCGCAAAAGATAGCCTCACAAATCGCTCAATACATCCACACACAAAGCTTGCTCGCCACTCAACTCTTTGCCGCAAACAAACTTGTGATTCGAATCAAGCAATTTATCAACAACTATCTTCGCAAATGCTCAAAAGATTAGAACAAAAGTAGGAAAGATTATACTCAACAAAAGACTCAAGAGAATTACAAAAACTTAAGGGAAAGCTGAAAAAAAAATTCAGAATTCCAAGGAAAATTCAAAGCTTTAATTTATGGGGAAAATTTTTGAATTTCCTTTGGAAGGAAGGTGGGTTGGAAAAATTTGAGTTTAAATAAGTATAAGACTCAAGAAGTTTACAAGGACTCAAAGAGAAAGCTGAAATTTTTTCAGATTTCCAAGGAAATTCAAAAATTTAATTTTGAGGGAAAAACTTTGAATTTCCGTTGGAGGGAAAGGAGGCTGGAATTATTGAGTTTAATTGAGTAAAAGACTCAAAGGAAGACTCAAAGAATTAATGAAAAAGACTTGAAAGTTTAGGACTCAAAATAACTTAAGTTTAGGACTCAAAAGTGTAAAACTCAAGTTTAGGATTTAATAAATTTAGGACTTGAGTTTAGGACTTGTTTAAGACTCAAATAAAAATTAAAAGGACAGCTGCACACAAGAAGAAGAGGAGGACGTGCTAGCTTGGGAAAAGGTGGGGTTATTTTGGTTGGGAATGGGCAATTTAGTTAGGATGGTATTATTTAGTTGGGAATGTTGGTACCCTTGGTCAAGTAATCAACAAGCTAGGGTGAGGTGGCTTATTGCATTTAATGCAAAGGATGGGGTTCTTTGACTCTTGATGGCCGGCCAAGCTTGGGAAATAATTAATTAATGGCAAACACTTGGCTACAACTTTAATGAAATAATTCTTGGATCAAAACTTTCCCTTTTTGTTCATCTTTTGCAAGAACACCAAGAACAACGAAGAACACCACAATCACACCCAAATGATTTTCTCAAAATTTTGGAATTTTAATTTGGCCAAGGTGATCACAACCAACAGTCAAAAGCTCACTTGAAATAGTATTAAAAAATGACGCAAGAAACTCAAGATTTCAAGGAAGAAAGGTTCTAACACATTTAAAGGAAACTAGAAAATTCGATAGGCGACCAAAAGCTCCGCTACCACTTGATGCGATCACGGCCTAGGGTTAGTAAGCCGGATAACATATGGAGCTTATGGAGGATCTAGCCAAGCGAATCATCTAACGAACACCAAGTCCACACGAAAAAAAAGACACAAAATTTGGATATTTAGCGGAGAAATTACACATAAGAACGATGGAAAGATGGGAGTTACCGGGAATTAGAAGATGGATGGAAGGGACAGAGATGAGCAAGTCACGAAGTAGCGAACAATCACACAACGTTTGCTTGATCAAGATATACTCCGAGGGCCAAGATTGAGACTCGTTTCTATGGATGATCAACCAAATAAAACATATACTTCATTCACAAAATCAGCAAAATCCATACAAGCTTTGATTTCCCGGAGAGAGATCGGGAGGAGTAATCTCAAACTCAAGCGATCCCTCTCAAGGAATTAAAGTGATGAGCTCATGGCTAAGTTGACAAGAGAAAGGAGTAATCTCACTTTACAAACATCAACCAAATGTCTAAGCTCTCTAAAATGAAGCAAAAGAGTTACATATATAGTTGGTATGCATTTTGGGCTTGAAAAGCCCAAAATTCGTACTCAAAACAGATGCTGGCGTGATCACGTTAAGGCCTTAGCATGATCACGCCAGACAACTTTCCCTTAGCGTGATTCACGCCAACACCTTAGCGTGATTCACGCCAACACCTTAGCGTGATCACGCCAAGATGCCCAAAAATCCAAAATAGCATCCGAGAGTAACGTGATCTAAGAACTCTTCACGCTAAGAGCTTAGCGTGATTACGCTAGACCTCTTTCCTTAGCGTGATCACGTTAAGACCTTAGCGTAATCACGTTAAGGATTATTCCAGCAGCTTCAGCTCCGCGCTCCAAAATGTCGACAAGCATAACTTCTGATCCACCCGTCCGATTGACCTGAAACTTGTACCAAACGAAAGATAACATCTTGAAGTTTCCGTCAAGCCTTTGTTCCCTCAAATCGGACACCATTTGCTTGTCCATCTGCTCATAATGATTATCCTCTTGGATGGAACATTTGTTGGCGAGCCTTGGCTTGGTGAATACACACATGGACAGCTTTTTCCTTGGCCTCGATGGGTTCTTCCTCACTCACTTTGCCTTCAAACCATAGGGATAACCTTCGTGCTTTGCTTCGGGTGATCGGTCCTTGAGGCAATATGTCTTGAGGATGAAAATTGGCTTTTAAGGGGTCCATGATCACATCACACTTGATTAAGTTGATATTTCCTTTGATTTTTCTGGTCTGATGCGTGATTTTTGTTCTTAATTTTTGTGCATGTTTGAGTCTGTCTTGTTGTGTATAGCATCAGTCCCTGATTTCGACCTAGGTTGTATAGTTCACTGCTGAAACCACATTTTAGACACTTGTTTGATCGAGTCTATGTTTTAGTACCAGGGGAGTGAATGAGCATAATATGATCAATGCCTAAGGGGCATATTTCCTAATGAACTCAGAACATTAACTATCCACATGGTCTAAAGGACAGCTAGCTAGGGCTTAACATTCGATTAGGGTGACAAGGCTTGCTACGCCATAGATTTGAGAGTGCTTTAAATTCCGTCTGATTGAATGTGTAATGTTTTAAATGTGTTGGAATGTCATAAGAGAAGAGATAGCAAAAAGTGGAAGTTCTAGGTGCCCAAAAAGAACAAGCACTGCTATTAATTATGCCTGTAAAAATACAAAGGGCAAAAGAAAAAAAAGAAAAAAAAAGAAAAAAGAAAAAAAATCTGCTAATAAGTGATTTAAATGGCACAAGGTCTTGATACACATTTAGGTGGAATTGCACTTCGGTAGGACTCAAATCTATAGTGAGTTTTGTCCCTTAATCAACAATAATTTTAAAAAAGTTAGATGTCTTGATACCATGTGGATGGGGTATGTTTAGGGTATTGATTGGTCCTTAGTAGTCCAGCATAGACTCGGTAAGGGAAGTGTCTTGGTTGTTTCAGCAGTGAGGTATGCAGCCAAAAGAAAAGATCTCGGTCTTGATGTTTGTTCTGTTTTGTTATGTTTTGATGTGTTTTTATTTTCTTTGATGCTTGGGGGCAAGCATAGGTTAGTGTGGGGGATTTGATTGGAGCCTAAATTGTCTTAATTTCATCATCCTTTTCTATATTTTTTAGGATGATGATACTGCTAATCTTTGTCTTTTGTACTCCTTTATGCATATATGGGTGCTGAGAAGCAAATCAATTTCTTTGCTGTTTTATGTTATTTCTGTTATTCAATCAATTGCAACACAACTCAATATTGGTATTTACCACTTGTTACTTTTCTAGTCGTTTATAAAGAATTTTAATTGTCCACTGAATCCCTGAGGAATGATCCTTTTACCACTTGCTACTGTTTTAAAACTACATGTGCATGGTACATTGTATTTATTTATTTTTGACGGTTTCAGTAACCATCAGAGGTATTGAAGGGTTGTGATTGAAATCAGAGAAAAGGATAAAATCCCCATGATCAATTCGTTCACGCAAGGGTTGTGAAAAACAGGGGTCTGAGTTTCTAAGAGAAAACAAAGGTAAATATTATTTTATTTCTTGATATACGGATATTTTGTTTAATCAATGTTTAAAGAGTTCAAATCTTGTTGCAGGAGGGAACTTGAAATAGTTCTTTTGAATTTTAAAATTTCAGGAGGAAAAGATGGCGGAAAGCTTGAAATTTTTCAAGTTTGTTTTAGGGGTAATTTGAAAGATTGGAGACGATGGTGAAAGTTGGGTTTCGAATTTTTTAGGTGTTTGTTTCCCACTCACCAAGCCCAGACGCGCGGAAAATTTGACCCAATTTTCCAGCCCAATTTCACGCCATTCAAAAGATGGCATTCTTGTAAATAGTAGAAAAAAAGTTAGGGCTAGAATAATAATGTTGGTTTTTTTAATCAATCATTGTTTTAATAAGTGTGCTAATACCCAAAATATCATTTAATAAAATATAAAGAGTATAAGGTTGTGAATGTAGAAATCTAGTTGAGAACATAAGAGAATAATAGTGTCGAAATTGGTAATTAATTAAGCTTCAAAATATGCCATTTGTTTAATTCAATTCCATTAAAATATTATATATATATATAAGTTAGTGACTTTGCATATGAGTAAAAAAGAAAAAGAAAAAAAAGAAATACTAACATAAGCATGGATCATGGATGGATATACATGATGTTGAAATTAACTTAAAGCTACAGCTCGTTGACCAAATTAACACAGAAAGAAATAATAAAATAAAATAAAGGAAGTTGAACAAGAACATGTTTCTTAAACCCCATTAATTCGCAAAGACACACTACTCCTTGATCTGCTATTTCCTCGAATATCTTGCTATCCAACTTCCTATTCTCTGCCAAATTTCAAGAAAGGAAAAAAAAGAGTCACTGTATAGATAGAGAGAAATTAATATGGTAAAATTAAGATGAAAATTAGAGGTAAATTAAGGTGAAAATTAACCATAATAGAACATTAATTTATATATAAATAAATGGTAAAATTAAGATGATTTTCATGTTTTATTGTATAAAAGCAAGAAGAAATGGTTAAGATGAGTATAAATATAATAAATAAATAAATAATAACAGTATATAATTAAGAAGCAGGAGCTCCCTTCAGTCCAATGGGTGGGCAAAGCATGCGGAAGGAGTTGCTCCCACAGCATGCAGCTGGCCAAGCTTAACATTGCCAAGGTAAACGTTAAGCATTGCCAAAATGCATGAGATGGCAGCTCTATCCACTTCTCGGCCCTCGATATTGAACTGAAGGAAGTTCCTACATCTATTTATATTTTTATAAACCAATAAAAGAATCGATCTCTTGTTCTTAATGTTTCTTCTTCTTCTATCTCTCTCTCTTTTTTTTTAATAAGCAAGTTTGCTTCTTTTGAATACAATTTTGGTGAATCTCTCACAAGAAGGGGCCATGTATATATACACCAAAGACAAATAGGGTAGTCAAGCCCTCATTGGTGGGAACATGAATGATTGGAATCTTTTTTATCTTTTTTTGGGAATAAGTTTCCACATGAGAGTACAAAACATTAACCATGATTATTTTTTGCTTCCTTAATTACATACTAGTATATAGCTTTACATCAGCATCAAAGATAATTTTAATTTTATTAATTAATATTTTCCAACAAAGATTCGTGTTTATATTAATAAGAAAATAAGATTGATTTTTCACAGTTTTGTGAATGGTTTTCGAGTCAATCCGAAAAGAGCAATAACAAAACAAAGTTTTGTTAGCCATCAGATATGACCTACCCAATGCAATTTTATTCATTATAGAAAAATAAATAAAAAAATATAAAAGATATGAATCATTTTTTTCCTTCCTTAATATCAATATATATGCTGGATCTTTACCGCAATTTTTCTACCATGTTGTGATATTCTATCTATTATAAACCTTTCAAAAAAGAAAGGATCGAACCTCACGGACAAAATAATAGAACCTCACGAATGAAAGAATCAAACCTCACCAAATAATAACAAAACAAGGTATAATTATGGATTCGAAATTATTTCATTAAAGTAAAAAAAGTAGGTGTAAATAAGAAAATTGAATTAATGTACTAATTTGGCGCACAATTTTAATTTTCATCTTAATTTGTAAACGTACGTCATGCTGACTATGTTGGCATGTTGCTAACGTGATATAAGATGTCACGCTGCAAATTTTATTTTATTTTTGGAAAAATTGAAAAAAGGAAATAAATTTCTAAATAAGGAAAAAGTCTAGAAAATAGGTAATTTTTAAAAATTTCTCCTAGTATTCAGGAATTTTTTATAGATTTTTTACTTATTTATTTGGACTATTTTTTTTTCAAGTTCTTTTATATATTTTTTGAATTTTTTACGGCTTTTAAATATTTTTCCTATTTTTCTCATTTTTATATTTTTAAATTTTACCTCCTTTTCTTCTGAATATTTAAAAAACACAATTAATTAACATGGAATAGTATGTCAGTAAAAAAAAAGATTGCAATGTTAGCAGACTTAACGATGGATTGAGCTCCTCTAATTTTCCCTGTAACATGTTACAGGGATCTGAGCCATCCAATAAAATTGGATGGCTAGGATTAAAAAATCAATTAATTAATACAACTTAATAAGAATTAGAGGTGGGTAACGGTGTTAAGTGTTAACTTTAGTTTTAATTAATTAATTAATTTGTTTTTTTTACTTTTTGCAATCACGAAACAGGGAAGAAGAATAGACAGAAGAGGGAGAGCCCTAAACAGAAGAAGAACACACCAGAAGAGAACAAACAGGGAAGAAGAGAATGAGAGGAAGAAGAAGAACAGACCAGAAGAAGCAGAGGGAGAACGCGAGGAAGAAGAAGAACAGACCAGAAGAAGAAGAATAGACAGAAGAGAACCCTAAATAGAAGAAGAACAGACCAGAAGAGAACGCGAGGAAGAAGAAGAACAACGCGAGGAAGCAGAGGGAGAACGCGAGGAAGAAGAAGAACAAACTAGAAGAAGCAGAGGGAGGACGCGGTTTGAAACGGATCCGGAAGTGGTGATGCGGCTACTGATTGGAGGACGAGAAGCGGTGGAATCGGCGATTGATAGACTTGTTGAGAAGCAGAGATGTGAAATCGAGAAAGAACGTGGAGGAGGTGGAGAAAAGCGCTGATTTGGGTACGTTTTTTTCCCGACGAGAGTTGTATTAGAAGTTCAACAATAGGTACTGACATTTATGTAATTGGTGTTATTGATGATAAATGTCACTGAATCTGTTGTTCTTGGTGATAGATTTTCACATCATATGGACATATTCACTTAGCAGTGTTATGAACGAGAGTTTTGAAGAATTTGCCTCTCTTCCATTGTTATGCACTTAAGATGTGTTTACTGCTAAACTGCTTAGGCTTTAATATCAATTAGTAGTATTGCTTAAGATTAGTAATGTTCATAGATGCATGTTTGGCTAGATCATCATATTGAATGTTATAATAAAACAATGTTGAGTGGGGTTTTGTATTTATAGTAAAATAGAGGATTAATGGAATTATGTTTATGCCAAAATGAGTGATGTTCATTAGAGGTTGAGAGTGTTACGATTCCAGGTGTGTTTATGTTAATTAGTATTGCTTATCCTTTTGAATTGGGATGAAGAGAGTTTTTGAAGATTGTTATGCTTAAGGAGTGCTTTTAGATAACCTGCATTTTGGGTAAATAGAAACGCATGTGCGTAAATAGGTTAAAAAGTTGTTAAGTGGTGCGAGTTCTTTTTACTGGAAAATGAAATTAGTTGCATATAATTTGTTGTTGTACTACAGAATTTCCACGGGCAAGTTGAGGGTTTCCATGTGAACACGGTGGATACTACTGGTGCTGGTGATGCATTTGTTGGGGCCCTATTGTCCAAGATTGTTGATGATCAGTCTGTGCTTGAGGTAAAGTAGTCAATTCATACCAGTTTCATAAGAATACGTAACGAGTCACTCGTGGTGTCAATAATAGTCTAATTCTTATTTTGCATATGATTTCAGGACGAACCAAGGTTGAGAGAAATACTTAGATTTGCTAATGGATGTGGAGCCATCACAACCACCAAGAAAGGGGCCATCCCTGCGCTTCCGGTGGAGGCAGACGTCCTGAACCTCATCAAGAGCGCAAAATAGGGCGACTTTGAGTGATGATTTTGGTTCCCATCTTACTTCTCTTTGTTTGGTTGTCAATTTTAGTAGTGATTGCAATTCAATTGAAGATAGTTTTGAACCTCAAGCTTTCCTTATTTTTTCTGTTGATTGTAATGATGAAAAGACTAGGGTTTTTTATTGGTTTTGCCTAATAAAAGTTTTCAGTTTGGTATGACCATGATTATGCTTTTACAGCCTGCAAGTTGTGTACCTAGCCGGATAATCATGTTTGGAATGAAATGAAGCATACTGGAAACGAATTCATTAGAATTAGCAACTGAAATGAATTCAATTCAAATTTCCAATACATGTTACAATTCTGTTTTGATCATTTCTCTTGTCAAAATAAGTTAATGATAATAATAATAAAAAAAGAGATTATAATCACGTCTAAATGATCAGACCCCAACAACCAACAGCAACCTGCTACCAACAACATCTTAAGTTTTTACTCAAGCTCTTCTCATCAAACTGTGAACATACAACTGCACTTAATTATGTTCCATAAGCAGTCAAGTAATTCTCTGTGTGCTTTCATCAATGTTTATGAAATGGGTTGGTTCACCATTTATGCTCTGTAAATAAACATAAAAAATTTAATCAATTCTAAATTATATATGCAAATAATAAAAAATATTAACTTATTTATTTATTTATTTTTCAAAACTTACATTATTGTAGCTTGAAGCTTGAGAGGACGAACCAAAATTAAATGGATTCTCGCAGTTGATTGGTCTAGTACTGCTCATAGCCTGAATATAGTTTAAATTAGTAATATGTCTCTAAGAATTTAATAAGACAAAGCACCAATTGATCCATTGCAAATTATTTACCATCAATAATGCAGTATGAGTATTTGGCACTCCTTCAACTTGACTTGAACTCATGAATGTCATAGCATTAGAGGCTTCAACAATCTGGTAAAAAAAATTCTGCATTAATGTAGTTCGATTTAGAAAATAAAGAGATTATGAACAAAACAAGTACCTTTTTTTTTCTTGTAATCTTCGGTTGTTTTTCCACCCAACGCTTTGGCCTTTTTCCACATTTTTTTCCAGTTCTCTTTTTCAAACCTCTTATATTCCGAGCCAATAATTCTTCAGGTAAGTTCCCATCGCCATTTAAATGATTATTATTGGCATCAATTTCATTTAAATCAGAAGCAACACGGCTTGTACAGATGTTTTCAATTTCTTGGCTTGTATTCTGGATGACTTTATTTAACAATTCATAGGCGTCCTCATTTTCAGATGCTCGAGAGGCTAACTTGATCAATTTAGGACATAAATACTGATAACGTCTAGAGGCTTCCAATTTAACATCAATAGATACTTCTTCCCTAACTGCATCTTGTACACTTACATTCTTAGCTCCTCTTGTCCATCTCTTTAGAATGTAAATGTCAGGAACAAGTTTTATATCCATCACATCAAGAACCTTCAAAGCATGAGAGCATAAGATGCCAAATGTATCAAACTTTTTGCAACTGCAACAAACAGTTTTTTCATGTGCATCACTAATTACTCTATACTCTCCACCCTTTTCATACATAGCAACTATGAACTCACAAACTTGATCGCTCTCCTGACGATATTTTATGACAGCTGCTAAAGATAAATCATACTCCTCCTGAAATAGTTCAAACACCGTTGGAGTATAAATATGTCCCATTTGTTTTAACAAAGGTGAGTAGCGCATTTTCAATCTTGGTAATTTTTGCCTCGAGTTGTACTCAGCTTTCAACTCGTTGTATCTCTTATCTTCCACAACTCTTTCAAAGTGCTTAAAGAATTGGATAATGTCTAAGTCTGATTTCAAATGATCTTTTAAATCTCCATTAAAACTTTCACTGAGTTGTGTACTCCGCATACCTAAAGTATAGGCATTTTTCATGTAACACTTAGCCTACTATTCTTTCCTCTCATATATGCGATGCAACCAGCTATTTTGTTGAACTTTGTAACTAATGAGCATCTTTTCCCATGCTTCTTGGAATTCATTTTCTTCCTCATAATGATACATGCATCTATTAAAATCCTTGAGCAAATGAGATCCTTCTTTCAGTAAATTTCCTAAATGCTTTATAGCATTTTGCATGATATGCCAAGAACATAACCCATGGTATGTCTCTGGCATTACTTTACTGAGTGCACTAGCCATTGCAGGATCTTGATCAGTAAAAATAGATCTTGGCATTTTCCCTTTATGTGCTTCTAAAAAAATTTTAAATAACCACTCAAAAGATGCACTAGTTTCATCATACAGAAGTACAGCTCCAAAAATTGTGATTGCTCTATGATGATTAAATCCAAGAAATACACCTAGAGGTCTAAAATCTTTATTTGTGCTGTATGTCGTGTCAAAAGTAATCACATCACCAAAATATGTATAATCCATAATCATTCTTGCATCAGCCCAAAAAATATTTGTAATTTGTTCATCATCATCTAATTGTTCAGCATGATAAAATGACATATTAGATAAAGTTTGTTGTTGAAAGTACCTCAATATACTCCCTGCTTCTCCATGCTTCAAGTCTCTTTGCCTTTTAGTTCGAAGGTAATTATTTTGATCTCGTAGAGTGTAGCCGACACTTTCTTTCCCTCCACCTTGTCTACTCATAAATTCAAATGATGCTTTCAATCTAATCCCAGAGTCATCGGCCAAATCAATCTCTGTTGCTTGGATATTTGATATCTTCCTTTGTGATGTCATCATATGGAGAGTTTCTGCAAGATGGAGCATATGGTTGTGCTCAACAATTAAATCATGCACTTTATATCTTCCCGTTTCTTGGTTGAACACGAGTCCCATACGAACCGGACAATTCGTCCTCGTCTCAGCACGAGGACATTTAGTTAGGTGATCACGTTTATCTTCTCTTCTACAACCCTCTGTGTTACAAACAAATCTAATTGATGTGATCCTCCCATCTTTTTTACTCTTATTATAATAGGCTTTTCGAACATCAAAACCAACTCGTCCACCATAAGTTCTCCAAAATTCCCATCCATCTTCGATTCTTTCAAATTCCATATCTAATTGAGGCATCCCATTGAAATTTCTATTTTCTTCTTGGCTGTAATTAAAGTAGCAAAAATTAGAAACACTAGTAAATTAATAATTATAGGAGGAAAAAAGAAGAAGATAACTTGCTGCGTACTGCTTACATGTGTACTGCTTAGTTTTTACTAATCATGGTAGTATATGTATATACTAATTTTGATAACACATGTATATACTAATTAATTGAATAACACAAGATTAATGACATATTTTTGTCCAAATACAGCCAAGATTGGTAAAAGCATACAAAGGATTAATAAGTTGATTTTTTCTTAATTAAAAAGTACTGTTTAATGACATATTTTTGTCCAAATACAAGCCAGATACAAGCCAGATGCGAAAAAATCAACTTAATAAAAGCTTGCTGTACAATTTGGAATTCCAAAAAATCAACTCGCAGCAAGATTAATGACATATTTTTGTCCAAATACAAGCCAGATGCGAAAAAGCAATAAAAAAGGAAGATAGATTAACAGAGGGGACTCACGAGGCAATCATCATCAATAGTGAAGACGTACTTCTTCTTGGTAATTAAAGCCAAATCGTTCTTCTGGTCTGTTCTTCTTCTTCGCGTTCTCCCTCTGCTTCTTCTGGTCTATTTTTCTTCTTCCTCGTGTTGTTCTTCTTCTTCCTCGCGTTCTCTTCTGGTCTGTTCTTCTATTTAGGGTTCTCTTCTGTCTATTCTTCTTCTTCTGGTCTGTTCTTCTTCTTCCTCGCGTTCTCCCTCTGCTTCTTCTGGTCTGTTCTTCTTCTTCCTCTCGTTCTCTTCTTCCCTGTTTGTTCTCTTCTGGTGTGTTCTTCTTCTGTTTAGGGCTCTCCCTCTTCTGTCTATTCTTCTTCCCTGTTTCGTGATTGCAAAAAGTAAAAAAAACAAATTAATTAATTAATTAAAGCTAAAGTTAACACTTAACACCGTTATCCACCTCTAATTCTTATTAAGTTGTATTAATTAATTGATTTTTTAATCCTAGCCATCCAATTTTATTGGATGGCTCAGATCCCTGTAACATGACTGGTCATGTTACAGGAAAAATTAGAGGAGCCCAATCCCTTAACGATATAATCAGTACAACATGAAGAACTAATTAAGGGTCAAATTAGCACAAAATTGCGAGTAAATACGCCAACTAAGACAGAAATAAATTGACGGGTCAAATTGTTATGTGAATTGGAGTACAAATTGCTAGAAGTATAATTAAGCCAAATTGGAGTAGTTAATTGACAAATGTGTTCTTCCCCCCTTTCTCTATCTTTTGGTTGAGTCAAATATTACATTTAATTTTTACGTATTCTACTTCTTTCATCCCGAAAAGATTGTCCATTTTTTTTTCGTCCGTCTGAAATAGATTGTCCACTTTTCCTTTTAGTACTTTACTTTTTAACATTGCTCCTCGTTATTACTCTGAAGGATATATTTGGAAAAACCAACAAAAAATAAACAATCATCCCATTTTTTTATATGTGTATTGAACTACTTCAACAAGTCTGTGTGTAAGATATCCAACATCTGATGTTCATACAACAGTATCCACAACCCCTTTTCGGGCTCCATAGCAAGAAATGATATATTCTATTAAAGACAGCCCTTCGCGTAAATTGTTTTGAATGGATAAATCAATCAATTTTCCTTGTGGATCCGACATTAATCCTCTCATACCTACTAATTGGTGTACTTGAGATGCATTTCCCGGAGTATCATTTTTTATTATCAATTTTTTAGGTTAATATGCCATAGTCCTGAAATAAAACCTGATTGCTGCCCAGACGCAATAAAAATTCCAAATTTCCTTCCAGATTTTCTGTCACTATCGCAACTTAAGGCTTTAAAGTCTCTTTTCTCATAAAAAAATAAGAAACTATGTAATTTTCAGTTTTGGTTCGACGGCAGATTGATTCTAGATTATCTAGAACCTAGTTCGGCTCACGGATACGAGGGCCGGTTTGGGAAAAACAAAACTTTGTGGGTGTAAACGAAGAATAGTAATATTATTGTTAATTAGAAAAACCATATTGGGTTGTAAATTAGCCTATAGCTTTTAGCATATATTCTTGTTTGGACAGGAAATCTTTGAACTGGATTTAGTCGTAGTACGTTGTTATCCCACGAGATCACAAATGCCCACTCCACAACAAATTAAGTACAGACCAATAATGTTCATATCTGTCCAGCATTCTAACATCCACCCAGAAAACCCCAGTCGTTGGATATGGACATATGGACGGCCATGATAAGGTTTAAAAAACATCATCTTTAGAAATTTCCTCTTTATCAATTTCGCCAACATAGACAGACATGTGATATGAGTGTGGAGTTACGAGGAGCCAGAGCTAGACCTAGTTGGTGCAGTGCAGTGACGTGATGATTTTAGTATTTGTTGTCCTGGGTTTTGGTTTGGATTCGGATTCTCTCCAAAATGTTGGAGATGGTGACGACTCCAGCTTTGTCACTGTTAATTGCGACATCCATGTGCTGTCCCTTGAGATATGCACAGTGATGCCAATTGTACCGGCCAACGCGTTGTCTAGTCGCACCTAGGGCTGTGCAATACCATACTTCGGTCTGATTCTAACAAGTTCGAATCGGACGAGTTTAAATCGAATTTACCGGCGGTAATCTGAATTCTCGGAACATGACTCTAATCTGATTGCAATCCGACTATTTCGGGTTACATTGGTCGGATTTTTAGAATAAATTCGAACTTTTTTAGTACTTTTAAATTAATTTTTTATTTAAAAAAAGAATTATTTTATTAATTTTAGACTTCTTTTTTTTAATGCTTGGTTGCTCTCTCCCTTATGCAACCTAATAAGACATTTAAATAGTATTACAACCTAATAAGTGGAGTAAATAGCAAGAAAAAAGAGAGAGAGAGAAGGAAGTAAAACTAAGAGATAAAAACTTAAATTCGGAATTTAATTTAGGTATTTTGAATTTTCGGATTATATCGGATTGGATTCTGAAATTTATCGAATCCTCTACCCTCTATCCTCTATCCGAAGTTCCACCCAACACAATTCGGATATGATTAAATGTGTTAATTCGGATAAGATCGGATCAGTCGGATTCTCCGATCCGTACTCACCCTTAATTGCATCAGACATATTCATTTTATCCAATTATAAATCCCACAATTATGAATGGGTAAATACAAAGTTTTGAAAAGTAGACCACGAGATTGAATGGAAGAGGCGAAAATTCAAGGGGTTAGAGGTTCTGTTAGGTTGAATTATAAATCACAATATTATAGCCATATGTGTGTACATACACGAATTCAATGGAACGGTTGTAATTTTTGTACATGGACACATGAAGATATTTATGGATGATACTAGAATTTGGGGTTTGAGGATAGTATTAATTTTGTACTTAGGGGTATGCCTGACAAGGTAGTTGCATGTGTTCGGGTGCTGTTAAGGTCGTCTGTTTGACAATTAAGTTATGTACTTGCGAAGAAGAAACAGTGGGGGTATAGTTGTGTTGGAGTCCGATAGACCGTGTTCTATCAATGTCATCTGTCAAACAATTGAGTTATGCGCCTACAAAGAACTGGAGGGGCCTCCGGCCTCCGACAATCAACTCAGTGAGGAGTAAGATAGTTGGCTGATATGGTAACAACTTATGTAATAATAATATGAGGTTTTCGATGATCAGAATGATTCCGATGAGTAAATACACGAGGATTGGATCATCCTGCGTGTTAAATTCATGTGTCTCTTTTACGAAAGAACTATAAGGGATATTTATATGTGCCTAGATGAATAAGGAAAAAAATGTTGGGTGCTAGCGTAAATAGTAGAAAATAAGTTGGGTGACACCGATATCATTTTTCCCCCTTATTTTTATGATAAACTACCATTGTTTACAATACCTATATATAGGGGTGGGTGTCCATCGAAATACCGTACTGTAATTATCAAATTACCATATCGTAATTACGTAAATTTGGTCAGTATATTTTTTGAATTTTTACTATACGGTATACCGAAATACCGTCCGAAATAATTTCAGCACGGTACAGTGTTGGTTTTGCCGGGTTCGGCAATACCGAACTTACCGTACCATATTATTACTCATCGTATCGCATCTCTTCTCTTCTTCTTCGAAATTCTGTTCTCTTCTTTAC
Source organism: Viola odorata (assembly GCA_963691705.1). NCBI lineage: Eukaryota > Viridiplantae > Streptophyta > Magnoliopsida > Malpighiales > Violaceae > Viola > Viola odorata. Next base: position 33,429,814 of record OY829546.1, read on the forward strand.
GGCGAAACAACTTTCCAACCTCTCCACAGTCTCTTTCTTCTTCCATCTTCCAATTCTCAATTTCAATTTTCAATTTCAATTTCCCCAAAATTTTCCATGGCTACTCCTCCGGATGAAGATGCACAAGCACCACCTCCTTCGCCCGAAATCCCTACTCTGATAATCAATCTGCCTCCCTACCCTGAGGTACTTTTTGTTTGATTTTCCTTTTCTCATTGTTTTTTCTTCTTTGTTTCAAATTTTGCAGAACCCTATTTTAATTTTGATGATTATTTGTTGCTTTTGTTGGGTTTAAGATGATTATGGCCGCGATTGAGGCGTTGGACAAGAAGGAAGGGTCTAGCAAATCGGAGATCTCGAAACAGATTGAGCTCACTTACCCAGATCTGCCCGGTACCCACACCACTCTCATAACTTCGGTATTCAATATACCGAAATACCGTACCAAACTAATTTTGATAAATGCGATATAATATTAAATTTAATTCAGTACAGTATGATATTAAATTTTGAGCATTTGGTATGCTGAATATCGAATTATTTTAGATGACATACCGAAATACCGTACATTGGACAACTTTATATCAAAGTTTTTGCTAAGACTACTTACAATGGGCATGTTGAATAGCCCATTAAGTAGTTGAATGCGTGCAATGAAGGTGTTGAACGATGGGTTGAAGATGATGTGGATTATTTGGTGTTGAAAGAATTCAACATGTTGAATAAGGAAGGGGAGGGGACCACCAGCGTGATGTGTCGCAATATGATTGGCTGCTGTGATTTTTAGATTTTTATCTCTCTACCTCTTTATTTGGGGTCAATTATTTCATAGTAAATAATTTTTTTTTAAATTTTTTTTTTACCAAAATTCATCATTTTTTATACTCTATAAATAGAGCCTTGTTTCATTTGATTTGGACACAGAAAAAAAATGCATTTTTTTACTATAATATTCTGAATGTTATAGCTTTAAACATCTTTTTAGTAAAATGGATCCCAACAATAACCCTTTTAACACCCAAAATTCTACTAATATACCAAATTATGGTATTGCACCAAATTTCGTCATGCTGTCATCTGTTCCAAACTATCCTCCATATTATGGATCGATGATGCCATATTCATCTCAAGCACCCCCTTATTATTCTTCTACTCCAACGGGAAATGAAAATATTCTGAATGTTGGAGCAACTGAATTTCCTGAATTTTCTACACAAATGGCTCTTGGTGGCATGAGCGGTGTTAATGAAGCCACTCCAAATGCAGAGGATTCAACTCCTGCTCGTCGGAAAAGCCCCAAATGGACCACTGATCAAAATTTGGTGCTACTTAGTGGGTGGATTAAATATGGAACAGACAGTGTTGTTGGCAGAAACCAAAAAAGTGAATCATATTGGGGTAAAATTGCTGACTACTGTAATGAAAATTGCTCATTTCATCCTCCGCGTGATAGAACTTCGTGCAGAAATCATTACAACTACATGAACAAAATACTGGGCAAATGGATTGGCGCTTACGATAACGCTAAGCGTATGCAACAAAGCGGGTGGTCGGAGAATGATGTATTGGCGAAAGCGCATGAACTATATTCAAGTGGTAAGAATGGACATTTCAATTTAATGTCAGAATGGCTCGCTGTCCGTGATCAACCACGTTATGATAGTCAGGTAAGAGGAAATTCTGGCTCTAGAAGCAGTGGATCTAAGAGAGCCCACGAGAGTGATGCAAGTGACTCCAACTCTGTAGGATCTAGTGCTCGTCCAATGGGGAGGGATGCAGCTAAAAAAAAGGGTAAAAAGAAAGGCAAGGGCGCAACCTTGGAAGTGGTCAACGAAGAGTGGAAGGAATTCAAACAATTCAAAGAGCAAGAGTTGGAACGATTGGACAAAATAGCCATGAGGCAAGAGGAGGCAAACCAATTGATGAAAGAAAGGACTCATGCTAAGAAGATGAAGATGTTTATGAAGCTAAGTTCAAATGACCATCTCGATGACCGGAGCAAAGAGCTGTTGGAGAAGTTGGGCTACGATCTATTTGGAAATTAATTGGAGAATGAGCATCAATCCTTATCTATTACTTAAATGCATTCCATTATCTGTTTGGAGTCCGTTGGTTTCAACCACTCAATTTGAATCCAATCCTTATCTATTAATTAAATGCATTCCATTATTTGTTTGGAGTCCGTTGGTTTCAACCACTCAATGTGAATCCAATCCTTATCTATTAATTAAATGCATTACATTATCTATTTGGAGTCCGTCTTTTTTAGCCATTCAATTTTTTTATAAATGGGGACTCATTCTTCCATTGATGTACCAATACCATAAATCTCATCTTACTAAAAAAATATCAATGGATCCATCAGAATTTCCTTTTGATATCGAAGCTTACAAAAGGCAGTCTGAAATCGAAGAGAGGTATATCGTCAACCGGTTTAGGGAGCGTCGAAACAAAATAGAGGAAGACTATGCACATCGTAGCAAGAGAAAATATTTCAAGAGAGATCATGCAGCGGCAAACCAAAGACTGATTGACGACTACTTTGCCAATCAACCTACATATGACGATGCAATATTTCGTCGGCGATTCCGGATGTGAAAACATGTTTTCCTTCGGATCGTTGGGGACCTATCAAACAGTGACAACTACGGAGTTGATGCAGGCAAAGAAAAATACTACTTCACCAAAAGAAATGACGCAGCCAATAAAGAAGGTATATCTCCACTAGCAAAATGTACCACGACCTTGCGAATGTTAGCATATGGTGTGGCGGCCGATACGGTCGATGAATACATCAAAATAGGAGGTACTACAGCATTGGAGTGCTTGCGTAGATTCTGTAAAGGAATCATACAATTGTATGAGCAACTGTATCTTAGAGCCCCAACTCAAGATGACCTGCAAAGGATACTGCATGTTAGTGAAATGCGGGGGTTCTCGGGGATGATTGGGAGTATTGATTGCATGTACTAGGAATGGAAAAATTGTCCTACAGCGTGGGAAGGTCAATTTACTCGGGGAGATAAGGGAACCACCACTGTTATTCTTGAAGCAGTTGCATCTCATGATCTATGGATCTGGCATGCCTTTTTTGGATGTCCGGGCACATTGAACGATATAAACGTTCTAGACCGTTCACTAGTGTTCGATGATGTTGAACAGGGAAATACTCCAAGAGTGAACTTCTTCGTGAACCAACGTCCGTATAATATGGCATACTATCTAGCTGACGGTATCTACCCTTCTTATCAGTCTTTTGTCAAATCAATTAGACTTCCTCAAAGTGAACCAGATAAGTTATTTGCACAATATCAGGAGGGATGTCGGAAGGACATCGAACATGCATTTGGAGTGTTGCAAGCTCGATTTAAAATCATTCGCAAACCAGCTCACATGTGGGACATAGTCGATTTGGCTATCATCATGAGGTCATGTATCATATTGCATAATATGATTGTTGAGGATGAACAAGATACATATGCTTAACAATGGACCGATTATGATCAATCTGAGGCAAGTGGGTCTAGTACACCGCAACCATTCTCGACCGAGGTGCTACCTGCATTTGCAAATCATGTGCGTCATAGATCCGAGTTGCGTGATTCAAGTGTACATCACGAATTGCAAGCAGATCTAATCAAACACATATGGGCAAAATTCGGAATGTTTCGTGGTTAAAGAGATTTTTAAGTCTCTGTGTGATTTAAGAGATTTATTGTTTCTGAGTTGAGTCTATTGTACTAATTAAGTTATGTGTGTTTTATTAGTTGTGTCGTGTGCTTATTTAGTGCATTGTATTGCATTTTAAGTTTTTTGTAACTTTATTTGTTTTAATAATGACTATCCCTATTTCTCGTCTTCATTACTTGCAAGAAAAATAATTTAATTAAGAATATAAAATTAGAAAGAAAAAAAATAAATTATTTAAATAAATTATTTAACTCTTAATTATTTTAATTTAATTTCAATCGATAATTATTATTAATATGTAATCATAAAAAAAAAACATAAAAGAAAATAAGAGTATGAGAAATAAAAGTAGTGGGGTAGGATGTTGAATTTTATTAAACAAAACCATTGTAGAGTGTAAAAATTGAATGGGTGTTGAATTATTAGGTGGAAGAGAGAGAAGATGATGTAGAGTGTTGTTTTTTATTATTTAAATATAAAGTAGGGTGTTGAATGAATTTTTCATTGTGGATAGTCTAATAAAAGTGCTATGATTCTCCCCTTTGCTTAAGGTGTCAGCTCTGAAAATAGTTTTTAGCCTAACAAATTTTGTTCACATAATAAACTAAGCCACTAAAATCAAAAAGTCAATTTGACACTCAACCAAGATGACACTCCTCTCCATTGCCCGAAACGGTTCCCAGTGCTCAACTTTCAACATAATGTTTACTATGCCATTTTTTTATTTTTGGTAAAACAACCAACACGTGGCATTGATCTAATTAATTTTCCACACCCTATATCAAAATTGGAAAAAGGAATATATCAGCTCTATGCACCCTCACTCCTCCCCATCTCACCCCCTCTGCCCACCAAGCCCTCCACCTTCGCCCTAATCGCTTCTCTCCTCCCTCATGGACCCACCCTCAATACAAGGAGGAGGTATATAGCCGGCATTTTTTATTTGACGTATACCTTCCCCTCAACTATAAAGAATCAGTACATGCAGACTTAATTACCGCCCCTAAAACCAGCCGACAAGATATAAGAAAAAAAGCACTCTCACCAAATTTTCTTTCCCCTAATTTGGCAAAGAATCTGGCGCCCTAATTCTCTCTCTCCCAAAATTTCCTTCGTTCCTTTGCACAAACTGTCGCTCCCTCTCACTAAATTTCCCAAAATTTCACGCACATGCCCACGGTGACAACCCGTACCTTCGTTTAATTAACAAAATTTTCAAATAACAAATTTCTAGAAATGTAACCAAATTTTTTCTTGATTTTTCTCTTTGCTTCTCTGTCCTTCTTCGTGCCCTCTTTTGTCGAGCAAATTAACTTTGATTGATTGCGCGAAATGAAACCTTTAAACTGGACGATGAAGGTCGACGACGAAGTTTGTTATGATCCGTGTGATTGTGAGCCCCCTTTTTACCTCTCACCATGTCGATTTTCTAGGGTTTGATGTTTCCTTTTGATTTATGGCTTTTAATCGGCCCTCTTCTCATCATTTAGAGTTTGGGCAATTTGGTGATAGCATGCGCGAAATGGAATCAGTGTTGGTATTTTGAGATGTTATTAAGTTTTCAAATTGGGTTTGTAGAGTATCGAAGCTCACTGCAACGACCCATTAGTCCTCCATGCCTATCGAGTCAGAGACAAGTATTTCCAGTAATTAATATATCATCCACATATATCGAGATATAAACTGAGACTACCCTTGTTGACTATGAATAAGGAAGTGTAAAGAGTAGAGGGGATCAAGCTAGTAGCAATTAAGAAATCACTTAGCCGACGGTCGATAGTGTGCATATTATTCATGATTTAGCATCTTTTTTTCTGTCTATTTTGAATCTAGATGCTACTGATTAGCGTCTATTTCATATTTGTAGATAAAGGCTTTAAGGAGAGTTTCTATGAAAATGCATGCTATCAGTTGGATTTTGGACAAGTCAGTTGTTGTCTTGCCCTCGACGCAGATTTCCTGTCAGTGACTTAAAGTCCAAACCAATTCTCACATCCAATTATAGAAAGTCCGGTTATTGTGCGATTTTTTCTACCACATGTCCAACTCATCAAGGAGCATTAAATATAAGCTTAGTTCGATTAGTACATATACTTCTAGGTTTTATTATCTGTATATATTATAATTTTAGGGTTTTTAGACAAGCTTTTCTTTACTTCTTCTTCTCAGACTTCAAACTAGTTCTTGTAGTTACTTTGGAGAGCTGCTGTGGTTATTTTATTTACGATCTCCTCTTTTTCTTTTCTTTTTTAATTTTATTTACGATTAATTTTCACTTTTGCTTTGTTTATTTAATTATGTGTTTATGTAGCTAATTCTCCTTTTCTTAGTAAAGATCATCAAATGTTATGATTAAATAAACTGTGAGGTCTAAAGTGTTCTTCATAAAATTCAGAATTAGTGTTTACTTGTTTATTAATTGAACTCTATATTATTTATACTTAATTTGCGGTTAGGCCAGTCTAGAATTAAGCATGAATAATTGTTGTCATTCTTGCAGCTTATCCACTATACACGGTTGTTAGATAGAGTAGACACCTAATTTAGAGTCATTATACCATTGGTCCAATATGATTAGAATAAATAACTAATTAGGGTTAAAGGCTTCGAGTGTACTGTTTGTCTTGCCCTAGGTGCGTCTTTCCTCATCTTTGTGGGCAGTTTGGTTAAATCTCTATAAGCGTACCTTAGGGGTTATTAGACTGTCAAGGCATTTTCATAAGCATACCATGGAGTTGCTTCTCTTACGAAGGAAAGTAGGAGACCTAAGCATACATGGTCTCTATAGTGCATCTGTGAGTTAGGAATAAAATACCCTTGCACCGGTGATCAGTTGACCTCAATCGTAACCGGAGATAGATCTTTTCTAGGAAACCTTCTCTACTAGAGTTTATTTCGATCTTTACCTTTGATCTATTTTTTTTATAATTGATTTATTATTAGTTTAATTCACAAACTTAAAATCCCCCCTTTGTTGCTATTTGTTTTGTTATTTCTGGTCATTGCTGAAAGTTTACGGCTTGTCCAATCCCTGTGGAACAATCCTGTTACCGCTATACATAATTTATTTTGTGCATTTTGGCTATAAGTCTTTATTCTTATTTTTTAGGGGTTCGATAACTGATCAAATTTTGGCACCGTTGTCGGGGACTACGATACTAATTTTATTCTTTTTTGTATGACTAGGACAACAAAGCTGGAACTCACACCACTCCATCTCAAAATCACAAGGACAGAAAGAAGACTTAGAGGACTGACCAGATGACACCCCTTGACGAGGAGTAGTTATCGACCAGAAAACCCCGACAAAGATCCTTCTTCCCTAAACAGTTCTACTCCATCTATTCGTCGTGCCCTCGACACAAATGAACTGATACTACCCCGTCCCAACATCATGGCCGACGATGCTGCAAACCAGACCATCCAGGACTTGAACGCTGGTCTAGAGCAGACAGTCCGTCTTTGCATCGCCTACCCAACCGTAACTCATGATTGGGTAATCAAATCTGCTACCATCCATCACTTGCCCCTATTTAATGGCTTGCCCAAGGAGAATCCTCACACCTATCTCCAATAATTACACTTCAATTGTGAGACCATAAAATCGGAGCAAGTACAAATTAACCATGCGAAACTACGAACCTTCCCTTGGTCTCTCACAAAAGATGCCAAATCATAGTGATGTGATCACGGAGCCTTCCACAACCAATTTTGACACCCAAGACATGTTGCCTCAAGGCCCGATCACCCGAAGCAAAGCAAGAGGGCTGTCTCTGTGGTTTGAAGCCAAAATGAGAGAGACGGAACCTATCAAGGCCAAGGAACGGGCTGTCAACGTGACCTTTCATCAAGGAAATGAGCATCCATTTCAGACGCCTGGCGGTATGCCGCCAGGAATTTAATTAAATTCCCTCTTGCCAAGCGAAGCTAGCGACATGGCGCTAGGACCATCTCTTGTGGAGCGGCATGCCGCCAGACATAAGGAGAAAAATGAATTTTGGGCTTTTTCAAGCCCAAATTCCATGCCACTATATATATCTCTTTGTATCATTTTTTCCTCCTTAGTTTTTAGACTATGTGTGATAATTTGTCAAGTGAGAATACTCCTTCTCTTATCACCTAAGCCTTGAAACTCCTCACTTTTCCTTGGGTAAAAATCATTTAAGTTGAGATTACTCCTTCCGATTATTGCTCGGGGAAACCTCGAATTTGTATTTGTAATTTTGGCAAGTTTCTTGAATGAATGGAGGTTTATTAATTGCTTATTCTAAGAACCGTGGATGTCAAGTTGCTTGGATTAATTCTTGGATGTTCGTGAGATCAAATTAACTCTCTTGTCAATCCTATAACTTTCCGGGTACATATTTCCTAAATCCTCCGCTATTTCTTATCTATTCTCCGCTAAATCTATTTTGTTCGTGCCTTTCCTTTCTTGTGATCTTGTCGTCGCTAGATAATTCGAATCGGCTAGATCCTCCATAAGCTCCATTGTAATCCGGCTTACTAACCCTAGGCAGGATCACATCAAGTGGTAGCAGAGCTTTTGGCCGCCTATCGAATTTTTCTAGTTTTGTCCAAAGTGTTAGAAACTTTCTTCATTGAAAAATCTTGATTTAGTGCATCTTTTCGAAAATTATTTCAAGAGGGCTTGTGATTGTGGGGTGTGATCATTTTGGTAAAACAAAATTCTGAAAATTTGAGAAAAATCATTTGGGTGTGATTGTGGTGTTCTTCATTTGTTCTTGGTGTTCTTGGCAATTAACACTTTTTGATCCAAATTAGTTGTTGCAACACTTGTTAGCCAAGTTTGTGCCAATTAATTAATTAAAACCCTCACACTTGGCCGGCCAACACCATCATCAAGGGTACAATCACCCATCCCTTGCATTAAATTCCCTAAGCCACCTCACCCCTCTTTTGACAATTTGACCAAAAAGAAACCAAATGGTCCTAACCAAAATCTAATTCCAACCAAATAGACCCACTTTCCCTAAAAGCCTAACCGTCCTTCTCTTTTTCCATGGTCCAGCAGCCTTTTCTATTTAGTTAAGTCCTAAACTAAGTCCTAAACTCAAGTCCTAAACCATAAAATACCAAACTTGAGTTTTAAACCTTCTTGAGTCTTAAACTTAAGTTTCATAAGTCCTAAACCCCAAGTCTTTTCTTTTAAATTCTGAAAATACTTCCTTGAGTCTTTTACTCTTTTAATCCATAATTTTCCACCTCCTTTTCCTTTCCAACGGAAATTCAAAGTTCCCTCCCAAAAATGGAAACTTGAATTTCCTTTGGATTTCCTAAAATTTCCTTCCGTTTGTTCTTGAGTCCTTGTAAAATTTCTTGAGTCTTGTTTTACCTTTCTTCCTCATGTTCTATCACTTGAGCTTTGGCAAGAGAATCATAAGTTTGTTTGAAGCAAGGAATTGTGTGGAGAGCAAGCTTGGTGTGTGGAAAATAATTGAGTGATTGTGAGGCCAAATTTTTCGTGTGATCAAACACGAGTGTTGAAACACGTATGGGAGTGAATTATTTTCTAACTCTTGTTTAAGTGTGCAGGTACCGGAAAAACGTGAAATTGAGTGTTTGTGAGCACGTATTTTTTGAGTGACTAAACACCTAAACACGAGAGTTTAAACACGTGAGGGAGAGTTTGTTTACTAACGCCTATATATCTCGTTTGTTTCCATTTTGTAGGTATAAAAAAAAAAAAAAAAAAAGAAAAGAAAAGGAGTTGAATTCTAAAATGTCTGGGAGAAGTAGGCCTAGTTCTAGTGGTAGTCGAAGTGCCGAAGCCCTTGACCAAGTCTTGTCCGTCTTGGGGGAATTGAAGGCTACCATGGTTCGAACGGAGGATCGTCTCACTTTGTTGGAAGAGACTATCAAGTCTCGTGATCGAGAGGATGAGAAGCCTTCCGAAGTTGTTACTCATCCAACGACTCCCAAAAACCTTCCACCTAAATCCTACCCGAAGCCTCTTAAGGAACAAGTTCCCGTTGAAACTGAGTCGGAGGGTCATCAAAGCGAAGAAGAGAGAGTTGGGTTGTTGAAGAAGACTCCTAAAAAGGAGGTTGAGAGAGACTTTGTAACCGGCCGCCAAGGGGAAAACTGAAAGCCATTTGTCTCCCCTCCGGGGTTGGCCATATCGGAAGATCAAATGAAGGTGATAAGGATGAAATATGAGCAAGGCAACCGATGTCCGGAAGACTTCCATGCTTCTAGTAGTCAACCCAAAATCCCTAATTTTCATGCCCTTACCACACCTCACCACACTCGAGAATACTATGAGGATCCTTATGGGGAAGCAAATGCTGAGTTTGATGAGGTGACACAACGAACGAGGGAAAGATGACAAAGGGGTCCGGTGTCACGGTTTGTTGAACATGATGAGAGGCCACAAGAGCCTAGGGTTGATGACAAGTTGAGCGGAATGAAAGTGCAAATTCCTACCTTTAGGGGCTCCACTGATCCTTCGGAGTACCTAAAATGGGAGGGAAAAATTCAACGAATTTTCAATTGTCAACGGTATTCGGAAGAAAAGAAGATTAAGCTAGCGGCAATGGAGTTTGAAGATTATGCCGTTAGTTGGTGGGAAAAAGTGTGTAGAGAGTGAGGAGAAGTGGAAGCTATCCAAGATTGGGAAGAGATGAAAAGGGTGATGAGAGCAAGGTTTGTACCCGCACATCACAAGAGAGATTTGCAAAACAAGTTGCAAGGTCTCAAGTAAGGTTCTAAGTCCGTGGGAGAATACTTCAACGAGCTAGAGGAACTCCTAATCAAGACCAACACCGAAGAGGGTGAAGAAGTTACCATGGCACGGTTCCTCAATGGCCTCAATGATCGGATTAGATACAAGCTTGAGTTGAAGGAGCTCGATCACCTACAATCTATGCTCAACTATGCAATAAAAGTGGAAGCATATGAAGCCACAAAGAAGAAGTCCTACCCAAGTAAAACCCAAACCTTTTCCTCAACCCCGAAGACACCTTGGAAGACCTATTCCAAGGAACCACCTAAACCAAAAGACTCCAAAGTCGAAACACCCTCTTCGAAACCCTACACACCCTACAATAAAATTAACCCTTCAAAAACCCCACCCAAAACAACTCCTAACCCACCTACCAACCCTAACCAACCAAGAAAATTCTCCTCTAGTGTACAATGCTACCATTTTCAAGGAAGGGGTCACATTGCTTCCGAATGTCCAAATCGGAGAGTAGTTGTGATCCGAGAGGGTAATTATGAGACGGGTAGTGAAGTTGAGACAAGTGAGGATGAGGAGGAATATAAAGAGAAGGAGACCGAGGGTAGTGAAGAAGAAGTAGTTCTAGCAGCCACAATGACTCTAGTTGTGAGAAGAAGCATGAATACGCATGCAAAAGAGGGAGGTCGCCAATAAGGACCAAAGGGAGAATCTCTACCATTCTCGGTGTGAGATCCACGGGAAGGTGGCTTCTCTTATTGTTGATAATAGAAGCGTGGTGGATGTAGCAAGTCACCTTCTAGTTTTCAAGCTCGGGTTGCCCACAACGCCACATCCTAATCCTTATTCCCTACATTGGTTTAGTGATGATGGAGAAGTGAAGGTCAAAGAGCAAGTTCTTGTTGCCTTCAAATTGGGTAATTATGAGGATGAGAGGTTGTGTGATGTTGTGCCTATGGATGCTAGTCATCTTATTCTTGGTCGGCCATGGCAATTTGATCGATGGGTAGTACATGATGGCCGCACCAACAAGATTCACCTCACTCACCGTGGAAAGAAATTCAGCATCCCTCCACTTTCACCAACGCAAGTCCTTGAGGATCGCTTGCACATGAAAAGAGCAAGTGCCGAATTTCAAATTATGAAGAAAATGAGAGAAAAGAGTGGAAAGAAGAAAGTAAGGTGTGTGAATGAGGAAAATAGCGTGCATGAAAAAAGTGAGCATGCACAAAGAGGAGAGAAAAATGTGAGTCATGAGATGAAAACACAAGAGAGGAGAGGAAAGAAAACAAAGGGAGAGTCGAATACATGCCATGAAAAGAGCAAGCATGGTAGAGAGAGTGAGCCTAAACAATTGAGTGTAATAGCGAAGGGTAAGGATGTGAGGCGTGCTTTATTTTGTAGTAAGGTGTGCCTTGTACTTCGATATAAGGCACATTGCTTGGAATTTGATGCTAACCCCCATTCTTCTCTACCAAGTCCCATCGTTTCCCTTTTGCAGGAGTACGACGATGTCTTTCCCAATGAAATGCCAAGTGGCCTTCCTCCAATCTGTGGGATAGAGCACAAGATCGATTTAATACCCGGTGCTGCCTTACCCAATAGGCCGGCTTATCGATGCAATCCCGAGGAGACTAAGGAACTACAAAGATAAGTGGAAGATTTATTGCACAAAGGATACATTTGAGAGAGTATGTCACTTTGCGTCGTGCCCGTGTTGCTTGTGCCTAAGAAAGACGGGACGTGGAGGATGTGTGTTGATTGTAGGGCCATCAATAAGATCACTGTGAGGTATCGACATCCCATTCCACGCCTCGATGATATGCTTGACGAGCTAAGCGGGAGCCAAATCTACTCCAAGATTGATCTCATGAGTGGATATCATCAAATTCGGATGCATGAGGGTGATGAATGGAAAACCGCCTTCAAAACCAAGTACAGTTTGTATGAATGGTTGGTAATGCCATTTGGTCTATCCAATGCTCCTAGTACCTTCATGAGATTAATGAATTATGTCTTGCGAGATTTCATTGGAAAGTATGTTGTGGTGTGCTTTGACGATATCCTTGTGTATAGCTTATCTCTTGAGGAACATGTGTTCCATTTGCGTACCATATTTGACACTTTGCGGACACACCGATTATATGCTAAGTTTGTCAAATGTGAATTTTGTTTGGAAAAAATGCACTTCCTTGGGTTTGTTGTGAGTGTAGGTGGCGTGCAAGTTGATGAGGATAAGGTGAAAGCCATACGGGATTGGCCAATTCCCAACAATGTCGGTGAAGTAAGGTCCTTTCATGGCCTAGCAAGCTTTTATCGTCGATTCGTGCCAAACTTCTCAACAATCGCCACACCCCTCAATGAATTGACCAAGAAAAATGTCACATTTGAGTGGGGAGAACGACAATCCAAGGCTTTTGAGGAACTTAAGGCAAGGCTTACAAGGTCCCCTATTTTGGCCTTGCCCGACTTCACCAAGGTGTTCGAGTTGGAGTGTGATGCGAGCGGGGTTGGCATTGGAGCTGTCCTAATCCAAGGGGGTCGTCCCATTGCATATTTCAGTGAGAAGCTTAGCGGAGCCCAGCTTAACTACTCCACCTATGACAAAGAACTCTATGCTTTGGTGAGGGCGCTTATGGTGTGAGAGCACTACTTGCTATCCAACCAATTCGTCATCCACACCGACCACCTAAGCCTTAAATTCCTTAAGGGTCAAGCCAAGCTGAATAAGAGACATGCCAAGTGGGTGGAATTCATTGAAGCATTCCCATATACTATCAAGTATAAACAAGGCAAGGAGAATGTGGTAGCCGACGCCCTTTCTCGAAGGTATGCTCTCTTGAATCCTCTTGATGCTAAAATATTTGGATTTTCCCATTTGATTAAATTGTATGAGAATGATAAGGATTTCCGTGATATATACATGGCTTGTGCACGTGGATCACACATGCATTTCTTTAAGCACGATAACTTTTTGTTCAAGTATGATAGATTGTGTGTGCCATGCTCTAACATTAGAGAATTACTTGTGTTGGAAGCTCACGGGGGAGCTTTGAGTGGACACTTTGGCATAGCCAAAACCTTACATGCTCTAAAATCTCATTTCTATTGGCCCCGAATGAAAGTAGATGTGACTAGTATTATAAATCGATGTATTGTTTGTAAAACTGCTAAGTCCACATCTAAACATCATGCGGTTTATATGCCTTTACCTGTTGCTCAACATCCTTGGGTCTATTTATCTATGGATTTTATCTTAGGTTTACCTAGGTCAAAATTAGGCCATGATTCTATTTTTGTTGTGGTTGATCGTTTTTCCAAAATGGCTCATTTTATACCATGTTCGAAAACACATGACGCCCCACACATTGCATCTTTATTCTTCCAACATGTGGTACAAATACATGGTATGCCTAAGAGTATTGTGAGTGATAGGGACACTAAATTCGAGGGTGTGATCATTTTGGTAAAACAAAATTCTAAAAATTTGAGAAAAATCATTTGGGTGTGATTGTGGTGTTCTTCATTTGTTCTTGGTGTTCTTGGCAATTAACACTTTTTGATCCAAATTAGTTGTTGCAACACTTGTTAGCCAAGTTTGTGCCAATTAATTAATTAAAACCCTCACCCTTGGCCGGCCAACATCATCATCAAGGGTACAATCACCCATCCCTTGCATTAAATGCCCTAAGCCACCTCACCCCTCTTTTGACAATTTGACCAAAAAGAAACCAAATGGTCCTAACCAAAATCTAATTCCAACCAAGTAGACCCACTTTCCCTAAAAGCCTAACCGTCCTTCTCTTTTTCCATGGTCCAACAGCCTTTTCTATTTAGTTAAGTCCTAAACTAAGTCCTAAACTCAAGTCCTAAACCATAAAATACCAAACTTGAGTTTTAAACCTTCTTGAGTCTTAAACTTAAGTTTCATAAGTCCTAAACCCCAAGTCTTTTCTTTTAAATTCTGAAAATACTTCCTTGAGTCTTTTACTCTTCTAATCCATAATTTTCCACCTCCTTTTCCTTTCCAACGGAAATTCAAAGTTCCCTCCCAAAAATGGAAACTTGAATTTCCTTTGGATTTCCTAAAATTTCCTTCCATTTGTTCTTGAGTCCTTGTAAAATTTCTTGAGTCTTGTTGTACCCTTCTTCTTCTTGTTCTATCACTTGAGCTTTGGCAAGAGAATCATAAGTTTGTTTAAAGCAAGGAATTGTGTGGAGAGCAAGCTTGGTGTGTGGAAAATAATTGAGTGATTGTGAGGCCAAATTTTTCGAGTGATCAAACACGAATGTTTAAACACGTGAGGGAGTGAATTATTTTCTAACTCTTGTTTAAGTGTGCAGGTACCGGAAAAACGTGAAATTGAGTGTTTGTGAGCACGTATTTTTTGAGTGACTAAACACGAGAGTTTAAACACGTGAGGGAGAGTTTATTTACTAACGCCTATATATCTCGTTTGTTTCCATTTTGTAGGTATAAAAAAAAATATATATATATAAAAGAAAAGGAGTTGAATTCTAAAATGTCCGGGAGATGTAGGCCTAGTTCTAGTGGTAGTCGAAGTGCCGAAGCCCTTGACCAAGTCTTGTCCGCCTTGGGGGAATTGAAGGCTACCATGGTTCGAACGGAGGATCGTCTCACTTTGTTGGAAGAGACTATCAAGTCTCATGATCGAGAGGATGAGAAGCCTTTCGAAGTTGTTACTCATCCAACGCCTCCCAAAAACCTTCCACCTAAATCCTACCCAAAGCCTCTTAAGGAACAAGTTCCCGTTGAAACTGAGTCGGAGGGTCATCAAAGCGAAGAAGAGAGAGTTGGGTTGTTGAAGAAGACTCTAAAATGGAGGTTGAGAGAGACTTTGTAAGTGGCCGCCAAGGGGAAAACCGAAAGCCATTTGTCTCCCCTCCGGGGTTGGCCATATCGGAAGATCAAATGAAGGTGATAAGTAAGAAATATGAGCAAGGCAGCCGAGGTCCGGAAGACTTCCATGCTTCTAGTAGTCGACCCAAAATCCCTTATTTCCATGCCCTTACCACACCTCACCACACTCGAGAATACTATGAGGATCCTTATGGGGAAGCAAATGCCGAGTTTGATGAGGTGACACAACGAACGAGGGGAAGATGACAAAGGGGTTCGGGGTCACTGTTTGTTGAACATGGCAGATGCCCTTACCACACCTCAGCACACTCCATTGTAATCCGGCTTACTAACCCTAGGCAGGATCACATCACATAGTTTTTTAGCCTACCTACCAAATCAATTAGCACTTGGGACCAGATGTCCAAAGCATTCAGTATTAAATACTATCCAGCCTCTATAGCAGGGGAAACCAGTAAAAAGCTAGTCTCCATCAACCAAAACGATGATGAGAATCTCTATCAATATTTTGAGAGATTCAAGAGAATGAAAATCCTATTCCCTTCACATGGCCTAGCTGACCATTCCTTAATCTAGTACTTCTACGATGGGATGAAACAAAATGATAAAGACAAATTGGATATAGCTAGCCAAGGAGTCCTTTGCGCTTACCCGCAGCAACAAAGGCACTCATCAAATTAATGTCTAAGCACAGTAAGCCTTCAGAAAGAGCACTACTAGCCAGTGAAGTCAGCGTTGCTGCCATGGAATCCTAGCTCAACAATATTGCAAATCTCTTACAAAACATATCCACTGGACAGCTTGCTCAAGTCAAAGCTTGTGGGTTTTGTCATTACACTAACCATCTTACTAATGCATGTTCCAATGTTCCTAATGAATTCCACGTTAATGTTGTTGGAAACTACAATGGAGCCCCTAGAAAGTTTGACCCTTACTCCAACACTTACAATCCTAGGTGGAGGAACTATCCTAACTTTAGTTGGTCTAACAATCAATAACAACAGGGACTGAACTAACATTAGAATCAAAATCAAGTCCAACCACCATTCAATCTTCAGAATTTCCAGCCAAGGCAGAACCCTTAGAACCATCAACAATATCAGCACCAAATGCCTTAAGGGCAAGCCACAAATGTACCATTGGAAGATGCGATCATAAAATTGACCAATATGGTTATAGATCTATAGAACCAGATGGGATACTTCAATGCTAACCTTACAGAGTTGAAGAATCAAGGCAGACTCCCACCTCAGATGAAGCCTAACCCTAAGCATAACGTTAGTGCCATTTCCTTGCGAAGTGGAACCCAACTGCCTTAACGCCTCAATCCGTATCTTACCCTCAAGAAGGAGTTACCTGAGCCTGACATTTCACAACTTGCCCTAGATCCAGATAATGAGCCAGAAGCTAGAGTCATCTTCATGAACACCAGACCAAAGAAGACTCCCAAGAAGCTAGAATTCTCTAAAGAGTAGCTCATTAAGGTAACCCAACCTCATTTTCTTGAAAGGTTGGTAAAAGCCAAAAAGGACAAGGAGGATTGAGAGATTTATGATATTTTTAGCAAGGTTCACTTAAATATTCCTTTATTACATGTAGTTAAAAATATACCTCACTATGCTAAATTTCTGAAAACTTTGTATAATAACAAGAGTAAGATGTTTGACATGGAGATGATTAATGTTTCAACTATTATTCAAAGGAAGTTGCCGCCTAAGTGCAAGGATTAAGGCATGTTTTCAATTCCCTACAAAATTGGTACAAAAGTGATTAGTAAGGCTATGTGTGATCTAGGTGCTGAAATTAACATCATGCCCTTGAGGATTTATAACACTCTTGATATAGGTCCTCTTAAACCAACCAGAGTAGTTATCTAACTAGCTGATAGATCCTTAATTCACCCCATGGGTGTGATTGAGGATGTTTTACTCTAAGTAGATAATTTCATTTACACAAAACCTGCTGGTAAGATTCAAACTTCTAGAGGATCGGGGTGAGGGTTATGGCCGCTCGGAGTTACTGTAGCTGCCGTCGAGTGTACCTGCAAAGCGCCGGAGGGGGGGCCCTGACGTAGACACTCTGATGCTTAAGTTAGTAAGGCTGTTCCAACTAGCAGAGGTTCGAGTAGCGATCTTAGGCTTACCTCTCGTTTCGAATGGTGGGGTATTTATAGGCAGAGCATGGGCGTTACCTCTAGGGGGTGGGCGTTATCTTCTCAAGTGACGTTATGGCTGACCTGGGATGGGATGACGCCGTGCGTATGAGTAGATAACCCGTGAGACTCCCCCCCGCTGATGTCAACCATCCCAGGGCTCTTCTCTTCAAGAGGGGGCGGCAACCTCCGCGGCTGACGCCCAGCTGGCACTGTAGGGTTCCGGTATCCAGGGTGGTGTGAAGACGGAAATACCCTTGGAATTGCCTTAATTGTTATCACAAGCCCAACTGAAAATGAGCTCAAGTGTTTACCAAGGGCTAACGCTTCTTCTCGCTCCCGTGTCGTGCTTGACGGTTCTCGAGATATCGGGGTGGTGCGGCTTTTGAGGGACACGTGTTCTCAACTGCTTCCTACTTGGGCCTATAAATTTAAACTTTCACCGCACAAATTTCTCATCTTTTTTAGCACTTCTTTTGGCATTTTCACTATGGACGAACTAACCAGAAACTTCTTGCTCTCCAAATCCCACACTCTGAAGAATTTGACCGAAGCCGATGTTGATTTTCTGGAAAACATGGTAAGGAAGACCTCTGAGGATATCATGGAGCTCCAGGGGATGATGGCCCTACTCTTGTCCAGACAGCTCGGGACTTCCCTGGAGGACTTCAGCCCCTTGGAGAGCGTGACGAAGCTGGCCATCACCGTCTCCCGCATCGAGGTGGTGGTCACCATGCTGCGGCACAGGAAAGACATACTGGGGTGCTGTTTGAAGGAAATGAGGGTATGTTCCTCTGAACTGACCTCTGTTGCAGATGCGCTGAGGGAGGTTCCTATGGTGCCGGAGAAGGACGATGCCGGGTCCAATGCTTGGCCGCTCGCTGCCGTCGTCGCTTCCCTTTGTCTTCTTTTGTGTGTTCTTAGCGTGTAGGCAGATGTATGCTTCGGGCCGTTAGGCCATAAATAAAGTATCTTTTCGCTATCTTGCATTTTTTCTCCCTTCTTTTCGCAACGTGCCAGCGAATATTTCAGTTGAGTGCCACATCAGCCCAACTGAAAATGAGTCCGTCATTGGCTGAACTTCTGCATCGCTTGCTTTTTCTTGGTCGTCAGGTAGCAACGGTTACTCTTGTAAACCGTTCTGCATTGACTTCGCGCCGTCTCTTCAGTATCAACTGATTGGGCGGTTTTTTGGTGTATCTTGATTAGTGAGAAATTTTGACAGGCACAATCACAGGATCTGCTTCTGCAATTAAGATCGTTCTTCTCGAAACACATTAACCTTTCTCTAAGGTCGCGTGAGAAAGCGGGATCCTATCTTTGCTTCGGCTATTTAATGAGATTTTTTCTTCTTTTTTCCATTCATTTTCTTCCCCACCAACTCCTCCGACTTCATCGGATTCCGACGATCCTCCTTCGCCGCGTATGAAAAGGCGACCTGCCCGACGCAAAGGTCACAAGAGACCAAAGAGAAAAGCCTTCGAGCCAGCCAGCGTGCCGTTTGACCTCTATGTCCCTACTGTTCGGAGGGGGGATGAATTGTTTCCTCACATCGATCATTTCATGGAAAGGGGTTCCTCCAGGGACATCGGTGTCAAGGTAGCGGCTCCCGCTAATAAGGAGTCAAGTCCACCAAAGCCTGGTCGAGAGAAAGGGGCTGACGATCCTTTCCCGTTCGCTGACGAGGAGTTTTCGTCCTTGGATGGAGATAACTCCTACTGGCCTTCCTACTGGCCTGATGAGGATTAATCTTAACACACCATGCATATTGTAGATGTCGTATGGCTTATCCTATATAAAATGACATTGTTGGCGTTTGCTTTCTTGCCGTTATATTCCGCGTTAACTTTTACGACCCTTAGACAGTTAACGTTGAGCGATCGGTTATCGCTCAATGCAACCGTTCTTTATTTTCCAATCACTAACCGCCTTTCCTCAAGGATATAAATGCTTAGTCATAAATATTCCTCTGAGGTCGTTCCACGTGTCACTTTTTTACTATGCGCGTGTCTTATTCTCACAGGTCGCTCAGTTATTCAGTTTGACCTTTAAAAGGGAATAACTGCTTTCTTCTCACACTTTTACTCGCGCTTCAAATTTTCCTCTTCTATACTCTCTTTCTGCTTCTTCTTCTACTCAAGGGAAATTCCTTCAACCGTTCGTCGGCGCCGGTGGTCTACTCATTGTTTTCTCCCTCAAGGTATTTTGCTTCTCCTTCGCTCTGGTTTTTCTTTTACTGGTTCAATATGCACCACACTAGAGCTACCAGCTTCAAAGGCCTCTAGATCCAGAAATCGAAAGGACGCACAGTATTTTCTCGTGCGAAATGATTCTGAGGGCTGAATTAGAGGGTCAAGGTGTTTTCTTTCCCCCCAACTATCTCCCTGTCATTCCCATGGATGACTGGCAGCTTCATTATCCGTTATGGGGGAAGTATAGAATGGTTTATTTTAAAATGTTTCTCTATGGCTTTCGTTTCCCACTTCATGCTTCTGTAGAGAGGTTGCTGCGCCGGTATGATCTTAATCCCGCTCAGATAACCCCTTCTTCTTGGTGCGGTATTTATGCATTTCTTCACGCTTGCGAGATGAAGAATATCTTTACTCCATCCGTCAATTTAATCTGCAAATTCTTTAGCCTGAGTTGTCATAACTGCTTGGTCGATATCACCTCGCGGTGGAATGACGCATTTGTGCAATCATTCTGGCAAAAAAATTAGGGTTTTGAGGAAATTGTAGCTGACTGGAAGAGCGGTTTCTTCGTGCTCGAACTACCTTCCCGTTTGTGGCGCAGGGGCTTTAATCAGGAGATTACTAGTGTTGTCTGGGTAAACCCAGGGGTGTTGATGAGGGATGAGTTATTCTATGCTAACACCTTACTAGGGATAGACACGTCTTTCCGTATTGGAGAATTCGCTTTGTATAAGCATTCGGAAGAGTGCATTACTAGTAAGCATTTCTCCTTCCGCGTTATCACTTGATTTTACTTGCCGTTCTAACACGCTTCGTTGGCAGAAAATGCTGAGGATCAATCGTCTGGAGGGAATGATGCTCTTTAAACGTGATACCACTCCAAACGCTACCGGCTTCTCCACCGCCCGAGGGTTCCAGTCGTCAGACTACTCCACCAAAAAAGAGGAGAACTAAGATAGTCGCAGGGGGAGGGCGCAACATCTCTGCCCGAGCCTCTCGTTTCCTTGATAATTGGCTACCTGTTCGGGGTAGAGGAGTAACTTCGAGTCATCCTACAACTAGGATAATTGACAACGATAATGAGGAAATGGATATCGAGACAGAGCTTCGTCATGCTTCCTCGGCTCAACGGAGGAAACTCAGGGTGGAGAAAAATAATCTGACTGCTGAGGTTTCTTTTAAAATGGTCAGCGACGTCCCTACCATGGTAATTGACGCCTCTACTGTGGCGAGTACTTCTGAAACAGCAAAGATTGCTGAGGCGTCAACTGGCGCTCCTCCCAAGGTTACTGAAGTCCCGTTAGCAGCGGATTCGCTTCCACCGACTAACGCCCCTGACTCTCCTATTTCTTCTTGTATTCCTGATATGGTGATGTCAGCTCCTGACTGGAGCGTGTTTCCTGACACACCGACAAGGGTCCTCAACTGTTATTCTTTACTTCCATTTCGGGTGTCGACGGTTCCGCCAAAGGTTCTTCTCCCTCCATTATCGCCAATCTTTCCCCTTAGGGTCCTCAAGGAGTTCCTTCTCACCGGTTGGATTTATCAACCTTAGGCACTAACGGGTTTCGTCCCTTAGGGGTGTCGGACCCGTTGTTGCGAGATCAACCGACGGCCTTCCTGGCGGGTGAGATATTCGGTTCGCCTGAGGATAAAGAGGCATTGCTGCGGTTTCCCCCGATATTCAGCACACACGTGTTCTGAATGACGCACTGGCCGGCTTTCGCCACCTGCACTACTTTTTTGAGGCTTATGGTGACAAACTTCGAGGTTCGTCTGACTCGAAGGAGCGATTGGATGCCGCCTTGGCTAAAGTGAAAGAGTTAACGCGTCTTCAAACCCGTACCCTGGCAGAACTGAATGATTGCAGCGCCAAACTTGCCAGAGAAAAGTCTAAGGGGAAAGCCAAGGTTGAGTTGCTAGAGGCAGAGCTGGTTAAGGGGTCGGCCAAGGTTGGGTTATTGGAGCCAAAACTGGTTAAGGGGGAGGCCAAGGTTGGGTTATTGGAGGCAGAGTTGGTGTCAGCGGATAAAAGAAATTCTCTTCTTCGTGAAGAGATATCAGCTTGTAACGCGTATCTGGAAAGGTGCCTTCAAAGATAAACTGGTGGAAGAAGAGAGCCATGCAAGCCTTTACCGCCGGATTCACGGACTATTATCACGGTGGGTCTTTTGATCCGGCTAAGATAGCCGATTATGCCTCTGAAAAAATGAATGAAATAGACGTGAGCGAGGAAGTTTTCTTTTCTTCAGGAGAGGAGGAGGAAGGCGATGGGGGCAATGCGGGGGTGCTCCCGTAATCAGACGGTGCTTATGCAGCGGGGGGTGTCAAGAGCTCCTCTCATTTCCATTAGTCATTCTTTCTTTTTATTCCGAACATTGATCCCATTCGGTTTGTAATAATTAATAACGCTTGGCTTGTGACAGCGTTTAGAATTCCCCTTCGAATAATGATTGATCTTTGTTACGCTATCTCTTTCTTTTGCGTTATCTCAACAACTGTCCGTAGAGTTAACGCTGCGCCACGATATTTTTGTCTCCGCGTTGCCGTGCTTGTTTCGATTTGAAAGTCGATTCCACTTGTCAGAGCATTTAATGCTTGGGATCCCCTCATTAATGCGAGAGAGAAGTCATGATGGCTAGAATACACGTGTCTGTTCGTGGAGACGCTAGGGATTGTCGTGCCCTAGGAACTGACGAAATCGAGGCGTCTTTTCACTTTTCTAGGGTTGTACTCATTGATCACGTCTTTTCTAGGCGACGACGGTTGCAACAGTCGTTTTGGCTGACCACTAGGGTTATAAAACCCAATACATGTTATTTTTCTCTCTTTTGTTATTTCATTTTCGCTTCTCCCTCTCGAGCCGACTTGTGTTTTTTCTTTCCACCGTTTGGGCGTTCTGAGTTTTTCCTCCAAAAAGGTACTTCTATCCTCATCCGCCATCTTTTTCATCTTTTCTTTCCACCTGTTGATGAGGAAAAAAAATGAGAATACTGCCACCACCATCACCTCCTCATCCATACTTCAAGATCATTTGTCTAAACACAATGCCGATATCCCTGAGGATTATAAGCCTTTTGTTGCTTCCGATTCACTTCGCCTTAATAGTGTAATGCCTGGTAATATCAGGCTCCTGTATGCCAAGATGTTTGGCTATGGCTTCAAGTTCCCTCTTGATCCTTTTATCAAAGGGTTGTTTGTTGCTCTGGATGTGAATCTCGTTCAGTTGGGTCCTAACGAGTACTGTTGCGTTTATGCATTTCTAGAACTCTGTAGATATAAAGGGATTACCTCTCCTTCCCTTTTATTACTTAAATCTCTTTTCCAATTGTATAGCCGTAGGTGTGTGATAGCAATATCACCCCATTATGATGATGATTCTCTCAAACCCTTCACTTGGAAATTCCTGCACCTCGAGTCTTCCATTGAAGATTGGAAGAACAATTTTTTTGTTATCGAGCAACCTAGCCCCTAGTGGCGGACTGGTTTTAACCATGCTATCAGGGACAGTGCCTGGGGTCATCGGACGGCTCTTCCTCAGCCTAAACAAGGCTGGTTAGACAAACTGTTCGAGTTGGACATCTACGTTCATACTCGCAAGTTGGCTTGCGGCATTGACATTCGAGCCTGTATCGAGAGTGAGTGTTGTGTCATTTTCTTTGTTACTTCCGGTAGTACTAACGCTAACATTTTGTCGTGATTGTGCAGCTCCTGATCCTAATCGAGTCAAAAAGCGTTAGGAGACGAGAGCGGAGGGCCTTAAAGAGGGGAGAAGGAACTGCCACTGCCGCTGCCACTGCTACTCCAGTCATATCATCTACTGTGACTGTAAACCCCATCCACGCACCTTCTTCCGCGGCTGGTGAGGGATCCGTCACCATTCCTATTTCTATCCCAGTTGTATCCATTGCCGTTGCTCCTATTCCAACGTCTTCTTCCCGGGCTCCCCCAAAGAAGAAAAAGAAGAAGACAGTGGGCGTTGCCACCCTTACTCTCTCTTCAGACGCAGTCGGTGACACTGTCACTGTATGTGTCTCTTTTATTTTTGCATTGTTTCAGTCATTGCTTCTTAGCGTTCTTTGACGCTTTCTTTTATTTTCTTATCTTTCTTACTCGTGGCTTCTCTGCAGGATACCGTTGTCGCCCCTACCCAGTTACCATCATTGGGCGACATGGACCTAGGCCGTGTGCTTCGATGTACTGCCAAGAGGCAACGACCCACTGGGGAAAGCGCGAGTCCGCCAACGAATCCTGTTATCAATGCTGCCCTTTTTGCTTCGATGCCGCCTCTTGGCAGCCAGTTTTCCGACCCTTTGGGGACTATGTCTTTTGATGCTTCTCCCAATTCTCTTAACTTCGCACTTCCTCATTCCTATTCCATTGTCCTGGGCTTTACTGAGGACTTTACGGGGGTCGACTTTCCGCCCTTTCAGTCTCACGGTCCTTTTGGGCTTCATGGGGGTATTTCTTCCAGCCAACCTCCCTCTCCTCTTAACCTGCACTTTGTTCCTTCTAGAGCCTCGATGTATCGCCCTGGTAGTGATAACATACCTCATATGATCGTTGGGGGAGTCTGGGCCCGTTACCCATCAGGTTAACTTGAGTAACTTGCGCAGAGTTGGGTTTGCGGCCGCTGAGGGAGATAGCTCAACAGGAATTTCTTCTTTTTTGGCTGCTCACGCGTTAACGTCTCCCGAGGAGAAGGAGGCGTTTCTTTCCCGTCCTGTTGATGAGCAGTTGGCTTTCGTGCGTTCCACCTTATTCTCTGGTTTCTCTCAGTTTCACTACTGGTCCTAGTATATGTCGCAGTTCCGCCCGCCGCGATCTTTCCGACGAGCTAGCTAAGGAGCGAGAAGAAAAGAAGAGGTTGTCGGGGGAATGTCAAGGGTTGGTGGTAGCTTTGGCGATGGCCAAGAAAGATTTGAAAGTGACCAGGGAGTAGGAGGCAGCTAGGGCGTCTGATCTCGAGGCTGCGTTAACGGCAGAAAGAGCTACCAGGGTGGCATTGCAGGAGGAAACAACCGCATTAGAGAAAGAGTCGTCTGAGAAGGGCAAGTGGTACGCTGAGAATACGGCCCGCATCATGTCTGACTGCTTCGTGGAAATTTACGGAGAAGACGTGTATGATGCTGAGGCCCTTATTGACGGCTTTCGGAGGAGATCAGGGAGTCTTACGGATGAGCAGTTTCGTCAAGAGAGAATGGAGGGTAACGAGGGACAAGGGGACAACGAGGCTGGCACGCAATAGGCGTTATTATCACCTCTTTTTGTTTTTCACTCTTGAGGGCTTTTTCGCCTTTTTGTAGTCCCTTGAGGGTTTTTCAAACAGTTCGTACATATATATTATTTATTTTCGTAACTAATCCCCTTTTCCACCATCTCTTTTTCTTTGAACTTTCACAATAAGATAGTTATCATGGCGGGATAACATCATTCCGCCAGAGGATGAGATCCTCACAGCGTCATCCTATACTCTGTAGGATGACAAACATCGATAACGAATTCTGCACTAGATATCGCGATATGACTTAACCCTGCGTCTTCCGATGCCGGTGTAGAATAACGCTGCCCAGCAGATAATTTTAGAAGTAGAACTCATAGAAGCGATTCCTAATCAATATTATTCTCGACGCGTGGTGTATACCCGCATGCGCCATCGAAGTGGCAGTATCCTTCCGGAGGCATTACACTGCTTGAAGAGATAACTCCATCGACGAGAATTCACCTAGGATGAGCATTTTCATAACGGCATCGTGCTGACGCAGGTATTCTCAACCAACGACAAAAAAGTCCTTATAGACGAAGAATTTCCATGTACATAAACGCAGACTTATCCCCTTCCACAATAACAGATATCAAAGGGCCCAATCGCGTGTGTTCCCCTAACTGTATTTCCTTAACTGAGGCGGCAGGAACTCTAGCCATTGCCCATGCACCTATCGCCATGACATGCTCATGATGCTATCGCTTGTGCAGGTATCAATTTTCCTCTCGCTTCCACAAGATCCTACACACTCTCAGTCGATGCTTTAGAGCATTAGTCAAAATATTATGCGATGATTAAACGTTAATTACCATTTAGGAGCCGTTGCGCCTCCACATCCATGGGTCGTTAGTGTTATCCATGTCGCTTTCTCAACCAGCCATCTTCACCAGGGATTTCCCATCTAGTTACTCGCTGGGATTTTGTGACATATCGCTTTCTTAACCAGCCATCTTCACTAGGGATTTCCCATCTGGTTACTCGTTGTGATTTCGCGATTTCTTCCTGCATTTCCAAATTTCCACGGTCGGCCCGAACAGTGTCTCCTCTTAGTGAGTTGTCTGATCAAGACCAACCTTCACAAGGATAGGACTTTTCATATCCAGGCGTTGACCTCGCATCCCAGAGTCGTGCCCTCACTTAGTGAGCCATCTGTATTAGCCCAGACATCACAAGGATAAGACTTTTCACTTCTAGGATGGAGTTTCTATCTCTCTGGGGCGTGCCACGTCTTTGTGAACCGTTTGTGTTAGCCCGGTTACAAGGATAGGACTTTTCACTCCCAAAGAAGTCAGGGCGTGCCTCATCTTGGTGGGTCGTCTGTGTTAGAACGGTTGCCACATGGATAGGACTTTGCACTTTCAGGGGTGTCAAAACGTGTCTCGTCTTAACGGCCCGCCTATGTTAGCGTGACTGCCCCCAAGGATAGGACTTTTCACTTCCGACATTTATTTTTAGGTATGCCAGGGCGTGCCCTCACTTAGTGAGCCGTCTGATCAGGACCGACTGTCACAAGGATAGGACTTTTCACTCTTGGAACCCTTCTTCGTTTATCATCTGCACATAGTCAACAGCCACAAAACACACAAGAACATTCTCTATTCGAGTGTTAGCACACGTTAGGGCTGGCGTTAGCAAAAAGGTACAGAGATATATCAAGATCTAGCATGGTATAATTTCAAACGAGCTATATTCCAAGAGTTGGGTAAGGGAGTACCGTCAAGTGTTTCCAGGTGATACGCTCCCTTTCCGATAACGCGGGTAACGCGGTATGGGCCGTCCCAGTTCGGACTGAGTTTTCGCATATGCTGTTCGGCGGCTCGTTTGTCTCTGAGTACCAAGTCACCTACTTTCAGCAGTCGTTCTTTGACGCGCCTATTGTGATAACGCGCCATTTTTTATTTATAATGGAGAGTTTTCAGAAGGGCTTCCTCATGTCATTCTGGTAACGTATCAAGGTTTGCTCGTAACCTTTCCTCGTTCAGTTCCTCCCTGAAGTACGACACTCGCAAGCTTAAAGTACCGATCACCACCGGTGTTAAAGCCTCAGTGCTGAAAACCAGTGTGAAAGGCATTTCTCCAGTGTTGGTTTTAACGGCCATGCGGTACGCCCACATCATGTATGGAAGCTCGTCTTCCCATTTCTTTTTAGACTCTTCCAGGTTTTTCTTTATGCCGCTGAGGATACTTTGATTCGTCTTGACCGTTGGTCTGCGGGTGAGCCACGGAAGAGAACCTTTGTTCGATCTGGAATTCTGCGCATTGATCTCTAAAGAACTGGCTGGTGAATTGTGTCCCGTTGTCGCTGACTAGGACATGGGGTACACCGAACCTCATAATAACTTGGTGTTTAAAGAAACGCCAAATTCTCTTCGTCATGATGTTGGCAACCGCTTCCGCTTCGGACCATTTCGTGAAGTAATCTACCACCACGACCATAAATTTTAGTTGAGATCTTGCCTTTGGAAACGATCCCAGGATATCAATCCCCTATTTCGCGAAAGGACAAGGGGCCACAATTTTAGAGATTTCCGTGGCGGGCTGTCAAGGAATCTTGGAGAACTCCTGACATTTTTGACATGTCCGTACATAATTGTGGCAATCTCTTCGAATAGTAGGCTAGTAGAATCTGGACCTGAAGACTTGCGCGGCTAAGGTGCCGCATATCCCTTCATGGATTTCCCGCAAGGTGTGAAGACCCTTTTGATCTGTTATACACTTGGCGGTCGGGTGAGAAAGCATCTCCGAACCATTTCCCCGTCGTAGTATTGCACTGTGTTGCTTGTTTCAGCACTTTCTTTTTCTCGGCGTTGTCCGCAGGTAACTCCTCATGTTTTAAGTATTTTATTACGGGGATTCACCAGTCATTTTCAATTTCTTCCACGCACAACGACGCTTGCTCTTCCATGAAGGAGGGTACCGATATCTCTCGATAGTATACACCCTTAGGTACTGACGCATCCAGATTTGCGACGAGTTTGGCCAAGCCGTCTGCCTCAGCGTTATCCTCTCGGGGAATATGCTCAAAGCTGACCTGCATGCCACTTTTCTTTATTTCCAACAACTCGCGCTTTACTTTAGCGAGGTACTGCACCATGATGGGCTCTCTAGCCTGAGAGTGTCCCAGGACTTGGTCTATTATCAATTTAGAATCTCCACAAATCTTTAGTCGCAAGTCTCCCATCATTCTCGTATCATGTATAGCCTTGGTGGAAAAGCTTCTCCCTATCCTGAGTCCAGCTAGTAACGCCTCATACTCTGCTGCGTTATAGGATAACAGCTGCAGTATTCTGATGGCGTATCGTATCTGCATGGCATGTGGCCCGATTATGAAGATTCCAGCTCCGGCTAGTTCTTGATTTTTGGCTCCATCCATATGAACAACCCACAAGTCGGTGTAGGTTTCAGGGAATGGGAGGTCCAAATCATCTTTTTCCTCTTCCGGTAGGTCCATTAACGGGTCCTCTGTAAAGGTGCACTCGGTTATGAAGTCTTCTAGGACTTGGGCTTTCACGGAGGGTCGATTTTTATATCGCAACCCGTACTGCTTGAGTTTGATAGCCCAAATCAGCATTCTTCCCGACGACTCAAGTTTCCGGAATATCCTTTTCAATGGCTGGTCAGTAACTACGATGACGGGATGGGCCTGGAAGTATCTGTCCATTTTCCGCGTGGCTTGAATTACCGCAAACGCTGTTTTCTCAATGCGAGCGTATCGCAGCTCAGCATCTTTCAAGACGTGACTGACGAAGTAGACAGGGTGGTGCAGGCGGTTGCCGTCTCGAACGAGGACGACATTAACCACTTCGTCTGTAACGTCGAGGTATAAATATAGGGTGTCGCCCGGTTCTGGCCTTGTCAACACCAGGTCGGACGATAAATAGGCTTTCAGACTCAAAAAAGCCTCTTCACATTCCGCTGTCCACCCAAAAGGGGATTTCTTGCGAATGACTTTGAAAAAAGGAAGGTATCTCTCGCCCTGCTTGGAGATAAACCCTCCTAGGGCGATGACACGCCCTGCCAATTTTTGCACCTCCTTAACGGTTCGAGGAGATATCATGTCTTGGATAGCTTTGACTTTCGAGAGGTTGGGTTGGATACCTTTCTAACTGACCACGTAGCTCAGAAATTTGCCCGTTTGGAATGTAAACATACATTTACGGGGATTCAGCTTCATCTGGTACTCTCTCATCACATCAAAAACTTCTTTCAAATCGAGAAAGTGGTCCTTGAAGCTTTAGATTTTGACCAGTATGTCGTCAATGTAGGCTTCCACGCTCTTTCCGATCTGCTTCTCAAATATTTTATTTGCCATACATTGGAAAGTTGCTCCAGTGTTCTTCAGCCCAAACGGCATCGCCGTGTAGCAGTAAGTGGCTTTTGAAGTGATGAAGGCGGTCTTTTCTTCATCCTCGGCGGCCATAGGGATTTGATGATACTCGGAGTTGGCGTCTAGCGAGCTCAGATACGCATACCCAGCGGTCTGATCGACTAGCTGGTCGATTCGAGGGAGCGGGTAGCAATCTTTGGGGCAGACATCATTCAGGTCAGTGAAGTCGATGCACATACGCCAATCTCCATTGGGCTTCGGAACAAGAACTGGATTAGCCAACCAGGTTGGATATTGGACTTTAAGTATGAAACCTGCGCCCAGGAGCTTCGTCACCTCCTTATCAACGGCTAACGCCTTTTCTGTGGAAAATGCTCGCCATTTCTGCTGGACGGGTTTGACACAGGCATCGACATTAAGTCTGTGTTCCGCCACTTCTCGCGAGATACCAGGCATATCCGTAGGCTTTCATGCGAATTCTCCTTTGCATTTGTTCAATAGCTGAGCTAATTGGAGGTTTTCCTCGGGACTGAGCTTTTCGCTAACCAGGAAATTCGCCTCCGTGATCCCGTTAACTGGTACGGGTACCATCTTGGCCATAGGCTGAGTGCGCTTCTCATCGTTCTGGCCATATGGATCCACCGTAACACACACGTACCTGTCACAACTCTTCTGAGTTATGAGCAAATAGCAATCAGCCACCAGTTTCTGATCGCCTTTGATTGATACCACCCCCTCCTAGGAGGGATACTTCATCCTCAAATGCTTTTGAGATGTCGCTGCCCCAAAACGGTTGAGGAACGGTCGCCCGAGTATGGCATTGTAAGGCAGGGTGAGGTCAACGACTAGGAATAATAGCTCCTCTGACCATTTGGACGTGTCTTCTCTAAAGTGCACTGGCAACATTGTAACTCCAGTTATAGGGATAGGTACTCCATCTACCCCAATTATCGGCTTCTTGCACGATGCCAGTCCATCTACTGGGCGTTTCATGAGGTTATAGGCCTCCAACGAAAATAGATTCACTGCGCTTCCATTGTCAATGAGAGTTCTTCTAACCCCATGGTTGTCGATAACAGGCGTGACTACTAACGCATCGTTATGTGGGAACACGACGCCTTAGTGGCAAATTCTCCGAGGTATCCTTCTTCTACCAAACGCTCTATTGCCAGCTTTAGTTCCCTACACGCGTCTGTAGAGTGTCCTTTGACTTTATGAAATTTGAAAAAGGCATTTTCCCTTCCTCCCATGACCACTCCTGGCTTTACGGGGGCTAGATAGCGAATAAGGAGGTTCCGCTGTTCCACAATTGCTAAGATCTCGGCCCTTGGCAATATCAGGGAAGAAAAGTCTGGGTCGTAAATCCGGCCCTTGGGAGGATCTGCCTGCCGCCGAGTAGGGGAGTTGCCAGATCTTCCCCTTGAAGAGTTGCCTCTTCGCCTGTTGGAGGTTTTTGGGATATGATCTTTTTGTTAGGCGTAATCGTCTACAAAACGGTCGTCAGGGATCGCGTTACTAGGAACGTTAGGTGCCTGAGGTACATTTTGTGGCATGTTTTGGGTTTTGTCTCTATTTTCTTCTTCCTCCATTCTTGCGTAATTATGCGCTTTCAGTCTCAACGCATCTAAGGTTGGCGGGGGGTCCACCATTAACGTGTCTCGTAATTTCTCATAACAACAGTTCCGCTTCAAGGCTTCCACGACAAAATCAATAGTAACGCCTGACATTAACGAAATTTCTAGGTCAAAACGACTGAGAAAATCTTTTAAAGACTCCTGAGGTCTCCTATGTATGTTGAATAGCGTTGCAGCAGATTTTCTGATGGGGACCGCGGTACTGAACCGGCTTTGAAACTTGGATTCCAGCTGCGCGAAGCTGCTTATGGATTTTGTTGGTAGACCCTCGAACCAGAGGCGCGCAACTCCTGCCACTGTCATGACAAATATCTGGCACAAAGCCGCATCATTGTGGGTTTAGAGTTGCACGAAGTCTTTCACCTTGTTAAGGTGGGAAATGGGGTCTCTAGTGCTGTCATAGGACTCCATGGGGAGCTTCACATGTTGGCTGACCTTATGGCGCCTTATGCGATGACTGAATGGGTGGCCCGAGGTGTCATCCAGGATTTCGCGAGTGTTACGAGATGGTGACGTTTCCGGGTGATCCCTACGGTTCTTAGGATCGGGAGTGTGATGACGCCTAGGAGATCAGGTACGACTCCTTGGCGAACGAGTTCGATACCTTCGGCTACTGGATCTCTCACTACGCTCGGGGGATGCATCTCTGTCCATTTCTCCCCGTCGACCATCCCAGCGATCTCTATACTCGTCAAGCCGTCTTTCCCCTTGGGAGACGGGAATTTGCAGCGCGTGTGGCACGTAAGGCTCTACTTGCCTCTGAGCGAGTGGCACAAGGCTAATTGGTGTATCAGTCGCGGGCAAGGTCAACAGAATGCTTCTGTGTTGCAAGGGCGATAAGGGTCGTTCGGTGATAATAGATGATGTAAAAATAGCCTAGGAAGGAACACTCAACCCAGAAACATCTGGCGTGATTCTTGCAGCCAGCTCGGTTAAGTAATCCAGCCGAGAACGAAGAGCAGATATTTCACTCGCGAAGGGGTTGCTTGCGCCATCCAACATGGATCCTCTTGGCGGAGGGGTGGAAAAACTGGATCCCGCCATCTAGGATAGAGGGTGCTCATTTGGGAAGAGGGCGCTCCTCCTATCGATCTAAAGAAGAGATCTAAAGATTTCGGAGTAGTCTCCGGTGTCATGGTAGAGTCGTCAGTAGTGGCGAAAGGAAAGAGTTGTCTGCGAATCGCAAAAGGAATTCCAAAAGATGGAGGTTGTGTGGACTCCGAATCAGAAGCCATGATCGTTCCGATATTCCAAGAAAGACACATCTTGGCTATTAAGGACGCTCACCTAATGAACCAAAGCTCTCAATGAAAGTACCAGTTTGGTAAGATTCGAACTTCTGGAGGATCGGGGTGAGGGTTACTGTAGTTGCCGTCGAGTGTACCTGCAAAGCGCCGGAGGGGGGCTCCGGCGTAGACACTCAGATGCTTAAGTTAGTAAGGCTGTTCCAACAAGCAGAGGTTCGAGTAGCGATCTTAGGCTTACCTCTCGTTTTGAATGGTGGGGTATTTATAGGCAGAGCGTAGGCGTTACCTCTAGGGGGTGGGCGTTATCTTGGGAAGATAACGCCTCAAGTGACGTTATGGTTGACCTGGGATGGGATGACGCTGTGCGTATGAGTAGATAACGCGTGAGACATCCCCCCCCCCCCCGCTGATGTCGACCATCCCAAGGCTCTTCTCTTCAAGAGGGGGCGGCAACCTCCGCGGCTGACGCCCGACTGGCAATGTAGGGTTCCGGTCTCCAGGCTGGTGTGAAGACGGAAATACCCTTGGAATTGCCTTAATTGTTATCACCTGCGAGTGTCATATATCTTCTCTCTGATAGCACTTGGGTCAGCCCAATTTAGGTCGTGCCCAAGAAGACAGGTATCACCATCACCACTGGACAATATGGAGAACGGATACCTACTCGGATCCATAATGGTTAGAGAGTCTATATTGACTATAGGAGACTGAATGCAACCACTAGAAAAGACAACTTCCCTTTACCCTTTATTGACTAGATGCTAAAACGTCTCATGAGCAAGACACATTATTGCTATTCGATGAGTACTCTAATTTTTACCAAATACTAGTAGCTCACGAGGATTAAGAAAAGACTACATTAACCTATACCTTTGGTACGTTTGCCTACATGAGAATGGCCTTTGGCCTTTGCAATGCTTCCGCCACTTTCTAGAGATGCATGGTTAACATATTTTCCAAATGTTTTGAGAACAATTTTGATGTATTTATGGATAATTTTACTATTTATGGCAATTCTTTTAATGAGTTGTTGGCTAATGTTAAGAAAATCTTGCAAAGATGTATTGATACTAACCTAGTGCTTAATTATGAGAAGTGTCACTTTATGGTAGATCAAGGTCTTATTCTTAGACATATTATCTCATATAAGGGAATAGAAGTAGATAAGGCTAAACTTGAGGTAATTGAATCTTTACCTTACCCTACTAGTGTTCGGGAAGTGCATTCTTTTCTTGAGCATGCATTATTTTACAAGAGATTTATCAAGGATTTCTCTAAGATCACTTAACCAATGTGCAAGCTACTGCAAAATGATGCGGAGTTTATCTTTGATGAAGCTTGCAAAGTTGCTTTCGATTTGTTGAAAGACAAGCTAATCTCTGCCCCTACCATTCGAGCTCCAATTAGGACCTTCCCTTCGAGATCATGTGTGAGCAACAATGTTGTTGAAGTTGTCTTATACCAGAAGTAAGATAGACAAACATGTCATTTATTATGCTTCTATACTCTTGGATGAGGCTTAACGCAATTATACCACAACTGAGAAAGAACTTCTTGCTGTAGTTTTTACTTTAGATAAGTTTTGACAATATCTTTTAGGAACTAAAGTAAATATTTTTTTAGATCATACAACGCTAAGATGCCTATTGACCAAGACAAATGCCAAACCCTAATTCATTAGATTGATCCTACGACTCCAAAAGTTTGACCTGGAAATCAAGGACAAGAAAGGAGTTGAAATCTTATTGCCGACCATCTCAGCAGACTTCCACTAAAATAGGAAGACAACCTAAATTCCATCCGTGATACATTCTCTAATGAGCAATTGTGTCTTGCCCAAGCCATATTTCCTCGGTACTTTGATATTGCTAATTATTGTGCCTCCGGTTATTTCCCTACAGATTCTTCAGCCTCTGAGTGATAATGGATCTGGAAACAAACTAGGTACTATGTTTGAGACAATCCCTACCTATGCAAGTATTGCTCAGATCAATTGGTACGGAGATGTGTCAGCCCCGAAGAGGTACCTTCTATCTTGAAGTTTTATCATTCTATGACTTGTGGTGGACATTTTGGTCCTAAGAAAACAACTCTCAAAGTTTTAAAAGCTGGCTTCTTTTGGGCGACAATTTTCAATGATAGTTACCTCTACTGTAAAGCTTGCCCAAGCTGCTAAATGACTGGTAACATTGCAGCTAAAAATTAGATGCCTCTTAATAGAATTATTGTTTGTGAGATTTTTGATATTTGGGGTATTGATTTTATGGGTCCTGTTTCCTAACACATTTGGTAATATTTAAATTCTGCTAGCAGTTGATTATGTGTCCAAATGGGTTGTGGCTAAGGATACCAAAATTGACGATTTTAAAGTTTTTGTTGATTTTCTTAAGACTAACACTTTTAATAGGTTTGGAACTCCTAAAGCACTCATTAGTAACAGAGGAACACACTTTTACAACTATATTATCGCCAACTTCTTGAACAAGTATAATGTGACTCATAAAGTCTCTACGACCTATCATCCATAAACCAATGGCTAGGCTAAAGTTCCCAATCGAGAGATTAAATCCATTTTGGAAAAGACTGTGAATAAATCAAGGAAGGATTAGAGCTTCAAACTCGATGATACATTGTGGGCCTATCAGACTACCTTTAAAACACATATAGGGATGACCCCTTATCGACTTGTCTACAGCAAGCCGTGTCATCTCCCTACTGAGATTGAGCATAAAGCATTTTGGGCAATCTGAAAAGTCAATGTGGATCAAGATGAAGCTAGCTCACATGGGAGACTACAAGTTCATGTGTTAGAGAAGATTAGTAATGAAGCCTATAAGAATGCCCTCATCTATAAAGCCAAGACTAAGGCTTACCATGATAAGTTGATTTCTCCTAAATCTTTTATTGTAGGATAAAAAGGCCAGTGAGTAGTCTCTCGGCCGCGACAAATCTGCATCTTCTCTTAATCGAAACCAAAGAGAAGCATCTTTATAGATCCGCACGGGATTCCGTGCGCTTCCAGAAGCTGTCAGGCGCGCCAGGATTCCAGGATATTCCCCTGAAGGACATGTGTTGTCACGCCCTCATTCACCCTCCTTCCCCTTAGCTGTTTTGTCCCCTAGCTAGTTTTAGCCTATATAAGCTTAGCTTTAGGGTTTTGTGTATGACGGCTGACCTAGGACATTAATACATCACTCTCTTTTACCCTAATTTCTAGGGATCATCTCCTCTTAGCATTTTGGAGCAGCCGCCAACTTTGTAAAGAGGAAGCTTTTGATTTATAATATTTCATCTTTTCGGTTTCTTCTAACCCTTCTCTTTTATTTATTGTATTATTATCATCATCTACGGTTCATATTCTAGTATGAGTACCTAAGTTCCATTCTCTTAGTAAAGGGTGTTTCGAGGGTTGTAGGGTTTGGTTAGGAGGCCTAATGCATGCTTAACATATTCTCTTGTGGCATATGATTGTTTACCGTTTTAATCCCATGCTCATTTAGGAATGCTAAGGGCCTGATCAACTGTTGATATTTTTGTATGAGTACTGTCATTCTCTTGGTTATAACTGATGCGAAGCCTTGAGTTAGAGTAGACACCTAGTGGAGGCAGCACGAGAGGCCTCTGTCTAGGGGTAAACGGTTATTTAGGGTATGCGATACGAGTCTGACAAGCTGAGCTATCGCGCCCTAGATCTGTCTTACCTCCCCTTCATGGGCGTTCTGAGTAGTGCCTCCCCGCATTCGTGCCTGGGAGGACGGCAGAACGTCAAGGCCACCTCATATGTGGAAACGGGGGGTGACTTTTATCTAAGACGGTAAGTAGGGGATGCGGTGTGGAAACGCAGTCCCTATAGCAGGTCTGTACTTGAGTTTGGAATATTTTTGTGCCAATGAATAACTAACATAGAAAAGCAACCCGAGAACACCTTTTGCTAAGATTCCTTCCTATCTGATTTATATCTCTCTAATTACTTTTCTTGCTTTCTTGCTCCTGATTGTGTTTTTTTATCTAGCCCTAGATCGTGATTTCATTTCGTGCCCTAGATGGAAGTTCTACTTATTTGTCTTGTTAGCTCCAGATCCTGAGTTGATTAGTTCGCCAATCAACATAAACCCCTCCCCTTGTGTTACTTGTTCCTTCTCTGTTGCACTTTCGCCCTGTCATACATTTTTATTGACATATTAATCCTTCAATCTCTATGGTTTGACCCTGTCTTGCCCTGTACACATTTATTTGTGCATTTAGGCATCAGGATAAATTTTAAGTATATTTGACTGACGATCAAATTTTGGCGCCGTTGCCCGGGGACTGAATGGTACTAACTTTGTTTTTATTTTTGTATGACTAGGAGATCTGCTCCAGATCTACTCCCTCTAGACCTCGAATTGACCGGAACTGAAAGAGGACTTCGAAGGCAAGCCAGAGGAACATCTACCCAGCGTAGAGTGATCCCCCATCCTGCCCTCGACGGATCTCCTTCCAATCTGGCCGGCCAGGACTGTCAGTTTTTCCTAGATCTAGCCTATCTCCATCGTAGTCTCGAAAATCCAGTAGCAGTCCAACTCGATTTCCCAGCAATGGATGACTACGACAATAATGAACGTCACGAGGATCCACCACCACCACCTCCTCCAGCACAACAAACCATTGATAATTTCCATGCAATCCTAGACATGTCAAGTAGCTGTATTGTCTGGCCCGCTATTATTCATGACTGGACCTTGAAGTCAGCCGTTATGCATCACCTTCCAACCTTTCGAGGGGTTGCCAAGGAAAATGCACTCCGCCATCTTCAACAACTCCACTCTATCTGCAAGGCCATGAAACCTGCCAACGTCAGCATCGACCAAGCCAAGCTGCGCGCCTTCCAGTGGTCTCTAAAGGATGATGTCCTCGACTGGTATTACGACCTCCCGCCAAGATCAATTCACTCTTGGGCGGATATGTCTAAGATCTTCACCGAGAAGTATTATCCAACTTCTATTTCCAACACCACGCGCAAACAACTTGTTTCCATAGTCCAAAAAAATGAGGAGACTCTAGCCCAGTATTATGAGAGGTTCCAGAAGATGCAATCTAGCTGTCCCTCCTATAACCTCACGGAGCATGCCCTTGTTCAGTATTTTTGTGAAGGCCTCAAAGCCCACGATAAGACCTTAGTCAACGCTGTTGCCGGCGGATCTCTAACTGCTCTTACCCCATCAGCTGCTAAGGCAACAATAGAACTCATGGCCAAGAATGCTTCGTCTGACCCAGCCAACAATTAAGGCCAAGATGTCCAAGTGGCTGCCTTGCAAAATCAGTTATCCTCCCTCACAGGGATGTTCCAGAATTTCATTACAGGGCAATCTACGCCTGTCAAGGCCTGCCAAATCTGCAATTTTGTAGACCACCCTACTGATGCATCCCCCCACATTCCGGACGAAGTCCAAGTTAATGCTGCTGGTCAGTATGTCCCGGCTCCTTATGGCCAAAATTACAATCAGGGCTGGAAATAGCCAAATCCAGGATGGGTTCCAAACCCTCAGCCTTCAGGACCAAGCCATCAACAGCGTCAACAGAATCTTTATGGGAATCACCCTCTACCTCCCAATATGGAGAACTACAGACCTCGACCCACTTATCATCAGAATCAGTATCAACGTCAACCTCCCCAGGATCAGACATTTAGCTGCCCCCGAATACTGAGATACCTCGGAATCCCGAGCAGGAGAAGGAAATCGAGGAGCTTAAGAAACAAATGAGCACCATGATGGGCCAAGTGAAAGAATTAACAAATCAAGGAAGATTTCCACCTCAGACCGAAACAAATCCAAAACACACTGTCTGTGCAATGACTCTGCGAAGTGGATCGACCTTGAAACCTCATGCACATCCAGACCCCGATATTGAGAACTCTCTAGAGTCTGAACTTAAGCCAAAACCCAGAACAAAACTTCCAAAGCTTCCCAGATTTGTCGAGGTCATGGAAGATAGAGTCCGCTCTCCTAGAGGCTCCCCAAGGAATAACCCCAATCCACTTGAATTCACCCATGAGTACATTCACAAGATTCTCGAGCCCCCGTTCCGTCACAGATTGGTCAAGCCCAAGAAAGATAAGGAGGACCCCGATATCTTTGAGATGTTCAACAAAGTGGTCGTCAATATCCCCCTTCTCTAGGCAGTAAAGAATGTTCGCTTCTGCCCATATCCAGCGGAGGATCCCTCCATAGTACAAAGACCAAGGAATGTTCATCATTCCCTGCCGAATTGGTACAATCGACATCGGGAAAGCCATGTGTGATCTAGGGGCAGGAATAAACGTCATGCCATTGATCATCTATAACTGTCTAGGCCTCGAGCCTCTCGTGCCTACAGACCTTGCCATTCAGGTTATGGACCGTTCTATCATCTACTCTGAGGGGATCATTAAAGATGTCTTAGTCCAAGTGGGAGAATTCTTATTCCCAGCAGACTTCTATGTTATTGCAATAGAGAATGAAGATTCTACCAAGTCCACTAATGTTCTTCTAGGCCGTCCATTTCTGGCCACCGCCTGGGCAAAGATTGATGTTCATGACAATCTCCCTCAAATTCGATGGGGAAATCATCAAATTCAATATGCTGGAAGCCATGCGATACCAATCCGAATTCTCGAGTGTTAACTATATTGATGTTATTGATCCCGCTATAAATGAAGTTGCTGAAATTCATTTTACTGACCCGTTGCAGTTTGCCCTTGACAGGAGTCTGACACCAGCCCTTCTAGATGTCGTGGCCTCGACACTTTTCGTACCCCACGAACTACGCTCCGTCGTCGCTGCCCTAGAAGAATGCGTTGTGACCTAGTATGAATCCCCAAAGATGTCTCCTGACTGTCCAGGCCATATTAAGTTGTTTCCCTCTATTGATCAGGCTCCAGCCCTCGATCTGAAGCCTCTGCCTTCCCACTTGAAATATGATTATCTAGGCCCCGACGACTCTCTGGCCGTCATTATCTCCAACAAGCTCAAACATCCTGAAGAGTCTGAGCTGATTTCCTTGTTGAAGGAATTTAGACAAGCCATAGGGTGGACCATCGCAGATATCAAGGGCTTATCACCAGCCCTATGCACTCATCGTATCCATTTGGAAGATGCTAGCAAAACTATACGCCAGCCCCAGCGCCGATTGAACCCACCAATGATGGAAGTGGTCAGGAAAGAAATTCTGAAGTTGTTAGATGCAGGAGTCATCTACCCCATCTCCGATAGCCCCTGGGTCAGCCCTATACAGGTCGTGCCCAAGAAAACTGGTATCACCATCACTATTGGGCAAGACGGCGAATCCATTCCCACCCGAATCCAAAATGGGTGGCGAGTATGCATTGACTATCGCCGATTGAATGCTGCCACCAAGAAAGATCACTGTTGCTACCCGATTTCAGATTTTAAATTCTTCGTCCAAACATTTTTACATTTCTTATCATCAATTTTTCAAAAATCACACATCCATTTATTTTTGTCCAACTGATGTTTATTTTTACGCTCAATGTCATTTAAATTTTATTTCATATTTTTTTCGCAGTTTTATCGCTTTTTCCGTTCGAACCCATATCGGTTCCGAATAAAATTCTCGAAACCAATGGTCGAACAATTTCTCTCATTAGCTACTTATTCTTTATTATTTTTCTAACTCGCGCTATCTCATTACAATTTGTTCAATTTTTATCCTAGCATTTTTCTGTTCGAACTTTATCGCCCACAAGTGAATTTTTATCGAACTATGTAGCGAACTTTTTTATTTCTTACTGTATGCTAAATATGTTATTTTATTTTATTATACGTTTATATTCATTTTCAGGCAAAATTGCTCTTACCATCTGCTTGAACTGAATAATTAAATAATAAATCAAGCCATTGATCTAGTTGACTTTGAAAGTCAAACAAGATCAAGTGGCTGTGGTAATTACCACGTAAGTGTGCATTTCTTCATTTGGTTCATGCACGGAGACAACCAGACACGATCACTCAACCTCTCCCTCTCCATTTTTTTCAAAAAGCCTACTCCCTCTCTACTCATCCATCCTCCCTCAGCAAATCTCTTGAAGCTTCCAAGCGTCCTCAGCCACACAACTGAACCAGCTCATCAATCCAACGTCATCAACACCGACGTCATCCTCGCCCTCAACCGACTCAAATTCCCTATAAATACCCATCTCATACCATTGATTCGAGGGGGGATGGAAGGGCCAATTGAAGAGCTCATGCACTCTATCCTCCACTTGTCTATTTACTTTTATATTTTTTGCATTTTTTTTGTTTTTCAGTCTACCGCGATGTCCCTGTTCTGCTGAGGGAGAAGGTGACGCTGCTGGCTCACCGTTGCTACCCCTGTCGCCGCCTGCTGCCGTCGCCGAAGCTGCTTCTATCGCTGGAGCCGAGACGCTGCTGTGCTGCTCTATTGCTCCATGGCTACTGGTTCGGTTGCTCAAAGAAGAAGAAGACGCAGTTGAAGGGAAGGAGATGATGAACAGTGCATGTTCATTTTAATTGGTTATAGCCAAGCCCAAACGTGGAGAAGAAAGCGGGCTTGGGCTGTGTCATTTTTTTGATTTGGTTTGATCATGGGCTTGGCATAGGCCAAGCCCAAATGGAAAGAAGAAAGGCTTGGGCCCTGCTGATGGGCCCAATTAGTCCAATTTTTCAGCCCATCGCATTTATTTTTAGTACCAATCTTTCGTATGCCTGTACTGTTTATTTATTTCCGCACTTGTACTGTTCATTTATTTTTGTATGCTTGCATGTTTAATTATTTTCATACGCTTTGCATGTCTAGGTAGCTATTGCGCTTGCGTTTGCTTGTTCAAATTAATTTTCTCCACTCGAGCACAATAACCGTCAAATACTCATCATCAATCATCCTCTTCAATCTTGATCAAAAAGGTAAATCAGCTGATGCCCTTCACAAGTAAATGTTTCTTACCCTTTTATTTATTTCCTGCTTTTCTGTATTTACGCTCGTATGCATGAATATATAGAACTGTTAGAATTAATCTAAGGGGCATGATCACTAAATTAGGACCTTTATATTTTTCAAGCATGACTAAACACCTCCTTTCGCCGGTAACCTTTTTGGATGTGACTCGGGTACCTAACACCTTCCCGAGTCCATAATACGACCCCGAACTACAGTTCTCGGGTTCAGACCCATTTTGCCTTAGTTTTTATTTTTATGTCATGACTTTAGGTTCCCTAAACCTAAAAACAAATTAGGGTGGCGACTTCATCGCATCATGTGAGATGAGCCACATTTCGTCTCACATGTCGTCCCAAACCCGCGTCGCGCAAATAAAATTCAAAACTAGGGTGCGATAGTTTGGCGACTTCACAAGGGACGATAGGGTCGAAGTCGGATTTTTTTGAGGTGTTTGTTTTTTTGATTTTTGTACATTATTAATTGTTTTTCATGTATTATCATTTGATTTTTTTTCATGATTAATTACTTTTCATGTATTTATCCGCTTTCATAAATTGTTTATGCCTGATTTATTGCTATGTGTTACTCGCTTTGATAAACTGTCATTGCATACGCATTTTTCACGCATAATCCCTATCGCCAGGCATTTCCAAATAGGATTAGGTCGGTAGTAGTGAAGTCCTGGGGTCCACGCCCTAGTAAGCTTTCACGAACCCTCACTCGGACTCGAACCCCTAAATGGATTGAGCACCCCAGATCCTTTTATGATTCGGTAAACGCTCTCGTATCCATTTACTGAGGGACCACTTCTATGGTATTGTCCGGGAGCCTTTTAGCCAGTTTAGAAATAGTTGGTGTCACCCCAGCAGTTGCATCATATTGAAATGTGTATATTGTGATTGTGTTTTATTTCTTCCACAACTGATTTCTCAATTTTTTCCACACTTACAACTGCTTTCGCAAATTTTCTACATTTACAACTGTTTTCCCATGTTTACAAATTTTTCGCAAATTCTTCCACATTTACAAATATTTCCTCAAATTTTCTACATTTACAAAATTTTCCACAAATTTGTCTTGTTTATAAATTTTTCCATGATTCTTCCACATTTACAACTTTTTTTCCGCAAACTATCCACATTGGAAATCGTTTTCCGCCAACTCTCCACGTTGGCAACTTTATCCGCAAAATTTTCATACTAGCATATTTTTCCGTAAATTTGTCACATTTGCAAAATTTTCGCAATCTCTCCATATTTGCAAGTTTTTTTTAATGCCTCTATGTTTGCAAATTTTTCCACAATTTCTCAATATCTACATTTTTTTCCACAATCTTTCACGTGTACAATTTTGCCGCAATCTTTCACGCTTCCAAAATGTTTCCGCAATTTTTCCACGTGTTAAATTTTTCCACAATTTTTCCACGTGTGTCAAATGTTTCTTCAATTTTTCCACGTGTCAATTTTTCCACGTGTCAAATGTTTCCACAATTTTTCCATATGTGCAATGATTTTTGTAATTTCTCCGTAAATTGCTCCATGGGTACAACTTTTCCCGCAATTTTTCACATTGATAAATTTTTTCCATGTGTGTAAATTCTTCCGTAATTTTTTCCATATATGCAAAAAAATTCCCGCAATTTTTCATATGCAAATTCTTTCGCGATTTTTTTTCATATTTATAATTTTGTCTCAATTATTTTCGTAATTCTTCACTTTTGAGATTTTTTTATGGTGCCTGCATTATTGCTGTTATCATACTAACCCCTCTCCTTTTCTTGCAGTATGGAGACCTCAGAATGAAAAGATCACATATGTGTCAATTATCACTTAAGACTCATAACTGTTTCCTTTTACTTGTTTATTCTTTCAGGGTCGCAAAAGAAAATAAGTCATGGCCTCCAAAAAATAAATTTCTCCCCGACATCACCACCAGAGTCCGATTAGAGGTCACGAATTTTAACATAATGGGAATCAGGGCATTAAGAGTTGAGTTGACCGTTGATTAGGAGTTGCAATTCCGCTGTGATTACAGAAGACTGATGACCCTCCTGGACATTAAAGTGGATTGGGGTTGCATCCGGGCAGCCTTGAAATTCTGAGATCCATACTACAACCATTTTTTTTCCTTCAATGGAGAAATCGATCTAATACCCACCTTGGAAGAATATTTCACTTTGATATCCTTCACTCCACAGGTTTCCACCTTTTGCCAACATGCCCGTTATGAGTCCTCCCTCGTCTGGGTAAAGCTTGATAAGTGGCTGGGAGTTCCCACACGGTACAAAGACAAAAATGAAGTTTGGTACTGGCCAGGCATTGTGGAGAAGTTTTGCTAAGCTCAAGGAGACAGACGTTTGAAGATTTTAGCCTTTGTCCTGGTAGGGTTCATTATGTTCCCGAAAGCGAAGGATTACATCGACTTGAGGCGGCCAATGTCTATTACGAAATGGAGGCTAAGTCAACCCCACCACCGCCATTTTGGCAGAAACTTTCAATGCCTTGGATTCCTACGGAAGGAAAGGGAAAGGGAAGCTTACATGTTGTGTCCAACTACTGACAATATAGCTGATGAGCCACTTCAAACAGGCGCCAGAGCAGTCTCTGTTTATTCCGAACTCTATGGGCATAAATCCATTGATCAAAGTCATCGAAGCTATAGGCATTGATCAAAGACGTATGGATGGATTGGTTCCTCAACCTCTTGGAGGAAGATATCAGTCAACAGGCCAAGATATTGCCGGAGCAGTTGGAAAGCGAAAAGACTGTCTCCGATTCCTAGGTCGAATCATTCAGGGAGCTGAAATTGCGCATCCCTGAAGATCAGTTGCCCGCTCACATGCTACTCTGTTGAAACATCCACTGTCTAACCTCTTTTTTTCATAACAAGCCACTAATGGCTTGAAACACTTGAAAAACACTATAACCAAATCAAACTAATATGATGTGGCACTTATGTTTGCCCCCATGGACGATGTCATAAATGAATATTTATCTCTTTACGGTCTGAAGACACCTTTAAACACCACTTACAAAGTAACCGTTGCTACCTGATCACTTCCGTTCTTTCTCTGATACTCTGGGAAATGGATAAAGGCTTCTCTTTTATACCCTAGTAATGAAGGAAAGCTCTTGCTACATCTTCGCCAAGATTGTCAACTGGATCGTTCAGAAGCACCGTGATCGTCTTAATCATATAGAAACATCGTCTTCTCTTCACCATATAACCAAGCGTCAGATATGGTAAATTATCAACAAGGTTCAGGCATTAGAAGCAAGGGTGGAGAAACTCGAAGAACAAATTCGGGTAGGTATGAAAAGTGTCACACCAGCTGAAAAAGAATAAGATAAGGTGGCACTTACCTCTTTAGCTAAGTGCCCAGACCCATTTGTATCTCGACCATTGTCCATTATTGGAATTCTATAGCAGTGGCAGGATCCTTCCAGTAGTTCCGCCCTCACCTCAGAAGATCCACTCAGAACCCCAATAATTTTCCTGAACTATCAAAGTCCCAGCCTCTTGGGGGCTGATAAGAGTCTGGGAGATACTGAGCAGCATCGGCCTGA
This sequence comes from Viola odorata, assembly GCA_963691705.1. Taxonomy (NCBI): domain Eukaryota; kingdom Viridiplantae; phylum Streptophyta; class Magnoliopsida; order Malpighiales; family Violaceae; genus Viola; species Viola odorata. The sequence continues at coordinate 33,474,404 of OY829546.1, forward strand.
TCTGGGCTGGTCGGGAATACTGTACTGGGGTCTTCGTCACCTGCAAAGTGCCGGAGGGGGTCTCCAGCGTAAACACTCCGATGCCAAAGTCAGTGTGAGTAGTCAAAATGGCAGGGGTTCAGTACGCTGTCTTAGGCTTACCTCTTGTCTGAAAAGGTGGGGGTATTTATAGGCAAAGGAAGGAGTGTACCGACAGGGGGTAGCAATTATCCCTGGTAGGTGTCGTTGGGGTGATAGATGTCGCTGGGGTGGCAGGGAGTGATGTCATGCGGGATGACGTCATGCGGAGTGACATCATGGATGACCTGGGATGGGATGCCGAAGTGCGGATGTTGCATGAGAGGACCCCTCCCCCCCCCCCCCCCCCCCGCTGATGTCGACCATCACAGGCTAAGGGCGGTAAGAACATGGTCTCGTCTCCCTCGGCGGGTACAGTATGTTGGCCGAGTCACCCAGCGGGGTAGTGGAAATGTAGCTTTTGTGGTATCGATAGTTATCATATGCCCAACTGAAAACGAGCTCGAGAGTTTACCAAGGGCTATCGCCGCGTCTTCTGTCTTGCCTCTTCAGAGGTTTCTGCATTAATGAGGGCTCGACAGTCGATAAAGGTATATTTTCAGAGCACCTTTTTCCCTGAGTCTATAAATAGACCTTTCATTTTGCACTTATTTTCATAACTCTCTCAACCTTCTTCACATCTCTCTTCGATTTTCCTCATCTCTTTTCCTTCAATGGACGAGATCACCAAGAACTTTCTGCTATCCAAAACCCATACCTTGAGAAATTTGACCTAGGCTGACATCATTTTTTTGGGGTCGTTGAACACCAAGACTTCGGAGGATATCTTGGAGCTCCAGGGAATGTTGACTCCCCTGCAGGCTAGACAGGCTGCTGTTACCATGGAGGACTTCAGTCCCGTGGAGAAAGCGGTGAAGCTGTCAGTGGCTGTCTCTCAAATTCAGCTGCTTACGACAATGCTGCAGCATAGGAAGGACTTGCTGGGGTGCTGCCTGAAGGGCATGAGGGCCTATTCCTCTGAACTGACCACTCTTGTGGATGCCCTGAGGGAAATTCCTTTCTTGGAGTGGGAGGATGATGACGCTAGGTCGAATGCCTGACCCGCGATGGGAACCCTTCTACCATGTCTTTCTATGCTCCTCTGGGCCAGCTTTTGTAACCTCAGGCCGTTAGGCCTTTTTGCAATCTCGGGCTGTTAGGCCCTTTAAATAAATATGCTTTTCCTTATTAGCTTGCCACGCTGTCGATGTTTTTCTTCTTTCTCATGTCGTCTTTCTTGAAAAACAACTTCTATTCTCACTAATTGTGAGCTTGGTGTCCCTTGGGATCCCATAACTTTATTTGCCTACCTGGCTCATAATGACGATTCTCTCACGTCGCAACCGTTCTGAATATATTTTGCACCATTTTTCAGTGTTAACGGATTGGGCAACGATTTCGGTGCCTTTCGGTTGGTGTAGACTTTCAACAGTTGCGAAGTCAGATCTTTCCCCCAATAGTCGTTATCCCTGATAGTATTAATTGTTCTCGATAATACGCGAAAAGGCAGGCATGCTTCCTCGCCTCAGCTATATAATGGGGCTCTTTCTTTCTTTTCCCTGTTCATCTTTTCTTTTCTTCTTTCTTCTTACTCTTACTTATATTTCCATGGCTGACTCCCATTTTTTGTATACTGTTGCTCGTGATTCTCCTCCGACCCCTCCAACTTCTCCTGACTCCGACAATCCTCCTCCCTCACCTCACTGGAGGCCTGCCAGACGTTCTGCAAAGTACCGGGGTCGCAAGAAATCGAAGAAAACAAAGAAACAATTTTTTGAATCCTTCTTTGCCGACTTTGAACCTCACTATCTCTCACTGCGGAAAAACAATGAAGCGTCACCATCCGTTCCTTGTCCTTTCCCCAAGGATAGGACTTCTGTGCAAGATGCCGCTCCAGGACTGGTTGCCCCGACCCTGGAGGAAGGCTCCCGCACCGCTTCAAAGGAGGAAACTGCCCGCACGACAGGTTCCGTGGCTAGGCTTGGTAAAAGACCTTTCAGGATTGACAACCCCTTTCCTTTCTACAATAGTAGGTCACCGTCGCCTCCGGAGGATTATGATTATGTCTACGACATACACTGGGCGGACGAAGACTGACGATGCCGTACTCGTTGTAGATGCCGCTGGCTTTCTCTTTCAGTAAATAAAACAGAATAAAATAAAATGTCATTTGCCTTTTTCTCTTTGCTTTTGGTATCATGCCGCTCTATGGGATAACTGTTGTTGGACAGCCAGTTACCGCTTCATACGACCATTTTTCTGGGGTTTCTTGTAATTAACGAGCCTTTCTTTTGTGAAATTCGAGGCGAGCGCTTGACTTTAAGTTTTCTGTCAGGGTCTTTCCACGTGTCTCGTTTGTCCCATACGTGTTCTGTTGTGATAGGTTTCCCTTCTGCCTGACTTTTCCACCGTCTCTTTTAAAAGCAAAAATGCTTCTTCTTTGTACCCTTTTGCTCCTTTTTATACCTCACAACTCTCTTCATTTTTCGCTCGCTCCGAGGAAATTCTCTCGTTCGCATCTAGACGATTCGCCTATTAATTTCAGTCTTCTCTCTCAAGGTACTCTGCTCGATCTTGCTTTGATTTTCCTTTGCTGCTTTATCTATCATGCCTCGCACGAGATCTCAATCTAGTTCTTTAGTTATCCCTAGGCCAATTTCTCGATATCCTGAGCTTGAAAACACCCCTAGCATTTTTACTTGCCCTACTGTCTTACACCTTGAACTGGAAAGCAATAACATTACCTTCCCCCGCGGTTATCGCCCCACTATTCCTTCTGACACTATGAGGCTTCATAGCCGGCTCTGGAGAACTCATAGGATTCTTTATTTTAAAATGTTTCAATATGGGCTCCGCCTCCCAGTTCATGACACGCTAGAGCGTGTGCTGCGCGAGCACGGGCTTAACCCTGCGCAGATCACCCCTTCCTCATGGAGTTGCATCTACACCTTCCTTCGCGCTTGCGAGTTAAAAGATATTCTTGCTCCCTCTGTCGCTTTATTTCGCGACGACTTCATTAATATTATTCCAAGATGGGATGACGCCCTAGTGAGGCCTTTTTGGCAAAAAATTCAAGGATTTGAGGAGAACGTCGAAGACTGGAAGAGCGGTTTCTTCGTTGTCGAATTACCCTCTCGCCTGTGGCGTTCTGACTTCAACTTCGAGGTAGTTGATTGGGTGAAGCCAGCGCCTCTGTCTAGGGAAGAGTTGGGTCAGGCCAACGCTTTACTAGAGATGGAGTCCTCTTTCCAGATCTGAAACTTTGCTTTGTACAGGCCTTTAACTGAGTGTACCATAGGTGAGCTTTTGAGCTTCGCCGCTGCCTTACTTACCCCTTGTTTACTCACATAACTTTTCGCAGGGGAGACTATCGCTCACCCGCTCTCCGAAGGTGACGCTTCTCACAAGGTTGTCGCGCCTTCAACGACTGCTCCCTCTACTTCCGCTGGGGCTCGAGCTGATCACCGTATGCCCATAAAGAAAAGAGCTTTAGATGAGATTCTTTCCAGGGAAAGCGGTTCCTCCCTTCGCATTTCCCGCTTCGTGGAGAACTGGTTACCCAGTCGGAAGAAGAGGTCCGGGTCTGGTTCTCCAGTAACTGAGACAAAGATTTTCTCCTACGGAGTCGAGGACATGGAGGACATGGATACGGAACTGAGCCTCCACCCGACTTCCTCAGCTCAACGGAAGAAACTAAAGGAAGCGAGCGTAGCTCAAGTGACAAGGATGGCTGCTCGATCTCCTCCTGCCAATACTACAAATACCGTCGCTTCCCAGACTGCCGTTTCTCCTAACACCACTAAGGGAGGTGCCGCTTCACTAGGTGACACTTCCTCGACTCTGGGGTTGGCTGCCCCCAACAAGACCTCCCCTGCCGCGATGATGCAGCCATGTGCTGCAGATTCCACTCCTATCATGGAGCCTCCACACTCGCCCATTGGCCCCTGTATTCCTGACGTGCCTCCATCAGTCCCAAGTGGACCTGGTTCTTCTCACTCTCCCCCGAAGTCCCCTTGTCCATTGTTATTTACTTCAATTCGAGACGTTGGGGGCTCAGGCGGTATCTCCGCACCTTCCTTTGTTGCTGATCTTTCCCATGACGGGCCTCAAGGGACCCCTTCTCACCGGCTAAATCTGTCAAAATTTGGGACTGACGGGATCCGCGCCCTGGGTATATCAGACCCCTTGTCGCAAGATCAGCCCACGGCTATCTTGGCCTACGAAATGTTTCGCGCCTCCGAGGACGAAAGTAGGCTACTGCAGCTTCCTCCCGAGGTTCAGTATGCGCGCGTCATGAATAACTGCCTTACTGCCTTTCGACAACTTCATTACTTCATCAAGGCTCGTGGTACACAATCTCAAAACTCTGGTGCCCTAGCAAAGGTAGAGGAGCTGTCGCGACTCCACAAACGCGCTCAAGCCAAACTGCGCAAGTGCCGCGCTGACCTCACTCGGGAAAGGTCTAAAGGAAAAGCCCAGGTTGAAGCTTTGGAGGCTGAGCTGGTGGCTGAAAGAAAGAAGAACTCTTTCCTTCTTGAGGAAATATCATCCTGCGATGCCGACCTGACGAAAGCTTCCACGAAGGTGGCCTAGTGGAAGAAGAAGACTGAACAAGCCTTTATCGCTAGGGCCGGGTATGCCTCCGCGAGGATGAAAGAGATTGATGAGAGCCAAGAGGGTTTCCTCTCCTCTGAAGAGGAGTAATAAGTCAGTGCCTGGGGAGGGCCCATTTGATGCCTCTTGATTGGGGGTGTCGCTTCTTTACTTAACGATGTCGCCCTTTATCACTTGCCGCTTGACAACGTTTTTCTTCGCACTTCACCTCTTGCGTGCCGTGGCATTGGAACTTGCTGCTCTTTTTCACTGGGTTTGACTGCCCCCATTTTTTAGAACATTTAATGCTCTGACTCCTTTTACTTGATACGGAGGAGACAGTAATGATGCTCTGAGCCCACGTGTCCTCAAAGGGGAGCGCTAAGGGAATAGCGGGCTGAACATGTCTTTTCGCTCCTCAGGGATTGTACCCGCTTCCCGCGCCTCTTATCCTTGACACGTCACACACCACGATCGCTTGACTCGTCGTTCCCTTTAATCCTTAGGGTTATAAAAACCCTCACGTGCTCTCTTCTTATCTTTTGTTACCTTTCTCTTTGGAAAATGAAAGGAAAGAAAAGAAAACACAATTACTCTTCTTCCTCCTACGATCCGCCGCCGCCCGGGTGCTTCGATCTTCCTCTCACAAAAGGTACCTTCCTATCTATCCTTCGTTTAACCTTACCCATGGCTCGTAATCGCCGCTATTCCTGCTCTGCTGGGGAGGGGGATATTGATACTACTATTTCCACCATTGCTTCCACCGCCGTCCTTCGACGGCGCCTGCGGAGTTATAATGCTACTCTTGACCAGTTGGAGGGGTATTCTACTGAAGTTGCCCCAAAGTCGCTTCGCCTTAATAGCGAATTATCTGGCAACCGTAGGGTTCTTTATGCTAAAATGTTTCATTATGCTTTTCGGCTACCTCTAGATCCTTTAATTACCGAGTTACTCTCTGAATTCGATTTAAATGCTGCCTAGTTGAGTCCAAATGCCTATTGTGCCATTTATGCTTTTATAGCCCTTTGTAGATACATAGGAAATGAATCTCCTTCTTTGTTGTTGCTGCGCTCCCTTTTTCAATTATACCACCACAACAACGACATCATAGCGATATCGCCTCGCTATGATGTTGAAGCCCTAAACCCCTTTACCTGGAAGTTGTTGTTCCTCGAATCTTCAGTTGACGCTTGGAAAAAAGGATTCTTCATCATCAATCTGCCCGAGCCCTTGTGGCGGAGCGGGTTTAATCTAGTCGTCAGAGATGCTGCCTGGGGTGGCAGGCCACACTTAGGACCAGTTGTCCAAGGCTGGCTGGACAAGCTACTCAACCTGTCGGGGATTCCTGGGGTTCACACTCGCGAACTTGCGTGCTGGTGCGACATCCAGGATTGCATTCAAAGTGAGCACCGTCCCTTCATTCACTGCTCCCCGTCAGTACTAACTCTAACGTTCTATTCTTATTTCTACAGATCCTCCCGCCGAGTGGAAACCTGAGTGCATCAAGAAAAGAGAAAGAAGAGCTCAGCAGAAGAAAGATAAAGAGGCTCTTTCTGCCGTCTCGACCGGTGCCGCTACTGACACTACTCACGCGTCCACTTCTGCGCCTGAGTCCTCTTCTCTTCCTCGAGCGGAGGCTACTGCCACATTAACTATTGAGCCAATTTCCTCCGCAAGCATTGTTCCTACTCGAGCGTCGTCTTCTCGTCCTCCCCTTGCCAAAAAGAAGAAGAGAACTCTCCGCCTACCCGTCCTCCTATTCAGGTGGTTTCTACAAACTTTTCTCCGTCTATTTGTTTCGTTCGTTTCTTAATTCCCTTTTTCTTTCGCCCGTAGGATACCGCTGCTGTTGCCTCTTCTGCTACTCCTTCGCGCGACGGCATGGACTTGTCAGGCATTCTTGGCACCAAGCGACCGCGTCCCAATGAAGACACCCCTTCCGCGGATGACTTTGCTGCTGGTCAGGAAAGGCAGGGCGGCATCACCAATACCGGCCCCTTGGCGGGTAATCAAGGCTCTGGTCCGCTAGGGAACGGGGCTACCTCTGCGCCGCTTCACTCTTCTTTTGCTGTGTCATCTCCTCCTCCTGGCAATCCCTTGGGCTTTCTGGAGGATCTTGTAGAGGGGGACTTTCCATCCCTACAAACTGGCTATTTCAATATTGACGCTGGACCATCTAATCGTTCCCCTCCGTCCCCTCCTGATGTCTTCTTCGTTCCTGCTGCTATTCAAACGATCTCTCCTTCTCTTCCCCCCATGGACACTCCGCGCATGGTGGCTGACCTAAGCACTATACTCTCTAGAGGAGCCACCACCCATCAGGTTGATTTAAGTAACATTCACCAGCACGGGCTCCCAGCCTTAGGAGGCGACAACTCCCTAGCGACATCCGCCTATCTGGCAGGACATCTGTTGTCGGTTGAGGAGGAGGAGCAGGCCTTCCTCTCCATTGCCGAAGGTGAGCAATCGCAGCGGATAAGGACCCAACTGTTCTCTGGCTTTCAGGATTTTCATTACTGGTCCAGGAATGTGACGAGATGAATGAGCTCTCTCCACTCTTCCTCCCAGGAATGGCGCAACGCTAATCACCAGCTTTTGAAAGAAGTCAACAAGTACCAAGGGGAACTTAATAAAACTTAGGAAGAGCTGAGGAAGTGTGTTAAAGAGCGACAAAGTGTGGAGGCTAGTTTAGCAGTTGCGAGAGAGTAGCTGGAAGGGGCCAGAGGACGCGAGGTCACAAGGGATGCTGCCCTTCAAGCGGACCAGGGTAAGAATGCCGCGCTTATGGAAGAAACGACAGACAAATGTAAATGGTTTCTGGAACAAACTGCGGGCCTCATGGCCGACTACTTCATTGAGAGTCATGGCCGCAATCAGTTCGACGCTGATGCCATCATCCGCCTCTTCAAGCAGAAGTCTGGGTTCCTCACGGAAGAGGGCTATCGCCAAGCGAAGAGGCCATGGCGTGACGAGGGGGACGACAGCTTGCCCAGGCCGTAAATGTTACTTCTCTTTTTTGTCCATCGAGCGCCCTCACTTCTTTGCCCTTTTTGTGTTTTTGGGGCCTTTTGCTTAAACAAGTCTCCCCTCTTGTATAAACAATTTACACGATTTGCCGTCATTTTACTTTATCAATGATCTTTCTCAATTTGCTTCCGTTACCCCTTCTTTCAAAACTTGTTGCCACCGTTGAACTGATGTCGCCTGCGCCTTCGAACCTCCCTTGCGGAGTCGCAGCACGCAATGTCGTCACGCGTTTCTCTCCGCGCGATAGGGTAGATCTGATCTTTACCATTATCTGGTACCATGTTTAAGACAACGGGATCTCCCCTTTGGACGCTCTGCCTTTCCGCAGTGTCATTATTTTCTCAAGTGCTTCATCACTTTCATGCTTTACTAAGTTTTCTGCACATTTTTACTTTTAACTTTCGTTAGTAGCGACATATTCCAGAAAGTCTTAGTTACCTTGGGTCATTGCCGCGCGTGGTCCCCACTCACTTAGTGCGATCCCTCCGAGATGTCGCTTGTGCCGATTTTTCTGCACATTTTCACTTATCATTTACATTAGTAGCGACATCTGCTAAAATATCTTGATTACCTTGGGGTGTGGCCGCGTATTTCCCCAACTCACTTGGCGCGATCTCCCTCGATGTCGCTCGTGTCACGTACTCATCCAGCCAAACTTCACCGGGTTTGTCCCTTCCGGTTACTAGCTGGGGTACCGTGACTTCTCATATTTCCTCAATCGGTCAGGAAGTGCCCCCTCTCAGTGCGCCGCCTGATCAGGGCCGGCCATCACGAGGATAGGACTTTACACTTCCTTAGCGTTGTCCTCGCACCTCGGAATGTGCCCCTTCTTAACGAGGTGCCTATGTTAGCGCTACCATCGTAAGGATAGGATTTTCACTTGTGAGGTGGAGTTTTTATCTTCCCTAGGGTCGTGCCACACTTAATGATCATCCGCCTATGTGAGCACGGGCTGTCACAAGGGTAGGACTTTACACCCCCAGGGGAGTCGGGGCGTGCCCTCTCTAGGTTTCCCCAGGATAGGATTTTTCACTCCCGACAGTGCTGGAGTGTGTCTCATCTTAGCGAGCCGCCTGATCAAGGCCGGCCTCACAAGGCCAGAATTTTTCACTTCCAGCATCATATATTTCTAGGGTCGCCGGGGCGTGCCTCTTCTTGACGACTCGTCTGCATTAGCCCATTCTGCCCCAAGGCTAGGACTTTTCACCCCCGACATCCTCCTTTCCTTGTTATATGCACATCACACAGACAACCAACAAGGAACAAGAAATACTTCCACAACAATTGTTAGACCATGCCCAACGGCATGTCAAATTCATAATTTCAATTTCCAGACCATGCCCAACGGCATGTCAAATTCATAATTTCAATTTCTAGACCATGCCCAACGGCATGTCAAATTCATAATTTCAATTTCCAGACCATGCCCCACGGCATGTCAAATTCTATCACAACATAATTTCAATTACTAAACCATGCCCAATGGCATGTCAAATTCTATCACAACATAATTTTAATTACTAGACCATGCCCAACGGCACGTCAAATTCTATCATAACATGATTTCAATTACTAGACCATACCCAACGGCATGTCAAATTCTATCATAACATAATTTCAATTACTAGACCATACTCAACGGCATGTCAAATTCTATCATAACATGATTTCAATTACTAGACCATACCCAACGTCATGTCAAATTCTATCATAACATAATTTCAATTACTAGACTATACCCAACGGCATGTCAAATTCTATCATAACATGATTTCAATTACTAGACCATACCCAACGGCATGTCAAATTCTATCATCAATTACTAGACCATACCCAACGGCATGTCAAATTCTAGCATGATATAATTTCAATCGAGCAATATTCCAAGAGTTAGGTAAGGGAGTACCGTCAAGCGTTTCGAGGTGGTACGCCCCCTTTCCGATAACACGAGTGACGCGGTATGGGCCTTCCCAGTTTGAGCTAAGTTTCCACATTCGTTGGCCCGCCACTCACTTATCCCTGAGCACCAGGTCTCCCACCTTGAGCAGCCGCTCCTTAATATGTTTGTTGTGATACCGCGCCATTCTTCTTTTGTAGTGCATTGTTTTCAAGAGAGCTTCCTCGTGCGCCTCAGGAAGCATATCAAGGTTAGCTCGTAACCTCTCCTCGTTTAATTCCTCCTTGAAATATTCCACCCTTAAGCTTAGGGTGCCAATTTCGACAGGAGTTACTGCTTCGGTACCAAAAGCCATCGCAAAGGGCGTTTCCCCCGTACTAGTTTTAACGGTCATGCGGTAAGCCCACATTACGTAGGGTAGCTCGTCTGGCCACTTCTTTTTTGACCCCTCAAGATTTTTCTTAATACCGCTCAGGATGCTTCGGTTGGTTACCTCCGCCTGGCCGTTAGTCTGGGGATGCGCCCTAGAGGAAAACCTTTGTTCGATCTGGAATTCTTCACATTGCTCTTTGAAAAAGTGGCTGGTAAACTGTGCCCCGTTGTCACTGACTAGCACGCGAGGCACCCCGAAACGCATGATAACTTGGTGTTTAAAGAATTGCCATACCTTCTCCGTCGTAATACTGGCTACCGCTTCCGCTTCTGCCCATTTGGTGAAGTAGTCCACTGCCACAATTACAAATTTCAGTTGGGACCTCGCCTCAGGAAAAGGGCCTAAAATATTGATTCCCCACTTGGCAAAAGGACAAGGTGCCACGATCTGAGATATTTCAGTGGCGGGTCGTCGAGGGATTTTGGCAAATTCTTGACACTTATGGCATGATTGCACAAAGTTGTTACAATCCCTGCGAATAGTGGGCAAATAGAATCCTGACCAGAATATCTGCGCGGCCATGGTACCACCCGACATGTGCATGCCACAGATCCCTTCATGAATCTCACGCAGGGTATGAAGGCCTTCTTGTTCCGTTATACATTTTGCGGCTGGTTGCGAGAAACATCTCCGAATTAACTCCCCGTCATAATAAGTGCACCTTGCCGCTTGCTTCAGTACTTTTTTCTTCTCTACACTATCTCTCGGCAACTCGTCGTGCTTCACAAATTTTATCACAGGGACCCTCCAATCCTTTTCAATCTCCTCCACATATAGCGATAGCTGTTCCTTCATGAAGGACGGTAATGACCTTTCCTCATAGTACACGCCTTCTGGTATGACAGCCTCCTGATTGGCTGCCGCTTTGGCAAGATTATCCGCCTCGGTATTGTCCTCCCGCGGAATGTGTTCGAAAGTGACACACACGCCGCTTTGTTCAATTTCTGCCAACTCCCTTTTTACTTTCGAGAGGTATTGCACCATGATCGGTTCTCTAGCTTGGGAGTGTCCCAAGACTTGATCAATTATCAACTTGGAGTCCCCTAGTATTTTCAACCGTGGGGCTCCTGCTACCAGGTCGTTCTCAGCTTTGGTGAAGAGATTTCTTCCTACTCTAAGCCCCGCCAATAACGCTTCGTACTCTGCTGCGTTGTTAGACAATGGTTGTAGGATTCTAATAGCGTGCCGCACCTGCACATCGTGTGGCCCGATCATGTATATGCCAGCTCCTGCCAGCTCTTGATTTTTGGCGCCATCCACATAGATGGCCCATAAGTCTGCAAGGGCTTCCGAGGGTAGGATCTTTGCATCACTCTCTTCCTTCTCGAGCGGCTCCAACGCCTTGTCCCCAGTAAAAGTACACTCAGCGATAAAATCTGCCAAAACCTGAGCTTTTACGGATGGCTGAGCTTTGTACTGTAATCCATACTGCTCCAGCTCAATTGACCAAATCAACATCCTCCCCGAGGATTCTGGTTTCCTAAAAATCCTTCTCAAAGGCTGATCCGTGAGCACAATGACTGGATGGGCCAGAAAGTATCTATCCATCTTTCGTGTGGACTGTATCAGGGTGAATGCCACCTTCTCAATGTGGGTGTATCGCACCTCGGCATCTTTTAACACATGACTAACAAAGAAAAAGGGGCGATGGTCGTGATTATCCTCCCGGATCAAAACGGCACTAACCACTTCATCCGCGATGCCGAGGTATAAGAATAGGGTGTCGCCCGGTTCCGGTTGTGTTAGCACCAAGTCAGACGACAAGTAAGTTTTCAAACCCACGAACGCCTCTTCGCACTCTTGTGTCCATCCGAAAGGAGCTTTCCTGCGTATGACTTTAAAGAACGGTAAGCACTTCTCGCCCTGCTTAGAGATGAACCGTCCTACAGCAATGACGCGTCCTGTTAACCTCTGAACTTCCTGGAGGGTTCGCGGCGACACCATATCATGGATAGCCTTAATCTTTGACGGGTTCGGCTGGATGCCCTTTTGGCTTACCACATACCCCAAAAATTTCCCCGTTTGAAATGCAAACGCGCACTTGCGAGGGTTCAATTTTATCTGGTACTTCCTCAATGTGTCAAACACTTCCTGCAAATCGACCAAATGGTCGCTGAAACTTCTGCTTTTGACCAATACATCATCTACATATGCTTCTACATTTTTTCCGATTTGCTTTTCGAACACTTTGTTGGCCATAAACTGGAAGGTTGCCCCCGCATTCTTTAAACCAAACGGCATTGCCATGTAGCAATAGGTGGCATTCGGAGTTATAAATGCCGTCTTTTCCTCATCTTCCTTGGCCATAGGAATTTGGTGGTATCCAGAATTGGCGTCCAAGGAACTCAAATACGCGTACCCTGCCGCTTGATCGACCAGCTGATCAATCCGGGGAAGCGGATAACAGTCCTTAGGACAAACGTCATTCAAGTTACTGAAATCAATGCACATGCGCCAGTCTCCGCTGGGCTTGCGGAATAGGACGGGGTTGGCCAACCAAGTGTGGTATTGAACTTCTCGGATGAATCCTGCGTCTAACAGTTTCGCTACCTCCTTATCAATCACCACCGCCTTTTCCGCGGAGAATGCTCGCCAATTCTGTTGAACTGGCATGGCGTGTAGGTCAACGTTGAGTCGATGCTCAGCCACTTCCTTGGACACGCCAGGCATGTCCGCCGGTTTCCACGCGAACTCTCCTTTGCACTTGTTCAACAGCCGGGCAAATTGTGCGCTCTCCTCATGGGTCAACTTTTCACTGGCCTAGAAACTCGCCTCACCATTGCCCTGGACGGGGAAGGGTATCGCATCCACTGGCTGGGTTCGCCTTTCATCCCTTTGCTCATAGGGATCCGCTGCCACACACATATATTGATCACAACTTTTTTGAATCATGAGTGAATAACACTCGACGGCTAGCTTTTGATTGCCCTTGATCGATACTACTCCTTCCCAAGAGGGGTACTTCATCCTGAGATGTTTCTGAGATACCGCCGCCCCAAAGCGATTGAGGAATGGCCGCCCTAGAATGGCATTATACGGTAGGATGAGATCCACAACCAAGAACATCAACTCTTCTGATCGTTTCATCGCGTCTTCTCTGAAATACACAGGCAGCGCTGTGATTCCAATTACAGGTATAGGGATGCCGTCCACTCCAATAATTGGTTTCTTGCAAGAGGCCAGTTCACCGGCAGGGCGTTTCATGAGATTATATGCTTACAACAAAAATAAATTTACCGCACTGCCATTATCAATGAGGGTCCTTCGTACCCCATGACTCCCAATAACCGGTGTGACTACTAGCGCGTCATTATGAGGGAAGACAACGCCCTTCTCATCCTCTTCCGAAAAAGATATTACCATTCTGTCCAGTGCATTAATCGCTCATTTTTTTACAGGCTGGCCTTCCCGTTTCTGCTTCTCTCCTGCCGCGAGTGTTGCTGGGGTAATCTCGTCCAGGGACGACACGCCACCAATGATAATGTTGATGATGGGAATGTCCTCATCATGCATCATTAGCGCTTCTTTCCCCCTTGTGCCAGAAGTTCCGCTGCTCCCAGGGGGAGGAGGCAATTGATGGTCACTTGGTGCCCCGTGCGGGGGGTCGCTCCTGGTTTCTTCTCTCATTCGAGTGGCGAATTCTCCAAAATAGCCTTCTTCCAACAAACGCTTTATTGTTAACTTCAATTCCCTACATGCCTCTGTAGAATGCCCCTTGACCTTATGAAATTTGCAAAAAGTATTTTCCCTTCCTCGCATGACCACCCCTGGCTTCACAGGGGCTGGATAGCGGATTGGTAGGTTCCGCTGTTGAATAATGGCTAAGATTTCCGCTCGGGGGAGTGTAAGGGGAGGAAGGTCGGGATCGTACATTCGACCCTTAGGGGGATCCACCTGTTGCTGAACATTCAGAGCGCCACCTCTCCCTCTAGAGAAATTACCTTTCTGGCGATTCGACGCCTTGGGAATGTAATCTTTCCGCTGGGCGTATTCATCACTTGGACGGGTATCGTGGGTCATACTGGCTTGAGCCGCGGGAGCAGGAGGGGCATTCTGGGGCATATCCCGTATCCTGTTTCTATATTCCTCTTCTTCCATTCTCGCATAATTGTGAGCCTTCAATCTTAAGTCGTTGGGGGGTCCACCATCAGCGTATCTCTTAGCTTCCCATATCCATAATTCCGCTTCAAAGCTTCTATAGCAAAATCAATAGTAATACCAGGTGTTAACGACATTTCCATATCAAAGCGACCAAGATAGCTATTCAAAGACTCTTCTAGTTTTCTACATATATCAAACAAGGTTGCAGCAGACTTCCGAATAGGGATAGTTGTGCTGAAGCGACTCTTAAACATGGCCTCTAGTTGCGGGAAATTATCAATTGATCGAGCAGGAAGTCCTTCAAACCAGAGGCGAGCTACTCCTGACAATGTCATAACAAATATTTGACACAACGCCGCGTCGTTGTGCGTTTGAAACTGGACGAAGTCCTTCACCTTATTAAGATGTGAAATGTGGTCTTTGGTGCCGTCGTATGACTCCGTGGGGAGTTTAACATGTCGGCTGACCCTGTGATGCCTTATACGGTGGGTGAAAGGATGACCAGCGGTGTCATCCAAGATCTCACGATCATGACGAGGAGGAGACATATCCAGGTGTCGCCTGTGCCCTCGAGGCTCCGGGGTACGATACTGCCTGGGAGACCGACTACGGCTCCTAGGCGAACGGGTTCGACGCCTCCTACTGCCTGATCTTTCACTCCGCTCCATAGATACCTCTCTACCGGCTCCCTCTCTCCTGCCGTCCCAACGCTCTCTGTATTCATCTAGCGGTCGCTCTACTTGAGAGACAGGAATCCGCGGTATGTAGTGCTCCTCCGGTCCGTCTGCCAGTTGCGCAAAGCTGAATGGCAAGCTTGTCACATGTGAGGTCAGAGGGACACTCACTTGGCATCGAGGCGATACTGGTCGATCGGTGACAATAGACGGAGTGAAAATAATTCGGGAAGACACACCTGATGTCGTGGTGCCAGAAGTGGGGCCTACAGCCATCCCAATCAAGTAGTCCAAGTGGGCACGAAGAGCTAACATCGAGCTTACCGACGGAGTAGTAGGGCCATCCATCCCAGAACCCGCAGGTGGAGGGGTGGAGTGACTAGATCCGACCACGTGAGAAAATGGGGCACCCATTGAGGAAATAAGGGAACCTATTTGAAGAAACGGGGTGCCCGTTTGAGAAAATGGGGTGCCCGTTTGAGAAAACGGCGTGCCAGCTGTCAATCCGAAAAGAAAGTCTATATGCGCAGAGGAAGTTTCACGTGATGTGACAAATGTACTAGACGAAGACGTGGAAAAAAGTTCCCTACGCGCGTGAACACCACGAGTATGAGGGGGTGTGGATTCTGAATCTGAAGCCATGATCCTTCGACTCTCAGGAAGAACAGAGCTTGGTTACTAAGGAAACTCACTTAATTAACCAAGGATCTCAACGAGAGCACCACTTGATAAGAGTCCGGGAGATACTGAGAAGGATCGGCCTGATCTGGGCTGGTCTGGAACACTGTACTGGGGTCTTCGTCACCTGCAAAGCGCCGGAGGGGGTCTCTGGCGTAAACACTCTGATGCCAAAGTTAGTGTGAGTAGTCAAAATGGCAGGGGTTCAGTACGTTGTCTTAGGCTTACCTCTTGTCTGAAAAGGTGGGGGTATTTATAGGCAAAGGAAGGAGTGTACCGACAGGGGGTAGGAATTATCCCTGGTAGGTGGCGCTGGGGTGGCAGGGAGTGATGTCATGCGGGATGACGTCATGCGGAGTGACGTCATGGATGACCTGGGATGGGATGCCGCCGTGCGGATGTCGCATGAGAGCCCCCCCCGCTGATGTCGACCATCGCAGGGTCGGCCGCCAGGCTAAGGGCGGTAAGAACAGGGTCTCGTCTCCCTCGGCGGGTACAGTATACTGGCCGAGTCACCCAGCGGGGTAGTGGAGATGCCGCTTCTGTGGTATCGATAGTTATTAGGGGCAATCAGACTCAACGTTCCTCCTATGATAGCCGTGCTGACATCATGATCCAACAGGGAATCAAGTCAGGGATGATTGGTAGTTCTACATCAGAAATAGTACCTCAGAGTACACTCCCTGACAAGGAAAACATTGGTCTTGTCTCCCATCAGCTTAGCCACAAATGACCTCCCCCACCGCAAATGCCGCAACCCGCACGACGCAGACCACATGGCTCCCCAAGTCAACCAAGAAACCAAAATAATCACGGGAACCGGGAACTAATGTCACCTTTCCTCCTCCCCGTAGGGGAAATCTAAGAGCATCTCTTGGCGGTCGAGCAAATCACGCCCACTCCAACCCATACAACCTCCTTATCCAAAATGGTATGATCTTAATGCAATATGCGAGTACCATGCTGAAGCTCAGGGCCACACAATAGAAAACTATTTCGTCTTTAAAGGAAAGGTTAATCACTTGCTCAAAGGGTTAGCCGAAGGACCCTACCTGACCACCAGCTCTTGGATGAACGCTCCCCAGGCCCACGGTGGACTCATTCAGCTTATTCATTCAGCGGAAATATTCCCAATATTTTTGTACATTAGTCAAGCCTACGACTATAAACAAGGGCGCTCCATGGGAGGCAACCCATATGTTCTTCTCAAATATCTCTATCATCGTCCATTTTAATTCAGGATTTTGGGATATCCTTCCCTCTAGACTTATTATTTGATTCCCTCTTTATTTCAGGTACACGAGACTTGTAAACTAGGGGGCAAGCGGTTGAAATAGCGACAAGGAAAGAGCATCAGAGAACATCAATGGCTAAGCCCATTTTACTTGGGGCAAAGCGAAGAAAGTGTTAATTCGCAACAATGAGCTCCATCCCACATTTGCTTCAGATCATCACTATAACGGGCCAGAGGGGCCCTCCTCCTACCGGTTCCCACTTAACACAGTCTTGTTCTGTGATATAACAACATTTGTGCCCTACATTGTTTTTGACTGCAAAATCAACCATGATCAAATCTTTCATGTTTTGAATTTGATCATCACAATCATTCGCTGCAAGATCTCCCCGTATACAGGCATGATAATCGTACGATGTATTGGAGCCTCCCTACAAAGAAACAACTGGTTAGCTTCCCCAATGGCAACCTGAATCCCTAGCTAACCAAGGATCCTCTTCCATCACTCAAGATGATGTTCAGGTCATACTATCAGCCATGCCCGACAAAGAAGAGGTCTCCTTGTCAAGAGCAGTCAAGGACCGAATCAGGAAAAGTTTCAGTCGCCAACCTCAAGGTTCGTTATGAGCTCATCTTTCCTTGGCCACCCAACCAAATTCAGAAATAATTTAGGTGTTCCCAAGATGGAATCTACATAAAGATCATACTTTTTTAGCAAGGAGTTATCGTCCGATCATAGAACACTATTCAAGAACTTAACGATCATCCTTCGAGATGTGGTGATGACGGAACCGTTAGAAATATTTACAGCAACACTATCATCCAATTTGAGTACGGATGATGCTGGATCAGAATCATACAGTCTATTCCCCGCTGATGAACCTGTCTGATCGTTAGCTGCTGCTTCCTGCACACATCCAGAGAAGTCCACTTTCCTCTCTGCCTCTTTAAATCTTGGTACAATTATTTTGCATTCATTCCCGCATTGGGGGCAATTATTTATTCATAAATCTTCGTGAATGGTCATGCCCTCACATTTTTCTTGTAAAATTGCTAAGAATTTTTGACTTTATAAACTGTGAGTAAAATTCTTTGAATAAAATCCACACTACCCCTAAATCTTTCAAACCTTCCATAGATTGAGCATGTTCAACATGTTGCTGCATCATGGATAACTTGTGCATCCATTTGAAATTATATGACATGCATGATCTAGCCTGCTAGCTCTTATATCTGCAGCATGCTTTAAATGTAAGCAATCACAAATGTATCCCCGTAAGCATTGTGGGCCTTCACGCCTTATTTCTTTCATGAGTGCAAATGCCAAACTAAGTGCTAGTTAGATTTGCATAATATCCAGGGTACATACACATTTAGACATGGGATAGCTGTAAGATGACCGGGGACTTTGCACCTTGCTTCCACCTTTCTTTGGTCTTCTCATTCTTTTATCTTCAAACACTTGTTTTTGCTCTCTATTCAACTCATTTCTCTTCTAAGCCGCTTGTAAAATTTCTTGCTTTCACTTGAATTCCCTAAATAATGGGCAGTGCCCAACTAAGGTTGTTAACTGGAGGTAAGGTGCACATCGAACTTAGTTTGCGCAAGAGGGAATGCGAAAGCTCCAAGGATTGCTGATGGTCAACACCGGAAGAAGGCCAAAAATCAAGACTTAAAGGCCTCTGCCAAAGACGGAAATGACGACGGACCAGACAAAAATTGTACTTGCTTTGCTCGTAAAAAAACAAAAAAAGAAAGGAAAAAAGAGAGAAAAATAATCAATTAAAAGCAGAAGCAAGTACGAAAATGGTCAAAAGTCAACAAAATGGTCTCAAAATAAAAGAGATCATTTCCGATGAAAATTAAAAAATGGTCCAAAGTCAACAAGAAATGGTCTCAAAACAAAAAGAGATCATTCCCAATGAAAATTCAAAAATTGGCGCTTCGTCAATGACAAATGACGATCTCAAAAGTAAAAGAGATCATTCCCTGCAAAGATTCAAAAATCGGTGTGCTTCGTCAACGACAAATAAGGATCTCAAAAGTAAAAGAGATCATTCCCTGCAAAGATTCAAAAACCGGTACGCTTCGTCAACAACAAATGGTGATCTCAAAGAAGGAGCATCCCCAACAAAGGCTAAAGAAATCGTGCACCTTACTTCCAGCTAGCAACCTTAGTTGTGCGCTGCTCATTTAAACCCTTTTCTTTCTGTTAAAAACCACTTCCTTGCTAAACACATTTTCCCCATATTCTGTCTTTCTATTTACTTCCTTTATTTTCTCTTGCAAAGTCCTTTCGATTATTAGAATGCCCATGCATGTGCATCTTCGTATGAAGTTTATGCACTCGGATTGATATTGCAAATCTGGTCTATATGCTATGTTTGTTGCATTTTTATGAGTGGAAACACATAGCCTTGTTTCTGAGCATGAGTGCAAACACCAGTATCCGGTGAGGATTGCTTACGTCTACATATTGTGGGAAAGTCTTGTCCTTGAGGTCGTTATCTCCTGGGCAAGATGCAGATGTTTTTTTAGGCTTGCATCAAACATGCTTATATGATAGAAACTAGATGACATGTTCTCTAGAAATGCATAAACTTATTGAACCTTCTCTTGATAGGGAAGTTGTTTTTATAAAATACTGGGGGCAAACCTTAGGGTAGTGTGGGAATACTTTCATATACAACATACATGAATTGATTTCATTGTTTCCATATATCATTTGCTTTCTCTTTTTCCACCCATTGCTACTTCGTGTTTGTTTCCTCCCTATTTGCAGGATACAAATATGCGTTAGTGGAATCTCACACTGTGATCAATATCCGCCAATAAATCCATCCAATCGACACCCGAATGGAGTACGTTACCACTCCCAATCAACCTTGTGCGGCGGATCACATTCCCCCACTATCAGCCATCCGAAGGGAGCAAGTTACCACTCTATAATCAATTTTGTGTGGCGGATCACGCTTCCCCACCATCCAATCGAAGCCCGAATGGAGTACGTTACCACTCCCCAATCAATTCCGTGCGGTGGATCGCGCTACCGCACCATCCAATCAATATCCGAATGGAGCACGTTACCACTCCAACATCAATTTCGTGCGACAGATCACGCTCCCCCACCATCCAACCAAACATTCGAATGAAGGTACGTTACCACTTCACTCTTCACTTATTTTGTGTGGTGACTTGGTCACCCGTGTTGGTGTGACGACTTGGTCGTCCACTTCTTTAGTTATGTCGTGTGACCACTTGGGCGTCTACTTCTTCAGTAATGTCATGTGACGACTTGGTCGTCCACTTATCAGTCTTATCGTGGCAATTTGGCCACCTTTTAAGTTTTTTCAGGATTTGTGTGGCAGTTCAAAACCCCACCT
The DNA here is from genome assembly GCA_963691705.1 of Viola odorata. Lineage (NCBI taxonomy): Eukaryota > Viridiplantae > Streptophyta > Magnoliopsida > Malpighiales > Violaceae > Viola > Viola odorata. The sequence continues at coordinate 33,494,481 of OY829546.1, forward strand.
TTCAAAATTTCGTGTGGCGGTTCAAAACCCCACCTTTCAAACTTTCGTGTGGTGGTTCAAAACCCCACTTTCTAAGTTTTGTGTGGCGGTTCAAAACCCCACCTTTCAAACTTTCGTGTGGCGGTTCAAAACCACACCTTCCAACTTTTGTGTGGCGGTTCAAAACCCCACCTTCCAAGTTTTATGTGGCGGTTCAAAACCCCACCTTTCAAGTTTTGTGTGGCGGTTCAAAACCCTACCTTTCAAAATTTTATGTAGCGGTTCAAAACCCCACCTTCCAAGTTTTGTGTGGCGGTTCAAAACCCCACCTTTCAAAATTTTGTGTGGCAGTTCAAAACCCCACTCTTCAAAATTTCGTGTGGCGGCCCACCTTTCAAACTTTTGTGTGGCGGTTCAAAACCCCACCTTTCAAACTTTCGTGTGGCGGTTCAAAACTCCACCTTCCAAGACTCGTGTGGCAGTTCAAAACCCCACCTTCCAAAATTTCATGTGGCGGTTCAAAACCCCACCTTCCAAGTTTTGTGTGGCGGTTCAAAACCCCACCTTTCAAAATTTCGTGTGGCGGTTCAAAACCCCACCTTTCAAAGTTTCATGTGGCGGTTCAAAACCCTACCTTCCAAGTTTTGTGTGGCGGTTCAAAACCCCACTTTTCAAGTTTTGTGTGGCGGGTCCACACCAATATCCGGAGAGCGATAGTATCGCACGGACATGCATTTACATCTTCGGCACCCACCTCCAACGGGCACCAGCGTCCGAGAGGAATTTAGCATTAACATCTAACTAGCAGCAGCGTCCGGAAGGATTTCGCATCAACCTCCAACATGCAGCAGCATTTTCCATTTCAATTCTCACATCAAGGTCTCAGGGGGCAACAACGCCCAAGCAATGCTACACCACCATTAATTTTCTACATCAATCAGCGACGGCCTACGAGTACGTCCCTCGACGGAGCTGAAGTTTACATTTTCTGCATCAATCAGCGACGACCTAAGAGTACGACCCTCGACGGAGCTGAAGTTTACATTTTCTGCATCAATCAGCGACGGCCTATAAGTATGACCCTCGATGGAGCTGAAGTTTACATTTTCTGCATCAATCAGCCACAACCTACGAGTACGACCCTCGACGGAGCTGAAGTTTACATTTTCTGCATCAATCAGTGACGGCCTACGAGTACGACCCTCAACGGAGCTGAAGTTTTATTTTCTGTATCAATCATCGATGGCCTACGAGTACGACCCTCGACGGAGCTGAAGTTTACATTTTCTGCATCAATCAGTGACGGCCTACGAGCACGACCCTCGACGGAGCTGAAGTTTATATTTTCTGCATCAATCAGTGACGACCTACGAGTACGACCCTCGACGGAGCTGAAGTTTACATTTTTAGCATCGACGTCTGAGAATTGCGGTGTCCCCGTTCGGATCTCAAGTTTACATTTTCTGCATCGACGTCTGAGAATTGCGGTGTTCCCGTTCAGATGTCAATTTCATTTCCTGCACAGAGGTCCGAGAATTACGGTGTCCCCGTTCAGATCTCAAGTTTACGTTTCCTGCATCGATGTCCGAGAATTGCGGTTCGGACCTCAAATTACATTTTTCACACTTTACTTTCAGCATCCACGTAGGGACTACGAGTACTACCCTCGCCCAGGTCAAAAGTCTCCAATCGCTCACTCTTAGGTAAGTCTGCCTTTAAATTCTGCATCATTTTCAAAATCATCAATGGCACGGGAGCAACCATCTTTCCTGCTCATCAATAACCTTCGATTACACCTTGTTTTTTATAAGACAGTAAAGAGGGGGCAACTGTTGCTACCCGATTTCTGATTTTAAATTCTTCGTCCAAACATTTTTACATTTCTTATCATCAATTTTTCAAAAATCATACATCCATATATTTTTGTCCAACTGATGTTTATTTTTACGCTCAATGTCATTTAAATTTTATTTCATATGTTTTTCGCAGTTTTATCACTTTTCCCATTCGAACCAGTATCGGTTCCAAGTAAAATTCTCGAAAGCAATGGTCGAACAATTTTGCTCATTAGCTACTTATTCTTTATTATTTTTCTAACTCGCGCTATCTCATTGCAATTTGTTCAATTTTTATCCTATAATTTTTCTGTTCAAACTTTATCGCTCACAAGCGAATTTTTATTGAACTATCTAGCGAACTTTTTTATTGCTTACTGTATGCTAAATATGTTATTTTATTTTATTATACATTTTAACATTTTCGGTTTGAGTTTATATTCATTTTCAGGTAAAATTGCTCGTACCGTCTACTTGAATTGAATAATTAAATAATAAATCAAGCCATTGATCTAGTTGCCTTTGAAAGTCAAACAAGATCAAGTGGCTGTGGTAATTACCACGTAAGCGTGCATTTCTTCATTTGGTTCATGCATGGAGACAACCAGACACGATCACTCAACCTCTCTCTCTCTACTTTTTCAAAAAGCCTACTCCCTCTCTACTCATCCATCCTCCCTCAGCAAATCTCTTGAAGCTTCCGAGTGTCCTCAGCCACACAAATGAACCAGCTCATCAATCTGACGTCATCAACGCCGACGTCATCCTCGCCCTCAACCGACTCAAATTCCCTATAAATACCCATCTCATACCATTGATTCGAGGGGGGATGGAAGGGCCAATTGAAGAGCTCATGCACTCTATCCTCCACTTGTCTATTTACTTTTATATTTTATTCATTTTTCTATGTTTTTCTTGCCGCCGCGATGTCCTTGGTCTGCTAAGGGAGAACGTGATGCTGCTGGCTCGCCGAAGCTGCCCCTGTCGTTGGAGCCGAGACGTACTATGCTGCTCCGTTGCTCCATGGCTGCTAGTTCGGTTGCTCAAGAGTAGATAGATGTATGTGTGGAAACAAAGAAAGGAAAACACTAAGACAAGCTACTCAAGAAAGACTCAAGGAAATGAGAAAAGAAATTACAAAGAAAAATCAAAACCGAAACTTTAATCAACAAAATTGGAAACCAAAATTCAAACAAATCCACACCTAATTGTAAACTACTACACTTCTAATGTAATCATACACACTAGTAGTCTCTTGCTTTTGACTCAATTGCAATTTTTTTTTTTTTGAATTTGGAACTTGATCACTTTTTTGTTTCGATCTATGTTTTAGTTTCTTTTTTTTTTTTTTTGCAATGAGTGAAGAGAGCTCACTTGTGTGACATGTATCCTTCAAGAAAAAGAAGTGAAAGACAAGTAGTTTTACACTTTGAAAAATATTCACTAGACGCCAAATATTTGATGAGGTGGCACTAGTGATGAGGTGGCAAAATGTGTGAGGTGGCAAGTGAGGTGGCAAGTGTAAGGATACTAAACCTAGGGCCGACTAAGTGTGGTGAGCAAGCTGAAATTCTTGGCTCACAATAGGGGTGATGTGGCCGGCTAGGAGTGGAGCTAATTTTTGTGGCACTTACCTAATCAACAAACAAGTCCACATGGCTCTCATGGCTACCATAGAAAGCTCCAACAACATCCAAAAAATTACCACAGATAATATCAGAATTAAACCACACAAACACCAAGTTTCGGAATTTTTTGGTGCCCACAATAATCAAACACAAAAAGCAAAACGTACACAATGATGAACACAAAGAACACCAAGCAGACTTTCGCCTTCTAGCCACAAGGTATATCAAAAGTGGGCCAAAAATTCTGAAAATGAATAGAAAGACTCAAAAGACTCCGATCTACAACTTTGTAGAAGGAAGAAAAATGAAATTCTAAGTGGAAGGCACAGAAAATAGATGCACAAAATAGAACTATTTTTCTCGCGCGATTTTTGCACACTTTTCTTCCAAGGTCAAAAAGTATGGAAAAATCATAGATTCAGCAGCCGACTCAAAAACAACATTTGTTATACTCAGAAATAAATTTAAGCACAAACATTTTCAGATTTTTCGAAATTAAAAAACTGACACAAAATAGAAAAGAAGGCAGACTCAAAAATTGCCTCCTGGACAGAAAAATTCTGACCAGCACAAACGGAGAAAGATGATATGGGGGAAGCAATTTTAATGGAGGAAATGGTGAGATGAAAAGTAAGAACCAACCTAGAGGATGCTGGAGCTCTGCTACCACATGATGCGACCCAAGCGCCTCAATGGAGAACTAGGCGCGGGCTTGATGGAGCTTTCGGATCTAGTCCCTTGCACGGATGGTTTCCTTGAAACAAAATGGATGGATGCGGAATATTTGATGGGTAAGTGGGAGTTTAGATGCAGCGGAATATAATGAAGGAAGCTTGAAGGTGTTTGATGGAAACAATAAACGAACTTAGCAAGAAGCATTACTAAGGGTCTTTCTTTGGATTGATGAGCTCGCTCAAGAACAAGGTTGAGTAACTTGATTACAAGAAAGGAAAGGATAAACAATGGCTTTTAGCTCTAGTAGGATGCGGTGCCAAGAACCCTAACAAGTTCCTTAGGCTAAGCCTAAGGGTTGGTCTAAAAGCCCTATGATGAAAATCATGAGCAAAATCAAAGACAACCTAAAATGAACCTAAGTTCCTCATTTTATTGGAAAATATATATAAGGGTAAAATGACCCAAAACACCCTTAGAGAAAGTGCCTTGAGACGCTCGGCCATGGCTCGCCCAAGGGCTCGGACACAGGCTCGGACGCTGGCTCGGACACGGGCTCGGCCAAAGACTCGGACGCGGGCTCGGACACCGCCGTGTGACAGGGCGCTGGCACGGGCGTGCGACACGGCTCGGGCCGTCGAGGGCGAGATAGAGCACGGACATGCGAGGGTAAGACACGACTCGGGCCGTCGAGGGCAAGATGGAGCACGGATCCGCGAGGACAAGACACGACTCGGGCCTTCGAGGGCAATACGTGGCTCGGGCCTTCGAGGGCAAGATGTGGCTCGGGTCGTCGAGGGCAAGATGGAGCACGGATCCGCGAGGGCAAGACACGGCTCGGACCGTCGAGGGCAAGACGTGGCTCGGGCCTTCGAGGGCAAGATGGAGCACGGACGTGCGAGGTCAAGACACGACTCGGGCCTTCGAGGGCAGGCCGAGTCATGGTGGTACCAATGAGCCGTCACCTCATGAATATCCCTCTTGGCCTTAGGCGCCGATAGAAGTCTAGAGACTAAGTCAGGGCTCCTCGTGGGCCTATGAGGGTAAGTGAGCTGGATCGTATCACTGGTCTGCCTGCTTTTATTTCGGTTTCTTTAAAAAAAAAAAACTAAATAGAAAAACAGAAGAAAAAAAAATATTTATTATATTTCCAAATAAAAGCCGATCAGGCAATTCAGAAGGCAGCCATTCGAGCCCCCGAAGCACGACATAGACCTCCCCCACTGATGAAAGCCGAAGCCATTGTTTAGCCCTCGCCATCAGCCTTCTTCAGCGAGTGTTGCTCACCGTCTTGCCTCCTTCTAAGCCAAGGAATTCTCCCCCAGATTTATTTTCTTCTCTTTCCATTCCTTTCTCACTTCTCCCTTCACCTCTGTTTCCTTCATCTCGTTCCTCTCTCTCCCTTCCCCCCTTCTCTTTTTATTCTTTATTTTCTACAAAGTCACCTCTGATCACTAGAATGCCCTCGCATGTGACCTACAATACTCAGATTGACGTGCAAACTCTGTCTGTGTTGTGTTATTTCCATTCTTGAGTGATAGCCTAAACACATATTTTGTTTTGAGTGTGAGTGCAAACACATATCTAGGTGAGGATTGCTAGTGAATAGGCTTGGTCTGGGAAAGTCTGGTTGGGAGGGTCATTATTCTCTCAGCCAGATGCAGGTGCTTTTCTAGGGCTAGATTTGTTGATTGGGTGTAGTTTGTCGGATGTCATGTCTATTCTGGGTGTTGGGGGTTGAAGATGTATGTTAGCGCACGATGTGGTTTTCCAATTTTGTTAATGCTCGAGGGCGAGCATTGGGGCAGTGTGGGGATGTTTGATAGTGTGTCTCATGGGCATGATTTTACCTTCTTTTCTAGCCCTTTCAGGGGCATGATTCTGCCATTTGATCTTTATTTCTATCTTTATTGCAGATCAGAGTCAATAGGAGGAAAAGATCAAAAAGAAGCATTTTTGGAGCATTCCTGAGGATCTTCAGCTTCAAGGCCTAGAAGTCCAGACTGTCATCAAGGCCTCGACGCGAACTAAAACAGTGAGTAGTCTCTCGGTCGCGATAAATCTGCATCTTCTCTTAATCGAAACCAAAGAGAAGCATCTTTATAGATCCGCACGGGATTCCGTGGGCTTCCAGAAGCTGTTAGGCGAGCCAGGATTCTAGGATATTCCCCTAAAGGACATGTGCTATCACGCCCTCATTCACCCTCCTTCCCCTTAGTTGTTTTGTCCCCTAGCTAGTTTTAGCCTATATAAGCTTAGCTTTAGGGTTTTGTGTAGGACGGCTGACCTAGGACATTAATACATCACTCTCTTTTACCCTAATTTTTGGGATCATCTCCTCTTAGCATTTTGGAGCAGCCGCCAACTTTGTAAAGAGGAAGCTTTTGATTTATAATATTTCATCTTTTCGGTTTCTTCTAACCCTTCTCTTTTATTTATTGTATGATTATCATCATCCACGGTTCATATTCTAGTATGAGTAGCTAAGTTCCATTCTCTTAGTAAAGGGTGTTTCGAGGGTTGTAGGGTTCGGTTAGGAGGCCTAATGCTTGCTTAACATATTCTCTATTGACATGATTGTTTACCGTTTTAATCCCATGCTCATTTAGGAATGTTAAGGGCCTGATCAACTGTTAATATTTCTGTATGAGTATTATCATTCTCTTGGTTATAACTGACGCGAAGCCTTGAGTTAGAGTAGACACCTAGTGGAGGCAGCGCGAGAGGCCTCTGTCTAGGGGTAAACGGTTATTTAGGGTATGTGATACGAGTCTGAAAAGCTGAGCTATCGCGCCCTAGATCTGTCTTACCTCCCCTTCATGGGCGTTTTGAGTAGTGCCTCCCTGCATTGGTGCCTGGGAGGACGGCGAATGTCAAGGTCACCTCATATGTGGAAATAGGGGGTGACTTTTAGCTAAGAAGGTAAGTAGGGGATACGGTGTGGAAATGCGGTCCCTTTTTCCTGGTGAGGGATTAATGCCTTCATTCACATTTGCAAGTTGCAGGGTGTCCTTATCCCGTCTGTCAATTTATTCCGCAAGTTTTTTAGTTTTAAGTGCCGCAACTGTGTGGTGGGTATCACCCCAAGGTGGAATGACGCGTTAGTGCAATCATTCTGGCAGAAATTCCGGGGCTTCGAAGAGACTGTGGCCGATTGGAAGAGCGGTTTCTTCATTGTGAAATTGCCTTTCCGCCCTTGGCCAAGGGGTTTCAATCAGTGTCTTGATGATTCCATTTGGACAAACCCATCCGTAATATCCAAGGACGTACATCGGCAAACGAACATGCTGCTGGAGCTGAGCTCGTCCTTTCACATTCGAGAGTTTGCCTTGTACAAGCTTGTAGAGAAGTGTACTATAAGTAAGTTTCTTTTCCCCCGTTATCACCTCGGCTTATTCACTATTCTGATATGTCTAGTCTACAGGTGACGCTGGAAATCAACCGTCGAGCGATAAGGACGTTCCTCTGAACGTGAGGCCGCTTCAATCACTGCCACCATCTCCTTCGCCTGAGAGTTCCAGTCATCCTGCCGCTCCACCAAAAAGAAAAAGATTCAAGACTGTTGCCAGACGCGATATCTTCAACCGGACCTCTCGCTCTCTCGAGAACTGGTTACCTATTCGGAACAAAGGAGTGACTCCAAATCGTCCTAAGACTGAAGTAACTGATAATGGCAACGAGGACATGGATACCGACTCTAGGCTTCGTCATGCTTCCGCGACTCAATGGAAGAAGCTAAGAATGGGAAGTAGCAACCCAGTCACTGAGGCTGCTTCGAAGAAGGCTAATGAAACCCCTGTTGCTGGGGCTGATCCTCTTAGTGGTGCAAGTACTTCCAAAATGGCGACAGTGGTTGAGGCGTCGACCAACGTTCCTCCTGAAGCTTCCGAGGTTCCGCCAGAAGTCAACCTTCCTCCTCCAACCGCCGCTCCTGACTCTTCTATCTCTTCTTTCATTCCTGATGTCACTGCCCCGAATCTTGAGCCTACCGCTACGCCCGATCCTCTGCTAAATGGCCTTCCGCCATTATTCTGCACTTTTATCTCTGGAGTCGGGGATACCGCGCGAAATTGCTCTCCTCCTCTTACCGTCAATCTTTCCTCTCAGGGTCCTCAAGGAGCCACCTCCTATCGCTTGGATCTGTCTACCTCTGGCACCAGCGGACTTAGTGTGCTAGGAATATCGAACCCACTATCGCGAAACGAGCCGGTGGGCTCTGATAACAATTCACCTAAAAGTAGGGGCATTTTCGCCTATCACCCGGTGGGAAGGGACATAGCTACTGTTTCGCTCCACCACGATAGGGATAAGGTTGCTACCTTCCTCAAAGGCTAACGCTACGAGGGCTAACGGTGCCCTACCGGCTCCTCTCACGGACCTCGTGGATGGTTCAAGGAGTTATCTCACCCCCAAAGGAAACCACGCGACAGGAAGAAAGCTCCGGCTATTATCCTACCGCGGCAATATCCACCTATACACCTACCGCCAAGGTAGCGTGTCACGATAAGGGCGAATCACATACCCTAACGTGAGCGATAGCTCCGTACTCTTTTACTTGGGCGGGAACGCCCCATTCTTCTATAAATACCTCCCCCCACGAAGGAGGCAGGTAAGCGGACTTTACTGGCCAAAACTCTGCCAAATTCAGTACACATACTGACTTAAGCATCGGAGTGTTTCCGCCGGAGACCCCCTCCGGCGCATTGCAGGTACTGTGGACCGTCGCGCACACTGACCTGAGAGGAGCTGCTCCACCCTACATCCTTCAGCAGAAGACAAATTATTATCAAATTGGTGCTTTCGTTGAGAGTATTGGTTCTATTAAGTGAGCATCCTTAATAACCAAGCTCCTCCTCCCCGAAGCTAGAAGGATTATGGCCTCAGAGTCAGATCCGGCGCTGTCCCGAACTTCCAACATCCCATACAACACCCGCAGACGCCTGTTTCCCTTCGCTACCTCTAATACTCCCATCCCAGGGCAGGACGTCATTGCAGGAGAATTAGATCTTCCTCCTGGGTCAAGTTCGGAAGAAGTTACATTCCAGATTTGCTCTCCCTTCTCCCATATAGCAGGAACCAGCCATCCTACCCCCCAAGCGGGAAGATCTATGATAGGAGAAGCGGACAACCCTTTCGCGAACTCAATAGCAGCTCTCCAAGCTCAACTGGATCAGCTGACAGAGATGGCTGCTGGATTTACTCCTCATGCCTCACGACCTGGTGTGTCCTCCCAAGTAGTTTTCACTCCGTCCATTGTCAACGAACGACCCTTATCGCCCCAACAATCTAGGGCACTCCCGTCCTCCTTACCTTTCCCTGTGGCCCCCATAAACATCCCACCATTCACGCGCGGACCTGCCGACCATTCTGGACAATACAGGGGAGGAATCTCTATCCCCGAAGCAGTCCGCCAGCGTGACGAGTATAGAGAACACTGGGATGATCGACGGGGGGATATAGTGAGAGATCCATCTCCTAGATACAGCGAAAGATCTAGCAGCAGAAGTCGACGAGCTCGAACTCCAAGGAGTCGTAGCCGTTCTCCTAGGAGACATCAGGAATATGACCCTCAGAATCCCAGATACGACGCTGAAATTCCACATCAGCGTCAGCCTCGTAGGATCCCCGATGCTAACGTGGGTCATCCGTTCAGTTACCGTGTCAGGCACCACAGAGTCCATCGACATGTGAAACTCCCAGCAGAATCATATGATGGCATGAAAGATCCCATTTCTCACCTCAATAAGGTGAAGGATTTCGTACAATTTCAAACGCGCAGTGATGCAGCATTGTGTCAGATCTTCGTGATGACGCTGTCAGGAGTGGCACGTCTATGGTTTGAGGGACTCCCCGCCGGGTCTATTGATAATTTTTCTCAATTGGAAGAAAAATTCAAAAGTCGGTTTAGCACGGCTATTCCTATCAGAAAGTCAGCAGCTGCGCTGCTCGATATCCATCGAAAACCACAGGAATCGTTGAACGACTTTTTAGGTCGATTTGATCTTGAAATGTCCTTAACGCCAGGGGTCACTATCGATTTCGCAATTGAGGCCCTGAAACGCAATTGCCGATACAGTAAATTGAAAGACACACTAACGGTGGACCCTCCAATGACCCTGGATGCGTTGAGGCTGAAAGCGCATAACTATGCGAGAATGGAAGAGGAGGAAAATAGAGATTGGATTCAAGGCATGCCGACAGACCCATATGTGGCCCCTAACGTCCTGAGCAGCAATGCCCCTGACGCTAAACCCATCGAGGATCACGGGCAGCGGAAAGAACATAACACCAAAACCCCTGGCCGGCAGAGAGGCAACTTCTCGAAAGGAAGACCTGGAGGATCCCCTACTCGGAAGCAAACGGACCCGCCAAAAGGCCGGATATATGATCTTGACCTCCCATCTCTCATACTCCCAAGAGCGGAGATCTTAGCGATAGTCCAACAGAGAAATCTGCCCATTCATTACCCAGCTCCCGTGAAACCAGGAGTAATCATGGGAGGAAGAGAAAACGCATATTGCAAGTTCCACAAGGTCAAGGGACATTCGACCGATGTATGCAGAGAACTAAAATTGGCCATAGAGAGATTGGTCGATGAGGGCTACCTAGGAGAATTTGCCACTAAGGCGAGAGAAGAGGCCAGGAATGACCTAACTAGAATGACAACTGATCAAAGGCAAGCGCCCTCGCGCGCCACGGGGGCTAACGCAATCCCCCTTGGGCAAAATAGAGAAGCTCTCATTGTCCATAGCGACCAAATGCCTATGATTAATATTATTGCTGGAGGAACACCCTATTGCGAGGAAATCATGCCGCAAACGCCAAACCCTAGGGAAAAGCGCAAACGGGAGAGCGCGCAAACGAAAGTCGAGGCGATAAGTGCCTTAGACAGAATGATATTGTCTTTCTTAGAGGAAGATGAAAAAGGCATCGTCTTCCCGCATAATGACGCAATGGTCGTAACGCCTGTCATTGGAAGTCACGGGGTAAGAAGGACCCTTGTCGATAACGGGAGCACAGTAAATCTATTTTCATTGGAAGCATACAACCTGATGAAACGACCTGACAGTGATCTATCGCCCTGCACGAGGCCAATTATTGGGATTGATGGAGTACCGATTCCGGTAGCCGGAATAACATCCCTGCCGGTGTACTTCCGGGAAGACACATCCAAACGCTCCGAAGACTTATTTTTTCTGGTCGTAGACCTAACGTTACCGTATAATTCCATTTTGGGGCGACCGTTCCTTAATCGTTTTGGAGTGGCCATATCTCAAAAACACCTGCGGATGAAATATCCCTCATGGGACGGTGTGGTCTCAATCAAAGGGGACCAGAAGCTGGCAGCCGAGTGCTACCTGCTTATGACTCAAAGGAGTTGTGACCGCTACGTTTGCGTGGCAGACGACCCTTTCGATGATAAAGAAGAAAAGCGAACTCAGCCGCTAGATCAGATGGTATCAATCCCTATAGGTAAGGATAGTGAAACGAATCTCTTAGCCAGTGAGAAACTAAGCCTTGAAGAGAACGCGTAATTAATCCGACTTTTGAGAAAATGCAAGGGAGAATTTGCGTGGAAGCCAGCAGACATGCCCGGAATCTCTCGGGAGGTTGCGGAACACCGGCTGTTTAGTCCTGACGCCAAGCCTGTTCAACAAAGGCGACGTGCCTTTTCATCGGAAAAGATAGCAGCCATCGAAAAGGAGTTGCTAAAGCTCACAGAGGCGGGGTTCATTGAGAAGTCCAATACCCGACCTGGCTAGCTAATCCTGTGTTAGTCCCAAAGCCTAACGGGGACTGGCGCATGTGCATCGACTTCACTGACTTAAATAATGCCTGTCCCAAGGACTGCTATCCCCTTCCGCGAATAGATCAGTTAGTTGATCAAACCGCTGGATATGCTTATCTAAGCTCCCTAGATGCGAATTCCGGGTATCACCAAATCCCTATGGCCGTAGAGGACGAAGAAAAAACTGCCTTCATCACTCCTAGGGCTACATACTGCTATACCGCAATGCCGTTTGGGCTAAAGAATGCCGGTGCAATATTTCAGCGTATGGCAAACAAAGTTTTTGAAAATCAAATCGGGAGAAATGTAGAGGCCTACGTGGATGACATCTTGATCAAAAGTCAGAGTTTCAGAGAACACCTCGCGGACTTGGAAGAAGTTTTCAATGTGATGAGAAAGCACAAGATGAAGCTAAACCCGCGGAAGTGCATGTTTGCATTCCAAACGGGAAAATTCTTGGGCTATGTGGTCAGCAGGAAGGGCATCCAACCCAACCCGTCAAAGATAAAAGCCATCCAGGATATGATATCCCCGCGGACTGTCAAAGAGATACAGAAGTTAACCGGGCGCATCATCGCGTTGGGACGATTCATATCTAAGCAAGGCGAGAGATGTTTGCCTTTCTTCAAAGTCATCCGAAACAAGGCTCCCTTCGGATGGACAGAGGAATGTGAGAAAGCGTTTGCAGGGCTAAAAGCTTACCTGTCATCAGATTTAGTGCTAACGAGGCCCGAGCCTGGCGATGAGCTATATCTATATTTGGGAATAGCTGATGAGGTAGTCAGCGCCGTCCTTGTGCGAAGCGAAGGGCACGTGCATCGTCCTGTATTCTTCGTGAGTCACATATTGAAAGATGCCGAACTGCGATACGCTCCTATCGAGAAGATAGCACTCGCTCTAGTACAGGCCACGCGAAAGATGGACCGATACTTCCAAGCCCACCCCGTCACTGTACTCACGGATCAACCGTTGAGAAGAATCTTCAGAAAACCTGAATCTTCAGGAAGAATGCTAATTTGGGCTATCGAGCTCGAACAATACGGGCTACAATACAAAGCTAGACCAGCCGTTAAAGCCCAAGCGTTAGCTGACTTCATAGCTGAATGCACGTTCACAAAGGACGCAAAAATAGATCTGTTGGAGGAAGAAACAGAAAGTTCATGCCTACCGTCTCCGGAGACATATACAGATACGTGGGTCATCCACGTAGATGGAGCAAAAAATCAAGAATTAGCAGGAGCAGGAGTTTTCTTAGTTGGACCAAACGGCCTGGAGATGCGATACGCCATTAGAATCCTGCAACCATTGTCCAACAATGCGGCTGAATACGAAGCGCTGCTGGCAGGACTCAGAATTGGAAACAGTTTCTCTATCGGAGCCACTCCCGGTATGGAGAAGGCAGACAGAACATGTTTAAAGATCCGAGGAGATTCCAAGCTAATAATGGATCAGGTTTTGGGGAACTCCCAAGCCAGAGAACCCATCATGGCCCAATACTTAGCCAAAGTGAAGCATGAGCTGTCAGAGATACAGGAAAAAGGCACCCTGGTCACCTTTGAGCACATTCCTAGAGAAAACAATGAAGAGGCACAACTGGGACGGTAGCCTGGTCCAACTCAGTTCTGGACAATATCGCGGGATTCGTCCAAACGGGGCCTATCAGTTCCTGATTGAAATTAATACGCCACAAATGGGACGGTAGCTCCAGAATAAAGAAACTGCTTTTCCAATCAGCTACACCCTTCTTGAAGCCGTGGAAACGTTGCCAAAACGACTGCACGAGCGCATCATCCCACCGGGGAGTAATCTCTATTAAACAATTGTGGCAAATCATGCTAAAGAATTTGCGAAACAAATTGATAGATGGGGTAAAAATGTTCTTCAACTCGCAAGCGCGAAGAAAAGCATAAACCGCACACCAAGAGGAAGGAGTTATCTGGGCAGGATTAAGGCTATACTCCCGCAGCAGAGTTAGTATCGACTCATGAACGGGAAAGCGGAAACCATAAAGAAACATCTTAAAGTAAAGAAGCCTACTGTGGCCCCACGCTGGATTATGAAGCCGCATATCACTTCCGGGAATAGAAGGCTCATGCCCAGGAGGAAAGGTAATACCATGTTCCTCCAATTCGGCTTTCAGAACCACATCGCATGTAAAAATGCTCGGTAATTGGGCGACCTCTGGATCCATGGGCCTAGAGATAATCTGGCGAGGTCTATTCCTAGCCATAGCAAACCAACAAAAAAGGAAATCTGAGAAGGGACGAATTGATACCTTAAAGGAGAAGAATCGCAGAGAAATTGGCGGACAGTGGCGAGCGGCCGGAAGGGTATTCGGAGAAGAAGACGAAGGAAGACAAAAAGGAAAAATTCGAAGTGAGGGCAAAAGTTTTGAGAAAACGGAGGATGGTCCTTCTTAAAGGATAGAAATGCCACCGCATTAATTGAGTCACCAATCGGGCAAAGACGCGTGTAAAAGAAGTTGGCCACGTGGAAGCGCATTAAAGAAATTTGAAAAAAGGAAATTTATTCGGCGTGACTCCCCAAAAGGGCGACAGTGTTGACCCAGTCAGAGTAATCGCGAAGCGATTGCCTCAGTCGGGCCAACCGCTCGCGTTAGCTACCACCAAGAACCAGCAGGCTAACGGAAACAACGACAAAAATGAAAAGGCAGAAAGCATCATTTTATTCATAAAACGCCAACAGGTAGGTACAACACAAAATGGCTAATCCTCATCAGGCCAGTAAATGCCGTGGTGATAAACCCCGTCATCATCAAGGAATGGCATCTTCCCGTCAGCATTTGGGACAGGTTTGTCTACCTCCCTTTCTAGGCAAGATCCTGACGGGCTTGACTTCCCTTTGACACTCGAATCTGCCAACCCCGCACCAGCACTGGTGGGAAAAGAATTATTCAACGAACAATCAAGGGAAGGAAACCGTTTGCCGCCCTCTTGAATAACAGAACTAGAAGGAGCAAAAGTCGCGACGGGCTCCTTGGGAGTTCGTTTCCCCTGCCTCTTACGGCCTTTTCGGCGGATCGGAGGCCTCCATGGTGGCGAAGGAGGGGGATGATCTGAGTCCGGCGAAGTCGGGGGAGTCGGCAAGGAGTCGCGATCCATGGAACTCAAGAAATAAAAATCTGCCATGTGACCTGCAAAAGCAAAAGAGAAGGAAAAGGATGAAGATGAACAGGAAAGGGAAACCAAACTCCCATATATAGCCGAGTAAGCACTTCGATCCCTGAAAAATCAATTAAGACGCTTGGGAAAAATAACTACAATTACAGAATCCGATCCACCATAGGCACATCTGCTCGTTGAACACACCAATCAAAGGGCACTAAAGAACCGCCCAACCACCTACCACTGAAAAGACGGCCCTGTAACAGTCAAGACAGATCATTCATTGCTAATTCTCGGAACACGACCACTGCAGTACAATGTCCCAAGGAAGACCCATTTTCAGTTGGGCTCATGACTAATATTTCCAACCAATAAAGCAAGCAACCAAGCAAGAAAAAAGAGAAGACTTGGGAAAAAGCAGAGACAGCTATTTATTTATGGCCAGGTGGCCTTAGCGTTCAAATATGTACAAGAAACATAAGAAAAACAACGAGAAGAAGCAAAGCCAGCGGTCAGACATTGGACCCCGCATCATCTTCCCCTGGCACAACGGGAACCTCCTTTAAAGCGTCAGCAACGGAGGTTAGTTCGGCAGAGCAGGCTCTCATGCCCTTTAAGCAGCAGGCCAGCTGATCTTTCCTCTGCTGCAGCATCGAGGCCACCACATCGAGGTGAGCAGTGACAGTGGCCAGTTTCGCCAAACTCTCTAGGGGACTAAAATCCTCCAGAGTTATTCCCAGCTGTCTAGACAGAATAGGGGTTAACACCCCCTGCAACTCCAAGACATCCTCGGAGGTCTTGGTGATCATCCTCTCCAGGAAGCCGATATCACCCTCAGTAAGATTCTTCAGGGTCAGAGTTTTAGAGATCAGGAAATTGTGAGTCAGTTCATCCATGGCGAAATATGAAAAGAAAGAACGTGAAAATACGAAGAAATTGGCGCAGAGGAACCTCTGATTTATATATTCTGACAAAAAACCGTCAGGACCATCTTCTGAGGCGAAACCGCCCCGGTACTTAGAAGGACTCTCCATAAGAGAAGGAACGTTAGCCCTTGGTAAACACTCAGGCTTATTTTCAGTTGGGCTTATGATAACAATTCACCTAAAAGCAGGGGCATTTTCGCCTATCACCCGGTGGGAAGGGACATAGCTACTGTTTCGCTCCACCACGATAGGGATAAGGTTGCTACCTTCCCCAAAGGCTAACGCTACGAGGGCTAACGGTGCCCTACCGGCTCCTCTCAAGGACCTCGTGGATGGTTCAAGGAGTTATCTCACCCCCAAAGGAAACCATGCGACAGGAAGAAAGCTCCGGCTATTATCCTACCGCGGCAATATCCACCTATACACCTACCGCCAAGGTAGCGTGTCACGATAAGGGAGAATCACATACCCTAACGCGAGCGATAGCTCCGTACTCTTTTACTTGGACGGGAACGCCCCATTCTTCTATAAATACCTCCCCCACGAAGGAGGCAGGTAAGCGGACTTTACTGGCCAAAACTCTGCCAAATTCAGTACACATACTGACTTAAGCATCGGAGTGTTTCCGCCGGAGACCCCCTCCGGCGCATTGCAGGTACTGTGGACCGTCGCGCACACTGACCTGAGAGGAGCTGCTCCACCCTACATCCTTCAGCAGAAGACAAATTATTATCAGGCTCTATTGTAGGTGCGATATTTGGCTCTCCTGAAGATAGGGAGGAGATGTCAGAGCTTCCTCTGGAGGTTCATCGCGAATGCGCTTTGAATGATGTGCTGGCTAGCTTTCGCATGCTGAATTACTTTCTCGATATCCATGGTGACAAGGTTCGAGGTTCCCCTACTAAGGTGGCGGAGTTGACGCAACTCCAGAGCGATACTCAAGTAGAGCTTAATGACTGCCGTGCTGAATTGGCTAGAGAGAAGTCGATAGGGAAGGCCAAGATAGAGCTTTTAGAGGCAGAGCTGGTGGCAGCCGACAGAAGGAACTCTCTCCTTCGCAAAGAGATATCGGCCCATGATGCAAAATTAGTGAAGGTGTCTAATGAGATATCGCGGTGGAAAGATAAGGCGATACAAGCCTTTGCCGCTGGATTCCTAGATTATTACCATAGCAAGGCTTTCGATCCTACCAAGATAGCTGATTACGCCTTCGAGAGATTGAAGAATATAGATGTCGGGGGCAACAAAGGAGTTCTTCCGTGATTAGCGTAAGGCAACGCTTGAGAATGTTTTATTTTTCTTCAAACATTGTTTTCATTTGGCTTGTAATAATTGATAACGCTTGCATAATAACGACTGCCATTCCGCTCTGGATAACAATTAATTTGCTTCTTGGCGTTATCTCGTTGATTACGTCATCATGCTTGACCTCTTTTTGACAAAGTGATTCTGCTTTTTAGAGCATTTAATGCTCAGGATCCCCTTATTAATGTGAACGAGGGATCAGGACAGTTTAGAGACACGTGTCTGCTCGTCAGGACGCTAGGGCTAGCCTGATTTGATAGAATCAAAGCGTCTTCTCACTTTTCTAAGGTTACACTCATTGCCCACGCCTGTCACGCGTGTGGCGACTGTTCCAGCAGTCATTTCTCTTAGACTCTTAGGGTTACAAAACCCAACACTTTATTTCTTTTTTCCACTTTCGAAAATCTATTTTCTTTGCATATTCTCGAATCGTCTTGCATTTCTGCTCTTCATCTCCTGGGTACTTCGATTTCCTTCTTAAAAAGGTATTTCTTTATTTCCCTTTACTGTCTTCTTCATCTTTTTGTTTTCTCTTTCCACCATGGGCAAAAGAAAAACTCGTGTTTCTAGTTCCAAATCGATTGATGAGGAAAAATTAGATAACATAGCCAGCAGTATTACTTCTTCTACCATTCTTCATAAACATTTAACCGATCATGGTGCCAACATCCCTGAGGGCTTCCAAGTTTCTGTCGCCCCTGAGTCTTTACGCCTGAACAGCGTTCTGACCGGCAAACGCAGAATCTTGTATGCCTAGATGTTTCGCTACGGTTTTTGGTTTCCGGTAGACCCTTTTATCCAAGAGTTGCTCACTTCTCTGGATCTGAGCCCTGTTCAACTGGCTCCAAACGCCTACTGTGGTGTTTATGCATTTCTAGAACTCTGCAAGTATAAGGAAATTACCTCTCCTTCCCTTGCATTACTCAAGTCCTTATTTCAGATGTATAACCATCGGGGTGTGATAGCGATATCACCCCGTTATGATGACGATTCGCTCAAGAACTTCACCTGGAAACTCCTTCATTTAGAGTCTTCCATCGATAAATGGAAAGAGCAGTTTTTTGTTATCGAGACTCCCGAGCTTCCGGCCCCATGGTGGCGGTCTGGTTTCAACTAGGGCGTCAAGGACAGTGCTTGGTGCCAGGAGGCTCTTTTCGAGACAGAGCAAGGCTAGTTTGATAAGTTACTCAAACTGGAAATCAGCGTTCACACTCGCCTTCTGGCCTGCGGGACTGATATCCGAGCCTGCGTTAGACGTGAGTATCGCGTCATTTTTCTGATTTTCAGTGTTGGTACTAACGCTAACGCTATCTTGTGCCTTTGCCGCGACTGATCCCAACTACATTCCCGAGAGCGTTAGAAGGCGCTTAAGGAGGCTTCGACAAAGAGGGGTGGTTGAGCAAACGGTCGCGACTGTTGATATCGCCACCACTTCAGTTGTTCCATCCGTTACCGTTTCAATTCCTCCCCACACATCTTCCGCTTCGGTTGACGAGGCAACCGACACCATTCCTATTGGTATTCCTGTCATATCAATTGCTGCTCTTCCTACTCGGTCGGTCGCTCCTAAGGCTTCTGCGAAAGGAAAGAAGAAAAGGAGAACAAGAAGCGTGCCACCCTCCAGCCACCAATTCCGCCTTCTTCGGACACGGCCGACTCTTCGGAAGCACTTATCGTTGAGACGATAACTGCAAATGCTCCATGATTCCTCTTGCGCTATTTTCAATTCCTTTCTGCATTTCCTTTTGTTTTTAATTATTTTTCTTCATAGGATACTTCTAGTGCCTCTACTCCTTCGCTATCGCAGGACAATATGGAACTGAGGCGTATTTTGACTCAACCAAGGAAGAGGCAGAGGCCCAATGGAGCAGGCACGAGCCTATCCTCGAGTCAAGCTGATGTCGGGGAGAGGCCTCAAATCGTCCTTGACTCTTCCGCACCTCCTCCGGGGCAGACCGCTAGCATTTTCGAGAACACGACCATTCCTGGGCCTTTTGAGACTTCTCCGCCTTCGTTTGGTTCGGAAGTTCCTCATTTTTTCTCTAACGTGGTCTACAATGACGACCTGTTGGGCTTTTCCTCTTATCAGCCCCATGAAACATTCGTGCCCTAGGGGGGTTCCGCTTCTAACCAACCTCCCTCTCCTGCCACTGTGGTCTTTGTTCCTTCTGATGCTTCAGCGCTTAAGCGCTTTGGGGAGGGAACAGTAATACCCAACCTCCTGGCCGATGTAAGCTCGTATAACGCCGCTGGGCCTATCACTCATCAAGTGGATATGACTACGCTGCGTAGTTCAGGGATTGCAGCCATGGGGGGTGATAACTCAGCTGTCACCGCCTTATTCTTAGCTGCCCATATGTTAACGTCTCCCGAGGAATGAACTGCGCTCTAACCTTTTTACCGGTCTCCTCCGGTTCCACCATTAAACCGAACGCGTGTCAGAAAAGACACCTTCGCAGACAAGCTTTCAATGGAGCAAGAGGAGAAACAGAGGTTGCTGGAAGAGTGAGACAGATGTATAAGGGCCATGGAAGCAGCCAAAGAGGAGGCAAGAGAGGCGAAGGAACAGTTGGCCTCTTTTAACGCCGCTCTGTCAGCTGAACGGTCAAAGAGTATCGCTCTCGAAGGAGAGAAAGTAGCCCTGGCGGAAGAGAGAGCAGCCTTGGTGGGAGAAAAGGCGGCACTTGAGAAAGAGACGCCGGTCATGTGTTAGTGGTATATTGAAAAGACTGCTTCCGATATGGCCGATTGCTTCATGGAGATTCACGGGGAAGAATTTTACAAAGGTGGCGCCATTTCCGATGCCTTTTTGCAGAATTCTTCTGATCTTAATGACGAGGGCTTTCGCTTAGCCAGAGCGGATGGCTACCCGGGGCAGGGCAGTTCAGGGAACCAGTTGTAGCTAGAGTATTATTGCCCCTTCTTTTTATGAGGATTGAGCGTTATCCTTTTTTGTCCGTCTTTTGTATATTTTTGCGACCCTCCATGGGTGTTTAAACAATGGCACGTCCATGGTATTAGCTTCCTTTGTTGCTATTTTTCTTTTCTATATTTCTTTTCTTTAGATTTTTCGTAGCACGGTCGTCGCGCCATTATCACCCCGACTGTGGTGATAGGCTTTGCTAGGTTCAATTTAACCACTGCTCGGCCCCATCAGAGATGACACTCCTAAAAGGAAAAAGAAGCATTATTCCTTCTTTCCTCGATTAAAAGAGATAACGAATAGGGTCCTTAGGCCCTATTCTTCAGACCATGTAAAGATCAGCACGATTGGCCTCCTGTCCATTTTACCGACGAGTTGCGCGATCCTGCTATGACCTTGAACGTCGCGATCTTCGTCAGTCAGAGATATCCTGCACACTCTCGATTAATATTTATTAGTAAGAGATATACGATAACAGACACAAGTTTCCCGTAGAAGCCCATCCGCCGCCATTCTAGGGTACAGGTGTCGCTCGTTATCGCTTTCTCAACCAGCTCACTTCACCAGGGATTCCGCATCTGGTTACTCGCTAGGATTTCACGATTCTTCGTGTTTCCACGTTACCACGATCGGCCGAAAAGTGCCTCCTCTTAGTGAGCCGTCTACTCAGGACAGGCCGTCACAAGGTTAGGATTTTCACTTTCGGCGTTGTCCTCGCATCCCGGAATCGTTCCCTCACTTAGTGAGTCGTCTATACCAGCCTGGTCACAAGGATAGGATTTTCACTTCCAAGACGGAGTTACTATCTCCCTAGGGGTGTGCCTTTCCTTAACGAGTCATCTCCACGAGAACGGTTGGCATAAGGGTTGGGCTTTCACCTCCAGGGATACCGGGGCGTGCCTCATCTTAGTGGGCCGCCTATATTAGCGCGGTTTACCAAAAGGAAAGGACTTTTCACCTTCGGAGGCGTCGGGACGTGCCTCGTCTTATGGCCCATATGCGACAACCACAAGGATAGGACTTTTCACCCCCAACGCTAAATATTAGGTGTGCCAGGGCGTGCCCTCACTTAGTAAGCCGTCTGATCAGGACCGACCATCACAAGGATAGAACTTTTCACTCCTGGCAACCTCTTTTTTGTTTTTCTTTCATCGTCTGCACACACACACGTAGTCGTAAAACACAAGAAAGCTCATTATTCGAGCGTTAGCATAGGTTAGGGCTAGCATTAGTAAAAGGTGCAGAGATAAATCAAAGTCTAGCATGATATAATTTCAAATGAGCGATATTCTAGGAGTTAGGTAAGGGGGTACCGTCGAGTGTCTCAAGATGATACGCTCCTCTCCCGACAATACGAGTAACGCGGTACGACCGCTCCCAGTTCGGACTGAGCTTCCCCTTGCGTTGACCAGTCGCTCGTTGATCCCTGAGTACCAGGTCACCTTCTTTCAGAAGCCGTTGTTTGACACGCCTATTGTGATAACGCGTCATCTTTTGTTTATAGTGCGTCATTTTCAGAAGAGCTTCCTCTTGCAATTCGGGCAGCGCATCAAGATTCGCACGCAGCCTTTCCTCATTCAGCTCTTCTCTGAAGTAGGCCACTCATAGGCTCATGGTACCAATTTCCACGGGCGTGACGACCTCAGTACCGAAAGCCAGTGCGAATGGTGTCTTTCCTGTGCTGGTTTTCATGGTCATGCGGTATGCCCATATCACATACGGCAGTTCATCTACCCACTTCTTTTTGGATCCCTCTAGGTTCTTCTTAACACCGTTAAGGATAGCTCGGTTTGTCACCTCAGCCTGACCATTGGTCTGCGGATGAGCCACGGAAGAGAATCTTTGCTCGATTTCGAACTCCACACATTGGCCTCTAAAGAATTGGCTGGTGAATTGCGTTCCGTTATCGCTGACTAGCACACGGGGCACACCAAAGCGCATGATAACTTGGTGTTTGAAGAAACGCCATATTTTTTCTATCGTGATGTTGGCGACCGCCTCGGCTTCCGCCCATTTGGTAAAATAGTCTACCGCCACAACCACAAATTTTAACTGAGACCTCACCTTTAGAAACGGTCCGAGGATGTCAATTCCCCATTTCGCGAAAGGACAAGGAGCGATGATGTCATAAATTTGTGTGGCGGGTTGTCGCGGAATTTTAGAGAATTCCTGACACTTTTGGCAAGTTCGCATGTAATTATGGCAGTCTTTCGGAATAGTAGGCCAGTAGAACCCTGATCGAAAGACCTGCGCAGCCAGGGTGCCGCCGGATGCGTGCATGCCGTAAATTCCTTCATGGATTTCATGGAGGGTATGAAGACCCTCCTGTTCCGTTATGCATCTGGCAGCTGGGTGAGAGAAGCATCTCGGCATCAATTCCCCGTTAAAGTACGTGCACCGCGCCACTTACTTTAGCACTTTCTTCTTGTCAGCGTTATCCGCTGGTAGCTCGTCATATTTCAAGTATTTTATGACGGGAATTCTCCAGTCATTTTCACTTTCTTCTACATAGAGCGTCACCTGCTCTTCCATGAAGGAAGGTACGGGTATCTCTTGGTAGTAGACCCCTTTCGGTATGGACGCTTCCGGGTTTGCTGCGAGTTTAGCGAGGTTATCCGCCTCAGCATTATCCTCTCGAGGAATATGCTTGAAGCTGACCTGGATTTCATTTTTCTTTCTTTCTATCAGCTCGCATTTCTCCTTGGCAAGGCATTGCACTATGATGGGCTCCCTAGGTTGCGAATGTCCCAAAACTTGGTCTATTATCAGTTTGGAGTCTCCACAGATTTTCAGCCGCAGGTCTCCCATTCTCCCTGAGTCATGTATTCCTTTTATGGAGACGCTTTTCTCTATCCTGAGCCCGACTAATATCGCTTCGTATTCTGCGGCATTATTGGACAATGGCTGCAGGATTCGGATTGCGTATCGAACATGGATGCCGTGAGGCCCACTCATGAAGATTCCGGCCCGGCAAGCTCATGATTTTTAGCGCCGTCCACGTGGATGAACCACAGGTCGGTGTAGGTTTCGGCGAAAGGGAGGTCCAACTCTTCTTTTTCTTTTTCAGTCAACTCCGTCATTGGATCTGGCGTGAAGGTGCATTCCGCGATAAAGTCACCCAGAATTTGAGCCTTCACAGACGGTTAGGATCTGTAGTGTAAACCATATTGTTCAAGCTCGATAGCCCAAATCAGAATTCTCCCCGAGGATGACGGTATGAGGTTGAAAATATCGACTCATTTTTCGCGTGGCTTGTATCAACGCGAACACAATTTTCTCAATACGGGCGTATCTCAGGGCGGTGTGTGTGATTGTCATCTCACACAAGGACCGTACTGACCACTTCGTCAGCAACCCCAAGGTATAAGTACAGGATATCGCCAGGCTCTAGTCTTGTCAACACTAAGTCAGACGATAGATAGGCCTTCAGGCCCGTGAACACTTCTTCACATTCCGTCATCCATCCAAAGACGGCTTTTTTGTGTATAACCTTGAAAAAGGGGAGGCACCTCTCGCCCTGCTTAGAAATAAACCGTCCCAGAGCGATAACACGCCCTGTTAGCTTCTGTATCTCCTTTACAGTTTGAGGGGATATCATGTCTTGGATGGCTTTGACTTTTGACGGGTTGGGTTGGATACCCTTTTGACTGACCACGTAACCCAAAAATTTACCTGCTTGAAAGGCAAACATGCACTTCCGGGGATTCAATTTCATTTGATATCGCTTCATTACTTCGAAGACTTTCGCCAGATCAGACAGGTGGTCTTTCAAGCTTCGGCTTTTGACCAGTATGTCGTCAACATACGCCTCTATGTTTCGCCTGATCTGTTTTTTCGAAGACCTAATTTGCCATTCACTGGAAGGTGGCTCCAGCATTTTTCAACCAGAAAGGCATCGCCGTGTAGCAATAAGTGGCCTTAGGAGTGATGAAAGCAGTTTTCTCTTCATCCTCCTTGGCCATGGGGATTTGATGGTACCCCGAGTTGGCATCTAGTGAGCTCAAATAAGCATACCCGGCAGCCTGATCAACTAGCTGATCAATCCGAGGAAGTGGGTAACAATCTTTGGGGCAAGCGTCATTCAAATCTGTGAAGTCAATTCACATGCACCACTCTCCGCTGGGCTTGGGAACAAGGATAGGGTTAGCCAACCATGTGGGATATTGCACTTCTCGAATAAAGCCAGCGTCGAGAAGTTTTGCTACTTCTTTGCCGATAACCATCGCTTTTTCTGCTGAGAAGGTACGCTGTTTCTGCTGAACTGGTTTTGCGTCAGGGTTGACGTTAAGTCGATGTTCCGCCACCTCCCGTGAGATACCGGGCATGTCGGATGGTTTCCAGGCAAACTCTCCCTTGCACTTGTTCAATAACTGGGCTAGCTGAAAGTTTTCCTCCAGGCTGAGGTTATCGCTAACCCGGAAGATGACCCCATCTACCCCGTTAACTGGGACATGAGACATCTTGTCCACGGGCTGAGTGCGCTTCTCATCATTTTGCTCATAGGGATCCACCATCACACACACGTACCTGTCGCAACTCTTCTGAGTCATGAGCAGGTAGCACTCAGCTGCTAACTTCTGATTACCCCGGATTGAGACCACACAGTCCCAGGAAGGATATTTCAACCTCAGATATTGTTGCGATAACGCTGCTCCGAAATGATTGAGGAATGGCCGCCCCAATATGGCGTTATAAGGCAGAGTTATGTCCACCACTAAGAATAGAAGATCCTCAGACCGCTTGGAGGTATCTTCCTTAAAATATACCGGCAAGGTGGTTACTCCAGTCACTGGGATGGGGACTCCGTCTACTCCGATAATGGGTTTTTTGCAGGGCGTAAGCTCGCTATCAGGACGCTTCATGAGATTGTAAGATTCTAGTGAGAACAAGTTCACGGCTCTTCCGTTGTCAACAAGAGTCCTTCTAACTCCATGGCTAGCGATAATGGGCGTGACTACTAACGCATCATTGTAGGGATATACCATGCCCTTCTCATCCTCTTCGAAAAAGGATAATACCATGCGATCTAAGGCGCTTATCGCCTCACTTTTGATTGACATGCCCGCTCGCTTCCGCTTATCCCCTGGCAAGGGTGTCAGCTATGAGGAATCATCCAGATAAGGTGTGCCTCCAGGAATGATACTAATGATGGGGACGTCTTCGTCATCAATCGTGAGCGTTTCCCTGTCTCTTCCTGCAAGACCAGCGTCGTTGCCACAGTGTTGGCCTGTCGTCGGCTATCCTGTTGGTCAGGTTACCCTTAGCCTCTTCTCGTATTTTGACGGCGAACTCTCCCAGGTAACCTTCTTCGACCAGGCGCTCTATCACCAATTTGAGTTCTCTACATACCTCCGTAGAGTGTCCCTTAACTTTGTAAAATTTACAATAAGCATTTTCTCTTCTTCCCAAGGTCACCCCCGGTCTCACTGGGGCTGGATAACGGATGGGCAGGTTCCGTTGTTCCACTATCGCTAGTATTTCGGCCCTGGGTAAGATGAGAGAATGAAGGTCTGAGTCATAAACTCGTCCCTTAGGGGGATCACCCTGCCGCTGCATTGAGGAGTCACCAGACTTTCCCTTTGAGGAGTTGCCCCTCCTCCGATTAGAGGTCTTAGGAATGTGATCTTTTCGCTGAGCGTAATCATCGATGAACCGATCATCAGAAGTGGTTGAAATAGGAGCGTTATGGGCTGGAGGAATGACTGGCGGCATGTTTCGAATCATGTCCCTACTCTCTTCCTCTTCCATCCTCCCATAGTTGTCGGCTTTCAGCCTTATCGCATCCAAGGTTGCCGGAGGGTCAACCATTAAAGCATCTCGGAGTTTTCCATAGCAACAGTTTCACTTTAAGGCTTATATGGCAAAATCAACTGTTACACCTGGCGTTAGCGACATCTCGGTGTCAAAGTAATGGAGGAAACTCCTTAAAGATTCCTGAGGTTTCCTATGTAGGTCGAACAAGGCAGCAGCAGACTTCCTGATGGGGACTCCGGTACTGAATCGACTCCTGAATTTAGATTCCAGCTGTGAAAAGCTGTCAATAGACCCACCCGGAAGACCTTCGAACCATAAGCGCGCGACCCTTGACAGGGTCATTACAAATATCTGACACAAAGCAGCGTCATTGTGGGTCTGAAATTGCACAAAGTCCTTCACCTTGTTAAGGTGAGAAATGGGATCTCTAGTATCGTCATAGGATTCTGAGGGGAGCTTCACATGTCGGCTGACTCTGTGACGCCTTATGCACAGGCTAAAGGGGTGGCATGAAGTATCATCAAGAATCTCACGCGCATACCGAGGTGGGGATACCTCCAAATGAAGCCTCCGATCTCGCGGATTTCTAACAAGATGTCGGCTTGGCGACGGGCTGTGACTCCTTGGTGAGCGAGTTTGATGCCTCCTACTGCTGGATCTTTCACTCCCTCTAGGAGATATGTCTCTATCATTTTCATCCCTCCTACCGTCCCAACGACCTCTGTCATCGTCACGCCATTGCCGCTCCTCCTGTGAAATAGGGAGCAAAGGCGCCTGTGGCACGTAGACTCCACTGTCCTATGAGCAAATTGTATAAGATTGTCTGGCGCATTCAACGCAGGCAACCTCGGAGGGGTATTCGCATGCAACGAGGACGACAACAGTCGTTCTGTGATGATGGATGGAGTAAAAACAAACTGGGATGGGATGCCTGATCTAGAGGCACTAGGCGTGAATCTGGTAGCCAGTTCTGTTAAGTGGTCTAATTGGGCACGAAGGGCTGAAATCGAGCTTGCGAAAGGGTTATTCCCGTTGTCTATCACGGATTCTCTTGACTGGGGAGTAAAATGACTGGGGCCCTCTGTCTGGGATAAAGGAGTACACAGATGGGATACAAATGTTCCCATTGTTTGTTCGAAGGAGAGATCCGACATTCCTGGGGAATCTCTCGTGCCGCGGTTGGGGCATTAGAAGTGGCAAAAGGGAAAAGTCGCCTACGGGTATCAAATGGAAGGCTAGGGGACTGAGACAATGCCGGATCTGAATCAGAAGCCATAATCTTCCAATTCTCAGAAGAACTGAGCTTGGCTATTAAGGACGCTCACTTAACTAGAACCAAAGCTCTCAATGAAAGCACCAATTTGATAAAATTTGGGCTTCTGTGGAAGCGAGGTAGAGATTATGGCCGTCTGGAATCACTGTAGTGGCGGTCCGTCGTACCTGCAAGGCGCCGGAGGGGGGCTCCGGCGTAGACACTCCGATGCTTAAGTTAGTATGGCTGTGAAATTTGGCAGAAATTTGGGTAGAGAATCCCCTCCTCCCCTTGATCCAGAAATGAGTGGTATTTATAAGCAAAAGAAAGGGTGTTACCCTAGGGGTGGGCGTTATCGAAGGGAGATAACGCCCAAGATGATGTCAGGAATCTTATGCTTAAATACAATATGGTTTTTGGTTTTTGGAAAACAACACAGATCATGCAGTCTATCTAAAAATACACAAAATCAAAACAAATAATCATGCATAAGTCTCGTCCTAATCCTATAAAAAGAAAGAAAACCTAGAGTGTCTTGCTTTGTGGCTTGGCCAAGACAATCTAAAAAAATAATTCATGCATAAAAAATAGTGTAAAAATAAAGAAAAACACACATAGTCATATATACACATATACACATAAAACTCTCCCCCACACTTAGAAGACACATTGTCATTAATGTGTGTTGGAGATTGAAAAGAAAAAAAAAGAAACGACCTAGAGGCAGTTAACTTAGAGGAGGGGATCTTAGGGAGGAGCTACGATATCTATCTTTTGGTGGAGACTGGCATTGGATTAGAGGAGTGCATTGAGAGCACTCAGAAACTCTCTAAGCAGGGTGTGTGTCTCTTGATTTTGGGCAATGATGGTAGTGGCCCAAGCAGGAGTAGTGCTGGATGTGGAGGCTACTGTTTGTCTTGACCATGACAAATGCCGAAGTTTATTTTTCCTCTGATTTTGTACGCTCTCTTCGCAGCAGCAGCAACCCTGGAAACAAGTGTAAAAGATATTATGTGGACCAACAAAATACCTCTGAATTTATTTACAAAAAAATTAGAAAAATGGAAGTAAATGAAATAAAAACATGGGTTGCCTCCCATACAACGCCTTTTTTTATAGTCTTGGGCTCGACATTGCCATGGATTTCGCATCAAGAAACTTCTCTAAATTCGCTCCACACAATAAGCTTGTCACGACCGTTGGGTGACACTCATTTGACAGCCCTTAAAGGTATAAGTTGAAATGGGTTACGAGGCTGCTCAAGCTCAAAGTTCAGTTGTTCCTGCATCACAAATGGTGAGTTTTGGCTACTGTGAACAGTAGGAAACTCGATAAAAGGGTCAGTCCAGTTCATGGCTTTGGGAGGTGTTGTTTCATCCATAACTTCTTGCTCTTCCATCAGCTTATCTTTTGTAATCACCCTGCTAAGAATATACTCAAGAGAGTCTATCTCTGGTGCTAAAAATTCTTCATTCATTTCTGCCAACTTTCCTTCTTCCTCTGCTGTTAACTTGTTAGATATGATTACTAGTTGTCGCACCCCCTTTTTGATTTTACGAAACGGTTCAGGACAGATGTGAGACAAAAATTGGGCTCGTCTCACATGATGCAAAATGAAGTCGCCACCCGATTTATTTCTAGGTTTAGGGAACCTAATCGCCATGGCATAAAAAAATAAAACTAAGGCACAAAGGGTCTAAATCCAAGAACAAAGGTTTGGGGTCGTATTATGGACTCGGAAAGGTGTTAGGCACCCGAGTCACATCCAAACAAGGTTACCGGTAAAAAAGAGGTGTTTAAATAAAACATTTAAAAAACAAGTACTGGGCCCTCAAAGGAATTGCCGCTTTAGTATTTCGTTGGGTCGGGACTGTTCGGGATCGGTTGGGACTAGTCGGGACTGATTTTTCCGTTTAACGGGATTGTTACTGTTTCTACTAAAGCAGGCGCCCCTTTTTGTTATCATCGGGCCATGCATGATTAAATTAATTACTGCGTGATTTATCATGCATAACTAACAAAGTACCAATTTAATGAATGCGGCAAATAAAACCGTGTGGGATCGAAGACACCAAAACACATGTATTGATATGAGCATGGAAATAAACATTTAATTTCATGGCATTTAAAGCGAGTGATTTAAACAAGTTATTCATGTGAATTGATTTAATTCTAACAATTCTAAATGTCATGCATACGATTTGATTCAGATCTCTAACATTTTTAAATAAACATGCGTATGAGCATACGAAAAAGCATTAAATATATAAAAGAGTTTAAGGTAAGCGTACCCGAGTGCGTGAGCACTGATCGTTGTTACCCTTCAAAACCGAGATTAGTGACAACTGATAATAATATAGGTATAAGCAAACATACAAGATTTTTTAACTAATTACTTAACTAATTATTACAAATGAACAATTGAAATAATTACTTAACTAATTATTGCAAATGATTTAGGCAATTTATTAGCTAATTATTACAACGAATAATTGACGAAAAATAAATCGGCGGGCCTCGATAACCGGGCCGAACGGTCTGGGCTATCTAGGCCCAAAAGGCTTTCTTTCCTCCTGATGGGCTTGGGACAAGCCTCTTTCTTTCCCACATGGGCCAAGGCGAACGCTTGGCCCATTTTCTACTCCCGCTTGGCACACAGCGCCAAGCCTTCTCTTCTCCTCCTTTAGGCCAAGGCAAATGCTTGGCCCAAAGACCAAAACACATTTCCCTCTTCTTCAACAGTGTCATCTTCAACCTCCAGCCAAACCTGAAACAAACAACAACCAAAAATCAAACTTAAGCCACCATCAACAATCAATTAAATCCCTTAAAAAAAAAAATCAATTAAATCAACAGCAAAAAAATCAAATAAACCAAAGTAGTAATTTTAATTAAGCATAAAATAGTAGGTAATTGACAAAATAAAGCAATTAAATTAATTAGAAACAAAGCTTCAAAATTAACTCGAACCATAAAGTAATTGGACGAAGCAAAACAATGAAATTAATTTAAAACAGTGGCAACAATTGATTAAAAGCAGCACAACAATTAATTGAATGTAAACAGAGGCAGAAAAGTGATTTATAAAGCAATAACTTAAATAAATTGCAAGCAGTTGAAAGAAAGCATGAATAAAGGGGGACGAAAGCATGAAATTGCCCCCCTTGTTCTTGTTGTGTGGAGCTCGGTATTTATAAGAGAAATTAGAGGCGATTGAAGGCGCGTGAGCTTGATGAGCAAGGGAGAGTGGGCATCGTGGATGTGAGGATCAAGGGAGAGTGAGGATGAGCAGTCCGGTGATGGGAGGTTCGTGTTGATGATCAAATGTCGACGAAGGTTTGTGTAGTGATCACGAAGGAGGGAAGTAAGTCGGTTTGGGCAAGGTGACGGGGAGGATGAGGATGCATTAAATGGGTGATGATGAAGAAAAGGGAGAGTCGTTGGATAGGCATAAGAGGGGTCAAAAGTTTGATCAAGGGCTGAGATCAGTTTGGGAAGGGAAAATGCATTAGTATTTATTTAATTGGTTTGAGTTATCGGTACGAGAGAACTCGTTTGAAATAAAAACAAACCCGAACCGAAAGGACTAAAATATGTAGAAAAAGGAGACAAAATAGATAGTAGACAGTAAATAAAGAAAAAGTTTGATTTAATGTTTGAATTTTCAAAAAATGTCAAAAGTTCGGTCGCAAAATAAAATAAATGCCATAATGGCAAAAATTGAACGAAACCAAACTAGATGGCGCGAAAGATAAAAATAGTAGATAATTGTCAATTAAAGAAATAACGCGTTCGATCTTCGGTCCGAGGGAACTTACTCGGGACCGATAGAAGTTCGACCGAAAAGATAGTAAAAAATAAGAAAAACTAAAAAGACACAAAATGACGCAGAATATTAAAACAAATAGCCGAAGATCAAAAATCGCCAGAAATTTGACGTAGACAAGCTAAATGCGATAAATGATAAAATGCGTAAAAGTTGTGACGAAAAAATCCAAATTCGGGTAGCAACACTAGGAGAGTTGATTCTTGGCCAGGAAGGTGGTCTGGAAGACTTTTAAACTCAATTTCTAGTGCCTGAACACTTGAAGGTAGAAGGTTAGGATAAACTTTTTTTTATTCATGACTGTTAGAAATATATGTATATGACTCAAAAAGTTTAAGATCAGAAACAAACTCTTCTCCCTTCAACTTTCCACCTGAGATTCCCTTATTAAGAGCATAGTCAAGAGAGTTAGTTGCATTCAATTCATAACCCTTATCAGCAGCATGTCCAAGAATTTCCATAAAGTTAACACTATGCATTTTATTAGGATTTTTAATGGCATCATACATGTCAAACTTTATTATTGTACCACCAAATTCTAAGGTAAGAATTCTAGGATACACATCAATTTTGGCCCTTGCTGTTCTTAAGAATGGCCTTCCTAAGAGTACATCTATAGAGCATGTAGAGAGGTCATTGTTTATTTCAACAATATAAAAGTCTATGGGATAAATGAAATCATTAACTTGTATAAGAACATCCTCTACCACACCTTTCGGATGTATTACTAACCTGTCGGCAAGCTGGATCACTACTCTAGTGTCCTTCATTATTCCCATTTAGAGACATGACATTGATGCCCGCTCCTAAATCACAGAGAGCTCTTTCCATCGTCTTATTGCCTATCTTACATGGGATTGCAAAAGCCTTGGTCTTTGCACTTCTCGGGAAGCTTAGCTTGTAAAACTGCAGAAACATTTTGATTAAAATTAATCCTTTCAATACCTGCAAGTTTTTTCTTGTTAGTGCATAATTCCTTAAGTAATTTAGTATAACTAGGCACTTTAGCAATTAAATCCAACATGGGAATGTTCATGGCAATTCTCTTAAAAATGTTCATAAACACCTTTTCCTCTTCCTCCCTTTTTGTCTTTGTAGACCTAGGAGGGAAAGGAGGTGTAATGTCTGGTTCTTTCTGCATGATTGTGATTTTTTTTTATCTTGGCCTCGGGCTTGGCCAAGACAGTTTCTACCTGGATCTCTTTCTCTTCTTCCCCAAGCGACTACACTTGGATCTCCCAGTCTATTTTTGCACTCTGCCTCTCTAGTAGGATACTACCACTCCTCAGGTTAATAACAGTCACATTGTACTGAAGGGTTGCCCATTGTTGTAGAGGGCAATTTCCCTTGGTTATCTGGTTATTTCTGTGCCAGCTGGGTGATTTGTTTCTGCATCTCTATCAGGCTTGATTGTGTTACCTGCATGAACTTCTGAAGGGTTTCCTCTATCGGCACACCAGTGATCTTTAGAGGCTGGGGTGCAGGTGGTAGTTGTGGCACAAGAACTTGGTTTCGTAGGGATCGAGGCACAAAATGCTAGAAATTGATTAGTGGTTTTGTTGAGGTTCCTCTATCTGTCCTTGTCCTTGTTGAGGTGGATCCTATCGCCATCTCAGATTTGGGTGGCTCCTCCAGAAGTACTGGTTTCTTTCATGAGGGAAGTGGTTCTGATTGTACCCATATGTTGCATTGACTTGGGGTGGATCTCTAGGATGTTGCACCACATAGCAACTGTGAGTTGGGTGATCTTGTTACTGGCATATTCCACATACTAGAGCTACCTATTTAGGACCTCCTGCTAACACTGGTGGACCTGCAGATAAATTTTGAAGCATGTTAAATATTTCAGATAATTTCTGTTCAACATTAATTGCATTTAAATTAGAGGGAATAAATTTTCTTTTTGCGGATGTACTATTTTAACAGTTGTCTGCCATTGTCTAGAGCTGTAGCTTGGCCCGGGTGGGAGTGAGATCTTGTAGGGCTCCTCCAGCTGCGGCATCTGCTCGCTCTTTATCCTTTTGACACATTCCATCATAAAAATACTAGACCAAGGCTTGATCTGTCACTCCATGTGTAGGGAACATATC
Organism: Viola odorata; assembly: GCA_963691705.1. NCBI lineage: Eukaryota > Viridiplantae > Streptophyta > Magnoliopsida > Malpighiales > Violaceae > Viola > Viola odorata. The sequence continues at coordinate 33,527,585 of OY829546.1, forward strand.
TTGAAAATCCCTGAACCTTTGGTGATACTCACCAAGGCTCTCATTACCTCTTTATTGGACAAAAACTAAGTTCTTCTTGGTCGCCCCTACCTTACTTGCATTCTAGTATTTATTGAGAAAAACTAAAGACATCTTGGGCCATGTTATGATTGTGTTATGGGGTAAACTGTAAAATAAGTTTTTGGCTGAGTCCTCAAGGGACCATGGAAACACCTTTAACTTGGCTCTCTCGATGGAAACGTTGGCTGGCTTCAAAGTGTCACACTGCAGATGTAGATTCCTTAGGTGGGTGTATGAGTTTTTGTCAGAATGTCCGTGAAACTTTGTGATAAGATTTAGACTTCTGGAGAGGGGAAGGTGAGGAAAATGGCCATTCGGAATCTTTGTTCTTGCTGTCAAATGTACCTGCAAAGCACCGGGGGGGCCTCCGGCGTAAGCACTCCGATGCTTAAGTCAGTATGGTTATTCGAGATGGCAGGGGTTCGACTAGCAATCGTAGGCTTACCTTTTCACCTTGAATGGTGAGGTATTTATAGGCAAAATATGAGTGTTGTCGCTAGGGGGTGGGCGTTATCTGGGGAAGATAATGCCCAAGTTCCTCGTGTGACGTCATATCCTACCTGGGATGGGATAACATCATTAGTGTGGCCAGATAACGTGTGAGACCCCCCGACTGATGTCGACCATCCCAGGATTCCGTACGAGGTGAGAGGCGGTAGCCACGGAGGCAGATGCCCGGTGGGAGCTACAGTGTTCCGGCCTTAACGCGGGGTGTAAGGATAAAAATGCCCCTAGAATTGCTTCTATAGTTATCATAAGCCCAACTGAAAATGAGTCCGAGTGTTTACCAAGGGCTATCGCTCCATTTTTGGCATTGTCTGCTTAATGGTCTTCAAGGTAACGGAGTGGTGCGATTACCGAGAGACACGTCTCTTCAAACTGTCATTCCTTTGGGCCTATAAATTGGATCTTCTATTGCACTAATTCTTCTCATTTTTCTGCATTTCTTCTGACATTTTCACCGTAGATGAACTGACCCAAAATTTCGTGATCTCCAAGGCTCATACCCTAAAGAATCTCACCGAGGCCGATGTTGACTTTTTGGAGACCATGCTGATCAAGACCTCTGAGGACATTCTGGAACTTCAGGGGATGATGACTCCTCTTCTGTCCAGGCAAGGTGCGGCTTCCCTAGAGGATTTCAGTCCTCTAGAGAGTGTGTCGAAGTTGGTCGCCGCTGTCTCCCACATCCAGGTGGTTATCACAATGCTGTAGCAAAGGAAGGATCTGCTGGGGTGCTGCTTGAAGGGCATGAGGGTTTCTTCCTCCGAACTGACTTCTGTGGTGGATGCTCTGAGACAGATTCCTTCGGTGCCAGGGGATGATGACGCAGGGTCCAATGCTTGACCACTTTCAGCCGCCTTTACATTTCCTTGTCTTTTCTTTTTTATTTCGGATGTATGCTTAGGCCGTTTAGGCCATAAATAAATAAAATGACCTAGCTTGTTATCTTCTGCTTTCTGCTGTGCTTGCATTGTTATGCTAGTTAAGGCTAACCTCAGCCCAACTAAAAATGAGCCCGCCATTGGTTGGACTTCCATAGCATTTGCTTTCTTCATTCGCCAAATGACGATAAATGACCGTTTCTTGTCTTAATTTCACGCCACCTTTCCAAGAGTAACTGATTGGGCGGTTTTACTGGCACCTCTCGATTAATGTGACTTTTCAATAGGTGTGATCAAGGGATCAAATTCTGTAATTATAATCATTCTTCTCGAAGTGCATTAATTACTTTCAGAGGGCGTGCGAAAAGGTAGGACTGCCTCTTTGCCACAACTATTTAATGGGATTTTTCTTTCTTTTTCCTTTTCATCTTCTTCTTCATATTAGTCTGCGAAAATTATTCGTAATTCCATGGCTGACTCATACTTCGTGGACGTTGTAGAATGTGATTCTCCACAAACTCCTCCTACTTCCCCAGATTCTGACGATCCTTTTCCGCCGCGCCTCAAAAGGCGGCTTTCTCAGTGCAAAGGTCGTAAAAGGTCAAAAAGGAAGATCTCTAAAACACTCAATACTGGCCGCAACTCCCATAACCCTACTGTGCGGAGGGGTGATGAGTTGTTTCCACATGTTAACCATTTTATGTAAGGGGGAGAAGTCCCTATTCATGACACTAGTTCTGAGATTACGGCCTCTGCCGTCAAGGAGGACTCATGCACGACTCCTATGAAGGGGAAGAGGCCTTCAGAAGACCCTCAGTCGGGGCAAGGCAAAAGGAAGAATCCTGAGGAACCTTTTCCTTTACTTGACGAGGAACTGCCGTCCTCGGATGGAGATGATTTCTATTGGCCCTCTTACTAGCTTGACGAGGACTGACATGCGCGTTAAGCACTTTGTAGATGTTGTATGGTTTTTTTATGAATGTAGTGACATTTCCCATTTTCTCTATCTCGTTCTTGTGTTAACCTCATGATCACTGAGTATTTGACGCTGGATAATTAATACGGAATGGTTAATTATTGCTCCACACAACCGTCTCTTTAACTGTTTTCCTCTAGAATCGCATGCACTTGGCTTTAAATTTTCTTTTAATGCATTTCCACATGTCATCTTCCATCTTACGCGTGTTTTGTTCTGATTGGCCAATTGGTCGTCTTCGCAAGGTTTGACCTTTAACAGGAAACAACTTCTTTCTTCTCGAACTTTTACTCGTATTTTGAATTTTTCTTGCTATTCTCTGCTCTTCTCCTTCTCTTCGAAGAAAATTTTCTCAACAACTCGTCGGCTCTAGCGATCCGTTTATTCTGGTGTTCTTCTTTCTAAGGTACCCTATTCCACCTTCTTCTGGTTTTCCTTTTACTGCCTTCTTCACTATGCGTCGTACGAGATCTCAGACTGGCCCTCGAGAGCGTATAGATTTTGAGATCGAGAATACTGCAAGTGTTTTTACTTGTGAGACCGTTCTGTGGCTTGAGTTAGAGAGTCATGGTATCTCCTTCCCTAACGGTTATACCGTTATGCTTCTAGAGAGGCATATGAGACTTCACGACGTCCTGTGGGGAACCCGTAGGATGTTGTATTTTAAGATGTTTCTTTATGGCTTTCGCCTTCCTGTTCATGCTTCGATAGAGGATATACTGTGCTAATGTAAAATTAACCCTGCGCAGATAACGCCCTCATCATGGTGTGGTATCTATGCTTTCATCCGCGCCTGCGAAATAAAGAATATCCTTGCCCCTTCTGTCGATTTATTTCACAAATTCTTCATCCTCACTTGTCGCAAGATGGAATGACGTATATGCCCAGTCTTTCTGGAAATTTTTTTTAGGGTTTGAAGAAACCGTTGATGACTGGAAGGGTGGTTTCTGTATTGTTGAGTTACCTTCCCACTTGTGGCGTAGGGGCTTTAACTGGGGCATCACCGATACTGACTAGGTGAAACTGGTCGTCTTGTCTAGGAAGGAGTTGGCTCAGGCTAACGCCTTGTTAGTGATGGAGACGCCTTTTCAGATCTGAAACTTTGCCTTGTACAAGCCTCTATCCGAGTGCGTCATAGGTAAGTCTTTAAATTTTAGCATTTTCAGCTTTCTTTCTTATTTACTGATGTGACCTTTTATAGGAGCCGTTATCGATCAACCTCCTGTAGTGGATGACGCTTATTCGGGAGCCGTGCTATCTCCAACAGTGTATTCCTCCGTGCCTCCTAGGGCTCCTCCTGACCGTAGCGTCCCATTAAAGAAAAGAAGGACTTCGGGGGCTGTCCTTCGAAGGGGTACGACGCTCCTGCTCGCACTTCTCATTTTGTGGAAAATTGGTTACCCGTTCGGGATATAACGCCTGGCTTAGGTTCGACAACGGTCGAGACAAAAAAATTCTCATATGAAGGTGAGGACATGGACACGGAGCCTTGCCTTCGATAGGTTTCTAAGGCTCAGCGAATAAGGCTTAGGGAAGAAAAAGAGAGCCAAGCGAGTGAGATTGCTGCGCGTCCTCCTTTAGTACCAATGACAACCCCTGTTCTCTCCGATATTGCCACTTCTTCTGGTAACGCCGAAGATGTTCCCTCGGTGGGAGTTAGAGTTTCATCAATAGCGCCTTCTTTCTCGACTGCTGAAGTTTCTGCGCCGTCAACTGAAGTTCCCCCGATAGCGAGATCTTCTCCTGTTATCGAGGTTTCTGTGGTTCCGGCGAAAATGCCGTCAACAACAAATGCCCCCTCTACCGTTGAGACTCAACACTCTCCTATCTCTTCTTGTATTCCTAACGCGGTGGTTCCGCTCCTTCTATCATCGCCCATCTTTCTTCTCAAGGGCCTCAAGGGGCTTCTTCTTTTCAATTGGATCTGTCAAACTTTGGAGTTGACGGGCTTCGTGCCTTAAGGGTGTCGGACTCCTGGTCTCGGGATCAACCAACAATCATTTTAGTGGGTGAGATGTTAGGTCTTCCTGCGGATGAGGAAAAGTTGCTACAGCTTCCTCCCAATATTCAGCACGCATGTGTTTTGAATGATTCTTTGGCCAGCTTCTGCAAGATGCATTACTTTATCAAGGCTCATGGCGGCAAGTTTCAAGATTCATTCGATGTAAAGGGTCAGCTTGACCGTGCGTTGGCAAAAGTAAGGAAGTTAACGCGACTCCAAAATCGGACTCAAGCAGAACTGAACGATTGTCACGCCAACTTTGCGAGGAAAAGTTCCAAGGGGAAAGCTAAAATCGAGGCCTTGGAGGCATAGTTGGTGGCGGATGATAAGAGAAACTCTCTTCTCCGTGAAGAGATATTGGCCCGTGACGCGGACTTGGCCAAGGTTCCATCGAGAATAGACTGGTGGAGGAAGAAAACTATGTGGGCCTTTACCTCCGGGTTTGCAGACTATTACCGCAGTAGGACTTTTGATCCTGCTAAGATAGCTGAGTACAGTTCTTCAAAAATAAATGAGATTGACGGGAGCAAGGAAGGTGTCTTTTCCTTAGAAGAGGAAGAAGTAGGCGACGACAGCGATACTGAGGCGCTCCCGTTGTCGGATGATTCAGGTGGTGCGAAAGATGTGGAAAGCTCCAGTCCTCCTCATTAATTGTTGTTTCTTTCTAAATTTGAACATTAACGTCATTCGCTTTGCAATAACGCTTTTTTTAATAATAATTGATCTTTGTAGCATTACCTCCTTCCTTCGTGTTATCTTGATGGATGCCAGCCATGATAACGCTCTGTCCCGCGTTATCTTGATCGTCGCGTTATCCCGTCTATTCTATCTTGAGGATACTCTGAATTTCTCTTTAGAAAGGTACTTCAGTTCTTCTCTGTCATTTTCTTATTTTTTAATTTTACCATGGCTAGAACTCGTCGTCCTCGACCCAAATCTATTGGGGAGGAGAAGATTGAAAACATTATTTCCACTATCACTTCTCTGGCCGTGCTCCAGCGGCGGTTAAATGAATATAATGCCCATATTCCTAAAGACTGTTCTGTTGAGGCTGCCCCTAATCAGCTCCATCTCAACAGTGAATTACCCGGCAACCGTAGAATTTTGTATGCCAAGATGTTTAGTTATGATTTTCCAGTTTCCTCTTCACCCCTTAGTGGTACAATTGCTTACTGAATTTGATTTGAATCCTACCCAGTTGAGCCCTAATGCATACTGTTGTGTTTACGCCTTCATAAAAATCTATAAATTTAAGGGGATTGCTTCTCCCCCCCTTTTACTGCTTCGTTCCCCTTTTCAATTGTATAGTCGTAGAGGCGTAATAGCGATATCACCCCGTTATGATGACGAATCGCTAAAACCCTTCACCTGGAAGCTCCTAAACCTTGAGTCTTCTGTTGATAGTTGAAAAGGTGGGGTTTTTGTTATCAATCTGCCTGGTTCTTGGTGGAGGACCGGTTTAATCACGACATCAGGGATGGGCCCTGGGGTAGATGGCAATCTCTTCCTTCACCCGTGCAAGGTTGGTTGGACAAACTGCTCGAGTTGAACTTCAGTGTTCATACTCGCAAACTGGCATGCGGGATCGACCTTCGAGAATGTGTCGAGGGTGAGTGTTTTGCCATTTTCTTTGCTGTTCTGGGAAATACTAACACTAACATTTTCTGATGATTGTGCAGCTCCTCCTCGTGGCTGGAAGCCTGAGTGCATTAGGAGGCGGAGAAAAAGAGCTCAAAAGAAGAGGGAAAAAGAGGAAGTTGTTGCTGCCGCTGCGGCCATTAATCCCACTCAAGCGTCTTCTTCTCAGACTGGTGAAGGAGCTGCCAGCGTTAACCCTATTTTGGTTCTGACTGGTGAAGGAGCTGCCAGCGTTAATCCTGTTCACGCGTCTTCATCTCGGCCTCGCATTACCTAGAAGAGAAAGACAAGAAGCGTTAACGCTCCTGCTCTGCCTTCTGATACAGGTGCTTCTTCAAAGACAGCCGCTGATGAGGCTATCTCTGTAGGCATTTCTTTAGTTCTCTCGTTATCTTAAATGCATTTTGTGATTGTTTCTCACCGTTTTTTTCTATTTCTTTACTTTTTGCAATGTCTCTTTGTAGGAGACCGCCACTGCTTCCGCTCGTGCTTCTCCGGACAACAACATGAATCTGTCCCATGTGTTCCAAGAGCGTCGTAAGAAGGTGCGACACAACGGGGAGCCCGAAGGGACGTCGGGGGGTCGCGCTATCAGTCCGGAGGAGCATGGTGCTGCCTTCATCCCCGAGCGACCTTCTCGTGGCCAAACTTCTGATCCTTTGAGGACTGCAGAAGTTACTGAGTCTTTTCATGTTTCACCTAGTTCCTTCTACACATCACCTCCTTCTTCCGCTTCCCATGTGGTGGGTTTCACCTCCGATCTCCTAGAGACCGATATTCCACCCTTCCATTCTCATGATACTTTCGGGCTTATTATGGGGGCGTCTTCTCATCAACCTCCATCCCCGACTACCTTATTTTTTATTCCCATGACTGCTCCAGTGTTTCCACCTTCTGAGGGGGAGATTGCCACTCCTCGTCTCATGGCTGATTTGAGTTCGCTAGCCTCTTCTGGGCCCGTTACTCACCAGATTGATCTGAGTGGCCTGCGTAGGACTGGCTTTGCGGCGGTAGGGGGTGACTGCTCTTCCGCGACTTCTTCATTTCTGTTTGCTCATGCATTATCACTCTAGGAGGAGGACACGTTTCTTTCTCAGACTCCCGATGAGCAGTTGCGCTCGGTGCGCTCTAATATATTTTCCTTCTTCTACAGTTTTCATTATTGGGCAAAGCATATGACGAGGAAGGTTGCTTCTCTGACCTCTTCCTCCGATGAGCTGCATGGCGACCACCGCCAGGTTTCAGAAAAACTTGCGAGAAAGTAGGAAGAAGTGGGGAAGTTATTTAGGGAGCGCCAGGATTTGGCAGAGGCCCTGGCGGCTGTCAAGAAAGAGATGGAAGAGGTCCGTGAACGGGAAGCCACCAGAGTTGCTTTTTGAAAGGGATAACGGGGCGGCGGCGCCATAGGCGTCTTTTACCGCCTTTTTTGAGTTTTGGGTTGCGCCCCATTTTTGTTTCTCTTTTCTATAGGCTTTTGCCTTTGTAGCCCTCAGGATTTTTTGAACAACCATATATTTTACTTGCTATCTCCTTTTACTGTTGATCTTCTTTGTGTTGTTAACGCCAATATTGAGATGACGAAGTTGACAATAGATCTGAGTATTATCTGCAGGGCTGCCATAACGCAGCAAAATCATAGCATTCCAGCAAAGATAGTATAATCATAAAATTACCATATAATCTGTGGCATTATAGGTATATACTAATGGATATTTCCCGAAATATCGCGACATGACTAGGCATGCGCATTTCCTCTGTCAGGAATAGAATGTAGGCATGTAATAACGGATGTTTTCCAAGATATCGCGACATGACTAGGCATGTCATTTCCTTTTCCAGGAATAGAATGTAGGCATGTAATAACGGATGTTTTCCAAGATAACACTACTTACTAGATAGCTTTGGAGATATAACTCACGATAATAAGATATGATGACTGATATTATCCGCGATATGTAGCACATAATCGATATCGGCAAGAGAGAGTATTATGGCAGTATCGTCGTATGCGCCTTTGAGCGAAGAATATCATTCCCAAGGGGTCGCTGCCTTGAATATTAGCGTTACTCCCCTTGATGAGATAACTTGATTAACAAAAGGATTTCAGGAGCAAGGATTTTCATAATCATGTTATACTGATACAGATATTCATCATTAGGAGAGGGTGCCATATAGATAGACATAGATGTGTCCTTTTCTATAGGAATATATGTCGGAGCAATACGACACTGCAGAATGTACGCTACTCTGTCAGGGAGAAAATAATACGGCGATAACTTTTCGCCAATATAGCGGGCATAAGATATTGTGATATCGCCCTCTTTACTGTTGTCATGTTCCCCCTTTAAATAATGAAGGGTATTTCTAAGATATCCACAGATTCTTATTCGTTCCTCAGATGGAAGAAATCATATCTTTAAGAGGATTAGTGATAAGACCAATGCCAAAAATACCTGGTAGTATTTCTTGGATCAAGATGGGAGGGCTTGTACCGACGATAATATACTCGCCATGTGAATCATGATACCAGACCGTATGATGTTACCGCCTGCACGGGCATCGGTCTCTTCATTATTTCAGTGTTTCTACGATTTTCTTGCAAATTCTCAATTATTGCTTTACTGTGTTAGTGAAATGACATGCAATGACAAGCGTTATTTGCCTCTATGAGCATTCACCAGCATGTATCGGGGTATTATTGGTGTTGCTTTTTCATTCAGCCTCGCTGAGTCCAGCCCCACCGGGGCATTACTTGTGTTGCTTTCCAGTCCAGCCAACTTCATCGGGTATTTGCCGTCCGGTTACTTGCTGGGATATCACAATTTGTTCCGATTTTCCACAATTGGCCTGGAGCGTGCCTCGTCTTAGTGAGTCATCTGATCAGGAGCGGTTATCACAAGGATAGGATTTTCACTTCCAGGCATTGAGTCCTCGCTTCCCTGGAGCGTGCCTCGTCTTAGTGAGCCGTCTATATTAGCACAGTCGTCACAAGGATAGGCTTTTCACTCCCAGGGGTGCCAGGGCGTGCCTCATCTTAGTGAGTCGTCTGTATTAGCCCGGTTGTCACAAGGATAGGATTTTCACTCCCGGCGTTGAATCTTTAAGTATGCCAGGGCTTGCCTCGTCTTAGTGAGCTGTCTGATCAAGAACGGTTATCACAAGGATAGGATTTTTACTCCTGGCACCCTTCGTTATCTGCACGTAATCAACCACACAAAAACACACGACAAAATTTCCAATTTGACCATTAACGCATGTTATTGCTTCCCAAGTCTAAACGTGCAGAAACATGTCATATTCTAGCATGATATAATTTTAAACGAGCTATATTCCAATAGTTAGGTAAGGGGGTACCGTCAAGTGTTTTCTAGTGGTATGCTCTCTTCCCGATAACGCGAGTAACGTGATATGGGTTGTCCCAGTTTGGACTGAGTTTTCACATGCGTTGTCTGGCCGCTCGTTTGTCCCTGAGTACCAAGTCTCTTCCTTTCAGCAGTCGTTCTTTGACGCGCCTGTTGTGATATAGCGCCATCTTTCTCTTATGGTACAACATTTTTAGGAGTGTTTCTTCATGCAGTTCTGGCAAGGCATCAAGGTTTGCCCGTAACCTCTCTTCGTTTATCCCTTCCTTAAAGTATGCCACTCGCAGGCTTAGAGTACCGATTTCTACCGGCGTGACGGCCTCAGTGCGAAGGGTATTTCTCCTATACTAGTTTTGACGGTCATATGGTACGCCCACACCACATACGGCAGCTCATCTGCCCATTTCTTTTTGGAACCTTCTAGGTTTTTCTTGATACCGCTGAGAATACTTCGATTGGTTACCTCTGTGAGTCTGTTAGTCTGTGGGTGGGCCACGGAAGAGAACCTTTGTTCAATCTAGAATTCCGTGCACTAGTCTCCAAAGAATTGACTTGTGAATTGGGTCCCGTTATCGCTTACTAACACTCGAGGTATACCAAATCACATGATAACTTGGTGCTTGAAAAAATGCCATATTTTCTCCTTTGTGATGTTAGCTACTGCTTTCGCTTCTGCCTATTTCGTCAAGTAGTCTACTGCCACGACTACAAATTTCAGCTGAGATCTTGCCTTTGGAAACGGGCCTAGGATGTCAATTCCCCATTTGGCAAAAGGACAAGGGGCCACGATTTCGGAGATTTCCGTGGCAGGTCGTCGGGGAATTTTGGAGAACTCTTGGCATTTCTGACAAGTCCGCACGAAGTTATCGCAATCCCTGCGAATGGTAGGCCAATAGTAACCTAACCTAAAGACTTGTGCGGCCAAAGTGCCGCCGGATATGTGCATGCCACATATCCCTTCTTGAATCTCTCATAAGGTATGTAGGCCTTCTTATTCCGTTATACACTTGGCAGCTGGATGAGAGAAGCATCTCCGAACTAATTCTCTGTCATAGTATGTACACCGTGCTGCCTGTTTCAGCACTCTTTTCTTTTCAGCGTTATCTTTGGGCAGCTCATCATGTTTTAGAAATTTTATTACAGGAATCCGCAGTCATTTTCGAGTTCTTCGATACAAAGTGACGCTTGTTCCTCCATGAAGGAAGGTACGAATATTTCCTCAAAGTACACGTCGGCGGGTATGGATGCTTCTAGGTTCGCTGCAATCTTGGAGAGATTATCGGCCTCAGCGTTATCTTCTCGAGGGACATGCTCAATGTTGACCTGAATACCTCTTTTTCTTATTTCCATCAACTCGTGTTTCACTTTAGAGAGATATTGAATCACAATGGGCTCTCTAGCTTGAGAATTGCCCAAGACCTGGTCTATCACTAACTTGGAATCACCATATATCAATAGTCATAAATCTCCCATTACTCCGGCGTCATATATGGATTTTGTGGACAGATTTTTCCCTATCCTGAGTCTAGCTAGCAGCGTCTCATATTCTGTCGCGTTGTTGGATAACTGCTGCAGGGTTCTAACGGCATATCGTATCTGTATGCCTAGTGGCCTAGTTACTAAGATTCCGGCTCCAGCTAGTTCTTGGTTCTTGGCTCCATCCACATGGACAACCCACAAGTCGGTGTAGGTTTCAGGGAACGGGAGATCCAAGTCATCTCTTTCCTCTTCTGGTTAGTCGGTCAATGGATCCTGCGTAAAGGTGCGCTCGGCTATGAAGTCTGCAAGGATTTGAGCTTTTACGGATGGTCGAGCTTTATACTGTAGCCCAAATTGTTCGAGTTCAATGGCCCAAATCAGCATTCTCCCTAAAGACTCAGGCTGTCTAAAAATCCTTCTCAAAGGTTAGTCTGTGAGCACGATGACGGGGTGGGCCTGAAAATATCTGTCCATTCTGCATGTGGCCTGCACCAACGCAAACGCTATTTTTTCAATGCGAGCATATCGCAGCTCAGCGTCTTTCAAAACATGGCTGACGAAGTACATGGGGTGGTGGACATGGTTGTCGTCCCGCACAAGGACAGCACTAACCACTTCGTCGGCGACAGAGAGGTATAAATTTAGAGTGTCACCCAGCTCTGGTCTTGTCAACACCAGATCAGATGAGAGATAAGATTTTAGCCCCATAAACGCTTCTTCACACTCTTTTGTCCATCCAAAGGGAGCTTTTCTACGTATAACCTTGAAGAAGGGTAGGCATCTTTCCCCTTGTTTGGAAATAAACCGTCCTACGGCAATAACGCGCCCTGTGAGCTTTTGCACTTCCTTGACGGTTCGGGGGGATATCATGTCGTGAATAGCTTTGATCTTCGATGGATTAGGCTGAATGCCTTTCTGGCTGACTACATATCCCAAGAACCTACCCGTTTGAAATACGAACATGCATTTATGGGGGTTCAACTTCATCTTGTACTTTCTCATAACGTTAAAAACCTCTTATAAATCTGCTAAAAGGTCCTCAAAGCTTCGACTCTTGACCAACAAATCATCCACATAGGCTTCCGCTTTCTTTCCGATTTGTTCCTCAAACACTTTGTTTGCCATACCCGTATAACAGTATGTGGCCTTTGGGGTGACATCCGTAGTTGGCGTCTAAAGAGCTCAAATAGGCATACCCGGCAGTCTGGTCTACTAATTGGTCGATTCGAGGGAGCGGGTAGCAATCCTTAGGACAGGCATCATTTAGATCAATGAAATGAATACACATACGCCACTCTCCGTTGGGTTCGCTAGCCAAGTCGGATATTGGACTTCTCGGATGAAACCTGCATCTAGAAGTTTTAAAACCTCCTTGTCAATGACGATTGCCTTTTCTATCGAAAATGCTCGTCGCTTCTTTTGGACTGGTTTGATGCAGGGATCAATGCTAAGTCGATGCTCCACTACCTCTCGCGAGATACCAGGCATGCCCGCGGGCTTCCATGCGAATTCTCCTTTGCACTTGTTTAATAACCGACCTAAGTGCATGCTCTCTTCCGGGCTTAGCTTTTCGCTAACTAGGAAGTTGGCCTCCCTAACCCCATTTACAGGGATGGGCATCATCTTGTCCACTGGCTAGGTGTGCTTTTCTTCTTTTTGTTCAAAAGGATCCGCTATCACACATACATACCTGTCACAACTCTTTTGCGTCATGAGCAGATAACACTCAGCTACCAGTTTTTGATCGCCTTTGACTGAGACCACTCCATCCCAAGAGGGATACTTCAACCTCAAATGTTTTTGGGATATCGCTGCACCGAAGCGATTGAGGAATGGGCGTCCGAGTATGGCGTTATATAGCAAGGTGAGGTCTACAACCAAGAACAACAGTTCTTCTGATCTTTTGGACATGTCCTCTCTGAAGTATATAGGCAGTAGGGTGACTCCAGTCACCGGGATAGGAACTCTGTCTACCCCAATTATTAGCTTTTTGCAAGGCGTCAGCTCGCTGGCAGGACATTTCATGAGGTTGTAAGCCTCCAATGAAAATAAATTTACTACGCTGCCGTTATTGATAAGAGTTCTTCTGACTCCATGGTTGCCAATAACGGGTGTGACCACTAACGCATTATTATGCGAAAAAACAACACCTTTCTCGTCCTCCTTGGAGAAAGACAATACCATTCGATCTAGAGCATTTACCGCTTCATTTTTCACTAACGCGCCTTCACGTTTCCACTTCTCTCCAGTGGTGGGCATTAACGGAACAGACTCATCCAGATACGGTGTGCCCCCGGCTATGATGTTAATGATGGGAATGTCCTCCTCATGGATTGCTAACACTTCCCTGACTCTCTCACTGGGAGTTGCGTCATCTCCTGGGGTGTGAGGAGGTGCTTGTCTGCTGTCTGGGGCCTTATTCGTCAAGTTACTCTTGGCTTCTTCTCTCGCCTTAGTGGCGAATTCTCCGAGATATCCTTCTTCCACTAGACATTCTATCGCCAACTTTAACTCTTTGCACACGTCTGTGGAGTGTCCCTTGACTTTATGGAACTTACAGAAGGAATTTTCTCTTCCTCCCATTATTACCCCCGGTTTCATAGGAGCTGGATAACGGATAGGCAGATTCCGTTGTTGAATGATTGTTAAGATTTCCTCTCTCGGAAGTATGAGGGAAGGAAGATCAGGGTCATAGACTCGGCCCTTGGGCGGGTCTGTTTGTCGCTGAGTGGGGAAGTTGTCGGGTCTTCCCCTTGAAAAGCTACCTCTTTGACGGTTTGAGGCTTTAGGGATATGGTCTTTTCGCTGGGCGTAATCGTCAATAGCGCGAGCGTCAAGGGATGTACTGGTAAGTGCGCTGGATGCATGGGGCGCATTTTTTGGCACATTTCGAAGGTTATCCCTATTTTCTTCCTCCTCTATCCTTGCATAATTATGAGCCTTCAACCTTAGTACATCTAAAGTCATTGGGTGGTCAACCATTGATAACAATATAACTAACAACAAGGGCATTTGTGTCCTATACCCCACCGGGGGGGGGGGGGGGGGGGGGGGTAAAGCTACCACTCCCACCGTGGAGATAGCCTCAAAGCCTTCTGCTCCTTTGTAAGGCTAACGCTGTGATGGTCAACATCAGCGAAGGGGTCTCACGAAACACTCCGTCATGGCCTGGGGTGTTATCCCATCCCGGGACAAACCCGGCGCCACTTGAGAGGTGTAGGTGTTGCCTTACCTAGGTAACGCCTACCCCCATATATATATATATATATCTAACGCCATGATGCTACACATCCCACCTAACGGGAAGACCTTGCCCCCTAACGGGAACATCAACACTTCACAGTCCCGATCGCACAGAAGCACTCCACTTCGCTTATAAATACCTCCCTCACCAAGGAGGAAGGTAAACATAATTTACTGGCCCAAGCTCTGCCAAATTTGCCACAAATACTGACTTAAGCTTTGGAGTGTTTCCGCCGGAGACCCCCTCCGGCGCCTTGCAGGTACGATGGACCACCGTGGACTCTGAACTGGAAAGGGCCCATTCCCCTCCTACCCTTCGGCAGAAGACAAATTCCTATCAAATTGGTGCTTTTGTTGAGAGTTTTGGTTATATTAAGTGAGCATCCTTAATAACCAAGCTCCATTCTTCCCAAAGCTAGAAGGAATATGGCCTCAGATTCAGATCTCACGTCGTCCCAACCCTCCAGCATCCCATTCGACACTCGTCGATGACTCTTTGCTTTCGCTACTTCTGATGCTTCTACTGTAATGCAAGAGGTCACTGCAGGAGAATCAGATCCTTCCCCTACACAAAGAACGGAAGTACCCGCATTCTAGATCTGCTCCCCCTTTTCCCACATAGCGGGACCCAGCTATTCTACCCCCCAAGCGAGGGGATGTGGGGTCGGTAATGCTGACAACCCTTTCACGAACTCTATAGCGGCCCTACAAGCCCAACTGAATAAGTTGATATAGTTGGCTGCTGGGTTTACGCCTCATGCCTCAGGACCTAGCGTGTCCTCCCATATAGTTTTCACTCCATCTATTGTCCATGAGCGACCGTTGTCGCCCCGGCAATCAAGAGGGCTTCCGTTTTCTCTACCCTTGTCATCGGCCCCCATGAACGTCTCACAGCTTGCACACGGACCTGTTGACCTCCCTGGGTAATACAGGGGAGAAATCCCTATCCCTGAAGAAGGCCGCCGACGTGACGAATATAGAGAGCATTGGGATGATAGGCGCGACGAGATATTTAGGGAACCATCCCCTAGATACAGTGAGAGATCCAGTAGCAGAGGGCGACGAACTCGAACGCCAAGAAGTCGCAGCCGATCTCCTAGGCGGGATCCTGAATACGACCCGCAGAACCCAAGATACGATGCTGAAAATCATCACCCGCATCGACCTCGTAGAGCCCACGACGGTAACGCTGGTCACCCGTTCAGTCACCGCGTGAGACACCACAGGGTCCATCGACATATAAAACTCCCCACAGAATTATATGATGGCACGAAAGACCCTATCTCTCACCTTAACAAGGTGAAAGACTTTGTGCAGTTTCAAACCCGTAGCGATGCCGGCCTGTGCCAAATTTTTTTTATGACACTATCAGAAGTGGCACGCCTTTGGTTCGAGGGACTCCCAGCTGGATGCATCGATAACTTCTCCCAGCTAGAAGAGAAGTTCAGGAGTCAGTTTAGCACTGCAATCCCTATCAGAAAGTCAGCGGCTGCACTATTTGATATCCATCGGAGACCGCAGGAATCATTGAATGAATTCTTAGGTCGATTTGATCTCGAAATGTCCTTGACACCGGGGGTAACCATCGATTTCCCAGTGGAAGCCCTTAAGCGTAACTGTCGTTACAGGAAATTGAGAGACGCATTAATGGTGGACCCACCATTGACCTTGGATGCACTGCGGTTAAAAGCGCATAATTATGCGAGGATGGAAGAAGAGGAAAATAGAGAGCGAATGCGGGACATACCGACAGACCCATACCTGGCCCCTAACGCCCCGCACCACAACGCCCCTGATACGCGACCAAATGACGACTATAGTCAACGAAAAGAGTACACCGCCAAGGCTTCTAATCGCCAGAGACGCAATTCTTCGAAAGGGAGGACTGGAGGGTCCCCCACTCGAAAACAAGCGGATCCGCCAAAAGGCCGGATATATGATCCTGATCTCCCTTCCCTCATACTGCCAAGAGCTGAAATCTTAGCGATAGTCCAGCAGCGAAATCTACCCATCCGTTACCCAGCTCCTGTAAAACCGGGAGTGATAATGGGAGGAAGGAAAAACGCATTCTGTAAGTTTCATAAAGTAAAGGGACATTCAACCGATGTATGCAGAGAGCTAAAACTGGCCATAGAACGTCTGGTCGAAGAAGGCTATCTGGGAGAGTTTGCCACCAAGGCAAGAGAGGGAGCTAGGAATAATCCGACAGAAGGAACAACTGACCATAGGCAAACGCCTTTTCACGCCACGGGAGCCAACGCGATCCCCCTCGGGAAAAATAGAGAGACACTCGTTGTTCACGGTGACCAGGTGCCTATGATTAATATTATCGCGGGGGGACACCCTACTTTGAAGAAGCAACACAACAAACGCCCAGCCCTGGGGAAAAGCGCAAACGAGAGAGCGCACAGGGGAAAATCAAGGCAATAAGCGCGTTAGACAGGATGGTGCTATCCTTCTCGGAGGAAGACGAGAAAGGCATTGTTTTCCCGCATAATGATGCATTGGTGGTAACACCCGTTATCGGTAGTCATGGAGTAAGAAGAACCCTTGTCGATAACGAGAGCGCGGTAAATCTGTTCTCGCTAGAAGCATACAACTTGATGAAACGTCCTGACGGGGACTAACGCCTTGCAAAAGGACAATTATTGGGGTCGATGGAGTCCCAATCCCAGTGACAGGGATCACGTCACTACCAGTGTATTTCAGAGAGGACACATCCAAATGCTCAGAAGAGTTGTTATTTCTAGTCGTAGACCTGACTCTGCCCTATAACGCCATACTAGGGCGGCCGTTTCTTAATCATTTCGGGGTAGCGATATCACAAAAACACCTGCGGATGAAATACCCCTCATGGGATGGCGTGGTTTCAATCAAAGAAGACCAAAAGCTGGCTGCCGAATGCTACTTACTTATGACTCAAAGAAGTTGTGATCGCTACGTTTGCGTAGCGGACGATCCATTTGAAGACAAGGAAGAAAAGCGCACTCAGCCGCTGGATAAGATGATATCAATACCCATCGGTGGGGACAGTGAAGCCAACCTCTTAATCAGCGAAAAGCTAAGCCCTGAAGAGAATACACAGCTAGCTCGATTGCTAAGAAAATGCAAAGGAGAATTCGCTTGGAAACCAGTGGATATGCCCGGGATTTCGCGAGAAGTCACGGAACATCGGGTTAGCGTTGACCCTAACGCTAAGCCCGTTCAACAAAGGCGGCGTGTTTTCTCACCAGAAAAGGTAACGGCTATCGAGAAAGAAATAGTAAAGCTAACAAAAGCGGGATTCATCCGAGAAGTCCAATACCCGACTTGGCTGGCTAACCCCGTGCTAGTCCCCAAGCCTAATGGAGAGTGGCGCATGTGTATTGACTTCACCGACTTAAATGACGCCTGTCCTAAGGATTGCTATCCCCTTCCTCGAATCGATCAGTTGGTCGATCCAACCGCTGGGTATGCCTACCTAAGCTCTCTAGATGCTAACTCCGGGTATCATCAAATTTCCATGGCCGTGGAAGATGAGGAAAAAACTGCCTTCATCACCCCAAAAGCCACTTACTGCTACACTGCCACGCCGTTTGGGCTAAAAAAATGTCGGGGCAACATTCCAGCGCATGGCCAACAAAGTCTTTGAAAAGCAAATGGGGAAAAACGTAGAAGCCTACGTAGATGACATCCTAGTCAAAAGTCGAAGCTTCAAAGACCACCTGGCCGACTTGGAAGAAGTCTTTAAGGGGATGAAAGAATACAAAATGAAATTAAATCCGCGAAAATGCATGTTCGCGTTCCAAACGGGTAAATTCTTGGGCTATGTAGTCAGCCGGAAGGGCATCCAGCCTAACCCTTCAAAGATAAAAGCCATCCAAGACATGATACCTCCTCAGACTGTTAAAGAAATACAAAAGCTCATGGGGCGCGTCATCGCGTTAGGAAGATTCATCTCTAAACAGGGCGATAGATGCCTCCCCTTCTTCAAGGTTATTCGAAACAAGGCCCCTTTTGGGTGGACGGAGGAATGCGAGAAGGCGTTCGCAGAACTAAAGGCTTATCTCTCCTCTGATTTAGTGCAAACGAGACCTGAACCCGGCGATGAGCTATATCTGTACCTGGGCGTAGCTGACGAGGTAGTTAGTGCTGTCCTCGTAAGACGGGAAGGGCATACACACCGCCCTGGGTTTTCGTCAGCCACATATTGAAAGACGCCGAGCTGCGATACGCCCACATCGAGAAGATAGCCCTCGCCCTAATACAAGCAACGCGGAAGATGGACCGATACTTCCAAGCCCATTCTATCACGGTACTCACCAACTAGGCTTTGAGAAGAATCTTCAGGAAACTAGAGTCCTCGGGGAGGATGTTAGTCTGGGCAATCGAACTCGAGCAATACGGGTTGCAGTACAAAGCTAGACCAGCCATTAAAGCCCAAGCGCTAGCAGACTTTATAGCGGAATGCACCTTCACAAAGGATGCGTCAGCAGGCCGGTCAGAAGAGGAGCCAGAAAACTCACACCTCTTGTCCCCGGAGGTGTATGCGGACCTGTGGGTCATCTACGTAAACGGAGCAAAAAACCAGGAACTAGCGGGCGCGGGTGTCTTCTTAGTCGGACCAAACGGCATAGAGATACGGTATGCCCTTAGGATTTTGCAACCATTATCCAACAATGCAGCCGAATACGAGGCGCTACTGGCAGGACTCAGAATAGGAAACAACTTCTCTGTCGAAGTTGCACATGCCACGGGAGCGGAACGTGGTCTACGCCTAAAGATACGCGGAGATTCTAAACTGATAATAGACCAAGTCCTGGGGAACTCCCAAGCCAGAGAGCCTATCATGATTCAATACTTGGCCAAAGTAAAGCGAGAGCTGTCGGAAATACAGAAAAAGGCACCCAGGTCACCTTTGAGCATATTCCCAGGGAGGATAACGCAGAGGCTGACAACCTCGCCAAAATGGCAGCCAACTTAGAGGCCTCCGTACCCAAGGATGTGCACTACGGAGAGTTATCCACACCCTCTTTCATGGAAGAGCAGGCATTACTTTGTGTGGAGGAAGTAGAAGATGACTAGAGAGTTCCAATAATAAAATATTTGAAGCATGAAAAGCTACCAGCAGAAAGCACGGAAAAAAGGAAAATCCTGAAACGAGCGGCACGATGCACGTACTACAATGGAGAATTGATTCGAAGATGTTTTTCCCACCCGGCCGCAAAGTGCCTATCGGAGACGGAAGGCCTCCATGTGTTGTGAGAAATTCACGAAGGGATATGCGGCATGCAAGTTGGCAGCGACACCTTGGCAGCTCAGGTCTTTCGGTCAGGGTTCTACTGGCCCACTATTCGGAGAGATTGCCACAACTTCGTAAAGACCTGTTAGAAATGTCAAGAATACGCTAAAATCCCGCGAAAGACGGTTGTGCAGATTTCAGAAATAGTCGCTCCATGCCCGTTTGCTAAATGGGGCATTGACATTTTGGGCCCGTTTCCAAAGGCCAGATCTTAGTTAAAATTCGTGGTCGTGGCGGTAGATTATTTCACAAAATGGGCTGAAGCCGAGGCGTTAGCAACCATCACCATCGAGAAAATCTGGCATTTCTTCAAACACCAAGTCATTATGCGATTCGAGGTACTGCGCATACTGGTTAGCGACAATGGAACACAGTTTACAAGCCAATTCTTCAGGGATCAGTGCGTAGAATTTCAGATTGAACAAAGGTTCTCTTCTGTGGCACACCCCCAAACTAATGGCCAGGCCGAAGTGACCAACCGTAGCATTCTTAGTGGCATCAAAAGAAACCTGGAAGGTTCCAAAAAGAAATGACCAAACGAACTGCCATATGTATTATGGGCCTACCGTATGACTGTCAAAGTCAGCACGGGAGAGACGCCTTTCGCGTTAGCCTTTGGAACAGAAGTCGTGACACCGGTAGAAACGGGCACCATAAGCCTTCGAGTGGCTCCTTTCAGAGAAGAAAACAATGAAGAAAGGTTACGCGCTAACCTTGACGCACTAGCAGAAGCACATGAGGAAGCCCTCTTAAAAACCCTACATTACAAAAGGAAAATGACGCAATACCACAACAAGCAAGTGAGAGAGCGATTGCTCAAAGCGGGGGATCTGGTGCTCAGAGACAAACGAGCAACAGGGCAACGCATGGGGAAGCTTAGCCCAAATTGGGATGGACCATACCGCGTCACCCGCGTGGTGGGGAGAGGAGCGTACCATCTGGAAACACTCGACGGAACTCCCCTGCAAAATTCTTAGAATATAGCTCGGCTAAAGCTATACCATGCTAGAGGGTAGTCTCTCTTATCCGGTAAGATCAGCATTACCCTAATAAGTAAATCAGAATTCTCTGTGTACTTTGTGACAGGAAATACGCAGGCAATAAAGAATGCTAGGAGTGAAAATCCTATCCTTGTGAGGCTGGTCCTGATCAGACAGCTCATTAAGACGAGGCACGCCCTGGCATAATGTAGCGTTCGGAGTGAAAATCCTATCCTTATGGCAACCGTGCTCACATAGACGGCCCATTAAGATGAGGCACGCCCCAACGCCCCCAGGAGTGAAAATCCTATCCTTGTGGCAACCGTGCTCGCATTGACGGCCCATTAAGATGAGGCACGCCCCGTTATCCTTGGGAGTGAAAATCCTATCCTTGTGGCAACTGTGCTCACATAGACGGCCCATTAAGACGAGGCACGTCCCAAGGAGAAAGCAACTCCGTCCTGGAAGTGAAAATCCTATCCTTGTGGCAACCGTGCTCACACAGACGGACCACTAAGACGAGGCACGCATTCCAGAGACGTGAGGTTTCAACGCTTGGGAGTGAAAATCCTATCCTTGTGAGGCTCGGTCCTGATCAGACGGGTCACTAAGACGAGGCACGCCCCAAGCCAACCGTTGATGTTCAGAATGAAAAGAGATACCGCAGCCAATAATCGAGCGGATTGATACCCGGTGAATTGAGCCCAGAGAGGTGTCCGTATCACAGCAACATTGTCGCGACAGGCCTAAATTCAACAAGGCTAGATAATTCCCCTGACAACAAAGGGCGCCATCAGTACGAATACAACACGGGCAGAAATAACATTGATTCATCCTCAGAAAAGTACTGTCAGAGACAGTGGAAAAGTAACACAAAGGTGCAGCGGAGAAGCCTGTATCAGAAGTCAAACCACTGCAGAAACGACATGTCTCTAAGAAGGAAAACATGACAGCAAACGCCACGGTCGAGCAGTCACACGAACAGGTATTAAGGGGCGAAGAAAAAGAAGATTTCATTCAAAAAGTAGCAGAGGGATGATATTGTTAATATTACAAAACAAAGGAAGGCACAGTGGCCACAAAATCAAAAAAATAAATCAGGCAGGATATGCCTAAGAAGTAGTCGACGAATGGCCTCCTCCTTGTGGAGCGGATCGCGAGCGGTGGAAATCCTCATCAGAAAAGGTCGCGACCCTCTTGTCAAAATATTCAGCAAGCTCTTGAACACGAAGACTCACCGCCCCGTAATGGGACATAAGGGCCTCCGTCATGATTGCCCCGCCTTCTTTCAAATACCAACGACTCTTCTCGGTAGAAATCTCGGCATTTTTCTATCTTTCCTGATGCAATTCGGTCTCCCCTCGAGAAAGACGTTCGTTCAGAGCAACACTTTTCTGTCTTTCCTCTTCCAAAGTAAGCTTGACAGCTTCCACCTCTTGCTTAGCGGTCGTTGCCTCCTGCTTAGCAACTGCGGCCTCCCGTTTTGCAGCCTCTGATTCTTGCTTAGCGGCGGTAAGGGCGTCCAGATAATGCTGACGCTCGGATAGCAGCCTATCTATCTCACCCCGCCCGTTTGCCGTTTCCTTGGCATTTTCCTCATCCATGTAATGAAGATGGCAAAGCGAAGAAAATAGTTGGGAGCGGAGGAAGTTTATTGCCCTCCTGCTGGCTCTTGGCCGCGAAGGCATCTCGTTCTCTATGAAGAAACATTATCTCGGCCGCCAGATAGGAGGTAGACGCGAGGATAGTGTCATCAGTAGCATCCGCTGGAAACTACAGAACGTTATCTCTGAAGGAGCGCAGGTCAATCTGGTGAGTGGGGAGAACGGGAGGAAGATGTGAGGTGGCACTAACCATCAAGCTAGGAGCAGGGCCGCCCCTCGCGACAGCAGGCGGAGACATCGGAAAAAAAGCAGAGTAGCAGGAGAAGGAGGACGGCTGCTGGAATCTTCCATGTTGGGAACAAAAGTCCCCTCCTTGCCAAGCGCTTCAAGGTTAGGAGCATGAGCGGCGGAAGTAGAGTAAATCGGAGAATCACCAAAAGTACCAGGATCACCGCCGAAGTTAACGCCCTGCGATTGCCCAACAGGCGTGCCACCGCCCCAAGAGACGTGAGAAGAGGGTTAACGTTAGTAAAGAAGGGACTATTTTGAAACTCATAGCAAGCTTTCTTCTGACGCTCCAGGAGGACCTCCGCCATAGACATATCACTGAGAGAAGAGGAAGGGGCAGAAGCAGTGCCGGCCTCCTGACAGCACAGAACATAATAAGAAACCGCACGGAAGGAAAGAAGGAAAGCGATAAGAAAAGCACAAATACCTGCGTGTCCGAAGGAATCAGAGGAATTCCATAAGAGGTAGCAATAGTTGTTACCTCCGAAGAAATGGCAGGTACGAGAGGCGTAACGCTCGTCTTCATAGCTCTCTTGTTCTTCGCAACACGGGCTCGTGGGGGAAGCGTTTGGGCAGTATCCAAAGTGGCAGCAACTTCCCTCTCAACAGCAGCAACAGCCTCGACCGTTGCCTTCCTCTTCTGCTCCTGTTTTCTCTTTCTCTGAAAATACTCAGGCTCCCAGCCAGGTGGAGGCACTGCACAGTTACTACGTTAGCGTTAGTACTTCACTGCAGCATAAAGGAAAAAAGGCCAAACGCTCACCCTTTTTGCATTTCTCCATATCCAACCCGTTAGCCACTTTACGGGCGTCAACGCTAAAGTCCAATTGAAGCAGTGTCTTCAACCAACCATCTTCCGGGTCAGAGAGGGGTTTTCTGCAACCCTAAGCCCCATCTTTAATGTCTTCATTAAAACCGGCCCTCCACAAAGGCTCAGGCAAGTCAACAATGAAAAATCCCTCCTTCCAGTGAGGAACGGAGGATTCAATACCCATAAGCTTCCAAGTAAAGGGCTTCAGGGACCCATCTTCATAATGGGGGGATACTGATATCACCCCCTTACAAGAATATAACTGGAAAATGTTGTGAAGCAATGCTAAAGAAGGAGATGTGATTCCCTTGAATCGGCACAAAGCCGCAAAGGCACTAACAACGCAAATTGCGTTAGGGCTCAGTTGAGCCGGAGCCAGATCAGAATCAGCCAGTAACAGTTTCACGAGTGGGTCAAGAGGAAGTCGAAACCCATAATCAAATAATTTGGCATACAACATTTTACTATTGCCAGGTAAAGGACTGTTCAGGCGAAGCGACTCAGAAGCAACATGCACAGGATAATCCAACCGAACACTAGACTCGGCCAATCTACGGCGAATTAAAGGCAGAGTATAGAGAGAAGTAGGAGTATTATCAATTTTTTCCTCCCCAGCAGACCTTTGAGGGATCCCTTTCCTCGGCAGGGTTCTTAGAGCGAGTCTTAGTCATGATCGACAAAAAAGAAGAGAGAAAAGAGAAAGAAAGGGCGTATGTACCTTCGCAAAGAAAACGGCAGGAGTACCAGACCGGAAAGAAAGAGCGGCGCGGGCTATTTTCCAGAAGGTAACAACGGACGTGTGAAGAGGTTAAAAAAGAAAAAAGAGATAGGGAAAGCAATATATATAACCCTAAAAGAGTAGAAAAAGGCATGACTAGCTAGCAACTGACACATGGCGAAACGGCGACGAAGAGACTGGCGCGCGCGAGAAGGCGTAAGTTTTGAAAAAGAAGAGGAAACGCTTCAGCACTCACATATCCCAAGAAGGGGCTTTCTTCAAATGTCTCTCTGAAAAAAGGACACGTGTCTCTCCTCATAATTATATTTCAAATCACATTAATGAGGGATTCTGCAGCATCTAATGACCTAAAAAGCAGTGCTGACCTTACCGCTCGACCATGCGAAACGGCACGGCAGCACAAAGACACTAACAAAGAATAAATAGCAGCAACAACACAATAAGCCAAACGTTGCAGTAAAGGTTGTATGGCGTCAGCATTATTACAGAAAGAATAAAGTCAAGTGATTTTCCATGGAAGAATAAAAGAAATACAGATAGAGAATGGAATAACAATCAAAGGGGGACTCAGGGACTTGCCACGGCACTCGAGCCGCCCCTCGAGGTGAAACGTTGCGTACCCTCACCACCGCTGCCGTCAGCCCTTTCTCCTTCCAGAACAGACGAGTCATTCCTACTTTCGCTAACCCCGTTCATAACAGTGGAAATATAGTCAGCAACCTGAGCCGGATCAGAAAAGTCACCCTTAAAACGGGCTGCGAATCTAGAAATAAAGGCTTCTAAGACTTTCTTTTTCCACCACTCCATTTTCAGCGGTGTGCTAGCAAGCTCCTCGTCTCGAACCAGCATCTCTTCACGGAGAAGGAGATTTCTCTTCTTTTCCAAAGCTAACTCCGCCTACAGAACCTCCATTTTCGCTTTCCCGGCAGATCTCTCTCTGTTTAGTTCCTTTTGTGACTCATCATAAAGATGCGACAGCAACCTCACATGGTCCGCCGCTCGGTCAAGCTGCACCTTTTGAGCGCATATCGCGCTAGAAAAATTTCGTGACTCGCGATCGTGAATCTCGAATAGATAGTTAAGATGGCGGAAGGTATCTAGAGAGTCATTCAGAACAAGCTGATGGCGAGCCTGGGAAGAGAGCTGGAAAATTTTTTCTCTCTCTACGGGAGCTCATCATTTCCCCTACCAAAGGTGCGGTAAGCTCATCTCTAGAAAAAGGATTAGACACCTGGACGGTGCGGAGACCGTCAAAACTGAATCCTCTCAAGTTCAGACGATATCTCTGGGTCCTGTTAGGATCGTGAGAGGAAAGATGGAGTGATAGAATCGAAGAAGAACTCTCGGTAATCACGTTCGAGATAGGGGTAAAGAACAACTGTGGAAGGGCCCTAGGCGGAAACTCAGCAACCGGGACCGTGGCGGAAGGCGTAACCACCACATCGGGAATGCAATGAGAAATGGGAGAATCAGGAGCGTTAAGGGAGGAGCTTGCCGTTAGTGGAACCCCTGCTTCGGTAGAGTGGGCGGTAGTCGACGGCTCAGTAATCTGCACCGCTTGAGAGGTACTTGCCTTAGACGAAGCGGCGGGTATGAAAGCAGCCGTCACGCTGGCAGAAGAAACTCCGACAGTCTATCCGGTCGAACCAGTTTGAAGTTTTTTCGAAGGGAGGGAGAAGCATGGCGGAGGTCTGGTTTAACATCCATATCCTCGTCGTCACTATCAGAAACCCTTGTTGAGGGTCGGCTCGAGTATGTCCTCCTGTGACGATCTGGTAGCCAATTCTCGATGAAACGAGAAGCTCGGACGGATCCGCGGAACTTTCGCCCTCCCCGAGCAACCGTCTTAGTCCTTCCCCTTTGAGGCCGAGCGCTTGGGCAATTAGAATCTTTGGCAGGGGGAGAGGCTGGTAAAGTCTGGAGCGGCGTTATATTTAAAGAAGCGTCAGCATTGTCGGGTGATCGACCGTCAGCGTCTCCTGCTAGAAAAATGAGTAAGAACAAAGGACAAACGCAAGAGAAAATGTGAGAAAAGACAGACTCACCCATAACGCACTCCTCTAGAGGTTTATACAAGGCAAAATCACGGATACGGTAGCAGGAACCCGCGTCCAACAAAGCGTTAGCCTGTGCTAGCTCAGTCCTGGTCAGTATCGTGGGATTTATCCAAACGGGGCCTAGGAGCTCCCGGTTAAAGTTAATGCGCCACAAACGCGACGGTAGCTCGAGGACAAAGAAACTACTTTTCCAGTCAGCCACACCTTTCTCAAAGCCACGAAACCACTGCCAGAATGACTGCATGAACGCGTCATCCCACCGAGGAGTGATGTCGATTAAACAGTTATGAAAATTCATACTAAAGAATTTGCAAAATAAATTGAGGGATGGGGAGAAAATGTTCTTCAGTTCGCAAGCGCGAAGGAAAGCATAAACCCCACACCAGGAAGAAGGAGTTATCTGGGCAGGATTAAGATTATACTCCCGCAGCAGTGCTAGGATTGAATCATGGACCGGAAAGCGAAAACCATAGAGGAACATCTTAAAATAAAGCAGCCTACAGAAACCCCACGCCGGATTATGAAGCCGCATATCACTATCAGGAACAGAGGGCTCATATCCGGGGGGAAACGTAATACCGTGCTCCTCTAATTCGGCCCTCAGAACCACATCGCATGTAAAAATACTGGAGGATTGTGCGACCTCTGAATCCATGGGTCTCTAGAGAATTTGGCGGGGCCTAGTCCTAGCCATAGTGAACCAGCAAATAGGGAATCTAAAAGGAGTAAAGTGGTACCTTGAAAGGGAAGATTTACGGATGACTCGGTGGATGGCGGCGGTCGACCAGGAAGTTCGTCTGAGAAGAAGCCGAAGGAAGACGAAAGAGAAAATTTGGAGCGAGGGCAAAAAAGTGTTGGAAAGAGAAAAGGGCTCCTTTTTAAAGGGTTAAACACCACCGCCTTGTTAGTGATGGAGACGCCTTTTCAGATCTGAAACTTTGCCTTGTACAAGCCTCTATCCGAGTGCGTCGTAGGTAAGTCTTTAAATTTTAGCATTTTCAGCTTTCTTTCTTATTTACTGATGTGACCTTTTATAGGAGCTGTTATCGATCAACCTCCTGTAGTGGATGACGCTTATTCGGGAGCCATGCTATCTCCAACAGTGTCTTCCTCCATGCCTCCTAGGGCTCCTCCTGACCGTAGCATCCCATTAAAGAAAAGAAGGACTTCGGGGGTTGTCCTTCGAAGAGGTACGACGCTCCTGCTCGCACTTCTCATTTTGTGGAAAATTGGTTACCCGTTCGGGATATAACGCCTGGCTTAGGTTCGACAACGGTTGAGACAAAGATTTTCTCATATGAAGGTGAGGACATGGACACGGGGCCTTGCCTTCGACAGGTTTCTAAGGCTCAGCGAATAAGGCTTAGGGAAGAAAAAGAGAGCCAAGCGAGTGAGATTGCTGCGCGTCCTCCTTTAGTACCAATGACAAACCCTGTTCTCTCCGATATTGCCACTTCTTCTGGTAACGCCAAAGATGTTCCTTTGGTGGGAGTTAGAGTTTCATCAATAGCGCCTTCTTTCTCGACTACTGAAGTTTTTGCGCCGTCAACTGAAGTTCCCCCGATAGCGATATCTTCTCCTGTTATCAAGGTTTCTGTGGTTCCGGCGAAAACGCCGTCAACAACAAATGCCCCCTCTACCGTTGAGACTCAACACTCTCCTATCTCTTCTTGTATTCCTGACGTGGTGGTTCCGCTCCTTCTATCATCGCCCATCTTTCTTCTCAAGGGCCTCAAGGGGCTCCTTCTTTTCAATTGGATCTGTCAAACTTTGGAGTTGACGGGCTTCGTGCCTTAGGGGTGTCGGACTCCTGGTCTCGGGATCAACCAACAGCCATTTTAGTGGGTGAGATGTTAGGTCTTCCTGCGGATGAGGAAAAGTTGCTACAGCTTCCTCCCAATATTCAGCACGCATGTGTTTTGAATGATTCTTTGGCCAGCTTCCGCAAGATACATTACTTTATCAAGGCTCATGGCGGCAAGTTTCAAGATTCATTCAATGTAAAGGGTCAACTCAACCGTGCGTCGGCAAAAGTAAGGAAGTTAACGCGACTCCAAAATTGGACTCAAGCAGAACTGAACGATTATAGCGCCAAATTTGCGAGGAAAAGTTCCAAGGGGAAAGCTAAAATCGAGGCCTTGAAGGCAAAGTTCGTGGCGGCTGAGAAGAGAAACTCTCTTCTCCGTGAAGAGATATTGGCCCGTGACGCGGACTTGGCCAAGGTTCCATCGAGAATAGACTGGTGGAGGAAGAAAACTATGTGGGCCTTTACCTCCGGGTTTGCAGACTATTACCGCAGTAGGACTTTTGATCCTACTAAGATAGTTGAGTACAGTTCTTCAAAAATAAATGAGATTGACGGGAGCAAGGAAGGTGTCTTTTCCTTAGAAGAGGAAGAAGTAGGCGACGACAGCGATACTGAGGCGCTCCCGTTGTCGGATGATTCAGGTGGTACAAAAGATGTGGAAAGCTCCAGTCCTCCTCATTAATTGTTGTTTCTTTCTAAATTTGAACATTAACGTCATTCGCTTTGCAATAACGCTTTTCCGAATAATAATTGATCTTTATAGCAATACCTCCTTCCTTCGTGTTATCTTGATGGATGCCAGCCATGATAACGCTCTGTCCCGCGTTATCTTGATCGTCGCGTTATCGCGTCTATTCTATCTTGAGGATCGATCTCACTTTTCAGAGCATTTAATGCTTGAGAGTCCCTCATTAATGCGAGGGAAGAAGTCATGATGGTCAGAATGCACGTGTCCCTTCGTGGGGGTGTTATGAGTTGCCGCCCCCTAGGGGTTGGTAAAATCGAAGCGTCTTCCCACTTTTCCAAAATTGCACGTGTTGTTTCCCCCTGACGCGTCCCACATAACAACCGTTGCAACAGTTGTTTTGGTTGACCGCTAGGGTTATAAAACCTACCATGTACTTCTTTTCCTTCTTTTACTATTTCATTTTTTCCATAGTACTCTAAAGGGCGATTTATGTTTCTTCTTTCCACCGTCTGGATACTCTGAATTTCTCTTTAGAAAGGTACTTCAGTTCTTCTCTGTCATTTTCTTCTTTTTTAATTTTACCATGGCTAGAACTCGTCGTCCTCGACCCAAATCTATTGGGGAGGAGAAGATTGAAAACATTGTTTCCACTATCACTTCTCTGGCCGTGCTCCAGCGGCGGTTAAATGAATATAATGCCCATATTCCTGAAGACTGTTCTGTTGAGGCTGCCCCTAATCAGCTCCATCTCAACAGTGAATTACCCGGCAACCGTAGAATTTTGTATGCCAAGATGTTTAGTTATGATTTTCCAGTTTCCTCTTGACCCCTTAGTGGTACAATTGCTTACTGAATTTGATTTGAATCCTACCCAGTTGAGCCCTAATGCATACTGTTGTGTTTACGCCTTCATAAAAATCTGTAGATTTAAGGGGATTGCTTCTCCCTCCTTTTACTACTTCGTTCCCTTTTTCAATTGTATAGTCGTAGAGGCGTAATAGCGATATCGCCCCGTTATGATGACGAATCGCTAAAACCCTTCACCTGGAAGCTCCTACACCTTGAGTCTTCTGTTGATAGTTGAAAAAGTGGGTTTTTTGTTATCAATCTGCCCGGTTCTTGGTGGAGGACTGGTTTAATCACGACATCAGGGATGGGGCCTGGGGTAGATGGCAACCTCTTCCTTCACCCGAGCAAGGTTGGTTGGACAAACTGCTCGAGTTGAACTTCAGTGTTCATACTCGCAAACTGGCATGCGGGATCGACCTTCGAGAATGTGTCGAGAGTGAGTGTTTTGCCATTTTCTTTGCTGTTCTGGGAAATACTAACACTAACATTTTCTGATGATTCTGCAGCTCCTCCTCGTGGCTAGAAGCCTGAGTGCATTAGGAGGCGGGAAAAAGAGCTCAAAAGAAGAGGGAAAAAGAGAAAGTTGTTGCTGCCACTGCGGCCAATAATCCCACTCAAGCGCCTTCTTCTCAGACTGGTGAAGGAGCTGCCAGCGTTAACCCTATTTTGGTTATGACTGGTGAAGGAGCTGCCAGCGTTAATCCTATTCATGCGTCTTCATCTCGGCCTCGCGTTACCTAGAAGAGAAAGACAAGAAGCATTAACGCTCCTGCTCTGCCTTCTGATACAGTTGCTTCTTCAGAGACAGCCGCTGATGAGGCTATCTCTGTAGGTGTTTCTTTAGTTCTCTCGTTATCTTAAATGCATTTTGTGATTGTTTCTCACCATTTTTTTCTATTTCTTTACTTTTTGCAATGTCTCTTTGTAGGAGACCGTCACTGCTTCCGCTCGTGCTTCTCCGGACAACAACATGAATCTGTCCCATGTGTTCCAAGAGCGTCGTAAGAAGGTGCGACACAGGGGGGAGCCCAAAGGGACGTCGGGGGGTCGCGCTATCAGTCAGGAGGAGCATGGTGCTGCCTTCATCCTCGAGCGACCTTCTGGTGGCCAAACTTCTGATCCTTTGAGGACTGCAGAAGTTACTGAGTCTTTTCATGTTTCACCTGGTTCCTTCTGCACATCACCTCCTTCTTCCGCTTCCCATGCGGTGGGTTTCACCTCCGATCTCCTAGAGACCGATATTCCACCCTTCCATTCTCATGATACTTTCGGGTTTATTATGGGGGCGTCTTCTCGTCAACCTCCATCCCCGGCTACCTTATTTTTTATTCCCATGACTGCTCCATTGTTTCCACCTTCTGAGGGGGAGATTGCCACTCCTCGTCTCATGGCTGATTTGAGTTCGCTAGCCTCTTCTGGGCCCGTTACTCACCAGATTGATCTGAGTGGCCTGCGCAGGACTGGCTTTGCGGCGGTAGGAAGTGACGGCTCTTCCGCGGCTTCTTCATTTCTGGTTGCTCATGCATTATCACCCCAGGAGGAGGACACGTTTCTTTCTCAGACTCCCGATGAGCAGTTTCGCTCGGTGCGCTCTAATATATTTTCCTTCTTCTACAGTTTTCATTATTGGGCGAAGCATATGACGAGGAAGGTTGCTTCTCTGACCTCTTCCTCCGATGAGCTGCATGACGACCACCGCCAGGTTTCAGAAAAACTTGTGAGAAAGTAGGATGAAGTGGGGAAGTTATTTGGGGAGCGCCAGGATTTGGCAGAGGCCCTGGCGGCTGTCAAGAAAGAGATGGAAGAGGTCCGTGAATGGGAACCACCAGAGTTGCCGCGCTTAACGCCGAATTGGCGGCAGAGAAGGAGAAGAATGCCACACTGGAAAAGGAGTTGGCAGAGAAGTGCAAGTGGTACTGTGAGGAGACTGCAGGCATCATGACTGACTCCTTCATAGAGCTTTATGGGTCAGAAGCGTTTAGTGCTGATGACATTACTCGCGTCTTCCAAGAGAAGTCTATGGCCCTCACTGATGAAACTTTTTACAGGGCCAAGGCGAAAAACTATGAGGGGCGAGGGGATAACGGGGCGGCGGCGTCATAGGCGTCTTTTACCGCCTTTTTTGAGTTTTGGGTTGCGCCCCATTTTTGTTTCTCTTTTCTATAGGCTTTTGCCTTTGTAGCCCTCAGGATTTTTTGAACAACCATATATTTTACTTGTTATCTCCCTTTACTGTTGATCTTCTTTGTGTTGTTAACGCCAATATTGAGATGACGAAGTTGACAATAGATCTGAGTATTATCTGCAGGGCTGCCATAACGCAGCAAAATCATAGCATTCCAGTAGAGATAGTATAATCATAAAATTACCATATAATCTGTGGCATTATAGGTATATACTAATGGATATTTCCCGAAATATCACGACATGACTAGGCATGCACATTTTCTCTGTCAGGAATAGAATGTAGGCATGTAATAACGGATGTTTTCCAAGATATCGCGACATGACTAGGCATGTCATTTCCTCTTCCAGGAATAGAATGTAGGCATGTAATAACAGATGTTTTCCAAGATAACACTACTTACCAGATAGCTTTGGAGATATAACTCACGATAATAAGATATGATGACTGATATTATCCGCGATATGTAGCACATAATCGATATCGGCAAGAGAGAGTATTATGGCAGTATCGTCGTATGCGCCTTTGAGCGAAGAATATCATTCCCAAGGGGTCGCTGCCTTGAATATTAGCGTTACTCCCCTTGATGAGATAACTTGATTAACAAAAGGATTTCAGGAGCAAGGATTTTCATAATCATGCTATACTGATGCAGATATTCATCATTAGGAGAGGGTGCCATATAGATAGACATAGATGTGTCCTTTTCTATAGGAATATATGTCGGAGCAATACGACACTGCAGAATATACGCTCCTCTGTTAGGGAGAAAATAATACGGCGACAACTTTTCGCCAATATAGCGGGCATAAGATATTGTGATATCGCCCTCTTTACTGTTGTCATGTTCCCCCTTTAAATAATGAAGGGTATTTCTAGGATATCCACAGATTCTTATTCGTTCCTCAGATGGAAGAAATCATATCTTTAAGAGGATTAGTGATAAGACCAATGCCAAAAATACCTGGTAGTATTTCTTGGATCAAGATGGCAGGGCATGTGCCGACGATAATATACTCACCATGTGAATCATGATACCAGACCGTATGATGTTACCACCTGCACGGGCGTCGGTCTCTTCATTATTTCAGTGTTTCCACAATTTTCCTGCAAATTCTCAATTATTGCTTTACTGTGTTAGTGAAATGACATGCAATGACAAGCGTTATTCGCCTTTATGAGCATTCACCCGCATGTATCGGGGTATTATTGGTGTTGCTTTTTCATTCAGCCTCGCTGAGTCCGGCCCCACCGGGGCATTACTTGTGTTGCTTTCCAGTCCAGCCAACTTCATCGGGTATTTGCCGTCCGGTTACTTGCTGGGATATCACAATTTGTTCCGATTTTCCACAATTGGCCTGGAGCGTGCCTCGTCTTAATGAGTCATCTGATCAGGAGCGGTTATCACAAGGATAGGATTTTCACTTCCAGGCGTTGAGTCCTCGCTTCCCTGGAGCGTGCCTCGTCTTAGTGAGCCGTCTATATTAGCACAGTCGTCACAAGGATAGACTTTTCACTCCCAGGCGTGTCGGGGCATGCCTCATCTTAGTGAGTCGTCTGTATTAGCCCGGTTGTCACAAGGATAGGATTTTCACTCCCGGCGTTGAATCTTTAAGTATGCCAGGGCGTGCCTCGTCTTAGTGAGCCGTCTGATCAAGAACGGTTATCACAAGGATAGGATTTTTACTCCTCGCACCCTTCGTTATCTGCACGTAATCAACCACACAAAAACACACGACAAAATTTCCAATTTGACCACTAACGCATGTTATTGCTTCCCAAGTTTAAACGTGCAGAAACATGTCATATTCTAGCATGATATAATTTTAAACGAGCTATATTCCAAGAGTTAGGTAAGGGGTACCGTCAAGTATTTTCAAGTGGTATGCTCTCTTCCCGATAACGCGAGTAACGTGATATGGGTTGTCCCAGTTTGGACTGAGTTTTCACATGCGTTGTCTGGCCGCTCGTTTGTCCCTGAGTACCAAGTCTCCTCCTTTCAGCAGTCGTTCTTTGACGCGTCTATTGTGATATCGCGCCATCTTTCTCTTATAGTATAGCGTTTTTAGGAGTGTTTCTTCATGCAGTTCTGGCAAGGCATCAAGGTTTGCCCGTAACCTCTCTTCGTTTATCCCTTCCTTAAAGTATGCCACTCGCAGGCTTAGAGTACCGATTTCTACCGACGTGACGGCCTCAGTGCCGAAAGCCAATGCGAAGGGTGTTTCTCCTATACTAGTTTTGACGGTCATATGGTACGCCCACATCACATACGGCAGCTCATCTGCCCATTTCTTTTTGGAACCTTCTAGGTTTTTCTTGATACCGCTGAGAATACTTCGATTGGTTACCTCCGCGAGTCCGTTAGTCTATGGGTGGGCCACGGAAGAGAACCTTTGTTCAATCTGGAATTCAGTGCACTAGTCTCCAAAGAATTGACTTGTGAATTGGGTCCCGTTATCGCTTACTAACACTCGAGGTATACCAAATCACATGATAACTTGGTGCTTAAAAAATGCCATATTTTCTCCGTTGTGATGTTAGCTACTGCTTTCGCTTCTGCCTATTTCGTAAAGTAGTCTACTGCCACGACTACGAATTTCAGCTGAGATCTTGCCTTTGGAATGTGCCTAGGATGTCAATTCCCCATTTGGCAAAAGGACAAGGGGCCACGATTTCGGAGATTTCCGTGGCAGGTCGTCGGGGAATTTTGGAGAACTCTTGGCATTTCTGACAGGTCCATACGAAGTTATCGCAATCCCTGCGAATGGTAGGCCAATAGTAACCTAACCTAAAGACTTGTGCGGCCAAAGTGCCGCCGGACATGTGCATGCCACATATCCCTTCTTGAATCTCTCATAAGATATGTAGGCCTTCTTATTCCGTTATACACTTAGCAGCTGGATGAGAGAAGCATCTCCGGACTAATTCTCTGTCATAGTATGTACACCGTGTTTCCTGTTTCAGCACTCTTTTCTTTTCAGCGTTATCTTTGGGCAACTCATCACGTTTTGGAAATTTTATTACAGGAATCCGCAGTCATTTTTGAGTTCTTCGATACAAAGTGACGCTTGTTCTTCCATGAAGGAAGGTACGAATATTTCCTCAAAGTACACGTCGGCGGGTATGGATGCTTCCGGGTTCGCTGCAATCTTGGAGAAATTATCGGCCTCAGCGTTATCTTCTCGAGGGACATGCTCGATGTTGACCTGAATTCCCCTTTTTCTTATTTCTATCAACTCGTGTTTCACTTTAGAGAGATATTGAATCACAATGGGCTCTCTAGCTTGAGAATTGCCCAAGACCTGGTCTATCACTAACTTGGAATCACCGTATATCAATAGCCATAAATCTCCCATTACTACGATGTCATGTATGGCTTTTGTGGACAAATTTTTCCCTATCCTGAGTCCAGCTAGCAGCGTCTCATATTCTGTCGCGTTGTTGGATAACTGCTGCAGGGTTCTGACGGCATATCGTATCTGTATGCCTAGTGGCCCAGTTACTAAGATTCTGGCTCCAGCTAGTTCTTGGCTCTTGGCTCCATCCACATGGACAACCCTCAAGTCGGTGTAGGTTTCAGGGAACGGGAGATCCAAGTCATCTCTTTCCTCTTCTGGTAAGTCGGTCAATGGATCCTGCGTAAAGGTGCGCTCGGCTATGAAGTCTGCTAGGACTTGAGCTTTTACGGATGGTCGAGCTTTATACTGTAGCCCAAATTGTTCGAGTTCAATGACCCAAATCAGCATTCTCCCTAAAGACTCAGGCTTTCTAAAAATATTTCTCAAAGGTTAGTCTGTGAGCACGATGACGGGGTGAGCCTGAAAATATCTATCCATTCTGCATGTGGCCTGCACCAACGCAAACGCTATTTTTTCAATGCGAGCGTATCGCAGCTCAGCGTCTTTCAAAACATGGCTGACGAAGTACACGGGGTGGTGGACATGGTTGTCGTCCCGCACAAGGACAACACTAACCACTTCGTCGGCGACACCGAGGTATAAATTTAGAGTGTCACCCAACTCTGGTCTTGTCAACACCAGATCAGATGAGAGATAAGATTTTAGCCCCATAAACGCTTCTTCACACTCTTTTGTCCATCCAAAGGGAGCCTTTCTATGTATAACCTTGAAGAAGGGTAGGCATCTTTCCCCTTGTTTGGAAATAAACCGTCCTAGGGCGATAATGCGCCCTGTGAGCTTTTGCACTTCCTTGACAGTTCGGGGGGATATCATGTCGTGAATAGCTTTGATCTTCGATGGATTAGGCTGAATGCCTTTCTGGCTGACTACATATCCCAAGAACCTACCTGTTTGAAATACGAACATGCATTTACGGGGGTTCAGCTTCATCTTGTACTTTCTCATAACGTTAAAAACCTCTTCCAAATCCGCTAAATGGTCCTCAAAGCTTTGACTCTTGACCAACAAATCGTCCACATATGCTTCCGCTTTCTTTCTGATTTGTTCCTCAAACACCTTGTTTGCCATACGCTGAAAGGTTACCCCAGCATTTTTTAGTCCAAACGGCATCGCCGTATAACAGTATGTGGCCTTTGGGGTGATATCCATAGTTGGCATCTAAAGAGCTCAAATAGGCATACCCGGCAGTCTGGTCGACTAATTGGTCGATTCGAGGGAGCGGGTAGCAATCCTTAGGACAGGCGTCATTTAGATCAGTGAAATGAATACACATACGCCACTCTCCGTTAGGCTTTGGAACGAGGACGGGATGGGCTAGCCAAGTCGGATATTGGACTTCTCGGATGAAACCTGCATCTAGAAGTTTTGAAACCTCCTTGTCAATGGCGATTGCCTTTTCTATCGAAAATGCTCGTCGCTTCTTTTGGACTGGTTTGATGCAGGGATCAATGCTAAGTCGATGCTCCGCTACCTCTCGCGAGATACAGGCATGCCCGCGGGCTTCCATGCGAATTCTCCTTTGCACTTGTTTAATAACCGACCTAAGTGCATGCTCTCTTCCGGGCTTAGCTTTTCTCTAACTAGGAAGTTGGCCTCCCTAACCCCATTTACAGGGATGGGCATCATCTTGTCCACTGGCTGGGTGTGCTTTTCTTCTTTCTGTTCGAAAGGATCCGCTATCACACATACATACCTGTCACAACTCTTTTGCGTCATGAGCAGATAACACTCAGCTACCAGTTTTTGATCGCCTTTGACTGAGACCACTCCATCCCAAGAGGGATACTTCAACCTCAAATGTTTTTGGGATATCGCTACACCGAAGCGATTGAGGAATGGGCGTCCGAGTATGGCGTTATATAGCAAGGTGAGGTCTACAACCAAGAACAACAGTTCTTCTGATCTTTTGGACATGTCCTCTCTGAAGTATATAGGCAGCAGGGTGACTCCAGTCACCGGGATAGGAACTCTGTCTACCCTAATTATCAGCTTTTTGCAAGGCGTCAGCTCGCTGGCAGGACGTTTCATAAGGTTGTAAGCCTCCAATGAAAATAAATTTACTGTGCTGCCGTTATTGATAAGAGTTCTTATGACTCCATGGTTGCCAATAACGGGTGTGACCACTAACGCATTATTATGTGGAAAAATAACACCTTTCTCGTCCTCCTTGGAGAAGGACAATACCATTCGATCTAGAGCACTTACCGCTTCATTTTTCACTAACGCGCCTTCACGTTTTCGCTTCTCTCCAGTGGTGGGCGTTAACAGAACAGACTCATCCAGATACGGTGTGCCCCCGGCTATGATGTTAATGATGGGAATGTCCTCCTCATGGATTGCTAACACTTCCCTGACTCTCTCACTGGGAGTTGCGTCATCTCCTGGGGTGTGAGGAGGTGCTTGTCTGCTGTCTGGGGCCTTATTCGTCAAGTTACTCTTGGCTTCTTCTCTCGCCTTAGTGGCGAATTATCCGAGATATCCTTCTTCCACTAGACATTCTATCGCCAACTTTAACTCTTTGCACACGTTTGTGGAGTGTCCCTTGACTTTATGGAACTTACAGAAGGCGTTTTCTCTTCCTCCCATTATTACCCCCGGTTTC
Organism: Viola odorata; assembly: GCA_963691705.1. Taxonomy (NCBI): domain Eukaryota; kingdom Viridiplantae; phylum Streptophyta; class Magnoliopsida; order Malpighiales; family Violaceae; genus Viola; species Viola odorata. The sequence goes on from OY829546.1 coordinate 33,565,040, forward strand.
ACAGGAGTTGGATAACGGATAGGCAGATTCCGTTGTTGAACGATTGTGAAGATTTCCTCTCTCGGAAGTATGAGGGAAGGAAGATCAGGGTCATAGACTCGGCCCTTGGGCGGGTTTGTTTGTCGCTGAGTGGGGAAGTTGCCGGGTCTTCCCCTTGAAAAGCTACCTCTTTGACGGTTTGAGGCTCTAGGGATATGGTCTTTTCGCTGGGCGTAATCGTCAATAGCGCGAGCGTCAAGGGATGTACTGGTAAGTGCGCTGGATGCATGGGGGGCATTTTTTGGGACATTTCGAAGGTTATACCTATTTTCTTCCTCCTCTATGCTTGCATAATTATGAGCCTTCAACCTTAGTACATCTAAATTCATTGGGGGGTCCACCATTAACGTGTCCCGTAATTTTCCATAACAACAATTTCGTTTCAAGGCCTCCACAGCGAAGTCAATGGTGACATCTGGCGTTAATGACATCTCCATATCAAAACGACTAAGGAACTCTTTCAAAGACTCTTGGGGCCTTCTGTGTATATCGAAAAAAGCTGCAACGGACTTCCTAATGGGGACAACCGTGCTGAACCGACTTCAAAACTTAGCTTCCAGCTGCGAGAAACTATCGACGGATCCGACCGGGAGCCCTTCAAACCAAAGACGTGCAACTCCTGATAATGTCATGATAAATATCTGGCACAAGGACACATCACTGTGAGTTTGGAACTGTACGAAGTCTTTCACCTTGTTAATGTGAGAGATGGGATCCTTCGTGCCGTCATAAAACTCCGTGGGGAGCTTCACGTGCCGATTGATTGTAATGTCTTATGCGATAGCTGAACGGATGACCCGCGTTATCATTAGGGATTTCACGAGGATGACGGGGAGGAGAAATTTCTAGATGGTGCCTTTGGCCTCGGGGATCAGGTGCGTGGTGTCGTCTGGGGGTCCGGCTGTGACTTCTCGGCGAGCAGGTTCGATATCTCCTACTACTTGATCTTTTGCTGCGTCTGGGGGATACGTCCCTAACCATTTCATCTCGCCTGCCATCCCAACAATCTCTGTATTCGTCATGCCAACGTTCTTCTTGAGATATGGGAATTTCTCGCGCGCGAGACGCGGGAGGTTCTGCCCGTCCATGAACGAGTTGCGCAAAGTTGACGGGGGCCATCATCATGGGTAAGGTTAATGGGGTGCTCCCGTGTTGCTGAGGGGATAGCGTCCGATCAGTGACAATAAATGGGGTAAAAGTAAATATCAAGTGAGGGGGAATAGTCGATCTTGAGGCATTGGGGCACGCAGAGCTAGCAAAGAGTTCGCCTAAGGGTTGTTCGTGCTATCGATCACAGGTCCCATCGGTGGAGGAGTAGAAAAACTAGATCCAGCCATTTGGGAAGGTGGAGTAGTCATCTGGGGGAATGATGTTCCTGTCGTTGGTCCAAATAGGAAATCCGTTTGCCCAGAAGGAGCTCCGTGTACTACGGTAGAGATATTAACAGAAGTAGAGGGAAAAAGTTCCCTACGAGGAGCAAAAAGAACGCCGTGTGGATGAGGTGGTGCAGATTCTGAATCAGAAGCCATGATCCTTCGATTTCTAGAAAAAGCAGAGCTTGGTTATTAAGGACACTCACTTAATTAAACCAAAGCTCTTAATGAAAACACCAATTTGATAAGATTCGGACTTCTGGAGAGGGGTAGGTGAGGAAAATAGTCGTTCGGAATCTCTGTTCTTGTTGTCCGGTGTACCTGCAAAGCGCCGGAGGGGGTCTCCGGCGTAGACACTCCGATGCTTGTTATTCGAGATGGCAGGGGTTCGACTAGCAATCTTAGGCTTACCTTTTCACCTTGAATGGTGAGGTATTTATAGGCAAAATATGAGTGTTATCGCTAAGGGGTGGGTGTTATCTGGGAAGATAACGCCCAAGTTCCTCGTGTGACGTCATGTCCTACCTGGGATGGGATAACGTCGTTAGTGTGGCCAGATAACGTGTGAGACACCCCCCCCCCCCCCCCCCCCCGCTGATCCCAGGATTCCGTGTGAGGTGAGAGGCGGTACCCACGGAGGCAGACACACCCAGTGGGAGCTACAGTGTTCCGGCCTTAACGCGGGGTGTAAGGACGAAAATGCCCCTGGAATTGCTTTTATAGTTATCACTTTGTAAGGTTGGCTTTTATATTGGTCTTTATGGACTAGTCATTTTGTACGGGGGCAAGCTGAATACAGGAATAGGTATCCTGTTCAGCTCCTCTGTTCAGTTTCCTTATAGTCCACTCTTGTTGATTATCCACCATGTTTGGAACTTGTTCTTCTTGTTGGCCTACGACTTGGCCAAGCTCGTTGTCGGAGTTAGAATTTACATGTGAACCAGAAACTTCTAATTCGCTCACTTTTTGTAACTTCCTTTTGGCTTTCTTTCTAAGCTGAGTCTCGGTCCTTATGAGTTTAGGATTATATACGAGTAATTCTGTACTGGAGGACCTAGTCATCAACTGCAAAAAAACAAAAAAAAACAAAAAAAACAAAATGCCGTTAGAAGTCCCCGACAACGACGCCAAATTTTGATCGACCGCCGAAGGCGTCAAAAATAATATTAGATTACAACTTACAGACAATGGCAAGAGGATTGTCCACAGAGACTTCTCGGGTGTGTAGATTTTGCTTGACTTCCTCATCACAGAAAGGTATTTGGTTAGTTCTGAAACTAGAAAACAAACAATTTGAAATGAAACTATTAATTGTGGCTTAGTCAAGATAAAATAACAACGTTGAAAATTCAGAGAGTAAAGATTCCTAGTAAGGGCACCTGATGAGCTACGTTCATGACAATGTGATCATTGATTCAATGATGTTTACCTTCATTTTCCTAGTATTGCAATAGAATGCAAGGACTCCTATACACTCCTACTTCCCTCCTCCTCAAATTTCCTAGCGGGTACTCTCTACTAGACAATCCTAACCAATCAACACATTGCTAGTTAAAGGGTTTACTAATTTGGTTGATGGTATGAATTGACCAGACACAGCACAATCATCATCAAATGCACAGGGAAGATAATACCTAACTCAAGCTGCCTTATAGTCGAGGCCCTAAGTTGTCAATCTGGTTTGAGTTATACTGTTTATTTTCTCTAGCCTACACGAGATGAGTTGTCTACATTAACATATCTGATTTTTCTCGTCCTCTTCAAGGTTGACTGCAGCTTTCAGGTAATAATGCAAGAGTGATCAGTTCTAGATTTTAAAAAGAAAGTGATTTTATTAGATCAGAAAATAAACAATTACGAAAATGAAGATTATTAAGAGTAGTTAGATCTCACAAATCATAGGAGCATAGCTCTATTGGCTTTAACCAAGAAGGGATGTTTAGCTGGATCTTGTCATGAAGAAAGATGAGTTTATTATTTGCATAAAATAGAATACAAAATCTGTAAATTCCAGACTTGGAAAATTACAGAGCAGAACGTGAAGTGTGTCTAGAGAAAAGAGAAAGAGTGTCCCCTTCTAAAAGGGTTTCTAATAGCTTTTAACATAAGTTGTCTTCTAGTCCTATTCTAACTCTTATCTCTTTCAAAATAAAAAGATAAGGATAAAAGAGAAATAAAGATAAAGATAATTGTTTGAGAAGAATCAAATATTGTTCAAGAGGGAGTCTTTTAATCGTGATCGCAAATCCCTCAAATTTCGCAGCCACTACAACTACCATCTCGCGTCCTCAAGTCTCCTACTACAGTCTGTCTCTGTCGCGACTGTCTTGACTAAGCCCGCGGTCAAGACAGATTCGAATGCCAGATTTCATATCCTGCTGCTGCTGTCTATCAATTGTTGCGCTTCCAAGTAATTCTGCAAAAGTTGGGAGAATCCATAGAAATCAATAGCTTTAGTGCCCAATTTATAAGTAATTAGACAGTAAAAGTATGAGAATTTAATGTTCAATCATAACGTATAATTCATTCTTTCGTAACATTTATTATAGGGGTAATAGTATTTAGACCCCCTATACTATCGCAAAAAATAGAAACTTCCCCTGTATTAAAAAAAATTATTTTGGGGTCCCTAAACAAAAGGTCAACGAAATCGGGGTCCCTGCCGTCAGTCAAAATTAACATTTTGTTAGGGTTACCTGCTACAACAGGTTTTATTTTTTTTAAACCTGTTGTAGCAGGTAATTATGTAAAAAAATTTAAAAATTTAAAAATTTCTTTCTTTCTAATTTTCTTATTCCAAAATTTCTCTCTTCCTTATTTTCTTATTCCAAAAATTTAATTATTCCATTTGTAAAAATTCTGAAAAATAATATAATTAATTTAATAAATTCAGAAAAATAATATAATTAATTTTAAATTTTTTTAAAAATAATGTAATTAATTAATTATATTTATTAGGTTTTCAACGCTAATTAATGTTTCCAATTTTCCTTTTTTATTTCCTCATTGTACTGTAATTATTTTGGCCCATAGATTTTATTAATTTTCTGAAATTAGTTAAACTAAATAAAGATCATGTCAATTTTTGAACAAGATTCCAACAGGATCCTCGTGTTAGCCCAAAGGGTATTCGAACCTATTTTGATGATGTCAAGACTCGTAAATTAATTAGATAGCTAATTGGATTTTAAGTGTGAATGTATGTAGTTTGCGACGAACATTAAATGGAAGCAACGAATTCAAGAACTCGCAAACTCAAGATCAAGTGTTATTTAGGATCGAATTTATATGTAAGTATGTATTATTTTAACACTTGGTTTGTGTTCAAATACCTCAGAGATTAAGGTTCAAAAGGTTTTGTGTCAAACAAGTTTTGAAAAACGTTTTAAGGATTTCAAATCAGACCTTAAACGTGAATCACGGTTATGGCCAAACGTGAATCACGGTTTGCAATTTCAGCTAACCGTGATCACGGTAAGCCTTACCGTGAATCACGGTTAAGGATATCAAAGTCGATTTTTACATCGGAGAGTAACGTGAATCACGGTTAAGGATATCAAAGTCGATTTTTACATCCGAGAGTAACGTGAATCACGTTAAGGGGTTTAACGTGATCACGGTTAAGCAACCGTGATCACGGTTAGACCTAAACGTGAATCACGTCAGTCTAACGGCTAGTTTTTTTAAAAGGCTTGAGGAGCTCGTCCTAACCGTAATCACGGTTACTCCTAACCGTGATCACGGTTAGAAGCAGACAAGTTCCAACAGTCACTTTGTCCACTTAAAACGGTCATTTTTGTTCCCATCCTCTCTTGTCCGGACTTCCCTCTGTCAAACACTATATATACTCATCTTAGATGAGTTAGATAGTAAGGTTGAACATATAGAACAACAAGAGAACATTTGAGAAAGCTCATTCATAAAAATTCCATTTTACAAACTCCAAAAATCTAAACACTCTTTACACAAGCTGTCCTCAACGATTTCAATCTTGTCTTGTGTCATTTTGGGAGTTCTTTTGAAGCTTTCTTTCTGAGGTAATTTTTTCATTTATTGGTGTTGAATTTAATCATACTATTATTCATTTTGTGTACACCAATTGTTTGTTGCATTTTGAGATAATATCTTTGTTAAGGTTTGAAAAGTGTACCTAACACTTTTGGGTTAAGGGTAGTGTTCTCATCCCTTGAAAGAGAACTTAGGTTTGTGGTTGAGCCCGGAAAAACCATAGGTTGTTAGTGAGCCTTGGAAAACTATTGATAGGTTGTGGTTGAGCCTTGAAAATCCATAGGTTATAGTTTAGCCCGTGAAAAACTACTTGTAAGGTTGTTGGTGAACCCGGTAAAACCAATTGTAAGGTTGTTGAGCTGAACCCGTGAAAAGCTCTAGTGAATAGCAAGGTGTTGCATTCGAAAATCCTAAGAGGAGGACTCTTAGGTAGTGGAGTACAATTCGTGTGAATTGGAACCACTATACATATTTGTGTATTGCTATTCTTCTCTTCTCTATTTGTGCAGAAAGTTTGAAGTTTTTAGAAGGGACTATTCACCCCCCCTCTAGTCCATTCATTGACTAATCATCAATTGGTAGCGGAGCAAGGTCACTTGGAACAAGGTTCAGCAACCTCAAGTGAAAGATTCAAATGGATAGAGGAAGTATTGCCAGCACTTCAGATAGAGGAGCTTTCAATCAACCACCTTACTTAGATGGCAACAACTATCTTCATTGGAAAATCAAAATGAAGACCTTCCTTACGTCTCTCAACTGTGAATTGTGGGATTGTGTCAAGAAAGGTTTTGTGGCTCCAACTGAACCAGCCGGGACAGATGGAACTACAAGAGTTCTTGATTTTGAGAGATGGACTAATGCACAGAAGACAAGGAAGACTTTAGAAGCTAAAGCCATGTATGCACTTCAAGTCTCAATTTCCTTTGGTGAGTTCAATCGCATCAGCTCTTGCAAGACAGCAAAGCAAATTTGGGAAACGTTGGAGATGGCGCATGAGGGTACTGCCCAAGTTCGTGATCTTCGATTGGACCAGCTCAAGACTGAATATGAGTTGTTCAAGATGATGCAGGGAGAGTCTATCTATGATCTCAGCACAAGATTGCAAAATCTGTGCAGTGCCATGGATAATCTCGGATTGACTCAAAGCGATTCAGAAATGGTGAGAAAACTTCTGAGCATTCTTCCAAGCAAGTGGGTAGCTATCAAGACCACTATCAAGCAGAAGGAAGTGAAGCCATCATTCACTCAACTTGTGAGCTCTCTTACAGCTTTTGAGCATGAGTTGGGTTTGTACAATTTGGAGGAGGCAAATGTCAAGGAAAAGAAGAGCATTGCCCTTGCCAGTAAAATGGCTGAAGAGGATGAAGACACTCTTGCCTTCTTCACAAGGAAATTCCAAAAGCATTGGAAATCAAAGAAGAACAAATATCAAGGTGAGTCTTCTAACCATTTAAAGTTAAATTCTAATGCTGATGTTGTGTGCTTTGAGTGTGACAAACCAGGACATATTAAGAGCGAATGTCCTAGATTGGAAAAGAAAAAGAGATATGAAAAGCACAGCTCTAAGTACAAGAAGGAGGGAAAGAAGCATCATAAAAGAGCTTTCAAAGCTACATCTACATGGAGTGAAGATGATGCAACCTCAAGCAGCATTTCTTTGGAATCCTCATCCGGAGATGAAATGGCAAACTTGTGCCTTATGGCTCTAACGGATGATGAGGTAAGTTCTAGCAACTCTACTTGTGATGAATGTGATTATGATGAGTTGCAAGAGGTTTTTAATGAACTAGCTGTTCGGTATGATCATGCTAATAAAAAGAACACCAGTCTTGTTAAGGAATAAGAAAGCCTTAAGAATGAGATTAGTAAAATAGAAGAGCTTAACAAGGAGTTGACTAATAAGAATAAATTGCTTGACATAGCTTGTGGTAAGCTTAAGGAAGAAAATGGCAAATGTGATTTGTGTAAGAATTCCTCAAAGGAAATCTTTATTTTAGAAGAAAAGATTAAAACGCTTGAGAACACATTAGCTAAATATGTGCGTAGCAATCATAGCCATTATCAATGCATGAATGATCAAAAGAATCTTGGTAATATGCATGGCATTGGTTTTAAATCTTCCACAAGCATGAACATGGGTAAAACCACTTTTGTCAAAGCAAACTCTTCTAATAATCATGCTAGTTCATCTAGAGTTCAAACCAAGTCCTCACATGCTAAACCGATTTATAAATGTAGCTATTGCAAAAAATTTGGTCATCTATCTTATTTTTGCTACATTCGTAGAGGATTTGTTGGTTGGAAACAAATTTGGGTACCAAAGGGTACTTATGCAAATGAGGAAGGACCCAAACGTGGTTGGGTTCCTAGAGCTAACTGAGTTGTTTTGTAGTTGTGCCGAAAACCCAGTGCAGATTAAAGATAATATTTATAGGGTGTTCGTGGCACATTTCGGGTGATGAATCGAAGCTCACCCTTGTGGTAATTTTGAAATGTCATTTTTGATTCAACTATTATGTGATTATTTACTAAATGTATTTGATCATGTGGTTAATTGTTTCAGGACTGATAATCTTGTTTTGTTTTGTTTTAAATGAGTTTGAGATGTGTTTAAACGTTTTCGGTTTGAAAGATCGGTTTTTGGACTTGAAATTTTGAAATTTTGGATTTCACATCAGCACCTAGCGTGATTCACGTTTAGAGTCTAAACGTAATCACGGTTGGCAATTTTTGCTTACCGTGATCACGGTTAGACCTAACCGTGATCACGGTTAGGCACTGGGAATTTAAAACGCGTGTTTTCCCTCTTTTTCCCAAAAACTCAGTTTTACTCTCTCTCTTTAAACCCGAAATCCCTCTCTTCTCAACTCGATTTTTTCGCCGATTTTACACTCAAATCTACTCTGATTTCGATCAAACTTTGCCAAAACATTACCCACAGACCTCTAAACAAAACCCATTTGTTGATTTTGGATTTAATCCGCAAAATCAAGTTTTCCTCATATTTCCCCAATCCGAAACCCTAACTCTCTAAATTCAGATTTTTACTGTTTGTCTTCGATTTCTTCTATTTGTAATGGCTAAAGGATCTTCCTCCAAGCGTCCTAGAGCTACTACACCAAAGAGAAGACGACTCAAGAGTGTAACCGGAGCTGCCGCGACAACTTCTTCCGTGGAACCAGATTATGCAGCTTTAGCAGCAGTGGATCCTCAATTCTACGTGCCTCCTACTGCATTTGACTCCAGGTTTTTCGTTAACGAGGATGCTTTTGAAAATTATCACAATGTCTTTAAGAAGGGTCAGTTGATAAAGCCACACTTATTCTATTTCAAGAATTTTATTAAGTGTGATGTGCCTATGCTTGTGAATGCTCAAGGTTGGTCTGGAGTGGTTGCTAGGTCTAGATTCTATAGTCCTGTGCTTGTGAAGAATTTTTATGCCAATCTTCAGTACAATAGAGCAATTAAGTTTGCGGACCATTGTGTGATTACTTCTCGAATCTTTGGGAAAGATATTCGAGTTGATTTGGAAATGATGTGTCGTATTTTGGATGTTCCAGATGAGGGAATGTGTTTTTACAAGTCTAGGGGTACAATTGATCATCCTGATTTCTCGACATTTGAGCAATGGAAGACAGTAGCTCCTACTGAGCTCGTTCGTAAGCCGGTTCCCCTTAAGGCTTTGGATCCTTTGTGTTTTTTGTTGTACCACCTAGTGTCCAAGATAGTTCTTCCTAGGGTGGGTGATTTAAGCACAATTCCGGGTATCGAAGTTTGGATTCTGTTTTGTTTGTTGACGAAAAAGAAGCTCAACCTTGGATTTTTGGTGCTTAATCACATGGCTAAGGATCGCCTTAAGGGTCATGGGTCTGTGGTTCATCTTCCTTATCCACATTTGGTGATGGATATTTTGGAGGCTCATGACATCCGCATCCCTTATTGTGATGAGTTTACGAAGGATTGTGTGACTTATGATATGACACACATCACTTCTCGATGGAAGCTTCGTTTAGAGAATGGTCGACTTGATTATGGATTTGATAAGATGTCAAGCAAGCGCTTTGAGGTGGCTAGGGATCTCTCTTCTCTTGGTGATGGTGCAAGTGCTTCCCAACCTCCAGAAGATGATGCTGAAATGGAAGAAGAAGAAGAGATAGAAGCTGATGCTGATGCTGAGGATGAAGATGGTGCTGATCAAGAGTATGTGGACTTTACATCTTTGGGGGAGCGGATGCTTAACCTCTCCTCGGATGTGGCTGATTTTCAGACGTCGATGCGCTACCTTGGGATTCGTTTTGCTCAGCTCAATGAGAGACAAGCAGCTAGAGATGCTAGGAGTGAAGAGATGTTTCAGGCTATCATGGCTCGTCTTCCACCTCCTCCACCACAGTGATTTGTAGTCACTTATGTTGGTTAGCATTTCTGTTTTTAAACTCTTTTGGCATGTCTAAGTAACTAACTCTTATATTTGGATATTTTAGGATGTTTAGTTATTATTTGTAGTATGCTTTGTTGGCACTCTATGAGATGATAACTGGATTGTCTTTATATTCTAGTTGCTTATTTGCCTTGTTTGGATGCTTGCTCCTTTACTTTCTCTTATTCTTGAATGTTTATATTCTCCTAGTTTGGTTTCCTTCGTGTTGTGCCTCCTTTTTGTTGATGACAAAGGGGGAGAGAAATGGAGTAAGGAGGAAATGTGAGAAGTATATGTGAGAAGTATCTAATGGGAGAAGTATATGCTATGGAGGAGAATGGAGAATTTGTACTTTTGATCTTTATATCAATAGGTAGGGAGGAAATGTGAGAAGTATATGTGAGAAGTATCTAATGGGAGAAGTATATGCTATGGAGGAGAATGGAGAATTTGTTATTTTGATCTTTATATCAATAGGTAGCATTTTGTTTTTATTGGTTTGCTTTTGTGCAAGCTTGGTTGGAATTGATAGCAAATCTGTTTTTATCAATTGGTAGCTTGTTTATTCTTTGTCATGCTTCTTTGTGCAATCTAACGTTTTATGTAGGGGGAGCATTAATGCTCTTTATGCATTTCGTAAGGGAAGCTTTTATGGCAAAGATATAGGGGGAGTATTTTCTTAACTCACCATTTTCACATTTCAACTTAAAATTATGTGCTAATTGTGTTTTAATTAATTTATGGTTGTCATCATCAAAAAGGGGGAGATTGTTAGCCCAAAGGGTATTCGAACCTATTTTAATGATGTCAAGACTCGTAAATTAATTAGATAGCTAATTGGATTTTAAGTGTGAATGTATGTAGTTTGCGACGAACATTAAATGGAAGCAACGAATTCAAGAACTCGCAAACTCAAGATCAAGTGTTATTTAGGATCGAATTTATATGTAAGTATGTATTATTTTAACACTTGGTTTGTGTTCAAATACCTCAGAGATTAAGGGTCAAAAGGTTTTGTGTCAAACAAGTTTTGAAAAACGTTTTAAGGATTTCAAATCAGACCTTAAACGTGAATCACGGTTATGGCCAAACGTGAATCACGGTTTGCAATTTCAGCTAACCGTGATCACGGTAAGCCTTACCGTGAATCACGGTTAAGGATATCAAAGTCGATTTTTACATCCGAGAGTAACGTGAATCACGGTTAAGGATATCAAAGTCGATTTTTACATCCGAGAGTAACGTGAATCACGTTAAGGGGTTTAACGTGATCACGGTTAAGCAACCGTGATCACGGTTAGACCTAAACGTGAATCACGTCAGTCTAACGGCTAGTTTTTTAAAAAGGCTTGAGGAGCTCGTCCTAACCGTAATCACGGTTACTCCTAACCGTGATCACGGTTAGAAGCAGACAAGTTCCAACAGTCACTTTGTCCACTTAAAACGGTCATTTTTGTTCCCATCCTCTCTTGTCCGGACTTCCCTCTGTCAAACACTATATATACTCATCTTAGATGAGTTAGATAGTAAGGTTGAACATATAGAACAACAAGAGAACATTTGAGAAAGCTCATTCATAAAAATTCCATTTTACAAACTCCAAAAATCTAAACACTCTTTACACAAGTTGTCCTCAACGATTTCAATCTTGTCTTGTGTCATTTTGGGAGTTCTTTTGAAGCTTTCTTTCTGAGGTAATTTGTTCATTTATTGGTGTTGAATTTAATCATACTATTATTCATTTTGTGTACACCAATTGTTTGTTGCATTTTGAGATAATATCTTTGTTAAGGTTTGAAAAGTGTACCTAACACTTTTGGGTTAAGGGTAGTGTTCTCATCCCTTGAAAGAGAACTTAGGTTTGTGGTTGAGCCCGGAAAAACCATAGGTTGTTAGTGAGCCTTGGAAAACTATTGATAGGTTGTGGTTGAGCCTTGAAAATCCATAGGTTGTAGTTTAGCCCGTGAAAAACTACTTGTAAGGTTGTTGGTGAACCCGGTAAAACCAATTGTAAGGTTGTTGAGCTGAACCCGTGAAAAGGTCTAGTGAATAGCAAGGTGTTGCATTCGAAAATCCTAAGAGGAGGACTCTTAGGTAGTGGAGTACAATTCGTGTGAATTGGAACCACTATACATATTTGTGTATTGCTATTCTTCTCTTCTCTATTTGTGCAGAAAGTTTGAAGTTTTTAGAAGGGACTATTCACCCCCCCCCTCTAGTCCATTCATTGACCCAAAATCTCCACTATCTCCCGACCAAATCACCAACAAGCACCAAACCTTCATCTCACCCAGATTTGAAAATTCTGGTTAAAATGGTCCAGATCTATTTATTTCAAAATTCCAAAAAAATCTAGTTATTTATTTCAAAATTACAAAAAAAAATCCCAATTTCTTGTACATATTACCCAGATCTGGATAAAATAGTCCAGATCTAGGTAAAATGAGGTTGTGGATTTCATGTAGCTGTGAGTCTGTGTACTGGATTTGGTTTGGATAAGGGTTTGGGAAGAGGAGGAAGAGGAGGCGAAGAGAGGGGAAGAGAAGTGGGACGGTGAGGAAGAAGGATGAGAGGGTGAAGAAGGTGATAGGATGATGGAATTGAGTGACTTTAATTAATTTTAATGATGGTTATGGTAATTTGTTGAATTGATGATGATGGTGGTAGGAGAGCATGACGAAGGTGGGTTTGGTAGAGATGACGGAGATGGTGGAAATGAAAATAAGAAATAAAAAAGAAAATGGGAAATAATGGAACATAAAAAGAAAGAAATGAAAATGAAAATAAGAAAAAGAAAGAAAGAAATTCTAGAAATTCATATTTTTCTTATTTTTAAATTTTTTTACTGATTTTTTAATTCTTTTTGGTATTTTTAAATTTTTTCTGATATTTTAAGTTAATTATATTATTTTTTCTAATTTTTTAAAATTAATTATATTATTTAATACATAATGACATTATAGTAAATAAATTGCAACCGGCAACAACAAGTAGAAACTAACAGAAAGTTAGTTTGACTGACGACAGTTTAGTTTAGGGACCCCAAAATAAGTTTTTTTAGTACAGGGGAGGTTTCTGTTTTTGGCGTATAGTTCAGGGGGGTTTCTGTTTTAATTGTCCCTTTATTATATAATGTTTAATTTATTTTCTTGTAACATGTTTCACTTTTTCTTGTAAAAAAACTTTTGTAACATATTATCATCTATTTCTCCACAATTCTTCGTACTAAGGAACAAACAAGATTTAACCACGCCTAAAGTATCTAGACACTTTGTGTGGCCAATACTTTTTTTCTTTCATTTATACCATAATCTCCATCACAATCACAATCACAATCATAAGTTCACTAAATTAACAAGAAATAAAGGTAGAAGATGGAGATGGAAATGTAAAGAAAAATAAGCTAATATCTAACCTTAAGGATTGGATTCAACCTCCCATTTCCTTGCACATTATCACAGGATGAGTATTTTGTGCAGCGATTGACCCGTGCGGCATTTAGCTAGCTCACTTTTTAGTTTGCTAAGTCAGCCTAACCACCAAAGCTATAAAGTTTAAGATAATGTTAGCACAAAAAGAATTTAGAAAGGAAACACACAAGATGACTTGGAGAAAAATGCTTATATATTCATAATTGCACCAATGCTTGAATACAAAAGTTTGGCTGAATGTACAAATAAATGACTACCCCTATATATATATATGTCCACCTCCTCAATGGACGGTTAAGATCTATTTGATCCAACGGTTGTGCTAAAGAGTTCTAGAACCCTTCTAGAACTCTCCCCTTCTAGACACTTTCTAAAATCCTTCCGGAAGACTTCAACACATATCTAGACCTCTCATGAAGGTTCTGGATCCCTCAAGTCCCTGGAAGCCCACTCGTTCATGTCTTCGCCACTTAGACCACGAGTTTTTCCATGAGCTGGCTTGATTAACCTCTTTCGGCGTCCATGCCTCACGCCTCGTGCCTTCCGTGAGTCCCTTGCCCTATGTCACAGAATCACATGCGTGTGTCCTCGACACACTAACGGGCCGCTCTTGCCTGGGCGTGACAACACTCTGTTGGCCCACCATCAAAACCATAAAAGTTCAATTTCATTTTCTTCTCAAGTGTTGCCGAAGTGAAAAGTGAAAAATGAAAAATGTGTAAAGGAAGGGATTTGATCTAAGTGTTTTAAATGAGTACTTATATCCAATGATTCATAGACGAGTCATTGTGTCTTAAGACAAGTGTTAGGATCAAGGAAAATTAGTATGATGAGTAATAGTCTACTTTAATCAAACAAGTCTAAATTTCAGCCCCCTTTAATCTACTATTTATGGTTCAAGTTAGCTAACAAGTAGCTAAACTGGAGATATTACAACTTATCTATGGACTATAACTCATTTCCTAAAGAAAATGAAGTATCGTTTAAACCAAATTTTTACTTCATTAAATTGAGAAATAAAAGGACAGTTTTTAAAATATAGCAAGGAATTTTTTTAAATAATAGGAAAGATTTCAACCAAGAACCCCTAAAGATCTTCATAACCCTCACCACTAAACCAACCCTAACGGCTATTTGTTTTTATAAGGTCAAAATTCAAAACCATTATTACTATCCTATTGTTTTCTTTAAAATAATAATAATAATAACAATATGCCTTAAGACTTGATGGGGAGACCTTTGTAATTATCGAATGTTCCTTGAGTTTTCACCATTAATAAAAAAATGGTCGGTAAAGATTGTTGATGTTTTAGCAAGAAAACTAGCTATATTATATATAAGTTTTAGCAAGATCAAAGTTTCCTTTTTTAAAAGAAAAAACATTTTCTTTTTATTGGCAATTTAATTACCTTTTTTAAAAGAAAAGAAAAGTGGAAGTTGATTAATTAATATCAGCAAGTACAAAAGTCACGATCGCCTAGAAGTATGCTCATACCCAAACATTTATTAAACCGGAAATCAAAGCAAGCTATCCCAACTCATGAGCCGGGATATTTATAGTCCGTTTTGTGTGCTGAAACGAATAACTAGTTTAATTACCTTGGTTTTAAACCACTTAATTGAACTTATGAGATTGCACAATTAATCTTGTGGGGAAAACATTTTTTTATCATAAGTATACATAAATATATTTTCTTTTCCTATTCACGTTATTACACCTAGATCCGTTGATGGCTTATAGGTATCCTAATTTTTTTTTTATAAGCTGAAATTTATTAAAAAAGGAGGTCATGAAGAACATGACAGAAACAGAAAGGGCTACTGCAAAACAAAACAGCAGACCAAACAAGCACGTCCCGCTACTGCAGCAACAAGACAGAAATGCTGCTGCTGAAAATACAGCAGACCACACACACTACAGCCTGCACACAGCGACAGAACAGCCACGCAAGCAACAACTTGAGCAAGTTAAATTCCCAACCCAGAAAAAGCCCTGCTACAACAAGAAAAACAGAACAGGCAAGCAGGAGCCATGCACACACGCACGGCGCTGCCATACCACACACGCGACAGACTCACCAACTGCTACAACCAACCTAAGGAAAAATACCCAGACTCACCCCGGTTGGATCACATAGTGGTAGGTATCCTAACTTTATTTGGTTATTATTAATTTTGTTTGGAGTAGGTTAGTTTATTAAAGGGTAAAATATTTTAAATATATGAGTTTTCCATAAAAAAGAATTAAATATACGATTTCTTAATTAAGAGATAAGATTGTTAAACCATTCACACCAACGATTTTTTACTAATTGGTATGAAAGATGGTGACCGGTTGTGGAGAAGGTGCTCTGGCTGGTCGACCGTGGTTTTTGCCCATGTCTAGGGCTTATTTGTACTGGTTTGGGGCTAGTTATTTGTAATAATTGCTAAGAATTTTTTTATTTTTATTAATTTTTTATATCAAGAAAGAGCAATAGAAAAACAGAGTTAGACTCTGAGAAAAAGTTCCAATCCTATCGCCCTCAATAAGATGCGAAACAACTAAGGGAAACGCTGGAATGATCCATAAAACTCCGCTCATGTGAGAATGCTAAATTTGCTAAGCCATCTGTTGGCTTACTGAAACACATGGATGGTGCGAACAATCCAATCATCAACTCAATTATACTCAAATGGAATTTTAACTCTCGATCAATATGAGAACGTTTGTCGCACTGCTATTGAAGCAGTGTCTTGTAATCTTCAGTCATGTTCTTCATGACAATTCATTTCAATATAACTTTCTGCTGATTAAAAAAAAAAAACTCTCGATCAATATAGAAATATATATTTAATCAGTTTAAATACTGCTAATTAACTGAACACACTATTACAAAAAACACACACACTTGAGTATTAATTTCAACTGGACTTTTAATTTAGTGTTTTATCTCAAATTTTAGGTTAATTTACCAATTACACGGATAACATAGTTAATTCAATTAGCAGATGTTAACTACATCTATTTGTTTAATTACAAGCCAGATGTTACTAATGCTGAAAAAAGCAGGATAATATACAAGATGTAAGAAATAAAAAACAAGATTGATAGTCAAGAAAGAAAACATCATACATAGATAGATCTACCCTCTCCTCAAATTATACACTTGGGTTGAAAACAAAAAAGGATCCAACACACTTTGCCCATAATAACCAAAAAGAACTTCAAACTGCCAAACAAACTACGTAGTGGGGTGAACTTGTAGAGGACCCGTTTATATGTAATTACCCACTAATGTCGTTAGTTGGGTCATCCATATATACACGCTATAATGGAAAGTCAGGTGTGTATACCTTCTCAAACAAAAGACCAGATCGCCAACCATATACTAAGTGTCAAAGAAGAGCAGAAAGTAATTAAGTTCTTGTTGGATAATTATGGGGGAGAGAGTACTTAATATAATTAGTGATCTGCCTAATTAGTTATTTAGATTTATTTTAAGATTAATTAATATTGGCCAGCTGCTGCAAATTAATTACTAGCCAACATAAAAAAAGAAAAGAAAAAATCCAAGGAGTGGTTATTAATTTATATAGTGGTGAGATAATTAGGAAAGGATCTCTTAACGAATCTGCCTCTCATTCGAGGCCTCTTTTCCGCATTCAGTTTCCTTACTTCGTACCTTATCTTCTTGGAAAACAGTCTTGTCCTTCTCTTCTCCTTGTACCTTATTACTCTTGCTTCCCTTTCTCCGTCGCCCTTTCCTCCTACCTGCCCTAACCCTCCTCCGTATGGGGCACCATCTTTAGGGCATGTACCCTACAGAACAACCATAGAGACACACAACCACTTAGAGACAATACTATTTAATACTATAAGTACCAGAAGGGACTCGAACCTCTCCTTATTACAACAACAAAAAAAGTAATAATAACAATGGCATATGCATATATAGGTATATAGTACATACCAAGCTGCAATGAGACAAATAGTGAGGGTTGAGGTCTGGCCTGCTCCCAGAAGTCCATGGCGATGATCCTTGGCTATCCCATGCACTGATTACTGCATCATAATTTAGCCTCAAACTCACACTACTACTACCTTTCATCCCTTCCTCCTTCACTACTCCATCTACTTCAAGATTCCAATCCAATATCAACGATCCTGATCTTGACATCTCATCAAATCCTTCATCAACTATTTCTTGCACTTCATCCTTCACCTTCACCTCATCTCCACAGACCATTTCCTGAATAGCACCATCCGAATTACAATAATCTTCCTCATGATCGAGACCGAGCAAGTTCTCAACATCAGCTGCGAACTCCGCAAGATCCAAATCGGAAGGTAAGAATCCTGGTAGAACATCCAAGTCCAACTCATCACCACATGTCCCTAATAATTCCTTCCCATAATTAACATCAACAACCCTAGGATTGCTCTCATCTTCATTTGAAAACGGATCGAACACAGGAACCCTACATATCATTTGCTCCTCACTCTCAAATTCTCCCATCATGTAGTTTCCATCATCTTCGCATCCAATCTCAGGGACAAGAGCCATAGGATTATTGATGAACATCCTCTCCTTAACATCCAATTCTTGCACCAACTTTCTTGAATTTGGCTTACTGTTACTACTGTTATGCGATCTTGGTGTTCTTGCCTTTCGGGTGAAGCCTCCGTGCCATGCTGGGGGAGAGTGTTCGTCATTTGACGTTATTATTATCTTGGATGGTGGCGAAGAAGTTGAGGATTGTAGGCGAACCCTTTCGTGCCTACTCGCTAGGTTGTTAGCAGAATGAACTGATGCATCACACCCCTGGCAAAGGAAAGCATCATCCGCAGCGCAAAACCAACGTGCTCTCTTGCCTAAGCACCCATCGCAAGCGTGCGCTGTCATGCCACTCAAGGCGTTGGATGCTCTGCGAGAATTGATCATGGTGGTGAATCTGGCAATCAGCAGAGAGAGAAAGGGTAAGTAGGGTGTGACTCTCTCTACTGTGGCGCGGGTGTCTGGTGTCCCTTGGTATATATTTTGGGTTCCAATTCGGTACGTTACATGAATTATTAAGTAGGTGGGACCCACCCACCCTGTAACTCTTACATACTACAAATGGTTTTTTCTGGTTCTGGATGTTGCTGTTATAACCCATATTGCGTGCGTTAGTGACCCTACAGCTCGCTCTTATCTCAACGTTGATTGGCTGAAGGCTTTATGTACATCCTAATCTTTGCGATCTGATTGGGTGGTAGTCTAATTACAGGATTCCTGGTGGGCCCACACTTTACATTACTACACTTGAGTAAGACCTTCTTGTTGGCTCGCCTAGCCCGTTTCAATTATTCTTGTTTTGTAACAACTTTTAAAGCTCTGCAAGGGTTGCGGTCCCCTTTGGTGGTCTATCTCCATCCATCAAATTATTTTAAATTCCTCTTCAACTATATTTCCCCCGGTTGGTGATGTTCAAGTTGGATTTATTTTAAGTATTTTTTAAAGACTAATCGATATTTTGTTCACTATATGCGGCTTAAATTGAGCAAGATTTGAAGGACAAAATAACTCTACATTTTATTAATTTTAAGGTAGTTATATACTCAAAATTTAAAACGAAATTTTTAATTAAATTAAAATAACCTTCAATCAACCGCTCATCTATATGTTTGCGGTTATATATATATAACTTTCTTTTATGTATTTGCTCTTTTATATTCTTTTATTCCTATAATCTATTAAAAAGAATATTAATCAATTAATTAGAGTCATAATAGTGATAGGAATTACTACCCACCAAGTAAAAAGGGTTCCAATGTTGGGAACAGTTCACCCTCGAATCAACGTGAGCCTTTCATAGGTCCCAACATTAGAAGCAAGTTAATCGACCAGCATGCACAATTATGTTATTTTTAATAATAACATGGACGCCATAAATAATCACTTATGATTTAGTAACATTATTTTTTCTTTAAAAATAATAATTATAAAATATAAAAAAGGTAAAATATGAAGATTTTTTTTTTATGGATTAAAAATGGTGTCAGTAAATCTACAATGTCAATCGGGTCACTCGATCACGTGATATTGAACAAGAAAAGTACGCAATAATAACAGTAGATCAAATTGATATAAATAGAAAACGTTAAGGATTATAGAGTTGAGTCATATAGGATGAGAAGTAAACCGGTGAATATGAATTATCATTCCTTTAGCTTTTAACGTTTTAAACACTGTTCTCTTTTTTTCTCCCGGTATGTCCTCTTAGTTGGCACTAATCTCGTTGGTACACTGTCCACCTCAAAAGTTAACTCATAACTCGTCCAATATGGTTTTCTCAAATTTTAAAACTCAAACAATTACTCTTTACCTACCTCCTTTTTGTTCATTTTAAATCTCATCCATATATATATATATATATATATATATATATATAAATGATTTTCAGACCAGATAAAATTGCAAGTATATATATAAAGCAACCCCCTTGAAAATCACTGTGGACTTAGGGTCAAAGAAAAAGAATTTGCATTTTTATTTTTTTTCCATTAGAAACTTTTATTCATTGGTTATTGATCGTTTGTCGGGAGCATAAAAAATTGTTATAAATTACAACTTAAAACCATCCATAAGAGACTTATAGATAGTGGTAAGAGGATCGTCCGCAAAGACTCTATTGGTGAGATATGGATTCCTTTGGTGACGGGTTGTGGTGACTTTAAGTCACAATTTTGGAGGTTTGGTTGTTGGAAATAAAACTGGAAAAATAAAATAAAACTGGAAAATGTGTCTTGGCCGGAGTCTTTGCCAAGACCATTGGTCAGGAATAAAAACAGTTAAAAAAAGATGCCCAGTAAGAGCATGAACGAGCTATGTTCTTATGATTCGATCATTGATTCAGTAGTATTTATCTTCTTCTTTACAGTGTTGCTATAGAGTACTAAGATACCTTAGTACTCCTACTTTTTTAGGGCATTATTATAGAATACAATGACACCTTAATATTCCTACTTCCCTCCTTTATCAAATTTCCTAGCGGATGCTTCCTACTAGACAATCCTAACCAAATAACACCTTGTTAAACCAATTTAGTTGATGGTATGATTTGATCAGACATAACACAATCGTCATCAAAGGCACAGGGGAAGACAACACCTAACTCAAGTTTACCTCGGTTGTCAGTCGGGTTTGAATTATATTATATATTTTCTCTAGTCCTATCGTGAGTACTAGTTGTCCATTTAGCCTATCCGATTTCGCTCATCCCTTTCTAGGTTGACTGCAACTATTCAGGTTAGTGTTTAAGATTGATCAGATCTAAACCTAGCATGAAAGCATTTAATTAAACCATAAAATAAATAGTTGCAAAGATAAAGATTATTAAGGATTAATTAGAACTCACAAATGTATAAGAAACATAGCCCTTAAGCTCTTACTAGGAATGAAGGATATAACTAGATGAAGAAAACTATTTTATTAATTGTATAAAATTGAAACGGGGAGGAGATAGTTCTCCAAGGAGTCCTTGTAGCTTAAATAGCTTAGCTACACTCCTAGTCCTACTTAAACACAACCTCTTTTAAAAGAAGATAAAATATTGTGCAGATAAAATCAAATATTATCAATGAGGGAGATCTGATAAGGATTCTTGCTTGGAAGTCTGATCTTGATAGAAAATCCCTCAATTCTCGTTTGTCACCACAACTGCCATCCTTTATCCTCTCGCTCACTTTTTGAGTCTCTTACCGAAGTTTGCCTCTCTCGAGACTATCTTGGCCAAGCCCTTGGCCAAGACAGTTTTGAATGTCTGATTTGCTCCTACTGATATTGTTCTCTTTTTAGTCCGCCTCCAAGGAATTCTGCACAAGTGAGGGGAATTCATGAATATTAATAGCTTTACTGCTCAATTTGCAAGTAATTAGGCAGTAAAAATATGAGAATAAAACGCTCAATCAAATTCCCCCACACTTAAACCATGCTTGCCCTCAAGCATGCGACTCACTAAAATAAAACAAAACAAAACACAAAAAAATTAAAATCAGAAAGCATTGTTCTTTAAAAGTCAGGCTCATCACATAGACTGTTCTGATACTTCAGTCCACAACTACATCCCTTATTACCATGGCCTAACCAATATCCCAAACGTTCCACATCTATATAGTGGCATGATCAGGTGCTTAACGGTAGAGTCATGCAATTGGAACAAAATAGTTTATTACAGATTTAATTGTCCTCCCATTATTCCCTAGATACATGGACTGATGATTCTAAAGCTCAAAGACATGCAATCAAACATAGGCAAAAAATTTAGTCATACAATTCATCCTTTCTTTCAACTTTTGCCACTGTTTCTGGCTTTCAGCACACTTTTTCACTTTTCTTTTCTGCACTTGTTTCTTTGCATAGTTTCCTGGCTGCTCTCACTTGCCGAGGCAAGAACACCAGGATAGATTGCTTTCTTTTCTTTGTTGCTCTTCTTGCTCTTTGTTTCTTTGGTTTTTTTTCCTTAGATAACAGTACCAGAGCAATTGCATTTTCACATCATAAGCAATCATAAAAGAAATTTAAGACTCAATCATCATGTAGTTCAATGATTAAAAACTAACAGTCTATGTATCAAGGGATAATCATTCATTAATGGCATGACAAATCATTTGGGTGTTCCTTTTGCACAGTTCAGATGTTTAGCACTAGTATCATGAAACTATACACATGAAGAATGTTTAAAAAGTATAAGGAAATATGCTCTTACAGGCATTGAAAATGTTAAACCTATTCGGATGCCTTGGTAGTAAAACATGGAGTTATGTAATAAAGTATGTTTTGCTTTCTATGTTATGAGGTAAATGTTTAAATACAAGATGATTTCTAATTTTTGAAAACACATAACATGCAGTCTATCTAAAAACACAAAAAAAATCAAAACAAAAAATCATGCATAAGACTCGTTCTAATCCTATAAAAAGGAAAAGAATTCTAAAGTGTCTTGGTCTGTGGCTTGGCCAAGACACTTAAAAAAAGTCATGCAGAAAACTAAACTAAAAAGCTAAAAATGAAAATTTTAGGTAGGTTAGAACTTGCATATAATACAACAAAACATTTATTTACAACACTTTCCCATACAAATATCCACCCCCACACTTGAAAGACACATTGTCCTGAATGTGTGAGTGAAATAACAAAAAATCAGACAAGGAAAAACAGGAAAGGAAAAGAAAAGCTAAAAATTAAACAAAAAGTGTTAAAAGAAAAAGAAAAAGAACAGTACAACCTAGGGCAATTAGTTTGGTGGAGGTGACTTGGGAAGGACGACAACATCAAACTTGTTGTGGAGGGAGGTCAGGGATTGGAGTAGGGTATTCAGACCTCCCATGAACTCTTGGAGCAGCGAGTTGGTCTCTCTTTGATGGGCACGGAGGGTAGTCGTCCATGTCGGGGTAAAGATGGTTGTTGAGGGAACTGTTTGGTCTAGTTCTGGAAGAGTGTCTTGGCCAAGACACTAGCCAAGACCCTTGCCGAGCTGAGCTTTTCCCTAGGTTTTGGATGCTCTCCTCATGTGGCAACAAACCTTGTAACAAGTACAAAGGATGTTGAAGTGTAAAATCTAAGATATATCTGAACTTATTTTCAAAATAAAACAAAAATAAATGGAATAAAAACGTGGGTTGCCTCCCATGTAGTGCCCTTATTTATTGTCCTAAGCTTAACACATAGGTCCTTATTCACTCCGATTGTGGTGGCTTCCTCTTCATCCATGACAATGGGATGTCATCGGAGTCGGTCACCACTATCTCTTATTCTGCAAAGGAAAACACAAACTAAAACACCATTAGAGTTTCCTGCAACGGCGCCAAAATTTGATCGCTTGTCGGGAGCGTAAAAAATAGTTATAAATTACAACTTAAAACCATCCACAAGGGACTTGTAGATAGTGGTAAGAGGATCGCCCGAGATGTGGATTCCTTTGGTGACCAGTTGTAGTGACTTAAAGTCACAATTTTGGAGGTTTGGTTGTTGGAAATAAAATTGGAAAATGTGTCTTGCCCAGAGTCTTGGCCAAGAGAAGTGGTCAGGAATAAAAACAGTTAAAAGAATGATTCCCGGTAAGAGAATGAGTGAGCGATGTTCTTATGATCATTGATTCAGTAGTATTTATCTTCTTTATAGTGTTGCTATAGAATACTAGGATACCTTAGTACTCCTACTTTTTTAGGGCATTGTCACAGAATACAAAGACACCTTAATATTCCTACTTTCCTCCTTTATCAAATTGCCTAGCGGGTGCTCCCTACTAGACAATTCTAACCAAACAGCACCTTCCTAGCTAAAGGGTTTACTAATTTGATCAATGGTATGATTTGATCAGACACAACACAATCATCATCAAAGGCACAAGGGAAGACAACACCTAACTCAAGTTTACCTCGGTTGTCAGTCGAGGCCCTCGGTTGCCAGTCGAGTCTGAATTATATTATTTATTTTCTCTAGTCCTATCGCGAGTACTAGTTGTCCACTTAGCCTATCCGGTTTCGCTCGTCCCCTTCTAGGTTGACTGCAACTATTCAGGTTAGTGTTTAAGATTGATTAGATCTAAACCTAGCATGAAAATGTTTAATTAAACCAAAAAATAAATAATTGCAATAATAAAGATTATTAAGAATGAATTAGATCTCACGAATGTATAAGAAATATAGCCCTTAAGCTCTTACCAGGAATGAAGGATATAACTAGATGAAGAAAACTATTTTATTAATTGTATAAAATTGAAACGGGGAGGAGATAGTTCTCCAAGGAGTCATTGTTGCTTAAATAGCTTAACTATACTCATAGTCCTACTTAAACACAACCTCTTTTAAAAGAAAAAATATTGTGCAGATAAAATCAAATATTATCTATGAGGGAGATCCGATAAGGATTCTTACTTGAACGTTTGATCTTGATAGAAAATCCCTCAATTCTCGTTTGTCACCGCAACTGCCATCCTTTATCCTCTCGCTCACTTTCCGAGTCTCCTATCGAAGTCTGCCTCTCTCGAGACTGTTTTGGCCAAGCCTGCGGCCAAAACAGTTTCGAATGTCTGATTTGCTCCTATCAATATTGTTCTCCTTTTAGTCCGCCTCCAAGGAATTCTGCACAAGTGAGAGGAATTCATGGATATTAATAGCTTTACTGCTCAATTTGTAAGTAATTAGGTAGTAAAAATATGAGAATAAAATGGTCAATCAGTTATTCCAGTACATGTGTGTATAGAAGTTTTGCAATCAAATCTTTGGTGATTAATTTAGCCCCCTTATTCATAAAAAAGTTCAACCAAAATCTTACATGATTAATTTAGTCTTGAATTTATAAAATATTTTCAATCAAACCCCTACATTTATGGAATCTCATTTTCCCCATGTTTGTATATTTAGTCTAACTAAACATAATTTTTATAATTTTTATATAATTCGTTGTTAATGATTAATCAATCAATTGTCTAATTGAACTTGACGCTATTACTTAGTGATTAATTTAATCCCCATGTTAAAAAAAAAAATTTTTTTTGGAAAAATCATTAGAATCTTCACCCACTATATTTATGGAATTTCATATTTTTTCATATATTTTAAAATTTGGTTCAACCAAAATGTATATAGTTACTACTTCTAATAATTTTTTATACTATCCATTGTGAATGATTAGTTAAAATTTAGCTTAAAATTATCTAATTGAACCTATTTATATTTATTCACTTTATTTTAATCTCTAAAAAAATTATTTAAGATTAACGCGGGTCCAATTCTTTAGTTATAACATATAGATTACGATGGATATGACATTCTTTTTCTCCCTTTTTTTTTTTATATTGAGAAGCACATGTACCAATAGTATCTTTCCTTTATTTTTTATATTGAAAAGTGAAAAAAAGCGGGAAAAAAAAACCTCAAGAATTTTACTAATAACTCAAAAAATTACATGCTTCCTCCTCACTTCCGTCCCATATTTTCTCGACTATAGAGATTGGATTTCTGTTTACAATATACAATATGAATAGTTTTGTTTTATTTAACATCTAATATACCACTTTTCAACATATAAAACTTACGAAATGATACATGGCAATTTTAAAGAGATTTGAAGATCCTAGGTGGCTTCCTCTTAAGTTACTATTAGACCTGCTAATTGGACGGGTCGGGCTGAGTTCGAGCCTAATTTCGCTAAGCTCTCTAAAAATTGAGGCGGGCCGCCCGACCCTCTTACTAAACGTGCCGCCCGTAGACCTAATGTGGCAACCCGTCAAATTTTATGTAATTAGAGAAAATGACAATTTTGGTATATCAACTAGAGATCTTAAATCAAAATATTCGCAGAAGTTAAGTTTTGAATATGTTCAAAATAATAAACTGAGTACTTTAACCTTAAAAACTCACTTGATACTTAACCAATAATGGCAAGTATGCTTTTATTCTCCATACAACTTATGACTGACTCACGAAACAGAACAAAATAAAAAAGTATCAAACTCAATGGGATTATCTTGGAACCTAGGAAGTGCATGACATTGATAATAGAAACTCATACCACGGTCCTACAATTTATTTATTTATTTATAAATGAGAAGTTATCATATCAGATTATATATATATAAAGAATAATTATGTGATACGGATCGGGTCGGGTCGGGCCTGAAATTTGGATGCCCAATCACTTCTATTTAGAACAAGTCCGGACCAACCTTTCGAACGACCCGTCTAGTTAGCATATCTAGTCACCACTTACATGTTCACAGTACTTCTTAAATTAATAGATAGATAAGTAGGGTAACAGTAATTAGTCTAGGTGCATGTGTGTCGTTTAATGGGTTATAATAATTAATTAATTAATTAAGATTATAAACATTTTCATTATTTCATCTAATTATTTATGAATACTTTTATAATATATTGTACCCATGGACATAGCTTCTATAATTGTTTTTTCATATTTTCTTATAGAATTTTCCTAGTATTTATTTGGTAATTAACTTATAAATTGTGCTGTCTATAAGAAAATGATCAACTTAAATATTAGACAATTCTAATAATAATAACAACAATATCTTGTTTGTCCAATTATCTTCAAAATGGTTAATAATATTCTGAAAGAGAATTTTCTAGAGGAAGCTGTGTCGGCTATCAACAACTCTAGTGAGGCAGACCAACAGACTTTTTAAGAAGCGATATGTGGAAGAAGACCTGAAGAGCCTCAGGGGCCAAGAACGCTTCTTGCAAAAGGAGCAGGCACGGATGGAAACGTGGTTCCCACAAGGACAGTGCGGGAGTATCTGGAGCATCTGGGCAAACCTCTGGGCATCATTACGGTCGCTATTACGTTGTTGGAACAGTGGTAGGGCTTAGTGGATATGGAGTTATTGGTGGTTCAAAAGGCTCTGGATGTGCTTGATATATACCATTGAGATCTCGATGGGATGCCAGAAAGGAAGAGGAAGAGGGACAAGTCTCCGGTAAGTGAGAATCAGGCTCAGGATCAGGTGGAGTAGGTTTAGGGGTGGTGCAGTGGGGTGAATGGTTGTGAGTCCTTGTTTGATGGAAATGACTTATTTTTTGTTATTTTTGTGTTGGTTTTTGAAGCTCATGATAGGCTTGAATGATGTAATCTGCAACTTTTAATTATATTGTAGTTGTCTTTTAATTATATTTTGATTGTCTCTTAATTATATTTTGGTTCTCTCTTAATTTTGATTTTTTTCGTTAGTTCATACGTTTTGTCTCTAAACTGTTGTTGAGTTATTTTGATTGTCTCTTAATTATATTTTGGTTCTCTTAATTCTGAATCTTTTTGTTAGTTCATACATTTTGTCTCTAAACTATTGTTGAGTTTTCAAACCAGCGTTCACATCATCTTTCAAACCAGCGTAATCATAAATGATAGTTTGGATAGGTATTTAGGTTTCCACTAGATTCCAGTCGCACACGAGGACGAGGACAAGGAGAAGACCACCTTCACCTATCCCTTTGGTACCTTTGCCTACCGACAGATGATGTTTGATCTCTGTAATGCCCCAACTACCTTCCAGCGATGTATGGTAAACATTTTCTTCTAGTATGTCGAGAATGAGATCGAGTTATTTATGGACGATTTTACTATTTATGGTGACTCTTTTCCATAATATTTGTATAATTTAAAAAAGGTTTTACAACGTTGCATTAAGACTAACCTTGTGCTTAATTTTGAGAAGTGTCATTTCATGGTCGACCAAGACCTCATCTTGGGCCATATTGTCTCTCGCAAGGGCATTGAGGTGGACAAAGCAAAAATTGAGGTAATTGAGTCTTTGCCATACCCCACTTGTGTACGTGAAGTTCGTTCTTTTCTTGGCCACACGGGTTTTTATAGGCGGTTCATCAAGGATTTCTCCAAGATCACCCAACCCATGTGCCAGCTGCTGCAAAAGGATGTGGACTTCATTTTCGACACCAGTTGTAAAGCCTCATTCGACACCCTCAAGGTGAAGCTCATTTCTATCGTACCCAGCATGTGTTCGCGATATGCGATCATTTCTAGGGCACGCCGGTTTCTATAGACGGTTTATCAAAGATTTTTCCAAAATTGCCTAACTCATGTGCCGCCTACTCTAGAAGGAAGTTATTTTTTATTTTGATGAGAAATGCAAAGCCGCCTTCGAACTTCTCAAAAATAGACTTATCTCGGTCCCGATTATTCGTGCCCCCGATTGGTCCTTACCTTTCGAGGTCATGTGCGATGCTAGCAATCAAGCTCTCGGTGTCGTTTTGGGTTAGAAGAAAGACAAGGAGACTTATGTCATTTATTATGCCTCAAAGCTATTGGATCCAGCCCAGCAAAACTACACCACCACAGAGAAGGAACTCTTGGCAGTTGTTTACGCCCTCGACAAGTTCAGACAGTACCTTTTGGGAACTCATGTTCTAGTGTACTCCAATCACTCGACCTTGAAATGCTTGTTGATAAAGGCTGACGCAAAGCCTCGATTGATCCGTTGGATCTTGTTGCTCCAAGAATTTAACATCTTGATCAAGGATAAGGCAGGAAGAGAAAATCTAGTGGCAGATCATCTCAGCAGACTTCCATCCCAGGAAGATGATTCGTTAGTGCCTATCCGTGACACTTTTCCAGACGAACAACTTTTTCTAGCCCATGCAGTCCAGTTCCCATGGTTCTCCGACATTGCTAATTTTTGTGCTACTGACACCTATCCAGCAGACTCCTCCCCTTCTGAGTGCACCAGAATCAGAAGACAAGCCAAATACTAGCCCCTATTTGTGGAAGCACTGCTCAGATCAGATAATTCACAGTTGTGTGACCATGGATGAGGTGCCCTCGATCCTGAAATTTTGTCATTCTGAAGGAGGTCATTTCGCGGCCAAGAAAACTGCCCTCAAAGTTTTAGAAGCCGGTCTCTACTGGCCATCAATCTTTATAGATAGCTACTTGTTTTACGCTTCATGCCCCCGATGCCAAGTCACAGGGAATATCGGGGCCAGGAATCAGATGCCCCTGACCAGTATCATTTTGTGTGAGATCTTCGATATCTGGGGCATAGATTTCATGGGCCCATTTCCAAGCTCATTTGGCCACATCTATATCCTCCTTGCAGTGGATTATGTTTCAAAATGGATCGAGGCCAAGGCCACCAGAACAGATGATGCGAAGGTGGTTGTAAACGTTCTGCGCTCTCATATCTTCACTAAATTTGGTACACCTCGTGCCCTGGTCAGTGATCGAGGCACTCACTTTTGAAACCATATCATGTCCGCATTTCTAAACAAGAATGAAGTCTACCATAGAACTTCCACAACGTATCACCCTCAGACCAATGGTCAAGCTGAAGTGTCCAACTGGGAAATCAAGGCCATTTTGGAGAAGACAGTCAATCAATCCCGAAAGGATTGGAGTCTAAAGCTAGACGATACCTTATGGGCTTACTGAACAACTTTTAAGACCCTGATTGGTATGACTCCCTATAGACTCGTGTATGGCAAGCCGTGCCATCTCCCGGTGGAGATAGAGCACAAGGCTTTCTGGGCCATTCGGAAAGTAAACACGGATCTAGGGCAGGCTAGTCAGCACAGACGCTTACAAATCCAAGAATTGGAGGAATTGAGAGATGATGCTTATAAAAATGCCTTGCTCTACAAGGGCAAGACTAAAGCTTACCACGATAAGCATCTCCGTCCCAAATCCTTTGTTGTTGGTCAGAAAGTGTTATTATATAACTCTCATTTGTGATTGTTTGCAGGAAAGCTCAAGTCTAAATGGAGAGGACCTTTCATGGTCAGGACAGTTTATGACCATGGTGCAGTGGAAATTCAGAACCTAGAGACGGGAATGATTTTCAAAGTAAACGGCCACAGGCTAAAACCCTTCTACGAAGGATTCAAGCCCTCAACCGTGGAAGAAATAATGGTGGACCCTCCACCTATCGAGACCTAGACCAGCATAACAACGTCGAGGACCTGACGCATAAACAGGCCCCATGGGAGGCGTTTCATATGCCGTTCCATCTCTCTCTTCCCTTTATCTTTTTCGTATCTTTTAGATTTTTCTGTTTTTATTTTTATTTTGCCTCTGATTTTATTTCCGTGTTTTATCCCTTGGTTTTCTCCTTTAAACTCTGACCTTCCCTTTTCCTAGACGATTTTATTCCTTTTTATTAGCTATCATTAGCCTTTATTCTCTCCTTTTGTCATTATCCTATTTAACTACCTCCTTTTTAAATTTTGAAAAGTTTTTCTCCTTTTTAGGTGGTTGGGATTCGCACAGGCCGTTGTTCTTCAACCCCATGGCGCCACGTCGTCTGACAAAGGGACAAAAAAGTGACTACCCTCATTAATGAAAAAGCTGCGTCATTTAATACCCGCGTTAACCCTTTTTCTCTTTCCCACGCTCCCTCTTCGTCCTTACTCTCTTCACAACAACAAAGCACACTCTCTCTCAAACACCAATTACTCACACTCTCTCTCAAACGTCTCCTTCACCACTGTCCTCCCCCATGACCATCAGCTATGGCTAAGACCAAGAAACTCATCAAAAAGCTTGCCGCAGGACCACACCCTGAGAGCCCTGAAAGCCCGGCTCCGTCAAAATCAAAATCTCTCTCCACCACCCCTACCTCCTTCAAAACAGCCACTCCTCCCTCCACCCATGGCGCCCCCATTCCACAGCCCCCAGCGTCGTCCCCACCATCTAAATCCCGAGCCGCGAAGTTCACTCCCATCGAGGAAGACGCTGACCTCGAAATCACTAGCTCCATCCCACCAACTTCGATCACGACCAGATCTGGCCGCGCAGTCAAGCTCCCTCCTAGATCTTCGACTGCCAAGCCTAAAATAAAGCCCGCCCCTGAAAAGGCGTCGCCAGCGGCTAGGAAACAGTCCGAATCAGAGCCTGAGGATGAGGAGACCGTCGGCGCAGAGGAGGAGGAAGTCGATCAGACCGCCACTAGTGAAGAGGAGGGTACTGGAGAGAGCGGTGAGGCCGATGAAGAAGAAGATGACGATGCTGAGGCTCTCGAGGCCCAGAGAAGAGTGGAGAATGAAGTCGCTGAAAAGAAGAAAAGATTGAAGGAGGCCGCAGCTAAATCGGCGGCGAAGAAGGGCAAGATGAAGACTCCGGCCAGAGCGGAGCCGCCGGTGGACAAGAAGCGAAAGCTGTCATCTTTCAGCAAGGTCAAGGCCTCGACCTCCAAGAAGGCTCGAGGTCCCGACACTACAGCTGTCAAGGTCCAGACGCCAGTTCCCCCTTCTGCCCCTCGAGCGAACAACACCCAGGTGACATCTGACCTTTCTATTTTGCATGATTGGTTAGTTTTTAATGACAAGCCCTCTATTGATAAACTGCATCAATTGAACTCCAAAGGCGTTAGCTCCTGTGCGCGCCTAGATCTGGAATTTTTGGCTAGGATGGTTCGAGAGTTCGTTGCTAATATCGGTTGGGAACCACTATTCTTTTTAGAACACCCAACCTTTCTTGAGCTCTCACTCGAGGTCTTCACCACTTTTTGGGTAAAATCTGATAGTTTTAAGCCTAAGGCCAAATTTGGTCCCAATCCTTCCACCCTTGGTTTAGTCAATTTCAGATTAGCTAACAAATGGGAACAACTATCCCTTAATGAGTTTAATTGTTCGCTTGATTTTGTTAAACCTGATGAGTTAAATTTTGCCTTGTATAAAAATGCTTTGATTGTGATCCCTGGTGTTTTTGATGCTACTGCTGCGTTTCATGAGCTCACTAATGACCCCAATGCAAAGTTTGACCCTAAGTCTAGTAAAGCCCACGAAATTGTTGATCCTGCCTTGCGTATTGTGCACCAATATCTAGCCCTCACTTGGGTCGATTTGGATCCTCGGTCCAGTTGTCATTACAAGAACTTCTCTTTTTATGGTGCATGAAGCATAAGCGTAGGGTTAACTTAGGATTTTGGGTTGCCTCGGGTATTCTGCATGTTCAAAATGGCTCTCGAGGCCCCATTTTTGGCTCTGTTATCTCTTTACTTGCGGTTAAATTGCGTAATCTAGACCTGTATGCCAGCAACCTATCTGAGCCCCTAGCGTTCAAAGATTTAGATGTTCGTACCTTAGATGGTATGGGCCATTTATGTATCTCACGAGGTGTGCTGAGTTTCTCTACAGGTTGTACTCCTACTGCGGAGAAGGTTTTCGGCAAGTCTGGCGGCAACTTTAGCTACCCGAATTTGTCAAGACCCCGATCTTCATCGGACCATCCAGCCCAAGCAGAGACATCAAGGCGAGCCCCTCAAGCATCAGCAACAGTCAAGCCCTCGACCCCGACGCTTGTTTATGATCCAGCGCAGACGCGACTCCTCTAAGCGATTCTCATGGAACTTCAGGCCTTGACGGCTGAAGTTACCAAGCGAAACCTACCAACCCAATGGACACCTCCCCCGTGGAACAATTTCACATTTCTTGCCCTCGAGGAGGGTTCTGAACAATTTTTATGCTTTCCTTTATCTCGTACTGTACTCCTTTAATTTTTCATGAACTTATTTGTGTGCCCTTCCCGCATTGAGGACAATGCGCTACCTAAGTGTGGGGAGGGATTTATTTATGTGTCTGTTTGCATGTTTATTTTCCACTTGTTGCATGATTGCATGTTTTTCGAATTTTATTTTAGCTTTGCTAGGAAATTTCCCCACTGCCTGATTTTCAAAACCTCATAATCGGCATGCATTTTTAACTCTTGATGCATAAGAGAAACATGTCATTCATCGCATCTATGCCTGACCATGCATATCTAGACCTGTAGCCCTTATATCCAATCTTTCCCTAGACACCAGTAGTCACAATTGAACCCGTGAGCACTTCGAGCTTCATGCCTTTTATTCTTGAGTGAAATGCTTGACTAGGCACTGTCTAGGTTTGCATAATATCCCTAGGTATAGGCACCATTAGACGAGGGAAAGCAGCGAAATGACGAGAAACTTTGCAAAAAATTTATTTTATTTTCTTATTTTTCATTTATTTCCTCTCTTTCTCCATCTTCTCATCTTTCCTTTTTCATGCCCTCGACTCCCATTCTCCATTCTCTTCTAACCATTTGCTCATTTTCTTTGTCCCTTCCTTGGCAAGTGAGTAACACTCTTCATCACAAAAAGGCAAGGGCTAGATTCCGAAGAAGATAAGTGTGGGGAGTAAAACATTATCAAGGGCACGAAAGAGCAAGCGTAGAAATCAAGTATCGAGGCCACGACAACAACGCAACGTTACTTCCTCGCCGTACCAAAACTCAAGTGTGGGGGAGTAAAAGTCAATTTTTGAGGCCTCGAAACCCAGCGCCACAAGCAGTATTTAAAGCTCTGCCAGCCCTAGCTCCAGTTCGGAAAAAGAGGAAATTAAATGCTGATGCAATTCCCGAGCGGAAAAAGAGGAAAGTAAATGCCTACTTCTTCTAAAAAAAAAAGAAAAAAAAATTCGAATAAAAGCAGAAGCAGGCATAACAGAAGGCAACCATTCGAGCCCCCGAAGCAACAAGAGATCTCCCCATCCACTGAAGAAAGCCGAAGCCATCATCTAGCCCTCGCTATCATCCTTCTTCAGCGAGTGTTGCTCACTGTCTCGCCTTCTTTTAGGCCAAGGAATTCTTCCCCCATATTTGTTTTCTTTCCATTTTCTTTTATTTTCTTCTCTTTTCTCTTTCTCTTCTCCCTTTATCCCTGTTTCCTTTATCTCGCTCCACGCCACGTGGATCCAGAATGGTTGGCGTGTTTGCATCGACTACCGTCGCTTGAATGCCGCCACACGGAAAGACCACTTCCCCTTGCCATTCATTGACCAGATGCTAGAGCGCCTCATGGGGAAGACATATTACTGCTGTTTGGATGGGTATTCAGGTTTCCACCAGATTCCAGTCGCATAAGAGGACGAGGACGAGGAGAAGACCACCTTCACCTATCCCTTTGGTACCTTTGCCTACCAACAGATGATGTTTGATCTCTGTAATGCCCCAACTACCTTCCAGCGATGTATGGTAAACATTTTCTTGCAGTATGTCGAGAATGAGATCGAGGTATTTATAGACGATTTTACTATTTATGGTGACACTTTTCTAGAATATTTGTATAATTTAAAAAAGGTTTTACAACGTTGCATTGAGACTAACCTTGTGCTTAATTTTGAGAAGTCTCATTTCATGGTCGACTAAGACCTCATCTTGGGCCATATTGTCTCTCGCAAGGGCATTGAGGTGGACAAAGAAAAAATTGAGGTAATTGAGTCTTTTCCATACCCCACTTGTGTTAGTGAAGTTCGTTCTTTTCTTGACCACACGAGTTTTTACAGGCGGTTCATCAAGGATTTCTCCATGATCACCCAACCCATATGCCAGCTGCTGCAAAAGGATATAGACTTCATTTTCGACGCCAGTTGTAAAGCCTCATTCGACACCCTCAAGGTGAAGCTCATCTCTACGTTGATCATTCAGGCTCCTAACTGGACACTCTCATTCAAGATCATGTGCGAGACCTACGTCATCTATTATGCTTCGAAACTCCTCGACGCCACCCAATGTAACTATACAGCCCTTAGATGCCTCTTGATGAAAGCCGATGCCAACCCCCGTCTGATCCGGTGGATACTCTTACTTCAGGAGTTCAATATAGACATCAAGGATAAGAAAGGGACAAAGAAATCAGTCGCTGATCATCTGAGCCGATTACCATCCCAAGAAGATGGTTCCTGCACACCTATTCGTGACACCTTTCCTGACGAACACCTCTGTCTTGCCCATGTTGTTCAATTTCCTTAATTTTCTGATATTGCTAACTTTTGTGCCACTGGATCTTATCCAGCAGATGCCACTGCTTCAAAGTGCAATCGCATATGACGGCAGACCAAGTACTTCGTTTGGGATAGCCCATATCTATGGAAATATTGTTCAGACCAAATTATTCGGCGTTGTGTGACCCTCGATAAGATACCATCCATCCTCAAATTCTGTCATTCTACGACTGAAGGTGGCCATTTTGGAGCCAAGAAGACATCCTTGAAGGTTTTGGAAGCTAGACTTTACTGGCCATCCTTATTCAAGGACAGCTATATGTTTTGCACAACTTGCCCTAGATGCCATGCCACATGTAACATCGGCGCCCAAAATCAAATGCCCCTCACTGGTATTATTGCTTGTGAGATTTTTGATATTTGGGGTATCGATTTCATAGGCCCATTCCCTAACTCGTTTGGCTATACTTATATCGTACTAGTGCTTGATTATGTTTCCAAATGGGTCGAGGCCAACGCGACCTGATAGCATGTCTCATAGTCTCGATTTTGCCTTCTTTTCTAGCCCTTTCGGGGGTATGATTTTACCATTTAACCCTTATTTCTATCTTTATTGCAGATCAACGCTAATAGAAGGAAAAGATCAAAAAGAAGTATTTTTAGAGTATTTCTGAGGATTGTCGTCGAGCCCATGATGCTAACCAGACCAGTGAGCTGCCTCCTGCCCGCGATACGTTCGTTTCTTCTCTCAAGTGAATACCAAAGAGAAGCATCTTCAAAGATCCGCACGGGATTCCATGCGCTTCTAGAAGATGCCAGGTGTGCCAGAGATCCAGAATATTCCTTTGAAAGGACATGTGTTGTCAATTCCCCATTGCTTCTCTCTCCCCTTAGCTATTTTGTCCTCTAGCTAGTTTTAGCCTATATAAGCTTAGTTTTAGGGTTTTTGTAAGGAGGGTTGTCCAAGGATATTTTACATCACTTCATCTTTTACCCTAATTTCTAGGGATCTTATTCTCTTGGTATTTGAAGCAACCGCCGGTTTGTAAAGGAGCAATCTTTCCTCCTTGATTATTAATTAATCCTTCGGTTTCTTCTAATCCCTTTCCTTTTATTCCCTTTGTTGCATGATTATTACTATCTACTGTTCATATTATAGTATGAGTCGCTAAGTAACACCCTCTTAGTAAAGGGTGTTTCAAGGGTTGTAAGGTTCGGTTAGGTGGCCTAATGCATGGTTAATATATTCTCTTGTTGCATATGGTTGTTTACCGTTTTAATCCCATGCCCATTTAAAAATGTCTAGGGCCTGATCAACTGTTTTCATTTCTGCATGAGTAACGTCATTCTCTTGGTTATAACTGACGTGAATCCTTGAGATATTAGTAGACACCTAGTGAAAGTCATCGGGAGAGGTCTTTTGTCTAGGGGTAAACGGTCATTTAGGGTATGTGATGCGAGCGTGACGAACTGAGATGTCACGCCCTAGATCTGTCTCGCCTCCGCTTCATGGGCGTTTTGAGTAGTGCCTCCCCACATTCGTGCCTAGGAGGACGGCGAAACATCAAGCCCACGTCATATGTGGAAACGGGGGGTGACTTCTACCTACGATGGTGAGCAGGGGGTCTACGTGGAAACATGGCCCCTATAGCAGATTTGTACTTGAGTCTGGAATATTTTTGTGCCAATGATTAACGGACCTAGAAAGCAACCCGAGAAAACCTTTTACTAAGATCTCTCCCTATCTGATTATTATCTGTTTCACTCTTTTTCTTGCCCTCGAATTGCTTTTATATTTCTTGCCCTGGATTGTGTTTTACATTCGTGCCCTGGATACCTGTCTTATTTAATTATCTTGTCAGATCTTGTTAGCTCCCGCGTCTGTGTTGATTAATTCATTAATCAACATCAAACCCCCTCCAGTGTTACGTTTATGTTTGGTTGCATTTGTTCCCTATCATACGCTTAAATTAAATCATTATTCCTTCAATCTCCTGTCTTGCCCTGTACACATTTACTTGTGCATTTAGGCATCAGGATAAATTTTAAGTACATTTGAGTGACGATCACGACCAGAACTGAAGATTCGAAAGTAGTTGTAGATTTTCTCAGTACTAATATTTTTAATAGGTTTAGCAGGCCATGTGTCCTTATTAGTGACCGTGGCACACACTTCTGCAATCGTGTCATCTCCAATCTACTTCACAAGTATGATGTCACACATCGGACATTTACGACCTACCACTCGCAGGCGAATGGGCAAGCCGAGGTATCCAATCGGGGAGAAAACAGTGAACCAATCTTGAAAGGATTGGAGTCTAAAGCTGGACGATGCTCTATGGGCCTATTGGACTGCCTTCAAGACCCCGATTGGTATGACCCCTTATCGCCTCATCTACGGCAAGTCGTGCCATCTGCCTATGGAGATCGAACACAAGGCATTCTGGGCCATCCAAAAGGTCAACATGGACCTCAACGAAGCCGGACAGCAACGACGATTGCAAATCCAAGAGCTTAAGGAATGAGCTAATCATGCCTATAAGAACGAGCTAATCTATAAGGGGAAAACCAAAGCCCACCACGATAAGTCGATCTCTCCCAAATATTTCAAAGTTGGAGAGAAAATTTTGTTGTATAATTCTCGTTTAAGGTTATTTCCAGGGAAACTCAAATCCAAATGGACTGGTCCATACATTGTCATGGTTGTCTACGACCATAGTGCCGTTAAAATTTGGAGCTTAGACATAGGTGTCACTTTTAAAGGCAACTATCACCGGCTCAAGAGTTTTTATGAGGGCTTCAAGCCATTTACAACTAAGGAGCTGGATGTGTCTGTTCCACCTAATCAGCCCTAGATAGAGTTATGAACATGAAGGCCTTGATGTTAACCAAGGCGATTCGTGGGAGGTAACCCACATGTCTCTCTTTCCTTTATATTCCTTTCCCTTTTATTTTTATCTTTCTCAATTTCCTAGACTATTTATTTTCCTTTTCTTTTATTTCGTATATATCTTTTATGTTTGTACTTATCTTTTCCTTTTCTTAGATTATTTTCCTTTTTTATCTTTCTCCCACTTTAATTCTATCTTTAAAATCCCTATGTTCTCTCCACATGATTTATTCCTTATTTCAAATTAGAAGTGTGATTTTATTCCATTAACGATTTATACTCCTACCCTGACTTGAACTCCAACTTTCTAACTTGAAAAAGACTCCTTTATTGTTGGGATTTGTTTCCTTTCTGTGCATGTGAGATTTTGAGGGACAAATGGAGCACAAGATGACAAAATAGCTAGTTGGCCTCATTAATTAAAAAGCTCCCACATTTTTTCCTTTTATCTTCCCCTCCTGACACACTCCATCCTCCTCAACTCCTCTCCTCTCTCAAATTGTGTCCACCTTTGCAACTTCTTCTTCCCCAAACTTCCAAATCCCTAACCTCCATCTATAGCTCGCATCAAAGAAGTTGCCCACAAGTCCACTCGCCCTTCTGGTGACCGCTCTGGTACCGACTCTCCTACCTCCTCTTCTCTAGTTGCCGCCACACCGTGTCAGCCGTAGTGAACGACCCTCCTCCACCAATCACTACCCCTAAATCCCCACACTCAACCACCGCTCGCCCCACCGTGCAACCACCAGTGACAACACCACCCGTCACGGCTACTACCCTAATTGCACCTAGACCCACTCAACTCTTAAACCCATCCGTCCCTTCAACCTCCACAGTACCCACCCACACTAGCCCTCTACCAACGAATCTAGGCGTCCCTACGCCCAACGAATCCTCCTCCAATACCTATAATTATGGGTTTGGGTCATCGTGGGAAACGTGCTCGACTTCCAACGACGAAGAGCCCGTCATTACCTCAGTTTCACCTCCTTCAGTTGCGCCGCTCGTCTCCTCTAGAGAGACGGTTGGAGAGCCCATGGGCCTCGATGAACGTGATTCATAAGAACCCGCCGGCGCTACTGTCGAGCCTAAAGCAGACCAGAATTTGGGCAGTGATATGGGTCCAGCAGCTATAGAGACTAAGGTAGTCGGGGAGGAGGAGTTCTTTGTGAATTAACACGGCAGTCTCACGCCTACCAAGCCGGTCTCCAATGACGAAGTGGAGATCATAGGTTCTGTCCCTGCCACCACGGACGTACCTATAAGCAGAGGCATGACTAAGCGAGGATGACTAGTCAAGCCCCGCTCTTATAATGAGGCAGGGGATAGGATAAAAAAGAAGAAGAAGGTTGTCGCTGCCCCTTTGGAGGACCCAGCTGAGCAAACGGTCTAGGTTGAAGACTAGCTAGAAGAGGAGGAGGAGACCCCTCTGGTCAAGAAGAAGCGAAAGGTACTCCACCTATCTAGGTATCTCCTGACTTTTTTTGTTTTGAATGGATGACTGGAGTTTCATGATAAACACTAGCTTGATAGGTTAGCAACCTTACATGGTAAACCTGTCAACCCCTGTGCCCGTCTAGATTTTGCTTTGTTGGATAGAATGGGCATTGGCGTTCGTGTGCGCAAACTCATCGAGAACATCGGTTGGCCTGCTCTGTTTTACCTGGAGCAATCGACGTTCTTAGAGTTCAACCACGAATTCTTCATCACGTTCTGGTTTGACCAGGAACGTTTGAAGGGCAAAGGTAATAGCACTCCTGCCCTTGGAGTCGCCCGTGTTGTCAATTTCCGTTTGGTGAACAATTGGTCCCATCTCTCTCTCGATGATTTTAATTGTTTGATTGGTTTTGTGAGTAAGACTGATCTTGATACCCATTGGTACCAAGAATCCTTCACTACATACCCCCCATCTTTCAATGTTGATAAGGCCTTTCTGGAGCTGACCGACGACCCTACTACCGTGCACAACTCCCATTTTTTTAAGGGGCACGAAATTCTTGATCCATCCTTACGCATCCTAAACTGATACTTGGCCCTTACCTTTGCTGGTAAGTTGAATTCCTCGGGTCAGCTCTCGGCGCAGGAGGTCTTTTTCTTATAGCGTATGCTTCATGGGTACCGTGTCAATTTGGGATATTGGGTTGCCTCTGAATTAACTGCTATTGTGGGTAATAATATGAGTCCTATCTTAGGTTCATTGATTACTGCCATAGTTGTTAATTCTACGGATTTTATTGCTGCTAATTATGATCTCCATTCCCCTGTTGATTTTCAATTATTAGATCTCCGTACCCTCGATGGTATGGGGCATTTTCACCTTATGAATGGAGTGTTGCAGTTTAGCTCTGGTTGCACCCCTTCGAAGGATAGGATTTTCAACGCCCAGTATGGTGGGAGATACGTCTTCCCGGATCTTGCCCAACGTAGTCGGGCACATCCTACACCCGCCCAGCAAGCCCATGATGGCTCTGCCCCGTCCTCATCCACACAGCCAGCCCCGGACCGCACCGACCTCATTGCCGCCATTTGAGAGAACAACATCCTTCTTCGCACCATCATCGAGCTTCTCCAGAACCTACCACTACAGATTGCTCGGCACATGTGGCAACCATCCATCCCTTGATCCACCTTCCCATAACTATTTTGCCTTCGGGCTGGTTTTATTTGTACTTTTAACCTCCTAATGAACACCTTTTTTTTGTACTTTTTATTTCTTTGCCGTTGTTTGCTTGTGTGCCTCCCTCGCATTGAGGACAATGCACTGCCAAAGTGTGGGGGAGGATATATTTGCATATGTGACTGCTTGCCTGCATGTTTTAATTTCTGCCTATGCATGATTGTGTTTTCGGATTTTTACTCTTAGGATATTTTTTAGATTTTCGTAAATAAACTTCCTTGTCATGATTCACACTGCCTATGTTTTTAAACCCCTAAGAAGAATGCACTTTAAATTATTTGTACATAGAATAAAATTGTCATTCACTACACCTAGGCATGATCATGCATAACTCTGCCTGTCTGCTCTTATGACCACACCAAGACCTAGACGCTAGTGATAAAAAAACACACCTTGTGAGCGCATTGGACCTATATACCACTAATTTATTTCATGTGTGAATTGATGCGTAGCTACGCACTAGTCAGGTTCGTATAATATCTAGGGTATAGGCACCATTAGACATGGGAAAGCGATAAAATGACAAAAGACTTTGCATGTCCTCTTCTCTTTTCTCTTTTTCTTTCACCTTACCCCTGACATCTCACCTACCCCTCAATTCTCTTTTCTTAAACAACTTGAGCCAGTTTTTCTTTGATCTTTCCTTAGCAGGTGAGTAATACTCCTTGATGGCAGCGTCTAGGGAAAGATATAGAATGGCCTAAGTGTGGGGGAGATGACTAATCAAGACCTTGGTGCTGGAAGCAGTAATATGGCAAAAGCAAAGAATGAAGCTGCAATAATCAAATTCAGAAAAAGGTTCGTGTTACCTCTGCAAAAAAATAAAAATAAAAAAATAAAAAAATAAAAAAGAAAAGAAAAGAAAATGATGTTTCAAAATAACATCAATAAAAGTAGAGGGAAGCATAAACGAAAGCAGCAAAAGTCCAGCACCACATCAGAAGTACAAAGTCTCCCACTTGAGAAGAATCGCCCGTCTAGCCCTAGCTGCTGCCTGCTAACAAGTGTTGCTTCACCGACTTCTCCTTCTTTCCAACTAAGGAATCTTTTCTGAACTCTAAGTTGGTCCTCTCCATTTTTCTTTCTTATCTCTGTTTTCTCCTTCTTATTCTCCATCTTTCCTTTCAAATTCAAAATG
This sequence comes from Viola odorata, assembly GCA_963691705.1. Taxonomy (NCBI): domain Eukaryota; kingdom Viridiplantae; phylum Streptophyta; class Magnoliopsida; order Malpighiales; family Violaceae; genus Viola; species Viola odorata. The sequence continues at coordinate 33,606,245 of OY829546.1, forward strand.
CACGCTATCTACCCCTTTTTGATGCAAAGTCTTTTGGATTGCTTGATTGCCCATGCATGTGTACTACTTACTCGGATTGACATTGCAAACTTGACCATGTGTTGTGTTATTTGCATTCTTTTGAGTGATTAAACACCAAGCCCTATTTGTGAGTGTGAGCGTAAACACTTTACCTTGTGAGGATTTCTAGTGACTAGGTTTGGCGTGGGAAAGTCTTACCTCTAGGGTCGTTATCCTTATGGTTTGATGCAGACGCATGTCTAGGCAGAGAGTGTGTATTCTTAAGGTGTATATGTGGTGATTCATCACTTTGTTCATGTGCTTGGATTGATCATTGTGTTCTGATTAGGGGAGGTTTTCATTTTGGTTAAATGCTCGAAGGGGAGCATTGGGCAGTGTGGGGGAATTTGATATAGTGTATTTTGTGCTTGATTTTCTCTCCCTTCTTAGCTAGATTTTGAGCATGATAATGTTAATTGGTACCTATTTTTCTCTATTTTACAGATATGGACTAGAAGAGGAGAAACATTTAGAATACACACATTTTGGAAGAATTTCGCTGGAGCATTACGTATCGAGTCCTAGCTGCGGATTGTCGAGGCTTAGTTGTCGAGCGCCGCAGATGCTTACAACTCCGACAGGAAAGGAAACTCCCGAAGAGGATCTCCAGCGGAACCAGAATTCCATTCCACATGGTCTTCTATTCTAGCAAGGAATTTATTTCCGTTTTTGTAATCCTATTGAGAGTAGAACTTCCTTTTTAGTTACTTTCCATCTTCATATAGATTGCCTATTTTGTAGCCTATATATATGGCTTTTAGATTTAGGGTCTGGATGCTTTTGATAACCAGACTTTTTACCACCTTCAGTGAGAGTTTTTTCCCCACCATCATCTGCGGAGCCCTTCTGTAATTAACCAAAGTTTTAGCTCCGACCGGTACTTTTCAATACTATTTCATATTTTCTTCTCTTCCATGTCTTCTTTATTTATTTATTTTATGTATTCTCCTATTAGCATAAGCGGCTAAGCTCCTCTGCCTTGGCAGAGGCGATTCGATAGTTTCTTAGGATAGTTATGAGGTCAATTCGTGCTTATTAAACTCCTTGTTCGTATTTGTTTACTTTTCAAGATCTTGCCAATTTACCTAGGGTTAATTAGAAGCCTGATCAACTCTTAATTGAATCTAGGTGATTAAAGTTGTCTTTGTAGTATTAACTAACGTAAGGCTACAGAGTAAAGTAGACAAGTAGTTCAGAGTCATCACATTGAATTGGTCCAATCTAACTAGGGTAGTGCCTCGAACGTACTAAGTGTCTTGCCCTAGGAGTGTCTTTTCTCTACTTAATAGGCCTCTGAGTATTGCTCCCATAAACATTGATCTCATGCTTGTCGAGAGCACGATCAAACAATTACAACTTATCACCTACTATAAAAAGATTGAAGATAGTGGTAAGAGGTTCAATCCACGGAGACTAGGGCAAGACGCTTACTTTAATATATGACAAAGAAAAACAGACTGAAACAGTAACACAAAAGGGGGGGTTGTTGTTGGTTAAACGAGTTTAACCAAGGCAGAGATAGAGCTAACAAGACAAATAATGAAAACTAACATAGGGGGCAAGACAGGAAAAATAGTATCGAGGGCACAACAGAAAGGAAAATAAAGTAGAACGTAAAATGAGGAAATAGAATAACAAGTAAAGAGATAAAGATGTAAGGTTAATGGAGAAAAGATTCCTAGCAAAGATTTTTCTACGGTTGCATCTAGGCCTAGACAATCATTGGCGCAGAAATATTCTACTCTAGTTCGTAGACATGCTATAGGGAATCACCTCCCCACACTCTCACTACTAAAAAGGTAACCTAGACACTTCGTCATCCTCCAGGGCACCTCCCCACACTCTCACTGCTAAAAAGGTAACCTTGACACTTCGCAATCCTCCAGGGCACCTCCCCACACTCTCACTGCTAAAAAGGTAACCTAGATGAATTGGCGAGGGCACGACAAACAAGCAAATACAAACATGGACTTTATGAAGAACGGTTTGGCCTCTTACTAACCTATGCAACCATCAAAATACCTTTGCTAAGAACAAGATAAATCAACTACTCATGTTGGAAAATACACAAATAATAGATCTAGAAAGCATAACAAGTAAAGAAGAGATAAAAGAGAAAACTTGATAAATACCGGCCGGAGCAAAGCTCCGGTTTATGTACATGGCTGCTGGAAAATGGTCTGATCCACCTCCCACAAAAGGAGGAGGGGAGAAAATAAAAGAGAATCACACAAAAATATCTACAATGAATGTTTGGTAGGTGATCTCCCTCTAACCCTAAAAAGGAAAGTCTTAAATAGCCATTAGCCTACAAGAAGACAAAAGCCAGCTAAGGGGATTACAAAAAGATAAAATCCAGCTAAGGAGTTCAAAAACACGGAATAAATCTCTTTGGCCCGAAAAGGGAATATTCTAGAGGCGCTCGGCGTCGAGGGCAAGACGATATCTATGGTATCGAGGGCAAGACAACTAAAGAGAATATTCTTGGGGATCTGTGCGGAACTTTCTGGAAGACATCAGAGGGGACACGTGGGAGCCTGCCAGTAAGGACACGTGGAAATAACACTTTTGGCGCATCCAGGGCTCGATGATGGAAATCACGGCAAGGCCTCGATGGAAAACTTGGTGTCTTGGCCTCGATGCAAGTCTTGAAGCTTGAGATCCCCATAAATCACCCAGAAAGTACGTGTTTTCGCATATTTCCCCTTTTTGGCCTAGATCTGCAATAAAGATGGAAATGAAGGCAAATTAGCAGTATCATGCCATAAGTCAAAGTGATAATGAAGGGAAAAACACGCATAAAACACACGCTATCAAACATACGTTAGAAGATGGCAGAGTGTCAAGGTTTCCTCATAAATGTACCTTGAGGTAACTTCTCGTACGAAGAAGAGCAGGGGGCCTAAACGTACCTGGCCCCTATAGCACACCTACGCCAAAGGAGTGGAATATATCTGCACTAGTGATTGACTAGGCCTAGATGCAACCGGAGAATGAGCCTCTACTAGGATCTTTTCCCATATGATTTTACATCTTTGTTTACCTGCTTTATTTAGTTTAATATTAGCTTAATCAACAATTCTCTCAAACCCCCCCCCCCCTTTGTTACTATTTCAGATTGTTCACTTGAGTCATACACCATAGACAACCCTAGTCCCTGTGTTCGACCCTGTTGCCACTATACACAATTTATTGTGCATTTGATAGCAGGTTTATTCTTATTATTTTTGACAACTTCTACAACCGATCAATGGTCGTGTATGCTCTAGTTGTATCCCATATTTGGTCTTTCATATACTGGCCTCCTCCAAACTCACCCATGAAATTATTCCAAATATGTCTCACACAATATCTATGATGCACCTCCTTCAGTTCAGTATCAAAAATATTTGGCAAACCTTGCATAAGAAAGCATATGTTAGACAAACTTATAGAATATAATACTAACCATAAAAGCAAGGGTGCAAATTACCTTCTGCCTGTCAGATATAAAGCACTATTCATCTAGTGGCCCAATGTCATCTTGTAACCTCTGCATAAACCACTGCCAGTTATCTTTGCATTCTGAATCCACTACTGCCCATGCAATAGCAAATATGTTATCATTTGCATCTTTTCCTATTGCTGACAATAAATAGCCCTTGTAGCTCCCTTTCAAATGGCAACCATCAATGTTGATAAATGGCTGACATCCTTTCAAAAATCCACTCTTACAAGCTGTAAACCACATGTACATCCTCTAGAAAACACTACGCGGGGTAGTTATTTTGACTATGCTACCAGGATTAGATTTTCTGATAGCCTCAGCATAACCCCACAACAACCTATATTGCTCACCATGATCTCCCTCAATAATAGATTGTGTTATTTTCTTCGCCCTCACTATCTTATGGCGTGAAATTGCAACAAATTTCTCTATACTCACCCTACTTGCAAGGATCTCCAAATTAGTATCAAGATTATCCTTGAAGTCAGCCAAATATGTGTGAGCAATCTATTTGGCAGATGTTCTACGATGCTAGGCCATATCATCTCGGTCAGGGGAATCGAAGTCGATAAGGCCAAGATAGAGGTGATAGCATCCCTACCCTATCCAACGTGTACTCGCGATGTGCGATCATTTCCAGGGCACGCCGGTTTCTACAGACGGTTCATTAAAGATTTTTCCAAGACTGCCCAACCCATGTGTCGCTTACTCCAAAAGGAAGTACCATTTGATTTCGATGAAAGTTGCAAAGCTGCCTTTGAACTCCTAAAAAACAAGTTTATCTCAGCACCGATCATTCGTGCCCCTGATTGGACATTGTCTTTAGAGGTCATGTGCGATGCCAGCAATCAAGCCCTAGGTGCCGTTCTGGGTCAAAAGAAAGACAAGGAAACATATGTCATCTACTATGCTTCAAAGCTATTAGATCCAGCCCAACAGAACTATACAACCATTGAAAAAGAACTCTTGGTCGTAGTTTATGCCCTAGATAAGTTCAGACAATACCTTCTGGGCACTCATGTTCTCATCTACTCAGATCACTTGGCCCTGAGATGCTTGTTGATAAAGGCAGATGCCAAACCTCGGCTTATTAGGTGGATATTGTTGCTGCAGGAATTTAACATCTCGATCAAGGATAAGGAAGGAAGAGAAAATTTGGTGGCAGATCATCTCAGCAGACTTCCAGCCTAAGAAAATGACTCACTCGTACCTATCCGAGATACCTTTCCAGATGTACAATTGTGTCTAGTCCAGGCTGTTTATTCCCCATGGTTTACAGATATCACAAATTTTTGTGCTACTGGCACCTTCCTAGCTGATGCTTCCCCATCTGAATGCAACAAAATTAGACGGCAATCCAAATACTATATTTAGGATAACCCTTATCTTTGGAAGCATTGCTCAGACCAGATAATTCGCCGTTGTGTGACTATGGATGAAGTGCCCTCAATCCTCAAATTTTGCCATTCTGAAGGAGGACACTTCGCGACTAAGAAAACTGCCCTCAAAGTGCTAGAAGTTGGTCTCTACTGGCCCACCATTTTCAAGGACAACTACATGTACTGCGCTTCGTGCCCCCGATGTCAAGCCACTGGAAATATCGGGGCTAGGAATCAGATGCCCTTAACGAATATTATCCCATGTGGGATCTTCGATATCTAGGGCATAAATTTCATGGGCCCATTCCCCAATTCCTTCGGTAATATCTACATCCTCCTCGCAGCCGACTATGTTTCCAAATGGGTTGAGGCCAAGGCAACTCGGACTGACGACTCCAAGGTGGTAGTAAACTTTCTACGCACTAATATTTTCAACTGGTTTGGTACACCTCGAGCTCTCATCAGTCATAGGGGTACACACTTCTCCAACCGTGTCGTGGCCTCGCTTTTGGCCAAGTATGGTGTCCATCACAGAACTTCTACAACCTATCATTCACAGACAAATGGCCAAGTTGAAGTGTCAAACCGTGAGATTAAGTCAATTCTTGAGAAAACAGTGAACCAATCCAGAAAGGATTGGAGTCTGAAGTTGGACGATGCACTCTGGGTTTATCGAACAGCTTTCAAGACCCCGATTGGAATGACGCCCTACAGACTTGTATATGGCAAGCCGTGTCATCTCCCAGTGGAGATAGAGCACAAGGCTTTTTGGGCCATCAGGAAAGTGAATACAGATATAGGGCCCGCTGGCCACACAGGCGTTTGCAAATTCAAGAGCTTGAAGAGCTGAGGGATGATGCTACAAAGTTTGCAAATTCAAGAGCTCGAAGAGAAAATTCAAGAGCTGAGAATGCCATGCTCTACAAGGGCAAGACTAAGGCTTATCACGACAGACACCTTCGTCCCAAAGTTTTTTCAGTTGGACAAAGAGTATTATTGTATAACTCATGCCTACGATTGTTTGCAGGGAAGCTCAAGTCCAAATGGTCCGGACCTTTCGTGGTCACGACAGTCTATGACCATGGAGCGGTCGAGATTCAGAACCCCGAAACAGGAATAATCTTCAAAGTCAATGGCCAGCGGCTGAAACCCTTTTATGAAGGATTCAAGCCCTCGACCGTTAAGGAGGCCATGGTGGAACCTCCACCTATCCAGGCCTAGATCGAAGTAGCACGTCGAGGTCCCGACGAGCAAACAGACCACACCGGAGGCATTTGATGTGTCGTCCATCCTTTTTCTCTCTCCCTTAATCTCTGTCTTTTCCTTCTCCCAGGAGATTTTATTCCTTTTTATTAGTAATCATTAACCTTTATTCTTTCTTTTTGTCATTATTCTAATTAACCACCCCTTTTTGAAATTTGAAAATATTTTCTCCTTTTTAGGTGGTTGAGATACGCACGGGCCGTTGTGCTTCAAGCCCAAGGTGCCACATCGTCTGACAGAGGGGGTAGAAAAGCAGCCCTAATCAATGAAAAATTTGCGCTATTAATTATAGCCGTCAGCTACTTTTCTCTTTCCCACGCTCCTACTTCGTCCTCACTCTCCTCACAACACAAAACACATCACTATCATCCTCTCACCAGCAACCAAACACCATCTCTCTCCCAAAACGTCTCCATCTTCACCACTGTTCTCTTCACATCACTATCAGCCATGGCAAAAACAAAGAAACCCATTCACAAAAACACTTCAGGGCCCCACCCAGTGGACGACCCTACAAGCCCAGCTCCTTCGCGGTCCAGATCTCAAACCTCCCTACACTCTGGCTCGTTCAAAACAGCCACTCCACCATCTGTCCAGCCAATCCCCATTCCCTCTCCTCCAGTTGTCTCACCGACATCTGCGGAACAAGAACGAGAGTTCACTCCGGTCGAAGACGACCTAGAAATTACTGGCTCCCTCCCTCCTACCTCCACAACCACCAGGTCTGGCCGTACAGTCAAGCTCCCTCCTGGATCTGTGGCGGCCAAGCCCAAAGCCAAGGCATTGGCCTCCGAGAAGGTGCCCCCAGCTACTAGGAAGCTCCCGATGGATGATCCTATAGATCGATTTCTAGACCCCGAGCCGAACCTCACAGTGGAGGAAGTCCTAAAGGACATCCTTGTATCCGAATCGGAAGCTGAAGAAAAGGAGCCAGCCGATGAAGCTGAGGATCAGGAGCTGGCCAACGTCGAAGAGGAGGAGGAGGTCGAACAAACCGTCACTGGCGGCGAAGAAGGATGTGGATGCAGCTGCTAAGATAGAGAAGGTCGCGGAAGAAGCAGAGGCTAAGAAGCAGGCCAAGGAGAAAGGAGCCGCAGCCAAATCGGCTGTGAGGAAAGGAAAATCAAAGGCTCCAGCCAGAGCGGAGCAGCCAGCTGTAGCCAAAAAGCGGGTGGGCCAGAAGCGGAAGCTCCCTTCTTCCAGCAAGGGAAAACCCTCACTTCCAAAAAGTCTCGAGGTCCCGAAGACACTTCAGATGTCGAGACCACGACACCAGTCTCCCCTTCTGCCTCTCGAGCAACTTCTACTCAGGTGACTTCTAACCTATCTGTGTTGCATGCATGGTTGAGATTTAATGATAAGCCCTCGCTTGATAAATTGCACCAATTGAACCACAAAGGCGTTAGCTCCTGTGCGCGCCTCGACATGGATATTTTGGCCAAAATGGGCATAGAATCTCGAGTTTGAGAGTTTGTGGCTAATATCGGTTGGGAAGCCCTGTTCTATTTAGAACACCCAACCTTTATTGAACTCTCGCTCGAGTCCTTTACTACCTTTTGGGTTGCCTCTGATAACTTCAAACCTAAAGGCAAGTTTGGTCCAAATCTCTCTACCCCTGGTCTCATCAATTTTGGACTGGTAAACAAGTGGGAGCAACTGTCCCTTAATGAATTTAATTGTCTGCTTGGTTTTGTGTGACCTGATGTGTTGGATTCTGCTGCTTATAAAAATGCTCTGACTGTTATACCCCATGTTTTTTATGCTTCTATTGATTTTCGTGAGCTCACTAATAACACTGATGCTAAGTTTGACCCTAAGCAAAGTAAAGCCCATGAAATTGCTGACCCTGCATTGCGCATCCTGCATAGATATCTAGCCCTCACCTTCTCGGGTCGGTTTGGATCCTCGGGACAGTTATCTTTGCAGGAGCTCTTCTTTTTATGGTGCATGAAGCATAAGCGTAGGGTTAATCTTGGTTTTTTGGTCGCCTTGGGTATCCTTCATGTTCTAAATGGCGCCCGAGGTCCTATTTTAGGATCCCTCATCTCTCTGATTGTCGTGAAACTACATAATATCAACCTGTATGCCAGCAACCTTTCTGAACCCCTTGCATTCAAAGATTTAGATGTCCGTACCTTAGATGTTATGGGCCACTTATGTGTTTCACAAGGTGTGTTGAGTTTTTCTGCAGGGTATACGCAGCCAGGAGATAAGGTTTTCAGGACCAAGATCGGAGGTCGTTTCGACCATCCAGACCCCGATCTTCCTCCGTTCCCCCTACCCATGCCGAGACATCTCGTCAAGACCAGAATGCATCAGCCGCAGTCAAGACCCCGACTCTAGCACTTGTCTACGATCCCGCACAGACGCGACACCTCCAGGTCAATCTCAGGAAACTTCAGGCTTTGACGGCTGAAGTTGCCCGGCGCAACCTCCCACCCCAATGATCCCGCCCCCGAACAATTTTTCACTTCCTGCCCTCGAGGAGGGTTCTAAACAATTATTTTTACCGCTTTTATTTTGGGTTATACTGTACTCTCTTTAAGTTGCTTGAACTCCTTTGAGTGCCCTTCCCGCATTGAGGACAATGCGCTGCCTAAGTGTGGGGAGGGATTTATTGTGTGTTTTGAATGTTTGTTTGCATGTTTAAATTTTTGTTTGTTGCATGACTGCATGTTTTTCGGATTTTTCAAACCCTTTCAGATTTTATTTTTAGTCCTTGCTAGGAAATTTTGCCACTGCCCATTTTAAAACCCCCATTGTTGGCATGCATTTCTGATTTCTGATGCATAGGAGAAACATGGCATTCATCACATCTATGCTTGAGCATGCATTTCTAGACCTGCTAGCCCTTATATCCAATCTTGCCCTAGACACGAGTAAACGCTATTTGAACCCGAGAGCATTTTTGAGCTTTATGCCTATTTATTTATGAGGGAAAATGCTTGACTAGGTACTGTCTAGGTTTGCATAATATCCCTGGGTATAGGGACCATTAGACGAGGGAAAATAGCGAAACGACGAGGAAACTTTACAAATTTTTAAATTTCTTTCTTTCTTTCTTTTCTCTCTGAATTTTTCTCTCTTTTTCCTTTTCATGCCCTCGATTCCCATTCTCCATTCTCTTCTAACCATTTGTTCCTTTTCATTGTCCTTTCCTTGGCAGGTGAGTAACACTCTTCGTGACAAAGGCAAGGGCTAGATTCCGAAGAAGATAAGTGTGGGGAGGAGAAGATATTATTAAGGGCACGAATGAGCTAGAGCAGAAATCAAGACTCGAGGCCACGACAGCATCTCAGTATTACTTCCTCACCACTCCAAAATTTAAGTGTGGGGAAGTGAAAGTCAATTCCCAAGGCCTCGGAATCAAGCGCCTCAAAGTAGTATTTAAAGCCCAGCTCCAGTTCAGAAAAAGAGAAAATTAAATGCAGATGCAAGTTTCGAGCTGAAAAAGAAGAAAAGTAAATGCATGGTCTGCCTGCTTTTATTTCGGTTTCTTCTAAAAAAAAAAAATAAATAGAAAAACAGAATAAAAAATTATTTTATAAAAGTAGATCAGGCAATCTAGAAGGCAGCTATTCGAGCCCTCGAAGCACAACGCAGACCTCCCCCACTGATGAAAGCCGAAGTCATTGTCTAGCCCTCTCCATCAGCCTTCTTCAGCGAGTGTTGCTCACCGTCTTGCCTTCTTCTAAGCCAAGGGACTCTCCCCCAGATTTGTTTTCTTCTCTTCTATTTTCATTCCTTTTTCTCTTTTCCCTTCACCTCTATTTCCTTCATCTTGCTCCAATCCTCTCTCTCCTTTCTACCCTTCTCCTTCCTTTCTTTCCTTTTCCTTTTTATTTTTATTTACTGCAAAGTTGAATCTAATCATTAGAATGCCCTCGCATATGACCTACAGTACTTGGATTGACGTGCAAACTCTACCTGTGTTGTGTTGTTTACATTCTTGAGTGATAGCCTAAATACATATTTTGTTATGAGTTTGAGTGCAAACACATATTCAGGTGAGGATTGCTGGTGAATAGGCTTGGTCTAGGAAAGTCTGGTTGGTAGGGTCGTTATTCTATCAGCCAGATGCAGGTGATTCTCTAGGGCTAGATTTATTGATTGGGTGTAGTTTGTCGGATGTCGTGTCTATTCTGGGTGATGGGGGTTGAAGATATATGTCGATGCATGAGGTAGTTTTCCAATTTTGTTAATGCTCGAAGGCGAGCATTGGGGCAGTGTGGGGATGTTTGATAGCACGTTTCATGGTCACGATTTTATCCTCTTTTCTAGCCTTTTCGGGGGCATGATCCTACTAATTGACCTTTATTTCCATCTTTATTGCAGATCAGCTCCAAAAGGAGAAAAAAACGAAAATATGCATTTTTGGAGTATTCCTGAGGATTTTCAGCTTCAAGGCCTAGAAGTCCAGATTGTCATCGAGATCTAGACGTGAACCAGACCAATGAGCAGTCTCTCGGCCACGACAAATCTACATCTTCTCTTAATCGAAACCAAAGCAAAGCATCTTCCAAGATCCGCAAGGGATTCCAAGCCCTTCTAGAAGACAGCAGGCACGCCAGAAGTCCCAGAATATTCCCTTGAAAGGACATGTGCTGTCAAGCTCCCCTTGCTTCTCTCTCCCCTTAGCTATTTTGTCCCCTAGCTAGTTTTAGCCTATATAAACTAAGTTTTAGGGTTTTGTGTAAGGGCGGCTGACCTAGGACATTAATACATCACTCTATTTTACCCTAATTTCTGGGGATCATCTCCTCTTAGCAATTTTGGAGCAGCTGCCAAGTTTGTAAAGGGGAAGCTTTTGATTAATACTATTTCATCTTTTCGGTTTCTTCTAGCTCTTCTCTTTTATTTATTGTATGTTTATCATCCATTGTTCATATTCTATTATGAGTAGGTAAGTTCCATCTTCTTAGTAAAGGGTGTTTTGAGGGTTGTACGATTTGGTTATGAGGCCTAATGCATGCTTAACATATTCTCTTGTGGCATATGATTGTTTACCGTTTTAATCCCATGCTCATTTAGGAATGTTAAGGGCCTGATCAACTGTTGATATTTTTGTATGAGTACTGTCATTCTCTTGGTTATAACTGATGCGAAGCCTTGAGTTAGAGTAGACACCTAGTGGAGGCAGCACGAGAGGCCTCTGTCTAGGGGTAAACGGTTATTTAGGGTATGCGATACGAGTCTGACAAGCTGAGCTATCGCGCCCTAGATCTGTCTTACCTCCCCTTCATGGGCGTTCTGAGTAGTGCCTCCCCGCATTCGTGCCTGGGAGGACGGCGGAACGTCAAGGCCACCTCATATGTGGAAACGGGGGGGGGGGGGGGGGGGGGGGGGTGGCTTTTATCTAAGAAGGTAAGTAGGGGATGCGGTGTGGAAATGCGGTCCCTATAGCAGGTCTGTACTTGAGTCTGGAATATTTTTGTGCCAATGACTAATTGACCTAGAAAAGCAACCCGAGAACACCTTTTGCTAAGATTACTCCATATCTGATTTATATCTCTTTAATTGCTTTTCTTATTTTCTTGCCCCCGATTGTGTTTTGTTATCTAGCCTTGGACTGTGATTTCATTTCGTGCCCTAGATAACAGTTTTACTTATTTGTCTTGTTAGCTCCAGATCCTGAGTTGATTAGTTCACTAATCAACATAAACCCTCCCCCTGCGTTACTTGTTCCTTTCCTGTTGCACTTTCTCCTTGTCATACATCTTTATTAACATATCAATCCTTCAATCTCTGTGGTTCGACCTTGTCTTGCCCTGTACACATTTAATTGTGAATTTAGGCATTAGGATAAATTTTAAGTATATTTGACTGACGATCAGCAATCTAGGGGACAAGTTACCCCTCGTTTTTCCCTCGATAGGAATCTAGCCGATCTGGATAATCCCGAGGGTTTATTTCTTGCCGAATTTTCTCTCTTTCATCAAGACCTCAACGACGCTGAGTTTGTTAACCCCCATATTCCAAACATGGAAGATGAATGACCACCGAATCTGCCACCTCCGCCTCCTATTGATCAAACAATAGATGATCTTAATGTCGCCCCCGAAGTCCCTAGTAGCTGTATTGTCTAGCCCGTTGTTCAACATGACTGGATACTCAAATCCGCTGTCATGCATCATCTGCCATCTTTCCATGGATTGTCCAAGGAGAATCCGCATTGTCACCTACAACATCTTCATTCGATATGCGAGGCCATGAAACCTACTAATGTCGATGTCGACCAAGCCAAGCTACGAGCTTTCATGTGGTCCCTTAAGGACGCTGCCAAGGATTGGTTCTATGACCTTCCTCCTCGATCTATTACGTCATGGGCTGAGATGTCTAAAGCCTTCACGGATAAGTATTACCCAGCAGCCACAGCAAGCGTGACTCGCAAACAATTAGTTTCTATTGTGCAAAAGGACGACGAGAGTCTAGGGCAGTATCATGAACGTTACAAGAAAATGCAAGCCTTGTGTCCTTCGCACAATTTGACCGATCATGCCCTCATCCAATACTTCTATGAAGGGTTGAAATGAAATGATAAAGCTTTATTGGACGCCGCAACCGGTGGTTCCCTTTGTACCCGAACTCCAGCTGCTGCCAAGGCTATTATTGAGCTAATGGCCAAGACTACTATTGCATCTAAAATAGTAGCAAGTAACAACCAACATGCCTAAGTTGCTGCCATGTAGGGTCAGTTAGATAACATCACGGTTATATTGTAGAATATGACTTCAGGACAACCTGTCCAGATCAAGGCTTGTTAGATTTGTAATTTTGTGGATCATGCCACAGATGCATGTCCTTACATTCCCGAGGAAATTTCAGTTAATGCAGTTGGAGGATACAATGTCCCCTATGGCCAAAATTACAATCAAGGCTGGAAACATCCTAATTTCAGTTGGTCTATAATCCACAATCGTCAGGCCCTAGTTAGCCGCCACAGCAGCAGCACCAGTATGGTAACCAATCTCAGCCTCCCTTCAACATGCAACATTTTAGGCCTAGACCTCCATATCAGCACAATCAGCAGTACCCATATCCACCATCCAAGGATCCAGCCCCTGCTCCTCCATCAACTAACGAGAGCATCCACTACAAGAGTGTTATTTCTGAACTGCATAAGCAAATGAGTATGATGACCACCGAAATGAAGGAGTTGAAAAATAGAGGTAGTCTTCCTGGGCATAGTGAACCCAATCCGAAGCACAAGGCATGTGTCATGACTCTCCGAAGTGGTACTGAATTGCCACCTCTAGAAAATCCTGCCCTCGACACCGCACAGTATCTCGAGCGCGAGCTCAAAGTTAAAAAGAAGAAGCAGCCCAAAATTCCAGATGTGATGGTGGATCATATCCGTTCTCCAAGAGGATCTCCACAGAACGATCTGAACCCACCCTAATTCACACAAGAGTACATTCACTAAATCCTTGAACCTCCTTTTCCTGAACGCCTTGTCAAGTCCAAGAAGGGCAAAGAAGAGCTTGAAATCTTTGATATATTCAGCAAAGTGATAACAATTGATGAAACGCCAAGGGTACATTCATCATCTCACCCGTGGACAAGGGCAGACCCCTGTAGACCTTGACTTACTCCGGCACCCGGTTGCCGCCCGCGATAAGTTGTGCACACTGGGATAGTCGACATCAGCGCGGGGGGGGGCACATGGCGTCATCCTATCCCAGGAAGGCCGATAGCATCACATAGGCAATATCCCGCCAGCGATATCATGTCTAGGGACCCACATGACATCACCAGGGGTGACGTCATCCTGGGCGTTATCTCCCCTCAATAACGCCCCCCTAGGGTAACGCCTTCTCTTCTGTCAATAAATACCACCCCATTCTAGATCTAAAGTAAGAGAAAATTCTCTACTAAAATCTCTACAGAATTTCATAGCCATACTAACTTAAGCATCGGAGTGTGTACGCCGGAGCCCCCCTCCGCCGCTTTGCAGGTACCACGGACAATAGCCACAGTGATTTCGGACAGCCATAATCCTTATTCCGCCCCCGCAGAAACTCGAATCTTATCAAATTGGTGCTTTCGTTGAGAGACTTGGTTTAATTAAGTGAGCGTCCTTAATAGCCAAGCTCTGTTCTTCTGGGAATTTAAAGATTATGGCTTCTGATTCCGATCCACCGTTGACTCAGTCCTCTAGTCTTCCATTTGATACCCGCAGATGACTTTTTACCTTCGCCACTTCAGATGCTCCCACCTCGGTGCAAGAAATTCCTTCAGGAATGTCAGATCTATCTCTCGCACAAATAACGGGAGCGTTTATGCTACAGCCGAGTACTCCTTTGTCCCAAATAGCGGGGTCAAGTCATTTTCCTCCTCAGTCGGGGGGGTCCGTGGTGGATAGCGCAAATAACCCTTTCGCGAGCTCGATTTTAGCCCTTCGTGCTCAATTAGACCCCTTAATAGAGTTGGCTAGCAGATATACACCTGCTGCTTTTGGGTCAGGCGTGGCATCTCAATTCATTTTCACTCCATCAATCATTACAGAAAGACCACTATCGTCCCCGCTGCATGCGAATGTGTCATCAACGCTGCCCACATTAAGTGCGCCAGTCAGTCTTGTACAGATTGCTCATAGGAGGGTGGAGCCGTACATACCACAAGTACCTTTATTTCCTATTTCTCAAGAGGAGCGGCAATGGCGTGGGGAGGACAGAGGTCGTTGGGATGGAAGAAGAAATGAAAATAATAGAGATATCTCTCCCGGAGGGAGTGAAAGATCCAGCAGTAGGAGACACCGAACTAGGTCACCACATCATATCAGAGATCCGAGAGATCGTAGGTATCGTTTGGAGGCATCCCCGCCTCGGCAGGCGCGGTAAATCCTTGATGATACTTCGGGCCACCCCTTTAGCCTACGCATAAGGCGTCACAGGGTTAGTAGACACGTAAAGCTCCCCTCAGAATCCTATGATGGCACCAGAGATCCCATTTCTCACCTTAACAAGGTGAAGGATTTTGTGCAATTCCAAACCCACAATGATGCGGCTTTGTGTCAAATATTTGTAATGACCCTGTCAGGGGTCGCACGTTTGTGGTTCGAAGGTCTTCCAGGTGGGTCTATTGACAGTTTCGCGCAGCTGTAATCTAAATTCAGGAGTCGATTTAGCACTGCAGTCCCTATCAGGAAGTCAGCTGCTGCTTTGTTCAACTTACACAGGAAACCTCAGGAATCTTTGAGGAGCTTCCTCCATTATTTCGACACTGAGATGTCGCTAACACCAGGTGTAACGGTTGATTTCGCCATTGAAGCCTTAAAGTGAAACTGTTGTTATGGAAAACTCAAAGAAGCTTTAATGGTTAACCCCCCAACGACTTTGGATGCATTAAGGTTAAAAGCTCACAACTATGCGAGGATGGAAGAAGAAGAAAATAGGGATATAATTCGGAACATGCCGCCCGCCATGCCTCCAGCCCCTAACGCTCTAATCCCAACTACCTCGAAAGATCGGTTCGTTGACGATTACACTCAGCTAAAGGATCACATTCCCAAGACATTTAATCGGAGAAGAGGCAATCCCTCCAAGGGAAAATCTGGTGACCCCTCTGGCCAACGGCAGAGTGATCCTCCTAAGGGACAAGTTTATGATTCAGATCCTCCTTCCTTCATTCTACCCCGAGCAGAAATACTAGCAATAGTGGAGCAGCGAAACCTGCCCATCCGTTATCCTGCCCCTGTAAGACCAGGGGTAATCCTGGGACGAAGAGAAAATGCCTATTGCAAATTTCACAAAGCCAAAGGACACACAACTGAAGCATGCCGAGAACTCAAATCGGCGATAGAACGTCTGGTGGAGGAAGGCTATTTGGGGGAATTTGCCATGAAAACACGAGAAGAAGCTAAAAGTAACCCTACAAATAGAGTAGATGATAGCAGGGCGGTACCATCCCGCCCCCCAGGCCATGACACTGGTCCTGTGGGAGAAGGCCGGGAAATTCTTACAATCGATGATGAAGATGTCCCTATCATCAACATCATCGCGGGAGGCACGCCTTATCTAGATGAAACCGCACAGTTGATACCCACTCTAGGGGATAAGTGGAAACGGACTGGCATGACAATAAAGAGTGAAGCGATAAGTGCCTTGGATCGTATGATATTATCCTTTTCTGAAGAGGACGAGAAGGGTGTGATGTATCCGCACAACGACGCGTTAGTAATAACACCCATTATCGCTAACCATGGAGTTAGAAGAACTCTGGTTGACAATGGAAGTGCCGTAAACTTGTTCTCGTTGGAAGCTTACAATCTCTTGAAGTGTTCAGATAGCGAGCTTAAACCCTGTAAAAAACCTATTATTGGGGTAGACGGAGTCCCCATCCTAGTGACTGGAGTGACTACCTTGCCCGTATATTTCAAGGAAGATACCTCCTAACAGTCTGAGGAGCTTTTATTCTTGGTGGTGGATCTAACTCTACCTTACAATGCCATATTGGGACGGTCATTCCTCAACCATTTTGGAGCGGCGATATCGCAAAAGCATCTAAAGCTGAAATACCCGTCCTGGGATGGTGTGGTCTCGATCCAAGGAAATCAGAAGTTAGCAGCTGAATGCTATCTGCTTATGACTCAGAAGAGTTGCGACAGGTATGTGTGCGTGACAATGGACCCATATGAGCAAAATGATGAAAAACGTACTCAGCCTGTAGATAAAATGACTCATGTCCCAGTCAGGGGGGTAGACAGAGCCGTATTTCTGGTTAGCGATAACCTCAACACAGAGTAAAAGCTGCAGTTGGTCCAACTGTTGAATAAATGTAAAGGAGAATTTTCATGGAAACTATCTGACATGCCCGGTATCTCACGGGAGGTGGCAGAACATCGACTCAATGTCAACCCTGATGCCAGACCGGTCCAACAAGGATGACGTGCTTTCTCTGCTGAAAAGGCAAGGGCGGTCGAAAAAGAAGTTGTTAAGCTTCTCGACGCTGGCTTTATTCGAGAAGTGCGATATCCCACCTGGTTGGCTAACCCCGTTCTGGTCCCCAAGCCCAGTGGAGAATGACACATGTGCATCGATTTCACAGATTTGAATGACGCTTGCCCCAAAGACCCTGAATTACCCACTCCCTCGGATTGATGAGTTAGTTGATCAGGCTGCCGGATACGCATACTTAAGCTCGTTGGACGCCAATTCCGGGTACCATCAAATCCCTATGGCCAAGGAGGATGAAGAGAAAACTGCCTTCATCACTCCAAAGGCCACCTATTGCTATACGGCATTGCCTTTCGGGTTGAAAAATGCTGGAGCCACCTTCCAGCAAATAGCGAATCAGGTCTTTGAAAAACAGATTGGGCAAAATGTCGAAGCATATGTCGATGATATACTGGTTAAAAGTCGAAGCTTTGAAGATCACTTATCCAATCTGGGTGAAGTATTCAAAGTAATGAAGCAATATCAGATGAAGCTGAACCCTCGAAAGTGCATGTTCGCCTTTCAAACGGGTAAATTTTTGGGATACGTGGTCAGCCAAAAGGGCATTCAACCCAACCCGTCAACGGTCCAGGCTATACAAGACATGATATCTCCTCAGACTATAAAAGAGGTACAAAAGCTAACCGGGTGCGTTATCGCTCTGGGACGGTTTATTTCTAAGCAAGGAGAGAGGTGTCTCCCTTTCTTCAAAGTTATACGTAGGAAAGCCGCTTTCGGATGGACGGTAGAGTGCGAAGAAGCATTTGCAAGTTTGAAAGCTTACCTATCGTCTGACTTGGTATTGACAAGACCAGAACCTGGCGATATCCTATACTTATACTTGGGAGTTGCTGACGAAGTGGTCAGTGCGGTCCTTGTGCGAGAGAACAATCACAGGCACCATCCGGTGTACTTTGTAAGTCACATCCTGAAAGATGCCTAGCTCAGATAAGCTCGTATTGAGAAAATCGCGTTAGCATTGATACAAGCCACACGGAAGATGAGCCGATACTTTCAAGCTCATACTGTCGTTGTGCTAACAGATCAACCTCTGAAAAGGATCTTTCGAAAACCTGAATCCTCGGGGAGGATGTTAATCTGGGCTCTTGAACTTGAACAATATGGGTTGCATTACCGATCCCGATCGTATGTGAAGGCTCAAATCCTGGCGGACTTTATCGCGGAATTCACTTTCACGCTGGATCCTCTAACAGAATTGACTGAAAAGGAAAAAGAAGAATTGGACCTTCCCTTCCCTGAGACCTACACCGACCTGTGGGTTATCCACATAGATGGCGCCAAAAATCAAGAGCTTGCCGGGGCCGGAATTTTCATGAGTGGGCCTCACGGCATCCATGTACGATATGCCATCCGAATCCTGCAGCCGTTGTCCAATAACGCCGCAGAATATGAAGCGCTATTAGCCGAGCTCAGGATAGGAAAGAGTATTTCAATCAAGGGAATACACGACTTTAGGAGGTTGGGAGACTTGCGGCTGAAAGTCTGCGGAGACTCCAAGTTGATAATAGACCAAGTGCTGGGACACTCTCAAGCTAGAGAGCCCATCATGGTACAATACCTTACCAAAGTGAAGTACGAGTTGATAGAAATAAAGAAATATGGCATGCAGGTCAGCTTCGAGCACATTCCTCGAGAGGATAACGTTGAGGCTGACAATCTCGCTAAACTCGCGGCAAGTCTAGAGGCGTCCATACTAAAGGGGGTGTACTACAGGGAGATACCCGTACCCTCCTTCGTGGAAGAATAAGCGACGCTCTGTGTGGAAGAAAGTAACAATGACTGGAGAATTCCCGTCATAAAATACTTGAAACATGATGAACTTCCAGCGGATAACGCTGAGAAGAAGAAAGTGCTAAAGGAAGCGACACGGTGCACATACTTTAATGGGGAACTACTACGGAGGTGTTTCTCTCATCCAGCCGCGAGATGCATAACAGAACAAGAGGGTCTTCATACCCTCCGCGAAATCCACGAGGGAATTTGTGGCATGCACGCATCCGGCGGAACCATGGCTGCGCAGGTCTTTCGATCGAGGTTCTACTGGCCCACCATTCAGAGAGACTGCCATGATTATGTGCGAACTTGCCAAAAGTGTCAGGAATTCTCCAAGATTCCCCGGCAACCCGCTGCACAAATCCATGATATTATCCTTTTGCGAAATGGGGAATTGATATCCTTGGACCATTTCCAAAGGCAAGATCACAACTAAAGTTTGTGGTCATAGTAGTGGACTACTTCACCAAATGGGCAGAAGCTGAGGTGGTTGCCAACATCACAACAGAAAAAACCTGGCGTTTCTTCAAGCACCAAGTTATCATGCGTGATAAGAGTCCGGGGGATACTGAGCAGGATCGGCCTGATCTAGGCTGGTCGGGAACACTATACTGGGTCTTCATCTCCTGCAAAGCGCCGGAGGGGGTCTCTGGCATAAACACTCTGATGCCAAAGTCAGTGCAAGTAGTCAAAATGGCAGGGGTTCAGTACGCTATCTTAGGCTTACCCTCTTGTCTGAAAAGGTGGGGGTATTTATAGGCAAAGGAAGGAGTGTACCGACAGGGGGTGGGAATAATCCCTGGTAGGTGTCGCTGGGGTGATAGATGCCACTGGGGTGGCATTGAGTGATGTCATGTGGGATGACATCACGCGGAGTGACGTCATGGATGACCTGGGATGGGATGCCGCCGTGCGGATGCCGCATGAGAGCCCCCCCACTGATGTCGACCATCCCAGGGTCGGTCGCCAGGCTAAGCGCAATAAGAACAGGGTCTCACCTCCCTCGGCGGGTACAGTATGCTGGCCGGGTCACCCGACGGGGTAGTGGAGATACCGCTTCTGTGGTATCGATAGTTATCATATGCCCAAATGAAAACTAGCCCGAGTGTTTACCAAGGGCTATCGCCGCGTCTCCGGTCCTGCCCCTTCAAAGGTTTCTGCCCTAATGAGGGCTCGACAATCGATAAAGGTATATCTTCGAAATGCCTTTTTCCGAAGTCTATAAATAGGCCTTTCATTTTGCACTTGCTTTATAACTCTCACAACTTTTTCACCTCTCTCTTCAAGCTTCCTTATCTCTCTTCTTTTCATGGACGAAGTCACCAAAAACTTCCTGCTCTCCAAAACCCATGCCCTGAGGAACCTAACTCAGGCAGATACTGATTTCCTGAGGTCACTGAGCGTCAAGACCTCAGAGGATATACTGGAGCTCCAGGGGATGCTGACTCCCCTGCAAGCTAGACAGGCTGCCATTACCCTGGAGGATTTGAGTCCCGTGGAGAAAGTGGTGAAGCTGTCAGTGGTTGTTTCTCAAATTCAGCTACTGATGACAACGCTACAGCATAGGAAGGACTTGCTGGGATGCTGCCTGAAGGGCATGAGGGCCTATTCTTCTGAACTGACGGCTCTTGCGGATGCCCTGAGGGAAATTTCTTTCCTGGAATGGGAAGATGATGACGCTGGGTCGAATGCCTGACCAGCGATGAGGATCCTCTTGGCGTATCTTTTTGTGCTCTTCTGGGGCCACTTTTGTAACTCCGGGCTGTTAGGCCTTTTTGTAATCTCGGGCTGTTGAGCCCTTTAAATAAATAAATATGTTTTCCGTTATTCACTTGTCGCGCTGTCAATGTTTTTCTTCTTTCTCATATCGTCTTTCTTAGAAAACAACTTATATTCTCACTAATTGTGAGCTTGGTGTCCCTTGGGATCCCGTAGCTTTATTTGCCTACCTGGCTCATAATGACGATTTTCCCATATCGCATCCGTTTTGAATATATTTTGCGCCATTTTTTAGTGTTAACGGATTGGGCAACGATTTCGGTGCCTCTTGGCTGGTGCAGACTTTTAACAGTTGCGGAGTCAGATCTTTCCCCCAATGGACGTTATCCCTGACAGCATTAACTGTCCTCGATAATACGCAAAAAGGCAGGCACGCTTCCTCACCTCGGCTATATAATGGGGCTCTTCCTCTCTTTCTCTGCTCATCTTTTTTCTTCTTTCTTCTCACTCTTACTGATATTTCCATGGCTGACTCCCGTTTTT
Source organism: Viola odorata (assembly GCA_963691705.1). NCBI lineage: Eukaryota > Viridiplantae > Streptophyta > Magnoliopsida > Malpighiales > Violaceae > Viola > Viola odorata. The sequence continues at coordinate 33,627,424 of OY829546.1, forward strand.
TGTATACTGCTGCCCGTGATTCTCCTCCGACCCCTCCAACTTCTCCCGACTCCGACAATCCTCCACTCTCACCTCCCTGGAGGCCTGCCAGACATTCCGCAAAGTGCCGGGGTCGCAAGAGATCGAAGAAAACAAAGAAACAATCTTTTGAATCCTTCTTTGCCGACTTTGAACCTCACTATCTTTTGTTGCGGCAAAAGGATGAAGCGTCACAATCCGTTCCTTGTCCTTTTCCCAAGGAAGGACTTCTATGCAAGATGCCGCCCCAGGACTGGTTACCCCGTCCCTGGAGGAAAGCTCTCGCGCCGCTTCAAAGGAGGAAACTGCCCTTACGACAGGTTCCGTGACTGGATTTGGTAAAAGACCTTTCAAGATTGACGAGCCCTTTCCTTTCTATAACGGTGGGTCGCCATCGTCTCCGGAGGATTATGATTACATCTATGACATATACTGGGCGGACGAAGACTGACGATGTCACACTTATTGTAGATGTCGCTGGCTTTCTCTTTCAATAAATAAGATAGAATAAAATGAAACAAAATGTCATTTGCCTTTTTCTTTTTACTTTTGGTATAATTGCCGCCCTATGGGATAACTGCCGCTGGGTAGCCGATTACCGCTTCGTGCGACCATCTTTGCGGGGGTTTCTTGTAATTACTGAGTCTTTCTTTTACGGAATTCGAGGCGAGCACTTGACTTTAAGTTTCTGTCAGGGTCTTTCCACGTGTCCCGTTTGTCCCGTACGTGTCTTGCTGTGATAGGTTGCCCTTCTGTCTGACTTTTCCACCGTCTCTTTTAAAAGGAAAAATGCTTCTTCTTTGTACCTTTTTGCTTCTTTTTATACTTCAGAACTCTCTTCGTTTTTTGCTCGCTCCGAGGAAATTCTCTCGTTCGCATCCAGATGACTCGCTATTAATTTCAGTCTTCTCACTCTCAAGGTATTCTGCTCGATCTTGCTTTTGATTTTCCTTTGCTGCTTTATCTATCATGCCTCGCACGAGATCTCAATCTAGTTCTTTAGCTACCCCTAGGCCAATTTCTCGATATCCCGAGCTTGAAAACACCCCTAGCATCTTTACTTACCCTACTGTCTTATGCCTCGAACTGGAAAGCAATAACATTACCTTCCCCTGCGGCTATTGCCCCACTATTCCTTCTGACACTATGAGGCTTCATAGCCAGCTCTGGAAAACTCATAGGATTCTTTATTTTAAAAAGTTTGAATATGGGTTCCACCTCCTAGTTCATGACACGCTAGAGCGTGTGTTGCGCGAGCACGGGCTTAACCCTGCGCAGATCACCCCTTCCTCATAGAGTTGCATCTACGCCTTCCTTCGTGCTTGCGAATTAAAAGATATTCTTGCTCCCTCTGTCGCTTTGCTTCGCAAGTTCTTAACTCTGGTTTTTCGCGACGGCTTCATTAATATTATTCCAAGATGGGATGATGCTCTAGTGAGGCCTTTTTGGTAGAAATTTCGAGGATTTGAGGAGAACGTCGAAAACTAGAAGAGCGGTTTCTTCGTTGTCAAACTACCCTCTCGCCTGTGGCGTCCTGACTTCAACCTGGAGGTGGTCGATTGGGTGAGGCCAGCGCCTCTGTCTAGGGAAGAGTTGGATCAAGCCAACACTTTACTGGAGATGGAGTCCTCTTTCTAGATCCAAAACTTTGCTTTGTACAGGCCTTTAACTGAGTGTACCATAGGTGAGATTTTGAGCTTCGCCGCTGCCTTGCTTACCCCTTGTTTACTAACATAACTTTTCGCAGGGGAGACTATCGCTCGACCGCTCTCCGAAGGTGACGCTCCTTACAAAGTTGTCGCCCCTGCAACGACTGCTCCCTCTACTTCCGCTGGAGCTCGAGCTGATCACCGCATGCCTATAAAGAAAAGAGCTTTAGATGAGATTCTTTCCAGGGAAAGCGGTTCCTCCCTCTGCACTTCCCGCTTCGTGGATAACTAGTTACCTAGTCGGAAGAAGAGGTCCGGGTCTGGTTTGCCAGTGACTGAGATAAAGATTTTCTCCTACGGAGTCGAGGATATGGAGGACATGGACACGGAACTGAGCCTCCACCAGGCTTCCTCAGCTCAACGAAAGAAACTAAGGGAAGCAAGCGAAGCTCAAGTGACCAAGATGGCTGCTCAATCTCCTCCAAGCGACGCCGCAAATACCATCGCTTCCCAGACTGCCGCTTCTCCTAACACCACTATAGAAGGTGCCGCTTCACCGGGTGGCACTTCCTAGACTCTGGGGTTTCACGCCCCCAACAAGGCTTCTCCTGCCGCGATGATGCCATCATCCGCTGCGGATTCTACTCCTGTCATGGAGCCTCCACATTTGCCCATTGGCTCCTGCATTCCTAACGTGCCTCCACCAGTTCCAAGCGGACCTGGTTCTTCTTGCTTTCCCCCGAAGTCCCCTTGTCCGTTGTTCCTTACTTCAATTCGAGACATTGGGGGCTTAAGCGGTATCTCCGCCCCTTGCTTTGTTGCTGATCTTTCCCATGACGAGCCTTAAGGGGCCCCTTCTCACCGGCTAAATCTGTCGAAATTTGGAACTGACGGGCTTCGTGCCCTGGGTATATCAGACCCCTTATCGCAAGATCAGCCCACGACTATCTTGGCCTGCGAAATGTTTCGCGCCTCCGAGGAGGAGAGTAGGCTACTGCAACTTCCTCCCGAAGTTCAGTATGTGCGCGTCATAAATAACTGCCTTGCTGCCTTTCGACAGCTTCATTACTTCATCAAGGCTCGTGGTACACAATCTCAAAACTCTGCTGCCCTAGCGAAGGTAGAGGAGCTATCGCGACTCCACAAACGCGCTCAGGCCGAACTGCGCGAGTGCCGTGCTGACCTTTCTCGGAAAAGGTCTAAAGGAAAAGCCCAGGTTGAAGCTTTAGAGGCTGAGTTGGTGGCTGAGAGGAAGAAGAACTCATTCCTTCTTGAGGAGGTATCCTCCCGCGATGCGGACCTGTCGAAAGCTTTCAAGAAGGTGACCTGGTGGAAGAAGAAGACTGAACAAGCCTTTATCGCCGGGGTGACAGATCTGCACCGCAGCAGGTCCGCTGATCCCGCTGAGGTCGCCAGGTATGCCTCCCCGAGGATGAAAGAGATTGATGAGAGCCAAGAGGGTTTCCACTCCTTCTAAGAGGAGTACTAGATCAGTGCCTGGGAAAGGCCCATTTGATGGCGCTTGATTGGGGGTGTCGCTTCTTTACTTAATCCCTTATTGTATTATTTTTCCTGTTTAGACTTTGACGTCGCCTCCTTGCTTGTAATAATTAACAGATCTTGTAATCTTGACCAAATAATGCATTTTTCAATACGATGTCGCCCTTTATCACATGCCGCTTGACTACATTTTCTTCGCACTTTGCCTCTTGCATGGCGTGTCATTACATCTTTCCGCTCCTTTTCGCCGGGTTTGACTGCGCCCTTTTCAGAGCATTTAATGCTCTGACTCCTCTTACTTGATACGGAGGAGACAGTCATGATGCTCTGAGCCCACGTGTCATCAAAGGGGAACGCTAAAGGACTGGCGGGCTGAACATGTCTTTTCGCTCCTCAGGGGTTGTACCCGCTTCCCGCGCCTCTTTGCCCTTGACACGTCACACACCACGATCGCTTGACCCATCGTTCCCTTTAGTTCTTAGGGTTATAAAAACCCCCACGTGCTTTCTTTTTAACTTTTGTTACCTTTCTCTTTTGAAAAATGAAAAGAAAGAAAAGAAAAAGGCAATTCCTCTTCTTCCTCCTACGACCCGGGTGCTTCGATCTTCTTCTTACCACAGGTACCTTCCTCTCTATCCTTCTTTTCACCTTGTGCATAGCTCGTAATCGCCGCTATCCCCGCTCTGCTGGGGAGGGGGATATTGATACTACTGTTTCGACGGCGCCTGCGGAGCTATAATACCACTCTCGACCAGCTGGAGGGGTATTCTACTGAAGTTGCCCCAAAGTCCCTTCGCCTTAATAGCGAATTACCTATGAACCGTAGGGTTCTTTATGCAAAAATGTTTCATTATGGTTTTTGGCTACCTCTAGATCCTTTAATTGCCGAGTTACTCTCTGAATTTGATCTAAATGCTGCCCAATTGAGTCCAAACGCCTATTGTGGCATTTATGCTTTTATAGCCCTCTGTAGATATATAGGGAATGAATCTCCTTCCTTGTTGTTACTTCGCTCCCTTTTTCAATTATACCACCATAACAACGGCATTATAGCGATATCGCCTCGCTATGATGTTGAAGCTCTAAACCCCTTTACCTGGAAGCTGTTATTCCTTGAATCTTCTATTGATGCTTGGAAAAAAGGATTCTTCATCATCAATCTGCCCCAGCCTTTGTGGCGGAGCGGGTTTAATCTAGTCGTCAGAGACGCTGCCTGGGGTGGCAGGCCAGAGTTAGGACCAGTTGACCAAGGCTGGCTGGACAAGCTACTCAACCTGTCGGGGATTCCTGGTGTTCGCACTCGCGAACTCGCGTGCCGGGGCGACATCCAGGATTGCATTCAAAGTGAGCACCGTCCCTTCGTTCGCTGCTCCACGTTAATACTACCTCTAACATTCTTTTCTTATCTCTACAGATCCTCCCGCCGGGTGGAAACCTGATTGCATCAAGAAAAGAGAGAGAAGAGCTCAGCAGAAGAGAAAAAATGGCTCTTTCTGCCGCCTCGACTGGTGTCGTGATTGACACCACGCACGCGTCCACTTCTGCACCTGAGTCCTCTTCTCTTCCTCGAGCGGAGGCTACTGCCACATCAACTGCTGAGCCAATTTTCTCCCCTAGCATTGTTCCTACACGAGCGTCGTCTTCTCGTCCTCCCCTTCACGTTATCGCTCCTACCTGTCCTCCTGTTCAGGTGGTTTTTTTACAAAATTTTCTCTGTCTATATATTTTTGTCCGTTTCTTAATTCCCGTATTTCTTTTGCGCGTAGGATACCGCTGCTGTTGCCTCTTCCGCTACTCCTTCGCGCGACGACATAGATTTGTCAGGTATTCTTGATCCCAAGCGACCGCGTCTTAATGACGACTCCCCTTCAGCGAACGACTTTGCCGCTGGTCAGGAAAAGCAAGGCGGTGTAACCAATACCGGCCCCTTGGTGGGTAATCAAGGCTCTGGTCTGGTAGGAAACGGGGCTACCTCTGCGCCTCTTCATTCTTATTTTGCCGCATCATCTCCTCCACCTGGCAATCCCTTGGACTTCCTGGAGGATCTTGCAGAGGAGAACTTTCCATCCCTACCAACTGGCGGTTTCAATATTGACGCTGGACCATCTAATCGTTCCCCTCCGTCCCCTCCTGATGCCTTCTTCATTCCTGCTGCTGTTCAAACAATCTCTCCCTCTCTTCCCCCCATGGACACCCATCAGGTTGATTTAAGTAACATTCGCTAGCGCGGGTTCCCAGCATTGGGAGGCGACAGCTCCCTAGCGGCATCCGCCTATCTGGCAGGGTATCTATTGTCGGTTGAGGAGGAGGAGCAGGCCTTCCTCTCCGTTGTCGAGGGTGAGCAACTGCAGTAGATAAGGACCCAGCTATTCTCTAACTTTTAGGGTTTCCATTACTGGTCTAGGAATGTGACGAGACGAATGAGCCCTCTCCAGTCTTCCTCCCAGGAATGGCGCAACACTAACCACCAGCTCTTGGAAGAAATCAACAAGTACCAACGGGAACTTCATAAAACTCAAGAAGAGCTGAGGAAGTGTGCTGAAGAGCGACAATGTGCGGAAGCCAGTTTAGGAGTTGCGAGAAAAGAGCTGGAAGAGGCTAGAGGACACCAGGCCACGAGGGATGCCGCCCTTCAAGTGGAGCAAAGTAAGAATGCCGCGCTTATGGAGGAAACGGCGGACAAGTGGAAATGGTTTCTGGAACAAACGGCAGGCCTCATGGACGACTGCTTCATTGAGTGTCACGGCCGCAATTTCTTCGACGCTGATGCCATCATCCGCCTCTTCAAGCAGAAGTTTGGGTTCCTCAAGGAAGAGGGCTACCGTCAAGCAAAAAGGCCACGGCCTGACGAGGGGCACAGCAGCATGCCCAGGCCGTAGATGTCACTTCTCTTTTTGTCCATCGGGCGCCCTGACTTCTTTGCCCTTTTTGCATTTTTGGGGCCTTTTGTTTAAACAAGTATCCCCTCTTGTATAAACAGTTTGCATAATTTTCCATCATTTTACTTTATCGATGATCTTTCTTACTTTACTTTCGTTAGCCCTTCTTTCAAAACTGGTTGCCACCGTTGAACTGACGTGGCTTGCGCCTTCGAACTTCCCTTGCGGAGTCGCAACATGCCATGTCGTCACGCGTTTCTCTCCGCGCAATAGGGTAGATCCGCTCCTTACCATTATCTCGTACCGTGCTTGAGACGACTGGATCTCCCCTTTAGACGCTCTGCCTCTCCGCGACGTCATTATTTTCCAAGTGCTCCATCACTTTCACACTTTACTAAATTTTCTGCACATTTTACTTATAACTTTCGTTAGTAGCGACATATTCCCGAAAAGCCTTAGTTACCTTGGCCCATTGCCGCGCGCGCTCCTCACTTTCTTAGCGAGATCCTTTCGAGATATCGCTTGTGCCGAATTTTCTGCACATTTTCACTTATCATTTACATTAGTAGCGAGATCTACTAAAATATCTTAATTACCTTGGGGTATGGGCGCGTATTCCCCTAACTCACTTGGCGCGATCTCCCCGGATGTCGCTCGTGTCACGCACTCTTCCAGCCAAACTTTACCGGTTTGTCCCTTCCGGTTACTAGCTGGGGTACCGTGACTTCTCGCATTTCCTCAATCAGCCGGGAAGTGCCACCTCTCAGTGCGCCGCCTGATCAGGGCCGACCTTCACGAGGATAGGACTTTTCACTTCCTCAGCGTTGTCCTCGCACCTCAGAACGTGCCTATGTTAGCGCTACCATCGTAAGGATAGGATTTTCACTTGCGAGGTGGAGTTTTATCTTCCCTAGGGTCGTGCCTCACTTAATGATCATCCGCCTATGTGAGCACGAGCTGTCACAAGGATATGACTTTGCACCCCCAAGGGAGTCGGGGCGTGCCCTCTCTGGGTTTCCCTAGGATAGGATTTTTCACTCCCGACAGTGCTGGAGCGTGTCTCGTCTTAGCGAGCCGCCTGATCAAGGCCGGCCTCACAAGGCCAGAATTTTTCACTTCCAGCACCATATATTTCCAGGATCGCCGGGGCGTGCCTCATCTTGACGACCCATCTGCATTAGCCCATTATGCCCCAAGGCTAGCACTTTTCACCCCCGACATCCTCCTTTCCTTGTTATCTGCACATTACACAGACAACCAACAAGGAACAAGAAATATTTCCACAACAATTGTTAGACCATGCCCAACGGCATGTCAAATTTCATAATTTCAATTTCTAGACCATGCCCAACGGCATGTCAAATTTCATAATTTCAATTTATAAACCATGCCCAACGGCATGTCAAATTTCAATTTCAATTTCTAGACCATGCCCACCGGCATGTCACATTTCAATTCCAATTTCTAGACCATGCCCACCGGCATGTCACATTTCAATTTCACTTTCTAGACCATGCCCACCGGCATGTCACATTCATAAGTTCAATTTCTAGACCATGCCCAATGGCATGTCAAATTTCAATTTCAATTTCAGTTTCTAAACCATGCCCAACGGCATGTATTTTCATAATTTCAATTTCTAAACCATGCCCAACGACATGTAAAATTTCAATTTCTAAACCATGCCCAAACGACATGTATTTTCATAATTTCAATGTCTAGACCATGCCCACCGGCATGTCACATTTAAATTTCAATTTCTAGACCATGCCCACCGACATGTCACATTCATAATTTCAATTTCTAGACCATGCCCAAACGGCATGTCAAATTTCACAATTTCAATTTCAAGACTATGCCCAACGGCATGTCAAATTTATAATTTCAATTTCTAAACCATGCCGAACGGCATGTCAATTTTCATAATCTCAATTTCTAAACCATGCCCAACGGCATGTCAAATTTCAATTTCAGTTTCAGTTTCTAAACCATGCCAACCGGCATGTATTTTCATAATTTCAATTTCTAAACCATACCCAACGGTATGTCAAATTTCAATTTCTAAACCATGCCCAAACGGCATGTATTTTCATAATTTCAATTTCTAGAGCATGCCCGCCGGCATGTCACATTCAATTTCAATTTCTAGACCATGCCCACCGGCATGTCACATTCATAATTTCAATTTCTAGACCATGCCCAAACGGCATGTCAAATTTCACAATTTCAATTTCAAGACTATGCCCAACGGCATGTCAAATTTATAATTTCAATTTCTAAACCATGCCCAACGGCATGTCAATTTTCATAATCTCAATTTCTAAACCATGCCCAATGGCATGTCAAATTTCAATTTCAATTTCAGTTTCTAAACCATGCCCAACGGCATGTATTTTCATAATTTCAATTTCTAAACCATGCCTAAACGGCATGTCAATTTTCATAACTTCAATTTCTAGACCATGCCCAGACGACATGTCAATTTCATAATCTCAATTTCTAAACCATGCCCAACCACATGTCAAATTTCAATTTCAATTTCAGTTTCTAAACCATGCCCAACGGCATGTATTTTCATAATTTCAATTTCTAAACCATGCCCAACGGCATGTCAAATTTCAATTTCTTAACCATGCCCAAACGACATGTATTTTCATAATTTTAATTTCTAAACCATGCCCAGACGGCATGTCAATTTCATAATCTCAATTTCTAAACCATGCCCAACGGCATGTCAAATTTCAATTTCTAAACCATGCCCAAACGGCATGTCAAATTCTAGCATGATATAATTTTAATCGAGCAATATTCCAAGAGTTAGGTAAGGGAGTACCGTCAAGCGTTTCGAGGTGATACGCCCCTTTTCCGATAACACGAGTGACGCGGTATGGGCCTTCCCAGTTTGAGCTAAGCTTCCACATTCGTTGGCCCGCCGCTCGTTTGTCCCTGAGCACGAGGTCTCCCACCTTGAGCAGCCGCTGATAGCACGTTTCATGGTCTAGATTTTACCTTCTTTTCTAGCCCTTTCGGGGGCTTGATTCTACTATTTGACCCTTATTCCAATCTTTATTGCAGATTAGCGTCAATAGAAGGAAAAGATCGAAAAGAAGCATTTTTGGAGTATTTCTGAGGATTTCAAGCTTCAAGGCCTAGAAGATCAGAATGTCGTCGAGCCCTCGAAAGCTAACCAGACCAGTGAGCAGTCTCTAGCCCGCGATATCTCTGCAAAGCCAAAGAGACAAATCTTCAAAGATTCTCACGGGATTCCTTGCATATCTAGAAGATTGCAGAATATTCCAGCACGCTCCATGTGCTGTCACTCTCTCCCCTTAGCTGGAATTTGTCTTTTTGTAATCCCTTAGCTGGAATTTGTCCTCTTGTGGGCTAGTCCCTATATAAGCCTCTAGTTTTAGGGTTTGAATACACACATCACACCTTGTAAATATTTTTCCACTTTCTTCTTCTGGGAGCCGCCTCCTTTTCTCTCCTCCCTCTTTTGGGTGGTGGCTGAGGCATCCATTTCCAGCAGCCATTGAACTTAATCGGAGCTTTGCTCCGGCCGGTAACATTTATAGTTTTATTCTTCTTGTTCTTCTTTTATGCAATCTTCCTTTTCCTATTTTGTTTGTTTGTTTTGTGGTATGAGTAGCTAGATTTCCCCTTCTTAGCAGAGGTATTTTGAGGGTTGCATGGGTAGTTAAGAGGCCTAAACGTGTTTAATATATTCTTATTGTTGTATTCGATTGTTTATCGGTTTCTTGTTAATTCGTCTAGGGCCAGATTAGTAGTCTGGCCAACTAGTATCTAGACCTAGATGATTACCGTCATATTCCAGGGTTATATCTGACGTGAAGCCCTGGAATTTTAGCAGACACCTAGGGGAGGCAGCGCGAGAGGTCTCACCTAAGGGTAAACAACCGATTAGGGTATGTGATACGAGTCTGACAAGCTGAGCTGTCGCGCCCTAGATCTATCTTACCTCCCCTTCATGGGCGTTCTGAATTTAGCCTCCCTACTTCGAGCCCGTGACAGGCCGGACGGTCAAGGCTGCCTTTTGATGACAAGAGAGGTAGCTGGGAGGATGGCTGAACGTCAAGGTCACCTCATATGTGGAAACGGGGGGTGACTTTTATCTAAGAAGGTAAGCAGGGGATGCGGTGTGGAAACGCGGTCCCTATAGCATATCTATGGCATAGGAATAGAATATTTCTGCGCCGATGATTTTCTAGCCCTGGAAGCAACCCGATAATGTCCTTTGCTAAGATATCTTCTCTTCTGACTTTATTTCTTTATTTGATTTCTGTTTGCATGTCGTGTCCTTGATTGTGTTTTACTTTCGTGCCCTAGATTACTATTTTTATTAGTTAGCTTGTTAGCCCATGTCTATCTTAGTTAACTAGATTAACCAACCAAATCCCCCCCCATTGTTTCTTTTATTATTTTACTTTATATCTGGACCTGTCTAGTGTATGTCTTCACCTTTCTCTGTGGATCGAACCTCTTGCCACTATCTTCAATCCTTTTTGTTGCATGTGATAAGTTGTAATTATTTGATCGTGCCCTCGACAAGCAAGCCATCAGCCGCTCCTTAACATGTCTGTTGTGATACCGCGCCATTCTTCTTTTGTAGTACATTATTTTCAAGAGAGCTTCCTCGCGCGCCTCAGGCAGCATATCAAGGTTAGCGCGTAACCTCTCCTCGTTTAATTCCTCCTTGAAATATTCCACCCTTAAGCTTAGGGTGCCAATTTCGACAGGCGTTACTGCTTCGTTACCAAAAGCCATCGCAAAGGGCGTTTCCCCTGTACTAGTTTTGACGGTCATGCGGTAAGCCCACATTACATAGGGTAGCTTGTCTAGCCACTTCTTTTTCGACCCCTCAAGATTTTTCTTAATATTGCTCAATATGCTTCGGTTGGTTACCTCCGCCTAGCCGTTAGTCTGAGGATGCGCCATAGAAGAAAACCTCTGTTCGATCTAGAATTCTTCACATTGCTCTTTGAAGAAGCGGCTGGTAAACTGTGCCCCGTTGTCACTAACTAGCACGCGAGGCACCCCGAAACGCATGATCACTTGGTGCTTAAAGAAGTACCATACCCTCTCCGTCGTAATACTGGCTACCTCTTCCGCTTCTGCCCATTTGGTAAAGTAGTCTACTGCCACAATTACAAATTTCAGTTGAGACCTGGCCTTAGGAAAAGGGCCTAAAATATTGATTCCCCATTTGGCAAAAGGACAAGGTGCCACGATCTGAGATATTTCAATGGCGGGTCGTCGAGGGATTTTGGCAAATTCTTGACACTTGTGGCATGATTGCACAAAGTTGTTACAATCCCGATGAATAGTGGGCCAATAGAATCCTGACCGGAACACCTGCGAGGCCATGGTACCACCCGACACGTGCATGCCGCAGATGCCTTTATGAATCTCGCGCAGGGTATGGAGGCCTTCTTGTTCCGTTATACATTTTGCGGCTGGATGCGAGAAACATCTCCGAATTAACTCCCCATCATAATAAGTGCACCTTGCCGCTTGCTTCAGCACTTTTTTCTTCTCTGTACTGTCGCTCGGCAACTCGTCGTGCTTCAAAAATTTTATCACAGGGACCCTCCAGTCCTTTTCAATCTCCTCCACACATAGCGACAGCTGTTCCTCCATGAAGGACGGTAATGACCTTTCCTCATAGTACACACCTTCTGGTATGACAGCCTCCTAATTGGCTGCCACTTTGGCGAGATTATCCGCCTCGGTATTGTCTTCCCGCGGAATGTGTTCGAAAGTAACACACACGCCGCTTTGTTCCATTTCTACCGATTCCCTTTTCACTTTCGAGAGGTATTGCGCCATGATCGGTTCTCTAGCTTGGGAATGTCCCAAGACTTGATCAATTATCAACTTGGAGTCCCCTCGTATTTTCAACCGTGGAGCTCTTGCTACCAAGTCATTTTCAGTTTTAGCGAAGAGGCTCCTTCCTACTCTAAGCCCCGCCACTAACGCTTCATACTCTGCTGCGTTGTTGGACAATGGTTGCAGAATTCTAATGGCGTACCGCACCTGCTCATCATGTGGCCCGATCATGTATATGCCAGCTCCCGCCAGCTCTTGATTTTTGGCGCCATCCACATAGATGACCCATACGTCCGCGGGGGCTTCTGTGGGTAGGATCTTTGCGTCACTTTCTTTCTTCTCGAGCGGCTCCACCGCCTTATCCCCAGTAAATGTACACTCGGTGATAAAATCTGCTAAAACCTGAGCTTTTATGGATGGCCGAGCTTTGTATTGTAATCCATATTGTTCCAGCTCAATTGACCAAATCAACATCCTCCCCGAGGATTCTGGTTTCCTAAAAATTCTCCTCAAAGGTTGATCCGTGAGCACGACGACTGGATGGGCCAGGAAGTACCTGTCCATCTTCCGTGTGGACTGTAGCAGGGTGAATGCCACCTTCTCAATGTGGGTGTATCGCACCTCGGCATCTTTTAACACATGGCTAACAAAGAAAACGGGGCGGTGGGCGTGATTATCCTCCCGGACCAAAACGGCACTGACCACTTCATCCGCGACGCCGAGGTACAAGAATAGGGTGTCGCCCGATTCCGGTCGTGTTAGTACCAAGTCAGACGACAAGTATGTTTTCAAACCCACGAACGCCTCTTCGCATTCTTGTGTCCATCCGAAAGAAGCTTTCTGGCGTATGACTTTAAAGAACAGCAAGCACTTCTCGCCCTGCTTAGAGATGAACCGTCCCAGAGCAATGACACGTCCTGTTAACCTCTAAACTTCCTGGAGGGTTCGTGGCGATACCATATCATGGATAGCCTTAATCTTTGACGGGTTCGGCTGGATGCCCTTTTGGCTTACCACATACCTTAAGAATTTTCCCGTTTGAAATGCAAACGCGCACTTGCGGGGGTTCAACTTTATCTGGTACTTCCTCAATGTATCAAACACTTCCTGCAAATCGGCCAGATGGTCGCTAAAACTTCTGCTTTTGACCAATACATCATCTACGTATGCTTCTACATTTCTCCCGATTTGCTTTTCAAACACTTTGTTGGCCATACGCTGGAAGGTCGCCCCTGCATTCTTTAAGCCAAATGGCATTACCGTGTAGCAATAGGTGGCCTTCAGGGTTATAAATGCCATCTTTTTCTCATCTCCCTTGGCCATAGGGATTTGGTGGTATCCCGAATTGCCGTCCAAAGAACTCAAATATGCGTACCCTGTCGCTTGATCGACCAACTGATCAATCCAAGGGAGCGGATAACAGTCCTTAGGACAAACGTCATTCAAGTTAGTGAAATCAATGCACATGCGCCAGTCTCCGTTGGGCTTGTGGACTAAGACGGGGTTGGCCAACCAAGTGGGGTATTGAACTTCTCGGATGAATCCTGCGTTCCTCAGTTTTACTACCTCCACCACCGACTTTTCTGTGGAGAATGCTCGCCACTTCTGTTGAACTGGCGTGGCGCGCGGGTCAACGTTGAGTCGGTGCTCAGCCACTTCCCTGGACACGCCAGGTATGTCCGCCAATTTCCACGCGAACTCTCATTTGCATTTGTTCAACAGTCGGGCTAATCGTGCTCTCTCCTCAAGGGTCAATTTTTCACTGGCCTGGAAGCTCGCCTTATCATTGCCTTGGATGGGGATGGATACCATCGCATCCACTGGCTGGGTTCGCCTTTCATCCCTTTGCTCATAGGGATCCGCTGCCACACACACATATTGATCACAACTTTTTTGAATCATGAGTGAATAAGACTCGACGGCTAGCTTTTGATCGCCCTTGATCGATACTACCCCTTCCCAAGAGGGGTATTTCATCCTGAGGTGTTTCTGAGATACCGCCGCCCCAAAACGATTGAGGAATGGCCGCCCTAGAATGGCATTATACGGTAGGATGAGATCCACAACCAAGAACATCAACTCTTCTGATCATTTCGACGCGTCTTCACTAAAATACACAGGCAGCGTTGTGACTCCAATTATAGGTATAGGGATGCTGTCCACTCCAATAATTGGTTTCTTGCAAGGCGCCAGTTCACCGGCAGGGCGTTTCATGATATTATATGCTTCCAACGAAAATAAGTTTACCGCACTGCCGTTATCAATGAGGGTCCTTCGTACCCCATTGATAGCATGCTTCATGACCTAGATTTTACCCTCTTTTGTAGCCTTTTCGGGGGCTTCATGTTGCCATTTGACCCTTATTACGATCTTATTTGCAGAATGACATCAAAAGAGGGAAAAGAGCGAAAAGAAGCAATTTCGGAGCAATTCTGAGGAATTCCAGCTTCAAGGCCTAGAAGGGAGGATGCTTTCAAGGCCTCGACGCGAACCAGACCTGTGCGCTGTCTCTAGGTCTCGACAGCTCCGCATCTTCCTCCAAAGAAAGCATCTTTAAAGATCCGCACGGAATCCCATGCACTTCTAGAAGGCAGCAACGTGGCAGGAATCCCAGAATATTCCTTTTGCAAGGACATGTGCTATCACCTCCTCATTGCCCTTATCTATTTTGTCTCCTAGCTAGTATTAGGCTATAAAAGCATAGTGCTAGGGTTTTTGTAAGGACGGCTGGTCCTAAGGATATTTTCTTACATTAATTTCAGCACATATTCTCTTAGGATAATCGCCTCTCCTTGAAGAACAGCCTTTATGATTCAGCTCTCCTTTGATTATTAATTAATCCATCGGTTCCTTCTAATCCTTTGTTATTTCCTTTTGTTATTTTATGATTACTTATATCTATTGTTTATATTATAGTATGAGTAGCTAAACACCACCCTTCTTAGTGAAGGGTGTTTAATGGGTTGAAAAGGTTTGGCTAAGAGGTCTAATGCATGCTTAATATATTCTCTTGTTCACATGACTATTTACCGATTTAATTCCATGCTTGCTTAGGAATATTAATGGCTTGATCATCTGTTAGTATGCCTACGTGAGTAACGTCATATTCCAGGGTTATACCTGACGCGAAGCCCTGGAATTGGAGCAGACACCTAGGGGAGGCAACGCGAGAGGCCTCACCTAGGGGTAAACTGTCATCTAGGGTATGCAATACGGGTCTGACAAGCTGAGCTATTGCGCCATAGATCTGTCTTACCTCTCCTTCATGGGCGTTCAGAGTTTAGCCTCCCTACTTCGAGCCCTAGACAGGCCGGACGGTCACGGCTGCTTCCTGATGACAAGGGAAGTAGCTGGGAGGATGGCTGAACGTCAAGGTCACCTCATATGTGGAAACGGGGGGTGACTTCTAGCTACGAAGGTAAGTAGGGGATGCGGTGTGGAAACGCGGTCCCTATAGCAGGTCTGTACATGAGTCTGGAATATTTTTGCACCAATGACTAGCCAATCTAGAAAACAACCCAAAGGAACACCTTTCGCTAAGATCTATTCTCATCTGATTAATATCTCTTTTACTACGTTTCTAGCCCTCGAAGTGTTTACATTTCTTGCCCTGGATTACATTTTGCTTTCATGCCCTAGATAAATACTTTACAATTCTGTTTTGTTAGCTCCCACACTCTGCGTTGGTTAATTTATTAGCCAACATTAAACCCCCCCCAGTGTTACTACAATTCGGTCTGTCGCATATCACCTTGTCATACATCTTCATTAGCAAACCTGTCCTTCTATCTCTGTGGTTCGACCCTGTCTTGCCCCTATACACATTTACTTGTGCATCTAGGCACCAGGAAAATATATTATATTTGAGTGACGATCAAATTTTGGCGCCGTTGCCGGGGATATGAACGGTACTAATTTTGTTTCTGTTTTTCTTGTATGACCAGGAGGTCTGCCCCAGATCTGCTCCCTCTAGACCTCGAGTTGACTAGGACGGAAAGAGGACTTCGGAGGCAAGCTCAAGGAACATCTGCTCATCGTAGAGTAATTCCACATCCTTCCCTCGACGGATCCCCTACCAACTTGGCTGATCAGGAACACCATCATTACATAGACCTGACCTCCCTTCACGACAACCAACACCAAATCCCACCAGACCATCTCGATTTACTTGAAATGGCTGATCTAGCCGACCACAACAATCATGACAACCAAGATCGTCATGAGAACCCACCACCACCACCAATACCAGACCAACAAACTATTGACAACTTCCATGCAACTCCCGATATGGCAAGCAGCTGCATTGACTGGCCTAACGTCCCCCATGACTGGACTCTTAAGTCAGCCGTACTTCATCATCTGCCTATCTTTCGGGGGGTAGCCAAGGAGAATGCCCTTCGTCACCTCCAACAGCTCCATTCAATTTGCGAGGCCATGAAACCTGCTAACGCCAGTATTGAGCAAGCCAAGCTTCGCGCATTCCAGTGGTCTCTCAAAGATGATGCCCTTGATTGGTATTATGACCTTCCAGCAAGATCTATTCGCTCTTGGGCGGATATGTCAAAAATCTTCACTGAAAAGTACTACCCTACTTCTATCTCTAACACTACACGCAAGCAACTAGTTTCCATAGTTCAGAAGAAGGAGGAAACCCTGGCCCAGTACTACGAAAGATTTCAGAAGATGCAGTCTAATTGCCCAGCCCACAACCTTACCGAACACGCTCTTGTTCAGTACTTTTGTGAAGGCCTCCAACCTCATGACAAGGCATTGCTAAATGCAGCTGCCAATGGTTCCCTGACTACCTTGACCCCGAAAGCAGCTCGAGCTACGATAGAGCTCATGGCCAAGAATGCCTCTGATGACCTTACCAACAATCCAGGCCAGGAGGTCCAAGTAGCAGCCCTTCAGAAACAGATATCGTCCCTTACGGGGATGTTTCAGAATTTCATAACATCACAACCCACACCTGTCAAAGCTTGCCAAATATGCAATTTTGTGGATCATGCCACTGATGCATGCCCCCACATTCCAGAAGAAATTCAAGTAAACGCTGCTGGTCAATTCATTCCAGTCCAATATGCTCAAAATTACAACCAAGGGTGGAAACAGCCAAATCCAGGGTGGGTACCAAACAATCAATTTTCAGGACCTAGCCACCAACCACCCCAGAATCCATATGGAAACCCCCCGCCTAACATGCCAAACTTCAGACCTCGACCCACGTATCATCAACAGCAGTACCAACGCCAACCTCCTCAGGATCAAACCTTTGTCCAACCTCCAGATCAGACTTTTATCCAGCCCCCGAAAGCTGAAATACCCAGGAACCCCGAACAGCAAAAAGAAATCGATGATCTCAAAAAGCAGATGCGCAATCTGACTGCCCAACTCCAGGAAGTAACAAACCATGGCAGATTGCCACCTCAAACAGAAGTAAATCCAAAGCACAATGTCTGCGCATTGACTCTGCGTAGTGGAATGACCTTGAACTCACCTGAGCTTCCAGCCCCCGATGCTGAAAATACACCCGAGGCTGAGATTCGGCCCAAACCCAGAACTAAACTTCCCAAAGTCCCTAGATTCGTGGAAGTCAAAGAGGATAGAATCAGCTCTCCGAGAGGTTCACCGCGAAATGACCCAAACCCACCAGAATTTACTCAAGAATACATCCATAAGATTCTCGAGCCCCCGTTCCCTCATAGATTGGTCAAGGCCAAGAAAGATAAGGAAGACCGAGATATCTTTGAGATGTTCAGTAAAGTGGTTGTCAATATTCCTCTCCTCCAGGCCGTGAAAAATGTCCCTCGCTATGCCAAATTCTTGAAGCAACTGTGCACTAACAAAAACAAGTTCGCTGAAGTCAATAAGATCAGCATAGGAGCCAGTGCTTCCGCGCACATCCAAAGCAGAATTCCTCCAAAATGCAAAGACCAGGGCATGTTCATTATCCCTTGTCGAATAGGCACAGTTGATATTGGAAAAGCCATGTGTGATCTTGGCGCAGGAATCAATGTGATGCCCTTGATAATCTACAACAGTCTAGGTCTCGAACCTCTAGTTCCCACAGACCTGGCTATCCAGCTCGCGGATCGTTCCATCATTTACCCCGAAGGGATTATCAAAGATGTTCTAGTCCAAGTGGGAGAATTCTTGTTCCCTGCTGATTTCTACGTAATTGCAATGGAAAATGAGGACTCCACCAAGTCCACTGATGTTCTTCTAGGCCGTCCATTTCTGGCCACGGCCCGAGCCAAGATTGATGTTCATGATGCCATCATTTCTCTCGAATTTGATGGAGAGATCATCAAATTCAATATGCTAGAGGCCATGCGATACCCTTCTGAATTTTCTAGTGTGAATTATATTGATATTGTTGATCCCCTTGTAGGGGAAATTGATGAAATATATTCTACTGACCCCTTGCATTTTGCCCTTGACAGGAGTCTAACACCCGCTCTTCTAGATGTCGTGGCCTCGACAATTTCCATTCCATCTGAGTTACACTCTGTCGTCGCTGACCTAGAAGAATGCCCTGTCACTCAGTATGAGCCACCAGCGCAGTCCCCTGACTACGAAGGCCATGTTAAATTAATTCCATCAGTTGATCAGGCTCCAGCCCTAGATCTTAAACCTTTACCTTCACATCTAAAGTATGCTTATCTGGGTCCCGATAACTCTCTACCTGTTATTATCTCCAACAAGCTTCGAGACCTCGAAGAGTCCCAACTGCTTTCTTTGCTGAAAAACTTCAGACAAGCCATAGGATGGACCATTGCAGACATCAAAGGTCTATCCCCAGCATTGTGCACTCATCATATCCACCTAGAAGATGCAAGCAAGACCATTCGCCAGCCCAGAGACGCCTTAACCCGCCTATGATGGAAGTGGTGAAGAAAGAAATTCTTAAGTTGCTAGACGCAGGAGTTATCTACCCCATCTCAAATAGCCCTTGGGTCAGCCCTATCCAGGTCGTGCCCAAGAAAACAGGCCTCACAATCATCACCAGCCAAGATGGCGAATCCATTCCTACCCGGATCCAGAATGGGTGGAGAGTGTGCATCGATTACAGCCGACTGAATGCTGCCACCAGAAAAGACCATTTCCCCTTGCCCTTCATCGATCAGATGCTGGAACGTCTCGCAGGAAAGACCCACTATTGCTGCCTAGATGGTTACTCTGGTTTCCACCAGATCCCGGTCGCTCCTGAAGACCAGGAAAAGACTACCTTTACCTGCCCTTTCGGGACCTTCGCCTATAGACGCATGCCCTTCGGCCTGTGCAACGCTCCTGCCACTTTCCAGCGCTGTATGGTTAGCATTTTCTCTGAGTTAGTCGAAGACGGAATCGAGGTCTTCATGGATGACTTCACCGTCTATGGAAATTCCTTTGACGAATGCATGAGCAATCTGAAGAAATGTTTAGAGCACTGCATAGAGACAGACCTTGTCCTGAATTTTGAGAAATGCCACTTTATGGTGGATCGAGCCCTGGTGCTAGGCCATGTTATATCAGCCAAAGGGATTGAGGTCGACAAAGCAAAAATCGAAGTGATAGAGTCCCTGCCCTATCCTTCTTGTGTCAGAGATGTGAGATCTTTTCTAGGCCACGCCGGATTCTACAGATGATTTATCAAGGATTTTTCCAAAGTCGCTCAACCAATGTGTCGCTTGCTCCAGAAAGACACGATCTTTGATTTTAATGAGGCGTGCAAAGACGCTTTTGAACTTCTCAAGAAAAAACTTATCTCGACCCCGATCATTCGTGCCCCCGACTGGACATTACCTTTCGAGGTCATGTGTGACGCCAGCAATCAAGCCCTGGGCGTCGTCTTGGGTCAGAGGAAGGAGAAGGAGACCCATGTGATTTATTATGCTTCCAAACTACTAGACCCAGCCCAGCAGAATTACACAACCACAGAAAAGGAACTCCTGGCTGTTGTCTATGCCCTAGAAAAGTTCAGGCAATATCTCCTAGGCACTCATGTCCTCATCTATTCGGATCATTCTGCCCTTCGGTGCTTGCTGACCAAAGCAGATGCCAAGCCATGACTTATTCGATGGATCTTGCTTTTGCAAGAGTTTGACATAGCTATCAAAGATAAAGCGGGAAAAGAAAATCTTGTGGCAGACCACTTGAGCAGACTTCCAACCCAAGCAGATAATTCGCTTGAACCCATCCAAGATACTTTTCCAGACGAGCGACTATGTCTAGCCCAAGCTGTCTATTCCCCTTGGTTCTCAGATATTGCAAACTTTTGTGCCACTGAAACTTTTCCAGCCGATGCCTCCCCTTCCGAATGCAACAAAATCAGAAGGCGAGCCAAATACTACATTTGGGACAACCCCTATTTATGGAAACATTGCTCGGACCAAATAATTCGAAGATGTGTGACCATGGATGAGGTGCCCTCGATCCTTAAATTCTGTCATTCTGAAGGAGGACATTTCGCGGCCAAGAAAACTGCCCTGAAAGTCCTAGAAGCTGACCTTTACTGGCCAACCATTTTTAAGGACAGTTACATGTATTGCGCTTCGTGCCTCCGATGTCAGGCCACTGGAAATATAGGGGCCAGAAATCAGATGCCCTTGACTAATATCATCGCTTGCGAGATCTTCGATATATGGGGTATCGACTTCATGGGTCCCTTTCCCAACTCTTTTGGCAATATCTATATCCTTCTAGCAGTCGATTATGTTTCCAAATGGGTAGAAGCCAAAGCCACTCGGACGGATGATTCTAAGGTGGTTGTGAACTTTCTTCGTACCCATATCTTCAATCGGTTTGGCACCCCTAGATTCGGTTTGGCACCCCTAGAGCCCTCATCAGTGATAGAGGTACCCACTTCTGCAACCGTGTCGTGACCTCGCTCTTAGCAAAATATGGAGTCCACCATAGAACTTCCACTGCCTATCACCCTCAGACCAACGGACAAGCCGAGGTCTCGAACCGTGAGATCAAATTCATCCTTGAGAAGACTGTCAGCCAGTCCCGAAAAGACTGGAGCTTGAAATTAGATGATGCCCTCTGGGCCTACCGAACAACTTTCAAGACCCCGATAGGAATGACCCCATACAGACTTGTTTATGGCAAACCATGCCATCTTCCAGTAGAGATAGAGCATAAAGCATTCTGGGCCATCCGAAAAGTGAATACAGATCTGGGCCTCGCTAACCAGCACCGCCGTTTGCAGATCCAAGAGCTAGAAGAATTGCGCGACGATGCTTATGAAAATGCCCTACTCTACAAGGGCAAAACAAAAGCTTTCCATGACCGTCACCTTCGTCCCAAAAACTTTGTAGTTGGACAGCAAGTGTTGCTATATAACTCACGCCTACGCCTCTTTGCTGGGAAATTAAAATCTAAATGGTCAGGACCTTTCGTGGTCACGACAGTTTACGACCATGGGGCGGTAGAGATCCAAAATCCAACAACAGGAATTATCTTTAAGGTCAATGGCCAACGCGTTAAACCCTTCTACGAAGGATTTCATCCCTCGACAGTTGAAGAGGCCATGGTGGACGTGCCACCTTCCCAGACCTAGATTCGTGTTGAACGTCGAGGTCCCGACGCATAAACAGACCACATTGGAGGCATTCTACATGCCATCCGCACCCTTTCTCTCTCCCTTATCTTTTCTGATATCTTTTCAGATTCTCTGATTTTATTTGATTTTGTTTTATTTATTGAAATTATCCTTTACCTTTCCCTTTCCCTAGGATTTTATTCTTTTTAATTAACGTTAACTCACCTTTATTCTCTCTTTTTGTCCATATCTCTCTTTGTACCAACTGCCTTTTTGAAATTTAAAATTGGCTATCCTTTTTTGGCAGTTGAGGTACGCACGGATCAACGTGCTCCACCCCCAAGATGACGCGTGGCCTGCCAAACCGCAGAAGGCGCAGGCCTCATTAAGAGTAAAGTTGTACCATTTATTGCAAGCTGCGATTTTACTCTCTCTCCCACGCTCCCACCTTATTTTTCACTCATCACTTCCAAACCCATCACTTTCACCCTATCTCCCTCACCAAACACGCAACCCTACCAATCTCTCCACTACCATCTTCTTCACTTCACTGTCTTTCTTCCACCTTCAATGGCGCCTAAAACTAAAAAGCCAGCCCGCAAAAGCGCAAAGCCAGTGGACACCTCCAGTCCTGTTCCTTCCAGATCTAGGTCACAGTCCGCTACCCCTAACTCAGCTTCATACAAAACCGCAACACCACCATCAAACAACCCACGTCCTCTTCCCTCCCCTCAGCCGGTCTCACCTGCAGCCGTTGAGCAGCCACGAGAGTTTACACCGGTGGATTACGAGCTGGAAATCACAGGGTCCGTTCCTCCTACCACCACAACCACTAGAGGTGGCCGTGTGGTGAAGCTCCCTCCCGGATCGTCCACTGCCAGATCTAAGCCCAAGAAGCAGTCCGCCTCTGCCAAGCAGTCACCTCTTGACGCGGCAGTTGACCGATTTTTATCTCCCCAGCCTGTTTTGACAGCGGAGCAAGTCCTCAAGGACATCCTCATCTCCGATGAAGATGCCGAGGCCATGGATGAGCACGTTGAGACTGATTTAGGCCAGGAGAACGAAGACCCCGAAACTATGGAGGAAGGAACTGGAGAAAGTGGAGAAGCTGAGAGCAGCGGAGGGAACGAAGAAGAGGAAGATCTCCAGGCCCAGGAAGCTCTGGAAGAGGAAGAGAGGAAGGAACAAGCAGCCGCAGCAGCATCAGCAGCCAAAAAGGGCAAATCCAAAGTTCCGGCCAAAGCGGAACGGCCAGTTGCAGCCGAGACACCAGTGGGGCAGAAGAGGAAACTTTCATCTTCCACTACCGTCAAGCCCTCGACCTCCAAGAAGTTTCGAGCCCTCAAAACGGATGACGATGTCGAGGCCGAGACCCCTGCACCTTCATCAGTCCTCAAATCGAACGCCCAACAGGTGACTTCTGACCTTTCTTCACCCCATGAATGGATTGTGTTTAATGATAAGCCATCCCTAGATAAGTTGAGCATGCTGAATTCCAAAGGCGTTAGCTCTTGTGCGCGCCTGGATTTTGATTTTCTTGCTAAAATGGGTGTTGAGACCAGGATCAGAGAGTATGTGGCCAAGATCGGTTGGGAGTCTCTGTTCTATTTGGAACATCCGACCTTTGTTGAGCTTTCCCTTGAGTTTTTCACTACTTTTTGGGTAGAAGGCACATTTAGGCCCAAGGGCAAGGTCGGTCCAAATTCTTCCACCCCTGGTCTTATCAACTTTAAGCTAGCTAACAAATGGGAACACCTAACTCTAGGAGAATTTAATTGTTGGTTAGGTTTTGTTAATGATGATGAGTTGAGTACCCCTCGTTATAAAAATGCCTTGACTGTTATACCTGCTGTTTTTGATGCTACTGCTGCTTTTCGTGAGCTCACTGGTAAAAATGATATTAAGTGTGACACTAAAGGTAGTAAAGCCCACGAAATCCTTGATCCTGCTTTGCGTATCCTACACAGATATCTAGCCCTCACCTTTTCAGCACGATTTGGTTCGTCCGGGCAGCTATCTGTGCAGGAACTTTTCTTTCTATGGTGCATGAAGCACAAACATAGGGTCAATCTTGGTTTTTGGGTAGCTTCGGGTATTTTGCATGTATTGAATGGTGGCCGTGGGCCTATTTTTGGATCCCTTATCTCCTTGCTTGCTGTCAAAAAGAGAAAACTTAACCTGTATGATTGTAATCTTTCTGAGCCCCTAGCATTCAAGGATCTGGATATCCGGACCTTGGATGTCATGGGTCATTTATGCATCATAAGGGGTGTTTTGAGTTTTTATCCAGGTTGTGCCCCAGCTTCGGAGAAGGTTTTCGGGACCAAGAATGGTGGAATTTTTGACTACCCAGATCGAGCCCCCGAAAAGCAAGAGCGCGATGCGGAAGCAGCTAGGCCAGGACAGAATGCAGCAAGTCAATCCTCGACTCCCCTCGTTGTCTATGACCCAACCCAGACGCGGCTGCTCCAACTAATTCTGCGAGAAGTTCAGGCTTTGACGGCGGAAGTTGCTCGCAGGAATTTGCCACCCCAGTAGTCCGCCCCCGAACACTTCCATTTTTCCAGCCCCCGAAAAGGGGCACTGAACAATTTACTGCTTTTTGTTTAATTAGTTTTGTACTGAACTACCTTTTTTTTTTCGATCCCCCCGCATTGAGGACAATGCGCTGCCTAAGTGTGGGGAGGGATTTATATTTGCTATGTTGAATGATTGCATGTTTAAATTCTCGTTTGTTGCATGACTGCATGATTCTCGGATTTTATTTTTCAGATTTTTCATTTTAGCCATGCTAGGAAAAAATTTCCCACTGCCAGTTTTCAAACCCTTGTTCATAACATGCATCTTTTGCTCTCGATACACAGAAAAAGCATGACACCCATCGCATCTGCACCTAAGCATGCATTTTTATGGCCTGCTAGCCCTTATATCCATATCTAGACCACGACACCAGTAGTCATGATTTGAACCCGCGAGCATACTTGAGCTTCATGCCTGTTATTCTTTGGGCGAAAATGCTTAGCTAGGCACAGTCTAGGTTTGCACTATATCCCTGGGTACAGTAACTGTTAGGACATGGGAAAGCTTAGATAGGACGAAAAGCTTCGCATCAATGTCTCTTTGTTTCTCTTCTCCCCCTCTCTCTCTCTTTTATTTTCGAGCCCCCGACATTCCCCTTCCTTTCATATTCTTTCCTGACCATTCGTATTTTCTTGATCTTTTTCCTTGGCAGGTGAGGTAGCAATTATTGAGGGTAACGTCGAGGGCTAGACACCCGAAGAGAGCGCAGATATGTTCAAGTGTGGGGAAGCAGACAAAAGCAAAAAGACTTCAGAGCAGAAAACAGAAAGTAGAAATCTAGGGCAAGAAAAGAGTTTCGAGCCCTAGATCATTCCAAAGCTTCGAGCCCCAGAAAAGTTCAAGTGTGGGGAAGCGAAAAAGAAGTCACCATCGATGCAGGAAGCAGACCAAGGGCAAGCACCGAAAAAAAAAAAAAAAAAAAACTAAAAGTCCTATGCCCCAGAGGATCGTAACTGCTTCGTACCCCCCCCCCCCCCTCTCTTCTAATCCTTCTAAAAAATAAAAAAAAAATAATAAAAAAAAAGAGAATAAAAAGGAGAGGGGTATTAATCAAGCAAAAAGTGCATCCGCATCCGAAGCCTCCACAGCAAGCAAGTTTTCCTGCCCTCGAAAGAAGACCTCTGTCTAGCCCCCGAAAGATCTCGTGCCCTCAATGAAAGCTGCCTTGCCACTTCGCATTTTTCCTATGCCATGGAATCCATCCACGTTATATCTGGCCCCCGAAAGATCTCGTGCCCTCAATGAAAGCTTCCTTGCCACTTCATGTTGCCATTTGACCCTTATTACGATCTTATTTGCAGAATGACATCAAAAGAGGGAAAAGAGCAAAAAGAAGCAATTTCGGAGCAATTCTGAGGAATTCCAGCTTCAAGGCCTAGAAGGGAGGATGCTTCCAAGGCCTCGACGCGAACCAGACCTGTGCGCTGTCTCTAGGTCTCGACAGCTCCGCATCTTCCTCCAAAGAAAGCATCTTTAAAGATCCGCACGGAATCCCATGCGCTTCTAGAAGGCAGCAACGTGGCAGGAATCCCAGAATATTCCTTTTGCAAGGACATGTGCTGTCACCTCCTCATTGCCCTTATCTATTTTGTCTCCTAGCTAGTATTAGGCTATAAAAGCATAGTGCTAGGGTTTTTGTAAGGACGGCTGGTCCTAAGGATATTTTCTTACATTAATTTCAGCACATATTCTCTTAGGATAATCGCCTCTCCTTGAAGAACAGCCTTTATGATTCAGCTCTCCTTTGATTATTAATTAATCCATCGGTTCCTTCTAATCCTTTGCTATTTCCTTTTGTTATTTTATGATTACTTATATCTATTGTTTATATTATAGTATGAGTAGCTAAACACCACCCTTCTTAGTGAAGGGTGTTTAATGGGTTGAAAAGGTTTGGCTAAGAGGTCTAATGCATGCTTAATATATTCTCTTGTTCACATGACTATTTACCGATTTAATTCCATGCTTGCTTAGGAATATTAATGGCTTGATCATCTGTTAGTATGCCTACGTGAGTAACGTCATATTCCAGGGTTATACCTGACGCGAAGCCCTAGAATTGGAGCAGACACCTAGGGGAGGCAGCGCGAGAGGCCTCACCTAGGGGTAAACTGTCATCTAGGGTATGCAATACGGGTCTGACAAGCTGAGCTATTGCGCCCTAGATCTGTCTTACCTCTCCTTCATGGGCGTTCAGAGTTTAGCCTCCCTACTTCGAGCCCTAGACAGGCCGGACGGTCACGGCTGCTTCCTGATGACAAGGGAAGTAGCTGGGAGGATGGCTGAACGTCAAGGTCACCTCATATGTGGAAACGGGGGGTGACTTCTAGCTACGAAGGTAAGTAGGGGATGCGGTGTGGAAACGCGGTCCCTATAGCAGGTCTGTACATGAGTCTGGAATATTTTTGCACCAATGACTAGCCAATCTAGAAAACAACCCAAAGGAACACCTTTCGCTAAGATCTATTCTCATCTGATTAATATCTCTTTTACTACGTTTCTAGCCCTCGAAGTGTTTACATTTCTTGCCCTGGATTACATTTTGCTTTCATGCCCTAGATAAATACTTTACAATTCTGTTTTGTTAGCTCCCACACTCTGCGTTGGTTAATTTATTAGCCAACATTAAACCCCCCCCAGTGTTACTACAATTCGGTCTGTCGCATATCACCTTGTCATACATCTTCATTAGCAAACCTGTCCTTCTATCTCTGTGGTTCGACCCTGTCTTGCCCCTATACACATTTACTTGTGCATCTAGGCACCAGGAAAATATATTATATTTGAGTGACGATCACCCATGGCTCCCAATAACCGGTGTGACTACTAGCGCGTCATTATGAGGGAAGACAACGCCCTTCTCATCTTCTTCCGAAAAAGATATCACCATTCTGTCCAGTGCATCAATCACTCCCTTTTTTATAGGCTGGAGTTCCCGTTTCCGCTTCTCTCCTGCCACGAGTGTTGCTGGGGTAATCTCATCTAGGAACGACGCGTCCCCAACGATAATGTTAATGATGGGAATGTCCTCATCATACATCATTAGTGCTTCTTTCCCCTTTGCCTCAGAAGTCCCGTTGCTCCCAAGGAAAGGAGGCAATTGATGGTCACCTAACGCCCCGTGCGGAGGGTAGCTCCTGGTTTCTTCTCTCATACGAGTGGCAAATTCTCCAAGATAGTCTTCTTCCAATAGGCGCTTTATTGCTAACTTCAATTCCCTGCATGCCTTTGTAGAATGCCCCTTAACCTTATGGAATTTATAAAAAGCGTTTTCCCTTCCTCCTATGACCACCTCTGGCTTCATAGGGGCTGGATAGCGGATCGGCAGGTTCCACTGCTGAATGATGGCTAAGATTTCCGCTCGTGGGAGTGTAAGGGGAGGAAGGTCGGGATCGTACATTTGACCCTTAGGGGGATCCCCCTATCGCTGAACATTCAAACCGCCGCCCCTTCCTCTAGAGAAATTACCCTTCTGGCGATTCGACGCCTTGGGGATGTAATCTTTCCGCTGGGTGTATTCGTCACCCGGACGGGTGTCGTGGGTCATACTGCTTTGAGCCGTGGGAGCAGGAAGGGCGTTCTAGGGTGCATCCCGTATCCTGTTTCTATATTCCTCTTCTTTCATTCTCGCATAATTGTGAGCCTTCAACCTTAACGCATCTCAAGTCGTTGAGGGGTCAACCATCAGCGTATCTCTCAGCTTCCCATATCCACAATTCCGCTTCAAAGCTTCTATGGCGAAATCAATAGTAATACCAGGAGTTAACGACATTTCCATATCAAAACAACCAAGATAACTATTCAAAGACTCCTCTGGTTTTCTACATATATCAAACAAGGCTGCTGCAGACTTTCGAATGGGGATAGCTGTGCTGAAGCGACTTTTAAACTTGGCCTCTAGTTGCGGGAAATTATCAATTGATCGAGTAGGAAGTCCTTCAAACTAGAGGCGAGCTACTCCTGACAATGTCATAACGAATATTTGACACAACGCCGCGTCGTTGTGCGTTTGAAACTGGACGAAATCCTTCACCTTATTAAGATGCGAGATGGGGTCCTTTGTGCCATCGTATGATTCCGTGGGGAGCTTAACATGTCGGCTGACCCTGTGATGCCTTATACGGTGGGTGAAAGGATGACCAGCGGTGTCGTCCAAGATCTCACGATCATGACGAGGAGGAGACATGTCCAGGTGTCGTCTGTGCCCTCGGAGCTCCGGGGTGCGTTGCTGCCGGGGAGACCGGCTACAACTCCTAGGCGAACGGGTTCGACGCCTCCTACTGCCTGATCTTTCACTCCGCTCCATAGATACCTCTCTACCGGCTTCCTCTCTCTTGCCGTCCCAACGCTCTCTGTATTCATCTAGCGGTCGCTCCACTTGAGAGATAGGAATCCGTGGTATCCGCGGTATGTAGTGCTCCTCCTGTCCGTCTGCCAGTTGCGCAAAGCTGAATGGCATTCTTATCGCAGGTGAGGGCAGAGGGACACTCACCTGACGTCGAGGCGATACTGGTCGATCAGCGACAATAGACGGAATGAAAATAACTCGAGGAGACACACCTGATGTCGCGGTACTAGAAGTTGGGCCTGCGGCCATCCCAATTAAATAGTCCAAGTGGGTACGAAGAGCTAACATCGAGCTTACCGACGGAGTAGTAGGGCCATCCATCCTAGAACTTACAAGCGAAGGGGCGGAGTGACTGGATCCGCCCGTGTGGGAAAACGGGGCACCCATTGAGGAAATAGGGGAACCCATTTGAGGAAACGAGGTACCCGTTTGAGAAAACAGGGTGCCCATTTGAGAAAACGGGGTGCCAGCTGTCAGCCCGAAAAGAAATTTTGTCTGCGCAGAGGAAGTTTCACGTGATGTGACATATGTACTGGACGAAGACGTGGAAAAAAGTTCCCTACACGCGTGAACCCCACGAGTATGAGGGGGTGTGGATTCTGAATCTGAAGCCATGATCCCTCGACTCTCAGAAAGAACAGAGCTTAGTTACTAAGGAAAACTCACTTAATTAACCAAGGCTCTCAATGAAAGCACCACTTGATAAGAGTCTGGGGGATACTGAGCAGGATCAGCCTAATTTGGGCTGGTCGGGAACACTGTACTGGGGTCTTCGTCTCCTGCAAAGCGCCGAAGGGGGTCTCCAGCATAAACACTCCGATGCCAAAGTCAGTGCAAGTAGTCAAAATGGCAGGGGTTCAGTACGCTATCTTAGGCTTACCCTCTTGTCTGAAAAGGTGGGGGTATTTGTAGGCAAAAGAAGGAGTGTACCGACAGGGGGTGGGAATAATCCCTGGTAGGTGTCGCTAGGGTGATAGATGCCGCTGGGGTGGCATTGAGTGATGTCATGTGGGATGACGTCACGCGGAGTGACGTCATGGATGACCTAGGATGGGATGCCACCGTGCGGATGTCGCATGAGAGCCCCCCGCTGATGTCGACCATCCCAGGGTCGGTCGCCAGGCTAAGGGTGGTAAGAATAGGGTCTCGCCTCCCTCGGTGGGTACAGTATGCTGGCTGGGTCACCCGGTGGGGTAGTGGAGATGCTGCTTCTGTGGTATCGATAGTTATCAATGCGCTTTGGAGTTCCTCGCGTATTAGTTAGCGATAACGGAACGCAGTTCACCAGCCAGTTCTTTAGAAACCAATGTGGGGAGTTTGGAATCGAGCAGAGATTCTCTTCTGTGGCTCATCCGCAGACCAATGGTCAGACTGAGGTGACAAATCGAGCCATCCTGAATGGTGTTAAGAAGAACCTGGAAGGATCTAAGAATAAGTGGGCAGATGAACTACCGTATGTGATGTGGGCATATCGCATGACCGCGAAAACTAGTATAGGAGAGACACCATTCGCACTGGCTTTCGGCACTGAGGTCGTTACGCCTGTGGAGATTGGCACCGTGAGCTTACGGGTAGCTTACTTCACAGAAGAGTTGAATGAGGAAAGGTTGCGTGCGAATCTTGACGCACTGCCTGAATTACAAGAGGAAGCTCTTCTGAAGATGATGCACTATAAGCAAAAGATGGCGCGTTATGATAACAGGCGCGTCAACGAACGAATCCTAAAAGAAGGTGATCTAGTACTCAGGGATCAGCGAGCCACTGGTCAACGCCGGGGAAAGCTCAGTCCAAACTGGGAAGGGCCATACCACGTTACCCGTATCATCGGGAGAGGAGCGTACCATCTGGAAACACTCGATGGTACCCCCTTGTCTAACTCCTGGAATATCGCTCGTTAAAACTATATCATGCTAGATCCTGATTTATCTCTGCACCTTTTACTAACACCAGCCTTGACATGTACTAACGCTCGAGTAATGAGCTTTCTTATGTTTTGTGGCTGCGTATAGGCGTGCAGATGGATAATAAAAGAAAAGTACTGGGAGTGAAAAGTCCTATCCTTGCGATAGTCGGTCCTGATCCACCGACTAGTTAAGTGAGGGCACGCCCTGATACACTTGATATTTGGCATTAGGAGTGAAAAGTCCTATCCTTGCGATGGTCGGTCTTGATCCACCGACTCGCTAAGTGAGGGCACGCCCTGACGCATTGAATATTTAACGTTAGGAGTGAGAAATCCTATCCTTATGATTGCCCTGTGTGGGGCCATAAGATGAGGCATATCCCGAGACCCCTGGGAGTGAAAAGTCCTATCCTCGTGATGGTCGGTCTGGATCCACCGACTCACTGAGTGAGGGCACGCCCCGGGATTTCCGTAGGTGACAAAGCCTAATCCTTAGGACAACCGTTCTCGTGGAGACGGTTCGTTAAGGAGGGGCACACCCTAGGAAGATACTAACTCCGTCTTGGAAGTAAAAATCCTACCTTGGCGGCAGGGCTAATATAGACGGCTCGCTAAGAGAGGGTACAATTCCAAGACGCGAGGATAACGCCAAAAGTGAAAAATCCTAACCTGGTGACGGCTTGTCCTGACCAGACGGCTCACTATAAAGAGGCACTTTCTGGCCAAACGAGGTAACCTGGAAAGGCGAAGAATCGCGAAATCCCAGCGAGTAACCAGATGTGGAATCCCTGGTGAAGTGAGTTGGTTGAGAAAGCGATAATAAGTGACACCTGTGCCCTAGAATGGTGGCAGATCAGCCCTACGGGAAATTCATGTCTATTATCGCATATCTCTTACTGACAAAAATTAATTGAGAATGTGCTGGATATCTCTGAATGGCGGAGATCGTGATGACCGACGTGGCGAAAGAGTTGAACATCTCAACAGGGCCTAAAAACCTACTTGTTATTTTTCTTGATCAAGGAAAGAAAGAAGAATGCTTCTTTAAGAAACGACTTCCTTGGTGTGGTCAAGCGGTGGCTAGGTTGAACCTGATGGCAAGGGTGCAACAGCCGCGCAGGAAAAATTTGAAAAAAAAAAAAAAAAAAAAAACAACACAAACAGCAATAACAGAAGCTGATATCATTGAGCATCGTCGTTCAAAAACCCGTAAGGGGTCATAAAATATAAAGGATAACAAAAAGAGACAACGATCTATCCTCACAAAATGAAAAGGCGATAAGGCCCTGCCTACGGCTGGTCGTCCAAAATCTCTTGCTCCAGGTAGCCTTTTGATCTAGCCAAGCGGAAGCCCTCGTCATTAAGACCGGAAGATCTCTCGAAAAAGGCGTTAGAGACAGCCTCACCATCGTAAAGTCCCTCCCCGTGAACCTCCACAAAGCAATCAGCCATGGTGGAAACACTCTCCTCAATATACCAGCGTCTCTTGATAGCTGATTCCGCCTCAAGCGCCGTTTTCTCTTCTATCAAAGCTACTCTTTCTCCCATCAAGGCTATTTTCTCCTCCTCGAGAGCAGCAGACTTTGACTGTTTAGTTGTCAGAGCAGCGTTAGAAGCGGCCAATTGTTCCTTTGTAGTGGCTAATTGTTCCTTTGCCTCCCTTGCCTCCTTTTTAGCTGCCTCCAGATCCATCATATATCTATCTCGCTCTTCTGACAGTCACTGTTTCTCCTCTTATTCTTGAGAAAGCTTGGCTACAGAAGCGGCTAAGTCAGCCGCCTTTTGTGACACGCGCTCAGCATAAAGATGAGATTGGAGGAACCCGGAGAAGAGCATGGAGCGCAGCATGTCGGCTTGCTCTTTGTCTCCAATAGCAGCAAAAGTGCTTCGTTCTTCAGGAGAAGTTAACATGTGTGCAGCCAAGAACGATGCAGTGACAGTCGAGTTATCGCCCCCCATGGCTGCAATTCCTGAGCTGCGAAATGTAGTCATGTCCACCTGATGAGTGATAGGGCCAATGGCGTTATGTGAGCTCACATCGGCCATAAGATTGGACACTATCGTCCCCTCCCCAAAACGCCTAAGTGTGGAAGCAGCGGAAGGAACAAAAACCACGGTGGCGGGAGAAGGAGGTTGGTTGGAAGCAGAACCTCCCTGAGGCATGAATGTTTCATTAGGATGGATAGAGGCGACACCCCCTTGGAACGTGGCTTTAGCCTGATAAGAAGAACATTTCGACAGCTCGTCGTGGTAGACTGTGGTGTTAGAAGAAAAGTGAGGCATCTCTGAACCAAATGGAGGTGGAGAAGTCTCAAAAGGTGGAGGCATGGCTGCGTTCTCAAAAATGCTACCAGTCTGACCCAAGGGAGGAGTGGAAGAGTCAAGAACAGCTTAGGGCCTCTCCCCGACATCAATCTGACTCCAGGACAAACTTGCATCTGCTCCCGTGGACTTTTGTTTCTTCCTCGGATGACCCAGAATACGCCTCACGTCCATGTTGCCTCGTGATGACAAAGGCGGGAAAGTACCAGAAGTATCCTAAAAAAAAAAAAGGGGGAGCAATTAACAACAAGTAAAGTACAAGCAAACATTGAAAAATGATGCGAAAGATATCGGGGGAAGTATCAGTTACCGTCCCAGCGGTAGGCGATTCTGAAGAGCCGACCGCGTCAGAAGAGGGTAGAATTAGTGATTGGAGGGAGACAACACTCCAGGTCTTCGTTTTCTTTTTTCCTTTGGCGTAAGCTCTGCGAGCGGATGGTCGAGGCGGAGGAATAGCGACTGATATGACAGGAACACCAACTAGAATGGTATCGGTTTCCTTCTCAACAAATGCAGAAGATGTTTGGGGAGGAACCGAAGATGCGGTGGCGATATTGACAGCCGCAACCGTTTCCCTACCACTAAGTCTCTTCTGACGCCTCCTGACGCTCTCCGGAACGTAATCCGGATCAGTTGCTGCAAAAGCACAAGACAGCGTCAACGTTAGTACCAATGATGGAAATCAAAGATTGACCCGATACTCACGTCTAACGCAGTCTTTGATATCGGTCCCACAAGCCAGAAGGCGGGTGTGAACACTGATGTCCAGACTGAGCAACTTGTCAAACCAGCCTTGTTCCGTTTCATCAAGAGCCACGCGGCACCAAGCCTTATCCTTGACACTCTGGTTGAAACCAGACTACCACCATGGCTCCGGAAGATCAGGGGTTTCAACCACAAAAAATTTCTCTTTCCATTTATCAATGGAAGACTCTAGATTAAGGAGTTTCCAGATGAAGTTTTTGAG
This sequence comes from Viola odorata, assembly GCA_963691705.1. Taxonomy (NCBI): domain Eukaryota; kingdom Viridiplantae; phylum Streptophyta; class Magnoliopsida; order Malpighiales; family Violaceae; genus Viola; species Viola odorata. The sequence continues at coordinate 33,660,963 of OY829546.1, forward strand.
CGAATCGTCATTATAATGGGGTGATATCGCTATCACACCCCGACAGTTATACATCTTAAACAGAGATTTGAGTAATGCAAGGGAAGGAGACGTAATTCCTTTGTACTTGCAGAGTTCTAAAAAAACATAAATGCCACAGTAGGAATTTGGAGCCAGTTGAACAGGATTCAGATCCAGAGAGGTAAGTAACTCTTGGATAAACGAGTCAACTAGAAACCAGAAACCATAGCGGAACATCTGGGCATATAGGATTCTACGATTACTGGTTAGAACGCTATTCAAGCGTAAAGATGCAGGGGCGACAATAGCCTTGAAACCTGATAAGATTCGATCTTCGAGACGATCGGGACGATGTCTACTGTTGGTCGGAGTAGTTGTAGACGACGTCGGACGCACCTGCAAAGCGCCAGAGGGGGGGCTCCGGCGTAGACACTCCGATGCTTAAGTCAGTAAATGGTTCAAAAATAGCAGAGGTTCTAGTAGGTAATTTTCGGCTTACTTGATGTTTTAAAATGAGAGAGTATTTATAGGCCGCTGGGGGCGATATCTGGGTGGAAAGGCGATATCCAGGTGAGATAACGCTCTTGATGACGTTACGGGCGATATCTGGCCATGACATCATGGGCGATGCCTCTGAGGAGGGTACCGGGGGCGATACCCATGATGATGTCGGGGCAATAACTTCATGGGTCCCCTGGGATGGGATGATGCCGTGCGTCCAGAGACGCGTGAGACCTCCCCTCTGCTGATGTCGACCATCCCAGAAAACACCTCATGACCTAGTAGCGATAGCTTAGATGTCCGATAAGGCTTATAGGATTCCGCCCTTGACAGGAATCATAATTACAGCAATGCCCTTAGGATTGTCTTAATTGTTATCATAAGCCCAACTGAAAATGAGCCCGAGTGTTTACCAAGGGCTGTCATTCCCTCTCCTTGTCTGGTATCTTACGTGAGGGTCCTTTCCTCCTTATGGCGATATATTTGCGGAATCTCCGAGCTTCTTTGTCTCTTTCGATACGACAAAGAATAATTGAACGTTAGGCAGTGCCTAGATCGGGAGCTTTCCTCCTAGCAAGCGGGTTCTGGTCTTCGTGCTTGTCCAAAGTCCCGTCCTCATGGGGTGCCAAGGAATCAGCGAGAGACGCCGCTAACTCGTCCAGAACCATTAGGATGTCATTTTTCCCTAGCGATATTAACCGGCCTGGGCCATCAGTAGTGCTTAGAAGGTTGCAAACTCGTCCTTGCTGTAGGAGAGTTATTGACGCTGGCGGACCACTGTTGACGTTGCCGCTGAAGGGATGTTGAGAACACGCGGGTTCTTTCTTTCCTTTCCGCTCATGGAGTCAGCGATATTGACGCGGTTTTATACCATCAGCTGCCTACGATTTGTGCGGCTTTATACCACCAGATACCCACGATACCGGTGAGGCTTTACACTGCTAGGAGCTACCTGCGACATCGACGCGGCCTTACACTGTGGATACCTACAATCGTACGGTTTTTACAATCCTTCGCGTTTTCCAAGATTCTAGCTCGTACTCCTCTCGAGTACCTGCATCTTTAGCAGCATACAGACGTCGATCCTCGTTCCCGCCTCAGGTCTATCGCTCTTTGAAGGTAACGAGGCGACTCGTCTTTTGAGGGCTTCCTCTTTCCGAAGGCCCATTTCTCGGAGCCTATAAATCTGATAGCTTTCTCCACTCAAGTTCATCTCATCTTTTTCTTTCATAATCTGCCTCATGGATCATTTGACCAAAAAAATCCTCCTTTCCAAGGGCCATACTCTCAAGAATCTCAATGATGGTGACGTCGGGTTCCTGGAGAACATACTGATCAAGACCTCCGAGGACATCTTGGAGTTGCAAGGGATGCTGACCCCACTCTATTCCAGGCTGGGAGCTACATCTCTGGAGGACTTCAGTCCTTTAGAGAGCGTGTCGAAGCTGGCCACCTCCATCGCTCGGATTCAAGTGGTGATCGCCATGCTGCAGCAGCGCAAGGATATGCTAGGGTGCTGCTTGAATGGGATGAGGGTCACCTCTACTGACCTCACTCTGGTTATGGACTCCCTGAGAGACATTCCCGACATACCCGAGGATGTTGGCTCTGACGCTTGACGGCGGTGGCTCCCTTTGAGCCTTTTTTCTCTTTCTCTATTTTCGCAGCTGTACTTTTCGGCCGTTAGGCCATAATAAATAAACTATTTTTATTATGCCCTTTGTAACTATTCTTCTTCTTCAATGTGCCCTTTGTCCTTTTTCGATTGGAGGCATCCTCAGCCCAAATGAAAATGAGTAAGTCATTGGACGGCCTTTTCACGACGGTTTCCTCGCTAACCGTTCTGCATTAATTTTGCGCCGCTGTTTCAGTGTCAACTGATCGGGCAAAGTTTTGGTTTTTCTCGATCTGTGGAGATTTCGACAGGCATGATTGCAAATCTAGATTTGCACTCCAGGTTGTACGCTTGTCAGTTCTCAAGAGTCGCGCCGGATGATCGAAAAACTTCTCCCCCTTTTCTGGCTATTTAATGGGATCTATCCCATTTTTCCGTTCATCTTCTTGATTATTTTTCCTCTTGGCAGGTTGCCTGTGAGCTCATGGCCGATTCTTATTTTTTGGATACTGCTGCGCGGGATTCTCCGCCAACTCCTCCGACTTCGCCAGATTTAGACAATCCTCCTCCGTCGCTTCCATAGAGGACGTTCGTCCGCCGGCGAGGCCGTAAGAGGCTGAGGAAAAATTCCTTAAAGGTGTCTGAAATGCTTTCCAATTTTTTCGCCCCTTCTATTCGAAAGGGGGATGAACCATCTCTTCTTCCTCACGATTCGCCAAAAATGGCTCTCCCTGCTAGCGTGGGCGCGGAAGCGGTGACGTCAGCCGTTGAGGAGGAGTCCAGCTGATCAACGATATGCATAGGAAAGAGGGTTGATGAGCCTTTTCCTCCCGTCAATAGGGAGCTATCGTTCTCAGATGATGATGTAGTTTATTGTTATGGTATCTCTTGGTCTGATGGTGATTAGTTTAGCGGGTCTTGCCTCTTTGTAGATGCCGTATGGTTTTTCGAAAATGAATAAGATAACGCTTCATTTTCCTTTTGTCCTCCTATCGCCTTCCCGCGTTATTTCTTTAAACATCAAGGGTTGCCGCGGAGGGATATCTGTTGCTGGGTGCAACCGTCTTTCAGTTTTCTGTCAGTAACTGTCTTCGCCCAAAGACATAAATGACTGTCCACGCGTCACTTTCTGCTCTGCACGTGTTTCACTTTTACAGGCTGTCTCTTCTTCAAGTTTGACCTTTATAAGGGAACCGCTATTCTCTTTTATTACTTTTGCCAATATTTTGAAATTTTTCACACTTTCTCTTTCTCCTGTGCTTCTTCCTGCTCAAGAGAAGTTTCTGCAACTATTCGCCGGTGCCGACGGCCTGTTTACTGGTTTTTCGTTCCAGGTATTCTGTTCCTCTCTCGTCGTAGTTTTATTTTTCCAGCCCCTTATGTCTCGTATTAAAGCCTCTGCGAGTGCCGAAAATCCCATAGATCTCGAGGCTAGGAGAGCTCGTAGTATTTTTGATTGTAATGAAGTTTTGAGGGCAGAGTTAGAGGAGAATGGTATCACCTTCCCCTTGGGCTGCCGCCCTTATATCCCTACGAAGGATATTCGGCTCCATGATGCCATGTGGGGAACATTCCGGCTGGTTTATTTCAAGATGTTCCTCTACGGATTTCATCTCCCAATCCATACTTCTCTGATGAAGCTGCTAAATCATTACGATCTCAATCCCGTACAAATAACTCCGCCTTCCTGGTGTGGGATTTATGCCTTTCTTCGGGCATGTGAGATGAAACATATTTTCACTCCATCCCTCGACTGTTTCGCACATTTTTCAGCTTGAGCTGTCGTGACTGCTTGGTGGATATCACCCCAAGATGGAATGACGCCATCGTGCAATTTTTTTGGCAGAACTTTCAAGGTTTTGAGGACAACGTGGTCAACTGGAAAAATGGCTTCTTCACCCTTCGCCTGTCGTCCCGCTGGTGGCGCGGGGGCTTTAACCGAGAGATTACCAGCGCCGCTTGGAAAAAACCAGAAGTGTTGTCTAGCATTGATGTGTCCCATGTTACCGCTCTGTTAGAAATAGAAGGGTCTTTCCGCATTCGGGAATTTGCTCGGTTCAGACCCTTGAAAGAGTGTGTCGTTGGTGAGTTTTTCTTTTGCCATGTTATCGCTTTGATTTGCTTGCTACCTTAACATGCTTCGCTGGCAGGTAGCACTGAGGGTCGTTCCTCCGGGGAAATGACACTCCTCTAAACGTGGTGCCGCTTCAGACGTTTCCTCCTTCTCCACCGCCTGAAAGTTCCAGCCGTCCGACTATTCCGCCGAGGGGAAGGAGAGCTAAGACCGTCGCAACACGCAGTGCTTCCGCTCGACCTTCTCGCTTTCTTGAGAATTGGTTGCCGCCTCGGGGTAAGGGAGTGACTCCGAGTCATTCTGCGACTGGAATAGTTGACAGCGATAGCGAGAGTATGGATGCCAGTTCCGAGCTACGTCACGCCGCCCTTGCCCAACGAGTGAAGCTTAGGGCGAGAAAAAATGATTTCGCGACGGAGTCAACCGAAGACGATAGCAAAGAGATGGCTGCCGAGACGGAGCGTCTCCGAAAGAAAATCCAGAAAGTGAAGACTGGTCTACCGATTCCTCCCTTGAGGGAAGTTAACGCAGTTCCTATCGTAGAGGTTGACACTTCTCATATCGCGAGTGCCTCGCAAGTAGCGGAGGTTGTCAAGGTTTCTTCTGCCATTCCTTCCAAAGCTAATGAGGTTTCAGCGGTTGTGGACTCACCCTTGCCGCCTGGTGGCCCTGGTTCTCCGATCTCTTCCTGTATTCCGGATGTGTCCGTGCCAGTTTCGAACCCAAGTGTTCCTCCTGACCCTTTCCCGAGGAAGCCTCAACCCTTATTCCTTTCTTCAATTTTGGGCATTGGTAATTCCACAAAAAAGTTATTCTCCTCCCTATATAGCCAATCTTTCCCCTCAAAGTCCTCAAGGAAATGTCGCATACCAGCTAGATCTGTCATCTTTTGGGACTAATGGGCTTCGCGCTTTAGGGATATCGGATCCGCTATCGCGAGATGAGCCAGTAGGTTCTATAGTGGGCCAAATGTTCAGTTCTTCGAAGGACAAGGAAGAGCTCCTGCGACATTCCCCTGAAGTTCAGCACTCACGCCTTCTGAACGACATGTTGGCCAGCTTCCGCGAGCTGCACTATTTTCTCGAGGATTAGAGCGACAAAGTTCGGCGCTCTCCCGATTCGAAAGAACAACTAGACGCCACTTTGGCGAAGGTAATAGAGCTGTCAAAGCTTCAAGATCGAACCCGGGCAGAGTTGAATGAGTGTCACGCCGAGCTCACGCGAGAAAAGTCAAAAGGGAAGGCTAAGATAGAACTGCTGGAGGCGGAATTGGTGGCGGCCGACAAAAGAAACTCTTTCCTTCGCGAAGAGATATCGTCTCGCGGCGCGGATTTAGCCAAGGTACCCTCGAAGATAGCCTGGTGGAAAAATAAGATCCTGGAAGTCTGTATCGCCGGATGTACGGATCTCCATTGCCAGGGAACTGTTGATCCATCTAAGTTGGCTGATTACGCCTCCAAGAAGATAAAGGATTTAGGAGAAAGCGAGGGAGATCTTCTTTCTTTCAGAGAGGAGTAGGGGAAGGGTGGCTGCGATATTCGTGCCGACCAATGAATGGTCAAGGCTGACCCTTTAGAGGATTTTCCTCTTTGTTTGCTTTTTCTGTCTTGTAATAACGCCTTATCACGCAACGATATCTGTACTTTATTTTATATAATAACTGATCTTTATTTCGCTTTCCCGCGTTATCTCGAAAGCCGCCGGCTTGATTAATGCCATTCTGCATTATCTCCATTGTTGCAATATCGCTCTTGTCTTATTCCAGAAAATCATTTCTGCTTTCCAGTGCATTTAATGCTCACGATCCCCTTATTAATGTGAGAGAAAAGTCGTGATGGCGCAGACACACGTGTCCATTTTTTATGACGCCACGGGCTAGCGTGCTCTAGAATTTTAGCAAAATCGAAGCGCTGTCGCGCTTCTCTAGAATTTTTACTCATTGCTTGAGTTTGTTCCTTGTGACGCTCTCATGCAATGACTGCAGCGTCCGTCGTTTCCTTTGACTACTAGGGTTATAAACATCAGCACTTATTTCTTTTTCTTACTTTTATCATCCTGCTTTCTTCATACTCTCTCTAGCCGTCTTGTTTTCTTTCCACCATTCAAGGCTCTCGAAGTGCTTTTTCTCTAAAGGTATTTCCTATTTTCTTCCATCGTCTTCTTCGTCTTTACTTTTTATTTTCTGTCATGGCCAAGACTCGCCGCCCTGAGTCAAAGTCTGCCGATGAGAAAAAGATGGATATTACGGTTAGCAGTATCACTTCTGAAATTGCTCTCGGTGAGCATTTAGCCGCACATAATGTTGTTATCCCTGACGATTATAAGGCCACCGTTGCCCCTGAGTCGATACGCTTGAACAGCGTTTTGACGAGCAAACGTAGGGTTCTGTACGCACAAATGTTCCATTATCATTTGCCAAAGGAAAAAAGAAGAAAAGAACGAGAAGTGTTGCCGCTCTCACTCCTTCTTCGGATGCGGTAGCTTCTTCGGAAGCGCCTCCTCTTAACAGTGTTGTTGTGAGTGTGCTTTTTTTGCCGCGATATGCTGTAAATTGATGTCTGTCGTCATTTCATCCATTTCTCTTACCTGCATTTTATACTGGGTTCTTTGTAGGATACTGTTGTTGTTTCTACTTCAGCATCTCCCATAGGCGATATGGACATAGGTTATGTGCTGGGTGGTTCCAAGAAGAGACCTCGGCCGGAGGGTGAGGGTGGAAACTTATCTTCTACTATCGCTGCGACGGAAGTGCGACCTGACAGTGCCTTCGTTTCTACGGATGTTCGCCATAATCACCCCTCTGAGTTTCTGGTAAACATGGGTACGGCTGAGTCTTTCGGGGCTTCGCCCAATTCTTTCGATGGGCCTGTTCACTCATATGGTCCTAACTTGGACTATCAAGAGGGTTTACAAGACTTTTCGGGCTACCATCCCCACGGTTCCTACATCGTCCAAGGGGGGCCTTCTACACAGGTTCACCCTCCCGTTCCCCTGGCGTTTGTCCCTTTGAGCGTTCCCTTGTCGCAGCGTTCTGGCGAAGGGGTCACCGCCTTCAATTTTGCTGCGGATCTAAGTCCAATGAGCGAGTCTGGCACTGTGACTCACCAAGTTGGCTTGTATGATTTTGATAACATAGGCTTAGCAGCTATTGGGGGCAATGGCTCGAACGAGGTTTTCGCTTTATTGGCGGCCGAACGGGAAGTTTTCCTCTCTAAGGTTGATGATGACAAGGCGAATTCGCTGCGCTCTAGCTTCTTCACCAATTTTGTGAAGTTCTATTACTGGACAGAGCACGTGCAACGTCAGGCTGCCTCTCTTACCGCCTCCCTGTCTGAACTTTCGCGAGAGTGAAATGAGAAGAAGAAGTTGCTGGAGGAACGCACTCAATTATTGCTGACCCAGCAGGAGCTGAAAGGGCAAGCGTCCACCCTTGACGCGTCCTTGACAGTGGAAAGAGCCAAGAATGTGGTCCTGGAGGAAGAGAAGTCATCCTTGGCAAGGGAGAAAGCAGCCTTGGAGGAAAGGAAAACCTCTCTAGAAGAGGAGTCAGCCGATAAGTGTCTGTGGCATGTCGAGCGGACTGCCACTATCTTGGTTAATTGCTTCGAGGAGGTCCATGGAGTGGATGCGTATAAAGTTGAGGAGGTCACGAGGGCTTTCAAACAGAAGTCTGCCGACCTCAATGAAGTGGGTTTTTGCCAAGCTAAGGTAGAGGGCTGGAAACGGAGGAACCCCGAGGGCTGACGCATCCTAACGCTTCACCGCCTCTTCCATAGCTATCGGGAATTGCCAGGCTTTTCGTTTTTTGCCTCCACGGTGTTATTGTTTTGGCCTTAGAACTTGTGACCCCTCTAAGGCATTTTCATATGTTCAAACAGTTTATATCCTTATCGCTGTCTTTCTTTTCCTTTATTTTTCACCTTTTGAAACTCCCTTGGCGCCATTGTCGCCCTGGTAACATAATGTGTTTACTTTCTCGAGCAGGCTCCTAGCGTTTCATCAACAGAAATCGCTGAGGTCAGTATCGGGTTGGTTTTCCCGGCGAGCTTCATAATATCGCCACTTATGCGATCGTCAATCTTTCCGCTGCTCGAAAAGTATTCTGCACATTTCTAATTGTAAACCATTAGTAGCATAACGGGTTACAAGAGACAATAATTACTCGTAGGAGCCTTTCCGCAGCCGTCATAGGGCGTTAGTACGGAAACCGCGTAAATCGCTTTTTCTATCAGCTCTGTACTTCGCTAGGGATTACGCATCTAGCTACTAGCTGGGATTTCGCGATTCTTTGCGTTTCCATCTTTCCACGATCGGCCTGGAAAGTGCCTCATCTTAGTGAGCCGTCAGATCAGGACAGGCAGTCACAAGGATAGGACTTTTCACTTTCAGGCATTGTCCTCGCGTCTAGAATCATGCCCTCACTTGATGAACCGACTACACTAGTCCAGTCACTAAGATAGGACTTTTCGTTTCTAGCACGGAGTTACTATTTCCTTGGGGCGTGCCTTGTCTTGATGGGCCGTCTCCACAAGAACAGTCAGTATAAGAAAAGGACTTTTTACTCCCAAGGATTCCGGGTAGTGCCCTCACTTAGTGGGCCATCTGATCAGGACCGGTCATCACAAGGATAGACTTTTCACTCCCGGGGGCGCTAGGGATCTTTCAATCCCAATGCTAGTTCAAGGCATGCTGGGTCGTGCCCTCACTTAGTGAGCCGTCTGATCAGGACCGGCCATCACAAGGATAGGACTTTTCACTCCCAGGATCCCCCTTTTTTATCTGCACAAAAGCAACCACAAACACCCAAGAAAGCAGATAAAATCAAGTCAAAGGTGCAGATAAAATCAAGTTCTAGGATAATATAATTTCAAACGAGCGATGTTCCAAGAGTTAGATAAGGGAGTACCATCGAGTGTCTCCAAGTGATAGGCTCCTTTTCTGATAACGCGGGTAACGCGATACGGCCCATCCCAGTTTGGGCTGAGCTTCCCCACATGTTGACCAGCCGCTCGCTTGTCTCTAAGCACCAGGTCGCCTGCCTTTAGCAACCGTTCTTTGACGCGCCTGTTATGATAACGGGTCATCTTTCGTTTGTAATGTTGCATTTTCAGGAGGGTTTCTTCTCGGACCTCCGGTAACGCGTCAAGGTTAGCTCGTAACCTTTCCTCATTCAGCTCCTCCCGAAAGTGAGCCACTCGCAGGCTCATGGTACCGATTTCTACCGACGTAACAGCCTCGGTCCCGAAGGCCAATGCGAAAAGTATTTCTCCAGTACTGGTTTTAACGGTCATGCGGTACGCCCACATCACGTATGGCAGCTCGTCAGCCCACTTCTTTTTAGACCCCTCCAGGTTTTTCTTAATGCCGCTGAGGATGCTCCGGTTGGTCACTTCCGCCTGTCCATTGGTTTGCGGGTGAGCGACGGAAGAGAATCGCTGTTCAATCCCGAATTCCGAGCACTAGTCTTTGAAGAATTGGCTGGTGAACTGTGTTCCGTTATCGCTGACTAGGATACGGGGTACGCCAAACCTCATGATGACTTGGTGTTTGAAGAAACGCCAAGTTTTTTCCGCCGTGATGTTGGCGACCGCTTCAGCTTCCGCCCACTTCGTAAAGTAGTCCACTGCCACTATTACAAATTTCAGTTGAGACCTTGCCTTTGGAAACGGGCCTAGGATATCGATCCCCCACTTAGCAAAAGGACAAAGAGCGATAATCTCAAATATTTCGGTGGCGGGACGTCGAGGAATTTTAGAGAACTCCTGACATTTCGGGCAAGTTTGCACATAGTTGTGGCAATCTCTCCGGATGGTGGGCTAGTAGAATCCAGATCTGAAAACTTGTGCAGCCAGGGTGCCACCCGACACGTGCATACCGTACACCCCTTCGTGAATTTCGCGTAGGGTGTGAAGACCTTCTTGCTCCATTATACATTTGGCGGCTGGGTGAGAAAAACATCTCCGAACCAAGTCCCCGTCATAGTACGTACAGCGCGCTGCCTCTTTCAGCACCCTTTTCTTTTCAGCAATATCCACAGGTAGTTCTTCGTATTTCAAGTATTTGATTACGGGAACCCGCCAGTCATTCTCGAGTTCTTCCACACACAGAGACGCTTGCTCTTCCATGAAAGAAGGTACAGATAACTCACGATAATACACCCCTTAGGGTATGGACGCTTCCGGATTTGCTGCCAGCTTGGTGAGACTGTCAGCTTCAGCGTTGTCTTCTCGGGAAATGTGCTCAAAGCTGACTTGCATGCCTTCTTTCTTTATTTCCAATAGCTCTCGCATTACCTTGGTGAGGTACTGGACCATGATGGGCTCCCGAGCCTGAGAGCGCCCCAAGACCTGGTCGATTACTAGTTTGGAGTCACCACAAATTTTTAGACGCATGTCTCCTGTTCTTCCGGTATCGTGCCTACCTTTGGTATCGTGCCTACCTTTGGAAGAAAGGCTTCTCCCTATCCTGAGTCCAGCTAGTACGCCTCGTATTCTGCCGCATTATTAGATAATGGCTGCAGGATTCGGATGGTGTATTGTATTCGCATATCGTGCGACCCATTTATGAAGATTCATGCTCCAGCCAATTCTTGATTTTTAGCTCCATCTACATGAACGATCCAGAGGTCCGTATACGTTTCCGGAAATGGGAGATCCACGTCGCCCCATTCCTCTTTGGGTACATCTGTTAACGGATCTTCTATAAAGGTGCATTCCGCTATAAAATCCGCTAGGATTTGAGCCTTCACAGATGGCCAAGACTGATACCTCAGCCCGTATTGCTTGAGTTCGAGGGCCCAGATTAACATTCTTCCTGAGGACTCAGGCTTTCGAAATATCCTCTTCAGAGGTTGGTCTGTGAGCACGATAACGGAGTAGGACTGGAAGTATCTGTCCATTTTTCGAGTGACTTGTATTAGTGCGAACGCTATTTTCTCAATTCGGGCGTATCGCAGCTCCGCATCTTTCAGAACGTGACTTACAAAATATACAGGGCGGTGCGCGTGGCTATCATCGCGAACGAGGACGGCACTAACCACTTCATCGGCAGCGCAAAGGTATAGATATAAATTATCACCCAGTTCCGGCCTGGTCAACAGTAGGTCAGACGATAGGTAATCTTTTAAGCTAATGATTGCCTCCTCACATTCCGGGGTCCACCCGAATGGTGCTTTCTTGCGAATGACTTTGAAGAAAGGGAGGCACTTCTCGCCCTGTTTGGAAATAAATCGCCCTAAGGCGATAACGCGCCCCGTCAGCCTTTGTACCTCCTTAACGATTCTTGGAGATATCATGTCTTGTATGGCTTTAATCTTTGAGGGGTTAGGCTGGATTCCTTTTCGGCTGACTACGTAGCCCAGGAATTTCCCCGTCTGAAACGCAAACATGCATTTTTGAGGGTTCAGTTCCATGCGGTGCCTTTTCATCACATCAAAGACTTCCTTTAGATCCTGCAAGTGATCCTGAAAGTTCACGCTCTTTACCAATATATCATCAACGTATGCTTCCACATTCTTTCCTATCTGCTCTTCGAATATTCTGTTTGCCATACGTTGGAACGTTGCCCCTGCGTTCATCAGCCCGAACGGCATCGCCGTATAACAGTAAGTGGCCTTGGATTCCAATTGTGCGAAATTGCTAATAGATCCACCCGGAAGGCCCTCGAACTAGAGACACACAACTCCTGATAATGTCATAACAAATATTTGGCACAACGCCACATCACTATGAGTCTGAAATTGAATGAAATCCTTCACCTTATTGATGTGGGAAATGGGATCTCTAGTGCCATTATAAGTCTCAGTGGGAAGCTTCACATGTCGACTGACCTTATGGCGTCTTATACGACGGCTAAATGGATGACCCGATGTGTCATCAAGGATTTCACATGCATGGCGCGGGGGAGATATTTCCACGTGATGCCGCTAGTTTCGCGGTTCGGGCGTAAGATGTCGCCTATGAGACCGGTTGCGGCTCCTGGGCGAACGAGTTCTACGTCTTCTGCTACTGGATCTCTCACTGTACTCAGGAGATAAATCTCTATTCGCTTCTTCTCTTCGACCGTCCCAACGGTTTCTGACCCCCTCGAGGTGCCGATCCTCCTAAGGGATGGGACCTTGCGGTACCTACGGCACATAAGGTTCTACTCGTCCTTGAGTGAGCTGCACAAAATTGATCGGGGGATCTGTTGTAGGTAAAGTTAACTGGAGGTTTCCCTGTAACAACGGTGACAAGGGCCGCTCGGTGACAATAGATGGCGTGAACATGACACGGGGAGGTACACTCGATCCAGAAATCTCAGGTGTGATTCTGGCAGCCATTTCAGTCAAATAGTCCAATCGAGAACGAAGGGCCGCTATTTCACTCACAAAAGGGTGTTCTGTACTATTTAACACAAATCCCCTCGGAGGAGGAGTAGAAAAGCTAGATCCCGCCATCTGGGATAACGAAATGGTCATCTGCGAGGAGAGGGCTTCCCCTGCCGACTTGGTCGACAGATCCGGAGATTCTGAACTGATTTGTTGCGCTGTCACAGAAAGATCAGCAGTAGCAAAAGGGAATAATTGTCTACGAATCGAAAAAGAGAGACTAGAGGATGAGGGTCGCGTCGGCTCCGATTCAGAAGTCATGATCGTTCCGATCTCTGGGTAAAACAAAGCTTGGCTATTAAGGATGCTCACTTAATGTACCAAGGCTCTCAATGAAAGCACCAATTTGATAAGATTCGATCTTCGAGACGATCGGGACGATGTCTACTGTTGGTCGGAGTTGCTGTAGATGACGTCGGATGCACCTGCAAAGCGCCGGAGGGGGGCTCCGACGTAGACACTCCGATGCTTAAGTCAGTAAATGGTTCAAAAATAGCAGAGGTTCTAGTAGGTAATTTTTGGCTTACTTGATGTTTTAAAATGAGAGAGTATTTATAGGCCGCTGGGGGCGATATCTGGGCGAAAAGGCGATATCCAGGTGAGATAACGCTCTTGATGACGTTACGGGCGATATCTAGCCATGACGTCATGAGCGATACCTGAGGTGACGTCATGGGCGATGCCTCTGAGGAGGGTGCCGGGGGCGATACCTATGATGATGTCGGGGGCGATAACTTCATGGGTCCCCTGGGATGGGATGATGCCGTGCGTCCAGAGACGCATGAGACCTCCCCCTCCCCCCCCCCGGTGATGTCGACCATCCCAGAAAACACCTCATGACCTAGTAGCGATAGCTTAGATGTCCGATAAGGCTTATAGGATTCCGCCCTTGACAGGAATCATAATTACAGCAATGCCCTTAGGATTGTCTTAATTGTTATCAAAACCCTCAGGGAGGGTAGCCCCATAATCAGACAGATGTTTATCAAGAATGGCAGAAGAAGTAGACCCAGAAGCATGAGTTTTTCTTTTTGTCATGGTCGGAAAAGAAAACAAAGAAATGAAGAAGATGGTAAAGGGAAATAAGAAGTACCTTTTAGGAAGAAAATCAAAGTACCCAGGGAATGAATGCCAGAAACGCAAAACGATTCAAGAAGATGTAGAGAAACAGATTATAGAAAGTTGAAAAAAGAGATAGAGTGATGGGTTTTATAACCCTAAGAGGCTAAAGGCATGACTGCTGGAACAGTCGCTACGCGCGTGACAGACATGAGTAGCCCTAGCGTCCTGATGAGCAGACACGTGTCTTCGAATCATCATGATCCTTCAATCACATTAATAAGGGGATTCTAAGCATTAAATGCTCCAAAAAAGCAAAATTGCTTTATCAGAAGAGATCAAGCACGATGGCGTAATCAACAAGATAACACCATGAAGCAAAATTAACCGTTATCCAGAGCAGAGCGGCAGTTATCAATTATTACAAGCCAGATAAAAGTAATGCGGAAGAGAAAATAAAACACTCTCAAATACCCCCTTGACGCCCCCGACATCTACATCCTTTAACCTCTCAAAGGCATAGTCAGCTATCTTGGCAGGATCGAAAGCCCCGCTGCGATAATAATCTGGGAATCTGGTGGCAAAAGCTTGTATCGCCTTATCCTTCCATCGCGACATCTTATGGGACATCTTCGCCAACCTTGCATCGCGGGCCATTATCTCTTCACGAAGGAGAATGTTCTTTTTGTCAGTCGTCATCAGTTCTGCCTCCAGAAGTTCTATCTTTGCTTTCCCTATTGACTTTTCTCTGGCCAACTTAGCACGACAGTCATTAAGCTCAGCTTGGGTATCGCTTTGGAGTCGCGTTAGCTCCGCCACCTTAGAAGGGGAGCCCTGAGCCTTGTTACCCTGAATATCGAGGAAGTAATTTAGCATGCGAAAGCTGGCCAGCACTTCATTCAAAGCGCGTTCGCGATGAACCTCCAGAGGAAGCTCTGACATCTCCTCCCTATCTTTAGGAGAGCTACAGATCGCACCTACCGCGGAACCCACCGGCTCATTTCGCGATAGCGGATCTGATATCCCTAGTGCACGAAGTCCACTGGTGCCAAAAGTAGACAGATCCAAGCGATAGGAAGTGGCTCCTTGAAGACCTTGAGAAGATAGATTGGCGGTAAAGGGAGGAGAGAGGCTTTCAGCGGAACCCCCAGCCCCTGAGATAGAAGTACAAAATAATGGCGGAAGGCCATTAAGCAAGATTTGGTACTTCATTTTCTCTCTGTGGATTGACCCTATTACCGTTGTATACTAAGGTCGCTGCTGAGTCATGGTGCAGCAGAGTCGTGATGCTCAGCGTCGGTGTCAGGAATTGGGGCAGTGACTTTAGGGGGGCTAGCAGCGGCGAGGTCTGGGAACTGGAATTTGCCACCAATTTTATTGTCGAAGATCCTATCCTTAGGCTACGTACATCCTACGCTGAAATGCAAAATACCATCGACCAATTGAAAGTACCCCATACCATCAAGGGTACGAAAATCAAGCCATTTAAAAGAAACATGTGAGAATAAATCACATCCAGCAGGCACAAAGGACCGACTCTTAATAGAAAGCATAGTGACCAAGGAACCAAGCACAGGATTTCTATTATTGGCAAGTATAGTGTGCCACTCAGCTGCCACCCAGTATCCAAGGTTGACCCTATGACCATGATGCATACACCACAAAAAGAAGAGTTCCTCCACCGAGAGCTGGCCGGAAGAATTAAGTTTACCTACAAAGATAATGGCCATGTAACGATGCAAGATACGCAAAGAGAGGTTAGTCAACTCCCAGAAGGCAGCATCGACGTCAAACATCGTGCGGTAGGCAACATAGGCGCTAAGGTACCAAGATGCACCCAGGTCAGCCTCAGTCACAAAACCAATCATGCAATTAAATTGATCCAATGAGAGGTGGGACCACTCATTGACCAGCCTGAAGTTCACAACATGCGCAGTACCCAGATGCAAGCTACCCTTTCCCTTGAGCTTTAACCGATCACTATCAAACCAGAATGGGGTTACCTGAGACAAAGGCGTGGGGGTGCCTATTTTGGCGCGTATAGAGCGGGGTGCATGGGTAGCAACGGGCGTCGTGCCCTTGCTGCTGGCAGCATCGGTGGTGACCCTCTAAGCTTTTCACGGAGGTGGTGAGTTTAGTGGCTTGGTGGGGGCCTTCCTCTTCCGCTTAACTAGAGAGGTCTCCTCGTCCTCAATCTCCTCGTCCTCAACCTCCTCCTCAGGTATTTCTACCCCGATGGTGTTCCTCTTCTTCGTGGTCTCAGCGTAAGAACAAGGCTTCACCATGCGTCCGAGTTTGGTCATATTGTGGCTCATTGGTACACCTGACGGGGTGGGGACAGAACCAATGACCTCCACAGAGTCATCCGACTCCTCTTTCTCTCTAAAGGTCTTGACAAGAATCATCCCCATCCCCATCCCCTTCCTCTTCATCTCCCTCGTCGGCCTAGTCACCCTCGTCGTCATCATCACCGTCAACTTCCATGGCATCATCGGCCCCCACGCTAGAGGCGTCCAGTGGTCCATGTGTAGAGACAGCCATGACGGTGGCCTTCTTAGTGTCCACACCCTGCTCATCTCCTGATTCCTCCCCTATATCAGTCTCCCACTCGTAGGAGGAGGATTCGGCGACGGTAGGTTCAGCAACGATGGTAGCTAGAGGTGCGTTAGTAGGTTCTTTGCCGAAACCCTCAGTAGAGACTGTTTTTTATAAGATTTGATCTACTGCGGGAGCGGAGTAGAGATTACGGTTATCTGGGATCACTGTTGCAGCAGTCCGTCGTACCTGCAAATCGCCGGAGGGGGGGCTCCGGCATAGACACTCCGATGCTTAAGTTAGTATGGTTGTGCAATTTGGCAGAGATTTTGGTAGAGAATTTGATCGTACCTTTGATCTAGAAATGAGTGGTATTTATAGCCAAGGAAGGTCGTTACCCCCAGGGGTGGGCGTTATCGCGGGGAGATAACGCCCGGGATGACGTCAGCACGCGTCAGCATGATAGGGTATCGCTGGTGAGATATCGCCTGTTAGAGGTTGTCGGGGCGGCCTGGGAAAGGATAATGCCATGTGGGTCCCCCCCCCCCCCCCGCTGATGTCGACCATCCCAGGATTCCTTGGCCTAACGTGGGTGGCAGCCGGGGCATTGACGCCAGTCAAGGTCTACGGGGACCTGGCTTGGACTTGGGGTGAGAAGACAGATATACCCTTGGTGTTTCATCAATTGTTATCATAAGCCCAACTGAAAACGAGCCCGAGTGTTCACCAAGGGCTTCCTTCCCTGGCATCTGGAAGAACGTTACTCCTCTTGCGTCGCATTAGATTCGTGAGAATCTCTGAGTTTTTCTGATTCCTTCGTCAGTTCCTTTGCGCTGGATATGCGATAGCGAAGCGGATAACGGGAACCGATCTTCGGCGGTAACGATCGGTCATAGAGAGGGCGCTCATATGATTAACATCGTCATGGTGGAGCCTTCCAGCGTTATCCCTTCAGAGCTTCGAATATCATTCTAAAAGCGATACTGTCTTGTTTTTCCTGCACATTCTCAAATGTGGTTTTGTTAGTGAAAATATCATGCAACGATAGACGTAAGTTACCCTTACTCCCTCAGAGACATTCACTCACCAATATCGGGGGGTCGTTACTGTCGCCTTTTCCATCCAAGCTCGTTGGATCCGGCCTGGTGGTATGCCGCCTGTAACTCCGACACGGTTTTTCGCCATAACAGCCTACAATTTGCGTGGTTTTATGCCGCTCGGAGCTACCTGCAATATTGACGCGGTTTTACGCTGCTCTGAGCTACCTACAATATTGACGCGGTTTTACGCTGTAGGCCACCTACAAATTGTGAGGTCTTACGTTCTTTTGAGTTTCAATTGGTACTCCACTTGAGTATCGCGAGCGTTTATAAGGAGTTCCCCGTTAATCCTTCCCCCTAGCGGCTCCGGGATAATGGGACGGCTCAATTTTTTAAGCGCGCACCTTTGTGAGCAGCTATTACTTTGGATCTATAAATGCGATCCTCTTTTCGGTGCAGATTCTTCACACCTCCTCTACTTCTCATCTACTATTTCCTCATGGATGATCTCACTAGAAAGTTTCTGATTTTCAAAGCCTTAACCCTCAAGAATCTCACTGAGGGTGACGTCAACTTCCTGGAGAACATGCTGACAAGGACTTCAATCCTATCAGGAATGTCTCCAAGTTGGCTTTTGCCGCCTATCGCATCGAGGTAGCCATTGCCATGCTGCAGCAGAGGAAGGATCTTTTGAACTGCTGCTTAAAGAGCATGAGAAGCACCTCTTCGGAGCTGACTTCTGTGGTGGACGCCTTGAGGGACATCCCTACTCTGCTAGTGGATGACGACAACGACGCCGGGTCTTGGGCTTGAAGGCTTGCCGTTGTACCTTCTTTTTTTTAGTTTTTCCTTTATATGTATTATGTATGCGGACGTATATCTAGGCCGTTAGGCCGTAATGAAACTTCTTTTCGGTATTGGGCTCGCAATCTCTTTCCTTCTTTTTAGGGCGTTAGCCCTTGCTTCAGTTGAGGGTTGTGTCAGCCCAACTGAAAATGAGTTTGCTATTGGTCAAATTTCTGCTGCATTTATTCTTCTTTATCTGCCAGGTGGCGATGGTTGTTCTGACGAACCGTTCTGTGCTAATCATGCGCCGCTTCTTTGGTAATAACTGATTGGGCGGTTTTTCTGTGTTTCTCGATTATAGAGAAATCCTCACAGGCGTGATCAAAGAATTTTGATTTTGCCATTATGGTTGATCTTCTCGAGATGCATTAAATTATCCTTCTGTCACTTGAATAATTTGAAGCGTCTCACCACTTTATCTATTTATGGGGAGTTCTTCTTCTTTTTCCTGTTCATCTTCTTCTTCATATTTTTCTGCTGCTACTGATTTTTACCTCTCATGGCCGATTCACATGATCAGGTTTCCGATGAGAGAGAATCTCGTCCGACCCCTCCGTCGACACCGGATTCTGACAATCCTCCTTCGCTGCCGTGCCGGAAGAGGCGATTGTCCCACCATGGAGGTCGGAAGAGATCGAAGAAGAGAGCACATTCTGAAACCACTGGTTGGTTTTCTTCATTTTCAGCCCCTCCGTCTTGTAAGGGCAAAAAATTGTTTCCTCCTACTGACTGGTTTGAAGAGGTGATTCCTTTAGGCGATACCTTTGCCAAGGCTGCATCTTCGGCTACAAAGGAGGAATCCAAGCCATTAACACTGAGCCCGGAGCGAAAGGCTGACAAATCCCCTCCTTTTGTTGAGGAGGAGCTTCCACCCTCCGATGAGAAATACTGCTACTGGTCCTCTTACTGGCCTGACGAGGATTGATTCCGCCCCTGGAAATCCCTTGTAGATGCCGTATGGCTTATTGTTGAATGAAATGATGCTTTGCTTTTTTAGTCTGGCATGTTCGGGCGTTAGCTCCTCTTTGGATAGCTATCGCTGAGAAACTAACTGTTGCTTCGATGTAACTGCTTGCAACTGATTGTCAGTAACTACCCCCTCTAGAAGATATAAATGCGCGGACATAAATATCCTTCTGAGGTTTTTACACGTGTCAATTTTGCTTTGGGGCGCGTCTCATTTTTACAGGCTGTTCGATTCTCGAACTCAGCCTTTTAAAGGGAGCAACTGCTCTCTTTTAATACTCTTTGCTTGCACTTTGAAATTTTCTCCCTTTCTCTCTCTAGATCTTGCTTCGAAGGAAGACACAACCACCGCTCACCGGCGCCGACGGTTTTATCCACCGCCTTCTGTTCAAGGTACTTCACTTCTTTCTCCTCAGATTTTCTTCTTGCCAATTCGTTATGAGTACATCTAGGATACCCAAAGATTCTCAGTGGCCTCTTGCCACAAATAGGTCTTTAAGGAGTCTCCAATGACCCATATAGATTTAGAAATTGAAAAAACACCCAGTATTTTTGTTGATCAAGCGGTATTGGACGCAGAGCTGGAGGAAAACAGTATCTTTTCCCCCTCTGGTTATTCCGCCCTTGGCCTAGGGGCTTCAATCAGTGTCTTGATGAATTCCATTTGGACAAACCCGTCAACCGTGTCCAAGGAAGAACTTCAACAAACGAACATGCTGCTGGAGCTGAACTCATCTTTTCGCATTCGAGAGTTTGCCTTGTACAGGCTTATAGAGAAGTGTACTATAAGTAAGTTTATTTTCCTTCGTTATCGCTTCGGCTTATTACTGTTCTGATATGTCTCGTTGGCAGGTGACGCTGGAAATCAACCGTCGAGCGATAAGGACGTTCCTCTGAACGTGAGGCCGCTTCAATCACTGCCACCATCTCCTCCGCCTGGGAGTTCCGGTCACCCTTCCGTTCCACCAAAAAGAAAAAGATTCAAAACTGTTGCCAGGCGCGGCACCTCCGACCATACCTCCCGTTTTCTCGAGAACTGGTTACCCATTCGGAAAGGAGTGGCTCCGAATCGTCCTAAAACTGAAGTAATCGACAGCGGCAGCGAGGACATGGATACCGACTCTGGGCTTCGTCATGCTTCCGCCGCTCAGCGGAAGAAGCTAAGAATGGGAAATAGCAACCCTGTTGCCGAGGTTGCTTTCAAGAAGGTGAATGAAACTCCTGCTACTAGGGCTAACTCTCTTGATGGTGCGAGTACCTCCAAAGCGGCTGCAGCAGCTGAGGCGTCAACCGACATTCCTCCTGATACTTCCGAGGCTCCGCCAGAGGTAAACCTTCCTCCTCCAACTGCCGCTCCTGACTCTCATATCTCTTCTTGTATCCCTGATGTCTCTGCACCAAATCGTGAGCCTGCCGCTACTCCTGACCCATTAATAAATGGCTTTCCGCAATTATTCTGCACTTTTATCTCAGGAGTCGGTGGTTCCGCCGAAAATCGCTCTCCTCCCTTTACTGCCAATCTGTCCCCTCAAGGTCCTCAAGGAGCCACTTCTTTTCGTTTGGATCTGTCTAACTTTGGCACCAGCAGACTCCGCGTACTGGGAATATCGGACCCGCTATCGCAAAGCGAGCCAGTGGGTTCGATAGTAGGTGTGATATTTGGCTCTCCTGAAGATAGAGGAGATGTCAGAGCTTCCATTGGAGGTTCATCGCGAATGCGCTTTGAATGACGTGTTGGCTAGCTTTCGCATGCTAAATTACTTTCTCGATATCCATGGTGACAAGGTTCGAGGTTCCTCCTCCAAGGTGACAGAATTGACGCAACTCCTGGGCGATACCCAAGAAGAGCTTAGCGACTGCCGCGCTGAATTATCCAGAGAGAAGTCGATAAGGAAGGCCAAGATAGAGCTTCTGGAAGCAGAACTGGTGGTTGCCAACAGAAGAAACTCTCTCCTCCGTGAAGAGATATCAGCCCGCGACGTGAAGCTAGCGAAGGTGCCCAATGAGATATCGCGCTGGAAAGATAAGGTGATACAGGCCTTTACTGCTGGATTCCTAGATTATTACCGCAGCGAGGCTTTCGATCCTGCCAAGATAGCTGACTACGCCTTCAAGAGGTTGAAGGATATAAATGTCGAGGGCAACAAAGGAGTTCTTCCGTGATTGGCGTAAGGCAGCGCTTGAGAGTGTTTTATTTTTCTTCAAACATTTGTTTCATTTGGCTTGTAATAACTGATAACGCTTGCATAATAACGATTGTCATTCCACTTTCGGATAACAATTAATTTTCCCCTCGGCGTTATCTTATTGATTACGTCATCACTCTTGACCTCTTTTTGATAAAGTAATTCTGCTTTTTCGGAGCATTTAATGCTCTGGATCCCCTCATTAATGTAAGCGAGGGATCAGGATGGTTCAGAGACACGTGCCTGCTCATCAGGACGCTAGGGCTAGCGTGATTTGATAGGATCAAAGCGTCTTCTCTCCTTTCTAGGGTTGTACTCATTGCTTATGCCTGTCACGTGCGCTGCGACTATTCCAGCAGTCATTTCTCTTAGTCTCTTAGGGTTATAAAACCCAACACTTTATTTCTTTTTTCCACTTTCGATAATCTGTTTCTCTGCATCTTCTTCTCGAATCATCTTGCGTTTCTGGGTACTTCGATTTTCTTCTCAAAAAAGGTACTCATTTCTTCCCTTTGCTATCTTCTTCATCCTTTTATTTTCTTTTTTCACCATGGCAAAAAGAAAAACTCGTGCTTCTGGGTCTAAATCAATTGATGAAGAAAAAATAGAGACCATAACTAGCACTATTACTTCTTCTACCATTCTCGATAAACATCTGTCCGATCACGGTGCCACCCTCCCTGAGGGCTTCAAGGCTTCTGTCGCCCCTGAGTCTTTACGCCTTAATAGCGTTCTGACCGGCTAACGCAGAATCCTATACGCTCAGATGTTCCGTTATGGTTTCTGGTTTCCAGTTGACCCATTTATCCAAGAGTTGCTTACTTCTCTGGATCTGAACCCCGTTCAACTGGCTCCAAATGCCTACTGTGGCATTTATGCGTTTCTAGAACTGTGCAAGTACAAAGGAATTACATCTCCTTCCCTTGCATTACTCAAGTCTTTGTTTAAGATGTATAACCGTCGGGGTGTGATAGCAATATCGCCCCATTTTGATGACGATTCGCTCCAAAACTTCACCTGGAAGCTTCTTCATTTAGAGTCTTCCATCGATAAATGGAAATAGTAATTTTTTGTTGTTGAGACTCCCGAGATTTCGGATCCGTGGTGGCGGTCTGGTTTCAACCAGGGCGTCAAGGACAGTGCTTGGCGCCGGAAGGCTCTTGACGAGACAGAACAAGGCTGGTTTGATAAGTTACTCAAACTGGAAATCAGCGTTCACACTCGCCTTTTGGCCTGCGGAACCGATATCCAAGCCTGCATTAGACGTGAGTGTCACGTCATTTTTTCCGATTTTCACCATTAGTACTAACGCTAACGATGTCTTGTGCTTTTGCAGCAACTAATCCCAAGTACATTCCCGAAAGCGTTAGGAGGCGCTTAAGGAGGCTTCAAAATAGAGAAGCGGTTGCGGCTGTCAATATCGCCACCACTTCAGTTGCTCTTTCTGTTACCGCGTCGATTCCTCCTCATACATCCTCAGCCCTAGTTGACGAGGAAAGTGACACCATTACGGTTGGTATTCCTGTCATATCAATCGCTGCCCTTCCTGTTCAGTCAGTCGCTCGTAGGGCTTCCGCCAAAGGAAAGAAGAAAAGGAAGACAAGGAGCGTTGCTACCCTTCAGCCACCGATTCTGCCTTCTTTGGACACAGCCGGCTCTTCGGAAGTACCTTCCGCTATGACGGTAAGTGCAACTATTGCCCGATACCTCTTGCACTATTTTTCAATGCCTTTCTCCCTTTTCTTCTCTTTTTGATTGTTTCTCTTCATAGGATACTTCTGGTGCCTCTACTCCTTCACTGTCACGAGGCAATATGGACTTGAGGCATATCTTGACTCAACCAAGGAAGAGGCAGAGGTCCAATGGAGCAGGCACGAGCTGGTCCTCGAGTCAAGCTGATGTCGGGGAGAGACCTCAAATCGTCCTTGACTCTTCTGCGCCTCCTCCGGGCCAGTCCGCTAGCATTTTTGAGAACGTGACCATGCCTGGGCCTTTTGAGACTTCTCCGCCTTCGTTTGGCTCGAAAATGCCTCACTTTTCCTCTAACGTGGTTTACACTGACGAGCTGTCGGGTTTCTCCTCCTATCAGCCTCATGGAACATTTGGACCCCAGGGAGGTTCCGCTTCTAACCAGCCTCCCTCTCCTCCCGTCGTAGTCTTTGTTCCTTCCAATGCTTCCGCGCTTAAGTGCTTTGGTGAGGGGACGATAGTATCCAATCTTCTAGCAGATGTAAGCTCATATAACGCCACTGGACCTATCACTCATCAAGTGGATATGACTACGCTGCATAGTGCAGGAATCGCGGCCATGGGGGGCGATAACTCGACTGTCACTGCTTCGTTCTTGGCAGCCCATATGCTAACGTCTCCTGAAGAACAGAGCACTTTTGCTGCCGAGGGAGACAGAGAGCAAGCTGACTTGCTGCGCTCTGACCTTTTCACTAGTTTCCTTCGGTTTCATCACTATGCTAAGCACGTGTCACGAAAGGCGGCTAACCTTGCCGCTTTCGCAGCCAAGCTTTCACAGGAACAAGAGGAGAAGCAGAGGATGCGGGAAGAGCAAGACAGGTGCGTAAGGGCCCTGGAGGTAGTCAAAGAGGAAGCAAGAGAGGCGAAGGAACAGTTAGCCACTTCTAACGCTGCCCTAACAGCTGAACAATCAAAGAGTACTGCTCTCGAGGGAGAGAAAGCAGCCTTAGCGGAAGAGAAAGCAGCTTTGATAGAAGAGAAAACGGCACTTGAGGCGGAGATAGTAATCAAGTGTCGGTGGTATGTTGAAAAGATCGCTTCTATCATGGCTAACTATTTTGTGGAGATTCACGGGGAAGAATTTTATGATGGTGACGCTGTTTCTGATGCCTTTTTGAAGAATTCTTCCAACCTTAACGACGAGGGATTCCGCTTGGCTAGATCGAATGGCTACCCAGAGCAAGGGATTTCAGAAGACCAGCAGTAGGCAGGGTATTATCGCCCCCTTCTTTTTGTGAGGATTGAGCGCTACCCATTTTGTTCATCTTTTGTGTATTTTGTGACCCTTCATGGGTATTTGAACAATGACACTTCCATGATAATAGCTTTCGTTGGTGCCATTTTCCTTTCCTGTATTTCTTTTTATTCAAATTTTTCACAGCACAGCCGTCGCGCCCTTATCATCTTGATCATGCTAACGGGCTTTGTCAGGTTCGGCTTAACCACTGCTTGGCCCCGTCAGGGAGGGCACTCTAGAAAAAGAAGCATTCTTCCTTCTTCTCTTGATTAAAAGAGATAACGAACAAGGTCTTTAGGCCCTATTCTTCAAGCCATGTTAAAATCAACGCGATTGGCTTCACATCTATTTTGTTGATGAGTTGCGCAATCCTTTTATTGCCTTGAGTGTCACGATCTCCGTCAGTCAGAGATATCCTGCACACTCTCAATTAATATCTGTTAGTAAGAGATATGCGATAATAGACACAAGTTTCCCGTAGGAGCCCTTCCGCCGCCATTCTAGGGTACAGGTGTCACTCATTGTCGCTTTCTCAACCAGCTCACTTCACCAGGGATTTCACATCTGGTTACTCGCTGGGATTTCGCAATTTTTTGCATTTCCACAATCGACCGGAAAGTGCCTCTTCCTAGTGAGCCGTCTGATCAGGACAGACCATCACAAGGTTAGGATTTTTCACTTTCGGCATTATCCTGGCATCCCGAAATTGTGCCCTCCCTTAGTGAGCCGCCTGTATTAGCTCGATCAGAAGGATAGGATTTTCACTTTCAAGATGGAGTTACTATCTCCCTGAGGTGTGCCTTACCTTAACGAGCTGTCTCCACGAGAACAGTTGGTATAAGGGTCGGGCTTTTACCTCCAGGGATACCGGGGCGTGCCTCATCTTAGTGAGTCGTCTGATCAGGACTGACCATTACAAGGATAGGACTTTTCACTCCCGGGGGTGTCGGGGCGTGCCTTATCTTATGGCCCACACGTGGCTACCACAAGGATAGGACTTTTCACTCCCAACGCTAAATATTAGGTGTGCTAAGGCGTGCCCTTACTTAGTGAGTCATCTGATCAGGACCGACCATCACAAGGATAAGACTTTTCACTCCTGGCAACCTCTTTTTCACGTTCCTTTTATCATCTGCACACACACACATAGCCACAAAACACGAAAAACCTCATTACTTGAGCGTTAGCATGGGTTAGGGCTATCGTTAGTAAAAGGTGCAGAGATAAATCAAAGTTTAGCATGATATAATTTCAAACGAGCGATATTTCAGGAGTTAGGTAAGGGGGTACCGTCGAGTGTCTCCAGATGGTACGCTCCTCTCCCAACAACACGGGTAACGCGGTACGGCCCTTCCCAGTCCGGACTGAGCTTCCCCCGGCGTTGACCAGTTGCTCGTTGATCCCTGAGTACCAGGTCACCTTCTTTCAAAAGGCGTTCTCTGACGCGTCTATTGTGATAGCGTGCCATCTTTTGCTTATAGTGCATCATTTTCAGAAGAGCTTCCTCTTGCAATTCGGGCAGCGTGTCAAGATTCGCACGCAACCTTTCCTCATTCAGCTCTTCTCTGAAATAGGCCATTCGTAGGCTCATGGTACCAATCTCCACGGACGTGACGGCGTCAGTGCCGAAAGCTAGCGCGAAGGGCGTCTCTCCTGTGCTAGTTTTCGTGGTCATGCGATATACCCACATCACATATGGCAACTCATCTGCCCACTTCTTCTTGGGTCCTTCTAGGTTCTTCTTAACACCGTTAAGGACGGCTCGGTTTGTTACCTCAGCCTGACCATTGGTCTACGGATGAGCCACGGAAGAGAATCTTTGCTCGATTCCGAACTCCACACATTGGTCTCTAAAGAATTGGCTAGTGAATTACGTTCCGTTATCGCTAACTAGCACGCGGGGAACTCCGAAGCGCATGATAACTTGGTGTTTGAAGAAACGCCAGATTTTTTCTGTCATCATGTTGGCAACCGCCTCAGCTTCCGCCCATTTGGTAAAGTAGTCCACCGCCACGACCATAAATTTTAACTGAGACCTCGCTTTGGGAAATGGTCCAAGGATGTCAATTCCCCATTTCGCGAAAGGACAAGGAGCAATGAGGTCATAAATTTTGGTGGCGGGTTGTCGAGGAATCTTGGAGAATTCCTGACACTTCCAGCAGGTTCGCACGTAATCATGGCAGTATTTTTGGAAAGTGGGCCAGTAGAACCCCGATCTATAGACCTGTGCAGCCAGGGTTCCGCCGGATGCATGCATGCCGCAAATTCCTTCGTGGATTTCGCGGAGGGTATGAAGGCATTCTTGTTCCGTTATGCATCTGGCAGCCGAATGAGAGAAACACCTCCGCATTAGTTCCCCGTTAAAGTACGTGCACCGTGCCGCTTGCTTTAGCACTTTCTTCTTCTCAACGTTATCCACTGGCAGCTCATCATGTTTCAAATATTTTATGACGGGAATTCTCCAGTCATTTGCACTTTCTTCCACGCAGAGCGTCGCCTGTTCTTCCATAAAGGAAGGTATGGGTATCTCTCGGTAGTACACCCCTTTCGGTATGGACGCTTTCGGATTTGCTGCGAGTTTGGCGAGGTTGTCCGCCTCAGTGTTATCCTCTCGAGGAATGTGCTCAAAGCTGACTTGTATGCCGTTTTTTTTATTTCTATCAACTCGTGTTTTACCTTAGCAAGGTATTGTATCATGATGGGCTCCCTAGCCTGAGAGTGTCCCAGCACTTGGTCTATTATCAGCTTGGAGTCTCCACAGACTTTCAGCCGCAAGTCTCCCAACCTCCCTGAGTCATGTATTCCCTTTATGGAGATGCTTTTTCCTATCCTGAGTCCGGCTAATAGCACTTCGTATTCTGTGGCGTTATTGGACAACGGTTGTAGGATTCGGATGCCATATCGCACATGGATGCCATGAGGCCCACTCATGAAGATTCCGGCCTCGACAAGCTCTTGATTCTTGGCTCCATCCACGTGGATGACCCACAGGTCGGTGTAGGTTTCAGGGAAGGGGAGATCCAACTCTTCTTTTTCCTTTTCAATCAGTTCTGTTAGCGGATCCGACATGAAGGTGCATTCCGCGATAAAGTCCGCTAGAATTTGAGCCTTCACAGACGGTCGAGATCGATAATGCAACCCATATTGTTCAAGCTCAATGGTCCAAATCAGCATTCTCCCCGAGGATTTGGGTTTCTAAAATATCCTTTTTTAAAGGTTGGTCCGTCAGCATGATGACGGTATGAGCTTAAAAATATCGACTCATTTTCCGCGTGGCTTGTATCAATGCGAATGCTATTTTCTCAATACGGGCATATCTCAGCTCGGCATCCTTCAAGATGTGACTCACAAAGTATACAGGGCGGTGCGTGTGATTGTCATCTCACACAAGGACCGCATTGACCACTTCGTCAACAACCCCAAGGTATAAGTACAAGATATCGCCAGGCTCGGGTCTTGTCAACACCAAGTCAGAAGATAAATAGGCCTTTAGGCCCGCGAACGCTTCTTCGCATTTTGCTGTCCATCCAAAGACGGTTTTTTTTGCGTATAACCTTGAAAAAGGGGAGGCACCTCTCGCCTTGCTTAGAGATAAACCGTCCTAGAGCGATAACACGCCTAGTTAGCTTCTGTATCTCCTTTACAGTTTGAGGGGATATCATGTCTTGGATGGCTTTGATCTTTGACGGGTTAGGTTGAATGCCCTTTTGACTGACCACGTAACCCAAATATTTGCCCGTTTGAAAGGCAAACATACACTTCCGAGGGTTCAGCTTCATCTGATATCGCTTCATCACTTCGAAGACTTCCGCCAGATCAGACAAGTGATCTTTGAAGCTTCGACTTTTGATCAGTATGTCATCGACATACGCCTCTACGTTTCGCCCGATCTGTTTTTCAAAGACTTGATTCGCCATTCGCTGGAAGGTGGCTCCAGCATTTTTCAACCCAAAACGCATCGTCGTGTAGCAATAAGTGGCCTTCGGAGTGATGAAGGCCGTTTTCTCTTCATCCTCGCGGGCCATGGGGATTTTATGGTACCCGAGTTGGCATCTAACAAGCTCAAGTATGCGTACTCGGTAGCCTGATCAACTAGCTGATCGATCCGAGGGAGTGGGTAACAGTCTTTGGGGCAAGCGTCATTCAAATCTGTGAAGTCAATGCACATCCGCGCAGTCTCCGCTGGGCTTGGGAACCAGAACAGGGTTAGCCAAGCAGGTGGGATATTGCACTTCTCGAATAAAGCCAGCGTCGAGAAGTTTTGCAACTTCCCTTTCGACCGCCATTGCTTTTTCGGCAGAGAAAGTACGTCATTTCTGCTGGACCGGTCTTGCGTCAGGGTTGACATTGAGTCGATGTTCCGCCACCTCTCTCGAGATACCAGGCATGTCGGATGGTTTCCATGGAAACTCTCATTTGCATTTGTTCAACAGTTGGGCTAACTGAAAGTTTTCCTCTGGGTTGAGGTTATCGCTAACCAGAAATATGGCCCCGTCTACCCCGTTAACTGGGAATTGAGTCATTTTGTCTATAGGCTGAGTGTGTTTCTCATCATTTTGTTCATATGGGTCAACTGTCACTCATACATACCTATCGCAACTCTTCTGAGTCATGAGCAGGTAGCATTCAGCCGCTAACTTCTGATTACCCCGGATGGATACTTCAACTTCAGGTGCTTTTGCGATATCGCTGCTCCGAAATGGTTGAGGAATGGCCGCCCAATATGGCGTTATAAGGCAGATTTAGATCCACCACCAAGAATAAAAGCTCCTCTGACCTTTTGGAGGTATCTTCCTTAAAATATACAGGTAAAGTGGTTACTCCAGTCACTGGAATGGGAACTCTGTCTACTCCGATAATGGGTTTTTTACAGGGTGTAAGCTCGTCGTCGGGACGCTTCACCAGATTGTAAGCTTCCAGTGAAAACAAGTTTACGGCGCTTCAGTTGTCAACTAGAGTCCTCCTGACTCCATGGCTAGCGATAATGGGCATAACTACTAACGCATCATTATGCGGATATACCACGCCTTTCTCATCCTCTTCAGAGAAGGATAATATCATAGATCCAAGGCGTTTATCACCTCACTCTTGATCGACATGCTCGCTCGCTTCCGCTTATCCCCTGACGTGGGCGATAGCTGTGCGGACTCATCCAAATAAGATGTGCCTCCCGCAATGATGTTGATGATGGGCACATCTTCGTCGTTAATCGTGAGAGTTTCTCTATTTCTTCTGGCCAGACCTGCGTCGTTGTCTAGAACACGGGAAGGTGTCAGTATGTCGTCGGATACTCTGTTTGCTGAGTTATTCTTAGCCTCTTCTGAGTCATGAGCAGGTAGCATTCAGCCGCTAACTTCTGATTACCCCGGATGGATACTTCAACTTCAGGTGCTTTTGCGATATCGCTGCTCTGAAATGGTTGAGGAATGGCCGCCCCAATATGGCGTTATAAGGCAGATTTAGATCCACCACCAAGAATAAAAGCTCCTCTGACCTTTTGGAGGTATCTTCCTTAAAATATATAGGTAAAGTGGTTACTCCAGTCACTGGAATGGGAACTCCGTCTACTCCGATAATGGGTTTTTTACAGGGTGTAAGCTCATCGCCGGGACGCTTCATCAGATTGTAAGCTTCCAGTGAAAACAAGTTTACGGCGCTTCAGTTGTCAACTAGAGTCCTCCTGACTCCATGGCTAGCGATAATGGGCGTAACTACTAACGCATCATTATTCGGATATACCACGCCTTTCTCATCCTCTTCAGAGAAGGATAATATCATAGATACAAGGCGCTTATCGCCTCACTCTTGATCGACATGCTCGCTCGCTTCCGCTTATCCCCTACCGTGGGCGATAGCTGTGCGGACTCATCCAAATAAGGTGTGCCTCCCGCAATGATGTTGATGATGGGTACATCTTCGTCGTTAATCGTGAGAGTTTCTCTATTTCTTCTGGCCAGACCTGCGTCGTTGTCTAGAACACGGGAAGGTGTCAGTCTGTCGTCGGATACTCTGTTTGCCGAGTTATTCTTAGCCTCTTCTCATATTTTGATAGCGAATTCTCCCAGATAACCTTCTTCGACTAGGCACTCTATCGCTAATTTGAGCCCTCTACATACTTCCGTAGAATGTCCTTTGGCCTTGTGAAATTTGCAATAAGCATTTTCTCTTCTTCCCAAGGTTACCCCCGGCCTTACAGGGGCTGGATAACGGATGGGTAGATTCCACTGTTCCACTATCGCTAGTATCTCTGCCCTGGGTAAGATGAAAGAAGGAAGGTCTGAGTCATGTACTCGTCCCTTAGGGGGATCTCCCTGTCGCTGCGCTGAGGAATCACCAGACTTTCCCTTTGAGGAGTTACCTCTTCTCCGGTTAGAGGTCCTGGGAATGTGATCCTTTCGCTGAGCGTAATCGTCGATGAACCGATCTTCAGAAGTAGCAGGAACGGGAGCATTATGGACTGGAGGCATAACTGGCGGCATGTTCCGAATCATGTCCCTATTCTCTTCCTCTTCCATCCTCGCATAGTTGTGGGCTTTCAGCCTTAACGCATCTAAGGTTGCTGGCGGGTCAACCATTAAAGCATCTCTAAACTTTCCATAACAACAGTTTCACTTTAAGGCTTCTATGGCGAAATCAACCGTTACACCTGGCGTTAGCAACATCTGGGTGTCAAAATAATGGAGGAAGCTCTTTAAGGATTCCTGAGGTTTTCTGTGTAGGTCGAACAAGGCAGCAGCAGACTTTCTGATGGGGATTGTGGTGCTGAATCGACTCCTGAATTTAGATTCTAACTGCGAGAAGCTATCAATAGACCCACCTGGAAGACCTTCAAACCATAAGCGCGCGACCCCTGACAGGGTCATTACAAATATCTAACACAAAGCAGCGTCATTATGGGTCTGAAACTGCACAAAGTCCTTCACTTTGTTAAGGTGGGAAATGGGATCTCGGGTACCGTCATAGGATTCTGAGGGGAGCTTCACATGTCTACTAACTCTATGACGCCTTATGCGCAGGCTAAAGGGGTGGCCAGAAGTATTATCAAGAATTTTATGTGCATGCCGAGGTGGGGATACCTCCAAGTGATGCCTACGATCTCGCGGATCACTAATATGAAGTCGCCTGGGAGTCGGACTGCAACTCCTTGGCGAGCGAGTTCTATGTCTCCTGCTGGATCTTTCACTCCTCCTAGGGGACATATCCCTATCATTTTCATTTCTTCTACCGTCCCAACGACCTCTGTCCTCGTCACGCCGTTGTCGTCCCTCTCGAGGAATAGGAAGTAAGGGCACTTGTGGTATATATGACTCCACTGTCCTGTGAGTAAATTATACAAGGCTTACTGGCGCATTCAACGCAGGCAACGTCGGAGGGGCGCTCGCCTGCAACGGGGACGACAACGGCCGTTCCGCGATGATAGGTGGAGTAAAAACAAACTGGGATGGGACGCCTGATCCAGAAGCATTAGGTGTGAATCTAGCAGCCAATTCTGTTAAATGGTCCAACTGGGCACAAAGGACTGAAATTGAGCTCGCGAAAGGGTTATTCGCGCTGTCTATCACGGATCCCCTTGACTGAGGAATAAAATGACTGGACCCCGCTATTTGGGATAAAGGAGTATGTGATTGGGACACAAACGTTCCCGCTGCTTGATCAGGGGAAAGATCTGACATTCCTGGAGGAATTTCTTGCACCGAGGTGGGAGCATCAGAAGTGGCAAAAGCGAAAGTCGCTTGCGGGTATCAAATGGAAGGCTAGAGGACTGAGTCAACGGCGGATCTGAATCAGAAGCCATAATCTTCCAATTCCCAGAAGAACAGAGCTTGGCTATTAAGGATGCTCACTTAATTAGAACCAAAGCTCTCAATGAAAGCACCAATTTGATAAGATTTGATCTACTGTGGGAGCGGGGTAGAGATTACGGCTATCTGGGATCACTATTGCGGCAGTCCGTCGTACCTGTAAATCGCCGGAGGGGGGCTCTAGCGTAGACACTCCGATGCTTAAGTTAGTATGGCCGTGCAATTTGGCAGAGATTTTGGTAGAGAATTTGATCGTACCTTTGATCTAGAAATTAGTGGTATTTATAGCCAAGGAAGGTCGTTACCCCCAGGGGTGGGCGTTATCGCGGGGAGATAACGCCCGGGATGACGTCAGCACGCGTCAGCATGATAGGGTATCACTGGTGAGATATCGCCTGTTAGAGGTTGTCGGGGCGGCCTGGGATAGGATAATGCCATGTGCCCCCCCCCGGCTGATGTCGACCATCCCAGGATTCCTCAGCCTAACACGAGCGGCAGCCGGGGCATTGATGCCAATCAAGGGCTACGGGGACCTGGCTTGGACTTGGGGTGAGAAGATAGATATACCCTTGGTGTTTCATCAATTGTTATCAATTTCCCAAGAGGAACCTGAGTCGTACTCCTCAGAGGGGGTTGCAGGGTACGCAGTGTGCGGAGTTGGAATTTGTTTAGTGGTCGGGGGTGTAAGAGCAGTGATTGGTGTGGATTTAGGTGATTTGGGGACGGAGGGTGATTTCATGGTAGTGGGGGTGGAATGGTGCGGTGGGTTAATGGTTACAGTGGCGGGAGGTGGTGGTTGAGTAGTGACAGTAACAGCTGGGGTAGTAGCCGGTGGAGGTGAAGTGGTCACTAGCGGCTGCACTAGGGTGGAGCATGTGGCTAGGCTTTTCTTAGATTTTTGGGATTTGGATATGGAGACAGGAGGTGGAGGAGTCATCGTTACAGCGGAGAGAGGGACGACAGCGACAGGGGTAGCGATAACCGGAGTGGTGGTCATGGGCGTGCTTCTGGTTGCTCTGTCGGAACAGGTGACGACGTGTTTGGAGGGTGCCATTGTTGGAGAAGGAGGGGAAGTTGTAGAGCCTGGAGCGTGATTTGGAGAAGAGAGAAAAAGCAAAAAGCAAACAAAAAGTAGGAGAGAAGGTGAGCAGAGGAGTAATGAAAAGGAAAGGCGTGGGACTTGCCTTTATGTACGGCTGTACTAGCCGTTTGTCTTTATCCAAGTGCGTGGATGTGGGCTTGAGTGGTCAAGTAGAATCCTAACTACCTGCAAATCTGAACCAAAAAATCTTCTCCTTTTCAAATAAAGAATATGGGAATGTCTTATTTGAAAAGGAGTTGAAAAAGGTGGCACAGAGAGGGAAAGAAAATTAATTATGGATGAAAAGGGAAATAAGAAAGGAAATGGAGAAAATCTAGGAGAGGAAAATTAGAAGAATTAAAATAAAAATCGAAAATAAGAAGGGGAATCGAAAAATAAAAATAAAAATAAAAAATAAAAATAAGGAAAAGGAGAAAATCAAAGGGAAAGGAGAATAAAGAAAATCCTATTTTATACAAATTAAGGGAGTGGATATAGAAATAAAAATAAAAGAGGGAGAGTAAGAAATAAGGGAAAGAAATGTGGGTTGCCTACTACGAAGTGCCTTAGTTAGTGTCAAGGCCTTGACGGTGATGACACAGATTACTCCCGAGCAGGAGGCTCTGTCACCTCCATTTCTTCAGTTGTGAAGGGCTTCAAGTGGTGACCGTTGACCTTGAAGATGACCCCGGTATCCATTCTCTAAATTTTAACGGCGCTATGATCGTATACGGCTGTAACCAAGTAAGGGCCAGTCCACTTGGACTTTAGTTTACTTGCCAAAAGTTTGAGATGAGAGTTGTACAATAAAATCTTTTGTCCAACAGTAAAGGATTTATGAGAAAGTAACTTATCATGGTGGGCTTTTGTCTTACCCTTATAGATCAATGCATTCTCATAGGCATTATCACGAAGTTCCTCCAATTCTTGGATTTGTAGACGTCTATGTTGTCCGGCCTCACCGATATCCTTGTTGACCTTGCGGATCGCCTAGAATTCCTTGTGCTCAATTTCCACCAGTAGGTGGCATGGTTTGCCACAGACAAGGCAGTAAGGTGTCATGCCAATGGGGATCTTAAAGATCGTACGGTAGGCCCAAAGAGCATCGTCCAGCTTCAAGATCCAGTCCTTCCTAGATTGATTGATAGTCTTCTCGAGGATGGACTTAATCTCACTGTTGGACACCTCGGCCTGTCCATTGGTCTGTGGGTGATACGCGGTGGAGAATCGGTGGGTGACGCCATACGTGGTAAGAAGGTTGGCCATGATACAATTGCAGAAGTGTGTACCACGGTCCCTGATGAGTGCTTGCGGAGTACCAAACCTGTTGAAAATATTAGTGCGGAGAAAATCTACAACTTTAGAATCTTCAATTTTGGTCGCCTTGGCCTCGACCCATTTGGAAACATAATCAACCGCAAGTAAAATATAGATATTACCAAGTGAGTTAGGGAAAAGACCCATGAAATCGATGCCCCAAATGTCAAAAATCTCACAAGCCAGGATGCTAGTGAGAGGCATCTAATTTCGGGCAGCTATATTACCAGTCATTTGATAGAGAGGGCATGCTGCACAAAATATATAGCTATCTTTGAAGATCGAGGGACAAAAGAACCCAGGCTCCAGAACTTTCAGGGTCGTCTTCTTGGCACTAAAGTGTCCTCCTTTAGTCATGGAATGGCAAACCTTAAGGATATAGGGTACCTCGTCGAGGGTCACACAACGTCGTATGATCTGGTCATAGCAATGCTTCCATAGGTACAGGCTATCCTAAGCATAGTACTTCGCCTACTTTCTAATCCTATGCCACTCCGAGGCTGTGGAATCTGTGGGAAAAGAACCAGTAGCGCAAAAGTTAGCAATGTCAAAAAACCATGGGAATTGAGCAGCGTGGGCTAGACAAACATAAGTGCTGAAAGTAGATCTAGGGCAAGACACATCAAAGGTCTTCTGCCCTAGACGAATCAAAGCTAGAAAAGGTTCGTACCCCTTCTTTAAAAAGATTAAAAAAAAAAAAAATTCAAAAGAGAACAGAATAAAATCAAAAATAAAAGAAGGGGGCAAAACAAGAACAAAAGAACCTACTACCAGCACCGCATTAAGAGAAGAACTTCCTGCCCAACAAGAAGAAATCCTTTGTCTAGCCCTCAGATGCATCATCATGCCCTCGACGAGCATTGTCTTACCAACCTCGCCTTTTTCCTAGCCAAGGAATCCATCCAGGTTTGAGTTGGTTATCTCTCTTCTTTCTCTTCCTTCTCTTCTTGTTTTCTCTCTTTCTGTTTTATTCTTTTCCTTCCCTTTTCTTCTTCTTTTTCCTTCTTTTTCTAAGCCTAGCCTTTCCCATTTCTTTCTTTTTGCTGATGCGAAGTTCTTTCCGATTGATTGATTGCCCATGCATGCGTACTACGTACTCGGATTGATGTGCATGTCTGGTTTTGTGCTGCACTAGTTGCATTTAGTTTTGAGTGATTAAACACCTAGCCTTGTTTATGAGTGGGAGCGCAAACACTTATCTTATGAGGATTACTTGTGTTTAGGCCTAATATGGTAAAGTCTTACCTTTAGGGTCGTTATCCTTCTGATTTGATGTAGGTGTTATCTAGGCAGAATCAACTTTGTCAAGGCCTAGCTTGCTGACTGGTTTGTTTATTCTTGTGCCATGCTTGAATGGGTGTTGTTCATTTCTAGGGCTATTTTTAGTTTTGTTAATGCTCGAAGGCGAGCATTGGGCAATGTGGGGATGTTTGATAGTGTGTGTCTTGAGCATATTTTTCTCCTTATTTTTAGCCTTTTCTTCGGCATGATACTGCTGAATTGCCTCTATTTCCATCTTTGTTGTAGATCAGTGCCAAAAGGAAGAATTGAACGAAAACATGTGGATTTGGATGGATTTCTTAGTAGCTCGAAACATCAAGGCCTAGAAGATCGAAGTGTTGCCGTGCCCCTGATGCTAACCAGACCAGAGAGCAAACTATTGCCCACGACACTTCTGCATCAGTTCTTAATTAAAAGGCTAGAGAGAAAGATTCCCAAAGAATCGCACGATATTCCTTGCGTTTCTAGAAGATTCCATACGCATCCAGAATATTCCCTAGATGCTGATTTTGTCATCTTGCCCTCGACGCCGCGCGCTTCCAGAATATTCCCAGAATATCCCTTTTTGGGCCAAATAGCCTCCCTCCGTGTTTTTGCATCTCCTTAGCTGGATTTTATCATTTTGTAGTCCCTTAGTTGGATTTTGTCCTCTTGTGGGCAAGAGGGTATTTAAACCTCTAGTTTTTAGGATTTTAGGACATCTTGTAAATAATTTTTACTTTCTTCTTTTGGGAGCCACCTCTTTTTCTCTCCTCCCCCTTTTGGGTGATGGCTGAGATATCTTCATCCAGCAACCGTTGTATTTAACCGGAGCTTTGCTCCGGCCGGTAACATTTATTAGTTTCCTTCTTCTTGTTCTTCTTCTTTTATGCAATCTTTCTTTTCCTATTTTGTTTATTTGTTTTGTGGTATGAGTAGCTAGATTCTCCCTTCTTAGCAGAGGTATTTTGAGCGTTGCATAAAGGTAGTCAAGAGGCCAAATCGTTCTTCATATATTCTTATTGTTGTATTTGCTTGTTTGTCGATTTCTTGTTAATTCGTCTAGGGCAAGATTAGAAGTCTGGCCAGCTAATAACTAGACCTAGATGATTACTGTCATCCTAATGGTAATAATTGACGTGAGGCCATTAGGAAGAGTAGACACCTAGAACGGAGTAATTGCTATAGTGTGATCTCACCAATCTAGGGCAAGCAGTCGACTAGGGCGTTATCGCGAGTCTGGCAAGCTAAGAGGTCACGCCCTAGACATGTCTTACCTCTGCTTTATGGGCATTTTGAGTATTGCCTCCTCGCATTCGTGCCTGGAGAGGCTACATCATATGTGGAAACGAGGGGTAGCTTCTCTTAAGAAGGTAAGTAGGGGGTTTAAGTGGAAACTTGGCCCCTATAGCATGTCTATGGCATGAGAATAGAATATCCTTGAGCCGATGATTATCTAGCCCTGGATGCAACCTGAGAATGTCCTTTGCTAAGATCTCTAATCATCTGACTTTATTTATTTACTGGATTTCTGTTTGCATGTCTTGCCCTTGATTTTTATTTGCATGTCTTGCCCCTGATTACTCTTTATTTTCCTGCCCTTGATATTTGCTTTTAATTAATTGTCTTGTTAGCAACTATCTCTATCTTGGTTAACTAGATTAACCAACCAACCAACCCCCCTCCCCCCCTTCTGTTTCTTTTATTGTTTTACTTTGTATCTGGCCTTGTCTAGTGTATGTCTTCACCATTCTCTGTGGATCGAACCTCTTGCCACTGTCTTCAATCTTTTTTGTTGCATGTGATAAGTTGTAATTATTTTATCGTGCCCTCGACAAGCACCGATCAAATTGGTGTCGTTGCCGGGGAGTGGTGTTAAGTCATTCCCTAGACAATTCCAGATATATATTTTTTTCTTTGTTTCTTTTATTTATTTCTTTCTTCAATGTCTTATTTTAATTCTTATTCTTACTCACCCTCTTTTCCTCAGTATTTTACTCCTAACCCCCCGTGGTGGAAATAAGGAAATTTCAACTATGGAGTGCAAGCAGCACCTAGCTATCAATATTATCCGCCTCCACAACCTCCACAAGACCAAGGGTTGTCTCAAAAAAATCTGGCTGCAATAGCTAACATGGAGAGCCAACTTGAGGAGTTGCAATTAACCTTGCAGGAGATTAAGATGTCGAGACGCCTAGAGGCATTAGCTGACTTGGTGAATCAAGCTTAAGAGACTTTGAAGGAGCTTAAGGAGCAGAGGCACCAAGAGGCCATTGAAGCAAACTTTGCATGCCTACCAGAGCATCTTGCCCCCGACGTTGGACCACCTGAACCCACCCATCTTGCCCTAGACGTTACCCCTGCACCTGGACCAAAAATTTTAGCTCCAACACTTCTGCCCAGTCACTCCATGAGTCACCCTATCACCCCCATAGAACAACATTTGCAGCACTTAAATAGTGACGACAATTTAAGTGAAGAGGAGAATTTGCCCACAACCATTCTATGGGAGTTGTCATCTGAGCGTCATGACCAAGATGTTGAGTCTTATGGGATAGAGGACCTTTTCATGCCCACAGATGAGCTAAAATTGGACGGTCCAAGATGTCTTCCTTCAGAGCCAGGAGCCAACGTGGAGTTCAAGGCCAGTGCAGTCACAATGTTGAGCGATGCAAATCTGCCAAATTTTTACGACGAGTGTCTTGCCCTAGATGCAGAATTAGAGGCAGAAGTCGTTGTTCAGCCAAATTTACCAAGTCAACTCAGAATTGTTCTAACACTTTGGTGGGCCAAGGAATTGAGGTTGTTGAGGTTTTTCACCACATCAAATCTTGTGAAGAGCATCATGCCCTAGACGTAGAATTCAAGCCGGGGGGAGATTAAGAAGGAGGATTTAAGAGAGATTGAGGAAGAGATAATCGAGGACTTGTGCTTTAAAGCCGTTATGTGTGACAGGGAGATTTCTAAACTTTATTATTGCTTGACTGCATGTTTATTTTTCTGCTTGTTGCATAATTGCTTGTTTTGTTGCGAAAATTTTAATATTTTTCAGATTTTTAATCTTTAGATTTTGTTAATATTTTTGTGAATGTGCACTGCCCAGTTTTAAAACCCCCATGTAATAGACACACACTTTTGACTTGGGCACGATGAACAAAACTGCCCATTGGCATGTCAAGCCCTAATTAGTCAAACTATGCCTGTTAACCCTTATATCCATATCTAGGCCTAGACTCCAATAGTCAAAACAGCACCCTGTGAGCACTTTGAGCTTTCATGCCATATATTTTTCATGTGAGAATAGAATGCTTAGTTAGGCACTAGCTGGACTTGCATGATATCCCTAGGTATAGGCACCATAGACATGGGAAAGCAACAAAACGACAAAAGTCTTCGCATCAATGTCTTATTTCTTTCTTTCTTTCTTTTCTCCCTTTTTTCTCTCACTTTTTATCATCTTGCCCTCGACATTCACCTACCCCTCTCTTTTCTTTCTTTCTCCTGACCGCTTGAGCTTATTTTTCTTGATCTTTTTCCTTGGCAGGTAAGCAGCAATTGTTGAGGGCAGCGTCGAGGGCTAGACACGCAGAAGGACGCGCAGGAAAGTATAAGTGTGGGGAAGCAGAAGACGCTAAAGCTCAGACGCAGAAAGTAGAGCTAGGGCAAGACAACAGAAAAATTCTTTAGCCTTAGCCTATCCAAGAAAGATTCGAGCTCCCACACAGAAAAGCATAAGTGTTGGGAAACAGAAGAAGTCAAACATTAGTGCTGAAAGTATATCTAGGGCAAGACACATCAAAGGTCTTCTTCCCTAGACGAATCAAAGCTAGAAAAGGTTCGTGCCCCTTCTTTAAAAAAATAAAAAAATAAAAAAAATTCAAAAGAGAACAGAATAAAATCAAAAATAAAAGAAGGGGGCAAAACAAGAACAAAAGAACCTACTACCAGCACCGCATTAAGAGAAGAACTTCCTGCCCAACAAGAAGAAATCCTTTGTCTAGCCCTCAGATGCATCATCATGCCCTTGACGAGCATTGTCTTACCAACCTCGCCTTTTTCCTAGCCAAGGAATCCATCCAGGTTTGAGTTGGTTATCTCTCTTCTTTCTCTTCCTTCTCTTCTTGTTTTCTCTCTTTCTGTTTTATTCTTTTCCTTCCCTTTTCTTCTTCTTTTTCCTTCTTTTTCTAAGCCTAGCCTTTCCCGTTTCTTTCTTTTTGCTGATGCGAAGTTCTTTCCGATTGATTGATTGCCCATGCATGTGTACTACGTACTCGGATTGATGTGCAAGTCTGGTTTTGTGCTGCACTAGTTGCATTTAGTTTTGAGTGATTAAACACCTAGCCTTGTTTATGAGTGGGAGCGCAAACACTTATCTTATGAGGATTACTTGTGTTTAGGCCTAATATGGTAAAGTCTTACCTTTAGGGTCGTTATCCTTCTGATTTGATGTAGGTGTTATCTAGGCAGAATCAACTTTGTCAAGGCCTAGCTTGCTGACTGGTTTGTTTATTCTTGTGCCATGCTTGAATGGGTGTTGTTCATTTCTAGGGCTATTTTTAGTTTTGTTAATGCTCGAAGGCGAGCATTGGGCAATGTGGGGATGTTTGATAGTGTGTGTCTTGAGCATATTTTTCTCCTTATTTTTAGCCTTTTCTTCGGCATGATACTGCTGAATTGCCTCTATTTCCATCTTTATTGCAGATCAGTGCCAAAAGGAAGAATTGAACGAAAACATGTGGATTTGGATGGATTTCTTAGTAGCTCGAAGCATCAAGGCCTAGAAGATCGAAGTGTCGCCGTGCCCCCGACGCTAACCAGACCAGAGAGCAAACTATTGCCCGCGACACTTCTGCATCAGTTCTTAATCAAAGGCTAGAGAGAAAGATTCCCAAAGAATCGCACGATATTCCTTGCGTTTCTAGAAGATTCCATACGCATCCAGAATATTCCCTAGCTGCTGATCATATCATCTTGCCCTAGATGCTGATTTTGTCATCTTGCCCTCGATGTTGCGCGCTTCCAGAATATTCCCAGAATATCCCTTTTCGGGCCAAAGAGCCTCCCTTCGTGTTTTTGCATCTCCTTAGCTGGATTTTGTCATTTTGTAGTCCCTTAGCTGGATTTTGTCCTCTTGTGGGCAAGAGGGTATTTAAACCTCTAGTTTTTAGGGTTTTAGGACATCTTGCAAATAATTTCTACTTTCTTGTTTTGGGAGCCACCTCTTTTTCTCTCCTCCCTCTTTTGGGTGGTGGCTGAGACATCTTCATCTAGCAACTGTTGTATTTAACCGGAGCTTTGCTCCGACCGGTAACATTTATTAGTTTTCTTCTTCTTGTTCTTCTTCTTTTATGCAATCTTTCTTTTCCTATTTTGTTTATTTATTTTATGGTATGAGTAGCTAGATTCTCCCTTCTTAGCAGAGGTATTTTGAGGGTTGCATAAGGGTAGTCAAGAGGCCAAATCGTTCTTCATATATTCTTATTGTTGTATTTGCTTGTTTGTCGATTTCTTGTTAATTTATCTAGGGCAAGATTAGAAGTCTGGCCAGCTAATAACTAGACCTAGATGATT
Organism: Viola odorata; assembly: GCA_963691705.1. NCBI lineage: Eukaryota > Viridiplantae > Streptophyta > Magnoliopsida > Malpighiales > Violaceae > Viola > Viola odorata. Next base: position 33,702,170 of record OY829546.1, read on the forward strand.
ACTGTCATCCTAATGGTAATAACTGACGTGAGGCCATTAGGAGGAGTAGACACCTAGAACGGAGTAATTGCTATAGTGTGATCTCACCAATCTAGGGCAAGCAGTCGACTAGGGTGTTATCGCGAGTCTGGCAAGCTAAGAGGTCGCGCCCTAGACATGTCTTACCTCTGCTTTATGGGCGTTTTGAGTATTGCCTCCTCGCATTCGTGCCTGGAGATGCTACCTCATATGTGGAAACGGGGGGTAGCTTCTCTTAAGAAGGTAAGCAGGGGGTTTAAGTGCAAACTTGGCCCCTATAGCATGTCTATGGCATGAGAATAGAATATCCTTGAGCCGATGATTATCTAGCCCTGGAAGCAACCCGAGAATGTCCTTTGCTAAGATCTCTTCTCTTCTGACTTTATTTATTTACTTGATTTCTATTTGCATGTCTTGTCCCTGATTACTCTTTATTTTCCTGCCCTTGATATTTGCTTTTAATTAATTGTCTTGTTAGCAACTATTTCTATCTTGGATAACTAGATTAACCAACCAAACCCCCCCCCCTTATTTCTTTTATTGTTTTACTTTGTATCTGGCCTTGTCTAGTGTATGTCTTCACCATTCTCTGTGGATCGAACCTCTTGCCACTGTCTTCAATCTTTTTTGTTGCATGTGATAAGTTGTAATTATTTTATCGTGCCCTCTACAAGCACCGATCAGCAATCTTGGATAAATCCTTGATGAACCGCCTTAAAAACCTGCATGACCAAGAAAAAAACGCACCTCACGCACATAAGTGGGATAAGGCAAGGATTCTATGACCTCAATTTTGGCCTTATCAACCTTAATACCCTTACGGGAAATGATATGCCCTAAGATGAGGCCTCGGTCGACCATAAAGTGACACTTTTCAAATTTCAAAACAAGGTTAGTTTCCACACAACATTGTAAAACCTTTTTCAAGTTTGCTAGACACTCAGAGAAGGAATTACCGTAAACAGTAAAGTCATCCATAAATACCTTAATGTCGTTCTCCACAAATTCTGAGAAGATTCTAACCATGCATCGCTGAAAGGTGGGAGGTGCGTTACAAAGACCAAATGACATCCTTCTGTAGGTAAAAGTACCGAAGGGGTAGGTGAAAGTGGTCTTCTCCTGATCCTCAAGCGCTACTAGAATTTGGTAGAAATTGGAGTACCCATCCAAACAAAAATAATGTGTCTTGCCCGCGAGACGCTCTAACATCTGATCAATGAAAAGGAGCAGGAAGTGATCCTTCTGCGTGGCGGCATTCAACCAGCGGTAGTCAATACAAGCACGCCAGCCGTTCTGGATTCTTGTGAGAATCAATTCACCATGTTGGCTGGTGGTGATGGTAATACCAGTTTTCTTCGGCACTACCTGGACGGGACTTACCCAAGTGCTGTTAGAGATGGGGTAGATAACGCCAGTGTCCAAAAACTTGAGTATTTCCTTCTTCACCACTTCCATCATAGGTGGATTCAAACAGCGTTGAGGTTGTCGGACTGACTTGCTGGCGTCCTCCAAATGGATACGATGAGTGCATAGGGCAGGTGTGAGTCCCTTGATGTTAGTAATGGTCCATCCAATAGCTTGTCTGAATTCTTTCAACAAGGACACTAGCTCCTGCTCCTCGGCAAAGTCGAGATTACTAGATATGATCACTGGAAGGGTATCATCGTCGCTAAGATAGGCATACTTGAGGTGCGAGGGTAAGGTCTTCAGTTCCAGATTAGGTGTCTGCATAATGGAAGGGGGGAGTTTAGCATGATTAGTGGGAAGATTAGAGGGTACATAAGGAGAAGGAATAATTGAGTGTTCTTCTAATGCGGCAATGACTTCATGTAGTTTGGGCGAAGTCACGAGTGTCAGTCCAATGTCATCTAGTGCAGTTGGTGTAATATTCCTGTCAAGGGCAACCTCCAAAGGATAGTTAGGGGTTAGCACAGAAACGTCGGCAATAACAAGATCAATAACATCAATAAAATTCACACTAGAAAACTCAGTAGGGTTTCTCATGGCGTCAAGCATGTTGAATTTAATGGTTTCGCCATTGAACTCTAGTGAGATCGTAGCATCATGGACATCGATTTTAGCCTCTGCAGTTCTGAGAAAGGGTCGGCTGAGAAGCATATCCAAGGCCTTGACAGATTGGTCATCCTCCATATCAATCACATAGAAGTCAGTTGGGTACATAAATTTATCAACCTGCACTAAGACGTCCTCAATAAAACCCTCGGGGTAGACTACAGATCGGTCAGTGAGTTGAATAACAACCCGAGTGTTTTTTAAGGGACCAAGGTCGAGACTGTTGTATATCGTCAAGGGCATGACGTTGATACCTGCATCTAAATCACACATAGCCTTACCGATGTCAGTAGTGCTGATTTTGCATGGGATAGTAAACATCCCTTGGTTCTTGCACTTGGGTGGCAGCGTCCTCTAGATTACAGCCGAGACATTGGCACCTACGCTAATCCTTTCCATATTTGTCATCTTACATTTGTTAGTGCACAAAGATTTCAAAAATTTAGCGTAGCGAGGAATATTCTTAATTGCCTGCAATAAAGGAATGTTAACCTGAACTTTGCTAAACATATCATAGATCTCTCGGTCCTCCTTATCCTTCTTGGTTTTGATCAACCTTTGAGGAAAAGGAGGTTCCAATACCTTTATGATGTATTCCTCCATGAATTCAGGTTTCTTGGCATCTTTCTTCGGGGAGCCCTTCGGAGAGCAGACTCGTGTCTCCTGTTCGACTTCAGCATTGAGGTCTTGCTGGGTAGCCTTAGGTATGGGCAGTTCAACATCGGGACCTTGATGCAGATTGACACGCGGGGGCAGTTGAGTGTCGTTGCGGAGTGACATAGCACAGGTACCATGCTTCGGGTTAGGTTCTGGTTGAGGCGGCAGTCATCCTCGGTTCTTCAGCTCCTTCATTTCTGCGTCCATAAGACTCATTTATTTTTGCATATCCAAAATAATACTACTAAGCCTACTTACCTCATCAACTGGCGGCACAGGAGGAGCCTAAGCCTGTAGGGCCTAGTATTGATATTGCTGGTTGTTGGGGTAGTTCGGTCGTGGCCTGAAATTCTGCAAGTTGAACAGTGGTTGTGATTGGTTGGCAAATGGGTTCTGTTGTGATGGCTGATGTTATGGATTATTGGATCAGTTGAGATTAGGATGGCGCCAACCTTGATTGTAGTTCTGAGTATAAGGTTCAAACTTTCGAGGGGACCCATTGTAGTTGCAAGCGGCGTTAACTTGGACCTCATCAGGAATGTGGGGGCAAGCATTCATAGGATGATCAATGAAATTGCAAAATCCGCATGCCTTAATCTGGACTGGCTGCCCTGCTGCCATGTTCTGAAGCATGTCAGTGATGGTGGTAAGTTGATTTTCTATAGCAGCAGCACGCACATCATGGGTCGTCATGGCTCTCTCGAAAGATACACTATTTTTAGCCATGATCTTGATGGTAGCTTTGGCGGCATCTGGTGTAAGAGCGCAGAGGGAACCTCGACTAGTAGCATCTAGCAGGGCCTTGTCAGTTGGTTTCAACCCTTCATAAAAATATTAAATGAGGGCGTGATCAGCGAGATTGTGGGAGGGACATAGGGTCTGCATCTTCTTGAAGAGCTCGTAATACTGAGGTAATGGATCTGGGGGGAGGTCATAGAACCAGTCTCGACATTGGCTAGTTTCATGGCATCACAGACAGAGTGCAGATACTAGAGATGCATGTGTGGGTTCTCCTTGGGAACTCCATGAAATGTAAGAAGATGGTGTAGTATGGCGGACTTGATTACCCAATCGGGTCGGACGGTTGGCCAATCGATACAGTTGTTGGTCAATTCAGGAGCAGTATTAAGATCTTCAATTGTCTGATTATTCTGGTTATTTTTTGCTTCAGCCATCTTAGGAGATTCGAGGACAGTGAATCCTTCAGCATCAAGGTCTTGACGGATAAGGAGGTCAAGATTGTCTAGGTCAGAGAGGGTTCTTTCAAGGATTAGGGTAGAAACTTCTCCGGTGTTAGTGGATGATTTCCTAACCTGCCTTCTAAGTCTGCTTTCTATCTTGGTAATCTCAAGGTCGAGTGGTGTAGGATCCGGTCTAGACGTCCTAGTCATACAAACAAAATAAAGAAATCAGTACCGTTAGTCCCCGGTAACGGCGCTAAAATTTGGTCGGTCCTCTAATCGTTTGTAGGTAACTTGACAAGCATACAATAAATAAGCAACTACAAACATAGCGATTTATTGAACTTAATTCGACCTCACAACTAACCTATGCAACCTTTAATGACCTTTACTAAGAAGAAAGGATTTAGTTACTCATGCTAGAAAGTAGATAAACGAAATAATAAAAGATAGATTGCATAAAAGAAGAAGTGAAGAAAACGTTGTAAAATTGTAACTTAATACTGGCCGGAGCTAAAGCTCCGTGATTATTACAAAGCTGGAAAAGCGCCAGAGGCGGAAGTATGGAATGACCAAATCCGAGAGGGAAGAAGTTCTTAAAACCTGGTAAAATTAGGGTTTTAAGAACTTCTTCCCTCTCGAATTTGATCATTCCATACTTCCACCTCCGGCGCCTTCCCAGCTTTGTAATAATCCCGGAGCTTTAGCTCTGGCCGGTATTAAGTTGCAATTTTACAGCATTTTCTTCACTTCTTCTTTTATGCAATCTATCTTTTATTATTTCGTTTATCTACTTTCTAGCATGAGTAGCTAAATCCTTTCTTCTTAGTAAAGGTCATTTAAAATCCTCTCATCACACTCTGTAGCAGTTGCACCAACCCTGTCACTATCTGAACTATCATCATCACAACTTTCCACCACAACTTCATCTCTATCAACCGATTAATTGTGCACCAGAACCTGCATACATATCATCAACCCCTAGAGTAGCAGAACCTGCATCATCTACAGTATCACCCCCTACTACATTTGCCATCTCTTCATCACTACTATCTAGATTCTCAACAAATATAGGGGTGTTGATGCCATGATCCACATACATTTCAAGTGTTTCCTCACCATTTTTTAGGATCTCTGCAATGATTCTCTGCATATGTTTCTCCTTCCTCAAACCCTTGATGCCTTCCTCCATTTCTTCCCATGGATATTTACAATCATAATGTAGAGCATTAAGGTATCCTTTCTTTACCAATGTATCAGTTATGTCTGCTATTATCAGCTCATCATGTTCAATCCAAAAAGTTCTACCACTGCATCTATATACATCAACTTTGGAACTAGGATCCATCTTCCACCCATGAAGATTTTCACATTCAAATGCATCCTGTCAATATTTATGCATTTATTCAAATCTATTACAAACTCTAAAATATAACAGGACCACAACAGCAAATGGTAAAAAACTTTTTAGTTTGTCAAACAAAACAACCACCAAAATACCTAAACCGCATAACAAGACAAAGAGACAAAATCAAAAAGTGAGAAGACGAAGAAAACACAATGCATATTTGTTTATTCAAAACCCTAATCGAATTAAATATAAAAAAGCACATTTTTCAATGGAAACACTTGTTTCGTTGTCATTAAGGAGGGAAAAGACAAGTCATTGACCTTGCTTCTGAGAGGAAGTCAACCCATCATAACTGGTTGTCCTTTCTTCCTTCGTCCCCTCGCAGCCACAGGATAGAACAATTGGTTCCCTCCCTTTGCTCGCCTCGCAGTGGCAGAGGAGAGTAACCTTTACTTCTTTCGTTCGTTGGTGTTCCTCCCATTTTCCTTCAACCAATCATCTCCTGGACTTCGTCTTCAACCTTCTCTACCTATCGCAGTCTTAATTGTAGCAATCTTGTGCAATCTCTCTTCCCTTCCACTTACCCAGTATTTATTTGATGTGCACTAGAGTTTTTTCAATTCCTAATTTAATTATTTTTCAAGTCCACAACTAATTTTTAATTTTCCCTTTTGAATTTTTGCAGGTTGCATTTCATTTGTTTATCGGGAGCCACAAGTGACGAAACCGGCTGTCAATGATCATAACTAACGTTCCCTTTAGTCAAACTAACGAAAAAGACAACTTACGTGAAAATGGTAGTTCAAGGGAGGTGAAATACGCATTTTGAAGGTTAGGGGAGGTTTCTGCTTTTTGCGGATAGTATAGGAGGTTTTTAACCTATTACCCAAAAAAAACTCAATTAATTTGATAAAATTAGTGAATATATAATATAAAAATAGTATTTATAAAATAATAATATAATTATAGCAACAAATATCACAATAATATAAAATTTACTACAATTACATAGCATCCAACATGAAATTGAAAATATCCATCAAAATTCTTATAGAAATAATTTTTTATGTATTATCCATTATTATAATTATTAAATAGACGTGGTTAATAAATGATTATTAAGGTGCAAAATCATAACCTCATAATTTATAATCGTTACCGTCACTAGTTGTGGAGCGCGATTGTCACGGACCTACTTTTTTAAGGCTCGTGCGGTGCCTAGATCCCTCATCTAGGCCAGCCTTTTCCCGGTCCTTGATAGTAATCTCCAAGAACCCTCATATAATTCCACCTCATGCGTATCTCATGACAAGATCCAGCATCAACTTGCATCTATCACTTAAGGCTTAGCCGAACCCAAGACTAACTCCAACATTATTTGCCACTCTCGCCCGCACGCATGACTAGGGCGAGGCCTCGATACTCTCGGCCCTCTCCAAGGTCGTTCGTGCATGTCTCATAGTAAAGGCTTCTCTTGTCCACGACCTTTACTCACACGCAAGACAAGCAAGACTTCCTCAATCCTTCGACACACTCGCTTGGCCTCTCGGCCAGGCTCACATGAGACTCTCAGCCACATTCCCACATGTCGCGAGGCCACACCCTCTCGTGCCTCTCAGACACGCTCGAGCGTGTCATAGTCTGAGCCCTCTCATCTTGTCCTATGCTTGTCCGTAACACAGGGCAAGACCTTCTTTCGTTCTCGAACCTTTAGATAGAACTTCTGCAGCAACGCTCACTACCCGAATCCAACCTCATCTCTCTCCAGATAACACACTACTAACTCTGAACACGGACTTAGCTAGAAGTGTCCATAATAGCAAAGCCATCATGGCAGCGCCCATTCCATGACACGGAATACTCCCTCACACACCTATGCCGAAATGCTTAGGAGAAGCTCACTTAGACAAGCATACTCCAGTATCTTGCCTAGGGAAAGGTAGAGAGTCATCACACCCAAAAGACTTCCCTTCACATAACCGATAAGGGACGGTCCTTCAAATTCTCGCACCCTCGGCGCGTCTCAGGGCTTATGTTAAGGCTAGACTTGAACACCAAGGCCTAGACCTTAACAGCGATAACTCACCAATTGTTGGTAGAAAAATGGAGAAAAAACAAAATTCCTCATGTGTGATAGCATCGGCATTTTTGCTTAATTTGCGACATGGACGTTGCACCAAACATGATCTGCGACATGGACATTACGTGCACCATACACATGGGAATTAGCTAATGAATTCTAATCCTCTTATAATTATAAAGAATATAATACTCATTTATGTGTGGGAGAAATGGGGTAGGGGGCCGAATAAAATCACATACATATCAAAATGATGAGAAATAATATGAAAGAACCAAGAAAAAACTTGTTGTGTGCACACTACCATTCCCTGTTTATTAGTATGTTAATGAAGGTTATCTCGTACTAATAGTAATTTCGAATAAACTCCTAAAAATGAAATGTGTTGGATACTGAAATTATGAAATGGTACATCGATATTTTCAGTATCTAGTACATTTCAATTTTAGAAGTTTATCCGAAATTACTACGAGTACGAGATAACCTTCATTAACATACTAATAAATGGGGAATAGACTACCTATACTTATGTTTTTTCTTCAATCACCCATTGTCGTAACTAAATGATGACATCACTCAATTTTTCATCCAAAAGAATGTCACATCAGCACAAACATGTCACTTGGTAAGCTTCACATCATGCCATAGGCCACGTGGCATTGTGTGATGATGTGGTATATGCCACATCACCATTTGAATGTAAAATTGTGATGTGGATGTAGCATGTGTCACATCATTATGTGTGTTGATGTGGTATGTTGCCATGTGGCAACAACCAATAATGTGACATACCATGTAAGTTTTCCATCACACGTATAGGGGGTAAGGGTAATTCAACAAAAAGCTACAAGTATAGGGGGGTAACTAAACAAGCAATTAGTATAGGGAAGTGATTAAATAAAACATTAAAGTACATCGGGGTAAAATGTCATTAAACTAAAAAAATTCTAGTAGTTTTAAAAATAAAAAATGGTAAAACAAATACAAAAAAACATGCAAATTTTTGAAAAATGTAAAAAAATATGAGAGAGCCCACTTAACTGAAAAAATAAATGAGATAGTTTTTAAAATATTAAAAAAGAAAACATTTAAAAATAAAAATTAAACTATCTTTTTTCATTGTCTCAAGTCCTACTATATTTGTTATTTTTTTCAAAATTTTATATTTTTTTTGCTATTTTTACTATTTTACTTTAATTTTTTAACTATTATAAATGTTAAAATCACAACATTTAGAAAAACTATAGGGTTCATATTATAGGTGGTAATATGAATCATTTTGTAAACTAGTATAGGTTTTTTTTACGTAGTTTACCCTTAATTTATCTTTTTTATCTCATAAATTACCAAAAAATAATATACTATATCAAAATTTGGGAAATTAATTTCTCAAAAAATTAATTTTCAATTGCACCTAACCACTAGAAAATATTTTCCAGTTGAACAACAAAAAAGTAGAAAATAATTCATTTTACAGGTAAACATATTTTATGGAAAATGTTTTCCTCAGACGTTATTTTACCAAAACAAACGGGACATGAATGTGATATTCTTACATTCAATGAACCAAATGCACGCAACCAACTTAAGCAAGGAAATGAAAGGAATGGAAAGGAAAATCATAAATAGGGAGTGAAATTAAAAGGCAGTATTTCTGTTATAACTTTAAATACACAATTTTCCTTTCATTTTCTTTCCATTCCTTTCCTTTCCTTTATTCAAACTGGTTGCCATACTAAAGCTGCATTTCACAACGGAAAATTTTCTATTTTTCGGTTTATAGAAAACAGTAGAAAATTTTCTGAAAATGGAAATTTTGTTTCACTGCTACAGTATGTTTTCTGTTTTCCACCTTTCATTTTCCAGCCTTAGAAAACTCGAAATCGCATTTACCTGTCGCACCCTTTTTTTGATTTTCCTAATGCGACGCGGGTTTGGGACGAGATGTGAGATGAAATCGGACTCATCTCACATGATGCAATGAAGTCGCCACTCTATTTTTGTTTCTAGGTTCGGGGTCGTATTATGGACTCAGGAAGGTGTTAGGCACCCGAATCACATCCAACAAAGATTACCGAAGAAAAGAGGTAAACAATCACGCTTGAATAAAAAAAAGTCCTAATTAAGTGATCATGCCCAATAGATTAATTAAATTCTAACAATTCTACATATTCATGTATATGTGCGGAAGAAGCGTGAAATAAATAAAAGGGTAAGAAATGTTTACTTGTGAAGGATACGGGTTGATTTACCCTACAAAGTCGAGATTATTTGTGCGATTAAATGGTTATCGATAAACAACTAAATATTTAACGATTTATCACAATCAAAAAAATAATTAATTTTAGCAATAAAATGCGAGTAGAACAATTTTAAGCATGCAAAATTAGTTAAGTAGTACGAGCATATGAATAATTGGCATCAAAATTATTGTACACAAGTGACATAATTAATTTTGATGATCAAACGCAAGCGGAATAATTAAACATGCAAAAGCATACGAAAATAAATAAACAGTACAGGCATACAAAAAATAAATAAACAGTACAAGTGCGGAAAATAAATAAGCAGTATAAGTGCGACGATGGCACGAAAAAAATGATGGGTCGAAAATATTGGGCCCAGCCCACTAGGCCGAGAGTAGGCCCCACTAGTTGAGCCAAGCCCAGCCCAGCCCAGCTGATGGGCTAGTGGGCTGAAGCATCCTGGCTGCTCTCTTCACGCTGGGCCTGTGGGGCCCAGCTTTCCTCAAGCTTGGCGCACAGCGCCAAGCCTTCTCCTCCTCCGCATGGGCCTGTGCGGCCCACAGCTTCTATTGGACAAAGAACGCATTCCTCTCCTTCTTTTCTCACGTGGGCTGGGCAATTTCTTGGCCCAAGACTAAGACCAAACATGTAAACAGGCAACGGTCATCATCATCTTCAACCTTGGGTCGCCGGCGCTACTGTCGGCGACTAGGATCCGGCAATCCGGTGACGAAAATAGGATTTGAATATATCAAAATGACCGTAGCAACAACTGAAATTTAATGGTATAATTACAGCAAAATAATTCTAACAATACAGTGACCAATTAATTAAAAAACTAATTAAAAATAATTAACGAAAATTTCAAAATGTCTGAATCGTTCGGTGATTCGTTAAAAATAATCACTGTAATTAAACTAGAGATTAAAACAAAGCTATTTGAAAGCAAAACAGCAAGTTATTTCATCAAAACATGATCAGTTTAATTTTTGGAAAATATTGCCGAAAACGTTTGAAAAAAAAAATTAAAGAGCTAGAGTTGGAGGTTCAACCTTTGGTTGAGCAAGGCAGCTAGCTAGAGAAAGCTTTTAGAGGGTGTTTTAACTCGTGTTTTGGTGAAGAGAAATGAAGGAGCTCACTTGATATTTATAGGGGCGAAAGAGGGAAAAGTCGTAGGAAAAGACAAATTGCTACAGGGTGTAGATGAAGAGCAGTAGCAAAACGCAAAAATGGAGTGAGGTAGCGTATAGCAGTGACAAAACAAATATGAATTTGCAAAATGCATTTGGTGTCAGAGCTGGTGCATGCACCAAGGTGCTTAAATCCTTGGCCGTTGGATGAGGAGAAAAGAAAGGGTCAAGATGATCAATGGTGGAGATGAGTTGACCTTTGGGAAAAGTTTAATATTTATTTAATTAGTTCGAACTATCAACACGACGAATCTCGTTTGAAATGAATAAAATCCCAAACCAAAAATACTAAAACATGTAATAAAATGCAACAAAATAAATAGTAATCAGTAAATAAAGAAAAAGTTCGATTTGAGGTCCGAATTTACTCACTCGGAATCCTTAAAAGTTCGAACGAAAAATAAATGCTATAGCAAAGTAAATTGAATAAAACAAAATGAGATGGCGCGAACAAAAATAATAGTAGATTATTATCAATTAAAGAAAGAAGGCGTTCGATCTATGGTCTCAGGCATCTTGCCCAGGACCGATAAAAGTTCGAACGAAAAGACAAGTAAAAATGCGAAAAAACTAAAATGACACGAAATGGTACGAAATATTAAATAAATAGTCACATCGAAAATCGATAGAATTTCGATTTAAATAGGCTAATAATGCGATGAACGATAAAAGTACAAAAAAATGCATCAAAAATTGGGTAGCAATAGTTGCCCCCTCTTTATTGTCTTATCAAAAATTCGGTGTAACCGAGATTTTTGATGAGCAGTAAAGATGGTTGCTCCCGAACCAGCAATGGTTTTGAAAATAATGCAGAATTCAAATGTAGACTTACCTGGGAGTGGATGATTGAAGGATTTTGACCTAGGCGAGGGTAGTACTCGTAGTCCCTAGGTTGGTGCTAAAAATGTAAAATCAGCTCCGGCAAGGGTAGTACTCGTAGTCTGTTGCTGTTTCAAGAAAAGTAAATTCAGCTACGGCGAGGGTAGCACTCGTAGTCCGTTGCTGTTGGATGCAGAAAAGTAAACTCAGCTCCGGCGAGGGTAGTACTCGTAGTCCGTTACTGATGACTTTTAAAATGCAGAATAATATGTCCGAAATTTTAAAAGGATGCAGTGCATAAATTTTAATGCAAGTTACAAGGATATAAATGCAGACTTGAAGTAATTTGCGCAAAATAAATTGCGAAAAGTAAAGTGCGGAAAGTAAAGTGCGTGGGGACGAACCGCTTACACGACCTTTAAAGACACATGTTGTGGGGACGAACCGCTTACAACATTTAAAATGCACATGTTGTGGGGATGAACCACTTACAACATTTAAAAGGCACATGTTCTAGGGACGAACCGCTTACAACATTTAAAAGGCACATGTTCTAGGGACGAACAGCTTACAACATTTAAAAGGCACATGTTGTGGGGACGAACCGCCCCCGCTTACAACATTTAAAAGACACATGTTGTGGGGACGAACCGCTTACAACATTTAAAAGACACATGTACTAAATTCACTCTAGGAGGAGAGGAATTGCAGGAAAGTAACTAAAGTCGCTCTGGGAGGAGAGGAATTGCAGGAAAGTAACTAAAGTCGCTCTGGGAGGAGAGGAATTGCAAGAAATGTAAATAAAGTCACGCTAGAAGGAGATAATAATTATGCAGAAATGTAGAATTAGTCACTCAGGGAGGAGTATTTAGATATGTGGGAACGTAAAGGATCTTCTCTTCTCTGATAATGAGGAAAGTTGATCTGGTCATCTCTGATAATGAGGAAATAATGATCTTCTCTTCTCTGATAATAAGGTCGGAAGTGAAAAAAAATCCACTCGGACGTTGCTGCCCACTGGGATGTTGGTGTTGAAATCCTTCCGGACGCTGCTACCTGTTGGAGGTTGATGATAAAATCATTCTGGACGTTGCTGCCCGTTGGATGTGGATGGTGAAATCCTTCTAGATGCTGCTGCCCATTGGATGTCGATGGTGAAATCCTTCCGGACGCTACTGCCCGTTGGAGGTTGATGCGAAATCCTTCCAAACGCTGCTGCCCGTTGGATGTCAATGTTAAAGACATAAATGCATGTTCGTGCGATGCTATCACTCTCCGAACATTAGTGTGGACTCACAAAATTAAGACAAGATGTATGTGGGGGTATTTAAAGATATGTTGCGGGGACATGACCAATCACAACATTTTAAAAGACAAGATGTGAGGGACATGACCTTTCACACCATTTAAAAACAGGATGTGAGGGATATGACCTTTCACATCATTTAAAAACAGGATGTGAGGAACATGACCTTTCACATCATTTTAAAAATATGATGTGAGGGACATGACCTTTCACATCATTTAAAAATAGGATGTTGGCAAGTGGATGACCAAGTCACCGCACGATATGACTGAAAAGTGGACGACCAAGTCGTCATACCAACACGGGTGACCAAGTCACCGCGACATAATTGGATGTGGACGAGCACGTCGCCGCACAACATGACTGGATGTGAGTGACCACGTCACTACACAATATGATTGGATGTGGACGACTATGTTGCCGCACAATACGACTGGAAAAGGGGACGACACACCAACATAGGTGAGCAAGTCACCGCGACACGACTGAAGAGTGGAAGACCAAGTCGTCACACCAATATGGGTGAGCAAGTCATCGCGATATTATTGGATGTGGACTAGCACATCACCGCACAACATGACTGGATGTGAGTGACCACGTCACTACATAACATGATTGGATGTGGACAACCACGTTGCCGCACAACACGACTGGAAGTGAATGACCACGTCACTACACAATAAGATTGGATGTGGACGGCCACGTCACCGCACAACACGACTGGAAGTGAGTGACCACATCACTACACAACATGATTGGATGTGGATGACCATGTCGTCGCACAACACTGGAAGTGAGTGACCACGTCACTACAAAGAACAATTGGAAAGCGGACGACCAAGTCGTCACACGATATAAGTTGGAAGTGAAGTGGTAACGTACCTTCCTTCGAATGTTGGTTGGCGAATGAGGGTGTGAACCATTGAGCGAAATAGATGGGGAATGGTAATGTACTCCAATCGGAGGTCGTGGAAGGATTTATTAGCGGAGATTCCACTGAAGCATCTGTATCCTGCAAAGAGGGAGGAAACAAACATGAAGCAGTAGTGGATGGAAGAAAAGGAGAGAGCAACTGATAAATGAGAAAATAATGAGATCAAATCCTATATGCTATATAGGAAAGTACTCCCACACCACCCTAAGGTTTGCCCCCAATATTTTGTCAAGATAAAAATAACTTCCCTATTAAGAGAAAGTTCAACAAATTTAAGCATTCTTGGATAACATGTCATCCAGTTTCTATCATATAAGCATGCTTGATACAAGCCTAGAAAAGCATATACATCTTGCCTAGGAGATAACGACCTCAAGGATAAGACTTCCCCACGTCATGTAGACGTAAGCAATCCTCACCAGATACTGGTATTTGCGCTCACACTCAGAAACAAGGCTAAGTGTTTACTCTCATAGAAATGCAACAAACATAGCACAAAAAATTAGATTTGCAATGTCAATCCTAGTGAAAGATGCACATGCATAGGCATTCTAATAATCGAAAGAACTTTGCGAAAGAAAAGAAGTGAAGTTGATCATTATTTTTCTTTTCTCTTTTTTTCTTTTTTCCAATGAATAGTGCTCGTTGATTGGTCGCGGTGAGGGCAAAGTGCACAAGTTCTTCAGTCTTCATTGGAGATGCTCTTCTTCTTGATCATTTCGAGGGCGCAACGCCTAGATTCTTGAATCTTCATTGGGGATACTTCTTCTTGATAGTTGGCCAGGTAAAAATATTTAGATAGTAAAACATGGGAAATAAATGGTCAATCAAATTTCCCTACACTTAAATCATACTTGCTCTCAAGTATACTAACTTAAGACATAACAAAACACACAGAAAAGGCAAAATCAGAGAATACTTGCAAGGAAACCAATTATCCCCATCACACAGAGTGCTTCAAATGATTCAACTTATAACTCCAAATCCTTATTATTGAGGCCTAACCAATACCCCAAACATCCAGGCTTACATAAACAAAAAACTCAGGTGTTCTATGACAGAATCATGCAAGCTGAAACAGAACAACAACTGTTTACTTTTCATTCTTTTGATTCATCGACTGCTTTTTTCTTATTTATTTCCGCCCATTTATTATACCAGCATTTTTAACATGTAGTTTCCTGAATATTTTCGCTTACTGAGGCAAAAACATCAAGACATATAGTGTTAATTTGGCCAGTTTTATTCAGAAACAGTTCTTTGGATATTTTCACTTGCTGAGGCAAAAATACTGATAAGATCCGAGATCTCTTCGGGTCGGAAACGGTTGCTACAGCTAGTCGGAGGGGAAGCGATCGGCGTCGGAGGTACCTGCAAAGCGCCGGAGGGGGACTCCGGCGTAGACACTCCGATGTTTAAGTCAGTTCGGGTTTTCAGAATGGTAGAGGTTCTCCAAGATGATCTCGATCTTACCTTCTGTTTGGAAAGATGGGGGTATTTATAGGCCGAAGTTGGCGATACCTGACAGCGATAAGGGTGCAGCGATAAGCATCGTCCGAAGATATCGCTTCCAGCGATAATAGGTAAGCCATCGCGGGCGATCATCACGTAAGGCCTATCAAGAGCGACATCCTCTCCGTTCCCCTAGGATGGGATGACGCCGTGCGCGTAAAGATGCATGAGATCCCCCCCCGCTGAAGTCGACCATCCTAGGAAACGTCCGCCGGCCCGGGCGATAGGTTGGTTTTTCAGGGAAGCGTATAGAAACTCGTCAAGGATAGATGCCGTAGCTATAATATTGCCGTCAGGAGCAATCCAATTATTATCATAAGCCCAACTGAAAACTAGCCCGAGTGTTCACCAAGGGCTATCCATGTCTGATATCTTTAGATAGGGGTTTGCTCTGTCATGAGGCGATATTTCCACAGAGGGCTTGAGCTTTTCTTTATTGTTCAAAGGCTGATCAATCCCAATGCGGAACGAGGGCTTAGATCCACAACTTTCCACCAACTCGGTCAAGTTCGTCCTTGTTTCTTGTCAAAAAGACCTGTCTCCTCGAGACATTAAGAATTCTACTAGGAGGCCGTTGGGGCGCTCGTGATTCTGAAGGCTTTACTTTTATTCAGCGATACTGGCCCATTTGGCCTTTCAATAGGACTTATGAAGTCTCAGCTTTGTTCGAGTCATGGAAGGACCGTCAATAGGTCGCATGCGATATCGTCGCGTATATTCAACCAGGCCGTACCATGGGCTGGCATATATTTCGGGTCTATCGTCCCTCCAAGTGTTCTGCAAAGACACAGAGGAGATAGAAACTTATATAGAAGTTAGCAAACTTTATACTTACAGAGGTTCGAGGTTACACGAGCCCAATTTTTCTTTTACGCTCGAGAAAACAGCGGTATCAGCGGGGCTTTATACCATTAGCTACCTTATGATTAGCGCGGCTTCATACCACCAGACGCCTGTGATGTCATCGCGGTTTTACGCATCCAGGGCCACCTGCGACATCAACGCGGCCTTACACTGTGGATACCGGTAACCTTATGGTTTTAGCGTCAGGGCTACCAGTGACACCGTGCCTCTCAACGTTTTTCAGACTCTGCCTCGTACTCCTTCCAGTATCTGTATCGTGAACGTCGCCCGTCCCTTTCGTTCTACGCTTATCAATCTTCGAGGTTATCGGGGTGGCTCGTCTTTTGAGGACCTCAATTTCTTTTCCCAAGGCCTCCCTTCACTGGAGCCTATAAATTGGAGAGCTTTCTCCACCCACGTTCTCCTCATCTTTATCAGTTAGCATCATGGATCATTTGACTAAGAATTTTCTTCTCTCCAAGGGTCATTCACTCAGGAACCTCAACGACGGTGACGTCGGTTTCCTGGAGAACATGCTGGTCAAGACTTCTGAGGATATTCTGGAGCTGCAAGGAATGCTGACTCCGCTTTATTCCCGGCTGGGGGCCATTTCCCTGGAGGACTTCAGTCCTTTGGAGAGCGTATCAAAGTTGTCCGCCTCCATCGCTCGGATTCAGGTAGTAATCGCCATGCTGCAGCAGCGTAAGGACATGTTGGGGTGCTGCCTGAAGGGGATGAGGGCCACTTCCCATGATCTTGTCCTGGTCATGGATTCCTTGAGGGACCTTCCTGAGGTGCCCGAGGATACTGGTTCTGACACCTGATAAGGGTGGCTCCCTTTGGGCCTTTTTCTTTTCCTCTTGCCTTGTAATTGTATCTTTCGGCCGGTAGGCCATAATAAATAAATCGTTTCAATCATTCCGCCTTGTAACTGTTCTTCTTCTTTACTGCGCTCTTTGTCATGTTCCAAGGAATATTCTTAGCCCAACTGAAAACAGTCTTGCCATTGGGCGGTTTTTCGGTTGATCGTTCTGTCTTAACTCCGCGCCGTCCTCATTATAACAACTGATCAGCAGATATTAGCATTATTCTTGATTTGCGCGAGATTTCAACAGGCATGACTGCAAATCTACATTGGCACTTCAGACTGTACACGTGCCAATCTTCAAGAGTCGGGTTGGAGGATCGAAGAGTCTCTTTTCTTCTTTTCCCGGCTATTTAATGAGGCTTTTCCTCCTTCATTCTTATCCATTTCTTTCTCCTTTATTTTTCTTCGTTATAGATCCTCTGCGAGTCTCATGGCTGATTCTTATTTGCTAGGTACGGCTTCGGGGAATTCACCGCCAACTCCTCCGACTACCCCTGACACAGATAATCCTCCCCCATCGCCTCCTTGGAGGCCGGTTGTCCGCCGGCGAGGTCGCAAGAGGCGGAGGAAGGAAGTTGAACAACGAAGGAAGGAGGCTGCCAAGGCCT
The DNA here is from genome assembly GCA_963691705.1 of Viola odorata. NCBI lineage: Eukaryota > Viridiplantae > Streptophyta > Magnoliopsida > Malpighiales > Violaceae > Viola > Viola odorata. The sequence goes on from OY829546.1 coordinate 33,719,856, forward strand.
CTAAGTCATTTTTCGACTCTCTGGCTTCTCTGGCTAGGGAGGAGAAAAAATCGTTTCCTCTTTTGAGTGATTCGCCTCCGTGGGTTCCTTCTGCTGGTTCAGCCGTTGATGCAGTATCGCCAAGCGTTAAGGAGAAAACAACCGGGTCGACTACTGCCGCTAGAAAGAGGGTCGGTGAGTCTTCTCCCCCTGCTGTTGTGGATTCACCCTTCTGGGGTGGCGATGACGAAGAGGACGTAGTCTACTGCTACGGCATTAGTTGGTCCGACGGTGAAGAGTAGGGCCTAATCCTTCTTTTTGTAGATGCCGTATGGCCTTCCTCATAATAATGAATGATGGTTTTACTTCCTTTTCGCTTCTCATCGCTTACTTATTGTTTCTTTCTGAGCGTTCCGGGTTATCGCGGAAGCGTCCCTTTCGCTACGGGTAACTGCCTTCAACTTCTAATCGGTAACTGTCTTCTTTCGGAAGGCACAAATGACTATCCACGTGTCTTTTTCTGTTCTGTACGTGTTTTATTTTTACAGGCTGTCTCTTCTTTAGGCTTTCCTTTATAAGGAAATCATCTCTCTCTTTTACTGCTTTTGCAAATATTTTGAGTTTCTGCACATTTTCTCTCTCTTCTGCACTTCTTTTCTTCGAGAGGTTTTACTGCGACCGCTCACTGGTGCCGGCAACCGGCTCACTGGCTTTTTGCTCCAGGTATTTACTCTTTCTACCGCCGTAGATTTACTTTCCCTGTCCCTTATGTCTTCAACTGTTGAAAACCCCATAGATCCTGAAGCTAGGAGAACTCGCAGCATATTCAATTGTAATGAGGTTTTGAGGGTTGAATTAGAGGAGAGTGGTATTACTTTTCCCACGGGCTATCGCCCTTTTGTCTCTTTGAAGGACACTCGGCTGCCTGACGCCATGTGGGGAACATTCCGGTTAGTTTATTTCAAGATGTTTACTTACGGATTCCGTTTCCCACTCCATACTTCTCTGTTGAAACTGCTAGATCATTACGACCTTAATCCCGTCCAGATTACTCCACCCTCTTGGTGTGGTATTTACGCTTTCCTTCGTTCATGCGAGATGAAGCGTATATTTGCTCCATCGCTTGATCTATTCCGCACGTTCTTTGTCTTGAGTTGTCGCGACTGCCTGGTAGATATTACCCCCAGATGGGATGATGTCATTGTGCAACTGTTCTGGCGGAACTTTCAAGGTTTTGAGGAACACGTAGATGACTGGAAGTCTGGCTTTTTCACCCTTCGTTTGCCGTCACGACTCTGGCGCGGGGGTTTCAATCGAAAAATCAATAGTGGAGTTTGGAAAAGACCGGAAGCGCTGTCAAGCCAGGATGTTTCCAACATTAGCGCCTTGTTAGAAATAGAAGGGTCTTTCCGTATCCGGGAGTTTGCTCGGTTCAGGCCCTTGTCAGAGTGCGTTGTGGGTGAGTTTCCTTTTCTTCTTTATCGCTTCAATCTTCTTAATTTGCTAATATGTTTTGTTGGCAGGTAACGCTGAGAGTAGTTCTTCTGGGGAAAGTGACGCCCCTTTGAACGTAACACCTCTCCAGTCGCTGCCTCCTTCTCCTCCGCCTGAAAATTCCCGCCGCCCACCCATTCCGCCTGGAAGGGAAAGGACTAAAACCGTCACAACTCGCAGAGCCTCCACTCGACCTTCTTGTTTCCTTGAAAATTGGCTTCCGTCCCGTGGCAAGAGGGTAGCTCAAGGCGATCCTGTGTTTGAGAAAATCGACAGCGATAGCGAGAGCATGGACACTGGTCCTGAATTACGTCATGCTACTATTGCTCAAAGGATGAAACTTAGGTCGCGGAGGAATGATGACACGGCGGAATCGGCCGAGGACGATAGCGAAGAAATTGCAGAAGAGACGGAGCGTCTCGTAAAGAAGGTTCGCACAGAGAAAACTAACCCCCCAGTTCCTCCTTTGAAAGGAGTTAACGCGGTCCCCCCCGAGAATATTAACGCTTCTCATGCCACGAGTACTTCGCAAGTGGTGAAAAATATCAAAGCTATCAGGGTACCTTCCGCCGTTTCTATCGAAAACAATGAGACCTCGGCAGCCGCGACCTCTCCTTTGTCATCGGGCCATCCTGCTTCCCCGATAGGTTCTTTTATCCCAGAGGCAACCCTACCGGTTTCGAATTTAAGCGTTCCTCCTGAACTTCTCCCACGGAAGCCTCCCCTTTTGTTTCTGTCTTCAATTTCGGGCGTTGGTGATTGCGCAAAAAGTTGTTCCCCTCCTTATATTGCCAACCTTTCTCCTCAGAGGTCCCAGGGCCCCACTGGATATCAGCTGGATTTGTCTTCTTTCGGCACTGACGGGCTTCGTGCCTTAGGAATATCGGATCCGTTATCGCGAGAAGAGCCCGTGGGTCCCATAGTGGGACAGATGTTTACTTCTTCCAAGGACAGGGAAGAGTTTTTACAGCATGCTCCCGAGACACGACAATCACACCTCATGAACGACATGCTGGCTAGCTTTCGAAAATTTCATTATTTTCTTGAAGACGAGCGTAACAAAACTCGACCCTCTTCGGATTTGCAGGATCAATTAGACGCGGCCTTGGCGAAGGCGAAGGAGCTATCGCAGTTGCAAGAACGAACTCGGGCGGAGTTGGAGGATTGTCGCGCTGAACTTTCTCGGGAGAAGTCGAAGGGGAAAGCGAGAGCAGAGCTAATGGAGGCGGAACTGGTGGTGGCTGATAAAAAGAACGTCTTCCTTCGTGAAGAGTTGTCATCTCGTGATGCCAATTTGGCCAAAGTTCCTTCGAGGATAGCCTGGTGGAAGAATAAGACCATCGAGGTTTGTATCGCAGGATTTGTGGATCTCCATATCCGAGGCGCCGTCGATTCATCCATGCTGGCCGATTACGCTTCCCAAAAAATTAAAGATCTTAGTGAAGGCGAAAGGGGTTTTCCTTCTTCTGGGGAAAAGCAAGGGAATGATGACGGCGAGGCATGCGATGACTCTTAATTGATCCATTGAAGAACATTGCTATTTGTTTTCCATGTCTTGTAATAACGTCCTATCTCGCGGCGATATCGGTACCTTGCTCTTCGGGCGATATCTTATTTTATTTCGCTCTCTTGTACTGTCTTGAGAACTGTTCTTTTATTCAACGCCGATTTGTATCATTTCCTTTCTTGTGATATCACTTTTGCTTTTTATCAAAAAGTCACATCTACTTTCCAGAGCATTTAATGCTCGCGACCCTTCCGTCGGTGCGCGGGAAAAGTCATGATGGTGCAGACACACGTGTTCGTTTCTTCTGCCTCTCCACCTTAGCGTGTTTAGAAATTTTAACAAGATCGAAGCGCTTGTCGCGCTTCTTCTAGAGTCGTACTCATTGCTTGAGTCTTATCCCTCATGCCGCTTCGACACAACGACTGCAGCATCCGTCGTTTCCTTTTAATTACTAGGGTTATAAACCCTCTTTATTTCTTCCCTTTTCTTTTTCACTCCACTTTTTCATATTATCTCTCGGCCGTCTTGCCCTTCTCACCTCCATTCAAGGCTTTCAAAGTTCTTTCCTTTCAAAGGTACTTCCCTTCCTTTCCCTCGTCTTCTTCATTTCTATTTCCTTAGTCCTGCCATGGCAAAGACTCGCCGTTCTGAGTCAAAATCCATCGATGAGAAGAAAATGGATACCACGGTCAGTGTTATTACCACGGAGGCCATTCTCCAGGAGCATTTGGCTACTCACGGTGCCGTTATTCCTGACGGTTGCCAAGCTGTTGTTGCCCCTAGGTCAGTTCGTTTAAACAGCGTTCTGACCGGCAATCAAAGGGTGTTATATGCCCAGATGTTTCGCTACGGTTTCCGGCTCCCTATCGATTCTTTCGTCAAGGGTTTGCTTATTGCTGGCAATTTCAATCCTGCCCAGTTAGCCCCAAATGCATATTGCTGTGTTTATGCTTTTTTGGAACTCTGTAGATATAAGGGGATCACTTCCCCTTCTCTTTTGCTGCTTAGATCCCTTTTTAAATTGATGAAGTGCCGGGGTGTGATAACCATATCGCCTCGCTTTGACGATGATTCTCTCAAGTCTTTTACTTGGAAGTTGCTCCATATTGAGTCTTCTGTTGAGGCTTGGAAAAAGGAGTTCTTTCTGATAAATTTTCCTGACGCTCCTAGTCCCGAGTGGCGTTCTGGGTTTAATCAGGACGTCCAAGATGGCGTTTGGAGTCGACCAGGGACACTTCCCGCTCGTGAACAGGGATGGTTAAACACCTTACTCCAACTGGAGATCAGCGTTCATATTCGACTCACGGCCTGCAGAATGGCCATTCAGGAGTGCGTTAGACGTGAGTATCGCGCTACCTTTCCCTTTCATCACTGATACTAACGCTGACGTTATTTTGTGATTTTGCAGCGACGGATCCTGATTATAAACCGGAAAGCGTAAGAAGACGCTTAAGGAGAGCTCATAATAGAGAAGAAAGGGAAAAGCTCGATTCAGAGGCCACTGATAATCCTTCTGAGCTTCCGGCTACTTCCGCGAATCTCGCTCAAGTATCCTCCTCCTCAGTTGGCGAAGGGGATACCGACATCCCTGAAGGTGTTCCCATCGTGACCGTTGCTGCTCCCTCGTCTTCTCAGGCTCCTAAGGCCATTGCCAGAGGAAAAAAGAAGAAAAGAACACGGAGTATCGCCACTCTTACTCCTTCTCCCGATGCTGCGGGTTCTTCTGAGGCACTACCTTCCCTCAACACCGCTACCGTAAGCGTGTTGTGCCTCAATATCTTTCGTTATTTGATCTATTTTCCTTTTTTCTCAATTTGTACTCCTTGCAGGAGGCCATTGTAGTTACTGCTTCCGCTCCTTCAGGCGATATGAATCTCTCTTATGTGCTGAGGGGTTCCGCGAAGAGGGCCCGGATAGAAGGCGAGGATGAGAACATACCCTCCTCTAACATCGCGGGGGAAGGTGGTTCCGTTAACGTTCCTAATTCCGCAGTGGTTCCTCCAGGTGGACATTCCGCGGAAGTTTTGGGGGACCTAGGAGGTGCGGACCCCTTTGGTGCTTCGCCCAGTTCCTTTGGTGGGCTTGTGCATCATTATTCCTCTTCTTTAGGCTATCAAGACGTCTTGCAGGACCTTTCGGGCTATCAGCCTCATGGTACCTTCCTGCCCCCGGGCAGTTCTTCTTCACAGGTTCGCACCCCTGGTCCTCTGGCTTTCGTTCCCTCTAGCGTTCCTTGGCGGCAACGCTATAATGAAGCCGGAACCTCTTTCAATTTTGCGGCGGATCTTTGTCCATTAAACGGGCTCGGCGAAGTGACCCATCAGGTTGAGTTGTTCGACTTCCGTACCCGTGGTTTGGCAGCCATCGGGGGCGATGGTTCAGATGAGGTTTCTGCGCTGCTGGCTTCTCAAATTCTGGCCTCATCTGCAGAACGGGAAGCTTTCCTTTCCCTGGCGGAAGATGACCAAGTGAACTCTTTCCGTGCTAGCCTTTTCTCCAATATGATGAAATTTCACTACTGGGCGGAGGAGGTGAAGCATCGGACTGTTTCCCTCCGTTCTGTTTCGGCGGAGCTGTCCAAGGAGCAAGATGAAAAGAAAAAGGTGTTGGCAGATCGTTCCAAGATACTGCTGGCTCACCACGAGTTACAGAAACAGCATTCCGCTCTGGAAACGGCTTTGTCAGAGGAACAGGCCAAAGTGACTGCTTTGGAGAGTGAGAAGTCCTCTTTAGAAAAGGAGAAGGCAGCTTTGGCGGATGAGTCAGTCGATATGGGTTGGTGGCATGCTGAACAGACCGCCCGTGTTCTAGTTAAGTGTTTCGAAGAAATTCATGGGGTGGATGCGTACAAGGGCGAAGATGTCGCGAAAGCCTTTCTACAAAGTTCTGCCCATATCAACGAGGCAGGCTATCGCCAAGCCAAGGCAGCGGGCTGGAAACGAAAAGACCCCGAGAGCTGATGTATCGTGATATTTTGCCGTTCCCTCCAGCGATCAAATATCGCTTGGCTTTTGTCTTTTGCCTTTGCAGCATAAATATTTTGAACAGTGAATCTTTGTAAATCCTTGAGATGCCTTTAATATTTCTAGACAATCCCTTTATCGGTGTTCCTCTTTTATTTTTCTCATCGCGAGACTTCTCTCGTCCCTGATGTTGCCTTATCCTCACGGTGCGTTTACTTTCTTAAGCAGATCCTTGGTATTTATACCAAGATGACCAAGATCTATGTCGGTTTGGCCTTTCGATAAGCCTATCGGTATCATGACCACCGCTCCTTCCGCTGCTCAGAAGTATTCTGCACATTTCTAATTGTAGATCGTCAATAACAAAATGAGATTTGAGAGACAGTGATTACCCGTAGGAGCCTGTTTGCTGCCATCATTGGGCTTTATCACGGAACCCATTTCGAATCGCGTTGTCCCTCGGCTCTATACTTCGCCAGGGATTACTCATCCGGTTACTAGCTGGAATTACGCGATCCTTCACGTTTCCCTTATCTCTCGTTCGGCCTTTCTAAGTGCCTCATCTCGTGAGCTGTCGGATCTGGACGGCTATCACAAGGCTAGGGAATTTTCACTTTTATAGGCGTTGTCCTCTCGTTTAGAACCGTGTCCTTACTTAATGGTTTAGCTGCACCAGCCCAACCGTTAAGATAGGATTCTTGTTTCTAAACAGAGTTTCTAACTCTTTGGGGCGTGCCTTGTTTTGATGTACCGTCTCCACGAGATCGGTTATCATTAAAGAACTTTTCACTCCCGAAGATACCGGGCAGTGCCCTCACTTAGTGAGCCATCTGATCAAGATCGGTCATCACAAGGATAGGACTTTTCACCCCCGGGGGCGTCAAGGATCTTTCAATCCGACGCTAATCAAGGATACACTGGGGTCGTGCCCTCACTTAGTGGGCCATCTGATCAAGACTGACCATCACAAGGATAGGACTTTTCACTCCCAGGGTACCCCCCTTTTTATCTGCACAAAAGCAACCACAAACCCACGAAAACTCTCCTATTGAGCGTTAGCCACGGTTAGGGTCGTTATAATCCAAATAGTGCAGATAAAATTAAACTCTAGGATAATATAACTTCAAACGAGCGATATTCCAGGAGTTGGATAAGGGCGTACCGTCAAGTGTCTCCAGGCGATAGGCCCCTCTTCCGACAACGTGGGATACGCGATACGGTCCTTCCCAGTTAGGACTAAGCTTTCCCATACGTTGTCCGGTTGCTCGCCTGTCTCGGAGCACCAGGTCACCGTTTTTCAACAATCGCTCTTTGACCTGCCTGTTATGATAACGGGCCATTTTTCTTTTGTAGTGTTGCGTTTTCAGTAGGACTTCTTCTCGAACCTCTGGTAACGCGTCCAGGTTAGCACGTAACCGTTCCTCATTTCGTTCCTCACGAAAGTGAGCCACCCGTAGGCTCATGGCCCCAATTTCCACTGGGGTAACGGCTTCAGTTCCAAAAGCCAACGCGAAAGGCGTTTCTCCAGTGCTAACTTTTTCGGTCATGCGGTATGCCCACATCACGTATGGCAATTCATCAGCCCACTTCTTCTTAGACCCCTCTATGTTTTTCTTAATACCGCTGAGGATGCTCCTATTAGTTACCTCTGCCTGTCCGTTGGTTTGTGGGTGAGCCACGGAAGAGAATCTCTGCTCAATCTCGAATTCTGAACATTGGTCTTTGAAGAATTGGCTGGTGAACTGGGTCCCGTTATCGCTGACAAGGATACGAGGCACCCCGAATCTCATGATAACTTGATGTTTGAAAAAACGCCATGTTTTTTCTGCCGTGATTGTGGCAACCGCTTCAGCTTCCGCCCACTTTGTAAAATAGTCCACAGCCACTATCACAAATTTCAGTTGGGACCTTGCCTTTGGAAATGGACCCAGGATGTCAATCCCCCATTTGGCAAAAGGGCAAGGGGCGATGATTTCCGATATTTCCGTGGCCGGACGTCGAGGAATTTTAGCAAATTCCTGACATTTGGGGCAAGCTTGTACATAATTGTGGCAATCCCTTCGTATGGTGGGCCAGTAGAATCCTGATCTGAAAACTTGTGCCGCCATGGTGCCGCCTGACGCGTACATTCCGCATATCCCTTCGTGGATTTCGCGTAACTTGTTCGGTTATACATTTGGCGGCGGGGTGAGAAAAACATCTTCGAATTAGATCCCCGTTATAGTACGTGCAACGAGCAGCCTGTCTTAATACTTTCATCTTTTCAGCGTTACCGTCAGGCAGCTCTTCGTGCATCAGGTATTTTATTACTGGAATCCGCCAATCATTCTCGAGCTCATTCACACACAAAGAGGCTTGTTCCTCCATGAAGGACGGCACCAATAACTCACGATAATACACATCTTTAGGTATGGATGCTTCAGGATTCGCGGCCAGCTTGGCAAGGTAATCGGCTTCAGCGTTTTCCTCTCGGGGAACGTGCTCGAAGCTGACTTGCATGCCCTCTTTTTTTATTTCCACTAGTTCTCGCGTTACCATAGAGAGGTATTGCACCATAATAGGTTCTCGAGCCTGAAAGTGTCCTGAGACCTGGTCAATTATCAGTTTGGAGTCTCCACAAATTTTTAGACGCAGATCTCCTGTTTGGCCGGTATCGCGCCTTCCCTTTGAAGAAAACTCTCTTCCTATTCTGAGTCCAGCTAGCAACGCCTCATATTCGGCTGCGTTATTGGACAAAGGCTGCAAGATTCGAATAGCATACCGTATATGCATATCGTGCGGCCCGTTTATGAAGACTCCGGCCCCCGCCAGTTCTTGGTTTTTGGCTCCGTCCACATGAACGATCCAAAGATCCGTATATGTTTCTGGGAATGGGAGATCCATATCGTTCCATTCCGCTTCAGGTACACCACTCAAAGGGTCCTCTGTGAAAGTACACTCTGCTATAAAATCAGCAAGGACCTGAGCCTTTACGGATGGCCGGGACTGGTACCTCAAACCATATTGTTCGAGTTCTAGGGCCCAGATCAGCATTCTTCCTGAAGATTCAGGCTTTCGAAATATCCTCTTCAAGGGTTGGTCTGTAAGTACAACGATAGGATAAGACTGGAAGTATCGGTCCATCTTGCGGGCGGCTTGTATAAGGGCGAACGCTATTTTCTCAATACGAGCATATCGCAGTTCCGCGTCCTTTAAGACATGACTCACGAAGTAAACTGGGCGATGAGTGTGGTTATCGTCACAAACAAGGACGGCGCTGACCACTTCGTCCGCCGCGCTCAAGTATAAGTATAGGGTATCCCCGGACTCGGGCCTTGTCAATAATAAATCAGATGATAAATAGTCCTTTAAGTCCACAAATGCTTGCTCACATTCTGGGGTCCACCCAAACGTGGCTTTCCGTCGTATGACTTTGAAAAAAGGGAGGCACTTTTCTCCTTGCTTGGAGACGAATCGTCCCAGAGCGATAACGCGCCCCGTTAGCCTTTGCACTTCCTTAACGGTTCTCGGCGATATCATATCATGTATAGCTTTAACCTTAGAAGGATTAGGCTGGATACCTTTCTGGCTAACTACGTAGCCCAAGAACTTACCCGTCTGGAATGCAAACATGCACTTCCGGGGGTTTAGCTTCATGCGATACCTTTTCATCACATCAAAAACTTCCTTTAGATCCTGCAGGTGATCCTGAAAATTCGCACTCTTCACCAGTATGTCGTCAACATATGCTTCCACATTTCTCCCTATTTGTTCCTCAAAAATCTTATTTGCCATTCGCTGAAATGTGGCCCCCGCGTTCTTTAGTCCAAATGGCATCGCTGTGTAGCAATACGTGGCTTTAGGAGTAAGGAAGGCGGTCTTCTCCTCATCCTCTAGGGCCATGGGGATTTGATGATATCCGGAATTGGCGACCAATGAGCTTAGATATGCATATCCAGCGGTTTGATCAACCAACTGATCTATGCGAGGAAGCGGGTAGCAATCCTTAGGACAAGCGTCGTTCAAGTCGGTGAAGTCAATGCACATACGCCAGTCTCCATTGGGTTTAGGAACAAGAACCGGGTTGGCTAACCAAGTGGGATACTGTACTTCGCGAATGAAACCCGCGTCAAGGAGCTTTACAACCTCCTTTTCCACAGCCGACGCTTTTTCGGTGGAGAACGCCCGTCGTTTTTGCTGAACTGGCTTGACGTCAGGGTCAACGTTAAGCCTGTGCTCGGCTATTTCTCGTGATATACCTGGCATATCGGCGGGCTTCCATGCGAAATTTCCTTGGCATTTGTTCAACAGCCGTGCCAGTTGAAGATTTTCCTCTGGGCTGAGCTTATCGCTGACCAGGAAGCTGGCTCCCTCTTTGCCTATCACTGATACGGGTACCATCTTGTCAAGGGGTTGAGCGCGCTTTTCATCACCCTGCTCGTAGGGGTCTGCCGCTATACACACGTATCTATCGCAGCTTGTCTGGGTCATGAGCGAATAGCATTCTGCCGCCAGTTTCTGATCACCTTTTATCGGTACCACCCCGTCCCAGGAGGGGTATTTCATCTTTAGATGTTTTTGTGATATCGCCGCTCCAAAGCGATTGAGGAAAGGCCGTCCGAGTATGACGTTATAGGGCAGATTCAGATCCACAACAAGGAACAACAAATTCTCTGACCGTTTGTAAGTGTCTTCTCGGAAGTATACGGGTAAGGTGATTACTCCCGTAACAGGGATAGGGGTCCCATCCACTCCGACTATGGGTCTCTTACTAGGCGTTAACTCATCGTGGGGGCGTTTCATGAGGTTGTAAGCTTCCAGCAAAAAAAGGTTCACGGCACTCTCGTTGTCCACAAGAGTCCTTCTTATACCATGACTGGCGATGACAGGTGTGACTACCAAGGCGTCATTATGGGGGTAGATAACGCCTTTTTCATCCTCTTCTGAAAAGGATAAGATCATGCGATCAAGTATGTCTATCGCTCCACCTTTCTTTGTCATGCCGTCTCGCTTACGTTTTTCCCCTTTCGCCACCATCGACTGTTCTGATTCATCTGCGTAGGGGATCCCTCCCGCTATGATATTGATTATGGGGATGTCGTCGCCATCTATCGCGAAGGTTTCCACACCCTTTCCTTTGGGAGCGTTATCCGGCTGTGGGACTGGAGGGGGCCTTGGTCGTTCGTCTGCCGCTCTTCTTATCGGATTGTTTCGGGCATCTTCCCTTACTTGAGTCGCAAATTCTCCCAGATATCCTTCCTCCACCAAGCGTTCTATCGCCCACTTTAATTCTCTGCAAGCCTCTGTGGAATGTCCTCTGGCTTTATGGAATTTACAGTAAGCGTTTTCTCTTCTGCCTAAAAGCACTCCAGGTTTCGTGGGTGCAGGATAACGGATAGGAAGATCTCGCTGTTCCGCTATCGCCAAGATCTCCGCTCTTGGTACATTCAAGGAGGGGAAATCCGGATCATACGCCCGATTTTTGTTAGCGTTCCCTTGACGCTGATGAGGGGAACTACCTTGTTTTCCTTTCGAGGAATTTCCTTTTTGCTTATCGTAGGTCTTTGGGATGTAATCTTTCCGTCGAGCGTAATCATCAGTGTAATGATCGTCAACCAGAGGATTTGCGGGAGCGGCAGGGATGTGAGGTGCCCCAGGCGGCATATTAAATGTTCTATTTCTATTTTCTTCTTCTTCCATTTTCGCATAATTATGGGCTTTAAGTCTTAGTGCGTCCAAGGATATTGGAGGATCCACCATCAATGCATCTTTCAGTTTTCCATAATGGCAGTTTCTTTTCAGAGCTTCTATGGCGAAATCAACGGTAACGCCCGACGTTAATGACATTTCCAGATCGAATCGGCTGAGGAATTCTTTCAATGTCTCTTGGGGCTTCCGCTGTATGTCAAATAACGCTGCGGCAGATTTCCGAATTGGAATTGCTGTACTAAATATGCTCCGAAATTTGGATTCCAACTGTGCGAAGTTACTAATGGATCCGCCAGGAAGACCTTCAAACCAAAGACGAGCAACTCCCGATAAGGTCATAACAAATATCTGACATAAAGCCGCATCACTGTGGGTTTGAAACTGGACGAAATCCTTCACTTTGTTGATGTGCGAAATAGGATCTTTAGTACCATCATAAGTATCAGCGGGAAGCTTCACTCGCCTGCTGACCCTGTGACGTCTTATACGACGACTGAAAGGGTGACCTGAGGTATCATCAAGAATCTCACGCGCATGACGTGGGGGAGATATGTCTCCTTGTCGCCCTCCTTCCCTTGGTTCAGGTATATGATGTAGCCTGGGAGACCGACTGCGACTCCTGGGAGAACGACTTCGATATCTTCTGCTACTGGATCTTTCACTGTATACGGGAGATAAACTCCTGTTTGGTCCTTCCCTCCGTCCGGCCCAACGGTTCCTCAACGCCTCAAGCTGCCTGTCTTCCTGCAGAAGAAGTCTTTGCGGCATTTGTGGTACATAAGCCTCTACTCCTCCTTGAGTGAGCTGTACGTGACCAACCGGGGGATTTCCTGCGGATAAAGGCACTTGGGGGTTCTCTGGAAACAACGGGGGCAAAGGTCGATCAGCAACAATAGATGGTGTGAACATGACGCGAGGAGGAACGCTAGATCCAGAAGCACCAGGCGTGACTCTAGTGGCCATTTCAGTCAAATATTCCAAGCGGGAACGAAGGGCCGCTATTTCCATAGCAAAGGGATTTTCATTGTTAAGCACAGATCCTTCCAAAAGAGGAGTATAAAGATCAGATCCCACCGTCTGTGATGAAGAAATGACCGGCTGTGAGGAGATAGATCCTCCGGCGATCCCGACCGAGAGGTCCAGAGGTCCCGAGATAGTTGATTGTGTCGTCATAGAGAGGTCAGCAGTAGCAAAAGGAAATAACCGCCTGCGAGTTGAGAAAGGAATATTGGAAAATGTAGACCGGTCTGGCTCCGATCTGGCTGTCATAACCGTTCCGATCTCCCAACTAAATAGAGCTTGGCTATTAAGGACGCTCACTTAATACACCAAAGCTCTCAATGAAAGCACCATTTGATAAGATCCGAGATCTCTTCGGGTCGGAAACGGTTGCTACAGCTAGTCGGAGGGGAAGCGATCGGCGTCGGAGGTACCTGTAAAGCTCCGGAGGGGGACTCCGGCGTAGACACTCCGATGTTTAAGTCAGTTCGGGTTTTCAGAATGGTAGAGGTTCTCCAAGATGATCTCGATCTTACCTTCTGTTTGGAAAGATGGGGGTATTTATAGGCCGAAGTTGGCGATACCTGACAGCGATAAGGGTGCAGCGATAAGCATCGTCCGAAGATATCGCTTCCAGCGATAATAGGTAAGCCATCGCGGGCGATCATCACGTAAGGCCTATCAAGAGCGACATCCTCTCCGTTCCCCTAGGATGGGATGACGCCGTGCGCGTAAAGATGCATGAGATCCCCCCCCCGCTGAAGTCGACCATCCTAGGAAACGTCCGCCGGCCCGGGCGATAGGTTGGTTTTTCAGGGAAGCGTATAGAAACTCGTCAAGGATAGATGCCGTAGCTATAATATTGCCGTCAGGAGCAATCCAATTGTTATCAAATACCAAAGCATTGCAAGCACAATTTTTATTTTATTTTATTTTATTTTATTTTTAGCAGTTCTCATAAATCACAGAATTTTTCAAGAAAACAAAGGTGAATGCTCCATTTGCAAATTCTAGTGTTAAGCACCGAAACTTTAGGTTTATGAAAAAAATTGGACGTTTAAAGAGAACCAGGATCGTACTCTTGCAAATATTGGTTATGTTAACCCAATTAATTTGCCCCAGTAGTATGGTATGGAGGCAAAATTGAAGCATTTTTACATCTTATGTGAGTGAGATGGCAAGGTTTCATGCAATGAGTATTCTGATTTTAAGAATAACACACGGAGCATGCAATATTTCTAAAAACACACAATGAAAACTGAACAAAATATCATGCAAAAGACTCTCTAGACTATCTTGGCAAAGACAGTGGCCAAGACTTCTAAAAAAAAATTATGCAACACACACATATATATAGACACGGAAACCAGAAGTGCCCAAGTCCTTTGGTCTTATTACAACACTGGCCATCAACAATCTTCGGGGATTTTAAGAATAACACACAGAGCATGCAATTTTCCTAAAAACACACAAAGAAAACTGAATAGAAAATCATGCAAAAGACTCTCTAGACTATCTTGGCAAAGACAGTGGCCAAGACTTCTAAAATGAAAAAAAAAATTATGCAACACACACATATATATAGACACGAAAACCAGAAGTGCCCATGTCCTTTGGTCTTCTTCAAACACTGGCCATCAACAATCTTCGGGGATTTCTTTTTCTTCCATACTCGTTGTGCACCTTACCTCCTGTTGATTACCTCGGTCGAGCACTGCTCATTGTCTTAATCGGAAAAAAATGGAAGAAAGAGCAAAGTCTAATGGTGCATGTACCCTGGATATTATGCAAATCCAACTAGCATTTGCACTCATGAAAGAAATAAAGCGTGAAGGCCTAAAATTCTCGTAGGGGTATGTTTGTGACTGCTTACATCTAAAGCTTGTTGCAGATATAAGAGCAAGTAGGCGAGATCATGCACGTCATATAATTTCAAATGGATGCACAAGTTATCCATGATGCAAAATGTTGAACATGCTCAATTTAAGGAAGGTTTGAAAATTCGAGAGGGTAGTGTGGATTTTATTCAAAGAATTTTGTTTACAATTACAACAATTTTAGCAGTTTTATAGACAAAACGTGAGGGTACGACCACTCACAAAAAATTTAAAAAGAATTTCCCCCAATGCGGGAATGAATGCAGAATGATTGTACAAAAATTAAAGAGGCAGAGAGAAAAGTGGACTTCTCTGGCGACGTACAGCAGGCAGCAGCTAACGATCCGACAGGTTCACCAGCAACCGGATAATAGTATTACTGCAAACATTTCTAACGGTTCCATCATAGCTTGAGACTGTTTGTTTTCAAATGAAGAACCATCTTTAAAATCTTTTCTGGTTTGCTCCTTGGCTGCTCTTGGTGAGAAGACATTTTCTATGCTGGTGATGGCCAATTGCTGATGATTTGTTCAAGAAGAATGGCTTGAACATCATTCGGAGTGATGGAAGGTAATTCTTGGTCTGCTAGAGATTAATATTTCCATTGGGGAATCTAACCAGTTGTTTCTTTGCAAAGGAGCCCCAACACTTTAGCTTTTGCAGCAAGGGATTGCGGATAAAATCACCCTTGAAACCAGCATCTCGTGGCTCACAAATTAGAGGATTGATCTTCACAGTATCATCATCATGTCTATACATGGAGAGGTCTTGTAGAGAATGATTGTGCTGATCAAATTCAAAACATGAAAGACTATGTTTGAATTTCAAATTTACAGTTGAGGGCCTTGTAGGGCATAAATCTCATTGTAGCACAGAGTCAGAATGCATTATGTGGATTAGGGTCCCTGAAGAACACACATCTATCATTGCTATGTTTCTTCCCCAAGAAATTGTTTGCAAAGGGCACTTGGTCTTGATGGTAAAATTTCCCAAAGGGGATTGTTCAAGAGTTGATAGGATGAGTGTTCCTCTGCACCTGCCACAACGATGATCTAGAGGCAAGGGTAGGATGGACTTAGAGAACTCTTTGCTACGAATTACTGCTCCTTATGCCTTGCCCCCCGGTAGGATGGGCTCAATTATTGACTTTCTTTTGGTCGTCATTCACCTGTTTACCCCCAGTTTATAAGTCTCATTGCACCTGAAATAAAGAGGGACTTAAATAGTAAGTCTGAAGGGAAGGATATCTCAAAATTCAGAATTAAAAATTAAAACTGACAAAAATTGAAATGTTTGAAAAGAACACGTGGGTTGCCTCCCACGGAGCGCCCTTGTTTATAGTCGTAGGCTCGACTATGTACAAAATTATTATAAGCATCGCCACTGAATGAATAAAATGGGTCCACCCTGGGCCGGGAGAGTGATCGTTCAGGAGTTGTAGGGTCCTTCATCTTACCCTTCGAAAGAGATGCATCCACTCTTGATCAAATGATTAACCCGTCCCTTAAAGGCAAAGCAGTCTTCTAGCGTGTGCCCCTGAACTCCAGCATGGTACTCGCATCTAGCATTAGGATCGTACCACTTCGGGTAAGGAGGTTGTGGTGGTTGGATCGAGGTGGGTGCAATTTGCCCAGTTGCTAAGAGATGTTTGTAAATCTCCCCCAAAGGAGCGGGAAGCGGTGGCAGTGGTCCTCGGTTCTCATGATTATTTTGGTTTCTTGGCTTGTTTGGCACGTTATATGGTTTAGATCTTGTGGGTCGTGGTAGGGGCGATAGAAAAGGTTGCTCGCAACCTGGTCGGTGGGTGACAAAGCTAACATCTTCCTCCGTAATAGGCGATCTCTTGGGTGTTTCCTCTGGCACGGAAACAACGATCCTTCCAGATTTAATTCCTTGTTCCACTCTTTCCGCTACTAGGACCATGTCAGAGAAGCTACTGGATGGATTGGAGATAAGATAAGTGTAGTAAGGAGCTTGGAAAGTGTTCACGAAAATAGATATGAGTTCCTTGTCGCTCAAAGGAGGAGAGATCCTAGCGGTTAATTCTCTCCATCTCTGAGCATAAGCCTTCACCGATTCATCGGTTCTCTTCTCTAGGTTCTGCAGATCAGAACGGTCTGGCGCCACTTCCATGCTGAACTTGTACTGCTTAAAGAAGGCTTCAGATAAATCCCTCCAAGTCCTAATCTTGATCCTATCCAGACCCATGTACCAAGTCAAGGCATGCTTGGACAGACTCTCCCTGAATAAATGGATCAACAAAGGTTCATTATATATCACCTCTGACATCTTGTTGCAGTAGATTTTGAGGTGGGTCTTGGGGCATTCAATCCCAGTGTACTTCTCGAATTCCAGAATCTTGAATTTTGGTGGCATCGTAATTCCTGGTACCATGCACATGTCAGCAGGGCTTGTAAGATCAGAGGGATCAGTTCCCTCAACGGCCCTCATTCTTTCTTCTAATAAGCTTAACCTGTCAATACTTGGCCCCTCTACATTATTGGTGCCAAAACCAGCAGCTGACGGATACCCAAAGGCCCCGGGATAGTGAATTGAGTGGAATGACCCTGCTGGAAGTGCTGGGACTCTAGGTGGATCATTGAACGACCCTGAGGCGGGAGGGAGAACTGAGATTCCAGGTGGATCTCCTTCTTGCCGAGATCAAGAATTGGCCCAGTCAGAGGAGGATCAAGAGGTGTACCACCTTGTCCGATGGTGATAATGGCAGTGCTCGGAATAGCCGATGCGATGTGATGGGGATTGAAAAAGGGCTGCCATGAACCAGAAGATGATGGGGGCATGGAGGAACCAGCGAAGATAGATGAAGAGGACGGTCCCATTGTTAGAAAAGGGTAAAATTCGGGGCGAAAAACCAGTCGTTACCTCTTCCCGTTCTTTTCAGCTTGTTCAACCCTTTCTGTAGTGACCCGAATCTGTTCTTCTAATTCGGCTATCTTTGCTTTCAATGTCTCCTCCGTTCTATCGTGTTCTGCCATTTTTCTTATTTGAAGTCTGATTGAGTAGATCTTTTGGGGAATAGTTCGCTCCCTGTAAAATAAAATAAAGAAAATAAATGTAAGTCTGGGCACAAGCAATGATGGTATGTATGTGTGGTTCTGGCTTATGGTCTAGCTATCCTAATTTGTTTCTCAATTTATTTTAATGTGTGATGAATTATTTTTAAACATTAGTCGTGGTTACTATATGATAATTTCTTAATTGGGCAACTAAGTGCTTCGGAATAAGGTTTTATTTAAGCTTGAACTCCACCTCTAGGAAGGGAAAAAATGATATCGCATCATTTTCTAAAATCCTAAGTTTTGATCATATGTACATTGAACTTAAAATCCTAAATTCTGTATGAATGAAATGTGATACGTGTAGGAATGAAAGGTGAGTTTAGTAAAAGCAATAATGAAGGCAATATTGAAAGGAATATATAAAAAAAAAATCACAAAAAATAGAGAATTATGGAAATAACAAAGCAAAAATCACATGTTATCATGATGCACAATATGCTAGGGTGACATCTACTATTTCTAACTGGTTGGAAGGTTCCCGGACGATACCATAAAAAATGGTCCCTCAGTAAATGGATGATTGCTTGTCGAACCATCAAAAGTTCTAGGCGCTCACCCATTTAGGGGTTTGAGCCCGAGTTCGGGGTTCATGAAAACTACCCAGGACACGTGCCTTAGGGCCTCACTAGTACCCACCTACTTCTATTTGGAAAAGGCCCGGCGGTAGGGCATTATGCGTGAAATGCATATGAATGACAGTTTATCAAAGCAATTAGCAAATCATGTGAACAATTTATTAACAAATAAATACTTAAAAAAAACAATAATCACGCATAAAGAATCATTTGATAACAATTTATCATATCAATGAAAAATAATTAATCATGTACAAAAAATCATATGAAACAAATTCAACAATTTATTGAAAAAAACACCTCAAAAACCCTATTGGTCCCTAGTGAAGTCGCCAAACTATCGCACCCCTTTTTTGAATTTTCCTAATGCGACGCAGGTTTAGGACTAGATGTGAGATGAAATCGGACTCATCTCACATGATGCAATGAAGTCGCCACCCTATTTTTGTTTCTAGGTTTAGGGAACCTAAAGTCATGGCATAAAAAGCTAAGGCAAAATGGGTCTGAACCCGAGAATAGTGGTTCGGGGTCGTATTATGGACTCGGGAAGGTGTTAGGCACCCGAATCACATCCAACAAAGGTTACCGAAGAAAAGAGGTGTTTAATCACGCTTGAATAAAAAAAGTCCTAATCAAGTGATCATGCCCAATAGATTAATTAAATTCTAACCATTCTACATATTCATGTATATGTGCGGAAGAAGCATGAAATAAATAAAAGGGTAAGAAATGTTTACTTGTGAAGAGTATGGGTTGATTTACCCTACAAAGTCGAGATTATTTGTGCGATTAAATGGTTATCGATAAACAACTAAATATTTAACGATTTATCACAATCAAACAAAATAATTAATTTTAGCAATAAAATGCGAGTAGAACAATTTTAAGCATGCAATAATTAGTTAAGTAGTACGAGCATATGAATAATTGGCATCAAAATTATTGTACACAAGTGACAATTAATTTTGATGCTCAAACGCAAGCGGAATAATTAAACTTGCAAAAGCATACGAAAATAAATAAACAGTACAGGCATACAAAAAATAAATAAACAGTACAAGTGCGACGATGGCACGAAAAAAACGACGGGTCGAAAATATTGGGCCCAGCCCACTGGGCTGAGAGTGGGCCCCACCAGCTGGGCCATGCCCAGCCCAGCCCAGTTGATGGGCTGGTGGGCTGAAGCATCCTGGCTGCTCTCTTCACACTAGGCCTGCGTGGCCCAGCTTTCCTCAAGTTTGGCGCACAGCGCCAAGCCTTTTCCTCCTCCGCATGGGCCTGTGCTGTTAAGGTCTAAGCTCGTCCAGGGCATGTTCACGCCCATGGCCGCTTAACCTTAACGAGAGCTTACGGGTAATCTTTGTATTCGGGTTGGGGGAGTGAGTAATCAGTCCCTTTGTGTCGTGGGCTCGGTTATTCATTGGAAGGGTGTTTGAGTCGGCCTTAGTGCGGCCGGCCCCCTTGTCTGCGACCTTTTTTTGGCCATTGTCTGTAATATCTTGCTTATTCAATGAAGTGGTGTCTTTCATGATTGTATGCCCTATTGCCTATGTGTTTGCCCTATATTATGCCTATGATAAACTATAATGGCCCTATTATGTTTCTAACCTTATGTTCCCTGGTGATGCAGGTCTAAGGTGTGTGTGAAAGGCTGGTTCCGTAGAGAGAGTGCGTGAACGCCGCATGAACTTAATCCCTTGGGCTTTGAAAGGATTAGTCTGTGACAGTTGGTAGCGGAGCGATTTTGATTTCTTTGAGATGTCAAAGACTTCGAAAGTCAGGAGCACTGAACTAGAAAATTGCGTGAGTGCGATTGATGCATGGATACAGAGTCAGAGGACTCTAGGTGTTGGCTCCTCACAGCCAAAAGTAACATTGGAACAGATACTTGAGAGGGATAGACGCATTGAGATGCTAGAATCCCGTCTGACCCAATACGATGAAATGTTTAAAGGCGAGAGCGCCGATAATGATTTCTCTGTCGAAGAGAACGTGGAAACTTTTTGTCTCTTTGCGGAACGAGTGCGACGCGTAGAGGCGCTAGAAGCACAGTTAACAAGGAGACTTTTAAGTTTCGAAGGTCGAACCCCAGAGAAAGAGGGTGACCCTCAGGAAAATCTTGATGAGCTGCTAGAGAGGGCAGACATTAGAGAACTGAACGTGGCACTTACCACCACCGGAACTAGGGTGGATGAATTGCAAGATAATCTCAAGGAAGCATGGGATATGTTTCGCGAGACCAACAAGAAGGTGGGACTGTTGGACGCCTCCCTGATTGAGATACAGGGCAAACTCAATGAATTTGAGCAAAGGAATTTTCCTGGCCCTGCGGGAATGGGGATGGCCGAACTAAACAAGTGCAAAAGTTTTCAACCAAAACCTTATAATAGAGTGAGGAGTGCGAAAGAGATAGATAATTTCTTATTTGACGTAGAAAACTATTTCAATGTGTGCCAGGTTTTGTCAAATGAGTTGAAACTGACGGTCATAGTAATGCTACTATCCGACGATGCTAAAGTATGGTGGAGGACTCGCGCTAATAGCATTGGTACGTGGGAAGAGTTTAAAGCAGAGTTGAGGAAGTCGTTTTGTCCAGAGGATGTGGAATATGTTGCTCGTATGAGCTTGCGTGAGCTTGTGCAAACAATTTCTGTGAGAGAATATGTGAACAAATACTCCACGCTTATGCTCGATATTAAGGAGATGTCGGAGGCCGATAGATTGTTCAATTTTACTCAGGGATTAAAGCCTTACCCTAGGAATGAAGTCCGCCGGCAGAATCCCAAGACCCTAAATGACGCAATCACAATAGCGGAGAGAGTAGAAGATAAATCGGATGTTGGGACAAAGCAAAAATTTGGAGGGTCTAATAGATCAGATGCTAGGTCGAACAAGTTTACTAGGAATAGTACTGGAACTAGTGAGAATCGGTTCCCATCTAGGAACTCGACAAACTTCCAAGGCCCTAACAGGCTCGGCAATAGGGTTCCGCGACCTATTGCATGCTTTATCTGTGAAGGTCCTCACAAAGCGGCCGAATGCCCTACAAAAGTTGCCTTAAGTGCGTTGCAGACAGTTCGAGGATCTATGAACCCTGAACCAGAGAAGGTGCTGGCATTAACCTAGGGTGAATACCCTTCAGAGAAAAGTTTTTTATCGGCCTTGAAGAAACAGTTGGCCACACCAGAAATGGCAAAGGGCTTAATGTATGTGACAGTCCAAATGGGAAGTTATTCCATGGAAGCCCTCATTGACACAGGTGCTACTGATATCTTCTTGTCGGATTCCTTTGCAAGAAAACTATGAGTGACAGTTGTCCCGGATGGGGGAAAACTGAAGGCGGTGAATTCGGAGGCAAGGGAAACGGAGGGAAGTACGAAAAACGTTGACATACAGATGAGCTCTTGGAAAGGTAAAGTAGACTTTGTAGTGGCCATTATCGACAATTTTGATGTGGTCCTAGGCTTGGACTTCCTTGTTTTGGCTAAAGTTGTTCCTGTCCCATCAGCTCGTTGCCTTTTACTGATGGGTGAAGAACCGGTGGTAATCCCAGTGATGATAAGCCCTACGAGAGAGAAAAGACTACTCTCGGCTATGCAGCTTAAACGCGGCCTAAAGAGAAAAGAGGCAACCTTCTTGGCCATGGCCTCCTAGAGTGATGATAGTGTATTGGCGGAATGCCCACCTATAGTCAGTCAGCTGTTGGTTGGATACACAGATGTGATGCCTGACCAGTTGCCCAAAAACTTGCCTCCATGGAGAAATATTGATCATGAGATTGAATTAATCCCCGGCGCCAAAGCCCCTGCGAAGGCGGCCTACCGTATGGCCCCTCCTGAGTTGGCCGAGTTGCGGAAACAATTGGCTGAATTGTTGGATGCTGGGTTCATTAGACTAGTAAAGGCCCCATTTGGAGCTCCGGTGCTTTTCCAAAAGAAACACGATGGAAGTCTTCGCATGTGTGTCGATTATCGAGCGTTGAATAAGGTGACGGTCAAGAATCGGTATCCGTTTCCTTTGATAGCGGATCTGTTTGATCAATTAAGCGGGGCGAAGTTCTTCACGAAGTTAGACTTGAGATCGGGGTATTATCAAGTTAGAATAGCTAAAGGTGATGAAGCTAAGACAACTTGTGTTACGAGATATGGTTCCTTTGAATTCTTAGTAATGCCCTTCGGGTTGACCAACGCTCCTGCCACCTTCTGCACTCTAATGAATCAGGTTTTTTGGGATTATCTTGACAAGTTTGTGGTTGTGTATATTGATGACATTGTGATTTATTCAACCTCTTTGGAGGAGCATTTGGAACACCTGAGACTTGTGTTCGACAAACTCAAAGCGAACCAACTTTATGTAAAAAGGGAGAAATGTGCCTTCACCCAAACCAAGATTAACTTCTTGGGCCATGTCGTCGAGCGTGGCAGGATTCGCATGGATATGAGTAAAGTACAAGCGATTCAGGAATGGCAACCTCCGAGTGGGCTGACAGAACTGCGTTCATTCTTGGGTTTAGCTAACTATTTTCGACGGTTTATCGAGGGATATGCTAGGAGGATTAGCCCTCTTACGAACTTACTGAAAAAGGGAGTGATTTGGTTGTGGTCTATGGAGTGCGAAGAGGCATTCCGAAATATCAAACGAGCTATGATGGAAGATCCTGTATTGGCACTCCCAGACCCAACACAACCTTATGAAGTTCAAACTGACGCATCCGACTTTGCACTGGGTGGGGTGCTCCTCCAAAATCAACATCCCGTAGCTTTTGAGAGTAGGAAGCTAAATGACACGGAAAGGAGATACACGGTGCAAGAAAAGGAGCTTCTAGCCATTATTTATTGTGTCACCAAATGGTGTCACTACCTATTGGGTTCTAACTTCATAGTGAAGACAGATAATATGGCGACTAGTCACTTTCTCACCCAACCGAAGCTGACTGCCAAGCAAGCTAGATGGCAGGAGATTTTAGCAGAGTTCGATGTGAACTTTGAACACAAAGCTGGAAAGTTCAACCAAGTAGCGGATGCCCTAAGCCGAAGAAGTGACTTGGCTTCCATGAGTAAGATTGCTCAGGCTAGCGTAAGCAAAATCAGTACCCCGCTAAGAGGGGAAATTAGAGAGCAGATGAAGTCAGATTCAATTGCACAGGCGCTATTGACACTCGTGAAAGAAGGTAAAACTCGAAGGTTTTGGGTGGAGGATGACTTGTTAATGACGAAGGGGCAGTTAGTCTATGTGCCAAAAGGAGGGGATTTAAGGAGGAAATTACTTCGCGAATGTCACGATACCTTATGGGCAGGACACTGCTGTTGGCGTAGAACCTTGGCGCTCATCAGGCAGGCATACTTTTGGCCAGCAATGAGAGATGTGTTCATATGTTTACGAAGACTTGCTTGATTTGTCAACAGGATAAAGTAGATAGACAGAAGTCTGCAGGTCTACTTGACCCATTGCCAGTTCCCAACCGCCCGTGGGAGAGCGTATCTATGGATTTCATTACTTGCCTTCCAAAAGTGGGGAATCTTTGTGGAATCTTTGTGGTAGTAGATCAATTCTCAAAGTATGCGACATTTGCTCCGGTGTCTAAGAGTTGCACTGCGGAAGAAACGGCGCGATTGTTCTTTAGAAATATCGTGAAGTATTAGGGCATCCCGGAAAGCATTATTAGTGATAGGGACCCTCGGTTCACTGGCACTTTTTGGAAGGAACTATTCAACTTACTTGGCTCTAGGTTGAATATGTCTTTAGGATTCCATCCTCAGACCGATGGGCAAACTGAGAGAATGAATGCTATTCTAGAAGAGCTGGATCGAACTCCTTGATGTGCACAATTTTGCTTTAATTCCTTGAAAAGTTCTGCGACTAACAAGAGCCCTTTTGAACTAGTTACAGGCCAACAACCATTGTTCCCGCACACGGTGAACGAGTATCGGGGGAAGAGTCCTAGTGCCTTTAACTTTGCTAAGGAATGGAAGCAGAATGCTGAAATAGCCAAAGCCTTGTTGGAGAGAGCTCCCTGTCGCATGAAACAATGGGCAGATAAAGGGAGGAGGGCCCTTGAATTCCAAGCTGGCGATAAAGTAATGGTGAGACTTATGCCAGGACAGATTCGAGCACTCCAATGACAGGATCGCCGCCTTCTACGACGATATGAGGGCCCCGTGACGATTATTGAGAAAATAGGTTGAGTCTCATATCGTGTTGACCCACCAGATTGGATGAAGAAGTGTCACCCGGTGTTTCATGTGAGCCACTTAAAATCCTTTCACGCGAATGAGGAAGATGCTAGTAGAAATCAGAGGTGGTTGAAGCTATCCTTGCCGAACGCACTGTGGCAATTAGGAGGTAAATTCAAAATGTGAAGAGACAGATCCACCAACGACAATTCCTCGTCAAGTGGAAAGACTTGGGCAATGAAGAGATCAGTTGGGAAAGCGCAGAGGACTTGGCAGATGCACAAGAATTGATTAAGGAATTCCTCAAAGGTAGGTCGACGAACTAAGTGGGGTAGAGTGTTAAGGTCTAAGCTCGTCCAGGGCATGTTCACGCCCATGGCCGCTTAACCTTAACGAGAGCTTACGGGTAATCTTTGTATTCGGGTTGGGGGAGTGAGTAATCAGTCCCTTTGTGTCGTGGGCTCGGTTATTCATTGGAAGGGTGTTTGAGTCGGCCTTAGTGCGGCCGACCCCCTTGTCTGCGACCTTTTTTTGGCCCTTGTCTGTAATATCTTGCTTATCCAATGAAGTGGTGTCTTTCATGATTGTATGCCCTATTGCCTATGTGTTTGCCCTATATTATGCCTATGATAAACTATAATGGCCCTATTATGTTTCTAACCTTATGTTCCCTAGTGATGTAGGTCTAAGGTGTGTGTGAAAGGCTGGTTCCGTAGAGAGAGTGCGTGAACGCCGCACAAACTTAATCCCTTGGGCTTCCAAAGGATTAGTCCGTGACAAGTCCAAAATAAATAAGCAGTACAAGTGCAACGATGGCACGAAAAAAATGACGGGTCGAAAATATTGGGCCCAGCCCACTAGGCCGAGAGTGGGCCCCACCAGCTAGGCCATGCCCAGCCCAGCCCAGTTGATGGGCTGGTGGGCTGAAGCATCCTGGCTGCTCTCTTCACGCTGGGCCTGCGCGGCCCAGCTTTCCTCAAGTTTGGCGCATAGCGCCAAGCCTTCTCCTCCTCCGCATGGGCCTGTGCGGCCCACAACTTCTATTGGCCAAAGAACGCATTCCTCTCCTTCTTTTCTCACGTGGGCTGGGCAATTTCTTGGCCCAAGACCAAGACCAAACATTTAAACAGGCAACGGTCATCATCATCTTCAACCTTGGGTCGCCGGCGCTATCCAGCAATCCAGTGACGAAAATAGGATTTGAATATATCAAAATGGCCGTAGCAACAACAGAAATTTAATGGTATAATTACAGCAAAATAATTCTAACAATACAGTGCCCAATTAATTAAAAAATGAATTAAAAATAATTAACAAAAATTTCAAAATATGTCTGAATCGTTCGGTGATTCGTTAAAAATAATCACTGTAATTAAACTAGAGATTAAAATAAAGCTATTTGAAAGCAAAACAGCAAGTTATTTCATCAAAACATGATCGGTTTAATTTTTGGAAAATATTGCCGAAAACGTTTGAAAAAAAAAATTAAAGAGCTAGAGTTGGAGGTTCAACCTTTGGTTGAGCAAGGCAGCTAGCTAGAGAAAGCTTTTAGAGGGTGTTTTAACTCGTGTTTTGGTGAAGAGAAATGAAGGAGCTCACTTGATATTTATAGGGGCGAAAGAGGGAAAAGTCGTAGGAAAAGACAAATTGCTACAGGGTGTAGATGAAGAGCAGTAGCAAAACGCAAAAATGGAGTGAGGTAGCGTATAGCAGTGACAAAACAAATATGAATTTGCAAAATGCATTTGGTGTCAGAGCTGGTGCATGCACCAAGGTGCTTAAATCCTTGGCCGTTGGATGAGGAGAAAAGAAAGGGTCAAGATGATCAATGGTTGAGATGAGTTGACCTTTGGGAAAAGTTTAATATTTATTTAATTGGTTCGGACTATCAACACGAGGAATCTCATTTGAAATGAATAAAATCCCGAACCAAAAATACTAAAACATGCAATAAAATGCAACAAAATAAATAGTAATCAGTAAATAAAGAAAAAGTTCGATTTGAGGTCCGAATTTACTCACTCGGAATCCTTAAAAGTTCGAACGAAAAATAAATGCTACAGCAACGTAAATTGAATAAAATAAAATGAGATGGCGCGAACGAAAATAATAGTAGATAATTATCAATTAAAGAAAGAAGGTGTTCGATCTATGGTCTCAGGCATCTTGCTTGGGACCGATAAAAGTTCGAACGAAAAGACAAGTAAAAATGCGAAAAAACTAAAATGACACGAAATGGTACGAAATATTAAATAAATAGTCAAAGATCGAAAATCGATAGAATTTCGATTTAAATGGGCTAATAATGCGATGAACGATAAAAGTGCAAAAAAAAACGTCAAAATTCGGGTAGCAACAACCTAACAACTATTTCTTCTTTTTTTGAAAAATAAAAGCTACTACTTTTGTTAAATCAATTTTATTTTAATTACAAAACAATGCTAATGTATTTTTGAAAAAAAAAATAATAAACTAAATAGTAGCCCATTTTAAGTTTGTTAAAGATCAAATATAAATATGCTAAATATATTCATGTCTAAATTTAAAAGCACAAGCCATTTAGGGGCTTCTTAATTTTGAAACATTTTCAGAAATTACTTTTTAGATTAATTAATTTTTTTTTTGGACTAACGGTCTGTTAGTTTGACTAACAAAAATTACACATTTGTCGTTGACCCTTAGTACAGGGGGCCTTTTTACTGTATGGTATATCGAATTATTGACCGAACTAATGTTAATGTTTGTAATTCCAATGTTCCAAGATTATATTTTTACTTATTTAGTATTTATTAAACTAATGTTTGTATGTAATTCGATATTATCGTAATACTGTACCGAAATTATTGAGAGTATTGGTTAATTAATTTTCCAATAAATATTGATCTAATTTTATTCGTATGAATTTAATTAGGAGTGTTGATTAATTAAAATAATTGGAACATTGGAATCAATTTACCAGGATTAATTTTAGATAAATATTAATTATGAAGTATTTTTAGTACAATTTTCCATTTTGGAAAACAAAAAAAAATTAGGAAAAAATTTACATTTTTGAAAATTTTGGCTGTAAAATAGATTTTGGGAAATTTTCTAATTTTTCCTAATTTTCTGAAAATTTTGAAAAAAATTTCCGTTGTAAAACAGCACCAAAGTGTGTGTGGATTGTACTCCGTTTTCGCTATAAACGAATCAAACAAGGAGATTTTCTAATCCCGAACATCTAAGTCAGCCCAGCCCATGCGGTATCCCCGCCCACCATCAAGGCCTTCTTGCTGTTCAAAATTTAAAATACGATCGGGACACAACCTGAACCTGAGCAAATGCCCGACCCAGCTCAGACAGCCTATAATCAGGCTTAAATGTTTATTTTTAAAGCTCAAACACATGCCAAGTCACAAGAACTGGGCCGGCCTGGATTTTATAGGCTTGTTGCCTTTTGAGACGGCCCATGAGCTTAATTTTGAGTTCCGAAAGAAAAACTTGCGGGCTTTTGGGCCGGCCCATGTCCAGGTCGTCCCACAAGTGCACATTTGTTGAGAAACGACGGCGTTAGGGCCTAACATTTAGGCTTTTACCTACACTCTCTAGCGCCTGGCGGGATAGTTTGGTTCGAGCTCTTTTGGGGTTTTGTGAGGGAGAGAGTGGGAAACTGAGAGGACTAAATGTGACAATGGCAGCACTTAATTGGAAGCACCACACACTCATCCAAGCCTTGGTTGCGCGCGGCCCGCTCAGAGATCAGGATTTCCGCAAAATCTTCTCTGAAATCGGCTCCAGAAACCCTTCACGTAATTCCCCTCGATTCCCGCCAAAACTCCAAGAAAGTTTGTGTTGTTCTTCCTTCTCTTCGCATGTTTTGTAATGGGTGTGGTCTAAAATTGATTTCCAGGTCCTAACGAGCGCGAATTCAATGACTTCCTCCTTAAGATAAACAAGGATCTGTCGTATGTTCAGATGGAGTTGCGGTGCTGCAGGGACCAGAATGATGGTAAAGTTTGTTATGGCCTGGTTAATAATGTTTCAGATGACCAATCCAAGCTTGGGACGCGTTACTCTGTTCCACAAATTGCTCTCTTGAAAGCCATTGTAAGTTTTATTCCAAACCCTTTATATTTTGATCACCCAATCTTTTTGATACTAACTCCCGTTGCATCTTTAGCAAGCAATTATTCACTGCCAAATAGAATCAATTTTTATATGTTTTTCTGTTTCCATTCTTGCTGTTGTAATTTTGTTTTAATGGGTATATGCCAATTATTACTGGAGTTTATTAACTTATTTTCCCTTTCTTTTTGTCCTATTTCATTTGTGTTTCCTGGTAGCTTGAAGCAATTGTTCAAGATATCACAGCCAAGGGTAGCATATCGACCATTGATGCTCTCAATACTCGAGTTGAGACTCAGGTGAGAAAAAATTTGGGGGACAAGTCCATATAGAATATCTTTGATGATTTGTTTTTGGGTATTCTTTGGAGCATGTTCAGTCAATTTGAAGCATAAAATGTGGGGGGCTGTTAAAAAATCAGTATATTAACTTAACTCAACTCCTAATTGAATTCTCATACCTTTTCTCGCTATTCTTAATACACCAAAAGTTCATGTCACTAGCCAGTGTGGCGCCATTAGCATGCCTGTTTCTGTGCAAGTGAACAAGCAAGCAATTGTTTTATGCACATTTTGAGAAGTTTTATAGGGACTTGATCAGTAATCAGTTTAGCATGTAAGCATTAAATTTGTACTATTAGTAACTTAGAAGTTAAGTTGTATAGTTTCAAATTGAAGTGATATGTTGCTTGTTAAGGAGTACCAGATAAAGTCATGGGGATCTGTATTACTAATCTAAAGTTCATTTGTGACACTGGGTAGTTCTTTAACCTAAATGTAATAGAATTTCATGTGGTAAAATCGACATGAAAAAATGTGTGTACCTTTCCCATATTAATTTCCAAGCTAGACTTGAGCGTTATCATTAATGTGAAATTGGACGAATATGAATGCAATCTCACATTCGAAGTACATTTTTTATGAAGTCGATGTGCTAAGATTGGTAACTTCTTTTTTTATTTATTCTTTAGGAAATACCACAGGTTTTTAAACTGTCCAATAAGAGTCCACTGTGGTTTAATTATTTGGCAAAGTAGTAAACATTCTTTGGTTTGTGGTTAGATTTCTTATAGCAGATGCTGTGACAAATATCGGTGGATATTTTCTCCTTCAAGCTCTTTGGATTCTTTTAGCCTGACTATCTCTTATAATTGCATAAATCCTGTGTGACATCCTTTGCTGTAATCCGATCTGCTTTTAGGTTCAGATTGATGCAGGGTCAGGATTGCAAGATACTCAAACCTCAATCCCTGCTGCTTTAAGGAATTTCTCAATGTCTCAGAAGGAAAAGACTATTCATGATCTTGTGAAGGACAACTGGCTTTGTTACACACCTGATGGTGAAATTGGACTTGGAGGCAGATCCTACATTGATCTGCGTAGTTGGTTCCATAATTCTGGCGTTCCTACCTGCGATGTGTGCAATGAAGCTGGAGTCAAGGTCTTGTTAATCTGTCTCCTGAATGATACATATAGTATTTTTTATTACTTCAGTTTGCTCGTCCTTATGGGACATTCTACTCAATTTTTTACGCTATATATTCTGAATTACTCCTTCAGTTGGAAATTTTGAGAGCACTGCATTACTATAATTTATTTCATTGGACTTAATTGCTTAAAAATATTTGACTAATGTTATTGTTAGATGGGCAATAAACATTCTACTCAATTTATAAGGCAGTTAAGTTTATGAGGATGCGTGTAGTTTCAGAGTAGACGATCATTCTACATTGGCAAATTACTGACAATTTGAAATATTGCCTTGAACTGGTGACAACTGGTGCAGTGTTCATCAAATAATTAGAATAAAACTAATTAATGTGGTTGACTACTGCTGTGGTAGCCAATAATTTTTTCTGAATGCTTTTTAACAGGCAACAGTTTGTCCTAATGAAGATTGCACAGTTCGAATTCATGATTATTGCTTGAAGAAGAAGTTATCACAGAGCAGGGTACTTGTCTTGATGCACTTTTTCTCTCTTTAACTATGTGTAACTTTGTGCACATTCTATGCAAATTAACATGAGTGCATTGCAGGGAAAAATTGTATGTTCAAGTTGTGACAGGCAATGGCAATGTAAATTTCCCAAAACTGAAGTTATAGAGGAAGAGAGTGAGCAGGTTGAGGCTCATCAGAGTCAGCCGTCTGTAGGTTCTAGAAGCAAGAAGCGCAAAGGCAACAGAAAACTAGTTAGTGATGACGTAGGATGCAGTTCCTCCCAGGCTTCCGATCCTGTTTCTGGGTCAAGAAGAGTGACCGGTGCTTCAGCTCGAACATCCTAAATGCTTTCTGCCTGTTTGACTTCTTTTTGTATATTTTGGCTGGAATAGGCTTGTTTTAGAGAGGTAGATCTTATGGTGCTGTGGCAACATTTTGTTGTGGAATGCTGCACAACTTAATGTTCAGAATGCAAGATATGAAAGGTTGTTTATTTAATAGAAATGGTATGCTTTTAAAAAAAATAATAATAATAAACATCTTTTTCTGGTTGTTCTTCCTTTCAATTTTAGCAGTTGTTTGATTTTCGTTAAATCAAACAGTAGAGAATATCTTGCAGAAGCAATAAACTGCAACACAAAGCAATAAGCAGTTTGGTGTAGGATCAGGGGCTAAATTGGGAGAAGAATTTACCAAACTGCCAAACGAGTAAAACACACTATTAAAACAAGAACCTGTGATTAGAATTTAGAAACAAAATCCTCCACCTTCAAGACAGCAGTAAATGCAATGAAAGGCAAAGAACTGGAAAATTGGTAGAGGTTTACTGATATTATAATTATTATGAAAAATATTTCTAGAGGAATTTATTAAAATTGTTTAAAACTCTGTGCTCATTGTCTAAATAACTTGTTAAAGGTGGAGGCAACTTCTGTTCTATCTCTTGTTTTAGTTGGTTGATTTGCAAAAGTTGTGGTTGATGCATGCTCACCCTTGTTTAAGCCATCTCATTTCTCACACGTATAACTTCTCACCCATATGTGTGTTAGTTTACGAATAATGCTCGGTATACTAACTATTTTATTAATTAAGTTGTACTAACTGATGCGTTAAGATATGATTGGAGTTTATCGCTTCCTAATTAGGTTTTGTAATTATTTTTATTTAAATTACTAACTATCAAGTGAACGTGAATATGATATGTGTATTTTAGTGTAAAAGTTAGTAAAAGTGTTAATATTTCTAGGATTACTCTTAAAGCGTTTGGTTGAGAAATTCTAAGATTACCTTGAGAATCATTTTATTTTATATTTTTTCTTGAGAACCATTTTAGTTACGAATTGTTAGGAATAAAGATTGTCTTGTTTGGTTGTATGTTTTAAAATTCCTAAAAAAAATTCTTCTCCTTATTTGGTTAAACACTAGAATATTGTATGCCAATTACATTTGTCAAAAATACCCCTTTACAAATTTAAATAATTTTTTATTTTAATGATTCTATTTGCTAGAAAAAATAAATTATGATTCTATTTCATAATTAAATTTTCTACTTTCCCTTCCCAAAAGATTTATGGATATCACCTATTAAATTCATTTTCCTTTATATTTTGTCTTAGTTAAGGAAAAAAGTTTTCCAAGATATTATTATAATTTTGAGAATCCCTAGGTTTTTTTTTTGAAATAAGAATCCCTAGGTTTGTATTTACCAAACAAAATATTGTTGGGATTATAGAATTACTTTCATAAGATAATTTTAAAATTTCTCAACCGAACACTTTCTTAATTTATAACATTCATATCATTTTATGATCAACCAACAATAACGAAGAAAAAAAAAATGAAAACTCTCTCAATTTTTCTATCGAGTTTTGTCATCTCGATCTTTCAGCCTGGGTGGCAGGAGTCTTCCTCATCAGATCAGTGGCTCCAAGTAAGTCTTTTCGTTTTATTTATTCGAATTTTGATTATTGGTTTTCAATCTCCACTAGAATTCTTCTGTTCTTATCATCCATAGATTTGATTTTGATATCTATTTAAATTTTAAATTTCAAAAATTATCTACAGCCGACTGCAATTCAATTGCATATTGAAATTTCACCCAACCCCTTTTATCCCTTAAATTGCATTTTTTAGAGTCCTACTTAGATTAATCTACTGAGTGTTTCAACCGTAACAAATGGCTATAAGTATTTTTAAGTGTACAACACAGTGCTACCACAGATCCTATTTGCGTATACTACCTCCCAACTTCTCCTTTTTTCTTTCGTTGTCAACTATTCACACGCTTCCTTCTTAAGAGAATTGAGAAATACCTAGGATTATCTATGGCAAGGGGTGGTAGATCGAGTCCGTCGAATAATGACTCTGAATCAATTAGTAGCTCCGAGTCAAAGATGGTTGTTGTAGGATCCGAGCAGAGGAGGAGAGGAGTGTCCCTTGTGGGTGAGGTAGTGGGCAAGTTGACCAATGTAATTTTAGAGAGTGATTTAGTGGAGCATTTACAGGGTAATGGGAAAGCCTTAATTGATTTTGAAATTGAATTCATCCAATTTGTGGATGAATTTACTGGGAGCAGAAAAATGAGAGTGGCTAGGGACAGGGGCGTGATAGGTGGGCTTGGAAATGGGTGGAGGATAGGGATGACAATTCCGCCCGCGGATATGGATATCCGCCCAATAATCGTAATTATGGGTGGGTAATACTCGCATATTGTGGGTATTTTGCGGGTATGGATATACCCACACCCGCAAAGTGCGGTTATGGATAGTGCTTAGGATAATGGGTTGGGCTTGATTATAGTAGGGTGACGGCATAAAACTTTTAAGCTTTTAAGTTTTTATAATAATAATAATAATAATGATAAAAAAAAGAATTACTTTGCACAAGAAAAAGAAGAAGAAGCTTAAGAAGCGTGGAGGCCCATGTTAATTTTTCTAATTTTACTAGCATGACTCAATTTACCCTTTAATTTTGAATTAAATCATTCAAAATTTTGAAAATTAGAAAAATAAATTTTACATATGACATTACTTTTTAATAAGTACATGAAAATAAATATTATTTTATTAAATAAACACGAGTTCAAAACACTACTTAAGCTAAAAAAAAAAAAACTAAAGAACATGTTGAAATTTTACACAACATTATTTATAATATTAATGTATTCCAGTAACATTATTATTAATGAGATTGTTTACTTGCATCATTTCCAAAATAATAAACCACTTACCTAGCTCAAACATACAATTTAAAATGCAAATTATTACAAAAGTTTAATTACATGGTCCAAAATATAAATTAAAAAAATTAATTTCCTTGTTGGATAAGTGAAAATAAAAATTTGCGGGTATTCGTAGGTTATCCACGGGTACAATTATTCTTTCTTTACCCGCTCCATATGGATGCGGGTGCGGGTATGGATTACCCGCAAATTTACGTGTGCGGGTATGGATAGTGCTTTACCCGCTCCATACCCGCCCAATTGCCATCCCTAGTGGAGGACGTAGCGAGGATGTGGGTTGCAGGTCGGCGCTGAAGTGAGGCTAGGTGGGCCACGTGGGCTGATTGGAAATGGACTGAGAAGCAACGGGCTGGAGCACGGCCTGGGAGGGACAGCGGTTGGACCTCGAGCCCAGGGAGTAGACCACAAGACAAGCCTGGTTGGAAAGGGAGTTGGGCTGGGTTGGGGTGGAGGAGCAGGTGGACTTCGGGCCCAGGCAGCAAGCCTTGGTGCTGGCACGGCTGGAAAGGACCATGGGTTGGATCTGGATGTGGCAGCAGCTGGGCCTTGGGCTGGAAATGGAGATGGGCTGAACTTAGGCTTTTTTAAGGGGGCAGCTTTGGTCGAGGAGGTGGAAGAGGATCCGGAGGAAGACCCGGAAAGTTCTAGCCCTCTGTCATCCGCCCCTACAGACTCAGGGAGCTCTCTAAATGCTACAGAACTCATTCAGGGAGCACAGAGGCATGAGGACACAATATCGGGTCGAGATTGGAGTAGGTGAGTTCATGGGGCCAGATTAATTCGCACAGCCCGGAAAAGTGTGCGAAGACCCGCAGACCAGTTAACTCAGGATAAGGAAGCTAGCATAGCTATGCCTCGTTGTAGCTTCTCACTGAAGAGAGTTTTGGGAGATCGGGACGATGAAGAGCTTTGTGTTCCACCATTCGCTTTGCACAAGAAGGAGAGAAATATGCATTGGGATGGGGATGAAGTTACTAGACCAACGACGGTTGCTCCAGCACCATGAGTCTCATATTCTGGAACTGCCGGGGGCTTGGGAACCCTCAAGCGAGTGCTAACTTTTCGAAGTTATTAGGATTAGAGCTCCTAAATTTAATTTTTCTGTCTAAAATAAAATTGTACGGGAACGAATTTCAAAAGTTTAAGAATAAATGGTATTTTCCTTATGTTCTTGTTGTTGATTGTGAGGGTGCCACTAGGAGAGGAGGACTGACCTTGCTATGTAGAAATGATATTTCCGTAAATGTCTTATACAGTGATGCCCGTTGTATGGATATTGAACTATTGAATGGTCTGACAAACGACCCCCCTTGGAGATTTACTGGCATTTATGGTTAGCCAAATAGAGCGGATAAACACAAGACATGGGATATGATTAAAAGTCTACGGGATAAGAGTTCACTCCCATGGCTCTGTGTCGGGGACTTTAATGAAGTCATGTGGGGACATGGGAAACTAGGTGGTATGGAAAGACAGTTTAATGATATGGATGCATTTTGATGCGCACTAGATTATTGTGATCTTATAGACCTAGATTTTTCAGGGCCAAAATTTACCTGGTGTAACAATCAAAGGGGCAACGGCACAATCATGGAGAGATTGGATAAAGGGACGACGAATGAGCAGTGGATGAGTTGTTTTCCCGACGCCACTATTAAACACCTCCTTCGTTTCGGATCTGATCATTGCCCTATTCTGATTCAGCTGTCCCCTAGAGTTGACTGACCATCGAGAGGAAAAGTGTTTCGGTTTGAGGCGGCCTGGCTGAGGAAAGAGTCATGTTTCGACTTTGTTAAAGGGATGTGGAGTGGGGGAGAGCTCCAAGAGAACGGGAACTCGTTAGATAAACACTTAGTACATTGCGGGGTAGAGTTGTCGCGCTGGAGCAAGGAGGTTTTTGGTAACGTGCATAGATTCATTGTTCTAAAAAGAGAGAAGTTGGGATGGCTTCAGAATCAACCAGTTTCAGACTCCACCCTCGATGAGATTGAGCATATTGGAAAGGAGGTTGAGGAACTCATCCATTGAGAGGAGGTGATGTGGAAACAACGGTCACGAGTACTTTGGCTCGAAGAGGGGGATAGGAACACAAAATTCTTCCATGCTTGAGCTTCGCAATGTAAGAAGAAGAATACAATTGAGAGAATCCAAGATGAGTCGGGTAGTTGGAGGGAGCCTCGAGAGGAAGTAGAGGGGATATTTCTATAATATTATAAGTCTCTATTCTCTTCTGGAGGAAGTGACATGTCCTCAAATGTCCTACAAACCATAACCCCCCGTGTTTCCCATTCAATGAATTTCAATCTTGATCGGGTTTTCAAAAAAAGATGAAGTTTTTAAAGCTCTAAAGCAGATGCATCCTACGAAGGCCCCTAGGCAAGACGGAATGCCTCCGCTATTTTTTCAAAACATTTGGTCTTTTTTAGAAAATCCAGTTTGCAAAGCTGTTCTTGGAAACTTGAATGATCATACCTTTATCACCCTTATTCCTAAAGTCACCAACCCCTCAAAATGCTCCCAGTTTCGCCCGATTAGCTTGTGTAATGTCGTCTTTAAGCTGATAACCAAAGTTCTTGCAAATCGCCTGAATCAAATCCTGCCAAGCATAGTATCAAAGAATCAGAGTGCTTTTGTTTCGGGCAAACTCATTACCGACAATGCTCTGATAGTCCAGGAGATTTTCCATGGGATGAATACAAAACGAGATGGCCTAAGATGGATGAGCGTCAAGCTAGATATGAGTAAGGCATATGATAGAGTGGAGTGGAACTTTTTGGAGGCAATCATGACCCGCGTGGGTTTCTCGGCTAGATGGACATCTTTGGTGATGCGATGTGTCTCAATGGTTTCTTATGCCATCCTCCTAAATGGGGCCCCGGAACCTACTTTCTATCCAGAAATGGGCCTCCGGCAAGGGGATCCGTTATCCCCATATCTATTTGTGCTTTGTGCTGAAGGTCTGTCAGCGATGCTTTAGACTGCAGCCTCAACTAACATGATACATGGATACAGGTTCTATCCGGGCAGCCCACGGGTCAGTCATTTATTCTATGCGGATGACAACCTCATTTTTGCAAAGGCGGAGGAAAGTGAGGTAGTAGTCATTAGCTCCATTCTGAAGGAATACGAGGAAGCCTCTGGCCAGAAGATAAATCTAGACAAATCAGAAGTGTGATTCAGCAAGAACGTAGGCCAAGACGCTAGAATTCGAGTGAAAGCAAGATTAGGAATGGTGGAGACGGAATCCCATGCCAGGTACTTGGAGCTTCCAATGTCTTTTGGTCAAGCTAAGAAAGGGATGTTTGCACCGATACGGGATAGGATCTGCAAGAGACTAGAGGGGTAGAATGCCGGGATAGACCCAGGCATAGCGGGATGTCCTAATTAAATCGGTCATTGATAGAGCATTTATTGTGCGTAATTCCTCCCTCTTTTATACGCCTTTTTAGATCATGATGCTGCTAATGGTGCTGTGTTTCTTCACTTTTTACAGATCTTGGCTATTTAGGAGGGAAATACAAAAAGAAGCACTTTCTATCACTTTCTGGAAGGAATGGAGCAGCTAGGCCACGCAGCTGAATGTTCGCAGAAGGCAGCGGAATCCTAGCGAGAAAAGGAAACACGAGATCTGCTCATTAATTCCTCCGAGAATCCCAATCTAAGTAGAAGACCATTGAGGAATATAATTTCAGTCGGAGTAGGAATTTGAATTGTAATAAACTATAAGTACTTTTAGTAATTAGGTTTTCTAGCCCTCTCCCTTCGCTAGCTTTTGCGATACTTCTGCCTCCGACACCCTTGTTCTTCCTTTCAATAAACCTGAGCTTTGCTCCGGCCGGTAATAAATATGACTTTTTCTTCTTCCCTTCTTCTATTTAATTATGCAATTTATTTATTTGTTTGTTTGTTTTTACTCCTAATATGAGCGGCTAGTCTTCTTGTTCTTGGTAAGAATCGATTGAAGGTTGCAAGGGAAGTCGTGAGGTTAAATTGTGCTTCATATATTCTGGGCTAATATCTATCTTGTTTAATATTTAATTGTCAAATTATTTAGGGTTAATTACAAGCTTGATCAACTAGTAATTGAAACTAGGGAATTATAATCATCCTTGTGGTTATACCTAACGTGAAGCTGCAGGGTAAAGTAGATAACCATTCTGGAAGTAATTGGGATCCTGGTCTCCTCCAATTGGATTAAACGGATCGTTGGGGTAGAGCCTCGAGCGTATTGAGTGTCTCGCCCTAGACGCGTCTTACCTCCTCTTCATGGGCAGCCGAGTATTGTCTCCATAAGCGTACCTTGGAGGACGGCGGACTGTCAAGGTCACCCTAAAAGCTTACCTTGGGGTAGCTTCTCTTAAGAAGGTAAGCAGGGGATCTAAGCGTACCTGATCCCCATAGCGTGTCTATCGGCTCGGGGTAGACGATACTTGCACCAATGACCGGCTGACCATAATTGCAACCGGATACAAATTCTTACTGGGAACTTTCTCTCTATTGATCTCTTTCTTCCTTCGTTTTCCTTTATTATTGTTTTAGGTAATTGATAATCAAAATAACCATTCAAACCACCCCCCCCCCCCCCCCCCCCCCCCATTTGTTACTTTCTTGATTGGATTTCCTTGTCTTACAAATTGACTAGAGTGTTAATCCCTGTGTTCGACCCTGTTGCCACTATACACAATTTATTGTGCACTTGACTACAGGTTTTATTTTATTTTTTGACAACTTCGACAACCGATCAAATTTTGGCGTCGTTGCCAGGGATTGACGATATTAACTCTCTTTTCTTTTTATATGACCAGATCGTCTAGCACAACTCTACTGCCTTACGACCCCAAAATCAGGAGATCAGAACGATTAGCTCGCAAATTGGCCAGGCAACATCAATCTGCAACTCCTACATCAAATTCATCTGAACCCCCCTGAACACTTGGAAACTCCCGCTTACATCGAACAACTCGATCTAGCCGCTGAAGACCACCTTCATCCCGAACAACCAACCATGGCTGACGACGGAGAAGTTGTCATCAACCCTTCCATTGAGGATCTGAATGCCACCACCGAGTCCACCGCTGGGTGTATCGACTGGCCTATTGTAACCCACGACTGGGTAATTAAGTCATCGGTTCCCCACTACTTACCCAAGTTCCATGGCATCTTTAGGGAGAGTGCACTCCGACATCTCCAGCAACTCCATACTGTTTGCGAAGCCCTGAAACCCGCAGAGGTGGACATCAATCAAGCTAAGCTAAGAGCGTTTATGTGGTCGCTTGAAGATGACGCACGCAACTGATTTTATGATCTGTCTGCTCTATCCATCACCAACTGTGCAGATATGTTCAAAGCATTCACGGAAAAGTACTATCCCACTACTATGGCCAACGTTACCAAGAAGCAGCTGGTTTCCATTGTCCAAAAAGAGAACGAGAACCTAGGACAATACTATGACTGTTATAAAAAGATGCAAACCCTTTGCCCCTCGCACAACATCCCTGACCACACTCTCATCCAATACTTTTACGAGGGACTACGAAGGCGAGACAAAGAATTAATCGACACTGCCAGCCGCGGTTCTCTGCTTGCCCTAACCCCTATGGATGCAAAAGCTCTCTTGGAACTCATGACCAAGAATGTTGTGCCTTTGGACCAGTTGGCCCCTGTTACCCACGACGCTCAGGCTGCTGCTATGGAGAATCAACTTTCCACCATTACTGGAATACTTCAGAACATATCTACCGGCCAGCCCGTGCAGATCAAGGCATGTGGTTTCTGTAACTTCACTGACCACCCCACAGACGCTTGTCCACACATCCCAGATGAGATAGATGTGAATGCTATAGGGAATTACAATGGAGCCCCCAGGAAGTATGACTCCTACACTCAGAATTACAATAATGGCTGGCGTCACCCAAACTTGAGCTACGGTAACAACCAACAGCAATAACCTGGGCCAAGCCAATTACAGCCACAAAATCCATTCCATAATCAGCAGCAGTCGCCCTTTAACCTCCAGAATTTCAAACCCCAGCCCAACTACTCCAACAATCAGCAATACCAGTACCAAGCTCCGCAAGGACCTATAGGGCTCACACCCCAAGTTGTCGAGGTACCAAATTTACACACTCTTGTTCTTGATATTAAAAAACAATTGGGTATTTTATCTGCAGAGGTAAAAGAGATGAAGAATGGAGGACGATTGTCACCGCAACCTGAAGCCAATTCTAAGCACGGGGCCTGTGCCATGACACTTCGTAGTGGCATGCATTTACCTGACCGCGAGCCGCTTGCCCGAGAAGCTGAACTCCCGGATTCCACACCTGTCGCTGACGATGTAGAAGTCATTGCTGAAAAAGAAAAAAAGGTCTACACCTCCAGGAAACTAGGTACGCCAATTAAATTCGATGAGAAGTCCGAATTATCTGAAGACTTCATCATTAAAGTCCTTGAGCCTCCGTTCCCACACAGGTTAGTCAAAAAGAAAAAAGATAAAGAAGAAAAAGAAATTTTTGACTTGTTCAATAAAGTTCAAATTAACATTCCACTTTTGCAGGCTATCAAAAGTGTTCCACGTTAGGCTAAGTTTCTGAAATCTTTATGTACTAACAAAAGTAAATTGGCAGGCGTGAACAAAATTAGTGTGGGAGTTAATGTTTCCGCTATTATTCAAAGAAAAATCACTCCAAAGTGTGCAGACCGGGGGATGTTTACCATCCCTTGCAAACTTGGGGGCACTGACATTGGAAAAGCTATGTGTGACTTAGGTGCAGGTATCAACGTCTTGCCCTTGACGATCTTCACCAGACTAGGCCTCGGACCACTGAAGCCAACTCGAATCAGTCAGTAATCTATCCAGAGGGCATCATTGAGGACGTCCTCGTCCAAGTTGGCAGTCTCCTCTTCTCGACCGATTTCTATGTGATCAGCATGGAAGACGAGTAGGGTACCAGACCCTCCGATGTTCTTCTAGGCCGACCCTTCCTCAGGACTGCCCGTGCCAAGATCGGCGTCCATGATGCGTCCATTACCCTCTAGTTTGACGGACAAATCATCCGATTCAGCATGTTTGATGCTATGCGTTTCCCTTCTGAATTTTTGAGCCTTAATTTTATTGATATTATTGATCCAGATGTTGAGGAAATTGTTGACTTATTTTCTGTTGACTCTCTACAGCTTACCCTAGCCAATAGTGTCAATTTCGCAGCCATGGATCACTTAGACTCCAAATTCGTCACCCCACCTAACCTGCGCGAGATCGTTGCTGTTTTGGAAACCACTCCTCATTCTCCTTTCAAAATAGTGGTAACTCCTCTACCTTCTGAATACACTAAGATTCCTCCTTCCATTGTGCAGGCTCCGAATTTAGAACTCTTTGCCCACGCACCTGACGTATGCCTACCTCGGAGGCAATGATTCTCTGCCCGTGATCATCTCTAGTAAACTGGACACTGAAGAAGAGACAACCCTTGTTACCTTACTGAAGGAATTTAAGAAAGCTATTGGGTGGACAATTGCAGACATTAAAGGACTATCTCCAGCCTTGTGCACTCATCGGATACACCTAGACGATGCTAGCAAGTCCATTCGCCAACCACAACGCCGTCTTAACCCTCCAATGATGGAAGTCTTCAAGAAGGAAATATTGAAGCTACTCGACGCTGGTGTTATATACCCTATCTCGGACAGTACGTGGGTCATCCCAGTTCAAGTTGTTCCAAAGAAGACAGGTATCACAATCACTACGGGACAGAATGGTGAACAGATTCCCACCCACATTCAGAACGGATGGCGCGTTTGTATCAATTACCGTCGATTAAATGCTTTCATTGATCAGATACTGGAACGCCTAGATGGGAAGACACACTACTGCTGCCTCGATGGTTACTTGGGATTTCATCAGATACCGGTTGCCCTAGACGATCAAGACAAGACAACCTTCACTTATCCCTTCGGTACATTCGCATACAGGAAGATGCCTTTCGGTCTTTGCAACGCTCCTGCCACATTCCAGCGTTGCATGGTCAGTATCTTCCCCGAGCTCGTTGAACACGACATTGAGGTATTTATGGACGATTTCACCGTCTACGGTAATTCTTTTCCCAAATGTTTACTCACTTTATGAAATTTTTTACAAAGATGTGTTGAAACTAACCTTGTCCTCAATTTTGAGAAGTGTCATTTTATGGTAGACTAGGGACTGATTTTAGGTCACATTGTATCCCACAAAGGCATTGAAGTGGATAAGGCCAAAATTGAGGTAATCGAATCTCTTCCGTATCTTACTTGTGTACACGAAGTACGTTCTTTTCTTGGTCATGCAGGGTTCTACAGGAGGTTCATCAAGGATTTCTCCAAGATCACGCAGCCGATGTGTCAGCTACTACAGCGAGACGTTGAGTTTATCTTCGACGATAACTGTAAAGCCGCATTCGACCTCCTCAAACAGAAGCTCATCTCAACCCCCATTATCCGCGCACCAGACTGGACCATTCAGTTCGAAATTATGTGCGATGCGAGTAATAATGCATTGGGAGCGGTGTTGGGACAGAAGAAAGAC
This sequence comes from Viola odorata, assembly GCA_963691705.1. NCBI lineage: Eukaryota > Viridiplantae > Streptophyta > Magnoliopsida > Malpighiales > Violaceae > Viola > Viola odorata. The sequence continues at coordinate 33,762,031 of OY829546.1, forward strand.
CGAGAGGTTTATGTCATCTACTACGCCTCCAAACTTATGGAACTACACGACTACCGAAAAGGAACTCCTCGTCGTGGTTTTTGCTCTGGATAAATTTCGCCAGTACCTATTAGGAACAAAGGTGACCGTCTTTTCAGATCACACCGCCCTTCGGTGTCTCTTGACCAAGCTGGACGCCAAACCTCGCCTTATCCGATGGATACTCTTGCTTTAGGAGTTCAATCTCGAAATCAAAGATAAGAAAGGAACTGAGAATTCAGTTGCCGATCATCTGAGTCGTCTGTCTGCCCAGACGGATGATTCACTGATCCCTATTTGTGATACTTTCCCTGCTGAACAACTATGTCTTTCCCAAGCCATTGAATACCCTTGGTTTACTGATATTGCTTATTTTTGTGCCTCAGTTCACTTTCCCGCAGATTCGTCTCCATCGGAACAGAAGCGTATCAGAAGAGAAGCTAGGTCTTATATATGGGACAGTCCCTATCTTTGGAAGTTCTGCTCGGATCAAATCATACGAAGATGCGTTACCACTGATGAGATTCCTTCCATCCTCAGATTCTATCACTCTTCCACCGAAGGAGGTCACTTTACAGCTAAGAAGACAGCCATGAAAGTTCTGGAGGCAGGACTCTACTGGCCCTCAATTTTCAAAGACAACTACATGTTCTGTGCAGCTTGCCCGCACTGTCAGAGTACAGGTAATATTGGTGCCCACAACCAGATGCCGCTCACAGGTATTATTGCTTGTGAAGTTTTTGATATTTGGGGCATTGATTTTATGGGTCCCTTCCCCAATTCGTTTGGAAACATATACATCCTCCTCGCGGTGGACTATGTTTCTAAATGGGTTGAGGCTAAAGCGACCAGAACTGATGATTCCAAAGTAGTTACAGCCTTTCTTCGCTCTCGTATTTTTAGTAGGTTTGGAACCCCACGCGCCCTTATCAGTGATCGTGGAACCCACTTTTGCAACCGGGTCATCAGCGACTTGCTCAATAAGTATAGAGTTACACATCGTGTCTCTACAGCTTATCACCTGCAGACCAACGGCCAGGCCGAGGTGTCTAACCGAGAGATCAAGTCAATTTTGGAAAGGACTGTTAACCAATCCCGCAAGGACTGGAGTTTGAAGCTTGATGATGCTCTATGGGCCTATCGAACAACGTTCAAGACTCCCATTGGCATGACCCCCTATCGACTTGTCTACGACAAACCTTGCCACTTACCTGTTGAAATCGAGCATAAAGCCTTCTGGGCCATTTGAAAGGCCAATTTCAACCTTGACGAAGCTGGACAACATCGCAGATTACATATCCAGGAGTTAGAAGAGCTTTGTGATGACGCCTACGAGAATGCCCTTATCTACAAGGGCAAGACGAAGGCCTACCATGATAAACTTCTATCTCATAAATCTTTCACTATCAGACAGAAAGTCCTGTTATATAATTCTCGTCTGAGGTTTTTTTCAGGAAAGTTGAAGTCCAAGTGAACCGGTCCATATGTTGTCACAGCCGTTTATGACTATGGCGCCGTTGAAATTCGAAGTTTGGACATTGGAGTCACCTTCAAGGTCAATGGACACATCCTCAAGGAATTTTACGAGGGGTTCAAGCCATTCATCACAGAGGAGATGGATGTCGCTGAGCCACCCAACCACCTTTGATAATGGTCACCTACGTCTAGGCCAAGACGCTAACGACGGTGCTTGTGGGAGGCAACCCACGTTTCTAGCCCTTTTCGTTATTTTCTTTAATTTTATTTTACTCTTTTATTTTATTCTTTATTTTCTCCATCCCTGAATCTATTCCCATTTCTTCCTCATTTATTTTAATTTTTTTTCCTTTTATTCCTCCATTTTATTTTAATTCCCTTTCCATATCTCACTTAGTTCCAATTTTCAAATTTCTTGATCAGGATAGTGATGGGAGCGTGACAGTTGGGATTTACAGTTAGGATTTGATGGGCCCCAATCACTAGCCGCCACATCCGCACGTGAGCAACGGCTAGCAGCTGGCAGCCATAAAGGGAGAACGCTTTCTTCCCTTTTCTTTTCACTTTCCACTTTACCTTCCATCTTCTTCCTCTTGCTTTTTCAGATTTCTCACCCCCCACGAAACCTCTGCAACTTCTCCATGGCTCGCTCCAAGAAAAGTGTTGGACGCTCCGACCTTCCATCTGGTCGTCATTCCTAAGGGACTCTGACCGCCACCACTCACATCACCCCTGCTGCAGCCGGCGTCTTTGTCGTCGCTGGTACACCACCCACCACCACCAAGAAATCGCCACAGCAAAAACCCACACCTCTCTCTTCACCAAAGCAACCGCAGCCGACCACCACCGTCGCTGCTACTACCCCAGTTGCTCCAATCACGGCCGCTGTCGCGACCACCGCTTCCACTGCTAGGAAACCACCGTCCACCCCAAAGGTCACCAAGACACCAACGTCCAGACCCATCCTCACCTCACCTCATAAACCCACTCCTCCATCACCAAAACCCACCCCCATTCCCACCACCATCGTGACTCCGCCGAAGGCCCCTGCAGCCGACGACGAGTCCTCGTCCGGCGAGCCCGAGGACTCCATTGAGACTGCTACCAGCGACCAGCCCGCTACGTCAACCGCTGCACCGCCGAGTGCCTCTGGCACAGCGGCTGCCCCTACCTCTGTTACCACTCCAAAAGCGCCCGCCGCATCGGGCAGTTCCTCAGGTGAAGAGGAATCCGGCGATGACGAGGAGGGATCTAAGGAGGATTCTGACAAAGAAGAAGGCTCCGAGGAAGGGTCGGAGGAGGAAGAGGATGATGATGCCCCCACTGGACCACCCACGACGACAGCTGCACAGAGCGCAGCTACCCAGTGGTTTGCCCATGGGTCGTGGTGTGACGTCGCGGGGCAGATTGATTGAGCCCGTCTGCTACTCCAAGGGCAAGCCAAACAAAGTCAAGCTTCTGGTTCCCGTGGACGACGACGACGACTCTGAGGATGAGGCTTTCGTTCCTCCCGCCACCACTGAAACCACCGACGACACCTCCATGGATTTGGAAGTCGAAGAACCATCCCCCGTTCGCCCGAAACGCAAAGCACCTGCTACACTAGCAGCTTCCTCCAAACCCAAAAAATCCGCCTGCACCACTAGCAGCTCAGTTAAGACGGTGATGCCCACTCCCGCCGCTCATTCTGCCCACGCCAGAGCAGGCACAACTGTGCCCCTTGCCCAGGTAACACTTGACCTCGCTCATCTTCATGGTTGGCTGGACTTTCCTGATAAGCCCAGCAATGATAGGTTGTTAGCTTTGCATGGCATGTTTGTCTCCCCTTATGCTCAACTTGATCCTGAATTTTTAGACAAGATGGGTATAGCTACTAGGGTAAATATTTTGATTGATAATATTGGTTAGCATCCTCTGTTTAACTTTGAGCACTCCACATTCCTTGAGTTAAGCCATGAATTCTTCACGTCATTTTGGTTTGATAATGCTAGGCTTAAACAAAAGGGAAAGGGTAGCATGCATTTAGGGGCTGATAAGGTAGTCAATTTTCGCTTGATGAATGTTTGGGAGCACCTGTCTATTGATAGGTTTAATGTTATGCTTGCCTTTGCCAAAGAGTCTGATTTAGGTGCCTCATGGTATCTCAGGGCATACGCTACTTACCCCCCTGAGTTTGATGTCACCAGCGTCTTCAGGGAGCTTACTGGCAATCCTAAGGCCAAGTATAGCTCCCGGCGCTCCAAAGGCCATGAGCTGCGTGACCCTGACCTTCGTATCTTACATCGTTTCCTTGCCCTCAACTCCGCGGGCAAGATGCAGTCTTCGAGCATCCTCTCTGTCCAAGAATTATTCTTTTTATGGTGTATGCATAACGGCCATAAGGCCAACCTATGATACTGGATTGCTCATGAATTGTATGCTATCATTACTTGTAACCGCAATCCTATTCTTGGTTCCCTTATCACTCGCTTGGTTGTTGAACAACGTGCTCTTGATGTGTCCAGTTGTGACCTCTTTATTCCCGTTGGTTTTAAGTTACTTAATGCCCGTACCCTCGATGGTATGGGCCATTTGCACTTGACGGGTCGTGTTTTGTCTTTCAGCAAAGGTTACACTGGTGGCGCAAGGCGAGTTTGGAGCGCCCAGAATGGTGGAACATTCGAGTGGCCGGACCTTAACGCACCTTCCCCTCCCCCCTCCTCTGTTCCTCCGCCGAGCGATAAGCGTCCCGAGCGAGCTGATGCTGACACTACTGCTGCTGCCCCTCTTGCTGCTGATATGGCTGAGACGAACGCCCTCCTCCGAACGGTCATTTCACTTCTCCAGAACCTCCCTGATGAGCTAGCTTCGAGGCTATGTCCTCCTGCTAGCCCTTAATATCTCCCCCAAACTCTTCTCCCTTTGCCTTCGGGCTATTTTTGTACTTTAATTGCCCCGGTGCACAATTTCCTTTCTCCCTTTTCCCTCTCTTTCGTTTGAACTCCGTTGGTTGATTCCCTTCTCCATACCGAGGACGGTGTTTTGCTTTAGTGTGGGGAGGGATTTCACACCATTGTGATTTGTTTTGTATGCATTTTTTGACATGTTTGCATGACTGCTTGATTATTATCGTATTGCATGACTGTTTGCATTACATTTGCATGTTTTTATCCCGATTTGGAATTTTTCCACAAGCTGGTTTTGAACTGATTGCACTACCCCTGTCTTTACAATCACCTTTGATGGAATACACAGAGTAGGCCCACTACACACAGACACTTCACCCACTGCACCAAAACCGCTTACACACCATACTGCCTGTTAGCTCTTATGACTATGTCTTGCCCTAACTGCTTGCAATCATTGTATTCTGCCCTGTGAGTTTTCGAGCTTTCATTGCCATATTTTCTTGATTAGTGGATGCATGATTGTGTGCTGGCTGGATTTGCATGAGACCCATGAGTATAGGCATGTTTAGACATAGGAAAGCGATGATGTGATTAGGAACTTTGCACTTTTCTTTGTTATCTTTTTTCTTGCTTTTTATCTTCTTACCCTTGCTCAAACCTTCATTTCACCACCTTTCTGACTACTTGAGCCATTCCTTTCTTTTCTTAGCAGGTGAGAAATGTCCTCTGGTAGTAGTAAGGTGGGGTAGAGAAAAATCACCTATGTGGGGGTATCGAGCTGCTGCACCGAGACACTGAAAGCAGAAGCAGATGCAGAGAACAGAACTATGTTTCAAACTACTAGATCGAGATGCTGGAAGTAGAAGTATGGCAAGCAATCACAAAACGCAAATCAGAGAAAACAAAAGCTCTAGTGTGGGGATTCCAGACGACTCGGCCTAGATGTTCAAATCAAATCAAAGCATTCAAATCAACTGCTAGGCCGAGCCGTTAACATCAAGCACGTACTGAAAATCAGATGCCCGAGGGAAATTCTGCTGCCCCAGTTCAAAAACTCAAAACATCATGTACGCTCCCTTTCTGTTCTTCTTTTTCTTAAAAAAAACAAAAAACAAACTCAAATAAATTTGAGCAGAAAGGGAGTATAAAATCAGAACTGGAGCAGAGCATTACGAAGATTAGAAGACCAACGGCACTTTCCGAAAGAAGATGATACCCACACTCTTCATCAGCGTTCTCTATCTTGCCCCTGCCACTGCCACCAGGAGGCTCTCTCACCATTTTGCCTTTTTCCAGCTAAGAAAAAATCTCTATCCTTCCTTCTCTCTCTTTTGAACCCCTTCTCCAACATATTTTCTTGTTTCACCCTTGCAAAGTTTCTATGATCATATGATTGCCCATGCATGTGCTCTCCGTACTCGGGTCGCTATTGTAAATTTGGTTTTGTGCATTATCATTCGCATTGGTGAGTGTAAACACCTAACTCTGTTTCTGAGCGTGAGTGATAAATACTTTTCCCGGGGAGGATTGCTTGCAGCAGGCTGATGTAGGAAAGTCACTCTTCTGGTTTCGTTATTCCTTAAGAGTGGTACAGAGTTCATCTAGGCTGGAGGGTGGCGTACTGCTCAGTCGAGGCGTAAGTGGAGGCGGTCAGTATTCTGTTTGTTTGGGTTGAGGCTGTGTATTCTGGACGAGGTGATGTTTTTAAGTTTAAATGTTCGAGGGCGAGCATTGGGGTAGTGTGGGGATGTTTGATAGAGCGTTTATTGTGCGTAATTCCTCCCTCTTTTATACACCTTTTTAGATCATGATGCTGCTAATGGTGCTGTGTTTCTTCACTTTTTACAGATCTTGGCTATTTAGGAGGGAAATACAAAAAGAAGCACTTTCTATCACTTTCTGGAAGGAATGGACCAGCTAGGCCACGCAGCTGAATGTTCGCAGAAGGCAGCGGAGTCCTAGCGAGAAAAGGAAACTGTCGCAAACAAGGAAACACGAGATCTGCTCATTAATTCCTCCGAGAATCCCAATCTCAGTAAAAGACCATTGAGGAATATAATTCCAGTCAGAGTAGGAATTTGAATTGTAATAAACTATAAGTACTTTTAGTAATTAGGTTTTCTAGCCCTCTTCCTTCGCTAGCTTTTGCGATACTTCTGCCTCCGGCACCCTTGTTCTTCCTTTCAATAAACCGGAGCTTTGCTCCGACCGGTAATAAATAGGACTTTTTCTTCTTCCCTTCTTCTATTTAATTATGCAATTTATTTATTTATTTATTTGTTTTTACTCCTAATATGAGCGACTAGTCTTCTTGTTCTTGGTGAGAATCGATTGAAGGTTGCAAGGGAAGCCGTGAGGTCAAATTGTGCTTCATATATTCTGGGCTAATATCTATCTTGTTTAATATTTAATTGTCAAATTATCTAGGGTTAATTACAAGCTTGATCAACTAGTAATTGAAACTAGGGAATTATAATCATCCTTGTGGTTATACCTAACGTGAAGCTGCAGGGTAAAGTAGATAACCATTCTGGAAGTAATTGGGATCCTGGTCTCCTCCAGTTGGATTAAACGGATCGTTGGGGTAGAGCCTCGAGCGTACTGAGTGTCTCGCCCTAGACGCGTCTTACCTCCTCTTCATGGGCAGCCGAGTATTGTCTCCATAAGCGTACCTTGGAGGACGACGGACTATCAAGGTCACCCCATAAGCGTACCTTGGGGTAGCTTCTCTTACGAAGGTAAGTAGGGGATCTAAGTGTACCTGATCCCCATAGCGTGTCTATCGGTTCGGGGTAGACGATACTTGCACCAATGACCGGCTGACCATAATTGCAACCGGATACAGATTCTTACTGGGAACTTTCTCTCTATTGATCTCTTTCTTCCTTCATTTTCCTTTATTATTGTTTTAGGTAATTGATAATCAAAACAACCATTCAAACCCCCCCACCCCCCAATTTTTTTACTTTCTTGATTGGATTTCCTTGTTTTACTAATTGACTAGAGTGTTAATCCCTTAATCCCTGTGTTCGACCCTGTTGCCATTATACACAATTTATTGTGCACTTGACTGCAGATTTTATTATTATTTTTGACGTCTTTGACAACCGATCAGTCATCTAGTCCATTCCGACGTATATGATGAGTTATTTTGAGATCCCAATTTCCATCTGTGAGGACATAGAAAAGGCGACAAGAAGAATCTGGTGGGGGGAGGGGGGATTCTGAGGAGTGTAAGATGCATTGGGTATCTTGGGAAAAGCTTTGTACATAGAAGGAAGTGGGAGGATTGGGATTTCGGAAAGTCAGAGAATTTAATCTTTCACTTCTAGCCAAGCAAGGGTGGCGACTGCATAAATACCCAAACTCTCTACCCTCTCAGATCTGGAAAGCGCGGTATTTTCCCCACTCGGACTTCCTAGAGGCAGGGATGGGCTCTCGCCCTAGTTACGTATGGCGTAGTACCTTGGTAGGAAGAACAGTGCTCCATAAAGGATGCTTCTGTAGGGTAGGAAATGGCGAACGAATACAGATTTGGAAAGTGTCGTGGCTTCCGACAACTGCGAATGAGATGATCACAGCCCCGGTTACGGGCCTCGATGAGGAGGCAACAGTGACTGAGCTTATTGGTAGGGAACGGAGGTGCTGGACGACTAACCTAGTGGAGCAACTCTTTCTGCCACAGGAAATATCAGCAATATTAAGCCTACCGCTTAGTCGGAGTGAGGCGAATGATACCCTTGTGTGGAAAGGAACTACAAATGGGAAGTATTCAGTCCTAAGTGGATACCACTGTCTAACATCAGTAACATCGCACGAGTGCTCGGACTCCAGTAGAGGTTGGTGGAAATTCTTGTGGAGGTTTTCTATCCCTCCAAAGTTGAAAAACCTTATGTGGAGGCTGGGGAGTGACTCTCTCTCAACCAGGGTGAACCTAGCGAGGAGAGGTGTATCGGTGGACCCCGTGTGTCCCTGTTGCAACGAGGCGGTTAAATTGACTCCACATCTGTTATTGTCTTGCCCATTTGCAAGGGGGGTGTGGGGAAAGTTTTCTTTCTGGGATCGGGTTTCGGGGCTGCAAGGAGACAATTGGGTGGTTTGGCTAGCAGGGCTATAGACATATTTGGATGAATTGGATATAGAAAAACTCATCTCCATCCTTTAGTCCCTATGGACATCGAGGAACAACAGGATCTTTCGTCAGTGCGATGAATCAATCCAAGAGGTTGTTATTAGAGGCGGAAAATTGTTGTCTGATTTCGATGAGGCTTGGTGTCAGCAACACAGGCCCGCTGCCCCGACTCCCCAACTTGTCGTTCCGAAATAGAAGCCTCCTACTACAGGGGTGGTAAAGGTGAACACGGATGCAGCGGTAGGGACTACGGGCATTGGCTTGGGATTTGTAGCTCGAGTTGCAAGGGGTGAAACGGTGTTCTCAGGAGCAATTTACCTTCCACATAGAACTGAGGTGCAAATAGCGGAGGCTCTAGCGCTAAGAAACGCTATAACACAGGCTCGCCAATGGGGGTGCGACAAGATTATAGTTGAGTCTGACTGCTTGCAGAACATCCTCGCCTTGACCAATGGAGATTTTCCATTAAGCTATGTGGGATTGGTGCTGGAAGAGGTGGCACGCCTAGCTTCTACTTTCCATAGCTGCTCCTTTATGCATACACGACGATCCACGAATATCCCAGCGCATGAGTTAGGCCAATTGGTTTTGATTTCCGGTTTAGGAAATATATGGATAAATGAATGCCCCGAGGCGATCACGCCTTTTGTACTTGCAGACATGAATTAATCCAATTATATATTCCTTTAAAAAAATTAAAATATTCATATCATTTTAACTAATATTTTTCCCCAATAAAATGAAAAACTAACACGGGTGTGATCTAAACATTTAATACAATCTTGAGTTGATATCATAGTTTTTTCCTTGAAGTAAAACTAATAAATTTCTTTAAAAAATGTTTTTATATAAAAAAATATATAATTTAAATTTTAATACCAAAATTTGTTAAGATCAAGTTACAATTGACTTATTTATTTTTTTAATAAAATCTCGGTTTTTAAGTTTTGAAAACTAAGAAAAACACATATTCTTAAATTCGGAAGAAAAAGGTGTAGTTCGTGGATTTGGCTAAGAACTGGTTTAAGCAAAATTTAATTGAGTTGTTTTTTGTTTTTTGAATTTTGGCGATTGTTTCTGGGTTTTGTTTTAAGAAAAATAGATTTTGACTTTTGAGTTTTGAGAGCCCGAATTTGAGTTCGTTGTACGAGCCGGGAGCCCAGTCTTGCTACATAGTTTTCAGAGCCCTCCTTGTGAGCGAGTTAATAAAGATCCCCTAACTGCTAGTCCCGCCTCCCCTCACAGCTGCCGCCCAATTGAAACCGGCATCTCCTTCTCATTCAATGGGAGACGACGACCGCCACCAAGCTCCGCCACATGACCTCCCGTGCTCCACCAATAAGGCCAAGCGCAAGCATACCTCCGACCACCGCCACCGTCATAATCACAACAACAAGAGGTTAAAATTAACCTCCGAAAGCCAAACCCCAAGAAATTCATCCAATACATTTCACCCACTTCACTCCCGGCGTGCTCAAAAACCTCTTAGTTACAGTAAGAAGAAGCTTAATTGTCATCATAACACCACAAATTCAAGCACCTCAGATACCAACCGCAGTTGGTCATGCTCTGCCCGTGATTCCTCATTTTATAAAGGTAGCTTTGTTAGTATGGTGTGATAGATGTGATTTATCTTTATTTTTGTTTGTTTTGCTTACTTATTTATTTGTGTTTTGGCGCAGATAAAGTTGTAGTGGTGTCGTACAATATATTAGGTGTGGATAGGCCTGTGCATTCGGATATTCGGAAATTTCCGAATTTTTTTTTTCGGATATCGGGTTTGCCAAAATATCCAAAATCCCTCCCGAATCCGATTTTTTTTTTTGACTATCCGAACCCGAATTTCCGAAAATTAAAATTCGGAAATTCGGATATACCCGAATTTCCCGAATTTTAATTTTCGGAAATTCGGGTCGATTTTCCGAAAATTCGGATATACATATCCGAAATCCAAATTAAAAACCCTGTCTTAATTTTGCATCCTGGAACCAATTTTATAAGCAGAAATTGAAAGCCTCAATGGCAACAAGCCAACAACAACAAATTACAATCATTAATCAAGCCAAGCAAATTACATCCTGGAAGCAATTTTATAACCTGGGAGCAGAAATTGAAAGCCTCAATGGCTTCATAGAATACATCCGGTACAAATTAAAAGCCTCAATGGCAACAATAACATGAATCAAGCTACTGCCAAGCAACAACAACAATCCACTACAAAATACAACCAAGCATTAATCATACAAAATACAATCATGAATCAAGCTACTGCCAAGCAACAACAACAATCCACTACAAAATACAACCAAGCATTAATCATACAAATTACAATCATGAATCAAGCTACTGCCAAGCAACAACAACAATCCACCACAAAATACAACCAAGCATTAATCATACAAATTACAATCCACTACTGCCAACCAAGCAACAACAACAATCCAACCAAGCATTAATCATACAAATTACAATCCACTATCCCAAGCAACAACAACAAACCGAACAAACCGACGTAATCCAAATTAAACATACAATAACAGTAATAATAATTAGTTCCATTACTGCCTGCCAAGCAACTTGCACCAATTTGAAAATCCAACAAAGCATTAATCTCCTAAAATTTCTGTGACGGTGGTCTCCACTCCCATTTGAGAAAATTCTGAAAAATAAAGTATTCCAAGCAATAAAAAATATGAGTAATTAAATGTAGAAAATAAATATATAGAGAGAACTAAATTGCAAAAAAAAAAAACTTACCAATTTCCCATTTGTCAAGCTCAGCAAGGTCCTCTTCAACTGTCATGGAATCTCTCGATGATCTGAACCAATCTTGTGCACATATTAAGGCTTGCACAACCATCGGAGTCAAAGAACTCCTAAAAGGGTCAAGGACTCTTCCTCCAGTGCTGAAGGCAGATTCAGATGCCACTGTGGAGACTTGGACAGCTAGTACATCCTTTGCCATCCTAGAAAGAATAGGGAACCTTGGAGCATGCTTCTTCCACCAGTCCAAGATGGAAAATGATTTATCTCCCTCAATAACATTCTCGTGCAAGTAAGATTCCAATTCTGACTTCATTTCAAACGTGCCTCCACCATGAGCTGCCTTGAACCTTTTAAACCTTTCTTCTCTAGCACTTATCAACTCAGCAGCGATATCTGCACAATCTGCTTGCATTTGACTTCCACTAGACCCTCCCTTATCCAAAGAGGTCTCACCTACAACACTCTGCTTCTTATACAACTCCCAATAGCCTAAATATATCTTTTCCATATCACTCTTCACTTTATCTGTCAACTCTTTCCCAACAATGTCTCCAGCTTCTGCTTGTTGTGTAGCCATCTCCTAGGTTACAGGAAATCAAAATTAGAAAAGAGAATTAAGACCAACAAGCAGAAGCAAAAATCAGAATTACGACCAAGCAAAAAAAAAAGCTCCAGCAGTCAACAAGAATCCTAACTATCAGTCAATTAATTCAATACCATACTACTGTTATTCCACGGAAGAATTCAATCCTCATGAAAATTCTAGCAAGAATTTAAACAAGAATTTGCAGCAGAGGTGGCAGGCATGTCAATGTGTGTAACAGAAATTAATTCAAAATTGACACAACACAACACAATCACAAACACAATGATAGTGAATTTCTCTTCTATCAGTCAATTAATTTAAAGTACAAGCAACTCAATGCTAAAAAATCCTAACTATCAGTCAATTAATTCAATACCATACTACTGTTATTCCACGGAAGAATTCAATCCTCATGAAAATTCTAGCAAGAATTTAAACAAGAATTTGCAGCAGAGGTGGCAGGCATGTCAATGTGTGTAACAAAAATTAATTCAAAATTGACACAACACAACACAATCACAAACAACACAATCACAATGATAGTGAATTTCTCTTCTTGTGATTTCAGGATGGACATGAACCTCATCCACACAACACAATCACACAAGAATTAACAATCCACAGTCCACTCAATCTCACAATCACACGAAGAAAATGAAAAGCGGCGAAGAACCATAGATACATACCAGAAGCGGTGAGTCGGTGAGTCCAGAGAGAGAAGAGATTGACAATTTGAGAGAGAGAACTCAGAGGTGACAGTGAATGAGGCCGTGAGGTGAGGATTACTGGGTTAGGGTTCCGATTTGGTCGATGTCGAGAGAGAAGAGAGTGAGACTGTGAGAAAGAGGACTCGTGGTTTGGTGACCGTGACCGTGAGGTGAGGATTGCACCGTTACAGGTTACTGGGTTAGGTTCCAATTTGGTCGATCAAGAGAGAAGAGAGTGAGACTGTGAGAAAGAGAGGTAACTCATGGTGGTGAGGCCGTAAGGGTTCGGATTTGGTCGATGTCGAGAGAGAAGAGAGTGACTGTGAGAAAGAGAGGTGACTCGTGGTGGTGACGGTGACTGGTGAGGCTAGGGTTCCGATTTGGTAGATCGAGAGAGAAGAGGTTGAGTTGAGACTTTGTGAGTGGTTTGTGAATTGTGACTTGTGAGAGAGGAGGTGAGTCGTTCGTGTGTGTGTGAGTAAAGTGAGGACTAGGAGTAGTCCTATTTCGGAAAAAAAGGAATACTGATACATTTCGGAAAAATCGGATACCGATTTTTCCAAAACCAATTCCGATCCCGAACCCGAAATTATTTTCGGATATAACATATCCGAACCCGAATTTCCGATATCCGAAATACACTATCCGAATTTCAAAAATTTCGGGTCGGAAAATTCGGAAATTCGGGTATTCGGAAATGTGCACACCCCTAGGTGTGGAGAATGCGTTAAAGCATCCACATTTGTATTGGAAAGTTCCACAGGAGTTCTTGGAGTGCAGGCACGGATCCAGCTAATGCCCACCCTGGTCCAATCAATTTTTTTTAATAGGCCCGTTAGCCCAGCCACAATCTTTCAATTTGGCTTTTCAACTTTGGCGGCACATCAATTAATTGAATTGGCTCCATTCATCCCTCTCCTCTCCTCGACCAAATCCAATTCTGCCTCTGCCTCTCCTCTCCTCTCCTCTCCTCTCCTCAACCAAAAAAACATTTGTCTTCTTATTTTTCTTACAATAATTCCTAAAGATTTTTTGTTTGTTTGTAAGAAAGTACTCCCATAATGACCTTTAAAATTTTAACTATCCTTTGTAAATAAACTCATATTTTTCTTCTTATAAAATTATCAACCTATTTCGTCCTTTATTTTATATTATTTTATAAGGACCTTAAAGTTTAAATTTTTCAAAAAATTATCTTAGCTTCGCCACTTTATATGTGTCTCCGTTTTAAATTAAATGACATTTTGGAATTTTTTATTATCTCAAATTAAATAATATTTTACTATTTTTTAGATATTTTTTATCTAATTTTACTAATTATCCTTTTATTATTAAATTATCCTTTTATTATTGAAGAGTGTGAGTATTAAAATATGTCAAATACAAACTTAAAAAATATGAAAAGAGATATTTTTGATAGTGTAGAGAATGAGAGAATCATACAAGGATTTCAAGAAGTACGTATATTGTATAAATTCTAATGTATAATTAATTTTTTTCTATATTGTCTTCTTATTTATCTTTTTGTTAAATTTATCTAAATATTTGTTATTTAGTTCAATTTTTTGTTCAGTTCGATTGCTTTCTCTTTAAAATACTCTAAAAAAAAATCACCCCTTTAGAAATAATTCCTGGATCCGTACCTGTTGGAGTGGGACTACAGGAAGGAGCTTATTTACAATGAGATTAATAGTTACAATGCGGGGATCCTATGCTTGCAGGCACGTTGGAAATAATTAGTAATTTTCACTTGTCTTTTAAATATCAACATATAGAACGGACCATTGTGTGTTCATGTGCAGAATTTTGTTACTACCTTTGTTCCATGCTTATTATGGATTTGACTTTGCAGGAGGTTGACCGTTTCAAAGATTTGGACCGTCTTCTTCGAAAAGATGGGTTCAAAGGGGTTTATAAGGTGTGCCAGAAATGTCCTCAGTGAGTTATATGTTCTGCTTTCGGTGTTTTTTTCTTTTTAGACCTGATTAAAGTGGTTTTGTTGTTTGCTATTGCTTCTAGGCTCGCACAGGCGATGCAGATGATGGCTGTGCTATATTCTGGAAGGATGAATTGTAACTTGGACTGCCTAATTTTCATTTCCGTAGGATTGCATCTTTCCATTTCAGAATTCGGGTGGTGATTGGGAATTTGAAATGTTGAATTCTTGTGCTTTCCATATTTTTACTTCATAACTATTATGAAGGCATAAATGCAGATTCTCTCATTTATTCTCAACCCAGATTTACCCTTTTGCATGAAGAAAATATAGAGTTCCAGAGTTTTGGCCTCCGTGACAATGTTGCTCAATTCTGTGTCTTTAAGGTATGCAGGGGTTTGATTCTTCCACCTGGCTAATATGTTTTTTTCTTTCACCTATCAAAGTTCCAATAGTGGGGAGTATATATATTTTTTCAATTATTTCTTTTCATCTATCAGAGTTTCAATAGTGGGTATACATTATTTAGATTAAGCTCCTTTTGGTGGTTTCACTTGGCTTGCACAGCTTGCTCCTTTGTATGGCTGTATTATTTGTTAAGTTCTTGGACTGGCTTCATGAACCTTCATTTTTTCGCTTTGATTTAGTGTAGTTAGCAGTTGCTAGGCTCTCTTTGCTGTTCAAAATGGTAACTCTTTTGCTGTTCATTCTTATGCAAATAGAAATTTGAGGATTCAAGTTCTTATGTAAATTGAGAAAATGGAAAAGGACATTCAAAAGCACGTTCTGGAGCCTTTATCTGTGGAAAATCTTTCTCATACCCTTATATCCATGTAAGATATGTATAATCTGCAGTATCAAGTTGATGGTCCTTTGTCTAAATAATCAACATTTGTTCTGGAAGCAATCCAGATTAATCCCTAGCAAATGTGTTACTGGGGAACAAATATAATACTGAAATTTCTTTTTATCATAATTTTTTGTGCCTTGCAGTATTTTCAGAAACACTAATTCGGAAATATTCTTGTTATGTATTTACTTTTATGCAACTGCATACATAGCTTGCAACTACTAATTTGTTTGGCTTACTTCATTAATTTTCTTTTTTACTGAATTTTGCAGATGATTGAATATGAAACAGACTCAGACTTGTGCACTCATGCATCCAAGTAAGTTCAAAAGTCATGTAATGTACAGTACGTAGTTGTGGGAAGTTATCTGGATGCAGTATAAATCAGATGATTTAAATTATTTTTTGGCACCTGCACTTCATTTAACTGACTCATTTGGTACCTCCTTTAGTCAAACGGTTTAAAAGGCACCTCCACTTGAAAGAAATGACTCATTTGGCACCTGTCCTTGACGCCGCCCGTCCTCCACCGTTAAATGCTGACGTGGCATGACATGTCATCATGTTGATGGCGTGGCATGCCACATTTGAAAAATAATATAATTAATTTAAAAAAATTCATAAAAATAATATAATTAATTTAAAAAAATTCATAAAAATAATATAATTAATTTTAAAAATTCAAAAAAATAATATAATTAATAATAAAAATTCAGAAAAATAATATAATTAATTTTAAAAATTAAGAAATTTAATTTAACTGATTATTAAAATTATAAAAATACTTTAATTAATTTTAAAAATTAAAAAAAATAATTAATTTTAAAAATTCAGAAAAATAATGTAATTAATTTTAAAAATTCAAAAAAATACTTTAATTAATTTTAAAAATTTAGAAAAATACTGTGATTAATTTTAAAAACGCAGAAATGTGAAGGCAAACCCAAGCATAAACTAAATATGAAGATCTACCTAGGAAATTAATAATTTTCACGACTAGCGGCTGGAAACCCAAGCCCGCTGGAGCTCCTACCATAACCGGCAACCACAATAGTCTCTACCGCTGCAGCAGATCTGGCGCACCACCACCACACCACCGCCACAACAGATTTGGCGCCAAAATTGGAGTGGGAACACTATCCCCCACTGCCGATTCGGCAAACCCAAGCATAAACTAAATATGAAGATCTATCCAGGAAATTAAAAATTAATTACAATATTTTTTTGGATTTTTAAAATTAATTTTCTTAATTTTTAAAATTAATTACAGTATTTTTCTGGATTTTTAAAATCAATTAAAATATTTTTCTGAGTTTTTAAAATTAATTACATTATTTTCTGAATTTTTAAATTAATTCTATTAATTTTATTAATTTTTAAAATTATTTAAATTAACTTTCTTAATTTTTAAAATTAATTACATTATTTTTCTAAATTTTTATAATTAATTATATTATTTTTCTGAATTTTAAAAATTAATTATATTATTTTCATGAATTTTTTAAAATTAATTATATTATTTTTCAGATGTGGCATGCCACGTCATCAATATGATGACATGTCATGCCACGTGGCGTGCCACGTCATCATTTAACGGTGGAGGACGGACGGCGTCAAGGGCAGGTGCCAAATGAGTCATTTCTTTCAAGTGGAGGTGTTTTTTAAACCGTTTGACCAAAGGAGGTGCTAAATGAATCAGTTAAATGAAGTGCAGATGCCAAAAAATGATTTAAACCTAAATCAGATAGGATACACCACTTTGGTCAGCACGTGGTTTGTGGGCAAGTGGGTAGTCTTCTTATGCAGTGGCTTGGCCTATTTGTTTCTGGGTCATGCTCTGCTTTTCACTGGTTTGATTATCAGGGGAAATTATTCGGGTGACCCGAGGCTGGTAGATTTTGAAAATGTAGTTGCTATGTATAGGGTGTCATTCTTTTAATTAGAATATTAATCATTGTTATTAAATAAATCTATATTATTTTTCTATTCAGAAAAAAACTGTTGGTTTTTGTTGTTGTTCTTCTTTCTTTAATAATTAATTACTACATTTACCCTCAACTTATTGGGAGCTATGCTGAACTAGACCATTGTCTGCAAAAGCAAATGGTTGATTGGAAATAAAACTACATAGAATAGATCTAGACTACCTAGAAACTGAAACCCATGTTTTTCCTCTTGTTGCTTGCAACATCGACTTTAAGCAAGTAGCACGGGTATCGTTTCTCTTTTTTATCTTTTTTTTTATTTTTTTATAAGCGTTTATACTCTCATTGGACATCTCAGTTAGAAATATTTAATGGACAGATGTTTTGATAGCAGATGTCAAGTGATAATAGTTTGTTCCAATGTATAGGAGGACTGTATAATAAGCCATAATTTAATATTGAGTAATATTACAGAAATGATTGGCGTTGAAAGAATCTTGTATTAAAAAAGTCTCATAATAATGTACTGGTAATGAAAAAACTAGATAGTGTGGTTATTGCTTTTTCCAAATATCTGTCGACCTCATTATAATTCTATTCTCATTTTTTTAAACAAGATCCAGAATTCCAGTCCTTGGCATCATGACGCCAAGAGTTGTCCAGATTTTATAAAAAAAAGAAAGAAAAGCAATTGATTGAGTCACAAGTCAAGAACCCATTGTGTGTAATTGAGCCATTTTTAGGTGTGCATTTGAAGTGATTACATTTTCCCTCTATTTCTTTCCAACTTTCGGTTGCAAATCATTTCCTTTTATCCTTTTTTTTCATTTTGAGCTAGATTTCTTTTGTGTCTTTGGTCTTTTTTCCTTGTTTCCTACATTATCATTCTACTTTAAGTCTAATTGGTGTTCAAATCATCACATTTTTTAGCATCATTCGACTTTCCTCACCTTTCTTTCTCGCCCTTATTTTCTTTGCATTCCTTGTGTTTTCATTGATTCCTAGAGTCCGTGCTAGCCTAAGTATTGGTTTGTGATTAAAGATAAGAGTGGGTAAGGTTGTTAGCGCATTAGAGAGAAGAGTAAAACACGAGCGAAACACGTGAGGGAGAGACTAACCATTTTATATAGACTTGTGTTTGTTTCTTTTTGTAGGTACTTCATTATGTCTAATTATTATGATGCTAGTCTTTATTATGAGCGTTGCTCTTATGGATGTGAGGCATCTTTTGGGAGTGGCGCTTATGGGGTTGATGACCAAGAGTCATGTTCTTATTCCGCATCTTCTTGGCTGGAGTTTGATCATCATGAGCCATCTCGGTAAGCCTATGATTCTCACGGTACACTCCCTCCATCCTATTATTAAGCTTCTTTTGGGTATAATGCATATGTGGATTATGGGTTGGGTGGACAAAGTATTGCTTGCTATGATGATTATGCCTCTTGTGCGGATAGTGTGTATGATTATTATGGGCAAGAGGTACCTTCTCGGCACACTTCTCACTCTTACAGTACACTCTCTCCATCTTATGATCAAGTTCTTTTTCGGTATGATGACAATTTGGATGATAGGTTGTATGGTCGAAGTGTCACTAGTCATGATAATGGTAGTACCTCGTGGGAGAGTTTTGATTATGGGCATGGGCCTAATGTGTATGAGACTAGGGCGCACTCTCCAAGCCATGGCCTAGGTTTCTCATCCTACCGACACCGTGGTCATGGCTCCGCTACTTGTGTTTTTGTCCGGCGACCTCCGCAATGTTCCTATGACCGTGGAAGACATTCCTCTCATCATGGCCGAGAGCAACACTTCCGTTCCGTATATTTTCCTTCCGCTCCTCCCACACGAGCAAGAGACATCTATTGCACCTCATGTACGGGCCGAGGGCACTTGTGTGACGTATGCCCTAACAATAGAGTGAAGAAAGTGGGTTGTGCACATGAGAGTGTGGTTGTGGGTTCGGATAAGTCTTCCACCTTAGATTCGGTTATTGCTCTACTTACAGCTCAAAGGGAAATATGGACCTGCTAATGCACCAATGGGACTACACCAAGCAACTTATATAAGATGAGTTGGCTAGTGTGAAGAATGTGGAGAGTAGTCTTGGACGGGAACCCTTGAGGAGCAACGAGCATGTGGCTAAGGGGGAGGTCCCATCTAGTACTTATTCTTCGGGTCTACCACCCGTCGATAAGGTTAGCATTTGCTCTTCCGGTTTGCATTCTAGTGAGGAGAGTTTGGCTCTAATTAAGGAGGAAATACTTATTGTACCACCCATTGAGGAAGTTGTGGTTCCTTTGGTTGCGCAAATGGATACTTTGGGTGTCTCTTTACATGGTGATGATCATGGGGTAGATCACAAAAATAGAAATGGCTGAGGGATGTGTGGATTTACTTCGGGCTCCTATGAGAAGGCTCTTCATTGCCTCGCATTGCAAATGAAATTTCAGGATCTTGGCAGCTATTTCTCCATCATTCCGTCGGTTCCACCTAGTCACTTTATGGATCATTTCCTCTATGAGCGCCTTGACCGAGTACCCTTCATCGCTCCTTTAGCATCTCATCTTAGTCGCGCCTCCTGTTTCACTACTTTGGCTCCGCTTCATGGCTACACGGGTCCGTTTTTATAATGGGTTGAAAGGGACATAGAGCGAAGGAGAGCAATGGCAGTTCTTGTGCTTAAATCTCCATCTCCCATTTTGGTTTTTCACACTATCCATGGCCTAGATTCGAGGACAAATCTCCTCAAAGGGGGATGGGATGATACGAGTGTGGGCCCATTTGATACGAGGGTAAGACCATCCGTGCCCAAATGCATTGGCAATGAAAGACCGCCCGCTAGGCGTATCTGTCCTCGTCAACTAGCCCTAGGCGCACGGTCTCATGGAATAGCTGGCCAACCTATGAGCTTGCCCATGAGCTCGTCTGTCTTAGACCTCACGACCCATCTTCAAGCCCGCCAAGGCCAAGCTTCCCAAGGCCCTTTGTCCAAGAGTATTTAGGGATTTTCCCATGTAATAATTCATAGGTATAAATAGAAGGACTTAGCCTCTTTTATGCCTTGTCTTTGAATTGAATGTGATATCTTTATCTTAGACCATATCTTACGTTAGCTTTAGGGTTAGGGTTCTTAGAACCAATCTATCCATTATCTTGTCAAACAACCGGGTTGTCCATCCTTGTTGGTGGAAGGTTCGGCTTGATTAGAGATCCTTGTTAGTGACATAGAAAGGTTGCCTTACCTTTGTTGTAAGGAGGGTTTTCTCCACTTTCAAGTTCAATACAAGTTATCATCAATACATCTCTATCCTTCATCCATATTTCTGCTGCACTTATCACTCCATCTCCATCTATATTCGTCCATCCTTCATTCCTTCATCCGAGCTATCAACCTCCCGAAGAGGACTAGATCCATTCGTCCAACTATTTCGGCCATCTTCTCTAAATCGGAACCAAGATCGTATCAAGCACCATGTTACGTGTTATGATTCAACAATATTGTAAAGCGTGGGATAATTGCATCCCATTCATTGAATTTGCTTACAACCGCACTATGCATTCTTTCGCGCATTTCTCTCTTTTTGAACTAGTCTATGGGTTTAATCCACTCACCCCCATAGACTTGTTGCCTCTTTCTTTGAATGATTGTGCTAGCTTAGATGGCAAGTAAAAGGCAACCATGGTGAAGAAATTACACGCGAAGCCCAAGGAGCGCATTAAGGCTTTAAACGTCAATTTGAGGAACAAACGCAACTCCGGTCACCGCATCAAGTCATTTGAAGTTGGCGAATGGGTTTGGTTGCATTTAAGGAAAGATAGTTTCCCCACTCAAAGGAAGGGAAAACTTAGCCAACGGAGAGATGGAGCTTTTTCTCATTGTGGAGAAAATTAATGACAATGCTTACCGCCTTGATATTCCTCATGTTTTTGGTAATGTGAGTCCTACATTCAATATTAATGACTTGTCTCCTTACTTTGTAGGTGATGATGACGGAGTTGAAGAAGAGGAGCGTATGGATTCGAGGTCG
This sequence comes from Viola odorata, assembly GCA_963691705.1. NCBI lineage: Eukaryota > Viridiplantae > Streptophyta > Magnoliopsida > Malpighiales > Violaceae > Viola > Viola odorata. The sequence goes on from OY829546.1 coordinate 33,783,343, forward strand.
AATCCTCTCGAAGAGGGAGGGGATGATATGATCATGGGAGCACATGGACACTTCACTCGGAGCAAGGGGATGGTGGCCATGCTCTTGAAGACTCTTAGAACCGAGGATATCAACTTAGAAGCGAGAGCTCAATGGACGACGTGCGTACATGCCAATGAGCTCACTTGCGGACCCTCACGGGAAGGTCGCGCAAGTCATGAGAAGTCGCACACCGAACCCTCGCAAGCCATGAGCCTTCCCACGCCTAACCCTCGCAAACCATGAGCGAGCCCGCCAAGACTTCCAACGCTTGGCCCATGCCTTTCTCAAGCCCAAGCGCCAAGACCTTATGTCCTAAGGGTATCTAGGGGTTTTCACATGTAATAAGTAAAAGGTATAAATAGAAGGACTTAGCCTCTTTTATACTTATCTTTGATTGAGTGATTTTCATCATAGGCCAATTAGTTTAGGTTAACTATTAGGGTTCTTAGAGCTGCCACTTCTCTTCTTGTCAATTAACCAGGTTGTTTACTCTTGTTAGTGAAAGGGTCGGTCTTGAACAAGAGATCCTTGTAAGTGATATAAAAAGGCTGCCTTACCATTGTTGTAAGGAAGGTTTTCTCCACTTCCAAGTTTAATACAAGTTTCCTTTTCAAATACATCTCTACTCTTCATCCATTAAACCGTTGTCTTATTACTCCATCTATCCATCTACAAATGATTTCCATCCATACATCCATCCGTGCATATCAACCTCTTGCCGAGGACTAGATCCTTCATCCTTCACATTAGGCCTTCTTCTCCAAAATGGAAGCAAGACCATATTGATAAGAGTCCGGGGGATACTGAGCAGGATCGGCCTGATCTGGGCTGGTCGGGAACACTGTACTGGGGTCTTCGTCACCTGCAAAGTGCCGGAGGGGGTCTCCGGCGTAAACACTCCGATGCCAAAGTCAGTGCAAGTAGTCAAAATGGCAGGGGTTCAGTACGCTATCTTAGGCTTACCCTCTTGTCTGAAAAGGTGGGGGTATTTATAGGCAAAGGAAGGAGTGTACCGATAGGGGGTGGGAATAATCCCTGGTAGGTGTCGCTGGGGTGATAGATGCCACTGGGGTGACATTGATTGATGTCATATGGGATGACGTCATGCGGAGTGACGTCATGGATGACCTGGGATGGGATGCCGCCGTGCGGATGCCGCATGAGAGCCCCCCCCGCTGATGTCGACCATCCCAGGGTCGGTCGCCAGGCTAAGGGCGGTAAGAACAGGGTCTCGTCTCCCTCGGCGAGTACAGTATGCTGGCCGGGTCACCCGGCGGGGTAGTGGAGATGCCGCTTTTGTGGTATCGATAGTTATCATATGCCCAAACGAAAACTAGCCCGAGTGTTTACCAAGGACTATCACCGCGTCTCCTGTCCTGCCCCTTCAAAGATTTCTGCCCTAATGAGGGCTCGACAATCGATAAAGGTATATCTTCGAAATGCCTTTTTCCGAAGTCTATAAATAGGCCTTTCATTTTGCACTTGCTTTATAACTCTCACAACTTTTTCACCTCTCTCTTCAAGTTTCCTTATCTCTCTTCTTTTCATGGACGAAGTCACCAAAAACTTCCTGCTCTCCAAAACCCATGCCCTGAGGAACCTAACTCAGGCAGATACTGATTTCCTGGGGTCACTGAGCGTCAAGACCTCGGAGGATATACTGGAGCTCTAGGGGATGCTGACTCCCCTGCAAGCTAGGCAGGCTGCCGTTACCCTAGAGGATTTCAGTCCTGTGGAGAAAGCGGTGAAGCTGTCAGTGGCTGTTTCTCAAATTCAGTTGCTGATGACAACGCTACAGCATAGGAAGGACTTGTTGGGATGCTGCCTGAAGGGCATGAGGGCCTATTCTTCTGAACTGACGACTCTTGCGGATGCCCTGAGGGAAATTCCTTTCCTGGAATGGGAAGATGATGACGCTGGGTCGAATGCCTGACCAGCGATGAGGATCCTCTTGGCGTGTCTTTCTGTGCTCTTCTGGGGCCACCTTTTGTAACTCCGGGCTGTTAGGCCTTTTTGTAATCTCGGGCCGTTGAGCCCTTTAAATAAATAAATATGCTTTCCCTTATTCACTTGCCGCGCTGTCAATGTTTTTCTTCTTTCTCATATCGTCTTTCTTAGAAAACAACTTCTATTCTCACTAATTGTGAGCTTGGTGTCCCTTGGGATCCCATAGCTTTATTTGCCTACCTGGCTCATAATGACGATTTTCCCATATCGCATCCGTTCTGAATATATTTTGCGCCGTTTTTTAGTGTTAACTGATAATAATTTGTCTTTTGCCGAAGGATGTATGGCGGAGCAGCTCTTCTCGGATCAGTGTGCGCGACGGTCCACAGTACCTGCAATGCGCCGGAGGGGGTCTCCGGCGGAAACACTCTGATGCTTAAGTCAGTAGGTGTACTGAAATGGGCAGAGTTTTGGCCAGTCAAGTCCGCTTACCTGCCTCCTTTGTGGGGGAGGTATTTATAGAAGAAAGGGGGCGTTCCTGCCCGAGTAAACGGGTACGGAGCTATCGCTCGCGTTAGGGTCTGTGATTCGCCCTTATCGTGACACGCTACCTCGACGGTAGGTGTTTAGGTAGATATTGCCGCGGTAGGATAATGGCCTGAGCGTTAATCCTGACGCGTGGTTTCCTCTGGATGAGATAACTCTTTGAACCAAGCAGGAGGTCCGTAAAAGGAGCCGGTAAGGCCCCGTTAGCCTCTGTAGCGTTAGCCTTTAGGGAAGGTAGCGATTTTGTCCCTACCGTGGTGGTGTGAAACAGTAGCTATGCCTCTCCCCATCGGGTGATAGGCGAAAATACCCTTTCTTTTAGGTGGATTGTTATCATAAGCCCAACTGAAAATGAGCCCGAGTGTTTACCAAGGGCTAACGTTCCTTCTCTCACGGAGAGTCCCTTTATGTACCGGGGCGGTTTTGCCTCAGAAAAATGGTCCTGATGATTTTTTGTCAGGATCTATAAATCAGAGGTTTCTCTGTGCCAGTTTCTTCGCATTTTTCATGTTCTTTCTTTTCGTATTCCGCCATGGATGAACTGACTCGCAATTTCCTGATCTCCAAAACTCTGACCCTGAAGAATCTTACTGAGGGTGACATCGGCTTCCTGGAGAGGATGATCACCAAGACCTCCGAGGATGTCCTGGAGTTGCGGGGGGTGCTAACCCCTATTCTGTCTAGACAGCTAGGAATAACTCTGGAGGATTTTAATCCCCTAGAGAGTTTGGCGAAACTGGCCACTGTCAGTGCTCACCTTGATGTGGTGGCCTCGATGCTGCAACAGAGGAAAGATCTGCTGGCCTGCTGCCTAAAGGGCATGAGAGCTTGCTCTTCTGAACTGACCTCCGTCGCTGACGCTTTAAGGGAGGTTCCGGTTGTGCCAGGGGAAGATGATGCGGGGTCCAATATCTGACCGCTGGCTCCGCTTCTTCTCGTTGCTTTTCTTATGTTTCTTGTACATATCTGAACGCTAAGGCCACTTGGCCATAAATAAATAACTGTCTCTGCTTTTTCCCAAGTTTTCTTTTTCTCTTGCGTGGTTGCTTGCTTTATTGGTTGGAAATATTTGTCATGAGCCCAACTGAAAATGGGTCTTCCTCGGGACATTGTATTGCAGTGGTTGCGTTCCGGAGATTAGCAATGAATGCTCTGTCTTGACTGTTACAGGCCGTCTTTTCAGTGGTAGGTGGTTGGGCGGTTCTTCGGTGCCCTTTGATTGGTGCATTCGACGAGCAGACGCGCCTGTGACGGATCGAATTCTGCAATTGCAGTTATTTTTCCCAAGCGTCTTGATTGATTTTTCAGGGATCGAGATGCTCGCTCGGCTATATAAGGGAGTTTGGTTTCCCTTTCCTGTTCATCTTCTTCCTTTTCCTTCTTTTTTTGCTTTTGCAGGTGGCATGGCAGATTTTTATTTCCTAAGTTCCATGGATCGTGACTCCTTGCCGACTCCCCCAACTTCGCCGGACTCAGATCATCCCCCTCCTTCGCCACCATGGAGGCCTCCGGTCCGCCGAAAGGGTCGTAAGAAGCAGGGGAAACAGACTTCCAAGACGCCCTTTGCGACGTTGGCTTCTTCTGGTTCTGCTACTCAAGAGGGTGGCAAACGTTTTCCTTCCCCTGACTGCTCGCTGAACAAGGATTTTCCCATCAATGCTGGTGTGGGGTTGGCAGATTCGGGCGCAAAAGGAAAATCATGCCCGTCAGGGTCCTGCCCAGAAAGGGAGGCAGACCAGCCGGTCCCGAATGCTGACGGGAAGATGTCGTTCCTTGATGATGACGGGGTTTATCACCACGACATTTATTGGCCTGATGAGGATTAGCCGTTTCGCATTGTACCCGCCTGTTGGCGTTTTATGAATAAAATAATGCTTTCTATTTTTCCTTTTTTGTCGTTACTTCCGTTAGCCTGCTGGTTCTTGGTGATAGCTAACGCAAGCGGTTGGACTGACTGAGGCAATCGCTTCGCGGTTACTCTGACCGGGTTAATACTGTCTCGCCCCTTTGGGGAGTCTCGACGAATAACTTCTCTTTTTTCAAATTTCTTTAATGCGTTTCCACGTGGCCAACTTCTTTTACACGCGTCTTCGCCCGATTGGTGACTCAATTAATGCGGTGGCATTTTTATCCTTTAAGAGGGCCCATTCTCCAATTTCTCAAAACTTTTGCCATCACTTCGAATTTTCCTTCTTGTATTCCTTCGTCTTCTTCTCCGAATACTTTTTCGGCCGCTCGTCACTGTCCGTCGATTTCCCTGCGATTCTTCTCTTTTAATGTATCAATTCGTCCCTTCTCAGATTTCCTTTTTTGTTGGTTTGCTATGGCTAGGAATAGACCTCGTCAGATTATCTCTAGGCCCATGGATCCCGAGGTTGCCCAATCACCGAGTATTTTTACCTGCGATGTGGTTCTGAAAGCCGAATTGGAGGAACATGGTATTACCTTTCCTCCTGGGCATGAGCCTTCTATTCCCGGAAGTGATATGCGGCTTCATAATCCAGGGTGGGGCCACTGTAGGCTTCTTTATTTTAAAATGTTCCTTTATGGTTTCCGCTTTCCCGTTCATGAGTCGATATTAACTCTGCTGCGGGAGTATAGCCTTAATCCTGCCCAGATAACTCCTTCCTCTTGGTGCACGGTTTATGCTTTTCTTCGCGCTTGCGAGTTGAAGAACATTTTTACCCCATCTATCAATTTGTTTCGCAAATTCTTTAGCATGATTTGCTATAATTGTTTAATCGAGATTACTCCTCGGTGGGATGATGCGCTCGTGCAGTCGTTTTGGCAACGTTTTCACGGCTTCAAGAAGGGTGTAGCTGATTGGAAGAGCAGCTTCTTTGTTCTGGAGCTACCGTCATGTTTGTGGCGTATCAATTTTAATCAGGAACTGGCAGGTCCCGTTTGGACAAATCCCGCGATTTTGTCCAGAACTGAGTTGGACCAGGCTAACGCTTTGTTAGACGAGAATACCCACTACCGCATTCGTGCCTTTGCTCTGTTCAAGCCTCTGGAAGAGTGCATTATGGGTGAGCCTATTTCTTTCCATATTTTCTTTACTTTGGTCCTCGCCTACTTTGTTTGCTGTAAGGAGCTAACGGTTGATTTCCAGGTGACGCTGGTACTCCTCTGAACGTAATACCGCTTCAAACTTTACCGGCCTCGCCTTCGGTTGAGGGCTCAAGTCGGGGTAGCGTTCCTCCTCCGAGGAAGAGAACTAAAACGGTTGCCCGGGGAGGGCGAAGGCCCGTTAGCTCTATGCGAACTTCTCGTTTTGTGGAAAATTGGCTACCGGAGCGTCGCACGGGGACGGACTCCAGGCCTGTCGCAACGACAGTAATTACTAGCGATGATGAGGATGCAGATGCTAAGTCAGACCTTTGCCATGCTTCTTCCCTTGCTGCTTCCCAGCGTCGGAAAAAACTTCGAGTGGCCACTGGTGGACAAGCTACCGGGACATCTCCTGTGGATGTGGCAACTGTTCCTACGCCTGCTGTTTTGTCTGAGGCGGGTGCCTCTCAGCCAACGGGAGCTGCTGAGGCGTTGGAAAAAACTTGTTCTTCTGAGGGAGAGGGCCTACCGATGGAATGTCCTCCTCCCATATCTGACGCTCCCGATTCTCCGATTGCTCATTGTATTCCTGACGTAGTGGTCACACCTCCTGTGGTGGATTCGACTGCTGAGCTACCGCCTAAGGTTATTCCGCAGCTGTTTTTTACTCCTTTCAAGAGTATTTTTCCTCAGGGCTCTTCTCCGCCTCCCTCAATCAATCTTGGTCCTGACGGGGTCCCAGCCTACCGTATGAATCTTGCAGGGTTTTGCTTTGACGCCCTTCGCGCTGTCGGGGTTCCTCAACCTTTTTCTCGAGATGAGTTTACTGCACCCTTGATAGGGGAGATACTGGGTTCCAAAAAGGAGAAAGAGGAATTTCTTCAACTCCCTCCTTCGGCACGCTTTCGCCATGTTCTGAATGATTCTCTGGACTTTTTCCGCCATCTGAATTATCAATTCGAAATTCACGATCGCGAGTCCCGTAATTTTTCCAGCGCATTGTGTGTTGCAAGGGTGCAGCTAGAGAAGGCGGTGGAGCATTCTAGGTTGCTGACGCGCCTCTGTGAATCGTCCCAAAAGGAATTGGACAGAGAAAAATCTATTGGGAAAGCCAAGGTAGAAGTTCTGGAGGCGGAATTGGACAGAGAAAAATCTATCGGGAAAGCCAAGGTGGAAGTTCTGGAGGCGGAATTGGCGCTAGAAAGGAAGAAGAATCTCTTTCTCCGCGAAGAGGTACTTGCTCGAGATGAGGGGTCTGTTAGGGCGTCATTAAAGGAAGAGTTATGGAGGAAGAGGGTTCTGGACGCCTTCGTTTCTGGGTTTGCGTCCCATTTCAAAGGTAACCCTTCGGATCCGGCCCAGGTAGCTGATTACATGTCTATCGTGATGGGTGAGATTAGCAAAGGTGACAGCGGTTCTTCTGGCCCTTCGGGGGAGAAAGTCTGACGCTAGCGATGGTGCTGAGCTTTTCCTTGTTTTTCTTGTTGTTGTCTTTTGTTTATTTCTTGAAAACCATTCGAACATTGTTTCTCCTATAATAATGCTGACGCTTTGTATCCTTTGTCGCACTGTACGATATTACCGTTTATTCCTTCTTTATCTTTTTGTGCCATCGTGCCGTTTGGCAAGGCCAGCGCTGCTTTTTATGTTTTTTAATCAATCCCTCTGTCCCTCATTTAATACGACTTGAAGGGTAATGATGAAAGAAGACACGTGTCCTTCCTCCGATGGGCGTTTGGAGCAAGCGTCTCCTAGGGAGTTGCAAATGCAGAGGCGTTTCGTCCTTATTTCAAATTTGCACCTTCTGGCGCGTGCCTTACTTTATGACGTGTTGCTTCGCCACGTGTCTGCTGCTGACTGGTCGCCCTTTCAGGGTTATATCTATTGTTTCTTCTACCCATTTTTCTTTTTCCATCTTTCCCTTATACGCTATTTCGTCTTTGGATAAATACTTTGCGCCGCTCTCTCTCTTTCTGGTTCAAGACTCCTCGCATTCTCTTTCACGAAGGTACAAGGTACACATCCTTTTTCTTTTCTCTTTGTTTCTTCCTTGTTGACCATGGCTAGAACTAAGAAATCCTCTAAAGAAGGAGATCCTCAAAGGTCCTCCGGGGAAGAAGTAATTGATACCACTCCCACTTCTTTGTACACACTGCCTTTAATTAACCGTAGGCTTGCTGGGTTTTCTGCACGATTTTCCAAGGAATATCCCGTGCATCCTGCTTCTGAATCGCTCCGATTGAACAGCATTTTGCCCGAAAATAGCAGAATGCTGTATGCTAAGCTCTTCGATCATGGGTTTCGTCTCCCTCTTGACCTGCTTGTAAAATTGTTGTTGGTTGATTCTGATTTGGCTCCGGCTCAGTTGAGTCCTAACGCGATTTGCGTTGTTAGTGCTTTTGCCACACTGTGCCGTTTCAAGGTAATAGAATCTCCCACCTTAGCGTTGCTTCATGATATTTTCCAATTGTATTCCCGTAAAGGGATGATATCGATATCGCCTCGCTATGAAGACGGTTCCTTGAAGCCCTTTACTTGGAAACTAATGGGCATTGAGTCTTCCATTCCTCACTGGAAAGAGGAATTTTTTATTGTTGATCTGCCTGAGCCGTTGTGGAGGGCTGGCTTCAACGAAACAATTAAAGATGGGGCTTGGGGTCATCAGAAACCCCTTTTCGACCCGGAGGATGGCTGGTTGAAGACGCTGCTTCAATTTGATTTTAGCGTTGATGCCCGAAAAGTGGCCAACGGGTTGCCCGTGGAACAGTGCAAGAAGGGTGAGCGTTTGACCTTTTTTCTTTTGCGTTGTCAAGAAGTACTAACGCTAACGTTTTGTGATTGTGCAGTGCCTCCGCCTGGTTGGGAGCCTGAGTATTTCCGAAGGAGGAGGAAACAGGAGGCGAAAAAGAAAGTTGTCGCTGAAGCTAGGGCTGCTGCTGCCGCTGCTGCTAACGCTGAGGGAGGGGAGGCCAGTGCTACCGCTAGCGTTACGGGCCCTCGGGTTGTAAGACAGAAACGGCCTCGGAAAGCACGTGCTGCCCCATCCGTTTCATCCCAGACCGTTGTCTCTTCAGAGGCTACGGTTGAACCGATTCCTGTTGGGATTCCTCTTGCATCCTCCACCACTCAGGTGAACATTTTTAGAACTTTAGTCTTTCTTTTTTGCACCGCTTCCTTATCACGTTCTGTGTTATTTAGGAAGTCGTTGCTGCTTCTGTCCCTTCTACCTCCCAAGGAGATATGGGTATCGCTGATGTCCTTCGCGAGCGTCAGAAGAAGGCTCGCTATGATCTCCCGAATAGTCCTTCTTCCTCTGCCGCCAATCGTAGTTCGAGTGCCCTTGGGGGCGAGGGTGTATCTGCTGATCAACCGGAACCTGTTGATTTTGGAGGTCAACCCCATGTGCCTCCTGGTTCTCCAATCCATTCCGCGCACACCCCGACGGGCTATGATTCTGATGCCCTTAATCCTGAGGTGCCCGGAGGCAATGAGGTCTCGACGCCTAACGCGGAAGGCCTCTCTAGCCGGCCAGCTTCTCCTGGTGCGTTGTTCTTTGTTCCGATGCCTCATCCACCTATTGTGAGGGGTGGGCCCGCTCCTGCCTTAATGGCTGGTATCTCTCCCTATGATCCTCCTCTCATGCCGACTCATCACGTTAGCTTGCGCTCCTTTAGGGACAGTATTCTGCAGTTTCCTGCTGATGCTGATCATGAGGCCGTGATTTCCTCTACCGCTTATCTGGTAGCAGAGATTTTGTCTCTTCCAAGAGAGAGGGATGCCTTCGTTGCTCGGGGCGAGCAGGGACGTATCAATTTCCTTCGCTCTCAGGTATTTTCCATGCTTTGCCATCTTCACTATATGGATGAAGAGAATGCTAGAGCTGCAGCTAACGGGCGAGGAGAGATAAACAGGCTGTTGGAAGAGCGACAGCGTCTTGAAAATGCCCTTGCTGCTGCCAATGAAGGTATGGAGACTGCTCGGGGAGAGGCTATTGCGGTCAAACAAGAGTTGGAGGCCGCTAAGTTAGCTTTGGAGGAGGAGAAGAGACAACGTGCTGATCTGGTCTTACGCCTCTCTCAGGAGGAGGATAGCCTGCGTCTGGAGAGACAGAGGAATGCTGAGCTTTCTGCCGATTCCTCCCTTAACGCTGAGAAGAACCGTTGGTACTTTGAGCAGGGTGGGGGAATCATGTCAGAAGCCGTGATGCATCATTATGGAGTTGAGGAGCTCCGTATTGAAGATCTCTCCGCGTATTTTGACAAGAGAGCCTCCTCCATTACTGATAGCGGTTTCTATCAGTGGAAGGCTGCTCAGCAAGGAGGGGTCCACGTGCCGCCCAATCTTTAGACCTTTTGTTGTTTAGATGTTTTACATTTTTGTGGCTGACGGGACCGTCTATATTTTGTACTTCAAACAATATGGGCCTTGACTTGGCTAATCCACTCTTTTTGGATAGAAGTTTTTTATCTGCTTTTCTTCATAATGCCGTTTGATCACTTGTCCGTACGGGACGTTTGGCGTTAGGTTTCCACAGACGCATAGTTTCGCGTTGTATCCCGTTAGCTTTTCGTCAGCTGTATTCAAGTAGCATGTCCATTATATCCTTCGATAGTCTCTCTGAGTGTAAATCAGTGTTGCTTCCGCATCTGCTGTACTTATATTCCTGCCGTCCCTCGTTGTCAGAGGAGGCTTTACATCTGTCTCAACGTTGTTGTTACAGTATAGTCACCTTTCCGTCATCGTTTCACCGGGTATCAACCGCGCGGCTACTAGTTAGGATTTCTTTGTTTCTTTTCGCCAGAGATAGGCTCCAACATCGCTTCGCCGGGTATCAACCGCGCGTCTACTAGTTAGGATTTCTTTTGTTTCTTTTCCGCCACAGATAGGCTCCAACATCGCTTCACCGGGTATCAACCGCGCGGCTACTAGTTGGGATGTCTTTGTTTCCTTTCGCCACAGATAGGCTCCAACATCGCTTCACTAGGTATCAACCGCGCGGCTACTAGTTGGGATGTCTTTGTTTCCTTTCGTCACAGATAGGCTTTGGGGAGTGCCTCGTCTTAGTGAGCTGTCTGATCAGGACCAGCCATCACAAGGATAGGACTTTTCACCCCCAAGCGTTGTACCTCGTCTCTATGGGCCGTCTATGTGAGCACGGTTACCACAAGGATAGGATTTTCACTTCCAGGACGGAGTTGGTCTCTCCTTGGGGCGTGCCTCTCCTTATGGGGTTACCATAAGAATAGGATTTCACTCCCAAGGATTCCGGGGCGTGCCTCATCTTAACGGGCCGTCTATGTGAGCACGGTTGCCGCAAGGATAGGATTTTCACTCCGGGGAGCCGTTTGGGGTCGTGCCTCGTCTTAATGGGCCGTCTATGTGAGCACGGTTACCACAAGGATAGGATTTTCACTCCCAAACGCCTTGTTATGCCAGGACGTGCCTCGTCTTAATGAGCTGTCTGATCAAGACCAGTCATCACAAGGATAGGATTTTCACCCCTGGCATTCTTCGCTACCTGCATATTACCAGTAGCAAACGCACGGTGAATATCTCAATATTCATTTATTAGAATAACTTTGATGTTACCCGATTAGCTCCTGGCGTGGTGTAGCCTCAACCGAGCGATGTTCCAAGAGTTTTGCAGGGGCGTTCCCTCGAGCGTTTCCAGATGGTATGCTCCTTTTCCCACAATGCGGGTGACACGATACGGTCCATCCCAGTTTGGGCTGAGCTTTCCCATACGTTGTCCTGCTGCCCGTCTGTCTCTGAGCACTAAATCTCCGATTTTGAGCAATCGCTCCCTCACTTGCCGGTTGTGATATTGTGCCATTTTCCTTTTGTAGTGCAGGGTTTTCAGGAGGGTTTCCTCGTGTGTTTCTGGTAGAGTATCGAGGTTAGCTCGTAACCTTTCTTCATTGTTTTCTTCTTTGAAGTGAGCCACCCGGAGGCTCATCATGCCAATCTCGACTGGTGTGACAGCTTCGGTTCCGAATGCTAACGCGAACGGGGTCTCTCCCGTGCTGGCCTTGACGGTCATGCGGTAGGCCCATAGTACATATGGCAATTCGTCTGGCCATTTCTTCTTGGATCCTTCCAAGTTTCTTTTGATGCCACTAAGGATACTGCGGTTAGTTACTTCCGCCTGGCCGTTGGTTTGGGGATGTGCCACAGAGGAGAATCTTTGCTCTATCTGGAACTCTGCACATTGATCCCTGAAGAACTGGCTCATAAATTGTGTCCCGTTGTCGCTAACTAGCACGCGTGGTACTCCAAATCGCATGATGACTTGGTGTTTGAAGAAACGCCAAATTTTTTCGGTGGTAATGGTGGCTAACGCCTCAGCTTCGGCCCACTTTGTGAAGTAGTCTACCGCTACGACCACGAATTTTAACTGAGATCTAGCCTTTGGAAATGGGCCCAGGATGTCAATCCCCCATTTTGCAAACGGGCACGGTGCGACTATTTCTGAAATTGGCACAGCAGGTTTTCGAGGAATCTTAGCATATTCTTGGCATTTCTGACAGGTTCTCACGAAGTTATGACAGTCTCGTCGAATGGTGGGCCAGTAAAATCCCGACCGAAAGACTTGGGCTGCCAGGGTGTCACTAGCAATGTGCATGCCATATATCCCTTCATGAATTTCACGTAACACATGTAAGCCTTCTTGCTCCGTTATGCATTTAGCGGCCGGATGGGAGAAACATCTTCGTATTAACTCTCCGTTATAATATGTGCATCGTGCTGCCTGTTTTAGGACTTTCTTCCTCTCTGTATGGTCTCCCGGTAGTTTATCATGTTTCAGATATTCTATTACTGGGATCCTCCAATCATTTTCCATTTCTTCCACACAGAGCGATGCCTGCTCTTCCATGAAAGAAGGTGTAGGCAGTTCTCCATAGCGCACGTCACTGGGTACTGAGGCTTCTGGATTGGCTGCCATCTTGGCGAGGCTATCGGCCTCTTCATTGTTTTCTCTAGGAATGTGCTCAAAGGTGACCAGGGTGCCTTTTTCCTGTATTTTTGACAGCTCATGCTTCACTTTGGCTAAGTATTGGGCCATGATGGGTTCTCTGGCCTGGGAGTTCCCCAGAACCTGATCCATTATTAGCTTGGAATCTCCTCAGATTTTTAAACGTGTTCTGTCTTCCTTCTCCCCACCGGGAGTGGTTCCGATAGAGAAACTGTTTCCAATTCTGAGTCCTACCAGCAGCGCTTCGTATTCAGCCGCATTGTTGGACAATGGCTGCAGGATTCTGATGGCGTATCGCATCTCCAAGCCGTTTGGTCCAACTAAGAAAACTCCTGCGCCAGCTAATTCTTGATTTTTTGCTCCATCCACGTGGATGATCCACGTATCTGTATATGTCTCCGGAGACGGTAGGCATGGACTTTCTGCTTCTTCCTCCAATAGATCTGTCTTTATGTCCTTTGTGAATGTGCACTCAGCTATAAAGTCGGCTAACGCTTGGGCCTTAACGGCTGGTCTAGCTTTGTATTGCAGCCCGTATTGTTCGAGCTGGATAGCCCAAATTAGCATTCTTCCTGAAGATTCAGGTTTTCTGAAGATTCTCCTCAACGGCTGGTCCGTGAGTACAATGACGGGGTGGGCTTGGAAGTATCGATCCATCTTTCTCGTGGCTTGCACTAGAGCGAGTGCTATCTTCTCGATAGGAGCGTATCGCAGTTCGGCATCTTTCAATATGTGACTCACAAAGAATACAGGACGATGCACGTGCCCTTCACTTCGCACAAGGACGGCGCTGACTACCTCGTCAGCTATTCCCAAATATAGATATAATTCGTCGCCGGGCTCAGGCCTCGTCAGCACTAAATCTGATGATAGGTAAGCTTTTAGTCCTGCAAACGCTTTCTCACATTCCTCTGTCCATCCGAAAGGAGCCTTGTTGCGGATGACTTTGAAGAAAGGCAAACATCTCTCGCCTTGCTTAGATATGAATCGCCCCAACGCAATGATGCGCCCGGTTAACTTCTGTATCTCTTTGACAGTTCGCGGGGATATCATATCCTGGATGGATTTTATCTTTGACGGGTTGGGTTGGATGCCCTTCTGGCTGACCACATAGCCCAGGAATTTTCCCGTTTAGAATGCGAACATGCACTTCCGCGGGTTTAACTTCATCTTGTGTTTTCTCATCACATTGAAAACTTCTTGCAAGTCAGCGAGGTGCTCTCTGAAACTCCGACTTTTGATCAGGATGTCGTCTACGTAGGCCTCTACATTTCTCCCGATTTGATTTTCAAAAACTTTGTTTGCCATTCGCTGAAATGTTGCACCAACATTCTTTAGCCCAAACGGCATTGCAGTATAGCAGTATGTAGCTCTAGGAGTAATGAAGGCAGTTTTTTCTTCGTCCTCTACGGCCATAGGGATTTGGTGATATCCGGAATTCGCATCTAGGGAGCTTAGATAAGCATACCCAGCGGTTTGATCGACTAACTGATCTATTCGCGGAAGGGGATAGCAGTCCTTGGGACATGCATTATTTAGGTCAGTAAAGTCGATGCACATGCGCCAGTCCCGTTAGGCTTTGGGACTAAGACAGGATTAGCTAGCCAGGTCGGGTACTGGACTTCTCGAATGAACCCCGCCTCTGTGAGCTTTAGCAACTCTTTTTCGATGGCTGCTATCTTTTCCGATGAAAAGGCACGTCGTCTTTGCTGAACAGGCTTGGCGTCAGGACTAACGTTCAGCCGATGTTCCGCAACTTCCCGAGAGATTCCGGGCATGTTCGCTGGTTTCCACGCAAACTCTCCCTTGCATTTTCTCAACAGCCGGATTAATTGCGCGTTCTCTTCAAGGCTTAGTTTCTCACTGGCTAAGAGATTCGTTTCACTATCCTTGCCGATAGGGATTGATACCATCTGATCTAGCGGCTGAGTGCGCTTTTCTTCTTTATCATCGAAAGGATCGTCTGCCACGCAAACGTAGCGATCACAACTCCTTTGAGTCATAAGTAAGTAGCATTCGGCTGCCAACTTTTGGTCCCCTTTGATTGAGACCACGCCGTCCCATGAGGGATATTTCATCCGCAGGTGTTTTTGAGATATGGCCACTCCAAAATGATTAAGGAATGGTCGCCCCAAAATGGCGTTATACGGTAACGTTAGGTCTACAACCAGAAATAGTAGCTCTTCGGAGCGTTTGGATGTGTCTTCTCGGAAGTACACCGGCAGGGATGTTATTCCGTCTACCGGAATTGGTACTCCATCGATCCCAATGATAGGCCTCGTGCAAGGCGATAGCTCACCGTCAGGTCGTTTCATCAAGTTGTACGCTTCTAATGAAAATAGATTCACTGCACTCCCGTTATCGACAAGGGTCCTTCTTACCCCATGACTTCCAATGACGGGCGTCACAACCATCGCGTCATTATGCGGGAAAATGATGCCTTTTTGTCCTCCTCTGAGAAAGACAATATCATTCTGTCTAAGGCGCTTATCGCCTCGATTTTCATTTGCACGTTCTCCCGTTTGCGCTTTTCTCCGGGGTTAGGCGTTTGCGGCGTAATTTCCTCGCAATAGGGTGCTCCTCCTGCAATGATATTTATCATGGGCATTTGGTCGCTATCGATAGCGAGCGCTTCTCTATTTGGCCCGAGGGGAACTGCGTTAGCCCCTGTAGCGTGCGAGGGCGCTTGCCTCTGCTCAGTTGTATTTCCAGTTGGGTTGTTTCTGGCTTCCTCCCTGGCCTTTGTGGCAAATTCCCCAAGGTAGCCCTCTTCGACCAATCGCTCTATAGCCGATTTTAACTCTCTGCATACATCCGTTGAGTGCCCCTTGACCTTATGGAATTTGCAGTATGCATTTTCTCTTCCTCCCATGATTACTCCTGGTTTCACGGGAGCTGGGTAACGGATAGGCAGATTTCTCTGTTGGACTATTGCTAAGATCTCCGCCCTTGGGAGTATGAGAGATGGGAGGTCAGGATCGTATATCCGACCCTTTGGCGGGTCCGTTTGCTTCCGAGTGGGGGATCCTCCAGACCTTCCTTTTGAGAAATTGCCTCTCTGCCGGTTAGAGGTCTTGGTGTTATGTTCTTTCCGCTGCCCAGGATCCTCGGTGGGTTTAGCGTCAGGGGCATTGCTGTTCAAGACGTTAGGGGCCACATATGGGTCCGCCGGCATGCCTCGGATCCATTCTCTATTTTCTTCCTCTTCCATTCTCGCATAGTTATGCGCTTTCAACCTCAATGCATCCAGGGTCGTTGGGGGGTCCACCGTTAGCGTATCTTTCAGTTTACTATATCGACAATTGCGTTTCAGGGCCTCAATCGCAAAATCGATAGTGACCCCCAGCGTTAGGGACATTTCAAGATCAAATCGTCCTAAGAAATCGTTCAGCGATTCTTGTGGTTTTCGATGGATATCGAACAGCGCAGCTGCTGACTTTTTGATAGGAATAGCCGTGCTAAACCGACTTTTGAATTTTTCTTCCAGCTGAGAAAAATTATCGATAGACCCGGCGGGGAGCCCCTCGAACCATAGACGTGCCACTCCTGACAGCGTCATTACGAAAATTTGACACAATGCTGCGTCACTGCGCGTTTGGAATTGCACGAAATCCTTCACCTTATTGAGGTGAGAAATGGGATCTTTTGTGCCGTCATAGGATTCTGCTGGGAGTTTCACATGTCGATGGACTCTGTGGTGCCTGACACGGTAGCTGAACGGATGACCCGCGTTAGCATCGGGGATCCTACGAGGTTGACGCGGATGTGGAATTTCAGCGTCGTATCTGGGATTTTGAGGGTCATATTCCTGATGTCTCTTAGGAGAACGACTACGGCTCCTTGGAGTTCGAGCTCGTCGACTTCTGCTGCTAGACCTCTCGCTGTATCTAGGAGATGGATCTCTCACTATATCTCCCCGTCGATCATCCCAAGGCTCCCTGTACTCGTCACGCTGGCGGACTGCTTCGGGGATAGAGATTCCTCCCTTGTATTGTCCAGAATGGTCGGCAGGTCCGCGCGTGAATGGTGGGACGTTTATGGGAGCCAAGGGGAAAGGTAAGGAGGACGGGAGCGCCCTAGACTGTTGGGGCGATAAGGGTCGTTCGGTGACAAGGGACGGGGTGAAAATCACTTGGGAGGACACACCAGGTCTTGAGGCATGAGGAGTAAATCCAGCAGCCATTTCTGTCAGTTGATCCAGTTGAGCTTGGAGAGCTGCTATTGAATTCACGAAAGGGTTCTCCGCTTCTCCCATCATAGATCTTCCCGCTTGGGGGGTAGGATGGCCGGTTCCTGCTATATGGGAGAAGGGAGAGCAAATCTGGAATGTAACTTCTTCTGCACTTGACCCAGGAGGAAGATCTAAGTCTCCTGCAGTAACGTCCTGTCCTGGGGTGGGGGCATCAGAGGTAGCGAAGGGAAACAAGCGTCTGCGGGTGTTGTATGAGATGTTGGAAGTTCGGGACAACGCCGGATCTGACTCCGAGGCCATAATCCTTCTAGCTTCGGGGAGGAGGAGCTTTGTTATTAAGGATGTTCACTTAATAGAACCAAAGCTCTCAACGAAAGCACCAATTTGATAATAATTTGTCTTCTGCCGAAGGATGTATGGCGGAGCAGCTCTTCTCGGATCAGTGTGCGCGACGGTCCACAGTACCTGCAATGCGCCGGAGGGGGTCTCCGGCGGAAACACTCCGATGCTTAAGTCAGTAGGTGTACTGAAATGGGCAGAGTTTTGGCCAGTCAAGTCCGCTTACCTGCCTCCTTTGTGGGGGAGGTATTTATAGAAGAAAGGGGGCGTTCCTGCCCGAGTAAACGGGTACGGAGCTATCGCTCGCGTTAGGGTCTGTGATTTTCCCTTATCGTGACACGCTACCTCGACGGTAGGTGTTTAGGTAGATATTGCCGCGGTAGGATAATGGCCTGAGCGTTAATCCTGACGCGTGGTTTCCTCTGGATGAGATAACTGTTTGAACCAAGCAGGAGGTCCGTAAAAGGAGCCGGTAAGGCCCCGTTAGCCTCTGTAGCGTTAGCCTTTGGGGAAGGTAGCGATTTTGTCCCTACCGTGGTGGTGTGAAACAGTAGCTATGCCTCTCCCCACCGGGTGATAGGTGAAAATACCCTTTCTTTTAGGTGGATTGTTATCATTAACGGATTGGGCAACGATTTCGGTGCCTCCTGGCTGGTGTAGACTTTTAACAGTTGCGGAGTCAGATCTTTCCCCCAATGGACGTTATCCCTGACAGCATTAACTGTCCTCGATAATACGCGAAAAGGCAGGCACGCTTTCTCACCTCGGCTATATAATGGGGCTCTTCCTCTCTTTCTCTGCTCATCTTTTTTCTTCTTTCTTCTCACTCTTACTGATATTTCCATGGCTGACTCCAGTTTTTTATATACTGCTGCCCGTGATTCTCCTCCGACCCCTCCAACTTCTCCCGACTCCGACAATCCTCCACTCTCACCTCCCTGGAGGCCTGCCAGACATTCCGCAAAGTGCTGGGGTCGCAAGAGATCGAAGAAAACAAAGAAACAATCTTTTGAATCCTTCTTTACTGACTTTGAACCTCACTATCTTTTGCTGCGGCAAAAGGATGAAGCGTCACCATCCGTTCCTTGTCCTTTTCCCAAGGACAGGACTTCTATGCAAGATGCCGCCCCAGGACTGGTTACCCCGACCCTGGAGGAAAGCTCTCGCGCCGCTTCAAAGGAGGAAACTGCCTTTACGACAGGTTCCGTGACTGGGCTTGGTAAAAGACCTTTCAAGATTGACGAGCCCTTTCCTTTCTATAAAAGTGGGTCGCCATCGTCTCTGGAGGATTATGATTACGTCTATGACATACACTGGGCGGACGAAGACAGACGATGTCGCACTTATTGTAGATGCCGCTGGCTTTCTCTTTCAATAAATAAGATAGAATAAAATGAAACAAAATGTCATTTGCCTTTTTCTTTTTGCTTTTCGTATAATCGCCGCCCTATGGGATAACTGTCGCTGGGTAGCCGATTACCGCTTCATGCGACCATCTTTGCGGGGTTTCTTGTAATTACTGAGTCTTTCTTTTACAGAATTCGAGGCGAGCGCTTGACTTTAAGTTTCTGTCAGGGTCTTTCTACGTGTCCCGTTTGTCCCGTACGTGTCTTGCTGTGATAGGTTGCCCTTCTGTCTGACTTTTCCACCGTCTCTTTTAAAAGGAAAAACGCTTCTTCTTTGTACCTTTTTGCTCCTTTTTATACTTCAGAACTCTCTTCATTTTTTGCTTGCTCCGAGGAAATTCTCTCGTTCGCATCCAGACGACTCGCCTATTAATTTCAATCTTCTCACTCTCAAGGTATTCTGCTCGATCTTGCTTTTGATTTTCCTTTGCTGCTTTATCTATCATGCCTCGCACGAGATCTCAATCTAGTTCTTTAGCTACCCCTAGGCCAATTTCTCGATATCCCGAACTTGAAAACACCCCTAGCATCTTTACTTGCCCTACTGTCTTACGCCTCGAACTGGAAAGCAATAATATTACCTTCCCCTGCGGCTATCTCCCCACTATTCCTTCTGACACTATGAGGCTTCATAGCCGGCTCTGGAAAACTCATAGGATTCTTTATTTTAAAATGTTTCAATATGGGTTCCGCCTCCCAGTTCATGACACGCTAGAGCGTGTGTTGCGCGAGCACGGGCTTAACCCTGCGCAGATCACCCCTTCCTCATGGAGTTGCATCTACGCCTTCCTTCGTGCTTGCGAATTAAAAGATATTCTTGCTCCCTCTGTCGCTTTACTTCGCAAGTTCTTGACTCTGGTTTTTCGCGAAGGCTTCATTAATATTATTCTAAGATGGGATGATGCTCTAGTGAGGCCTTTTTGGCAGAAATTTCAAGGATTTGAGGAGAACGTCGAAAACTGAAAGAGCAGTTTCTTCGTTGTCGAATTACCCTCTCGCCTGTGGCGTCCTGACTTCAACCTGGAGGTGGTTGATTGGGTGAGGCCAGCGCCTCTGTCTAGGGAAGAGTTAGATCAAGCCAACGCTTTACTGGAGATAGAGTCCTCTTTCTAGATCCGAAACTTTGCTTTGTACAGACCTTTAACTGAGTGTACCATAGGTGAGCTTTTGAGCTTCGTCGCTGCCTTTCTTGCCCCTTATTTACTAACATAACTTTTCGCAGGGGAGACTATCGCTCGACCGCTCTCCGAAGGTGACGCTCCTCACAAAGTTGTCGCCCCTGCAATGACTGCTCCCTCTACTTCCGCTGGGGCTCGAGCTGATCACCGCATGCCCATAAAGAAAAGAGCTTTAGACGAGATTCTTTCCAGGGAAAGCGGTTCCTCCCTCCGCACTTCCCGCTTCGTGGATAACTGGTTACCTAGTGGGAAGAAGAGGTCCGGGTCTGGTTTGCCAGTGACTGAGATAAAGATTTTCTCCTACGGAGTCGAGGACATGGAGGACATAGACACGGAACTGAGCCTCTGCTCGGCTTCCTCAGCTCAACGAAAGAAACTAAGGGAAGCAAGCGAAACTCAAGTGACCAAGATGACTGCTCAATCTCCTCCAAGCGACGCCGCAAATACTGTCGCTTCCCAGACTGCCACATCTCCTGACACCACTATGGAAGGTGCCGCTTCACCGGGTGGCACTTCCTCGACTCTGGGGTTGCACGCCCCCAACAAGGCTTCTCCTGCCGCGATGATGTCGTGATCCGCTACGGATTCTACTCATGTCATGGAGCCTCCACACTCGCCCAGTGCCTCCACCAGTTCCAAGCGGACCTGGTTCTTCTTGCTTTCCCCCGAAGTCCCCTTGTCCGTTGTTCCTTACTTCAATTCGAGACGTTGGGGGCTCAGGCGGTATCTCCGCCCCTTGCTTTGTTGCCGATCTTTCCCATGACGGGCCTCAAGGGGCCCTTCTCACCGGCTAAATTTGTCGAAATTTGGGACTGACGGGTTCCGTGCCCTGGGTATATCAGACCCCTTATCGCAAGATCAGCCCACGGCTATCTTGGCCTGCGAAATGTTTCGCGCCTCAGAGGAGGAGAGTAGGCTACTGCAACTTCCTCCCGAAGTTCAGTATGTGCGCGTCATGAATAACTGCCTTGCTGCCTTTCGACAGCTTCATTACTTCATCAAGGCTCATGGTACACAATCTCAAAACTCTGGTGCCCTAGCAAAGGTAGAGGAGCTGTCGCGACTCCACAAACGCGCTTAGGCCGAACTGCGCGAGTGCCGCGCTGACCTTTCTCGGGAAAGGTCTAAAGGAAAAGCCCAGGTTGAAGCTTTAGAGGCTGAGTTGGTGGCTGAGAGGAAGAAGAACTCATTCCTTCTTGAGGAGGTATCCTCCCGCGATGCAGACCTGCCGAAAGCTTTCAAGAAGGTGACCTGGTGGAAGAAGAAGACTGAACAAGCCTTTATCGCCGGGGTGACAGATCAGCACCGCAGCAGGTCCGCTGACCCCGCTGAGGTCGCCAGGTATGCCTCCGCGAGGATGAAAGAGATTGATGAGAGCCAAGAGGGTTTCCTCTCCTCCGAAGAGGAGTAGTAGATCAGTGCCTGGGAAAGGCCCATTTGATGGCGCTTGATTGGGGGTGTCGCTTCTTTACTTAATCCCTTATTGTATTATTTTTCCCGTTTGGACTTTGACATCGCCTCCTTGCTTGTAATAATTAACAGATCTTGTAATCTTGACCAAAAAATGCGTGTTTCAATACGTTGTCGCCCTTTATCACATGCCGCTTGACTACATTTTCTTCTCACTTTGCCTCTTGCATGTCGTGTCATTACATCTTGTCGCTCCTTTTCGCCGGGTTTGACTGCGCCCTTTTCAGAGCATTTAATGCTCTGAACTCCTCTTACTTGATACGGAGGAGACAGTCATGATGCTCTGAGCCCACGTGTCATCAAAGGGGAACGTTAAAGGACTGGCGGGCTGAACATGTCTTTTCGCTCCTCAGGGGTTGTACCCGCTTCCCGCGCCTCTTTGCCCTTGACACGTCACACACCATGATCGCTTGACCCGTCGTTCCCTTTAGTCCTTAGGGTTATAAAAACCCCCACGTGCTTTCTTTTTATCTTTTGTTACCTTTCTCTTTTGAAAAACGAAAAGAAAGAAAAGAAAAGGCAATTCCTCTTCTTCCTCCTACGATCCGCCGCCACCCGGGTGCTTCGATCTTCTTCTTACCACAGGTACCTTCCTCTTTATCCTTCTTTTAACCTTGCGCATGGCTCGTAATCGCCATCCTTCGACGGCGCCTGCGGAGCTATAATGCCACTCTCGACCAGCTGGAGGGGTATTCTACTGAAGTTGCCCCAAAGTCCCTTCGCCTTAATAGCGAATTACCTGGCAATCGTAGGGTTCTTTATGCAAAAATATTTCATTATGGTTTTCAGCTGCCTCTAGATCCTTTAATTGCTGAGTTACTCTCTGAATTTGATCTAAATGCTGCCCAATTGAGTCCAAACGCCTATTGTGGCATTTATGCTTTTATAGCCCTCTGTAGATATATAGGGAATGAATCTCCTTCCTTGTTGTTACTTCGCTCCCTTTTTCAATTATACCACCATAACAACAGCATCATAGCGATATTGCCTCGCTATGATGTTGAAGCTCTAAACCCCTTTACCTGGAAGCTGTTATTCCTTGAATCTTCTATTGATGCTTGGAAAAAAGGATTCTTCATCATCAATCTGCCCAGCCTTTGTGGCGGAGCGGGTTTAATCTAGTTGTCAGAGACGCTGCCTGGGGTGGCAGGCCAGAGTTAGGACCAGTTGACCAAGGCTGGCTGGATAAGCTACTCAACCTGTCGGGGATTCCTGGTGTTCGCACTCGCGAACTCGCGTGCCGGGGCGACATCCAGGATTGCATTCAAAGTGAGCACCGTCCCTTCGTTCGCTGCTCCACGTTAATACTAACTCTAACATTCTTTTCTTATCTCTATAGATCCTCCCGCCGGGTGGAAACCTGATTGCATCAAGAAAAGAGAGAGAAGAGCTCAGCAGAAGAGAGAAAAAAGGGCTCTTTCTGCCGCCTCGACTGGTGTCGTGACTGACACCACACACGCGTCCACTTCTGCACCTGAGTCCTCTTCTCTTCCTCGAGCGGAGGCTACTGCCACATCAACTGCTGAGCCAATTTCCTCCCCTAGCATTGTTCCTACACGAGCGTCGTCTTCTCGTCCTCCCCTTGCAAAAAATAAGAAAAGAACTCTCCGCCTTCGCGTTATCGCTCCTACCCGTCCTCCTGTTCAGGTTGTTTTTTTTTACAAAATTTTCTCTGTCTATATATTTTTGTCCGTTTCTTAATTCCCGTATTTCTTTTACGCGTAGGATACCACTGCTGTTGCCTCTTCCGCTACTCCTTCGCGCGACGGCATGGATTTGTCAGGTATTCTTGATCCCAAGCGACCGCGTCTTAATGACGACTCCCCTTCAGCGAACGCCTTTACTACTGGTCAGGAAAAGCAAGGCGGCGTCACCAATACCGGCCCCTTGGTGGGTAATCAAGGCTCTGGTCTGGCAGGAAATGGGGCTACCTCTGCGCCGCTTCATTCTTCTTTTGCCGCATCATCTCCTCCACCTGGCAATCCCTTGGACTTCCTGGAGGATCTTGCAGAGGAGGACTTTCCATCCCTACCAACTGGAGGTTTCAATATTGACGCTGGACCATCTAATCGTTCCCCTCCGTCCCCTCCTGATGTCTTCTTCATTCCTGCTGCTGTTCAAACAATCTCTCCCTCTCTTCCCCCCATGGACACTCCGCGCATGGTGACTGACCTAAGCACTATACTCTCTAGCGGAGCCGCCACCCATCAGGTTGATTTAAGTAACATTCGCCAGCGCGGGTTCCCAGCATTGGGAGGCGACAACTCCATAACGACATCCGCCTATCTGGCAGGGCATCTGTTGTCGGTTGAGGAGGAGGAGCAGGCCTTCCTCTCCGTTGCCGAGGGTGAGCAACTGCAGCAGATAAGGACCCAGCTGTTCTCTAGCTTTCAGGGTTTCCATTACTGGTCTAGGAATGTGACGAGACGAATGAGCTCTCTCCAGTCTTCCTCCCAAGAATGGCCCAACACTAACCACCAGCTCTTGGAAGAAATCAACAAGTACCAACGGGAACTTCATAAAACTCAAGAAGAGCTGAGGAAGTGTGCTGAAGAGCGACAATGTGCGGAAGCCAGTTTAGGAGTTGCGAGAAAAGAGTTGGAAGAGGCCAGAGGACACCAGGCCACGAGGGATGCCGCCCTTCAAGCGGAGCAAAGTAAGAATGTCGTGCTTATGGAGGAAACGGCGGACAAGTGTAAATGGTTTCTGGAACAAACTGCAGGCCTCATGGCCGACTGCTTCATTGAGCGTCACGGTCGCAATTTCTTCGACGCTGATGCCATCATCCGCCTCTTCAAGCAGAAGTCCGGGTTCCTCATGGAAGAGGGCTACCGCCAAGCAAAGAGGCCACGACCTGACGAGGGGGACAACAACATGCCCAGGCCGTAGATGTCACTTCTCTTTTTGTCCATCGAGCGCCATGACTTCTTTGCCCTTTTTGTGTTTTTGGGGCCTTTTGTTTAAACAAGTATCCCCTCTTGTATAAATAGTTTGCATAATTTGCCATCATTTTACTTTATCGATGATCTTTCTCACTTTACTTTCGTTAGCCCTTCTTTCAAAACTGGTTGCCACCGTTGAACTGACGTGGCTTGCGCCTTCGAACTTCCCTTTCGGAGTCGCAACACGCCATGTCGTCGCAATCCGCTCCTTACCATTATTTCGTACCGTGCTTGAGACGACTGGATCTCCCCTTTAGATGCTCTGCCTCTCCGCGGCGTCATTATTTTCCAAGTGCTCCATCACTTTCACCCTTTACTAAATTTTCTGCACATTTTACTTATAACTTTCGTTAATAGCGACATATTCCCGAAAAAGCCTTAGTTATCTTGGGCCATTGCCATGCGCGCTTCTCACTTTCTTAGCGCGATCCTTTCGAGATATCACTTGTGCTGAATTTTCTGCACATTTTCACTTATCATTTACATTAGTAGCGACATCTACTAAAATATCTTAATTACCTTAGGGTATGGGCGCGTATTTCCCCAACTCACTTGGCGCGATCTCCCCCGATGTCGCTCGTGTCACGTACTCTTCCAGCCAAACTTCACCGGGTTTGTCCCTTCCGGTTACTAGCTGGGGTACCGTGACTTCTCGCATTTCCTCAATCGGCCGGGAAGTGCCACCTCTCAATGCGCCGTCTGATCAGGGTCGGCCTTCACGAGGATAGGACTTTTCACTTCCTCAGCTTTGTCCTCGCACCTCGGAACGTGCCCCTTCTTTACGAGGTGCCTATGTTAGCGCTACCATCGTAAGGATAGGATTTTTACTTGCGAGGTGGAGTTTTTATCTTCCCTAGGGTCGTGCCTCACTTAATGATCATCCGCCTATGTGAGCACGGACTGTCACAAGGATAGGACTTTGCACCCCCAGGGAGTCGGGGCGTGCCCTCTCTGGGTTTCCCCAGGATAGGATTTTTCACTCCCGACAGTGCTGGAGCGTGTCTCGTCTTAGCGAGCCGCCTGATCAAGGCCAGAATTTTTCACTTCCAGCACCATATATTTCCAGGATCGTCGGGGCGTGCCTCATCTTGACGACCCATCTACATTAGCCCATTCTGCCCCAAGGCTAGGACTTTTCACCCCCGACATCCTCCTTTCCTTGTTATCTGCACATTACACAGACAACCAACAAGGAACAAGAAATATTTCCACAACAATTGTTAGACCATGCCCAACGGGATGTCAAATTTCATAATTTCAATTTCTAGACCATGCCCAACGGCATGTCAAATTTCATAATTTCAATTTCTAAATCATGCCCAACGGCATGTCAAATTTCAATTTCAATTTCTAGACCATGCCCACCGGCATGTCACATTTCAATTTCAATTTCTAGACCATGCCCACCGGCATGTCACATTTCAATTTCAGTTTCTAGACCATGCCCACCGGCATGTCACATTCATAATTTCAATTTCTAGACCATGCCCAAACGGCATGTCAAATTTCACAATTTCAATTTCTAGACCATGCCCAGACGGCATGTCAATTTCATAATCTCAATTTCTAAACCATGCCTAACGGCATGTCAAATTTCAATTTCAATTTCTAAACCATGCCCAACGGCATGTCAAATTTCATAATTTCAATTTCAATTTCAAAACCATGCCCAACGGCATGTATTTTCATAATTTCTAAACCATGCCCAACGGCATGTATTTTCATAATTTCAATTTCTAAACCATGCCCAACGGCATGTCAATTTTCATAACTTCAATTTCTAAACCATGCCCAGACTGCATGTCAATTTCATAATCTCAATTTCTAAACCATGCCCAACGGCATGTCAAATTTCATAACTTCAATTTCTAAACCATGCCCAACGGCATGTCAAATTCAATTTCTAAACCATGCCCAAACGGCATGTTAATTTCATAATCTCAATTTCTAAACCATGCCCAACGGCATGTCAATTTCATAATCTCAATTTCTAGACCATGCCCAACGGCATGTCAAATTTCAATTTCTAAACCATGCCCAACGGCATGTATTTTCATAATTTCAATTTCTAAACCATGCCCAACGGCATGTCAATTTTCATAACTTCAATTTCTAAACCATGCCCAGACGGCATGTCAATTTCATAATCTCAATTTCTAAACCATACCCAACGGCATGTCAAATTCAATTTCTAAACCATGCCCAAACGGCATGTCAATTTTCATAACTTCAATTTCTAAACCATGCCCAGACGGCATGTCAATTTCATAATCTCAATTTCTAAACCATGCCCAACGGCATGTCAAATTTCATAACTTCAATTTCTAAACCATGCCCAACGGCATGTCAAATTCAATTTCTAAACCATGCCCAGACGGCATGTCAATTTCATAATCTCAATTTCTAAACCATGCCCAATGGCATGTCAATTTCATAATCTCAATTTCTAGACCATGCCCAACGGCATGTCAAATTTCAATTTCAATTTCAATTTCTAAACCATGCCCAACGGCATGTCAAATTTCATAATTTCAATTTCAATTTCTAAACCATGCCCAACGACATGTATTTTCATAATTTCAATTTCTAAACCATGCCCAACGGCCTGTCAATTTTCATAACTTGAATTTCTAAACCATGCCCAGATGGCATGTCAATTTCATAATCTCAATTTCTAAACCATGCCCAACGGCATGTCAAATTCAATTTCTAAACCATGCCCAAACGGCATGTCAATTTTCATAACTTCAATTTCTAGGCCATGCCCAGACGGCATGTCAATTTCATAATCTCAATTTCTAAACCATGCCCAACGGCATGTCAAATTTAATTTCTAAACCATGCCCAACGGCATGTCAAATTTCAATTTCAACTTCAATTTCTAGACCATGCCCAGACGGCATGTCAATTTCATAATCTCAATTTCTAAACCATGCCCAACGGCATGTCAATTTTCAATTGCTATTTCTATTTCTAAACCATGCCCAAACGGCATGTCAAATTCTAGCATGATATAATTTTAATCGAGCAATATTCCAAGAGTTAGGTAAGGGAGTACCGTCAAGCGTTTCGAGGTGATACGCCCCCTTTCCGATAACACGAGTGACGCGGTACGGGCCTTCCCAGTTTGAGCTAAGTTTCCACATTCGTTGGCCCGCCGCTCGTTTGTCCCTGAGCACGAGGTCTCCCGCCTTGAGCAGCCGCTCCTTAACATGTCTGTTGTGATACCGCGCCATTCTTCTTTTGTAGTACATTATTTTCAAGAGAGCTTCCTCGCGCACCTCAGGCAGCATATCAAGGTTAGCGCGTAACCTCTCCTCGTTTAATTCCTCCTTGAAATATTCCACCCTTAAGCTTAGGGTGCCAATTTCGACAGGCGTTACTGCTTCGGTACCAAAAGCCATCGCAAATGGCGTTTCCCCCGTACTAGTTTTGACGGTCATGCGGTAAGCCCACATTACATAGGGTAGCTCATCTGGCCACTTCTTTTTTGACCCCTCAAGATTTTTCTTAATACCGCTCAGTATGCTCCGGTTGGTTACCTCCGCCTGGCCGTTAGTCTGAGGATGCGCCACAGAGGAAAACCTCTGTTCGATCTAGAATTCTTCACATTGCTCTTTGAAGAAGCGACTGGTAAACTGTGCCCCGTTGTCACTAACTAGCACGCGAGGCACCCCGAAACGCATGATCACTTGGTGCTTAAAGAAGTGTCATACCCTCTCCGTCGTAATACTGGCTACCGCTTCCGCTTCTGCCCATTTGGTAAAGTAGTCCACTGCCACAATTACAAATTTCAGTTGAGACCTGGCCTTAGGAAAAGGGTCTAAAATGTCGATTCCCCATTTGGCAAAAGGACAAGGTGCCACGATCTGAGATATTTCAGTGGCGGGTCGTCGAGGGATTTTGGCAAATTCTTGACACTTGTGGCATGATTGCACAAATTTGTTACAATCCCGGCGAATAGTGGGCCAATAGAATCCTGACCGGAACACCTGCGCGCCCATGGTACCACCCGACACGTGCATGCCGCAGATGCCTTCATGAATCTCGCGCAGGGTATGGAGGCCTTCTTGTCCCGTTATACATTTTACGGCTGGGTGCGAGAAACATATCCGAATTAACTCCCCATCATAATAAGTGCACCTTGCCGCTTGCTTCAGCACTTTTTTCTTCTCTGTAGTGTCGCTCGGCAACTCGTCGTGCTTCAAAAAATTTATCACAGGGACCCTCCACTCCTTTTCAATCTCCTCCACACATAGCGACAGTTGTTCCTCCATGAAGGACGGTAATGACCTTTCCTCATAGTACACGCCTTCTGGTATGACAGCCTCCTGATTGGCTGCCGCTTTGGCGAGATTATCCGCCTCGGTATTGTCTTCCCACGGAATGTGTTCGAAAGTAACACACACGCCGCTTTGTTCCATTTCTGCCAATTCCCTTTTCACTTTCGAGAGGTATTGCACCATGATCAGTTCTCTAGCTTGGGATTGTCCCAAGACTTGATCAATTATCAACTTGGAGTCCCCTCGTATTTTCAACCGTGGAGCTTCTACTACCAGGTCGTTTTCAGTTTTAGCGAAGAGGCTCCTTCCTACTCTAAGCCCCGCCAATAACGCTTCATACTCTGCTACGTTGTTGGACAATGGTTGCAGGATTCTAATGGCGTACCGCACCTGCTCATCATGTGGCCCGATCATGTATATGCCAGCTCCCGCCAGCTCTTGATTTTTGGCGCCATCCACATAGATGACCCATACGTCCGCGGGGGCTTCTGTGGGTAGGATCTTTACGTCACTTTCTTTCTTCTCGAACAGCTCCACCGCCTTATCCCCAGTAAATGTACACTCGGTGATAAAATCTGCTAAAACTTGAGCTTTTACGGATGGCCGAGCTTTGTACTTTAATCCATATTGTTCCAGCTCAATTGACCAAATCAACATCCTCCCCGAGGATTCTGGTTTCCTAAAAATTCTCCTCAAAGGCTGATCCGTGAGCACGATGACTGGATGGGCCTGGAAGTACCTGTCCATCTTCCGTGTGGACTATAGCAGGGCGAATGCCACCTTCTCAATGTGGGTGTATCGCACCTCGACATCTTTTAACACATGGCTAACAAAGAAAACGGGGCGGTGGGCGTGATTATCCTCCCGGACCAAAACGGCACTGACCACTTCATCCGCGACGCCGAGGTACAAGAATAGGGTGTCGCCCGGTTCTGGTCGTGTTAGTACCAAGTCGGACGACAAGTATGTTTTCAATCCCACGAACGCCTCTTCGCACTCTTGTGTCCATCCGAAAGAAGCTTTCTTGCGTATGACTTTAAAGAACGGCAAGCACTTCTCGCCCTGCTTAGAGATGAACCGTCCCAGAGCAATGACACGTCCTGTTAACCTCTGAACTTCCTAGAGGGTTCGGGGCGATACCATATCATGGATAGCCTTAATCTTTGACGGGTTCGGCTGGATGCCCTTTTGGCTTACCACATACCCTAAGAATTTTCCCGTTTGAAATGCAAACGCTCACTTGCGGGGGTTCAACTTTATCTGGTACTTTTTCAATGTATCAAACACTTCCTGCAAATCGGCCAGATGGTCGCTGAAACTTCTGCTTTTGACCAATACATCATCTACGTATGCTTCTACATTTCTCCCGATTTGCTTTTCAAACACTTTATTGGCCATACGCTGGAAGGTCGCCCCTGCATTCTTTAAGCCAAACGGCATTGCCGTGTAGCAATAGGTGGCCTTCGGGGTTATAAATGCCGTCTTTTCCTCATCTTCCTTGGCCATAGGGATTTGGTGGTATCCCGAATTGGCGTCCAAAGAACTCAAATATGCGTACCCTGCCGTTTGATCGACCAACTAATCAATCCGAGGGAGCGGATAACAGTCCTTAGGACAAGCGTCATTCAAGTTAGTGAAATCAATGCACATGCGCCAGTCTCCGTTGGGCTTGTGGACTAAGACGGGGTTGGCCAACCAAGTGGGGTATTGAACTTCTCGGATGAATCCTGCGTTCCTCAGTTTTACTACCTCCTTATCAATCACCACCGACTTTTTCGTGTAGAATGCTCGCCGCTTCTGTTGAACTGGCGTGGCGCGTGGGTCAACGTTGAGTCAGTGCTCAGCCACTTCCCTGGACACGCCAGGCATGTCCGCCGGTTTCCACGCGAACTCTCCTTTGCATTTATTCAACAGCCGGGCTAATTGTGCTCTCTCCTCAAGGGTCAACTTTTCACTGGCTTGGAAGCTCGCCTTACCATTACCTTGGACGGGGATGGATACCATCACATCGACTGGCTGGGTTCGCCTTTCATCCCTTTGCTCATAGGGATCCGCTGCCACACACACATATTGATCACAACTTTTTTGAATCATGAGTGAATAACACTCGACGGCTAGCTTTTGATCGCCCTTGATCGATACTACCCCTTCCCAAGAGGGGTATTTCATCCTGAGGTGTTTCTGAGATACCGCCGCCCCAAAACGATTGAGGAATGGCCGCCCTAGAATGGCATTATACGGTAGGATGAGATCCACAACCAAGAACATCAACTCTTCTGATCGTTTCGACGCGTCTTCTCTAAAATACACAGGCAGCGTTGTGACTCCAATTACAGGTATAGGGATGCCGTCCACTCCAATAATTGGTTTCTTGCAAGGCGCCAGTTCACCGGTAGGGCGTTTCATGAGATTATATGCTTCCAACGAAAATAAGTTTACCGCACTGCCGTTATCAATGAGGGTCCTTCGTACCCCATGGCTCCCAAAAACCGGTGTGACTACTAGCGCGTCATTATGAGGGAAGACAATGCCCTTCTCATCTTCTTCCTAAAAAGATATCACCATTCTGTCCAGTGTATCAATCACTCCCTTTTTTACAGGCTGGCCTTCCCGTTTCCGCTTCTCTCCTACCACGAGTGTTGCTGGGGTAATCTCATCCAGGAACGACGCGCCCCCAGCGATAATGTTAATGATGGGGATGTCCTCATCATACATCATTAGTGCTTCTTTCCCCTTTGCCTCAAAAGTCCCGCTGCTCCCAATGGGAGGAGGCAATTGATAGTCACCTAACTCCCCGTGGGGAGGGTCACTCCTGGTTTCTTCTCTCATACGAGTGGCGAATTCTCCAAGATAGCCTTCTTCCAACAGGCGCTTTATTGCTAACTTCAATTCCCTGCATGCCTCTGTAGAATGCCCCTTAACCTTATGGAATTTACAAAAAGCATTTTCCCTTCCTCCCATGACCACCCCTAGCTTCACAGGGGCTGGATTGCAGATCAGCAGGTTCCACTGCTGAATGATGGCTAAGATTTCCGCTCGTGGGAGTGTAAGGGGAGGAAGGTCGGGATCGTACATTCGACCCTTAGGGGGATCCCCCTGTCGCTAAACATTCAGACCGCTGCCCCTTCCTCTAGAGAAATTACCCTTCTGGCGATTCGATGCCTTGGGGATGTAATCTTTCCGCTGGGTGTATTCGTCACCCGGGCGGGTGTCGTGGGTCATACTGCTTTGAGCCGTGGGAGCAGGAGAGGCGTTCTAGGGCGCATCCCGTATCCTGTTTCTATATTCCTCTTCTTCCATTCTCGCATAATTGTGAGCCTTCAACCTTAACGCGTCTAAAGTCGTTAAGGGGTCCACCATCAGCGTATCTCTTAGCTTCCCATATCCACAATTCCGCTTCAAAGCTTCTATGGCGAAATCAATAGTAATACCAGGAGTTAACGACATTTCCATATCAAAACGACCAAGATAACTATTCAAAGACTCCTCTGGTTTTCTACATATATCAAACAAGGCTGCTGCAGACTTTTGAATAGGGATAGTTGTGCTGAAGCGACTCTTAAACTTGGCCTCTAGTTGCGGGAAATTATCAATTGATCGAGCAGGAAGTCCTTCAAACCAGAGGCGAGCTACTCCTGACAATGTCATAACGAATATTTGACACAACACCGCATCGTTGTGCGTTTGAAACTGGACGAAATCCTTCACCTTATTAAGATGCGAGATGGGGTCCTTGGTGCCATCGTATGATTCCGTGGGGAGCTTAACATGTCGGCTGACCCTGTGGTGCCTTATACGGTGGGTGAAAGGATGACCAGCGGTGTCGTCCAAGATCTCACGATCATGACGAGGGGGAGACATGTCCAGGTGTCGCCTGTGCCCTCGGAGCTCCGGGGTGCGTTGCTGCCTGGGAGACCGGCTATGACTCCTAAGCGAACGGGTTCGACGCCTCCTACTGCCTGATCTTTCACTCTACTCCATAGATACCTCTCTACCGGCTCCCTCTCTCCTGCCGTCCCAACACTCTCTGTATTCATCTAGCAGTCGCTCCACTTGAGAGACAGGAATCCGCGGTATCCGCGGTATGTAGTGCTCCTCCTGTCCGTCTACCAGTTACGCAAAGCCGAATGGCATGCTTATCGCAGGTGAGGTCAGAGGGACACTCACCTGACGTCGAGGCGATACTGGTCGATCAGCGACAATAGACGGAGTGAAAATAACTCGAGGAGACACACCTGATGTCGCGGTACTAGAAGTGGGGCCTGCGGCCATCCCAATTAAATAGTCCAAGTGGGCACGAAGAGCTAACATCAAGCTTACCGACGGAGTAGTAGGGTCATCCATCCTAGAACTTACAAGCGGAGGGGCGGAGTGACTAGATCCGCCCGTATAGGAAAACGGGGCACCCATTGAGGAAATAGGGGAACCCATTTAAGGAAACGGGGTGCCCATTTGAGAAAACGGGGTGCCAGCTGTCAGCCCGAAAAGAAAGTCTGTCTGCACAGAGGGAGTTTCACGTGATGTGACATGTACTGGACGAAGACGTGAAAAAAAGTTCCCTACGCGCGTGAACCCTACGAGTATGAGGGGGTGTGGATTCTGAATCTGAAGCCATGATCCTTCGACTCTCAGAAAGAACAGAGCTTGGTTACTAAGGAAAACTCACTTAATTAACCAAGGCTCTCAATGAAAGCACCACTTGATAAGAGTCCGGGGGATACTGAGCAGGATCGGCCTGATCTGGGCTGGTCGGGAACACTGTACTGGGGTCTTCGTCACCTGCAAAGCGCCGGAGGGGGTCTCCGGCGTAAACACTCAGATGCTAAAGTCAGTGCAAGTAGTCAAAATGGTAGGGGTTCAGTACGCTATCTTAGGCTTACCCTCTTGTCTGAAAAGGTGGGGGTATTTATAGGCAAAGGAAGGAGTGTACCGACAGGGGGTGGGAATAATCCCTGGTAGGTGTCGCTAGGGTGATAGATGCTGCTGGGGTGGCATTGAGTGATGTCATGTGGGATGACGTCATGCGAAGTGACGTCATGGATGACCTGGGATGGGATGCCGCCGTGCGGATGCCGCATGAGAGCCCCCCCGCTGATGTCGACCATCCTAGGGTCGGTCGCCAGGCTAAGGGCGGTAAGAACAGGGTCTCGTCTCCTTCGGCGAGTACAGTATGCTGGCCGGGTCACCCGGCGGGGTAGTGGAGATGTCGCTTCTGTGGTATCGATAGTTATCACATATCATCGAAGCTTTAGCTAACATCAACCTAGAGTTGAAAGTTAATAGGGAATGATGGGCTAAAATGGATCAAGAAAAGAGTGAAAGGTGAGAAAGGAGGAAGAAGACAAGGTGGAAGTTGTTGTTTTTACGTGACTAATCACAAGGCTTTCCTAACCTACCATATCACCAAGATTGAGTCCTTGAATAGAAGAGGATTATCACTCAACAAATATTCAAAATCTACACTAAAGAGTAAAATGAAGAAGAGAACTCCTATTTATACTTGAGGGGGATTGATCGTCAGTGAAATGAAGATTTATAATGCCTGAAAATGTGTGCACAATGGATAATGTGTACAGTGGTAGTCAGGGTCGAACACAGGGATTGAGAGAGACTGATTCAAGGTCTATCTCTAAATTTCTTTTTGTAATAAGGTTTTTTATAGGGCTTGTTAAATTTATTAGAGGGTTTATTATATGTTGATTTGTCTTGATATCTATTTGAGTGTCTTGGCTTATAATTTTCTTTTGGGACTTTCCATTGCTTTTTGTATTTTCTTGAGGGTGCCATAATTGTTTCATACCCATATTGAGCACAGAAAGATCCTAATTCTTTTCTGTATTCTAATTTATCATTTTTAAGTTTAGCTTTTAATTTTAGATCCGTGCATAATGATAGTCCGACATTATTGATGAATGCTATTATCTCTCCATATGTTAATTCTTGATATGGGATTATACCTTTATACGTATCTTTTATCTTAGACCTAACCTTTTCTGCAAATAATTTGGGTAGTCCTGAAATAAATTTTTCTTTCCAAAACGGAAGATTACAATCTTCTTTTAAGAATACTTTAGATAAATACATATCTTTATACCATCTAAAATCTTGTAGTTTTGGACATGTTAAATTCATTAGTATTTTCGTGGTCTTTTCTTGTAATTGTTCAGGTTCTCCTATGAAATGTTTGAGTATTGAAAAGATTAACACATTTGTTGCATCTTCTACTAGTACTTCATTTTCTACTCTCATTGAGTCCATTATAGCCATTTTATCTATTAGGGTGAGATAATTATCCCACCATCCTTTTAGCTGTCCTGAGAATCCTGACATAAGTATGTAAGCTATTTGTTTGTCTGTGCATCCTTTGGTTCTATGTGTTGTTGCTGCCATAAGCATGGATACTAGCATGTCTATTATATTATGTTCACTTTAACCGTCTAAATTCCATTCATCTATACTCGAACCGTCATATTTGGCTTGTGCCCTGGTATTTCTTTCTTCTGATTGTATATCGGGAAAAGAAGGTCTTGGGTAGTAATTTTTAACTCTAGGTTGTTGGTACTTATTTCTTAGTTTGTTAATATGTGGGTCAAGGTCTTTGAATTGGTCTATTAATTCTTCTATGGATTCTTTGTTTTTTTCTTCGGTTAGAACCGTGATCTTATTTCTTGACGTAGCCTTTAGTAGGTCTATTTGCTTTTCGATTTTGCTTAGGTATTGTTCTTGCGATAATCCTCCTAATTTTACTTCAAATCCTGGCATAGTATTTGGTTTGAATACAGGTTGAGTGATTTTTATTGGTATGTCGTCTTTTGGCTTTTTGCTTCCTTCTCCTATAGTGGTACTTCTGTATTGTACTACTGGAGGAATATTATCTTCTATTATACTCATTTGTTGTGCCATAGTATTTAATAGAATATTTGTGTAGTTATTTTGTGACTGGATGTTCTTTATATCCTTTATACTTATTTCTCTAACTTCTTTAATTTCTTTTATGGGTGAAGCCGTAATATTATGATCCATATGTTTTATCATAATTTCTTCTAACGGGGGATATATTGATTTCACCTCTTCGTTTCTAGAAGTTTTCCATGTATTTTCGGGAGTTTTTAATACATTTATTTTTTGAAAATTATCATTAAGCCATCTAAAGAATGGAACATAAGTTCTAATTTCCTCTAGGTATTCATAATATTGTGCCTGTATTTTATCTCTTTCTTCTTTTGTGAATCCTTTAAAGAATGTTTCTCTTAATCGTTTTTTTTTTTGGATGATAGAAATCTTTTCTTAGCAATTCTTTGTCTATTTTGAATTCTTGTTTTAGCATATTTATCTGATTATTAGTATATCGCATATCACTTTCGGTTGGTGATGGTGATCTAAGGGTTTCTTGTTCACCAGTTTGAAAGCTTTCCTGATCGGTATAAAAAGGTTAAGGGATATTCCTATTGAAATCTACTCCAGATAATATTGAATTTGGCTGACTTCTTAATAGTCTAGATCTTGGTATTTCCATGGTACTCGTAGATCTCCTAGAGTTTATTATACTAGGTGTCTTTGATGGGGTTATCCTGGTAATATTTATACTCCTCCTAGGTGGTTCAAATACAAGTCTAATATTTCCCTGGTCATCTTCTTCTATGACCGTTGGTTGTACTTTAGGGATTATAGCTGGGGCTTCATTTAGATTCGGTAAAATCCATTGTTCTGGAAAAGTTACTTCATTCCACCTTATAACCTTGGGTATTTGTACTGAGGCATGTTCAGTATTAACTTCTATTAGAAGTGTTTCTTGTTTTGGTGACTTTCGTAATGCTCTTGGATTTATATTTGTTGACACGACTTTATAATGTATTCTATATATTAAAGCAATATTTTTTTATCCTTCGATCATATTATCAGGTGTCTTAATATTCAATGTTAATACTCTAAGTATGTTGGGATCTATTAAGGATACCGTGAAGTTTGGAAAGCAATTGAGGTATACTGGTCCTTTTATCAAATTGGAGCTAAACAAGGCTAACAAGGAATCATTGAATAATTTGAACCTAGCATCTCTTAAACACATAAGTATTGGTGAATCTAGTTTAGTTCTGTGAAGAGGTTTAACTGCTACTTGTATTAATCCTATATGCATAAATTTATATTTTTTCCTGAATTTTCTTACCTGACTTTCTTCAATAAGTTGTCTGGTGTCTTCTCTTGGATTTATAGGAAGGGTCCTTTCTGTGGTTTCTATAACATAATCTTGAAATAAATCAAATTTTCCTATTTCATATATGTCTTCCTATTTTACTGTGGGTATAGTCCAATTTTGTAGCCTTTGTTCTATTTCTGCAATTCTAGTTTCTTGCCTGTTGTAATCTTCTAATTCCAATTGTTCTTCTAAAAGGGATTCATTTTCATTATCATGACTGACTTGGCTAGAACTTCCAAAGAACTTTGCGATTCTATTCATGTTAACAAAGTCTAGTATTACTCGTTCGTTTCAAGGACAAAGTTAAAGATTTTGTTTTTCTTCCTTTCTTCTTTTCCAGTTATCTATGATAGCTTAATCGGGACCACCACCGGGACCACCTCTTACGCTTCCTTAGCTAGGCTGACCAAATGGATTTGACGGCTGACCAACGCTTAGGCTACCTAAGATCGTTTGGGATAGAAGTCTGGATGAATTACAATACCCTTACCCTTACCCCCGGCTGGACGAGAGCTACTTGGCTCCGCTACCATTTGTGAATCGGATCATCTAAGGCGTGACTCTTTAGAAATGACAGAGGAGGATGTAGAAGTTTGAGAAGGGCTTGGACGTCTAACATAGGTGGCATCAAAGGCTTGGATAGGGTTAGGTGCATATGGGTCTGATGATTGAGAGGATGATAGAGATGATGAAGATAAAGAGGGTCTTACAAAGGATGGTCTAATGGAGGTCGGTCTTTGCCTAATGAAGGTAGGTCTTTGTCTGATGATATAAGAATGCTGACTTGTTCTGTATACTGCAGGAATAGAAATATTGGAAGGTCGTGGTCGTGGTTGAAGTGGTTCGACATGAATTAAATTATCACTGAGAATTTGTTTTCTATTGATTGTATTGAAAGCTTTGTCTATTGTTTTATTTGTTGCTATAATCATATTCCTTAATAATTCTATTTTAATTAAATCTTCATTCCATAATGGTGTTCTTTCAGATGATATGGGAATAACGTATGCAACAGCGACTGGATACACCAGGAGAATCTCTAGAATAATAACGTATGCAATGACGGCCAGACAAGGAATGACGTATGCAATGACGACTAGATGCACTAAAAGAAAAATGATGTATGCAATGACGACTAGACGCACTAAGAGAAAAATAATGCATGAATGTTTCAGACAAAAGATAATTATCAGAAGACGACGAAGACCAAGGCTCCTCCCACTAAGAAAGGCTTATGGCCGACATAAGCTATGGCAGATAGAGAAAAAGGAGATAGATATGATATCTTTTATTTTATCACAATGTAATCTATTTTGAAGTCCGTTTGGACTCTTTAGACTGTATGCCACTATATAAACAAGTTGAGCCCTCAGTTGAAGGGCAGAGCGATTAAGAAATAAAAATCAGTTTCCTAAAAACACTCTCAAAAATTGGCAATGTCTCGCATCAATTTCCTGGAATTTCTATACTTTGTAAGTTTTAAACGCTTTCTTTTAAAAGCTTTTATTACTGTTTTAAGCCTTGCCTTTTAAATTTCTTTGCATACAACATCATGTCTATTTTTGATAAACTAGCAACTTGTCTTGCATTACTAAGAACGGATAGATTAATAGACTTAGAACAACTTAGAACAGAATTAATATCCCATGCTAATTTCCTTCAACAAGCATACATCCAGAATCTTAATGATGCAGCAAATGACGAAAATGATAATGTTATTCCCATATCATCTGAAAGAACACCATTATGGAATGAAGATTTAATTAAAATAGAATTATTAAGGAATATGATTATAGCAACAAATAAAACAATAGACAAAGTTTTCAATACAATCAATAGAAAACAAATTCTCAGTGATAATTTAATTCATGTCGAACCACTTCAGCCACGACCACGACCTTCTAATATTTCTATTCCTGCAGTATACAGAACAAGTCAGCATTCTTATATCATCAGATAAAGACCTACCTTTATTAGGCAAAGACCGGCCTCCATTAGACCATCCTTTGTAAGACCCTCTTCATCTCCATCATCTCTGTCATCCTCTCAATCATCAGACCCATATGCACCTAAAACTATCCAAGCCTTTGATGCCACCTGGCCAATCCTGATCCGATGGCTCACTAAGATGAGGCACGCCCTAGGCCGATCGTGGGAATTTGGAAACGCGGAAAGAAATCGTTAAATCCCAGCGAGTAACCAGATGAGGAATCCCTGGTGAAGATGGCTGGTTGAGAAAGCGATAGAAGCGACGCGGACGACACCCCGACGCGGACGAGCGATAACTAACGTTCATTGTTACGTGTTGTATTTTACAGATGCTTTATAGCAATGGTTAAGAGCAAGCTAGGACGCGGGGGAGATAATAAAAATATTGACGCCCGTGCAGACGGTAATGTCACATGACCTACTGATCGCAGGAACTCAGACAAAAAAGAGGTGGGGTGTAAAGATCAGACATAAAGAAAATAGTAGAGGGAATATACGTGCGACAGTTGTTCAAAAAACCCCCGAAAGGTTACAAAAGATAAAACCCTTAAGAGGAAAGAACAAAATGGATGCCACTCAGCCTACAAAAAAGAGTGACAAAAGGCCTATTGTGCGGCGGCATGGCTATCTCCTTGCCCTTCGCCACCCCCCATTTCCGCCCAGTCGAAACGGTCTTCTACAAGGATGTTTGAATTCTTGAGGAAAGCGGTGGAAAGAGCGTCACCACTATAAACTTCCTCACCATGAATCTCCACGAAACACCGAGA
This sequence comes from Viola odorata, assembly GCA_963691705.1. Classification (NCBI taxonomy): domain Eukaryota; kingdom Viridiplantae; phylum Streptophyta; class Magnoliopsida; order Malpighiales; family Violaceae; genus Viola; species Viola odorata. The sequence continues at coordinate 33,822,644 of OY829546.1, forward strand.
CTTGATGCGGGCAGTTGTCTCAATATACCACTTCTTCTTTGCCGCCGTCTCCCCCTCCAGCGTGGTGCTCCTAGCCCTCTCTGCCACCAGAACACAGTTAAGGTCAGATACCCTAGTGACTTCTCGCTCCGCGGCATCTCTCGAGTCTTTCTTGGCTGTTGCCAAGCTTACCACAAACTTTTGGCAATTCTCCAACAACTGCTTTTTTTCTTCCCGCTCTGCGGCAAGCTCTTCGGCAAGCTGACGATGAGCGTCCCGCTCCCTAGCAAGCTCTTCAGAGAGCTGGCGACGAACGTCACGTAGCTCATTTGAGGCAGAAGTGAGAGAAGCAACCTGACGCAACATATACCGAGACCAGTAGTGAAAATGAGAGAAAGTAGAGAATATGGTAGAGCACAAAAGAGCCACTTGCTCATCAGATGCCCGAGAAAGAAACACCTCTTCCTCCTCTGGGGATGATAACGCATGAGCGCCTAAGAAAGAGGCAACTCCCACGTAACTCTCTCCCCCGACAGTCGCGAACCCGAACCTCCGCAGGTTACCCAAGTCGATGTGATGGGTGACGGGACCAGACCGAGATATCGAACTCACTTTAGCCTGGAGATGAGGAACGACAATCTCATCAGGGCGATACATTGAAGCAGCGGAAGACACGAAATGAAGTGAAGGGGGAGAAGCAGGCTGGCTGGAAGACGTCTCCCCGGGAAGTCCAAAAGAGCCAAAAGACTAAAAGGCTGAAAGGTCACTCCCTATCAAACCCTCAGCGAAGCCCATTCCGTCTGAGAAGGAATCACGAGGTGACGGGCCGAGGAAATTAAGGGAAGTATCCATAACTCCCAATGGGCCGGAAGACTGATCGCCAGGGGGCGCCATCGAACCAAAAGCGGCGATATTCTCTCCCTCATTAATAGCAGTACCCGTTGACGGACCCGAGTTTTCCCTGTCAAGTAGTTGTCTCTTGTTGGGGCACTGAAACACGTGGGACAAGTTCATATCGCCTGACGGAGTAGGGGTAACAGCGATAGTCTACAAAGAAGAACATGAGGAAAAATAAGATAGCAGAAGAAAGAAAAGGCTAAGAAGCGTCAAAGGACAAAAAGTGAAATGATGTAACCAAGAAAGAAATACGTACAGTGGCAGTATTACTAACCGGCACTTCCGAAGAAGCTCCCGCGTTTAAAGGAGGAAGAAGGGTGGCAACTCGTCTAGTCCTTTTCTTTCTCTTTTGCGGAGGAGCCCGGGAAAAAGACGCCTGAGCGGGAGCAACGACAATTGTCACGGCAGAAACAGGAATGGCGGTAGCACCCTCACCGGCAGAAGAAGAAGGCGTTTGGATGGGGTTTATGGTCGCAGTAGGCGGGACGACCGGGTTATCAGCGGCAGCAGCAACAACAGCGGTAGCGACAACGGCCTCTCGCTGTAAAGCCCTTCTCTCCCATCTCCTAACGTTTTCAGGCTTCTGACATTCTTTAAGCCCTGTGAAAGTAATAAAGACAAAGACGTGAACACTCACAAGTAATACAGGCCCGGATGTCCATCCCGCAAGCAAGATTACGAGTATGAACGTAGATATCCAACTCGAGCAGCTTGTCAAACCAGCCTTGCTCAGCTGTAGGAAGAGCCTCCTGCTGACCCCAGGCACTATCCCTGATATTTTGGTTGAAACCGGTCCGCCATAAAGGGCTAGGCAGTTCGACAACAAAAAATTCCTCTTTCCATTCTTCAATGGAAGACTCAAGGTGTAGAAGCTTCCAGGTGAAGGGTTTAAGCGAGTCATCACCATAACAGGGCTATATCGCTAACACACCCCTACGGTTATACAGTTGAAAAAGGGACTTAAGTAATAACAGAGAAGGGGAATCGATCCCCTTGTATTTATAGAGTTCCAAAAATGCATAAACGCAGCAGTATGTGTTGGGGGCTAACTGGGCAGGATTCACATCTAGAGGTAACAACAGCTCTTCGATGAAAGAGTCAAGGGGAAGTCGGAAACCATAGCTAAACATCTTAGCATACAGGATCCTACTGTTGCCAGGCATCACACTATTAAGACGGAGTGAATCAGAAGCAACAGAAGCCTTATAATCATCAGGAATACGGGCTTTATTTCTGGTTAAATGATCTTGGAGTATGGTCGGGGAAGTAAGGATGGTAGCAGTATTATCAATTTTTTCCTCATCTACAGATTTGGTTTGAGAGCGACGAGTCCTAGCCATAGCGAAAATAAAGAGAAAATGAAGAAGATGACAGATGAGGATAGAAATACCTTGGTGGAAGTGAAACCCAGAACGCCCAGTTAGTGGAAAGGAGAAACACAAAACAACTTGAGAAAGAGAAGGAGAGGCGAAAATAGAATGACAAAAGAGGGAAAAAGAAACTTATGTTGGGTTTTATAATCCTAGTAGTTGAATAAAATGACTGATGCAGCAGTCGTCGCGTGTGTGACGCGCCACGAAGAAAAGACACAAGCAATGAGTATGATTCTAGGAAAGCGAGAAGACGCTTCAATATCACCGGATCCTAGGGCACGCCAACCCCTAGCGCACCCTCGAACAGACACGTGTATCAGGATCATCATGACTTCTCTCCTGCATTAATGAAGGGATCTTGAGCATTTAATGCTCTAAAAAGTAGGATCGATTTTCAAAACAAGACAGGCGTGATAGCGTGGTTGTCAAGATAACACACTTCAGCGTTAGCTCAAAGGGCGCGTCATCCAGATAAAGTAAAAAGAGAGGGATATCGTGGTAGAAGACCAATTGTTACTTGAAGAAGAATTCAAAGCGTTATTCCACAATAAATATTACAAGGTAAATGACATCAATGTTCAAAATGAAAGAAGAAGAGTAATCTTTAAAAAACAGGTGGAGTTTTCAAAGTCCCGCGGCATCGGCACCATCCGATTACGAGGGAGTCTCGTTGCCGTCATCCCCTTCTTCCTCTCCTGAAGAAAGAAAACCCTCGTGGCTCCCGTCTATCTCATTCATTTTCTCAGAGACATAATCAGCTATCCTGTCAGGATCAAAAGACCCACTGCGATAGTGATCTGTGAACCCGGCGGTGAAGGCCCACATGGTCTTTTTTTTCCACCAGCGCATCTTCGAAGGAACCTTTGCCAAATCCGCATCGCGAGACGATATCTCTTCACAAAGGAGAGAGTTTTTCTTATCAGCGGCAGCTAACTCAGCCCTAGCCACAACTAACTCAGCTTCCAGGAACTCAACTTTGGCTTTCCCCTTGGATTTCTCCCTTGCAAGTTCAGCATGACAATCATTCAACTCTGCCAAGGTGCGATTTTGAAGCCGCGTCAACTCTTTCGCTTTAGTCAAAGCGGCATCCAGCTGCTCTTTCGAATTAGGTGGACCTCGAAGCTTATCGCCATGAGCTTTGAGAAAATAATGCATCTTGCGGAAACCGGCCAAGGCGTCATTCAAGATATGCGCGTGCTGAATATCGAGAGGAAGCCGCAACAACTCTTCTTCTTCCTCCAGTGAGCCAAATATCTCACCCGCCAGAAAGGTTGTTGGTTGATCCCGCGATAACGGGTCTGTCCCGCCTCGGAAATTTAAAAAAAAATTTGCGAGTGTGCAACGAAATTTGAGACCTTCAGATGCTCGGCGTAAAAGGGACGCCTAGCAGCATGCAATGAAGTCGCCACCCTAATTTGGTTGCTAGGCTTAGGGAACCCTAATCGTCATGGCATAGGAAATATAATAAGTAAAAAAACTAAAGGCACAAAAAAAGGGGTCTGGACCCCAGACAAAGGTTCGGGATCGTATTATGGTCTCGGGAAGGTGTTAGGCACCCGAGACACATCCGAAAACGGTTACCGGTTGATGAGAGAGGTGTTTAAAAAGGTGTTTGAGAAATGCGTTTTGAAAAAGGGGGCCCTCAGAGGAATCGTCACTTTAGTCTTTATTATGATCGTGATGGGACTGAATTTTCCGTAAGACTGAATGAGCGCCCTCTTTTTTCATCATCGGGCCATGCATGATTAAATTAATTACTACGTGATCCTAACATGGATTGCTACCAGAGTACCATTTTAAATGACGGATTTAAAATGATAGTTTGCTGTGGGATCGAAAGTCCCCATGTACATGCAGTCAATATAAGCGAGAATTAAAATCACATGAATGCGGCATTTTAAGAAAGTCTTTAAACACGTTGTGCATGTGGGTTGATTTTAGTTCTAGCAGTTCTATGTATCATGCATACAATGGATATTTGCAGAAAGCACCGAATAAATAAAAAGGAATCGAAAGGCGTACTTTCGAGCGAAGCTTGAAACTAAAACCTGCAAAATGAGAGTGTTAGCGATAGCTCGAGAAATAAATAAGCAATTTATGAGTGCAAGATTTTAAATGACAGTTGATTGTACACGAGAAATGATGGATTTCACGCATACGAAATGAGATGCTGAGTTTGGTTGTATGCGAAAAATGATTGATTTTAAGCATACGAGAATTTATTGCTAGGTGATTGCATGCGAAAAATGATGGATTTTTCGTATGTGAGAATTTAAATGCTAGTTGATTGCATGCGAAAAATGATGGATTTTACGCATGTGAGAATTAAAATGCTAGTTGATTGCATGCGACAAATGATGGATTTTACGCATGTGAGAATTTAAATGCTAGTTGATTGCATGCGAAAAATGATGGATTTTACGCATGTGAGAATTTAAACGTTAGTTGATTGTATGTGAAAAATGATGGATTTTACGCATGTGAGAATTTAAATGCTAGTTGATTGCATGCGAAAAATGATGGATTTTACGCATGTGAGAATTTAAATGCTAGTTGATTGTATGCGAAAAATGATGGATTTTACGCATGTGAGAATTTAAATGCTAGTTGATTGCATGCGAAAAATGATGGATTTTACGCATGTGAGAATTTAAATGCTAGTTGATTGCATGCGAAAAATGATTGATTTTACGCATGTGAGAATTTAAAATGCTAGTTTGACAAGTGCAAGAATATTTCAAAGGTAGTTGACGATTTACAGGGGATTTAAAACAGTTTGATAATTTGCAGAAAGTAAACAGTTGATATGTGCGGAAAAATAAAACAATTGATATTTTGCAGAAAATAAAACAGTTGATATTGCGGAAGAATTTCCAGTAGTTTTGCAAAAAGTTAAAGCAGTTGAATATTTACAGAAAATAAAAGCAGTTAGTGTTGCGGAAGAATTTCCAGCAGTTTGTGAAAAATTAAAGCAGTTGAATATTTACGGAAAATAAAATGCGACCGACCATGTAGGCGGTATATTGAATTTAAATTGCAGAAAGTAAATTGCGAAAAATTAAAGTGCGGAAAATTAAACAGTTGATAATTTGCGGAAGGATTTCCAGCAGTTTGCGAAAAATTAAAGCAGTTGATATTTGCAGAATTAAAGTGCGACCGACCATGTAGGCGGTATATTGAATTTAAATTGCCGAAAGTAAATTACGAAAAATTAAAGTGCAGAAAATTAAACAGTTGATAATTTGCGGAAGGATTTCCAGCAGTTTGCGAAAAATTAAAGCAATTGAATATTTACGAAAATTAAAATGCGACCGACCATATAGGCGGTATTGAATTTAAATTGCTGAAAGTAAATTGCTGAAATTTAAAGTGCGGGAAATTAAACAGTTGATAAGTGCGACCGACCATGTAGGCGGTATTTTGAATTTAAATTGCCAAAAGTAAATTGCAGAATTAAAGTGCGAATAATTTAAACACTTGATAAGTGCGACCGACCATGTAGGCGGTATTGAATTTAAATTGCCGAAAGTAAATTGCAGAATTAAAGTGCGAATAATTAAACAGTTGATATTTACAGAAAAATAAACAGTTGATATTACAGAAAATTAAAAGTGTTAGTACGACAAATAATCATACGAAGCATACGAGTATTTTACGAAAAAACGTGATCCGAAGTTTGGAAAACAATTGAAAATGGGCTGGGCCCAATTGAAGAATGAAAAGAAGTGAAAAATGGGCCAGGAATAGTGCCTGGCCCATGAGAATTTAAAAGGGAATGGGCTTGGCCCATTCCCGCGTGAACAGTGCCGTTGGCCTGGCACTGTTCATTCGTCACCTTTCTTGGTCGCCGGCGTACTGCCGGTGGCACAGCTCCGGCCACAAGTGGCCGATTTGAAAACCATTCGTACCGAAATGTTCGTCTCTTCGACGACTTCCCAACCGTACCAACCCCGATTTTTAATTTGACTCGTACAAAATTTAATTTCGAAAAAACGAGAAAACCGTTAATTATCGAAAACTAATTAATTCGCACAAACTAACCGACGATTTTTAAAAGTGAAAGCGTGTATTTAATCTATGTTATGTGTGTGAATTAATGACATAAAAGAAAGCAATTAAATTGCTCAAACAAGAGGCAAACGAATTTATACAAAGCTTTGGCTTAAAAACTGAAAAAAGGCTAGAGAGAGAAAGCTCACCTCAAGGCCTTGAACTTGGATGATCTTCGCTTGAAATAAGCAACTGATCAAAGGAGGGAGAGAGGGCAAGAAAGCTTGCTGATTTGGTGCCTCGAATGCGTTGGAGGAGGGTGGCTATTTATAGCCGAAGATCGCGTGAGGAGGGAGACGCGGGGCTACGCGTGGTGGCCGGCTGGTCGCGGTGGCAAGGCTAGGGTGCTAGCCGTGATGATGGCGGAGGGACAGGAAGCTACGGACGCGATGGGAGCAGGTGGCTCGGGCGTGGGCTGCTTCGCTGCACTCCTTTTGGCACTGTTCACGTGCATCATGCATGTTAATTCAAGGGTCATTGATCTGGTTGACTTTCCTTGGTTGACCAGATCAATGGCCATGATCAAATGGCCTTTTATCTGATTTAAATGGCCTCGAGCCGGTTCCCGCGAACAAACGTCCTGACTTTTTGAGCCGAAGGTACCATCGCGTAGAGAAAAATATGACGGGTTTAACCGTCTACAACGAATGACGAGAATTTTTTGTTTAACGTGCTTATTTTCGTGTTCAAAAACGTGAAACGTTTGAACGGAAAAATAAAGACGTTACGCCGAAAATTACACGAAACGCTGTAGACCGTTGTGAGCAGAAAAAAAGCTAGCAACTAGTTGACGGAAAACATTTTAAAGTCAAGCTATTGTCCGAGCGGACTTACTCGGGTCCAATAAAAGCTCGAATAAAAATAATAATAAAATAATAAAAATACTAATAAATGCGCTAAAATATTAAAAATCCTAAAATTCATGTGATGACCTAAAACGAAGAAAAAACTAGCAAACGACTGCCGGATAGTCAAAAAAATGTGGTTTTTAAGGCTAAAAATAATAATGATAATAATAATGAAAATATGTGCCGAAAAATTAAAAATGCGATTTCGAAAGCTGACGATGCTAACGATGACGCTAAAATGCAACGAGACACCTAAAAATGCTAGCGACATCAAATCAACTGAAAATGACCGTAAATTAACTAAATAACGGAAATGCTAAAATTAAATAAAAATGGCGTCAAAATTCGGGTATCAACAGTTGCCCCCTCTTTACTGTCTTATCGAAGTATTTGATAAGCAGTAAAGACAGTTGCCCCTAGATATCCGAATTTTGGCGACACGGCAGGTCTTACCTGAAACTTACAATGATGATGTCGCTCTGGGAGGAGGTAGTTGATTGATGTCACTCTGGGAGGAGATAGGTTGTTGATCCTGCAAAGATATATATAAATTTAGATCTATTCGGATATCGAGAGAAACATAATTTGCATAAAATGTAAATGACAACTACTCTATCAGAAATCGAAGGTATTTTTATGAAGACGTAAATGACGGCTCCACTGGGGAGATAATTGCTTGACATGTGACTGATGTTGCTTCGGAAGATAATGCGCGATTCGCAGAAGTATGAATGATTTGTCCTAATGATGTCACTCTAGGAGGAGGAAAATAATTATGCAGAAATGTAGAATCGTGTGAGGGATGTTGCTCTGGGAGGGGAAGAAATGCTAAGGTTGACAAAGGTAGAACTGCGCTATGCTATCACTCTGGGAGGAGAAGAAATGCTATGCTGGAAACTAAATGTTGTCACTCTGGGAGGAGGAGAAATGCTACGCTGGAAACTAAATGCTGTCACTCTGGGAGGAGGAGAAATGCTGAGGTTGAAAAAGGTAAACAACGCCGATTCCCGTAGGAGAAGGCGTGAGATGCGGAAATTAAACTAAGGTCGCTCTGGGAGGAGAAGAATGCTAATGCTGAAAACTTAAACAACGCCGATTCCCGTAGGAGAAGGCGCGAGATGCGGAATTTAAACTAAGGTCGCTCTGGGAGGAGAAGAATGCTAAGTGCTGTCGCTCTGGGAGGAGAAGAATGCTAAGTGCTGTCGCTCTGGGAGGAGAAGAATGCTAAGTGTTGTCGCTCTAGGAGGAGAAGAATGCTAAGGCAGAAAATTTAAACAACGCCGATTCCCGTAGGAGAAGGCGCGAGATGCGGAAATTAAACTAAGGTCGCTCTGGGAGGAGAAGAAATGCTATGCTGGAAACTGAATGCTGTCACTCTGGGAGGAGGAGATGCTAATGCTGAAAAGTAAGACAATGTCAATTCCCGTAGGAGAAGACGCGACATGAGGAAGTTAAACTAAGGTCACTCTGGGAGGAGGAGATGCTAATGCTGAAGAATAAACTATGATGTCACTCTGGGAGGAGAAGAAGGCTGTCGCCAGCGGCCTTGATACGAACCTAGGATGCGTCTACATCCTGCTCAGGAGGTAACGACCCCAAGGACAAGATTTCCCACGATTTGCAGCCGTAAGTAGTCCTCACCTGATATTAGTGTTTGCACTCACGCTCTGAAACAAGGCTAAGTGTTTTACACTCATAAAGATGCAACTAACATGATACATAATTTATAGTTCGCAATGTCAATCCGAGTGAATAGACTTCAAATGAAGATGCACATGCATGGGCATTCTAATAATCGAGGGGACTTTTACGGAAAAGAATGAAAGGACATGAAACGTCCGGAAATGAGTTTGTTTTGAAAAAGGTTGCTTTGCTGGAAGGTTTTTGATGACTGATGCTTTGCTGATGAGGGCGAGGTACGTGAGCCTTTTCGTTTTTCGCTGAGGATGCTTGATTGATAGAGTGCGTGAGCTCTGGGATCCTTGCTGAGGGGTGCTTTTTGTTCGGCCTAGGGCCCTTTTCTTCTCGGGTCTTTACTAGTGATGCTTGCTTTGAGGTTTCTTGAGTTGGCGTTGGGCCTATTTTGCTTGACTTTACTGGGGAAGGATACTTTGAGATTTCTCGAGTTGGCCTTGGGCTTTTCTACTCGAGTTCACTGGGGAAAGTTGTCTTCGAGATTTTCTCGAATTGAGTTGTCCCCGGGCTGTGCTTGCTTTGGCTCTCCGACTGTTTGTATTCTTCGAATGTCTCTGAGTATTTCTCTCTTCTTCTTCTTTTTCCCTCTCTCCTTTTTTTTTCATTTCCCCTCTTTTTTTTTCTTTTTTTTTTTTTCTTTTTTTTTTTTTATATATCCCTCCCCTTTTTGATTTGATTTGAAAATGCAACAGAGCAGAGCAAGCACAGCCTTTGTCTTGATCTCTTCCCCTTCTGTCTTGAGGCCTCGGCCTTCGTCATTGCTGCTTCTTCGGTGATAGTCCTTAGCGATCTCTTGGTGACCTTTTCCGTCTCCTTCATCGTGAATTTGAACTTGGCGTGCTTTTGCTTCCGGCTGGCAATTTTAGCTGAAACTGCTCTTTGGCTCCCGGGGTATGAGTGATATTGACGGTTTGGGGGGGGAGTGATGACATATATAGTGGAAAGAGGGAAGAAACGAAAAAAAAAGTGGAGAAAATCATAAAAGTCCCACGTCATTTTATAGCTATCCCATGTCTAATGGCGCATGTACCCTGGATATTATGCGAACTCAACTAGTATCTAGTCAGGCCCTTACACTCATGAAGGATAAGACGTGATGGCTCAAAGATGCTTACCGGGATTTGTTTGTGACTGCTTACGTCGGAGCAAACCGCGGATATAAGAGCAAATAAGTAATATCATGCATGGCACGTAATTTGGATAGATGCTGGAGTTAACAGAGGGATTAAATATTCCTAACCTATGTTGTGCATGAAAATGCTTATGAGAGTAGTATGCTTTTGTTTGAGCCGGGCTAAAGAGGGATTTTTGATTGATTTTTGATTTTTGATTGATTGATGATTTGATTGCCGGATGGTTTGATTGCTAGACGTTTGATTGCTGGATGTTTGATTGCTAGATGGTTTGATGGCCAGATGTTTGATTGCTAGATGGTTTGATGGTCAGATGTTTGATTGCTAGATGGTTTGATGGTCAGATGTTTGATTGCTGGATGTTTGATGGCCAGATGTTTGATTGCTAGATGTTTTGATTGCTAGACGTTTGATTGCAAGATGTTTTGATTGCTAGACGTTTGATTGCTAGAATGTGGGGGACGACTTATTTGCAACGTTCTAACGAGGACCTAAGGTTGCCCCCCAGTGGGCCAGACGACCGTACTCGACTTAAAGCTAATCAAAGCGAGCAAGAATAAAAAAAAATAATAATAATAATAAAGGGAAAAGGAAGAGGGACTCCCCTGAATAAAGGAAGCGGGGCTGCGCGGGCGTCTTCCACAAGCTCCCTGCGGATGACAGCGAGATGCTTCCCGTCCCTGTGAGATGTAGAGGGGAAAACGGAAAGGGAAATTAATTTAAAAACAAAACTAAGATAAGTTCAGGGATTCTCCCTTCCTTTAACTCGGCTTTTTGAGGGTGCTTATGACGTAGTCCCAGCTCCAGAATGCCTTACTTAGATGCGCTGATTGGTTTCTTTTTCAGCTGCTTCATGGGAACCGCCGATCCAGGTTGAAGGGATGATGAGATACGCATTTGGTCCATTTACTTACCGGTTCTTGTTAGACCTTCGTTGATGGGCTTCGTGATTGCTCGGGGGTAAAGGGGAAATCCTCTGTCTCCGAGATGTGCAGCGGGGCCGCAAGGGTGTATGCTTACCGTTCTTCTGCAGGCAACGAATTGGGACGACCTAGTCCCTGAAAAAGACAAGGTGATGACAAATGAGGAGTAAATGCAAGACAATTTTTAGCAAAAGTAATGTGATTGATAAGTTTTAAGCTCTCCCTTTTAGACGGGCTATCCATGGGTCATTGCGGTGTGATTTGCATCGGATGGGCTTTGTGACTTTGGTCCAACGTTTAGTCCTTTGAGACCGATTATTTGCGATGCACCGAAGGGCCGGTAGCACTGCGAGAAAAAGAAATCTCGCTTTAGATGGTGATGGTTTGTCTTAAAATCTTTCCTGATTCGCTCTTGAAGGTGGCCTGCTACGGCAATTCAACAGCTCCTACGAGCGGAACTCTCTGGTTCTATCGTGATGACGAGCTGAGGCGTGAGACCTTACGTCCCTGCAAAACTGAAGAATGATTAGTGGCGTTAGTCTAAGTGATGCGTCTTGCGTCCTGAGCTACTCCTGGGGATCCATCCATGCCATGCCTCCTTTTGTCATCTCACAATTTTAAGAAAAAACAGGGGACAACAAATTTTAAAACAAAGCATCTCTTGAAAAAAACTTATTTTATTCATTTTAGGACAAATGTTTGTGCTAGATTGTCATGATAAAACCCTATGTCTTTGGCTGACCGGACGCTCTGTCCACGATGCTTCAGGCGAAGTATCTCTTGACTGCATCGGCATTTACAGGTTTCGGGAGATCGTCTCCATCCATGTTGGTTAGCATTAGGGCACCCCCTGAGAATGCACTTTTGACCAGGTACGGGCCCTCGTACCTTGGGGCCCACTTTCCTTTGCTGGCCTCCTGATGAGGGAGAATTTTCTTTAGCACTAAATTTCCAGCCTCGAATTTGCGAGGTCGCCCTTTCTTGTTATAAGCGTTGACCATTCTTTGCTGATATAATTGCGCATGGCAGATAGCGGCCAAGCGCTTTTCGGGAAGGAGGTTCAGCTGCTCGTACCTCACTCTCGCCCAATCAGATTCTTCTACTTCAGATTCTGCCAGGATTCTGAGAGAAGGAATTTCTACCTCGAGGGGAATTACGGCTTCCATGCCGTAAACTAATGAGTAGGGAGTTGCCCCTGTGGACGTACGGGTTGCTATCCGATAAGCATGTAGTGCGAAGGGAAGCATGTCGTGCTAGTCTTTGTGAGTGATTACCATCTTTTGGATGATCCTCTTTAGGTTCTTGTTTGCTGCTTCGACTGCGCCATTCATCTTTGGTCGATATGGTGACGAGTTTCGGTGCTTCACCTTCCAACGTTGGCAAAGATCGTCAATCATCTTTCCGTTGAGATTGGTGCCGTTGTCCGTGATGATGGTTTCTGGGACCCCATGACGGCAAATGATATTTCTCTCAATGAATCGCGTGGTGGTTTTCTGAGTGATGTTGGAGTAAGAGGTGGCCTCTACCCATTTGGTGAAATAGTCGATTGCTACGAGGATGAAGCGATGGCCATTAGAGGCTGTTGGATGAATTTGGCCGATGATGTCGATTCCCCACATTGCAAAAGGCCAAGGCGACGTCATGCTGAAGAGAGGGGTTGGAGGGACGTGGAGATGGTCCGCATAGATTTGACATTTGTGGCACTTCCGAAAATAGCTGATGCAATCTCGTTCGATGGTGAGCCAAAAATAACCTTGCCTCATTATCTGCCTGGCCATCATGTGTCCACTTGCGTGTGTGGAACAAACCCCTTCGTGGATCTCTGCTATGATTCTCTTTGCCTCGGTCATGGTGACGCAGCGAAGCAAAGCTCCATCAGCTCTCCTTTTATATAGAACCTCGCCGTCGAGGTAGAAGTCTAGTGCTAAGCGTTGGAGGGTCTTTTTGCTAACCCGGCTTGCCCCCGGTGGGTACTCCCGGTTTCTGATGAACTGTACTAGGTCGTAGAACCATGGCTTGCCGTCAGGTTCCTCTTCCAAGGCGACACAACATGCCGGAGTTTCCTTTACTTCCACTCTCAATGGTTGGAGCATTACTCCGCATTCTAACTTAAACATTGAGGCCAACGTGGCTAATGCATCTGCGAAGCGGTTCTTTTCTCTGTCGACTCGGTCGAATTCGATTTCCTCGAATTCCCGTGTGAGTTGGGTGAGTAGCCTTTGATAAGGGATGAGCTTGGAATCCCGTGTCTGCCATAGATCCTGGGCTTGATAGATGACGAGTGCTGAATCGCCGAAGATTCGGAGCTTCTTTACTTTTAAGTCGATGGCTGTTGTCAGACCACTGATGCATGCCTCATACTCGGCGACGTTATTGGTGCATGGGAAGTTCAATTTGCATGCTATGGGGAATTGACGGCCATCTGGGGCTATGACCACGGCTCCCACTCCCTTGCCCGAGAGGTTCACCGCACCGTCGAAGAACATGGTCCACCAATCGTCTTCTCGAAGATTTTCTGTGATCTCATCTTCAATCATTATGATGTCCTCATCGGGGAAGTCGAAGCTCAACGACTCGTACTCGTCCGAGGCATGATCGGCCAAGTGATCGGCGAGGGCGCTTGCTTTAACCGCTTTCTGAGTCACATAGATGATCTCGTGCTCAGCTAATAAGACTTGCCATCTACAAATGCGACTTGACAGGTACGGCTTTTCGAAAATGTATTTCAAGGGGTCCATGCGAGAGATTAGCCAAGTCGTGTAATACAACATGTACTGCCGGAGCCTTCGGGCGCACCATGCTAGGGCGCAACAAGTTTGTTCTAACATAGAGTAGCGCATTTCGCACTCGTTGAATTTTTTGCTGAGGTAGTAGATGGCTTGTTCACGCCTTCCAGACTCGTCGTGCTGTCCCAAAACGCAACCCATGACGCTAGCCGTGACTGTCATGTACATGAGCAAGGGCCGTCCTGGCGTCGGGGGAACTAGTACCGGTGGGCTTTGCAGATATGTCTTGATTTTCTCGAAGGCTTTTTGGCAGTCTTCGTCCCATTCTGCATTTCCGTGTTTCCTTAGCATCTTGAACATCGGCTCGCAGGTAAGTGTTAACTGGCTGATAAAGCGAGCGATGTAGTTGATGCGTCCTAAAATGCTTCGTACTTCCGTTTCGGTGCTGGGAGCGGGTAGCTCCTGAATGGCTTTTATCTTATCAGGATCCACTTCTATACCTTTGTTGCTGACGATGAATCCCAATAACTTCCCGGAAGTCACTCCGAAGGTACACTTAGCTGGGTTTAGCCGTAGCCGAAATTGCCTCAACCGTTCGAACACCTTCCTCAGGATGTCCATATGATCTTGCGTGCCGCGAGACTTGGCTATCATGTCGTCGACATATATTTCCAATTCTTTATGCATCATGTCGTGGAAAAGGGTGACAGCAGCACGTTGGTACGTGGCTCCTGCGTTCTTTAATCCGAAGGGCATCACTTTGTAGCAGAAGGTTCCCCAGGGCGTGATGAAGGTCGTCTTTTCACTGTCCTCGGGTGCCATCTTGATCTGATTGTACCCCGAGAATCCGTCCATGAAAGAGAACATGTCATTTCTGGCGGCACTATCTACCAAGATGTCGATATGGGGAAGAGGGAAGTCGTCTTTAGGGCTAGCTCGATTGAGATCCCGAAAGTCCACGCACATGCGAACCTTCCCATCTTTCTTAGGCACTGGCACTATGTTGCCGATCCATTCTGGGTACTCCACAACTTTCAAAAAACCCGCGTCTAGTTACTTGGTAACTTCTTCTTTGATTTTCAGAAGGATGTCTGGATGCATCCTCCGAAGTTTTTGCTTGACAGGCTTAAACTTAGGTTTTAACGGAATACGATGCTCAACTATCCCGGGATCAAGACCTGGCATGTCGGCGTATGACCATGCGAATACATCGGAGTAGTCCTTGAGGAGAGAAATCAACCTTTCTCTCTGAGTCGTATCCAGGGTAGTTCCGATCTTGACCAGTTTTTGACTCTCATTGCTTGCCCCCAAGTTTACTTCGTCCAATTCCTCCCGATGAGGGGTTATTTCCTTTTCTGAACTTTCTAGTAAACGGGTCAGTTCGTCGGAGACTTCGGCCTTGTCTTCGGTCGTAGCGATGATTTCTTCGCCAGTAAAGACATAGGTTTTATCAAGACAATCCGAACTAACACTCATCCTGAAATTAAAAGCGCGAAAAAAAAGAGATGCGTAAAATGAAAATTTGCATATATATTGATTTTTAACAAAAGGGAACAGGAGTCCCTACAAAAATGTTTTCGTAAGAAAACGTGCCAAAAACATATATATTTTTCAAAATGAGAAATTACGGAGAGACATCCGGAAGCATGGTGATGGTCCAGTTGCCCACATACTCCCCTGACTTCTTAACGAAAATGACTGAACCAGGCGACGATCCTTCTTCTCCTAGAGTGCAGATACGGAGGTCTGATACCCTGATTGGATTTTCATTGATGGTTTCAGCGGCGAAGGGGAACGTGGTTCTGATATGGGGAATCGGCATTTTGCCCTCTGGCGCAGAACGTCGAAATAGCTTAGCCAGCTGCTTTTCTTTCTTTTCTTGGGCGATCCTGGTGAAATCGGCCTTGCTGGGTTGGTACCCTAACCCAAATCGATCTCCGAAGCTCTTCGGAGGCACCCAGCCTTTCGATCCTTGTAACTCGGCCCCGAGCCGTTTTCCTAATTGGAAGCTTCCCTCTAGTGTTGACTTAGTGGTTGTTTCGGCTACCCCAAATTTTGAGGCTTCGCAAACGGGGGATCCCTCATCAATCCAACCCGCGTTGACGATTTCAAAGGCTTGGAAGGAACTCTCCAGGGTTTCGGTAGTTTCGATGTAAGGCACGGATGCATGCTTGGCCAAGATCAAGGCTTCTTCTGCCTTTATTGTGATGAGGGCATTGTCTTTGACGTATTTGAGGAACTGATGCAGGGAAGAGGGGACGGCTCCCGCTGAATGGATCCAAGGCCGTCCTAGAAGCATGCTATAGGCGGGTTGGATTTCCATGATCTGGAATGTCAAGATGAAAGGGTGGGGCCCGATGACCATATCCAACTCAATGTTCCCGATGATCTCTCGAGTGGTGCCATCGAAAGCCCTCGCCATCATTCCGCTAGGTTTTATGAGGGAGGAATCGACCGGCAGCTGTTCAAGGACATGCCTGGGCATGACATTAAGTGCGGACCCATTGTCGATTAGGGCCTTTGCTATGACGTGTCCCTTACATTCCACCGTGATGTATAGGGCCTTGTTGTGATCTCTTCCCGAGGGGTCGATCTCTTCTTCCGAGAAGGAAATGCTGCTTAAGGCTTGGATCCTTCCGACAAGGTTTTCCACCCCTTCTGTGGTGATATCCTTAGTCACGAAAGCTTGTTTCAAGACTTTTAAGAGAGCTTGGCGATGCGGCTCTGAAGTGAGGATCAGCTCCATGATGGAGATACGAGCTGGGGTTTTCTTTAGCTGTTCGATGATGCTGAACTCGCTTTGTTTCATGATCTTGAGGAACTCAGCTGTCTCGTCCTCGGTTACAGGTTTGCTCAAACCTTGCGCCTCCTCTATCGTCTCTTCGCGGATCACAGGGTGTTTCCCTTTGGCTTGTCGTTGCTTTTCTACTTCCTCCGAAATGTAACATCTTCCAGTGCGGGTCATGCCCCCGATATGAGAGGCTTCGCCGATAGCGAGTGTTATTGGTGCGACTGCAGGAGGGGTGGTGACCACCGTGTATCCGTAGTTGAATGGGACCGCGTGTAAGTCCCGGCTGGGAGTATTTACAGCTAATGTGAATACTACTTTGCGTGGGATCGTGGCTGCCTCCCCTGCCTGGGCCACATATTCGAAGGAGTAAGGTGCTGGTGGATTGTCCTCGATGGCGTTGATGGCTCCTTGGGTTTCCCCTTTGGTTTGAATGATCCCGAATGTTGCGAGTTGCTTGACTTTTTGCCGAAAAAGTCTGCAATCCTGGATGTCATGCTTGCTTTCCCCTTGGCAGAATAGGCATTGGGCCTGACTATTCCCTGGGAATGGCAAATAAGCGTTGTTGGCTAATGCGAAGAACAATTCTTCATTGGGTACTTCCCTCATCGACAGGTGAGAAAGGTCAATTCCAATGGAAGAAATGTCGCTTATCCCAGGATTATGGTGCGGTAGAGGACTGGTTGTCATATCAGAACCCCTTGTCAAACCTTTGGACAAGATTCGTCCTTCTTTGGTTAGGTGCTCGACCTTCTCTCTAAAGTCGTAGCAGTTTTCCAAGGAGTGTCCTCGGGTTCCGGCGTGATATTCGCAGCTATCCTTTGGATCATACCAGCTAGGGTAAGGAAGGGATTGAGGCGAGAGTGGGGATGGTGTAATCTGCCCATCTGCCAAAAGGCTTGCGTAGATCTCTTTCAAAGGAAACGGAGGAAGCGACCATGTCGGTGAAGGGTATGACTCGGAGTATGAGGATTCCCAAGAAGGTAGTAAGGGCACTGTGCTAGAATAGGAAGGTGGTGCCGAATACCTGACGAGGTAATCGAACTTCCCGGAAGGTTGGCCCAAGGTGTCAATCTCGCGGTCGCCTTCGTCGCGGCGCGCGGAGAACCGCTTGCACGATGAAGTCGATCTTTTCTTCTGGACCATTTGGAGCGGGGTTCCATTGGCGTTATGCGGGATAGGAAATCCATCTCCGATCGTGTTGATGGATCCTTCCCCAGGGGTCACTTTCTGGGTTTGTATTACCCCGAGACTCGAGAGTTGTCTCACCTTTTCTGCGAACGACTTGCAGCTTCGGATCTTGTGACCGTCGCTCCCCTTGCAGTACATGCAGTGACTCGGATTGCCCCCTGAGTATAGCACATATCCCTCTCGAGCTAAGGCCTGGAAAAGCTGTTCTTGTGGCCAACTCGATGCGGAAGATAAATGGTCGTTGCTTTCTCCTGCCGAGATGGCATTCACCCCTCCCTTTCCTTGGGAATGATTGGGAAGAGGGTTGGTGGATGTGTTGGGTCCTTTTGCTAATCCTTCGAAAGATACCCATCCACTTTTGATCAAGTGATGGACCTTTGCCTTGAATGCGAAGCAATTTTCCAGAGTGTGACCTGGGGCTCCAGCGTGATATTCGCATCTTGCGTTGTGATCATACCACTTTGGGTAAGGAGGCAATTGAGGCTGAGCCGGAACCGGTACGATCTGTCCGGCCGCCAGGAGATGTTTGTAGATTTCTCCTGCAGGGAGAGGGAGAGGAGGTGGAGGCTCTCGGTTCCACCGATTGTTGGTCGTGTTTTGGTTATTTGGGTCTTTTGGTGGGTTATATGGTTTGGGTTGCATAGGTTGTGATGTTTGCACTGGAGGTGGTGGGAAATGAGTAGGATTTTGAGGTAGGATATTAGCGATTGGTGGTGAATTAAAAGGAAAGGAGGTGGGTTGATATAGTGATGTCGGCTGATACGGCGGTGGTACCAAATAAGGCGGTGGTGGCGGAAACGGCTGCCCCTGATTAACTTGGGGAGCCACAAATCCGACGTCCCTTTTCACGACTGATGCTTTCTTTGGTACAGACTCTGGTGTTGGATGCGTGATTCGCCCAGACTTAATCCCTTGCTCGACTCTTTCGGCAATTAGGACCATGTCGGAGAAGCTGTTTGAGGGGTTCGAGATCAGGTAGGTGTAGTAGGGAGCTTTGAAGGTGTGCAAGAAAATCGACAAGAGTTCCTTGTCGCTTAAGGGTGGAGAGATTCTCGAAGCCAACTCTCTCCATCTTTGCGCATAGGTCTTCACGGACTCGCCGATTTTCTTTTCCAGATTTTGCAGGTCGGCGCGGTCAGGAGCCACCTCCATGTTGAATTTGTATTGTCGGTAGAAGGCATCGGACAGGTCTCTCCACGTCCTGATCCTGGCTTTGTCCAGCCCCATATACCAAGTTAGGGCGTGTTTGGTCAAGCTTTCTCGGAATAAATGGATCAACAATGGTTCGTTGTGGATCATCTCTGCCATCTTGTTGCAGTATGCTCTGAGGTGGGTCTTCGGGCATTCTACCCCAGTATATTTTTCGAAGTCCGGGATCTTGTACTTCGGAGGTATGACGATCCCGGGGACCATGCACATGTCGGCGGGGTCGGTAGGGTCAAATGGATCAACCCCTTCAATTGCTCGGAGCCTCTCCTCGAGAAGATTCAGTCGATCCCCTTTCGGTTGCTCGGCCCCAATGGGGTTAGAACCGAAGGGCAGCATTGGTTCTGATGAGAACTGAGGTTGTGCTGGGTTGAAAGTGAGGAGCTGAGTTCCCACAGGTCCGGGAACTGTGCTCGGAGGAATAGGAGGGAGATACAGGTCCTCTGGGTGGGCCTGGCTCTTGCTGGGGTCCACAACAGGGTTGATTGAAAGGTACTGAAGCGACGGGGAGATCTCTTCACCCGTCTTAACTGGAGGACTCGCAACATTGGGTACATTGAAGGGACTAACCCATCTCCAATGGCCCGGGGGACCAGAAAGTGGCGGGAGTACGGAAGGTCCTGCGACGGTGAGCGAAGAGTGAGGTCCTTTTGTATGAGGGAGATCAAAACCCGGTGGTACTTCGGCGACAGCTTCATCTCTTTCCTTTTCGGCCCTAGTGGCTCTTTCTGTAGTGATCTTAACTTGCTCCTCTAACTCTGCGATTCTAGCCATTAGTGCTTCGTCGGTCTTGGCCAGTTCAGTCATTTTTCGTTTTTGAAGTCTAGTTAGGGGGAGTCTGTGCGGAGTAGCTTGCTTTCGAGGAGCTATCGTGAACCTGAAAAAGGGAAAAACACAGAAAAAGTAAATACAAGTGAGGATATACAGGTGATATGCAATCCCGAGGCCTCCATGTTGCTCATTCATTTTCCGGCCACACTTTCACTTGATATTTCCAAGGAGGTTGGTGAGGCGAGGAATCCCAGTGGTTGACAAGATACGAAAGAAGCCTCTATACATTCCCCCGATATGAAGCAAACCTGAGATGCTAACGGCGAAACCCAAATCAGCAGGGGCAACCAATGCCGCCATGCTAGGAAGATCTCTTTCATACTGTGCTTGCAAATGACGTAGGGCCTGACTCCTGGTGAACCCAACCGAGGGGAGGGATGACAATCAATGCCATGAACTTGGAGGTCGTGATAAGCTAAGAGGACAAAGCCACGAGTGGGCAATATTTGGCTATTTTTGTTTTTTTTTGAATGTTTGGTCTGATTTTTGGTTCTTTGGGTGAAACGACTGTGTTTATCCCGGAGGGATTTTCTCTTTCTTTTTGCGATAGTCTTTTGAGTTGCGTTTGGATGGATAGTTGATATGGAAAAGATGAGGCGATTTTAATAAATATCCAAAAGAGTACGACTTTATTAAAAGCGTTTACAAAATATGGTAGACTTGCCAACTTCCTAAATTCATCAAAAATGGCTAGGATAGATGAAATTAGGGGTCCTAGCTAAACAGAACAGATGGGCCGATCTCCGAGCCTTTCCCTGAAGGTGTCATTCCTGGGCGTCCGAGTCCTGCTGCCAAAGGTACTCCATCGAAGCCAACTCCCCTTTCTTCATCTCTAACTCAGCCTCTAAGGCGGTAATTCGGCTTTGCAGTACTTGGTTGTTCCTTTCTCCCAAGTCTGCGCGAGTAGTCAAAACCCTTATCGTTGAATCCCTGTCTTCAATTATGGCACTTAATGCTTCTCTTTTGCGGGTTTCACTGCTCAAGCGTTCCTTAAAGGCCTTGAGGGCCACATTCTTTTGTACTGTTTGTACGCGGACGAACTCCTTGTGCTGCCTGTCCAGTTCATTCATCTGGACCTTTAAGCCACATTGACGAGCTTCGGCCATATCCCTTTCCTCTATCATCAGATCTCGTTCTTCTTGTGCTGCTAGCATCTGTTCTACCACTTGAGCGTAAGCCATGACATCCATTCCTTCGCTCACTTGCGATTCCCCTTCTTCTTCCATCGGTTTTTGATTTTCTGGGCGAGGTAAGACATTACCATTAACTCGTCTCGACCTCCACTGTGGATATTCTGGTATTGTGGTTGCAGAGATGCCGTGCCCTTTGAGGCAGAAAGGGTGGGCCCAGTCATGGGCGTACAGCTGAATGTTCTGATCTTCTCCAGCGTGTGGCAGGTCTGATTTCGTCATGCCAAAAGTTACTGGAATGATTTGGGTGATGCGAAACTGTCTGAGGACGAGGGCCGGACAATAGTGAACGCATCCCCATGCTCCGATCAAAGGAACCCAAGGTAAGTGTCCGCAGCAGACAATGGGATTGGAAGTCTACAGCCACTTGGCGTGCCAACTGAAGTCTTCTTCTGAGAGATTTATGAATCGGTTGATCCAGACATCCTTATTTTCCATCTCCCATCTATCCGTGGTCATTGCATTGATAACCCTGAGAAGAGGACATGACCTTATGTAACTTGCGAAGAAAATGGTCTGATCAGGAATCTGCTTGAAGTGGCTGACCAACCATACTGTCAACAACTGGGTGCAACATGTAAGTCTCCCTTTCCCTTTTCTTCGACAAGAGTCCAAGGAGCGAAAGGTCTCGGCCAGAATGGCTGTTGTAGGATTGATGGCATTTGTTTCCATCTCGTAAAAGATGTTGGCTGCTGCAAAGTCGATGGCATTCCTCATTTTCGGAAAGAGGACAAATCCTACAATGGCGAAGGCCAGAATCCTTAAGCGTTTCTTTCCGTTGGACAATCGAAAGCGTGCCTCAATATCTGACCAGCACCAGAAGTAGTCCCCCTCTCTGACACGAGTAGTGATTCCTAACAGCTTATCGAGCCTTATTTTGACATTTGAGGAGTCGAGTCGAACATTCTGGTATATGGCCGATATAGGAGAGGTGAAGCACATCAGAGCTGAGTACTCCTCTAGCGTAAGGGTCAAGTCTACCTCTTTGTCGAAAGAGAAGCACCGATAATAGGGATCCCAGAATTTTAGGGCTGCCCGGATGCAACCCCAATCAGTCTTTACATCAACTAGGGTCAGTAGCTTTCCATAAATACCCTCAAACTGTGTCTCTTCGTCTTCAGTCAGCTCATTTCTCAACATCCGAATCCTAGTTAAGTCAAAGTCCACGACTTCTACTTTTATCTTGGTGGTGATGTCAGGGGCGAACCCACATTCCAACAGATCTCCTTGGGCAGCTTGATCGTCGAAGCTTCGTCCCCCGAAAATATTAAATGAAAGTAGTGTAGGTGCTGACATGTCGAATGAGCAAAATGGGTCCTATGGGACAAAAATAAAATTTTAAATGCAAAGCAACCTGCATGGGTAAGAAATTTACAGTTCGTATAAAAGAAAGAAAAATCATGTCAATATGCCAACAAGACAAATAGAGCCACGACAAACAGGTATAATCATGATGCACATGCTGGGGCTCTGATTCCGACACCTCTAACTGGCTTGAATGGTTCCCGGATGATACCATGAAAAGGTCCCTAAAGTGTCGTCCAGTCGTCCGATTTCTTGCGAAATCGTATAACCTTTCGACTGGCTTTAGGGGTTCATCCGAGTTGGGATTGGTGAACACTACCCAGGACATGTGTCCTAGGGTGTCACTACTACCCTCCTATTTTGGTAATTGTCCCCTGGGTGTAGGGCGCTATGAAATGCATATGACAATTGATAAAGCAAATAAATAAACAGGCCAGCAATTGATCAAAGCAAATAAATAAACAAATAAAACACCTCTCTAAAAAGATAAAACCGGCTCCGACCCTAAAAGTCCCCAGTGAAGTCGCCAAACTGTCGCGCCTCGGAAATTTAAAAAAAAATTCGCGAGTGTGCAACGAAATTTGAGACCTTCAGATGCTCGGCGTAAAAGGGACGCCTAGGAGCATGCAATGAAGTCGCCACTCTAATTTGGTTGCTAGGCTTAGGGAACCCTAATCGTCATGGCATAGGAAATATAATAAGTAAAAAAACTAAAGGCACAAAAAAAAGGGGTCTGGACCCCAGACAAAGGTTCGGGGTCGTATTATGGTCTCGGGAAGGTGTTAGGCACCCGAGACACATCCAAAAACGGTTACCGGTTGATGAGAGAGGTGTTTAAAAAGGTGTTTGAGAAATGCGTTTTGAAAAAGGGGGCCCTCAGAGGAATCGTCACTTTAGTCTTTATTATGATCGTGATGGGACTGAATTTTCCGTAAGACTGAATGAGCGCCCTCTTTTTTCATCATCGGGCCATGCATGATTAAATTAATTACTACGTGATCCTAACATGGATTGCTACCAGAGTACCATTTTAAATGATGGATTTAAAATGATAGTTTGCTATGGGATCGAAAGTCCCCATGTACATGCAGTCAATATAAGCGAGAATTAAAATCACATGAATGCGGCATTTTAAGAAAGTCTTTAAACACGTTGTGCATGTGGGTTGATTTTAGTTCTAGCAGTTCTATGTATCATGCATACAATGGATATTTGCAGAAAGCACCGAATAAATAAAAAGGAATCGAAAGGCGTACTTTCGAGCGAAGCTTGAAACTAAAACCTGCAAAATGAGAGTGTTAGCGATAGCTCGAGAAATAAATAAGCAATTTATGAGTGCAAGATTTTAAATGACAGTTGATTGTACACGAGAAATGATGGATTTCACGCATACGAAATGAGATGCTGAGTTTGGTTGTATGCGAAAAATGATTGATTTTAAGCATACGAGAATTTATTGCTAGGTGATTGCATGCGAAAAATGATGGATTTTTCGTATGTGAGAATTTAAATGCTAGTTGATTGCATGCGAAAAATGATGGATTTTACGCATGTGAGAATTAAAATGCTAGTTGATTGCATGCGACAAATGATGGATTTTACGCATGTGAGAATTTAAATGCTAGTTGATTGCATGCGGAAAATGATGGATTTTACGCATGTGAGAATTTAAACGCTAGTTGATTGTATGCGAAAAATGATGGATTTTACGCATGTGAGAATTTAAATGCTAGTTGATTGCATGCGAAAAATGATGGATTTTACGCATGCGAGAATTTAAATGCTAGTTGATTGTATGCGAAAAATGATGGATTTTACGCATGTGAGAATTTAAATGCTAGTTGATTGCATGCGAAAAATGATGGATTTTACGCATGTGAGAATTTAAATGCTAGTTGATTGCATGCGAAAAATGATGGATTTTACGCATGTGAGAATTTAAATGCTAGTTGATTGCATGCGAAAAATGATTGATTTTACGCATGTGAAAATTTAAAATGCTAGTTTGACAAGTGCAAGAATATTTCAAAGGTAGTTGACGATTTACAGGGGATTTAAAACAGTTTGATAATTTGCAGAAAGTAAACAGTTGATATGTGCGGAAAAATAAAACAATTGATATTTTGCAGAAAATAAAACAGTTGATATTGCGGAAGAATTTCCAGTAGTTTTGCGAAAAGTTAAAGCAGTTGAATATTTACGGAAAATAAAAGCAGTTAGTGTTGCGGAAGAACTTCCAGCAGTTTGCGAAAAATTAAAGCAGTTGAATATTTACGGAAAATAAAATGCGACCGACCATGTAGGCGGTATATTGAATTTAAATTGCAGAAAGTAAATTGCGAAAAATTAAAGTGCAGAAAATTAAAGTGCTGAAAATTAAACAGTTGATAATTTGCGGAAGGATTTCCAGCAGTTTGCGAAAAATTAAAGCAGTTGATATTTGCAGAATTAAAGTGCGACCGACCATGTAGGCGGTATATTGAATTTAAATTGCCGAAAGTAAATTACGAAAAATTAAAGTGCAGAAAATTAAACAGTTGATAATTTGCGGAAGGATATCCAGCAGTTTGCGAAAAATTAAAGCAATTGAATATTTACGAAAATTAAAATGCGACCGACCATATAGGCGGTATTGAATTTAAATTGCTGAAAGTAAATTGCTGAAATTTAAAGTGCGGGAAATTAAACAGTTGATAAGTGCGACCGACCATGTAGGCGGTATTTTGAATTTAAATTGCCAAAAGTAAATTGCAGAATTAAAGTGCGAATAATTTAAACACTTGATAAGTGCGACCGACCATGTAGGCGGTATTGAATTTAAATTGCCGAAAGTAAATTGCAGAATTAAAGTGCGAATAATTAAACAGTTGATATTTACAGAAAAATAAACAGTTGATATTACAGAAAATTAAAAGTGTTAGTACGACAAATAATCATACGAAGCATACGAGTATTTTACAAAAAAACGTGATCCGAAGTTTGGAAAACAATTGAAAATGGGCTGGGCCCAATTGAAGAATGAAAAGAAGTGAAAAATGGGCCAGGAATAGTGCCTGGCCCATGAGAATTTAAAAGGGAATGGGCTTGCCCATTCCCGCGTGAACAGTGCCGTTGGCCTGGCACTGTTCATTCGTCACCTTTCTTGGTCGCCGGCGTACTGCCGGCGGCACAGCTCCGGCCACAAGTGGCCGATTTGAAAACCGTTCATACCGAAATATTCGTCTCTTCGACGACTCCCCAACCGTACCAACCCCGATTTTTAATTTGACTCGTACAAAATTTAATTTCAAAAAAACGAGAAAACCGTTAATTATCGAAAACTAATTAATTCGCACAAACTAACCGACGATTTTTAAAAGTGAAAGCGTGTATTTAATCTATGTTATGTGTGTGAATTAATGACATAAAAGAAAGCAATTAAATTGCTCAAACAAGAGGCAAACGAATTTATACAAAACTTTGGCTTAAAAACCGAAAAAAGGCTAGAGAGAGAAAGCTCACCTCAAGGCCTTGAACTTAGATGATCTTCGCTTGAAATAAGCAACTGATCAAAGGAGGGAGAGAGGGCAAGAAAGCTTGCTTATTTGGTGCCTCGAATGCGTTGGAGGAGGGTGGCTATTTATAGCCGAAGATCGCGTGAGGAGGGAGACGCGGGGCTGCGCGTGGTGGCCGGCTGGTCGCGGTGGCAAGGCTAGGGTGCTAGCCGTGATGATGGCGGAGGGACAGGAAGCTACGAACGCGATGGGAGCAGGTGGCTCGGGCGTGGGCTGCTTCGCTGCACTCCTTTGGCACTGTTCACGTGCATCATGCATGTTAATTCAAGGGCCATTGATCTGGTTGACTTTCCTTGGTTGACCAGATCAATGGCCATGATCAAATGGCCTTTTATCTGATTTAAATGGCCTCGAGCCGGTTCCCGCGAACAAACGTTCTGACTTTTTGAGCCGAAGGTACCGTCGCGTAGAGAAAAATATGACGGGTTTAACCGTCTACAGCGAATGACGAGAATTTTTCGTTTAACGTGCTTATTTTCGTGTTCAAAAACGTGAAACGTTTGAACGGAAAAATAAAGACGTTACGCCGAAAATTACACGAAACGCTGTAGACCGTTGTGAGCAGAAAAAAAGCTAGCAACTAGTTTATGGAAAACATTTTAAAGTCAAGCTATTGTCCGAGCGGACTTACTCGGGTCCAATAAAAGCTCGAATAAAAATAATAATAAAATAATAAAAATACTAAAAAATGCGCTAAAATATTAAAAATCCTAAAATTCATGTGATGACCTAAAACGAAGAAAAAACTAGCAAACGACTGCCGGATAGTCAAAAAAATGTGGTTTTTAAGGCTAAAAATAATAATGATAATAATAATGAAAATATGTGCCGAAAAATTAAAAATGCGATTTCGAAAGCTGACGATGCTAACGATGACGCTAAAATGCAACGAGACACCTAAAAATGCTAGCGACATCAAATCAACTGAAAATGACCGTAAATTAACTAAATAACGGAAATGCTAAAATTAAATAAAAATGGCGTCAAAATTCGGGTATCAACAGGGTCTGACACGCCTAAGGCGCGAAACCAGCTAGTACCAAGAGTTGATAAGTCCAAACGAAAAGAAGGAACTCTTTAAGGACCCTAAGAAGAAAAATTGGCGATAGTAGAGGGAGTAGAACCCTTAGCAAAGCCATCGAGACCCGAAATGGAAGTAAGGAACAGCGGTGGAGGACCCCCCGATGGTGAATCAGGAAGTACGTTTGAATGGGGAGCTGGCGTCATCACGTCAGGAATGCAAGAGGAAATAAGAGAGTCAGGAACAACAGTCGACGGAGGTGAATCTACAGTCGACGGAGTTTCAGTAACTGCGGGAGGAATGACAGGTGCCGCCTCCATAACCTTTGCCGCTTGGGAAGCACTCGCCGTAGTAGAAGCGTCAATCTTTATGGTAGGAGTTTCGTCAACCTTCCTCGAAGGAACCTCAGCAGAGGAACTGTCTCTCCCCACTCGGAGCTTCTTCCGATGAGCAGAGGAAGCATGGCGAAGCTCGGTGTCGACATCCATATCCTCGCTATCGCTATCGATTATCCTAGTTAGGGGCTGACCCAAAGTTACTCCTTTATCCCGAACCGGCAACTAATTGTCAAGGAAACGAGAGGCTCGAGCCAAAATACCGCGCCCTCCCCCAGCGATTGTCTTAGTTCTCCTCTTCTTCGGCGGAGTAGTTTGACGGCTGGAACCATAGTTATCAGAACCGGACCGGACAGCGAACCGTTTTCGAAAATTTGGTGGTTCAACCGGGTTGAACCGGGTTCGACCGGATTGTAGTTGCTGGTCCGTCCGGAACCGTTCACACATTAAACCGGTCAATCTTAGACGATAAAACCAGATTAAACCGGATTGAACCGGCTGGTTTTTTTACTGTAGCAATTTATAATATATCAAAATAAAATATCAAGTAGATTAAAAGTTGAAAATAAAGAAACTATCTCTTTCGTTCATATTTCTGGCCCAAATATTCGAACCTAATAGTCAATTAAAAGAAGTTTTCTTATTTTACTTGGGCCACAACCCATTTTTCTCTTATTTTTCTTGGGCCGCAGCCCATTAATCTCGGTCTGGAATTCCATTAACCAATCAGCAACACAAACAGTGATGGGAAATTCTATGAATTCAAGTGAGTTGTGTACCAAAATTAGGCGTGGCAATCAGACTTTGGTTTATTGGGAATTGGGGGAAGAAGGAAAAGACAATTCTTATTTTTTCTTTGTTAGGTTGTGGGCCTCGTGGCCCAACTCTCCTCTTTTCTTTCTTATTTCTTTTCTTTCTCCTCTTCCACGCACGAACTCACTCTCTCCCTTTTTCTTTCCTTTCTTTTTCCCTTCTTTCTTTTTCTTTCTTTTCAAAATTCAAACGCAGCCCTCAGAAAGTCAGGCCCCTCACGGCCTCACATCTCACTCTCCTCTTTTTCTTTCTTCTTCTCTTTTTCTTCCTCTCTTCTTCCTCGGCTGAATTTTGGGTTTAGTTTGATTGGATCGAGTTTGGTGGAGCGTTGATGGGTGGATGATTTCTTGGACAGTAGTACTGATGGTAGTTGTAGATCGGAGAGGAGATCGGTGGTGACTTGAGTAGATCGGTGGTCGGTTGTGGTGGTGGCGAAGATTCGACGATGGTTTGGCCGTGGGAGATGGTGGCCGGGTTGATTGGCTGGGTTTGGATTGGAAACGGCGTCGTTTTCTGGGTTTGGATTGGAAACGACGTCGTTTTCCTCAGTCATCAAACCGGTAGGGTGTATCGGACCGGAAATGTTAAAAAGTCCGGTTGAACCGGCCGGACAGGCCGGTCCGGTCCGGTTCTGATAACTATGGCTGGAACCCTCAGGCGGTGGAGAGGCCGGTAGCGTTTGGAGCGGCAACACGTTTAAAGGAGCGTTATCCCCCCCAGGCGGTTGACCCTCAACGTCATCTATCAATAAGGTATATTAGAACCGCGAACAAGTTGAAATGATAACGCAGAGAGAGAAAAACTCACCTATAAAACACTCTTCCATGCGCCTGTACAAGGCAAACTCTCGAATGTGGAATGAAAAATTTATCTCTAGCAAGGCGGTAGCATGAGCTAACTCCCTCCTAGATAACACTACTGGGTTTTCCCAAACGGAACCAATAAGTCCTCGATTGAAGCCCCTAGGCCACGGAATGAAAGGCAACCCAACTATGAAGAAACCGCTCTTCCAGTCAGCCACAGTCTCCTCGAAGCCCTGAAACCTCCACCAGAATGACTGAACGAATGCATCATTCCACCTTGGGATGATATCGACCAGACAATTGCGGCATCTACAGCTAAAAAATCTACGGAATAGATTGACGGAAGGAGTAAAGATATGCTGCAACTCGCAAGCGCGAATAAAGGCGTAAATCTCGCACCAGGAAGAAGGGGTTACCTGAGCCGGGTTAATATCATATTCACACAACAACTTTTTTACAGAAACATGAATGGGGAAACGAAAACCGTAGAGGAACATCTTAAAATAAACCATCCTAAAGTTTTTCGGCAAGGGATCGTGAAGCCGCAGACCAGCCTCAGGAACCTTGACAGAATAATCAGGGGGGAAAGAGATACCATTCTCCTCCAACTCAGCCTCAGAACCTCTTCGTAAGTAAAGAGACTGGGTGTTTTCTCGACTTCTAGATCTAAAGGTCTCTGAAGACCTCTGTGATCTCTAGTCATACGCATAATAAACTAACGAGAAGAAAATCTGGAGAAGATGAAGCAAAATACCTTGAAGAAGGAAGCAGTGAATAGACCGTCGGCACCGATGAACGGTTGAGGAAAATCTCTTCAAGCAAAAGAAGAAACAGAGAGAGAGAATGATGTGAAAATTTGAAGAGCGAGTAAAAGTGTGAGAGGAGAACAGTCGCTTCCTTTTAAAGGTCAGACTCGAGAATCGAACGACCTATGAAGGCAGAACACATACAAAGTGGAAAACGACACGTGGAAAAACCCCTGAAAAGATATTTATGGCTAAGCGTTTATATCTTTAAAGGAGGGCGGTTGATAAAGGGACGTTGGAGAAACGGTTGCATCCAACGACATCCAATCTCGCAGCGTTAACCACCCGACGATTGGTAGAGTTAACGTGAGCGCATAACTAAGAAGGGAGAAAAATATAAAATGTCATCTTATTCATGAAAAGCCACACGACATCTACAACATGCATGACACTTAAAAGACTAATCCTCGTTAGGCCAGTAAGAAGGCCAGTAGGAGTTATCGTCATCTGAGGACGGAAGCTCCTCGTCATCAAAAGGGAAAGGCTCGTCAGCCTTCTTCTTTGGGTCAGGCTTTGAAGGACCTGACTCCCTCTTAGCGGCAGGAGCTGTTACCTCGACACCGATATCGCTGGAGGAGACCCTTTCCATGAAACGATCGATATGAGGAAATAATTCATCGCCCCTTCAAACAGTGGGGATGTAGAGGTCAAACGGCACGATAGCTGCCCTGGGAGCCTCTATTTTCAGCCTCTTACGGCCCTTGCGTCGAACAGGTTGCCTTCTTAGACACGGCGAAGGAGGATCGTCGGAATCTGGGGAAGTTAGAAGAGTCGGTGGAGACTCACGCTCAAGGGCATCCGAGAAATACGGATCAACCATAAAGTCTTAGGCAATCTTAACGAAGAGGAACAAAGAAGGAGATGGACAGAAAAAAGAAGAAAGAATCCCCTTAAATAGTCAAAGTAAAGAAGCCTTCTTACCTTCCCGCACAACCTTCGATAGAAATCAATGCACTTCGAGAACGATCAATCTTAATGGCCTAATCAGACCCTATGATCGTACCTGACAGGATCTCCCATCAATCGAGAGACGCCGAAAAACCGCCCAATCAGTTGATACTGAAGAGGCAGCGTGAAATTAATGTGCAACGGTTCGCGAGAGTAACTGCCACCACTTGGCAAAACAAGTGTTGCAGAAGTCCAACCAACGACAGACTCATTTTTCAGTTGGGCTAATGTGGCCCTAGACTAAAGCGTCAGTTAACGTATGGCGAAAAAAGAGAAAAATCACAAGCAGAGTAACAGAAAGACATTTTATTTATTTATGGCCTAACGGCCCGGGGCATACATCTGAGTGCATAAATGAGAACATACAAAAGGGACGCGACGACGGCAACAAACGATCAAATATTGGATCCCGCATCGTCCTCCCCTGGCACCACTGGAACCTCCTTCAGTGCATCTGCAATGGTGGTCAGCTCCGAAAAGCAGACCCTCATCCCCTTCAGACAGCACCCTAGCAAGTCCTTTCGGAGTCACAGCATGGTGACCACCACCTCAATGCGGGAGACGACGACAACCAGTTTTATCACACTCTCCAAGGGGCTAAAGTCCTCTAAGGAAGTCCCAAGCTGCCTGGACAGAAGTGGAGTCATCATCCCCTGGAGCTCCATGATGTCTTCAGAGGTCTTCCTCATCATGGTGTCCAGGAAATCCACATCAGCCTCCGTCAGATTCTTCAGGGTGTGGGCTTTGGAGAGCAAGAAGTTTCTTGTCAATTCGTCCATGGTGAAAATGCCAAAAGAAATGCTAGAGAGGTGTGAAATTTGCGCGGAGAAAATTTAAATTTATAGGCCCCAAAGAAAGGGCGGATGCGGACACATGTCCCTTGAAAATCGAGCCATCCTGTTAACCGCCGAAGGACGACAGGAGCGAAAGAAAACGCCAGCCCTTGGTAAACACTCGGGCTCGTTTTCAGTTGGGCTTATGATAACAATCAGGATAATTTTAGGGGTATTTTCGTCACTACCCCGCGTCAAGGCCGGACACGGCGGTATCTATTGGGTGCCTATCGCGGAGGTTGTCGCCCGCGTCGAGAGAAGAGCCCTGGGATGGTCGACGTCAACCGAGGGGGGGGTCTCACGCGCCATCTATCCACGCGCACGGCGTTATCCCATCCCAGGACGTCTATGACGTCACCTGAAGCTATCGTCCATGACATCACCTGAAGTTATCGTCCATGACATCACTCGAAGTGTTATCTTCCCTAGATAACGCCCACCCCCTAGAGGTAACACCCTCACTTGTCCTATAAATACCCCACCATTTAAAGACAAAAGGTAAGCCTATGATCGCGACTCGAACCCCTGCCATTTTGTATAGCCATACTGACTTAAGCATCGGAGTGTCTACGCTGGAGCCCCCCCTCCGGCGCTTTGCAGGTACACTCGACGGCAACTACAGTAACTCTGAGCAGCCATGATCCTCACCCCGATCATCCAGAAATTCGAATCTTATCACTGTGTTTGTTTCTTGTGTTTTTTATTTTTCTAAAGAAAAATATTATAAAATGCGTTTTATGTGAATGCTGCATTTTTTGTTTTTCTTTCCTCTTCGTTCCTTGCTCTTCTTCCTTCCAACCTCAATAACAACACTACGTCTATCTCGTCAACAAACAAAATTTGACTAGAGTACCGTTGGAGCTCCACCATGACAACTACTACATCAGATCAAATCATTACCGTTGTCTTCTTGTCCCACTAGCAGGAGCTCCACCTCATCAACCACTAAATTAGGCCACCATTATCTTCCCTCCATGATTCCATCATCAAATTCACCTCGCCAACCACCATATTCGCCTATTGCCATCATCACTGGTTTCCTCATTTCTTTAATTTTCCCTTAATACTTTTCTAGAATTTGATAAAATTGAAGAATTTTATTGAAAATCAAACACTTCCAATCACATCTCCTCTTACCATCACCATCACCATCCCCTACCACCATTTTCGATTAAATCTAACTACTGATATTTTTTCATCATCACAAACTCATTTTCCTTTCCTTGAGTTATTTTTATTGTTAATTTTGATTAATGGATAGATAAAAGAGAAAGAAAGGAAAAATAAATCGGAAAGAGAAAGAAAGAGAGAACAAAAACTCAATCCTTATTTACTTTGGGAGGAGGAAGTTGTGGCGTGGTGATGGTGGGTCTCTTATGATGATATTTTATTTTCAAAGTAAGTTTTTGGCAACAAAGCAATAGAAAACTCATTTTAATTTTTAAGGGATAGGAAAAAAAAACAAAATTGATATAGCACGGAGCTAAGAATTTCATTATTATTATTTACTAACAAACATAAGGTTATATGTGTTTTTGAGAACCACTAAAAAAAATATTTTTTGGCAAAGATTATATTTGCGGGAGAGTAACACTCCAAGTACCATACGCCACCCTAAAGGTAGCAAAATTACTATCTATGTAGAGCAAAACAATGTGGACATTAAGGGAAAAAAACTCACAAAATTAAGTTAACAATTAAGGATATTATGGTTTGTTGATTAATAATAATAATAATAATAATAATAATAATAATAATAATTATAATAGTAATAATAATAATAATAATAATAATAATAATAATAATAATAATAATAATAATAATAATAATAATAATAATAATAATATAGTTTGTGGTAGGGGTGTTCACGGTCAGATAACCTTCTCCATTGGTTATTTTACCTCAAAAATTTAGCTTGAACGGATTGGTTTAGAAGATTAATTTTTAAACTCGGTTAAGTCGGATATTATTTGATTGGTTATCTATTTGAATCGGTTTAGTTTGGTTAGATATCTCGATTATTTTAAAATCGAATGTTAGTTTGTTTATCAATTTTTTTAAAAACAAATTAAAAGAAATTAATTAATATGCAACGTTAGAAATACCAATATTCTCATTAGTTATATATATAATGAATAAATTTTTTAATGTATTAATTAGTGCATATAAGTATGTGTTGGTAGACAAAAAGTACTAGTAAATATAGTACTACTCATATTGGTATATCTTTGTGATTATTTACATGAATTAAATAAAAAGTTTTACTTCAAATAAATCAATTATTTAAAAATGAATAAATAGTTTAGATCAATAATAATTATAATTCAATATTCAAGGGGTTATTTTAAACAATTATTTCATGAAAAAAGTAAATATTTGGTAAATAATTTAAAATATTAATTGCACTATTTCTTTGTATAAAATAATTTAGATAGTTTTAACTTTATTTGTTTGTGTTATTTTGTTCATTTTAATCAAATTAAAATAAATTAATCGTCGGTTCGAATCTATTTAGTTTGGTTCTGATTAATTGATTATTCTATGCTTTATAGATCAGATATCCAATATAAAAAAAAAGTTCGGTTACAAAAAAAATTCTATTCGATTTATGGTTAATTCTATTCAATTTCCCGAATTTTGGTTTTTTCCACCTCCCCTGATTCGTCGCAATATAAATTTCCAGTGAAATTTTAGCCAGCAATTTTTATTTATGTATACGAAGAAGGTTTAAATCCAAAATCGGCACCTACACTTGAATTGATTGAGAGATTTAGCACCTCTATTTGTAAAACGGTTTAAAAGGCACCTGCACTTGAAACATATGACACATTTGGCACTCCTCACTCACACCGTTGGCTATCCACCGTTATCTGCTGATGTGACATGCCATGTGGCTTGACATGTCATCGATATGATGACATAGCATGCCACATCAGCATTACTTTTTTTTTCCTCTCTCTTTTTCTTTTCTTCCATTTTTCCATTTTTTCCTTTCCTTGGCCGCAACCCAAAACTTTTTTTTTTCTCTTTTTTTTTTCTTTTCCTTTCTATTCTCTGCTCTGCACTCTCCTTTCTCTTCTATTCCCTTCTCTGTTCCTTTTGTTTCTTCTTTTTTTTTTTTTTAAAAATTTGGTTTGGATCGGTGATGGGTGATTGGATCGGAGATGGAGAGAGCGGCGAGGCAGATCGGGAGTGAGGGAGAGCGGCGGCACAACGACGGTGATGGATGAGGCTGACTGGTGCGGATGTGACGACGAGGACTGTGGCTGGGAGATCGGGCGACGGTGGTGGATTGATGATAGTAGTTTCTTCGGGTTTGTGGTGTTTGGCCGGCGATTGGATGGTGGCAGTGGTGGTTTGTGGTGGTTGTGGCTTCGTTTGGCGATGAAGTGGCAGTGGGGGTGATGGTTTGTGGCGACAAGGACGACAATGATGTGCAGTTGAGAGCCGAGAGGGTTGGTTTGGCTGGGTTTGGCGGTTGTTGGTGCAGCTGATTGTTATTTAATTTGGCAGAGGGTGGTGCTTGGGTTTAATTTTGCAGAGGATTGGTAGTTTCAATTTAATTTGGCAGAGGGTGTTTTAATTAGTAATTGAGGAGGGGGATTTGTAATTGAGAGGATATGAAATTGAATTCGGGAGAGGGAGATGATGATCCGGATTCGTTCATACATAACCCGGATCCGTTCATACATAACTCGGATCCGTTCATCAAAACCTTTATCTGACTATCAATACACATAACTAAAAAACTAGCAACACAATCACTAATTGGAAAATTAACAAGACAGGCCAAATTCAGATCAATGAACATGACAAGACAAGATTGAATAGTTACACATTTCAGTAAACAAGAAAAGATGGCGAATCAAGAATACAGTCTACGCTTGTTCATTTTGATTTTCAAGTTAGCATGTCAAGAAAAAAAAAAGAAAGAAAAAGAAAAAATAATTTAATTAAAATATGCTGATGTGGCATATTGATGATATGTCAAACCACGTGGCATGTCACGTCAGCAGATAACGGTGGATGGCTAACGGTGTGAGTGAGAAATCGCTAACTGTGCGAGTGAAAAGT
This sequence comes from Viola odorata, assembly GCA_963691705.1. Classification (NCBI taxonomy): domain Eukaryota; kingdom Viridiplantae; phylum Streptophyta; class Magnoliopsida; order Malpighiales; family Violaceae; genus Viola; species Viola odorata. The sequence continues at coordinate 33,857,966 of OY829546.1, forward strand.
GTCAAATGTGTCATATGTTTTAAGTACAGTGCTTTTTAAACCGTTTTATAAATAGAGGTGTCAAATATCTCAATCAATTCAAATGCACGTGCCGATTTTGGATTTAAACCATAGGAAGAAGAAGGAAAAACAAGACAAACTAAATTCTTTTTCATTTCAGTCGTATTATTTTTTTTTGGGTTTCCTGAGAATTCAATCCGTTTCTCTCGCTCTCTTTTTCTCGACCTTCTTGCCCTCTTTTCTTCTCTTTTCTTTTTAAGCTTTTGGTCCATTATCATCGTCTAACATCCTCTAACATCGTCTTCGTTAAGGAAGAGAGAAAAAATTGGTTTGAATCAAATGTCGGCACCTCTTCAACTGCCTGCTCATGCAATTCCTCCATCACATCACAATCACATCTGAATCGAATCTAATACTCAAAAACCTAATCCAATCTCCAGGAATAGAGAATGGTGTTCAAGAACAAGCTCTTCTTCTCTTCCAAGAAGTCCTCCGCTTCTTCTCCCTCTCCCGTCGACACCGACGGATCCTCCAACAGCCCTCGATCCGTCGGCTCCAACTCCCCAGTTCCATCCGACAAGAGGAAACCCAAATCCAAAGACCAGACCAGCGCCCCCTCTACTACTACTACTGCTACTTTTAGTCCTCCTCCTACTGCTACTGCTACTTCAACTGTCGCTGGTGCTTTTTCGCCCAAGCTAAAAGATTTCGTCAAGAAGAAGGACTTAGCATTAGCATCAGCATCAGCATCTGCATCCCCAGCTGCAGTGGGAGTGGGAGTGGGAGTGAAAGGCAAGGGAACAGCTCCTAAATTCAAAAAGGATGCTAAGGAGGTTTCCCCCGTTTCACCCATTTTGGCTTCCTCCTTGGGATTGAATAGGATCAAGACCAGATCAGGCCCCTTGCCTCAGGAGAGCTTCTTCAGTTTTAGAGGAGACAGGGGCTCCAGTAATTTGTCTAGGCATGGTGGTGGGTGTGGAGGTGCAGGTTCAGGTTCCAGCTCAAATTCCAGTAATTCTATCTCTGGGAAGAAAGAGAAGGAGGAGGAGACGGAGGTGGTTGGACATAGTCGGTTCATGGGGTTCGAGGATAGTGGCAATGCCTCTAATTGGGATCCTTTGTCCACTGCAAGTGGACTGTCTAGATACATGGCGAGCCCAAATTTGCAGCCCAGGTCACGCTTACAGAAAAGGGATTCATCTGCTGAGACAGGTACGCGAGTTTTGCTACCTCTCGTTACCTTTTCAAGTTGCTTTCCTCTTATGTTTCCTAGCCTTACTGAATAATTTTGTTGACACATGTTGAGGTAGTTGATTGTGTAACGAAGTGTATGTAAGGCATCATTTATCCTCTACTCAAACAGATTGGAAATTTATCTGCTTTGTCATAGCTTTTCATGTTGATTGTCACAACAGATGCTTGTTTTTGTACTATTTACTACGAAGCACTTCCAGCGAAAAAAGGATCTGAAAAGAGGGATGCCTGAAATGAAGTTGTTAGATTATATTTTCAGGCTGCTAAATAAGCTTTTTTTACAGTACTCATAGGTCAAATGGCTTCTTTGAGTTTAATCGCTACCCTAAAAGTTCCATTTACCTTGCAAGTGCTTAATTTGCTCTGGGTTAAAAGTACTGCTTGATTTATTGTACTACGTATGATCCTAGAAGCCAGATACCGGTGGGATGGATTCAAAAGCATCACTGCCTTCTCAGTTGCTGATTTGTTTTATGATACTTTAGCATGCAACATACAGAACTTGATAACTGAGCTGCATATGTTTTCCTGTGTTTATGGTGTGCTAAAAAATGAGAATAATATGAGATTTTCATGCAAAATGCTGTCCAAAAGAGATTGCTAACTAGTGCATATAGTTATCTCAATTCGTTACAAACAATTGTCAACTGTGCGCCAGTTAGAATGGACACATTGTGCAAAATGGATTTTTTTTTAGTTACTATAGATTCAACCATTATGTTTTAACTTGATGATTTGCTGTTTGTTTTTATTTGGTGAACATAGAACTCAGCTAATTTTCACCAATGACATTGTTACATGCCTTAATACTTGATTGTGCTATTAGCAGTGTACATGAATGGAGTTTTTCTTTGCCTTCTCAGTTGCTTATTTGTTTTATGATACTTTAGAATGCAACATACATAACTTGATAACTGAGCTGCATATGTTTTCCTGTGTTTATGGTGTGCTAAAAAATGAGAATAATATGAGATTTTCATGCAAAATGCTGTCCAAAAGAGATTGCTAACTAGTGCATATGGTTTATCTCAATTTGTTACGAACAATTGTCAACTGTGCGCCGGTTAGAATGGACACATTGTGCAAAATGTATTTTTTTTAGTTACTATAGATTCATTATGTTTTAACTTGATGATTTGCTGTTTGTATTTATTTGGTGAACATAGTAACTCAGCTAATTTTCACCAATGACATTGTTACATGCCTTAATACTTGATTGTGCTATTAGCATTGTACATGAATGGAGTTTTTCTTTAGAAAATTTGCTGGGAAGGTAGTGCCCTGAAGTTTCCCACAAGCGAATGCATTGCACTTCAGTGCTATTTTTGAGGTCATGGTTATTTGACCATCTTATATTGACGGACTGTGGCCAGTTTTCTTCATTTTGTTTATAATTCAGTACTGATACGTAAGCAATGTAATCGCTTGTGGAAAACTTCAGGGCACTACCTTGTTAATTGTTGCCTGGAAGTAATGCTGTAATGTCAATATAGAATGGATATTTTAAGAAGCTCCAATAATCATTTGTTGAATGTTTAAAATAACCTGTAATACTTGTTTAGATTTTGTTGCTTCCCCGAAAAGCTGCTTTTAATGGCTCAAACTGTATAAATAGGTAGACATGAACCATCATGGAGCCACTCTGGAGGCTTGCGGAATTCTGATATTTTTACACCGGAGGTACTGGTTACCGTTGTTATTGTTCATATTCACAGTGGTTTCACCTTTTCTTTTCTCTCCCACTTTTTCACCAGTCTTTGCCCTTTATTCATTCTTGTCATCATGTTTGTTTCATGTGTTATTTTCTAGACTTATGACTGTGACAACCCAAAGGAATCTGAGTCTCCACGCTTCCAAGCTATACTTCGAGTAACAAGTGCGCCTAGAAAGAGGTTTCCTGCTGATATTAAGAGTTTCTCACATGAATTAAATTCTAAGGGTGTACGGCCCTTCCCATTTTGGAAGCCTCGTGGATTAAATAACTTGGAGGTGACATGCCCCTTTCCACCGCTTCTAATTGTTAATTCTGCTTGGTCATCTTGCATCTTTTACTAATTCACTTTACTATGTTATACAGGAGATCTTGGTTGTAATACGGGCAAAATTTGACAAAGCCAAAGAAGAAGTGAATTCGGATCTGGCTATATTTGCAGCGGATCTGGTTGGAATTCTTGAAAAAAATGCAGAAAGTTATCCTGAGTGGCAGGAAACTATTGAAGACTTGCTGGTTTTGGCTAGGAGTTGTGCTATGACATCATCCGGAGAGTTTTGGCTTCAGTGTGAAGGCATTGTACAAGAATTGGATGATAGGCGTCAAGAACTTCCTCCTGGAATGCTGAAGCAGCTTCATACACGAATGCTTTTCATACTTACTAGGTGCACCAGATTGTTACAATTCCATAAGGAAAGTGGGCTGGCTGAGGATGAAAATGTTTTCCAGCTTCGTCAATCCAGGGTCTTGCATTCTGCAGATAAACGTATTCCCCAAGGTGGTACTAGGGAAGGGAAGAGTTCCAGTGCTGCAAAGGCGTCAAAAGCTGCATCGACTAGGAAATCGTATAGTCAAGAGCAGCATGGTTTGAACTGGGGCAGAGACCAGGTTCTACAACCTGGAAATATACTCCCACCTGCTGATGAAACTCCAAAAAGCTTGGAGTCTCCCATAGGCATGGACCGGATGGCTTCTTGGAAGAAGCTCCCATCTCCTGCTGGAAAAAGCTCAAAGGAAGTGGTTCCTTCAAAGGATCAGATTGATAATAAGATTGATCCATCAAGAATGTTGAACAACCATAAAGGAGCTTCTGATGCAGACCTGACAGCTCCTAAGACATCTGATCTTCCTGCAGCCAAAGATTCACTTGAACCTTCTTCAAAGCACCAACACAAAGTTTCTTGGGGCCATTGGGGAGATCAACAGAATATTTCAGATGAAAGTTCAATAATTTGCCGTATTTGTGAAGAGGAGGTTCCAACTTCACATGTGGAAGACCATTCAAGAATTTGTGCAATTGCTGATCGATGTGATCAGAGTGGTCTAAATGTGAATGAGCGTCTTCTCCGAATTTCTGAAACTCTTGAGAAGATGATAGAGTCATTGGCGCATAAAGATATCCAACATGCAGTTGGAAGTCCAGATGTCGCAAAAGTATCAAATTCGAGTGTGACAGAAGAGTCGGATGTTATTTCCCCAAAACTTAGTGATTGGTCTCGAAGAGGCTCTGAGGATATGCTTGACTGTTTTCCTGAAGCCGATGGTTCTGTTTTTGTGGATGACCTGAAGAGTTTGCCATCCATGTCATGCAGAACTCGATTTGGCCCAAAGTCTGATCACGGAATGGCCACATCATCAGCTGGTAGCATGACTCCTAGATCTCCATTATTAACACCAAGGACCAGTCAGATAGATTTGCTCCTGGCAGGGAAGGGTGCTTATTCAGAGAACGATGACCTTCCACAAGTATGCCTCCTTTCTAAACGGGTCTTCCAGTTGTTAATACGTGGGCTGGTCGTTTTAAATAAATCCTACTATTAACTTTTAGTTAAATATATGGTTAATTTTTCTGTCAAGATAACATAACTATCTACTCTAGGAGCGTCTTGTCAAAAAAAAAAAAAAAAAAAACCTTAGAAGTGCAGATCAATATTTGCAGCAGTATAGTATTTGAATTTGGTCGTATATTACCTGCAATTTGCAATCCTTTGTGCATGCACATAACTGTAGGAGAGACCTACAGAGAAAATAAATTTGTCATAAATTAAAAGGATATTCTAAGTCCTACAGCTTGATTTTTTGCTTCTATTGATGCTTGTGCTACAATACAATTAGAGGTGTGGAATGCAAAGAGATTCTTTGTGGCCTTGCCAGAGCTATTGTGAACACTTATTACAACTCAAGTTAGCTAGGGTGTTCACACTGCAGATTGCACCACTGCGGACCACAATATCATATGCACGTCCACTGCCCGACTTGCTTAGAGTTTCATTTATGGGAGCATCAAACTAAAATTCTAAAATACATTCTGTTTGATCCAGTTGAATGAACTTGCTGATATTGCGAGATGTGTGGCAAATACACCTTTTGACGATGACCGTTCCATTCCTTATCTACTATCATGTCTTGAAGACTTGAGGGTTGTTATTGATCGAAGAAAGTTCGACGCGCTTACAGTGGAGACTTTTGGAGCACGCATTGAAAAGCTTATTCGGTAAGCTTTATGCTTTCCATATATTTGGAAAGTTCCATGCGTTATATGTTAATAGCATCAATGTGCCTTTATATTTTTGCACTAGAGTTGGAGAATTTCATTTGCTTTTCTTTTGACTCAATTTGTTTCCTTGCAACTTCATCATGTTTTTTTCTTTTCTTTTCCCTTTTGCAATATTCTCCAATTCTGTAGGGAAAAGTATTTGCAGTTCTGTGAGCTAGTGGAAGATGAAAGGGTTGATATAACGAGTACTGTAATTGATGAGGATGCTCCTTTGGATGATGATGTTGTTAGAAGTTTGAGAACAAGCCCTGTGCATTCTTCTAAGGACCGTACCTCTATAGATGATTTTGAGATAATAAAACCCATAAGTCGTGGGGCATTTGGCCTGGTCTTTTTGGCAAAAAAGAGAACAACAGGAGATCTTTTTGCTATCAAGGTACCTAATTTTATTTTGTTGTTTATTTTGTCATGTTTTGTCCTCTCGCCTTAATTTTATTGTCTTTCTTTTACGGAGCTTTCAATGGATTTGTCAAAACACTTAAATTGATGTGTTAGGTCAAAAGGAATTTCAGTGCTTTAATTGTGGTACCTTGAGTTTACATAAAGAATGATAAGATGCTAGCCTTCTTGTTGATGTTTGCTGTGACTAATACAGATCTAAATATCCCTCTGATTAATAGCATAAATGTATTTCTTCATCAATGAGAATATCCGTAGTTAACTGGCACAAGGTTCCTAGTCTTTCTTTAAATTCATTTTATGAAGGAATGCTTTTTGTGCTGTTGGTTGCCGTTGGTAGTTTGACGAGTCTTATTACTGGTTGTTCTCTGCGTTAATGATTCCTCTTGTTATTGAATGTATACTTCTGCATTTTGTACAGGTTCTTAAAAAAGCTGACATGATCCGGAAGAATGCAGTTGAAAGTATATTAGCAGAGCGAGATATCTTAATTTCAGTCCGCAATCCTTTTGTGGTAGGAAGGTCTAGCTTGCTGAACTTATTTGGTACATGACTAAAATTTCTTCCTTGTTTGATATGATTGTAAAACTTTCTCAGGTCCGCTTCTTTTATTCATTTACTTGTCGTGAGAATTTGTATCTTGTGATGGAGTATTTGAATGGAGGGGATTTATATTCACTGTTGAGAAATTTGGGCTGCTTAGATGAAGATGTTGCTCGAGTATACATTGCAGAAGTTGTAAGTTTTTGCTACCTTTCTACATGCTTTGCATTCTACATTGTGGTGAAAGTTATTTTTTGGTTATGTTTTTAAAATTTTTTTTTTTTATAAGCAACATTCTGGTGAAACTTGTAAATCTTATTCTTATATTTTTCAGGTGCTAGCACTGGAATATTTACATTCTCTGCGTGTTGTTCATCGTGATTTGAAGCCTGATAATTTGTTGATCGCACATGATGGTCATATCAAGGTAACAACTTTTCTCATTGAAGGTGATCCACTATTTAACGTAGTTTATGTTCTAAGGCATTAAAATAAATCACGTTTAGTAGTTTGTGGTGTAATCTCTCAGGTATTTGGACTGTTCAAGTGCGAGTTTTACTTTTTTATTTTCTGAAAATTAACACTGCATGAGATATTGGACGAGTAGAAACTTACAAAGAGTGCCCTTTTATAAAACTTGTAAATCATAGTTATTAAAGTTGGACTGGAATGGCCGGTTCAATTGGTGAACTAGCCTTGAGACTGGTTCGGTTTATGTTGTGGGATCGAAGATGTAGAAAACTCAGAATATAGACTGGAAAACTGTCTGGTTTTAACTAAAGCAGCAAGCAGAATGGAGGAGTCATAATTTTCCTTTTCTGGTTACCATGTTTTGTTGAATTGAAAAAAAGTGAGGAAAGAATTACGGTAAAGTGTTAACACAGACGAAGGAGCAAAGAGGAAATGACCAAAGAATGATTGCCCAGCCAAGGATAGATTGTGGTCTTGATTGTACTTGCTGTTGTTAAACTTAGAAGCTAGAACTATGATGGAGAGGAAAAAAGGAGAAATTTTGAAGAGGGCAAGATGTGGGAAGATCTATAAATTTCAGTGAGGTGTATATCTTGATATTATTTTATTTGGGTGAGGTATTTCATTTTTCAAAAGGGAGAAAATTTGGACGATAATATAGGAAGTGGAAATGATGTGTGGTGAGAATAGGAATACAAAAGATGCAAACGAGTAGGGAGTGGAGGTCCTGGGCGGTGCAACCACTGATGTAAGGAATAAGATTTATTAGTTGTAATGGGTTGGGATTTTTCCAAACAAAATTCATTGGAAATAGAAGTTTTTTTTCCTATTCGTCTTGCAGAACTTGAAAGTTAGAAACACCCTAATGGCAATGACTAAAAGTTGAATAGTTTGGTATTTTTTTCTTGGCTTATTAGCAGATTAGGGTTTTTTTTTATTATTTATTTTCTATATTTTCTTATATTAAAAACTTTCAAAATGCAAGTTCATTGTAGTTTTTTATTTGTTCATCTTACAATCAATTCTAAACATTAGTTTTGTTTTAAATAAGTTATTTTACACGGTTGACTTGCCCTTATAGAGTAAAAAAATAATCTTAAAAAGTTAGTTGCAACTCGGAAAGAAAGGTCTTAAATTGATTGCTTTAATTATAAATGACCACTGGAGTTTTGCATGTTTATTATTTTATGAGTTATTTAAATGTTTACTTTAATTTGTATATTTAGAACATCACTGAGTTGTTATTTTTGTCTAGATCATATTTTTTAATAACCCAACCGATCAAATCCAATTAAACTCGGTTGAACCAGTGTCACAACATGAAAAAACTAGAGGTTCTTCGCACTTTCTTAGATCTTTTTTAAGAGTATGACTTCAGGTTTACTTAATTATTTCTCTTTCATTTACCTTTGAATTCATGAAACATAGTTTCTCATCAGTTTACTGGAATATTTTATTTAGGTCATTACGTGGTTTACTTTGTTTTGGATATAAGTAAGTGATATTCGCATATTCCCAATAGAAACAAAAAAGAAGTCAACGTATAGGATCTTAGCGAGGCAACCCATTGGATATCTGCTAGTCAATTACCCCTGCCACCATAACCATCAAAACTCCAGGCAATGTATACTATCCCAATTTAGTTTCTTGAAATTAATTATTCCCTCATAGAAGCACACACATGACCTCGTCACAACTTGTGCTATAGAAAAACATCGTATTCTGCATCTCCAAACTGTTGTAAAGTGTAGGAATTGGTGACTGCTTGATTCGCTTGAAACCATGACGCATCCATTTATTTTTGTTCCATTTCTTGATTCTTTCAGTTAGCTTTTCGCTTCTCAATTATTGCGGGAAAAATTCTGTTTACATGTTACTTGGCCTCTTTTATTCATGCAAATGTTGCTATGTCAGATTGGCACGAGTACACCATTACCCAGTCATTGGTGAAAATTGCTTGACAGATGCAGGTTGCTTTAGACACCCATTTCCTTGCAACAGTTATGTTGTGAAGTACACAGAAAGCACCATAGTTAGCCTATTACTAAGGGAAGAATGGAGAGTGAAAAAAAATGACATTAGAATAATGTGGAGAGCAGAAAAATAATGGTAGGGATATTGAATTGCCGCTGTCAAAAGCTTCACATTTTTACTTTATTGACACTGCTTTATTTCCTTTCAAGCCCTGATGTCACTCGTGGAGCCGATTAGTCACTCTATTTCTCATTAATTGTGGTGCATTCAACGTGGTATTGTTCAAAGAGTTAAACAAATAGAATACATATTAATATTATATTGAACAGATGAAACAGACAAAGTGACATTTCCAAAAAACAAATACTTTTGAGGTCAACTCATTACTTAACGAAAAAGGAAAATACTATAGATCTATCTTTTCTGTATCAATTTATTTATTCTGTTTTCTGTATCTGAAGTAGCAGCCAGATATTGGTAAGAATTGATTCAATACATTTCTGATGTACCCATGGGTGCTATATTTGATTTGAGTAATATTTTTTTACCTATTAATCAACTGCCACTATTATATGCCACTACCTTTCGTTCTGAATCTTCCAAATCATCCTTGCAGGAGCCTGTGCACCCACACAGTCTGAAAGAGCTTGTTTGTCCTTTATCTTATGATGAAGTTACATCGCTCATTTCTTTTTGCATTTTCTTTTCTGTTGGCTTGGCACTTGCTAATCAGGTCATGACGAGATAGTTAGATATTCAAATTATTTTTGCGGTTTTCAACCTGCATACCTCATGTCCATGGTCTTCTGTTTTTTGCTGCACCTTTTATCCTTCATTGACAAAATTACCCCTGTTTTGTGCATGTTATTTGCTAATTCTGATTTTTGCCTCTGGCTGCTCAGTTGGAAACTTGGAATGACGTTTTGATTTTTTAGTTACATTTAAACTGTTCTGCTGGTTTTCTGCTCCCAAAATGATTTCATAAGAAACAAATCAAATGTAATGATCCTAATATAAACATAATATATAAGCTTAAAAAGGAAGAAAAACATCTACTGAGTTAGTTTTTGCACTCTTCAAGAAATGTTATAATTAGTGCCTTAATTGACTTTATGATAATGTATGTATGCACTCATCCAAAAGTTTGGTAACTCTTATCTCAAGTCCTTGATTCCTTGAATTGGAAGTTTGAGTAGTCCCACAATCATATCCATAAACGTGCTTGAGACCCCTTAGTCTAGCAACATCCTGATACATATGATGAATTATGAGCCTCTTCCATCAAGGTATTGAAGATAAGTTATGAAAGAACATAGTATCTTGAAATAACTTCATTTTCTTGACTTTCTGAGAAGTAAGTTTTGGTTACTTACTTTTCTGTTCACCATTTGAAGCACCAAATTGTGAAAAATTAATAAGGAGCAAACCACCCCTCAGTTTAGCTTGTTTCAATTTAGTCATTTCTTTTAAAGCTGTCATTTTCTCTTGTTGTAGGGTCTACATCCTTGTTCATGCTTTCTTCATGAATCCTTGTTATTCTGATAAATACTTTTACTCTTGCTAAACAGTTGACAGACTTTGGTCTTTCCAAGGTTGGTCTTATCAACAGCACTGATGATTTATCTGGGCCGGCAGTTAGTGGAACATCCATGCTTGTGGATGAACCCCAAATACCGACTCCAGATCATCATCGAGAAAGGCAGAAAAAGCGTTCTGCTGTGGGTACACCTGATTATTTGGCACCAGAAATACTTTTGGGAACAGGACATGGTTTGTATAGCTTTCTTTTGTTTAATGTGGTATAATTTTCTTCTTTCAACTTTCTTAAACCATACATTAGGTTACACTTTATCTCATGGTGCAAAATGTGTTAAATTTTGAGATTTTCAAAATTTGGTCCAGTCACGCCAAGTGCGCTTGTTCAGTATCTTTTCCTTTTTGGTTTTTTTATTCTAGTTGACTCGGTCAATCACATTTATAAGCTGTGAAAAATGAACTGTTGCACAACTTTTACCAGGCACAACTGCAGATTGGTGGTCTGTGGGTGTCATTTTATTTGAACTCATCGTTGGTATCCCACCTTTTAATGCTGAGCATCCCCAGGTTATTTCTCTGCTTCTGGCTCTGGTGTAGTTATCAAATTCTTTTCCTGTTTTTTATTTTCAGTATGTCATACTTAAGTTTGTTAGATAAGTTTACTACTGATGTGATTGCTTCATTATTTTGGCAACTACATAATGCTGTCATCATTGTATCATGGTTGTTGTATTGTCTAACTCTTTTGAGGACAATAGAATTGCATCGAAACCACCCTGTTTTTTAGTTGTCATTGATCCATTGCAGTTCCTGGTGGTGTTTGGATGCTGGTTGTTAATATCTTGACTTGATATTTGGTGTTTTAAAAATGAGTTTGACATTCTTAAATTACCCAAGTATGTGGAGCACAGTTGGTAAGGGCATTGCGTTTAGTTCTGGCGGACCAGCGTCCAATCTAGTACAAACACATCTTATGATCTCTCCAACTTTTGGTTTCCCGACTCGGCTTGAACAAGGAACTAGTCTCATGAGCTGTTAAAAAGGGACACGGAAAAACACCTTTGGGTTTTTTACCATAACAATTAGAAAGAAATTATTAAATTAATTTCCTGTGAAATGTGTTTAAAACTCTTATTATGGTAACTTCATTAATGGTGTTAAACTATTCTTAAGACACCCTTTCGTACAGATTTTTACATCCCTAGCCCCTCAACCTTAGGTCAGTTAGAGTTGACTAGATTGAAGTTGAGAAATAGTGGGGGAGTTATTATTCAGAGTTTGTTTTATTTAAAGTAAGCTGATGACTCTGATCTTTATTTTTTAAAGTGGAAAGTGGAAGAGCTTTCATTGAACACCTTTCATGACTATGGTGTGATTATAGATGATCTTTGGGAGGCTAGCTGAGTATTGCTGCTGGACTATGATTTTAGGAACTGGACATCAAATAAAGCACAGAAAACATAAACTCATAAATTGTTTACAATTTTTTTCTAAAGTCATTGAATCGTGGTACTTCTGTAGGTTTAACTGATTATCAGTAGCTTTTCAGTTGCATTGTATTTGTGTGAAATACTGTCCTCTTTCCTTATCGATTTGAAAAATTCCATTCTAGAAAATTCTATTTGAAGACCTTTATTTGGCTTGCAAAGTCATTGAAAGGTGTAAATTTCGCTTTCTTCAATTTAAATTCCTATTGCCGCATTCTTACTTGCACTTTTGCTTCTAGACGATATTTGATAATATTCTCAACCGCAAGATACCTTGGCCACGGGTGCCTGAAGAAATGAGCTCTGAAGCACATGATCTTATTGATAGGTGAGAGTTGTGTACTTATTAAAAGCATGGTAACACAAGTTGTTGCTGTATGTTATGGAAATCTTGGAGTGATAGATCCTGCACAATCCCTTGGGATTTCTTTGTGCCTTACAAGAGATGAATTTTAAAGTATATTTTGTAGCTTTTTTATTAAAAAAAAAATAATTATGGATAAACAGATGATACAAATATGGACATAAAGATACGAAGGACAGCAGGTGGTCAGTGAACCTGTAGATGCAATCCTTGTTTTGCATATTTTGCTCATTTATTTTCTTTTTCTTGTGGTTTTGTTTTTTATTCTTAACTTTTGAGAGTTTATTACGTAGAAAGTTTGAGAAACTTGCATGTCAGGTCATGAATTGACTATTCATGTTGGCAAATCTAAAGTTGCTAACACTACTAGTCTCCAGATTAATGACTGAAGATCCTCATCAAAGGCTCGGAGCTGGAGGAGCATCAGAGGTGAAATTTTCTTCCTAGCTTTGAATTTGAACTGTGGTTTAAGGGTTTGGATACCTGTTATTTCATTATACATTAAAGTAATACAAACAGCTTATTACCCAGGTGAAGCAGCACGTGTTTTTCAAAGATATCAACTGGGATACACTTGCCAGACAGAAGGTGTGTTTGTTGTTTGTTTGTTCGAGTTGTAAATGAGGACTTAATATTAACAGCGCATGTATTGTTGACTGATAACATGATTTGAATTGTTTTCCACCCTAGGCTGCGTTTGTTCCTAGCTCAGAGAGCGCACTTGACACAAGCTACTTTACAAGTCGCTACTCATGGAATACTTCAGATGATCCCATATACCCAGCCAGTGACTTTGAGGATTCTAGTGATGCTGACAGCTTAAGTGGCAGCAGTAGTTGCCTAAGCAATCGCCAAGATGAAGTGGTATCAGACTTCTGAAACCTTATTCAACCTGGAAAACTTTAGATACATCCCATTTGCATAAATTGAAAAGATAACTCACTGTGGTCAATATTGATAAACAGGGAGATGAATGTGGGGGGCTTGCTGAGTTTGAGTCTGGGTCATCAGTCAATTACTCGTTTAGTAATTTCTCATTTAAGGTATCTTCTTTTACATTCCCATGTTTCTTTTACAACTGTATACCTCCTTTTGCCAGTGCAGCATAAAATGCTCAAGAAGAATTTCTGAGTGTTTTTTTGTTCTCTTGTAAGTACTGCATCCAAATTTGAATGTTGGTTTTGGATCCAGTAAGGATCAGCGTGATCAGTATATTTTGGCCATGTTTTTGCTTGAAACAGTCAGTGGAGTGGGTCATGCATTTTTTGTTGTTGTTGTCCTCATCCATTGTTATATGGTTCCAGAACCTGTCTCAGCTAGCATCAATCAACTATGATCTTATGTCTAAGGGTTGGAGGGATGATCCACCAGCAAACCCTAACTCGTGACCACTGTTCCCATGTCAAGAGCTGGACCTCTGCTTTTGAGATGAGATCATGCATTGGAGAATTTTAGGTGTCTGGCTGGTGGCATTGTTTATAATCTGTACATGTAATGACTGCTGCTGTAGTTTTTTTTTCTTCCAAATCCTTTTCCTTGTTAATATTTTCCTAATTATATGCATTATTGGTTGGACTTGCAAATTTAGAAGAAAAGCTGAAATCTGAAATTGTTTTTGCAATGTCAGGTAATAGATCAATGTGGTACTGCAAAATTTTATGGTCGAGTTTTGTTTTCGTTTGAGCCAAAGGACATCCTTCGTGATAATACCCAATATTATATGGTAGTTATATGCTATTTAATCTCCAGCTTCAACTTCTAGAGCAGTGAAATTGTCTTCTTTTGGGGAAAATTCTAGGTATTTAGTGACTGCCGGACTTTTTATGTTGGTTCCAATTTATTTAGCATTTCTATACTTATATACCTAACCAAAATCTTATTCCATAAGTTCCATATATATAATCCGGTATCTTAAGTCACTTTATGGGCTGACTAATCCGACAATGGTGATATTTTTACCCAGATAAATAAGTTACTTCTATATATTTACACAATAGTGTAGTTGCCTATATCTAGATTGTCATCAAATAAATTTTAATTAGTTACGTAGTTATGAAAAGTCTTGGATTGAAGGTGAAAATCACGTTATCAATCCCTTTTAAGACCCAAAAGTATTCGGATTAATTTCATGTTTGGAAGGGCACATACACTATGGTTTAGAAAATTAAAAGATGTTTATTTATGGTTACCAAAAATAATTTAAACTCTTTATGAAATTGTAATATCACAAATGTTTTGGCAACATATTATATACTTTTTATTAAAAATAATAATTGTTTTGGGTTGAAATACAAATGTCTAGAGTTGTTAATTTAAAAGTTAAAAAATGGATAAAAGGTGATGAACAAACGGAATGTTCTGACATGGATCATTAGATTATGAGGGCGAGATCGGGGTATTGATTCAGCATAACGCTAAGAAGAGGTGTTTACCGCTGGAAAAGACTTATCTTTTGTAATTTCGGTTTTCTGTATAAAAGTTATATTACATTATATTGTTGATTACATGAATGCCCTTCATATTTATTTTCCTTCTAGTTGCAAGCAATTTATTTTTGAAAATTCGAATATGTGGAATTGACCAGCGACGACAACGTGAAGGGAGGGGAAGATCATTGGGGGTGTTTGGGCGGAGTTGAGCATGGCGTATCCCGAGGATATAACTCCAATAATCGACCATAGAACAATATCTGTGGGGGTTGGAGGATGAAGTTCCTGCAATCTTGCACAGGCTAATGCTGTTGAGTTTGACGAATATGGGTAGAAACTAGAAAGATTATTGCCCCCTGTTGGTGTAATTTTCAAATTAAGATGATATAAAAAGACAAACTGCAATGTAATGATATTTCTTGCAACTTTTATTGGTATAAGTGTTTGACTGTTGGTGTAACTTTCAAATTAAGATGTAACTATAAAGCGGCAAGCTGCAAAGTAATTTTTGTTATGATCCTAGTAACTATGCAAGCTTGTTAGAATTAAATAGTGGGTCTTAGTTGGTTTTAGTCACAATTAGTGGCCCAAGCCGAAGAGAAATATGCTTATAGGTTTCTTATTTTTTAAATTTTTTGCTAGGTACAGGTTGCTTACATAGGAACCATTTTCTTGTAACCGATAATCAATTATTAGAACAATCAAACTTGTTTTCCTTCTAAATTTTTCTCTAATTCCTCTTCTCCTCTCTCCTTCTTTCTCCTTCGATTATCTTTCTATTTCTCTCATGATCCTAACATTTTCATAATATTTCTTGAAACTTTAATTGGTCTAGGTGTTTTACTGTTGGTGTAACTTTCAAATAAAGATGATGTAACTATAAAGCGGCAAACTGCAATGTAATTTCATGATATTTCTTGCAACCTATATTGGTATAGGTGTTCGAAAAGGTTTCACTAAGCAAATGGGTGGAAAGATTACTAAGGTGGTGTTTGACAGTCAGGTTTGGGTGGGGGAAAGCTGGTTTCCCCACCTCTAAGCCAAACACCCTGTCAAACTTGAGCTTTTGGAACCCAGCTTTTTGAAAAGTTGGGTTAGCCAAGCTTTAAAATGGAGCAAAAGCTACTGGAACATTTTGCTCCAGTGGCCAAACCTGAGGTTAGATACATTTCGGGAAGCAGCAAAGGTATTTATTTTGGACAAAAAACTCAAGCCAAGTTCGACTTATTTACGAAAATACCAAATATATAAAGTTAACATTTCATCTCCTTCATTCACGATTCTCATTTCTCTTGCAAAACAAACCCTAAGCATCGTTACAGAGAGAGAGAGAGAGCCGGAGAGCGAGCGACTCTGTGTTGTGGTGTGTAGGTGAGTTAGGTTTAGAAGAAGGGAGTGTATGTATCTATTTTGTGCCTTACAGTTTTGTTTGATTTCAGGTGAGCTCAGGTGAACCACTCTTTGTAGCTTCGTACCAGATCGGCCGATTGAGGTAAGAGATATTGTTTAACTTCATTACCTGTCTTCTCTTTTTCATTTTCATGCATCCTTCTCGTCTCTTTTTTTATTAATATTAATCTCCTTCTGTCCCCTGCTAAACCCTAATCTGTAAAATAAAATATACCCATCTTCATTCTTCAATGCTAAAAGCAGATCCCATTGCTCATGAAATTCTACTTGTCTTCAATTTTATAATCTTTGATCTTTCTGTTTTTTATATTTTTATTGTGGTGTCTGTATCAGCTTGTTCTTATCTTCATTTGGAAGTATTTAATTTGTTGACTTTATTTTTCTAATCCCACACAGATGGTTGTGTTGTTGTCAAAGAATATTTCTGAGATCTTGTTGTTTTGTTTATAATTTTTTTATAGAATTTTAGAATAAATATTCATCATGATCATGTGTGAGAACTGAGGAGTGATCAGAACAAGAAAAGAACATTAAATATCTGGAGCAAGATTTGATCTTACCCTTTTCATGTCCTTGAATCTTAGTTTATGTTTCCTTTGCACCTTTGCTCCTTTGCTGGGTTTTGATTTCAAGGGAATCACATATATGTCAAGCATGTGAATCACTCTATGAGTTTGGTAGGTGAACTAAATTGGTTGGTGGATGGGCATAAAGTTGTGATCTTTATGAGATTAATTTCAAATTTTCAGGAGAAAGCTGTTATTTTCCTTGATTCTGTACGCACTCTCTTCATTTTCCTCTCTCCATATCTTAGCAATATGTATAGCTTGTGTTTCAGTCTCCAGTTTACTTCTTTTGATTTCTTGATGAAGAATGATGAGTTTGGTTGCTTATGGTGTTTGTAATGAAATGGTGAAAAGTTGTGATCTTTTATGGAAATTGCTGGTAATTTGATTGTGATGAAACGTCAAACATCCCTTCCAAGAAAAGGAAGAGGCAATCAGGGGGGGCATCAATGCTAGCTAGACACATCGAAACATTAGTTGGTGCAGTGGCCTCTAGGAGTTCAACGATGAACTCTAGAGTAACCGAACCTGAAGTCCCTTCCCTAAGAGCTACGATTGCTGACATCAAAACCATACCAGGGATCGATATCAACAGTGACCTCTTTATGTTTGTGACTGAATTTATGGAACCTAGATCAAAGAGAGAGGTCTATCTTGAGCTTGAATTAGCAGAACACAAGTTAAATTGGCTCAACTATCATTTTATCCGTAAAGGGCAGAATAATAAGAATATGTAGTGAATTTCAGGGCCCTGTATTAATTATTAATGTATGAGATGCTAGTGACTGAGTGAAGGCATATAATGACTGTAGGAGAAGTATAATTAATGTATTTGTATTCATACAATTTATGATTTCCTTAGAGTTGGAGCACTCTTGATTGGATTATTAATGGATATAATAATTTGGTTCTTGCATTGTGTAACAGCCTAACATGAAAAGTAATAATTTGGAGCACTCTTGATTGGATTATTAATGGATATACAATTTAGATTTTTTAACTAGTATTGTAAAATAAAAATGCAAATAAGTTAAAACCAAGAGTTAAAATATGAAAAGTAAATGAAATACTGAGGAGGAGCAGCAGGTGAAAAATGGTTCATTAATGCTTGGAATCTCTCTTCTACTTTGTCTTCAAGTCGGTCAATCTTTGCGTCTAAACCAAGATGAAGCCTTGTAACCTTAATTGCTCCTCCATGTATTGGCGCCATAGACGGAACACATGTATATCCTTGTGTCGCTCCAGAAGATCAAATTAGATACATTGGAAGAAAAGGTCTCCCTACTCAAAATGTCATGGCAGCATGTAGCTTTGATATGCAATTCATTTTTGCCTGCGTAGGATGGGAAGGCACGACCCATGATACTCGCATTTTTAATTCTGTAGTCAATAATGCAGAATGGAAATTCCCTAAACCACCTCCAGGATAATGAAATTTCTTTCCTTCCCTAAATTACTTTCCTTGCTTCATTCCCATTTGTCATGTTTTGATAGTTGAGATAACATTAATCTCTTTATGAAATTACGTAAGTATTACGTAGTAGATGCTGGATATCCTGACGTTAATGGGTATTTGAAACCTTACAAGAGTACAAGGTATCACTTCACTTACCTGATTTTCAACAAGGGCGACCACCTACGGGTCGCAAGGAAATCTTTAATCGGGCACATTCTTCATTACGATGTTGTATAGAATGAAGTTTTGGAGTCTGGAAGAGAAGGTGAAAAATATTACGTGACATGCCTTCCTATCCATTTCCAACGCAAGCAAAAATTGTAATCGCTTCTATGGCTTTGCATAATTTTATACATAGAAAATCTTTAAATGATCCTGCTTTTACAAGATTGGATGAGAATCCTGATTTTGTGCCAAGTGATATTTTCCAAGATATGGAGGGAGGTTCACAAGATGCGATGCTGTTGATACCCGAATTTTGACGCCATTTAAATTAAATTTAGCATTTCTGTCATTTTATTTAATTAATTGCCATTTTGAATCAATTTGCTGTCGTTAGGATATTTTTAAATTCTCATCACATTTTATCATCATCGTTGTCATCGTCAGCATTCGAAATCGCATTTTTAATTTTTTGTCACGTCATTTTCATTATTATTATCATTAATATTTTCAGCCTTAAAAATCATATTTTTAATTATCCATTAGTCATTTGCTATTTATTTTTTCGTTTTAGGTCATCGCATAAAATTTAGGATTTTTAGTATTTTATCACCTTTTTAGCATTTTATTATTATTTATTGTTATTATTATTTTTGTTCGAGCTTTTATTGGACCCGAGTAAGTTCGCTCGGACAATAGCTCGAACGCGTTATGTCTTCAATCAACTATTACCTACTCTTTTTTTCATTCACGCTGACCAATTTCGTTTCGCGTAGTTTTCGTCATAACGTCATTTATTTTTCGTCCGAACATTTCATGTTTCCGAACGAGAAAATAAACACGTTAAACGAAGATTTTCCTTCATTCGCTGTTGACTAGTTAGTCTGTCTTATTTTCCTCTACAAAGTGGTCGCTTCGAATTTTTAAGTTTTCTCATGTCACACCAGTCCGCTCGTACCACTACCCGAGTCAAAATAGCTCATGCGAACTCAACTTGCTCCCGAGTGAAATTTCTCGAATAAATGACTAGACATCTTTTTTTATTGGCCATATATTTTTAATTATTTTTCTAGATCACGCCATCTCTTTTTATTTCGCGAAATTAATTCTCTAGCATTTTTCCCGTTCGAACTTTCTTTTTTCGTAAATAATTTTTTTCTCGAGTCTCGAGATGAGCTTTTTTCGCATACTGTATATCAACTCTCTCGTCGTGTTTTTCTCTACGCGCTGATGCATTTTGATCAAGTTTTCGAACTGGTTGTTCGGAAAAATGGCTCGAGGCCATTTAAATAACATTAAAGGGCCAAGTTGATCACCACCGTTGATCTGGTTGACCAAGGAGAGTCAACCAGATCAACATTTCACTATTTACGTGCATGATGCACGTAAATAGTGGAAGCGAAGCCGCAGCGGAACAAGCCACCGAGCTACTTGCTCCCGTCGCTTCCTGTCCCGTCCGTCATCACCACGGCCTAGACCTGCCAGCACAACGCCTTAGCCCCGCCAGCATGACGTCCTCACCTTCACGCGATCTTGGCCTATAAATACAAGGCCATTCTCTTCGAAAATCCACACGAATTCACGACCCAAGCAGCTTGCTTCTTCTCCCTCTGGACAGATTGCTCATCTTGAGCGATAGTCGCCATAGTTCAAAGCTTGTTAGGTAAGCGTTTTCTTGCTCTTTGTTTCGGCCATTTTTGGTTTTAATTTTTAGGATGACGTTTTGATCAAATAAGTTGTTTGTTTTCATGTCATTAAATCCTACACATGCTATAGATTAAATACATATTTTTAGTTTGCTTAATTGTCAAGTAAATCTTGCGAATTAATTATTTTTCGTTAATTATCGTTGATAACAATCAAGAAAACCCTTACGGTGTTACTACACTTGCGGCTCCTGCCGGACGGATTCCCATAAGTCCCGTAATATCTCTTCATGTCGCCCGGAGATCAGCAAAGGATTCCTAGGATGGTCGACATCAATGGAGGGGGGACTCACGCGTCTCTATACGCACGACACCATCCCAGCCTAGGGATCCCCGAGGTTATCGCTCCAGGCACCCCTGTCAGATATCGCTCATGATGTCACCTACTGGTATCGCTCGTGACGTCATCATCAGACATCGCCTGGACTGTTATCGCCAGGTATCGCCATCAAACCCTATAAATACCCCTACTTTTCAAACAGAAGGTAAGATGGAGATTATCTAGCAGAACCTCTAGTTAATTCATACCCCTAAACTGACTTAAGCATCGGAGTGTCTACGCCGGAGCTCCCCCTCCGGCGCTTTGCAGGTACACCCGACACCGATCGCCGCCGTTCCGATCAGACACGACACTAAGTCCTATCAAATCGGCATTGAATCTTATCAAATGGTGCTTTCATTGAGAGCCTTGGTATATTAAGTAAGCGTCTTTAATAGCCAAGATTGGAACGGTCATGACCACAGGATCGGAGCCGATCCGATCATCATCCTCTAATATCCCTTTCTCAATCCGCAGACAGTTATTCCCCTTTGCTACGGCTGATCTCTCTATGACATCGCAACCAATTACCTCTGGATCTCTAGACCACTCGGTCGGAATCGCTGGAGGACTTGTCTCTTCGCAAATGGGCATTTCGTCATCTCAGATAGCGGGACCTGACTTCTCCACTCCTCTTTTGGGGGGATCTGTGCTCAGCCAAGAACATCCTTTTGCAATGGAAATAACGACCCTTCATTCTCGGTTGGAATATTTGACTGAAATTGCCACAAGAATCACACCTGGTGCTTCTGGATCTAGTCTCCCTCCCCGCGTCATGTTCACACCATCTATTGTCGCTGATCGACCTTTATCACCGTTGTTTCCAGAAAACCTCCAAATGCCTTTGTCCGCGGGAGATCCCTCGGTTAGTGTTGTGCCGTTCACTCAAGGAAGAGTAGAAGCTTACGTACCACAGATGCCGCAAGGTCTCTTCCCACAAGGAGATAGGAAACTTGAGGGGGTTAGGAACCGGTGGGACGGACGGAGGGAAGGAGCCAACAGGAGTTTGTCTCCCGATTACAATGAAAGATCTAGTAGTCGAAGATATCGAAGTCGTTCGCATAGGAGTCGCAGTCGATCTCCTAGGTGACATCTTACGCCCGAACTACGAAATAGGGAGCATCAAGCTGAAATGTCTCCTCCGCGTCAGGCGCGTGAGATTCTTGATGATACATCGGGCCACCCATTTAGCCGTCGTATAAGGCGTCACAGGGTCAGTCGACGCGTGAAGCTTCCCACTGATACTTATGATGTCACCAAGGATCCTATCTCGCATATCAATAAAGTGAAGGATTTTGTTCAGTTTCAGACCCACAATGATGCGGCGTTGTGCCAAATATTTGTCATGATGCTGTCGGGTGTTGCGCGTCTCTGGTTTGAGGGACTCCCTGGTGGATCCATTAATAATTTCTCACAATTAGAATCTAAATTTCGGAGCAGATTTAGTACGGCAATTCCAATCAGGATATCAGCATTACGGGCGGCCAAATGCTCACGGAGAGCGGCCTCAGATGTGATAACACTAGCAGTAATATCCATCATTTTCTCATCGGCAGGTTTCGACTCAGAGCGGCGAGTCTTAGCCATGGCAGAATTAAAGAAGTAAAAGATGAAGAGGACGATGGAGGAAAAAGGAAATACCTTTAGAAAGAAAGCACTTCGAAGAGCCCTGAATAGTGGGGAAAAACAAGACGGCTAAAAGAAAATATGAGAAAGTGGGATGATAAAAGAAAAGGAAAAGAATAAATATTGGGTTTTATAACCCTAGTAATCAAACGAAACGGCGGATGCCACAGTCGTTGCGTGGAAGCGACATGAGAAACAGACTCAGGCAATGAGTGCAATTCTAGAAAAGCGCTACAACACCTCGATCCAGGTAAAGTTCTCAAGCACGCTAGCCCATAGCGCCAGAAAAAATGGACACGTGTGCCTGCACAATCACGACTTTTCTAATGAAAGGATAGCAAGCATTAAATGCTCTGAAAAGCAGGTACCATCTCTTGGAAAAAACAAAAGCGATATCGCAAGAAAGGAGATAACGCGAGAGGGCATTAATGAAAAAAGGCAGCTTCGAAAAGGCGGAATAAAAATCAAATAGCAGCAAAATATGAATATTGTCGCACAACGAGGCGTTATTGCAAGACAAAGAAACAAATAGGCAGAAAAATCTTCTAAATGGAACAGCTTCGATTAATCATGGGCCCTCGCGGACATCGCAGTCCCCATTCCTAGAAGGAAGATCTCCCTCAACTTCGCCCAGAGACTTCATCCTCTTGGAAGCATAATCGGCCAGCACTGACGAATTAACGGTTCCTTGGCGATGGAGACTCATAAATTCAGCAATACAAATTTCCACGGTCTTGTTCTTACACCAGGCTATCCTTGAAGGTACTTTGGCCAAATCCGCATCGCGAGACGCTATCTCTTCGCGAAGGAAGATATTCTTTTTGTCAGCCACCACCAATTCCGCCTCTAGAAGCTCTATCTTAGCCTTCCTTTTTGATTTTTCTCGAGCAAGCTCAGCACGACAGTCGTCCAACTCCGCCCGGTTCCGCTCCTGAAGCTGCGACAACTCCTTTACCTTCCCTAAGGCAATGTGTAGTTCTGCCTTCAAATCGAGAGATGGCCGAACCTTATCACGCTGATCTTCAAAAAAGTAATTTAGGTCGCGGAAACTGGCCAGCATGTCAGTCAGAAGGCGTGAATGCCGTACTTCAGGAGGATGCCACAGGAACTCTTCTTTGTCCTTCGAAGAAGTAAACATTTGCCCCACTATTGGGCCCACTGGCTCTTCTCGCGATAGCGTGTCTGATATCCCTAAAGCACGAAGGCCGTCGGTACCAAGGGAAGACAAGTCCAACTGATATGTGGTGGGGCCTTGAAGGCCTTGAAGGGAAAGATTGGCGATATAAGAAGGAGAACAACTTTCTGCGGAATCACCAATGCCCGAAATCGAAGAAAGAAACACAGGCTGAGGTTTCTGTGGGGAAGGATTAGGAGGAGCAATCGGATTTGAAGCCGGTAAGATCACATCAGGAATAAAAGAGTGAATCGGAGAGCTAGGACCGCCAGACACCAAGGGAGAGCCCGCCGCTGCTGAAGCCTCGTTAACTTTGGGAGGAATGGCAGAGGGCACCTTGACAACTTCCGTCACTGGCAAGGGATCTGAAACACGTGAAGCGTTAACTCCCTCGGTAGGAACCGCGTTAACTTCCTCCACGGGAGGAATTGGTGGGTCAGATTTCTCTTTATGAACTCTCTTTAAGAGACGCTCTGTCTCGGTGGTGATATCTTCTCTATCGTCCTCGGTTGACTCCGCTGCGGGTTCACTTTTTCTCGACCTAAGTTTTATCCGTTGGGCAAGAGTGGCATGACGCAACTCGGAACTAGTATCCATGCCTTCGCTATCACTGTCAACCTCTTCAATCACGGGATTACTTGGGGCCACTCCCTTATCGCGAGATGGTAGCCAATTCTCAAGGAAACGGGAAGATCGAGCAGATGTATTGCGTGCCGCGACGGTTTTGTTTCTCCCTCCGAGCGGCGGAATAGGCGGACGACTAGAGCCTTCAGGTGGAGGAGAAGGAGGTAATGTCTGAAGCGGCACCACGTTCAGAGGAGCGTCACTTTCCCCAGAGGATCGACCCTCAGCGTTGCCTGCCGATAAAATATTTCAACATGATAAGAAAATTGAAGCGATAAGGCGATAAAAGAAAAAACTCACCGACGACACACTCTGACAAAGGCTTGAATCGAGCAAATTCCCGAATGCGGAAAGGCCCTTCTATTTCTAACAAGGCGTTAACGTTGGACACATCCATACTTGACAGCACATCTGGTTCTCGCCAAGCGGCACTGGTAATCTCTCGGTTGAAACCACCGCGCCAATATCGAGAGGGCAAGCGAAGGGTAAAGAAGCCATTTTTCCAGTTGTCCACGTTCTCTTCGAAACCTTGAAAATTCCGCCAGAAGAACCGAACAAGAGCACCATTCCATCTTAGGGTAATATCCACTAAGCAGCCGTGACACCTCAAGGTGAAAAATGTACGGAACAGATCGAGCGATGGAGCAAAAATATGCTTCATCTCACACGAACGAAGAAAGGCGTAAAGCCCACACCAGGAAGGTGGAGTTATTTGAACGGGATTGAGATCGTAATGGTTTAGCAGTTTCATCAGAGAAGTATGAAGTGGGAAACGAAATCCGTAGGAAACATCTTGAAATAAACCAACCGAAACGTTCCCCACATGGCATCAGTGAGCCGAGTATCCTTCAAAGGGACAAAAGGGCGATATCCCGTGGGAAAAGTGATACCGTTCTCCTCTAATTCAGCCCTCAAAACCTCATTACAATCAAAAACACTACGAGCTCTCCTAACTTCGGGATCTAGGGGATTTTCGATAATTACAGGAGGTCTATCACGAGACATAATGAACTGGAAAAGTAAAGCTATGGCGATAGAGAAACAAAAATACCTGGAGCAGAGAACCAGTGAACTGGTCGTCGGCACCGGTGAGCAATCGCAGTAAACCCCTCGAGAAGAAAAAAACACAGAAGAGAGAGAATGCGAAGAATTTTGAAATATTAGCAAAAGTACTAAAAGAGAAGAGCAGACTCCTTATAAAGGTAAAACCCAAAGCAGAAGCGGCCTGTGAAAATAAAACACGTGCAGAGTGGAAAAGGATGCGTGGGCAGTCATCAATGTCTCTTGGGAAAAGACAGTTACGAATTAAAAACTGAAAGGCGGTTGCATCCAGCGAAAGGCACCTTTCCGCGATAATCCTGGAAACACGAAGGGAGAAAAGCGGCAGGAGAGCAAAAAGAAAATAAAGCGTCATTTTATTATTTAGGAAAAGCCATACGGCATCTACAAAGGAGGCACGATATGCCCAACTATTAGCCGTCAGACCAGGAGACGCCATAGCAGTAGACCACGTCATCATCATTCTCACCTAAAAGCGATGGATCCTCGCTAGCGAAAGGGAAAGGTTTCTCAACCCTCTCCCCCGCGCGAGCAAATGATTGATCTGACCCCTCCTTGACAGCTGGCGATACCGCTTCAACAACTGAACAGGCAGAGGGAGCCCATTGTGGTGACTCACTAGGAAGGAAGGACGTATCTTTCCCCTTCGTGGAGAAAGAGGCAAGAGAATCGAAGAACGATCTAGATGCCTCCACAGCATTTTTCCTCCGCCTCTTGCGACACCGACGTCGAACAGGCGGCCTCCAAGGAGGCGACGGAGGAGGATTGTCCGAATCGGGAGAAGTCGGAGGAGTGGGTGGAGAATCTCGTGCGAACGTATCTAAAAAATGAGAATCAGCCATGAGATCACAGATTACTTATCAGAGGAAAAAACGAACGAGGAGGTGAATAAAAACAAGGGAAAGAGGATCCCCTTAAATAGCCAGAAAATCAGAAAAAAGGGATCTTCGGTTTTCCAACCCAACCGTTGAGGGTAGACACGTGTACAGCCTGGGGTGTAAATATGGATTTGCAGTCACGCCTGTTGAACTTTCACATGAATCAAGGAAAACCGCAAAATCGCCCAATCAGTTGCCAGGACAATGGCGGCGTAGATTTAATGTAGAACAACCAGCCAGAAAACTACCCAGTGGCTGAGTCGTTTTCAGATTGGGCCAAGAATATCTCCGATGGGAAAAAGATAAAGGGCGTATTAAAGAAGAAGAACAGTTGCGAAGTGGCATAATAGAAACAGTTTATTTATTATGGCCTAATGGCCGGGAAAGTACAATTACATAATACGGGGAAAAGGAAAAAAGGGGAGCCACCGCTATCAAGCATCAGAGCCGGCGTCATCGGGTATTTCGGGAATGTCTCTCAGTGAGTCCATGACCAGAAGTAGATCATGGGAGGTGGCTCTCATTCCATTCAAGCAGCACCCCAACATATCCTTGCGCTGCTGCAGCATAGCGATCACCACCTGAATCCGAGCGATAGAGGTGGCCAACTTTGACACGCTCTCTAAAGGACTAAAATCCTCTAGAGACGTGGCTCCCAGCCTGGAATGGAGTGGGGTCAACATCCCTTGCAGCTCCAGGATGTCCTCAGAAGTCTTGACTAGCATGTTCTCCAGGAACCCGACGTCACCATCATTGAGGTTCTTGAGAGAATGACCCTTGGAAAGGAGAAAGTTTTTAGTCAAATGATCCATGATGCAAGTTGCCAGAGATGAGGAAAACGTGGGTGGATGAAGCTCCCCGATTTATAGGCTCCAAGAGGGGGGGGGGGCATGGAAAAGAAAAAGGAGGTCCTCAAAAGGCGAGC
The DNA here is from genome assembly GCA_963691705.1 of Viola odorata. NCBI lineage: Eukaryota > Viridiplantae > Streptophyta > Magnoliopsida > Malpighiales > Violaceae > Viola > Viola odorata. The sequence continues at coordinate 33,884,596 of OY829546.1, forward strand.
CGTCCCGTCACCCTTAAGGACTGATAAGCCGGTAGCAGAAGCAAAGGTCGATGTTCGTATACTATCCGCGATACAGATGTTCGAAGGGGTGCGAGATAGCGTCTGGAAAAACACCAAAAGGCACGATATTACGGGTAGCCATGACGAACAAGCCATATGGTTACCGGTATCCACAGTGTAAGGCCGCGTTGGTGTCGCAGGTAGCCCTAGATGCATAAAACCTCGTCGATATCACAGGCATCTGGTGGTATAAAGCCGCGCTAATCGTGGGCAGCTGATGGTGTAAAACCGCGCTGATATCGTTGTTTCCTTAAGCGGAAAAGAAAGACAGGGCCCGCGTGACCTCAAATCCCTGTAAGTACAAAGTTTGCTAACTTCTCCATAAGTACCTATCTCCTCTATGTGTTTGCAGTACACTTGGAAGGAGGATGAACCCGGAACGTGTGAGCCCACGGCATGACCTGGTTGCAGTCCTTGACGGCGTCGCAAGTAGCCCGTTAGCAGCTCTCCTACGACAGCAAGTAGGCGTTGGGCAATCGAAGACAAAGTTGCGACTTCATAAGCCCTGCTAAGAGGCCAAATAGAATAACATCGCTGGGCGAAAGCAATGCCCTCGTAATTACGAAGTGTAATAGCGGCGTCTCTCGTGAATCTCTTGACGCCTCAGGAGAATAGGCCTCTAGACGAGAAAAAGAGGACGGAAGCAGCTTGTTCGACGGAAAGCTTCAAATTTAAACTCCAGCTCATCACTTAAAATCGATCAGCGTTGGGCAATCGAAGAAGTTCGAAGGTCCTGCGAACATATCGCCTCATGAAAGAACGAACCCTCACCTAAGATTCCAGACGTGGACCGGGAATGACAGCCCTTGGTAAACACTCGGGCTCGTTTTCAGTTGGGCTTATGATAACAATCAAGACAACCCTTACGGTGTTACTACACTTGTGGCTCCTGCCGGACGGATTCCCATAAGTCCCGTAATATCTCTTCATGTCGCCCGGAGATCAGCAAAGGATTCCTAGGATGGTTGACATCAGTGGAGGGGGGGACTCACGCGTCTCTATACGCGCGACACCATCCCAGCCTAGGGATCCCCGAGGTTATCGCTCCCGGCACCCCTGTCAGATATCGCTCATGACGTCACCTACTGGTATCGCTCGTGACGTCATCATCAGACATCGCCTGGACTGTTATCGCCAGGTATCGCCATCAAAGCCTATAAATACCCCTACTTTTCAAACAGAAGGTAAGATGGAGATTATTTAGCAGAACCTCTAGTTAATTCGTACCCCTAAACTGACTTAAGCATTGGAGTGTCTACGCCGGAGCTCCCCCTCCGGCGCTTTGCAGGTACACACGACACCGATCGCCGCCGTTCCGATCGCGAATTTTATTAATTTTTGGGGCGCGACAGTTTGGCGACTTCACTGGGACTTTAGGGTCGGAGTCGGTTTAATTTTTTTGAGGTGTTTATTTGTTTATTTACCCATTTTGATAAATTGCTGATTTGTTATTTATTCGCTTTGATATCAATTGTCATATGCATTTCATAGTGCCCTACACCCCGGGGACAATTACCAAATTAGGAGGGTAGTAGTGTCGCTCTAGGACACATGTCCTGGGTAGTGTTCACCAATCCCAACTCGGATGAACCCCTAAAGATAGTCGAAAGGTTACATGATTCCGCAAGGAATCGGTGGACACTGGACGACACTTTAGGGACCTTTTCATGGTATCATCCAGGAACCGTTCAAGCCAGTTAGAAAAGTCAGAATCAGAGGCCCAACACATGCATCATGATCATATCTGCTTTGTCGTGGCTCTATTTATCTTGTTGCTATGATTTCCATTTTTTGTAATTTTTCTTTTATACGAACTGTAAATTTCTTGCACGTACAGGTTACTTTGCACTTAAAATTTTATTTGTCCCACAGGACCCATTTTGCTCATTCGAAATGACAACACCTACACTACTTTCACTTGATATTTTCGGGGGACGAAGTTTCGACGATCAGGCCATGCGAGGAGACCTGTTGGAACCTGGGTTCACCCCTGACATCACCACTAAGGTCAAAGTTGAGAAATGAGTTAACTCAAGACGAGGAGACACAGTTTGAATGTAATTACGGAAAGCTACTAACCTTGGTTGATGTGAAGACCGATTGGGGTTGCATCCAGATAGCCCTAAAATTCTGGGATCCCAATTATCGGTGCTTCTCTTTTGACAGAGTGATAGACTTGACTCCCACACTAGAGAAATATTCCGCTCTGATATGCTTCACATCTCCTATATCGGCCATATACCAGAATGCTCGACTCGACTCCTCGAGTGTCAAAATAAGGCTTGATATGTTGTTAGGAATCACTACTCGTGTCAGAGAAGGTGACTACTTCTGGTGCTGGTCAGATATTGAAGCACGATTTCAGTTGTCCAACGGGGAAAAACGCTTAAGGATTTTGGCTTTCGCAATCATAGGATTTGTCCTTTTTCCTAAAATGAAGAACGCCATCGATTTTGCAGCAACCAGTGTCTTTTACGAGATGGAGGCAAATGCCATCAATCCTACAATAGCCATCTTGGCCGAGACTTTTCGCTCTCTGGACTCTTGTCGAAGGAACGGGAAAGGAAGACTTACCTATTGCGCCCAGTTATTAACAGTATAGTTAGTCAGCCACTTCAAACAGACACCAGATCAGTCCATATTCTTTGCCAGCTACATAAAATCGTGCCCTTTAATCAGAGTTATCAACGCAACGACCAAAGATAAATGGAAAATGGAGAATAAAGATATATGGGTCGACAGATTCATAAACCTCTCGGGAGAAGACTTTGGTTTGCACGCCAAATGGCTGCAGGCCTCCGATCCCATCGTCTGCTGCAGACCCTTACCTTGGGTTCCTTTGATCAGAGCACGGGGGTGTGTTCACTATTGCCCCGCCCTCGTCCTCAGATAGTTTTGCATCACGCAAGTAATCCCCGTGACATTTGGCATGACAAGGTCAAATCTGCCACACACCGGGGAAAATCAAAACATTCAGCAGTACGCTCAAGACTAGACTCACCCATTTTATCTCAAGGGACACGTCGCCCCTACAGCAATGATACTGGAATATATACAATGGAGGTTAAGATGAGTTAACGGCAATGTCTTACCCCGCTCGAAAAATCAGAAACCAATGGAAGAAGAAGGGGAATCTCAGGTGAGCGAAGGAATGAATGTCATGGCTTACACTCAAGTAGTGGAATAGATACGAGCAACGCAAGAAGAACGGGATCAGATGGCAGAGGAAAGGGATGATTTCGAAGCCCATCAATGTTACCTAGAAGTCCAGATGAATGAGTTGGAAAGGCTTAGCAAGGACGTTATCCGCATACAAGCGATAAAATAGAAAGTGACCCTCAAGGACTTTAAGGAACGTTTGAACAGTGAAATTCGCAAGAAAGAAGCATCAAGTGCCATAATTGAAGACAAAAATTCGGTGATAAGGATCTTGACTACTCGCGCAGACTTGGGGGACAGGAAGAGCCAGACACTGCAAAGCCGGATTACCGCCTTAGAGGCCGAGATAGACATGCAAAAAGGAGAGATGGCCTCGATGGAATACCTTTGGTAGGAGCAAGAAGATCCTGACTTCCGGGGTTGACACCTTCATATGAAGACTCAAATGTCGGCAACCCTTTCTTTTTTCATGTAACTAGGATCCCTGAATTCATCTATTCTAGCCATTTTTGATGAATTTAGGTAGTTGGCAAGTTTACCATATTTTGTAAACACCTTTTTAATAAAGTCGTACTCTTTCGGATATTTATTAAAGCGCCTCTACTTTCTATATCAATTGTCCATCCAATACAACTCAAAAGACCATCGCAAAAAGAAGAGAGAAAATCCCTCCGGAATAAACACAATCGTCTCACCAAAATTTCAAAAAAAGAGAGAAAAAAAAATCCTGCCGAATACTCGAAACATCCGAGCATTGCTCACTCATGGCCATGTCCTCCTTGCTCATCAAAAACTCCAAATTCATGGTATAGATCATCATCCCTCTCCTCGGATGGGTTCACCAGGCATTAGGCCCTGCATCATTTAAAAGCATAGTGTAAAAAGAGATCTTCCTAGCATGGCGACATTGGTTGCCCTTGCTGATTTGGGGTTTCGCTAATAGCATCTCAGATTGCTTCACGTCGTTGGAATGAATAGAGGCTTCCTTCGTATCTTGTCAATAACCAGGATATCTCGCCTCTCCGACCGCCCTGAAAATATCAAGTGAAAGTATAGCCGGAAAAGCGAATAGCAACGTGGAGGCCTCGGGATTGCACATCACCTGTATATCATCACCTGTACTTACTCCTTTTTCTGTATTTCTTTTTTTAGGTTCACGATAGCTCCTCAAAAGTAAGCTACTCCGCACAGGCTCCCTGTAACTAGGCTTCAAAAATGAAAAATGACTGAACAGGCTAAGGCCGATGAAGTGCTAACAGCTAGAATCGCAGAGTTAGAGGAACAAGTTAGGATTACTACAGAAAGGGCCGCCAGGGCTGAAAAGGAGAGAGATGAAGCTACCGCCGAATTCCCACCGGGTTTTTATCCCACTCAAATAGCAGGACCTCCCTCTTCGCTCGCCTTCGCTGGACCTTCAGCACCTCAGCTACTTTCGGGCCCCGAGGGCCAATGGAAATGGATTAGTCCCTTCACAGTACCCACTGCTGCAAATCCTATGGTTAATACGGGTGAAGAAATTGCTACATCACTTCAGCGCCTTTCAACCAACCTTGCCGTGGACTCCGACAAAAGTCAGGCCCACCTAGAAGCCTCGTATCTCCCTTCCCTTCCTCCAAGCACTGTTCCTGGACCTGTGGGAATTCGGCCTCCTACTTCCTACCCGGTATAATCTCAGTTCTCGCCGAAACTCCTACTACCCTTTGGTTCTAACCCCACTATGGCCGAGAAACTGAAAAGTGACAGACTGAATCTGCTCGAAGAAAGACTCAGAGCGATCGAATGGGCTGATCCGTTTGAGCCTACTAGTCCCGCCGATATGTGCATGGTCCCCGGGATCATTATACCACCGAAGTATAAGATCCCCGACTTTGAAAAGTATACTAGGGTCAAGTGCCCAAAGACCCACGTCAGAGCATACTGCAATAAGATGGCAGAGATGATCCACAACGAACCATTGTTGATTCATCTATTTCGAGAAAGCTTAACCAAACACGCCCTAACTTGGTATATGGGTCTAGAAAGAGCCAGGATCAGGACGTGGAGAGACATGTCCGATGCCTTCTTCAAACAATATAAATTCAACATTGAGGTAACTCCTGACGATGCCGACCTGTAAGATTTGGAAAATAAAACCGGCGAGTCCGTAAAAACCTATGCTTAGAGATGGAGAGAGTTGGCTTCCAGAATCTCTCCTCCTTTAAGTGACAAGGAGCCCCGGGTCACACTCTGGAAAACTGCTGCGCCTTCAAAGCAAAAGTTCATCACTTGATCAAAAGTGGATGGGTCTCTTTCGAAGGGCTAGCTAAAGGACCCAACACATCCACCAACCCTCTCCCTAATCATTCTCAAGGAAATAGAGGGGTAAACACCATCTCAGTAGGAGAAAGCGACGACCTTTTTTCTTTGGTGTCAAGTTGGCCACAAGAATAACTTTTCCTGGCCTTAGCTCGAGGAGGGTACATACCATATTCAAAAAGAAATCCAAGTCAGTGTGTGTACTGCAAGGGAAACAACAGTCATGAGATCCAAGGCTGCAGTTTGTTTGTAGGAAAGGTGAGACAACTCTCGGGTTTCAGAGTAATACAAACCCAGAAAGTGACCCACGGGGAAGGATCCATTAATGCCATCGGAGATGAATTTCCTATCCCGCATTTGCATAACTCCAAAGAAACCGCACCCCCACTCCAAATCATCCAAAAGAACAGATCGACTTCGTCATACAAACGGTTCTCCACGCGCCGCTATGAGGGCGACCGTGAGATTGACACCCTGGGCCAGCCTTCTAGGAGATTCGACTATCTTGTCAGGTATTCTACACCACCCTCCCACTCTAGTGCAGTGCCATTACCATCTTCTTGGGAATCCCCAGATTCTGAATCGTACCCTTCACCGACGTGGTCACCTCCCCGGAAGGAAATCTACGCAAGCCTCCTGGCAGACCGGCAGATTACGCTATCCCCGCTCTCGCCTCAACCAACTCCTTACCCTAGTTGGTATGATCCAAAGGTTAGCTACGAATATCATGCTGGAACCCGAGGACACTCCCTGGAATACTGTTTCGTCTTTAGAGAAAAGGTTGATCATTTGACCAAACACGGACAAATCTCTTCCAAAGGTCTAGCAAAGGGTTCTGACGTGGCAACTAGTCCTCTGCTGCACCATAATCCTGGGGTGAACGACATTTTTTCTGAAGAAATCAATGATTCTCTCCCTTCAGCGAGAGAAACGCCCAAAGGACTTTTCTTTGCATTGGCTAAAAGTAGACACCTGCCATATCCAGAGAATAATTAGGCCCTGTGCCTATTCTGCCAAGGGGAAAGCAAGCACGAAATCCAGGATTGTAGACTTTTTCGGTAGAAAGTCAAGCAACTCACAACATTCAGGATCATTCAGACCAAAGGGAAAACCAGAGGAGCAATCAACGCCATCGAGGACAATTCTCCAACACCCTATTCCTTCAAGTATGTGGCCCAAACAGGGAATACGACCACAACCCCACGCAAAGTAGTGTTCACATTTGCTGTGAATACTCCTAGCCAAGACTTACACGCGGTCCCATTTAACTACGGATACACGGTGGCCACCACCTCTCCCGCCTTCACACCAACAGGGCTCGCTATCGGCGAAACCTCTCATATCGGGGGCATGACCCACACTGGAAGATGTTATATATCGAAGGAAGTAGAGAAACAACGACAAGCCAAAGGAAAAAATCTTTTGGTCCACGAAGAGGCAGTAGAAGAGACGTAAAGGTTTAACAAACCTGTAGCCGAGGACGAGACAACTGAGTTTCTCAAAATCATGAAACTGAACGAGTTCAGCATCATCGAATAGCTAAAGAAAACCCCGGATCGCATTTCCATCATGGAGCTAATCCTTACTTCAGAAACTCATCACCAAGCTCTCTTAAAAGTCTTGAAACAAGTCTTTGTAACTAAGGATATCACCATGGAAGGGGTGGAAAACCTTGTCGGAAGAATTCAAGCCCTAAGCAGCATTTCCTTCTCCGAAGGAGAAATCGACCCCGCAAGAAGAGGTCACAACAAGGCCGTATACATCACGGTAGAATGCAAGGGATATGTCATAGCAAAGGCCCTGATTGATAACGGGTCTGCACTAAATGTCATGCCCAGGCATATCCTCGAACAACTACCGGTTGATTTTTCTCACATGAAACCTAGCGGAATGATGGCTAGGGCTTTTGATGGCACCACTCGAGAGATCATTGGGAATTTTGAACTGGATATGGTCATCAGGCCCCACACTTTCGCCTTGACATTTCAGATCATGAAAATCCAACCCGCTTACAGCATGCTTCTAGGACGACCATGGATCCATTTGGCAGGAGCCGTCCGTTCTTCCCTACATCACTGTCTCAAGTACGTCAAAGATAATGCCCTCATCATAATAAAGGCAGAGGAAGCCTTAATCTTGGACAAACATTCATCCGTGCCTTACATCGAGATTGCTGAAACCTTGGAGAGTTCTTTTCAAGCCTTCAAAATCGTCAACGCGGATTGGATCAAGGAAAGATCCCCCATTTTTGAAGCCTCGAAATCTGAAATGGCCGAAACAACCACTAAGTTCATACCAGAGGGAGATTTCCAACTAGGAAAAAGGCTAGGGGCCAAGTTACAAGGGTTAAAGGGTTTGGCATCTCCAAAGAGATTCGGAGACCGCTTCGGTTTAGGGTACCAACCCAGCGAGGCCGATTTTGGCAAAATCGCCCAGGAAAAGAAAGAGAAACAGCTGGCTAAACTATTTGGACGTTCTGCACCAATGGGTAAAATGCAGATCCGCCACATCAGAACCACGTTCCCCTTCGCAGCTGAAACCATCAATAAAAGTCCGATCAGGGTATTGGACCTCTATATTTGCACTCTGGGAGAAGAAGAATCGTCGCCTAGTTCAGTCATTTTCGTAAGGAAGTCAGGGGAGTCTGTGTGCAACTAGACCACCACCATGCTTCCGGATGTCTCTCCGTAATTACTCCTTTTGAAAAACTATAAAAATATGATGTGTGCACGTTTTCTTACGAAAACATTTTTGTAGGAACTCACGCTCCCCTTTGTTAAAAATCAATATATATACAATTTTCATTTTAAGCATCTCATTCTTTTTCGCATTTTTATTTTCAGGATGAATATTAGTTCGAATTGTCTTGATAAAACCTATGTCTTTACTGGCGAAGAAATTGTCATTACAACTAAAGAAAAGGTCGAAATCCCCGGCGAATTGGCCCGTTTACTGGAAAGTTCAGAAAAGGAAATAACCCCTCATCGGGAGGAATTGGAAGAAGTAAAGTTAGGGGCAAGCAATGAGAATCAGAAGTTGGTTAAGATCAGAACTACCCTGGACACGACTCAGAGAGAAAGGTTGATTTCCCTCCTCAAAGACTACTCGGACGTGTTCGCATGGTCATACACTGATATACCAGGTCTTGATCCCGGGATAGTTGAGCATCGCATCCCGTTGAAGCTTGAGTTTAAACCTGTCAAACAAAAACTCCGGAGGATGCATCTAGACATCCTTTTGAAAATCAAAGAAAAAGTCACCAAGCAACTAGATGCGGGTTTGTTAAGAGTTGCCGAGTACCCAGAATGGATCGCCAATATAGTTCCAGTGCCTAAGAAAGATGGGATCGCCAATATAGTGCCAGTGCGAGTACCCAGAATGGATCGACATCTTGGTAGATAGTGCCGCAAGTAACGATATGTTCTCCTTTATGGACGGATTTTCGGGATACAATCAGATCAAGATGGCACCCGAAGATAGTGAGAAGACGACCTTCATTACACCCTAGGGAACCTTCTGCTACAAAGTAATGCCCTTCAGATTAAAGAACGCAAGAGCCACGTACCAACGTGTTGCCGTCACCCTTTTCCATGACATGATGGATAAAGAATTGGAAATATATGTCAACGACATGATAACCAAATCTCGCGGGACGCAAGATCATATAGACATCTTAAAGAAGGTATTCGAAAGGTTGAGACAATTTCAGCTACGGCTAAACCCAGCTAAGTGTACCTTTGGAGTGACCTCTGGGAAGTTGTTAGGATTCATTGTCAGCAACAAAGGCATAAAAGTGGATCCTGATAAGATAAAGGCAATTCAAGAGCTACCAGCTCCCAGCACCGAAAAAGAAGTACGAAGCTTCTTAGGACGCATCAACTACATTGCTCGCTTTATCAGCCAGTTAACACTTACCTGCGAACCGATGTTCAAAATGTTAAGGAAGCACAGAGATGCAGAATGGGATGAAGACTACTAGAAAGCCTTCGAGAAAATCAAGACATATCTGCAAAGCCCACCTGTACTAGTTCCCCCGACGCCAGGACGTCCCTTGCTCATGTATATGACAGTCACGGCTAGCGCCACGGGCTGCGTTTTGGGACAGTACGATGAGTCAGGAAGGCGTGAACAAGCCATCTATTACCTCAGCAAAAAATTCAACGAATGCAAAATGCGCTACTCCATGTTGGAACGAACTTGTTGCGCCCTAGCATGGTGCGCCCGAAGGCTCCGGCAGTACATGTTGTAATACACGACATGGCTAATCTCCCGCACGGATTCCCTGAAGTACATCTTCGAGAAGCCGTATCTATCAAGTCACTTTTGTAGATGGCAAGTCTTATTGACCGAGCACGAGATCATATATGTAACACGAAAGGCGGTTAAGGCAAGCGCCCTCGCCGATCACTTGGCTGGTCACGCCTTGGACAAATATGAGTCGTTGAGTTTTGACTTCCCGGATGAGGACATCGTATTGATTAGTGACGAGATCGCGGAAGATCTTAGAGAAGATGATTGGTGGACCATGTTCTTCAACGGTGCGGTGAACCTCTCCGGCAAGGCAGTAGGAGCCGTGGTCATAGCCCCAGATGGCCGTCAATTCCCCATAGCATGCAAGTTGAACTTCCCATGTGTCCCGCCCACGAAAATTTAAAAATTCGCGAGTGTGCAACGAACTTGAGACCTTACGATGCTCGGCATAAACAGACGCCTCGCAACATGCAATGAAGTCGCCACCCTAATTTTGTCGCTAGGCTTAGGGAACCTTAATCGTCATGGCATAAAAAATATAAAAAATATAAAACTAAAGGCACAAAAAAGGGGTCTGGACCCCAGACAAAAGGTTCGGGGTCGTATTATGGTCTCGGGAAGGTGTTAGGCACCCGAGTCACATCCAAAAATGGTTACCGGTTGATGAGAGAGGTGTTTTAAAAAGGTGTTTGATAAAATGCGTTTTGAAAAGGGGGCCCTCAGAGGAATTGTCACTTTAGTCTTTTCTATGATCGTGACCGTTCAGGAATAATTAAAAAATATTTCGGATGGGGTTACCGTTTATCAAGATCGATTGATTATTCCTGACCGTAACGTGTTGGGACTAAATTTTCCGTAAGACTGAATGAGCGCCCTCTTATTTCATCATCGGGCCATGCATGATTAAATTAATTACTACGTGATTCTATCATAGATAGCTTAACAGAGTACAGATTAAATGAGAGTTTTTGAAATGATAAACTGATGTGGGATCGAAAGTCACCATGTACATGCAGTCAATATAAGCAAGAATTTAAAATCATATGAACATGGCATTTTAAGCAAATCTTTAAACACGTTGTTCATGTGGGTTGATTTTAATTCTAGCAGTTCTATATATCATGCATACAATTGATATTTGCAGAAAGCCTCGAATAAATAAAAAGGAATCGAAAGGCGTACTTTCGAGCGAAGCTTGAATTTTAACCCTACAAAGTGAGAGTGTTAGCGATAGCTCGAGAAATAAATAAACAATTTAATGAATGCGAGAATTTAAATGACAGTTGATTGCATGCGAGAAATGATGGATTTAACACATACGAGAATTAAATGCTGAGTTTGATAAGTGCAAAAATTAAATGATGACAGTTGATTGCATGCGAGAAATGATGGATTTGACGCATACGAGATTTAAATGCTGAGTTGATTGCATGTGAGAAATGATGGATTTAACGCATACGAGAATTTAAATGCTGAGTTGATTGCATGCGAGAAATGATTTATTTGACGCATACGAAATTTAAATGATGACAGTTGATTGCATGCGAGAAATGATGGATTTAACGCATACGAAATTTAAATGCTGAGTTGATTGCATGCGAAAAAATGATTGATTTGACGTATACGAGAATTAAATGCTGAGTTGATAATTTGCAGAAAAATAAACAGCAGTTGATGATTTACAGAAAATTTAAAACAGTTGACGATTTGCAGAAATTTTAATGATTGATACTGCAGAAAATTAAAGCAGCTGATATTGCAGAAAATTAAAATAATTGATATTGCAGAAAATAAAACAGTTGATGTTGCGGAAGAATTTCCAGCAGCTTGCGAAAAATTAAAGCAGTTGATATTTACGAAAATTAAAATACGACCGACCATGTAGGCGGTAAAATGAATGATTGAATTTAAATTGCCAAAAGTAAATTGCGAAAATTTAAAGTGCGAAGAATTTAAACAGTTGATATTTGCAGAAAATAAACAGTTGATTTTTGCGACCGACCATGTAGGCGGTAAATTGAATTTAAATTGCCGAAAGTAAATTGCGGAAAATTAAAGTGCGAAGAATTTAAACAGTTGATATTTGCAGAAAATAAACAGTTGATATTTGCGACCGACCATGTAGGCGGTAAATTGAATTTAAATTGCCGAAAGTAAATTGCGGAATATTAAAGTGCGAATAATTAAAACAGTTGATAAGTACAGAAAATTAAACAGTTGATAGTACGAAAAATAATCATATGAAGCATACGAATTATTTTTACGAAAAAGCGTGATCCGAAGTCTCGGAAAGAATTGAAAATGGGTTGGGCCCAACTAAAAAATGAAAGGAAAATTGGAAATGGGCCAGGAATAGTGCATGGCCCATGAAAACATTTTTGATGGTCATGGGCCGAGCCCATCACCTTTCCACGCGTGAACAGTGCCGAAGCCTGACACTGTTCATCTTCTTCTTTGGTCGTCGGTGTACTGCCGGCGGCCAAGCTCCGGCTAGCCTTGCCCATTTCTCGAGATCTTCGTACCGAGACGCTCGTCTCCTCGACGACGTCTCGACCGTACGAAGCTCGAATTTTATTTCAAAACATACCGAGTTTAATTTCGAAAAAATGACCGAACCGGTAATTATCAAAAACTAATTAATTCGCACAATCTAGCTAACGATTTTTTAAAATTGACAGTATGTATTTAATCTACATCATGCATATGAATTAATGGCACAAAAACAAGCAATTAATCTACTCTAAATCCGGCCAAACGAATTAAAGAAGAAAAATACTTAAAAACTGAAGAACGAGCTTAGAGAGAGAAAGCTTACTCTCAAGCTTTAAACTGGACGATCGATGCTCAATATGGGCTATCAATCAAGGAGGGAGGAAGAGCAAGTTTTTCTTGCCAAATTGGTACCCGAAATACGTTGAATGGGGCTAGGTATTTATAGCCACAGATCGCGTTGCTTGCTGGACGAGGGCTGCGCGTGGTGGCTGTGAGTCGTGCGCTGGCGGGGCTAGGGGGAGGCGTGATGATGGCTGCAAGGGACAGGAAGCGATAGGCTCGAGCCAGGACGCGATGGGAGCAGGTAGCCCGGTGGTCTGCTCCGCTGCATGTTCTTCGGCACTGTTCATGTGCACCATGCACATGAAATTGTCAACCGTTGATCTGGTTGACTTTTCTTGGTTGACCAACCAGATCAACGGTTGTGATCAAATTGCCTTTTACCTTATTTAAATTGCCTCGAGCCGATTCCTGCGAGCAAACATTCTGACTTTTCGAGCCGAACGTACCAGCGTGTGGAGAAAAATACGACGGATTTAACCATCTACATTGAATGATGAGAATTTCTCATTTAACGTGTTTATTTTCTCGTTCAAAAATGTGAAACGTTCGGATGGAAAAATAATGACGTTACGTCGAAAATTACACGAAACGCTGTAGACCATTGTGAACGGAAAAAAAAGCTAGCAACTAGTTGATGGAAAAAATTTCAAATTCAAGCTATTGTCCGAGTGAACTTACTCGAGTCCAATAAAAGCTCGAACGAAAATAATAATAAAAAATAAAAAAACTAAAACATGCGCTAAAATACTAAAAATCCTAAAAACCATGAGATGACCTAAAACGAAGAAAAAACTAGCAAATGACTGCCGGATAGTTAAAAATGTGATTTTTAAGGCTAAAAATAATAATGATAATAATAATGAAAATACGTGATGAAAAATTAAAAATGCTATTTCGAATGCTGACGATGCTAAAATGCGATGAAAATTTTAAAAATGCTAACGACAACAAATTAACTAAAAATGACAGTAAATTAAGTAAATAACATAAATGCTAAAATCAATTAAAAATGGCGTCAAAATTCGGGTATCAACAGTTGCCCCCTCTTTACTGTCTTATCGAAGTATTTGATAAGCAGTAAAGACGGTTGCCCCTATATATCTGAATTTTGGAGACACAGTAGGTCTTACCTTAGGCTTGCAGTGATGATGTCGCTCTGGGAGGAAGTAGGTCATTGCTGTCGCTCTGGGAGGAGATATGCTTCTGATGGTGTTATTTGCTGATGAGGAAATTGATGCTGTCACTGGGGATAAAAAGTGTTTACAAAATTGCTGATGCTGTTCATGGATGTCACTCTAGGAGGAGATAATTGGTTGATGTCACTCTGGGAGGAGGCATATTTTGATGTCACTCTAGGAGGAGGTAAGTTGATGTCACTCTGGGAGGAGGTATATCGTTGCTGTCACTCTGGGAGGAGATATATTTTTTGTTGTCACTCTGGGAGGAGGTATATTTTTGATGTCACTTTGGGAGGAGATAGTTGATTGATGTCACTCTGGGAGGAGATATTTTTTTGGTGTCACTCTGGGAGGAGGTATTTGGTTGATGTCACTCTGGGAGGAGATAGGTTTGTTGACGTCACTCTGGGAGGAGATAGGTTCGTCGATGCCCTACAAAGATATAAACATAGATCTATTCGGATATCGAGAGAAACATAAGTTACAGAAAATGTAAATGACGACTACTTTGACAGGAATCGAAGGTGATTTTATGAAAATGTAAATGACGGCTCCACTGGAGGGTCTGACATGCAACAAACGTTGCTTAGGGGGGGATAACGCGTGATTCGTAGATGTACGAATGATTTGTCCTAATGATGTCACTCTGGGAGGAGGAAAATGCCTGATGTCACTCTGGGAGGAGAAGAAATGCATGATGTCACTCTGGGAGGAGGAAATACAGTACGAAAATGTAAACAACGTCAATTCCCGTAGGAGAAGACGTGAAATGCAGAAATTTAAACTAAGGTCACTCTGGGAGGAGAAGAATGCATGATGTCACTCTGGGAGGAGGAAATACAGTACAAAAATATAAACAACGTCAATTCCCGTAGGAGAAGACGTGAAATGCGGAAACTTAAACTAAGGTCACTCTGGGAGGAGAAAAATGCTAATGCTGTCACTCTGGGAGGAGAAAAATACTAATGCTGCCAGCGGCCTTGATACGAACCTAGAATGCGCATGTATCCTGCTTAGGAGGTAACGACCACAAGGATAAGAATTTCCCACGATTTGCAACCGTAAACAATCCTCACCTGATATTAGTGTTTGCACTCACGCTCTGAAACAAGGTTAAGTGTTTGACGCTCACAAAGATGCAACTAACATGATACATAATTTTCAATTCGCAATGTCAATCTGAGTGAATAGACTTCAACTGAAGATGCACATGCATGGGCGTTCTAATAATCGATGGGACTTTTACGGAAAAGAATGAAAGGACATGAAATGTCCGGAGAGGAGCTTGTTTTGGAAAAGATTGCTTTGCTGATGAGTTGGAAGGTTTTTGATGAGTGATGCTTTGTTGATTGGCCCTGATGAGGGCGAGGTGCGCGAGTCCTTTCGCTTTTTGCTGGAGATGCTTTCTAGACAGAGTGCGTGAGCTCTGGGATCCTTGCTGGGGTGCTTTCCGTTCGGCCAGGGGCCCTTTGCTCGAGTCTTCACTGAGGAGTGTCGTCGCTGTTCTTTTTGCGACACACTACTTGAGTTGGCCTTGGGCCTTTTTCTTCTCGTGTCCTTACTAGGGATGCTTGCTTTGAGATTTCTCGAGTTGGCTTTGGGGCCCTTTTTCTCGAGTCTTTACTGGGGAATGTTTTCTTCGAGTTTTCTCGAGTTTATTTTCCCCCGGGCTGTACTTGCTTTGGCTCTTCGATTGTTTCTATTCTTCGAATGTCGCTGAGCATTTCTCTCTTTTCTTTCCTTTTCCCTTTTCCCCTCTCTCTTTGTTTTCCTATCTTTTTTTTCTCTTTCTTTTTTCTCTTTTTTTTTCTCTCTTTTCTTTTTCTCTTATCTTTTTTCTCTTTTTTTCTTCTTTTTTTTTTTTCCTACCCCCCCTTTTTGATTTGATTTGAAATGCAACAGAGCAGAGCAAGTAATACCTTTGTCTTGATCTCTTCTTGTTTTGGCTAAATGCCTCGGCCTTCATCTTCGGGTTTTTGGTCTTTCGTCGGTGATGGCTCTCAGCGATCTTTTGGTGACCTTTTTCGTCTCCTTCGTCGTAAACTTGAACTTGGCGTGCTTTTACTTCCGGCTGGCAGTCTTAGCTGAGACTGCTCCTTGGCTCCCGGGGTATGAGTGATAGTGAAGGTTTTGGTAGGAGTGATGGCATATGGTGGAAAGAGGGAAGAAACGAAAAAATACGGAGAAGATAGTAAAAGTCCCACGTCATTTTATAGCTATCCCATGTCTAATTGCGCATGTACCCTGGATATTATGCGAACTCAACTAGTATCTAGTCAGGCCCTTACACTCATGAAGGATACGACGCGATGGCTCAAAGATGCTTACCGGGATTTGTCTATGACTGCTTACGTCGGAGCAAACCGCGGATATAAGAGCAAACAGGTAATATCATGCGTGGCATGTAACTTAGATAGATGCTTTATTTAACAGAGGGATTGGACATTCCTGACCTATGCAATGCATGAAATTGCTTATGAGAGTAGTATGCTTTTGTTTTAGCCGGGCTAAAAAGGGATTTTGATTGATTTTTGATTTTTGACTGATTGATAGTTTGATTGACTGATAGTTTGATTGCTAGGATGTGGGGGACGACTTATTTGCAAGGGTCTAACGAGAACCTAAGGTTGCCCCCAGTGGGCCAGACGACCGTACTCGACTTAAAGCTAACAAAGCGAGCAGGAATGAAAACAAATTTAAATTTAATGAAGGGGGGAGAAAGATGAACTCCCCTGAAATGTGCAGCGGGGCTGCAAGGGCCTCTTCCACAAGCTCCATGCGGATGACAGTGAGATGCTTCAAGTCCCTGTGAGATGCAGAAGGGACAATAGAGCAGAAAGGGAAATTAATCTGAAAATGAAAACGAGATAAATTCAGGGATTCTCCCTTCCTTTAGCCCGACCTTTCGAGGGTGTCCACGACGTGGTCCCAGTTCTGGGACGCTTTGCTTTGATTGGTTTCTTTTTCAGCTACCTTGTGGGGACCGCCGATCCAAGTCAGAGTGAGGATGAGATCCGCATTCTGTTCGTTTGCTTACTGGTCCTTGCCGGACCTTCGTTGATTGGATTCGTGATTGCTCAGGAATAAAGGGGAAAACCCTCTGTCCCCGAAATGTGCAGCGGGGCTGCAAGGGCGTATGCTTACCGTTCTTATGCAGGCAACGAATGGGGGTGACCCAGTCCCTGAAAAAGATATGGTGAGAACAAATAAGGAGTAAATGCAAGACAATTTTTTAGCAAGAATAATGTTATTGATAAGTGTTAAGCTCTCCCTTTTAGACGGGCTATCCGCGGGTCATTGCGGTGTGACTTGCATCGGATGTTGGTTGATGATAGCTTTGCTTTAGATGCTTTGCCGTAGCTCTTGCCTTGGCGTAGGTGATACTTGCAGTCCGGCTGTCCCTCAATTGAAGGATTGATCTTCACCGTGTTGATCATGGTGCGGACGTTGGGAAACGTCTTGAACAAGACCGCATTAAGTATGTTGATGGTGGTCCTAGGAGGACAGCTTTTTGTCGTGTTTTTTCCAGGAGTTGCAAGGGTGCGCTGGGCGACCATGGCATTTTGGTGATGAGCTCCTCTGAATAGGTGAACGGAGATGGGAGCCGATGTTGCTAGTGTTCCGACAGCTCGGCCGGCGTTGGATGGGCTTTGTGACTTTGGTCCAACATTCAGTCCTTCGAGATCGGTTGTTTGCGATGCCGGTTGTGCTGGTAGCACTGTGAGGAAAAGAAATTTCTCTTTAGATGGTGATGGTTTATCTTAAAATCTTTCCTGATTCGCTCTTGAAGGTGGCCTGCTGCGGCAATTCAAGAGCTGCCACAAGCGGAACTCTCTGGTTCTATCGCGATGACGAGATGAGGCGTGAGACCTTACGTCCCTGCAAAACTTTAAGATTGATTAGTGGCGTTAGTCTAAGTGACGTGTCTTACGTCTCGAGCTACTCCTGGGGAGCCATCTATGCCATGCCTCCTTTTGTCATCTCGCAAGTTTAAGAAAAAGGGGACAACAATTTTTAAAATAATAAGCATCTCTTGAAAAAAACTTATTTTATTAATTTCAGGACAAATGTTTGTGCTAGATTGTCATGATAAGACCCTATGTCCTTGGTCTGGCCAAACGCTCAGTTTGCATCGACATTTACCGGTCTCAGGAGATCGTCTCCATCCATGTTGGTTAGCATTAGGGCACCCCCTGAGAATGCACTTTTGACCAGATACGGACCCTCATACCTTGGGGCCCACTTTCCTTGACTAGCCTCCTAGTGAGGAAGAATTTTCTTCAGTACTAAATCTCCAATCTCGAACTTGCGAGGTCGCACTTTCTTGTTATAAGCGTTGGCCATTCTTTGTTGATATAATTGTGCATGGCAGATAGCAGCCAAGTGCTTTTCGGGAAGGAGGTTCAGCTGCTCGTACCTCACTCTTGCCCAATTTGATTCTTCTACTTCAGATGATAACAATCCACCTAAAAGAAAGGGTATTTTCATCTATCACCCGGTGGGAAGAGGCATAGCTACTGTTTCGCACCACCATGGTAGGGACAAGATTGCTACCTTCCCCAAAGGCTAACGCTACAAAGGCTAACGGGGCCCTACCGGCTCCTCTCACGGACCTCCTGCTTGGCTCAAGGAGTTATCTCACCCCCAGAGGAAACCACGCGTCAGGATTAACGCTCCGGCCATTATCCTACCGCGGCAATATCTACCTAAACACCTACCGCCAAGGTAGCGTATCACGATAAGGGCGAATCACAGACCCTAACGCGAGCGATAGCTCCGTACCTATTTACTCGGGCGGGAACACCCCCTTTCTTCTATAAATACCTCCCCCACAAAGGAGGCAGGTAAGCGGACTTGACTGGCCAAAACTCTGCCAATTTCAGTACACCTACTGACTTAAGCATCGGAGTGTTTCCGCCGGAGACCCCCTCCGGCGCATTGCAGGTATTGTGGACCGTCGCGCACACTGATCTGAGAAGAGCTGCTCCGCCATACATCCTTCGGCAGAAGACAAATTATTATCAAATTGGTGCTTTCGTTGAGAGCTTTGGTTCTATTAAGTGAGCATCCTTAATAACCAAGATCCTCCTCCCCGAAGCTAGAAGGATTATGGCCTCTGAGTCAGATCCGACGCTGTCCCGAACTTCCAACATCCCATACAACACCCGCAGACACTTGTTTCCCTTCGCTACCTCTGATGTCCCCACCCCAGGGCAGGACGTCACTGCAGGAGAGTTAGATCTTCCTCGCGAGTCAAGTTTAGAAGAAGTTACATTCCAGATTTGCTCTCCCTTCTCCCATATAGCAGGAACCAGCCATCCTACCCCCCAGGCGGGAAGATCTATGATAGGAGAAGCGGACAACCCTTTCGTGAATTCAATAGCAGCTCTCCAAGCTCAACTGGATCAGCTGACAGAGATGGCTGCTGGACTTACTCCTCATGCCTCAAGACCTGGTGTGTCCTCCCAAGTAATTTTCACCCCGTCCATTGTCACTGAACGACCCTTATCGCCCCAACAGTCTAGGGCACTCCCGTCCTCCTTACCTTTCCCCTTGGCCCCCATAAACGTCCCACCATTCACGCGCGGACCTGCCGACCATTCTGGACAATACAGGGGAGGAATCTCTATCCCCGAAGCAGTCCGCCAGCGTGATGAGTATAGAGAGCCCTGGGATGATCGACGGGGGGATATAGTGAGAGATCTATCTCCTAGATACAGCGAGAGATCTAGCAGCAGAAGTCGACGAGCTCGAACTCCAAGGAGCCGTAGTCGTTCTCCTAGGAGACATCAGGAATATGACCCTCAAAATCCCAGATACGACGCTGAAATTCCACATCAGCGTCCTCCTCGTAGGATCCCCGATGCTAACGTGGGTCATCCGTTCAGCTACCGTGTCAGGCACCACAGAGTCCATCGACATGTGAAACTCCCAGCAGAATCATATGATGGCACAAAAGATCCCATTTCTCACCTCAATAAGGTGAAGGATTTCGTGCAATTCCAAACGCGCAGTGATGCAGCATTGTGTCAAATTTTCGTAATGACGCTGTCAGGAGTGGCACGTCTATGGTTCGAAGGGCTCCCCGCCGGGTCTATCGATAATTTTTCTCAGTTGGAAGAAAAATTCAAAAGTCGATTTAGCACGGCTATTCCTATCAGAAAGTCAGCAGCTGCGCTGTTCGATATCCATCGAAAACCACAGGAATCGTTGAACGACTTCTTAGGTCGATTTGATCTTGAAATGTCCCTAACGCCAGGGGTCACTATCGATTTTGCGATTGAGGCCCTGAAACGCAATTGTCGATACAGTAAACTGAAAGATACGCTAACGGTGGACCCCCCAACGACCCTGGATGCGTTGAGGCTGAAAGCGCATAACTATGCGGGAATGGAAGAGGAGGAAAATAGAGAATGGATCCGAGCCATGCCGACGGACCCATATGTGGCCCCTAACGTCCTGAACAGCAGCGCCCCTGACGCTAAACCCACCGAGGATCCTGGGCAGCGGAAAGAACATAATACTAAGACCTCTAACCGGCAGAGAGGCAATTTCTCAAAAGGAAGACCTGGAGGGTCCCCCACTCGGAAGCAAACGGACCCGCCAAAGGGCTGGATATACGATCCTGACCTCCCATCTCTCATACTCCCAAGGGCGGAGATCTTAGCAAGAGTCCAACAGAGAAATTTTCCTATCCGATACCCAACTCCCGTGAAACTAGGAGTAATCATGGGAGGAAGAGAAAATGCATACTGCAAATTCCATAAGGTCAAGGGACACTCAACAGATGTATGCAGAGAGTTAAAATCGGCTATAGAGCGATTGGTCGAAGAGGGCTACCTTGGGGAATTTGCCACAAAGGCAAGGGAGGAAGCCAGAAATAACCCAACTGGAAATACAACTGAGCAGAGGCAAGCGCCCTCGCACGCTACAGGGGCTAACGTCGTTCCCCTCGGGCCAAATAGAGAAGCTCTCGCTATCGATAGCGACCAAATGCCCATGATAAATATCATTGCGGGGGGAGCACCCTATTGCGAGGAAATTATGCCGTAAACGCCCAACCCTGGAGA
The DNA here is from genome assembly GCA_963691705.1 of Viola odorata. NCBI lineage: Eukaryota > Viridiplantae > Streptophyta > Magnoliopsida > Malpighiales > Violaceae > Viola > Viola odorata. The sequence continues at coordinate 33,905,444 of OY829546.1, forward strand.
AAAGCGCAAATGGGAGAGCGCGCAAACGAAAATCGAGGTGATAAGTGCCTTAGACAGAATGATATTGTCTTTCTCAGAGGAGGACGAAAAAGGCATCGTCTTCCCGCATAATGACGTGATGGTTGTAACGCCCGTCATTGGAAGTCATGGGGTAAGAAGGACCCTTATCGATAACGGGAGCGCAGTGAATCTATTTTCATTGGAAGCGTACAACTTGATGAAACGACCTGACGGTGAGCTATCGTCTTGCACAAGGCCAATTATTGGGATTGATGGAGTACCGATTCCGGTAGCTGGAACAACATCCCTGCCGGTGTACTTCCGAGAAGACACATCCAAACGCTCCGAAGAGCTACTATTTCTGGTCGTAGACCTAACGTTACCGTATAATGCCATTTTGGGGCGACCATTCCTTAATCATTTTGGAGTGGCCATATCTCAAAAACACCTGCGGATGAAATATCCCTCATGGGATAGCGTGGTCTCAATCAAAGGGGACCAAAAGCTGGCAGCCGAATGCTACTTGCTTATGACTCAAAGGAGTTGTGACCGCTACGTTTGCGTGGCAGACGACCCTTTCGATGATAAAGAAGAAAAGCGCACTCAGCCGCTAGATTAGATGGTATCAATCCCTATCGGTAAGGATAGTGAAACGAATCTCTTAGCCAGTGAGAAACTAAGCCTTGAAGAGAACACACAATTAATCCGGCTGTTGAGGAAATGCAAGGGAGAGTTTGCGTGGAAACCAGCAGACATGCCCGGAATCTCTCGGGAGGTCGCAGAACACCGGCTGAACGTTAGTCCTGATGCCAAGCCTGTTCAACAAAGGCGACGTGCTTTTTCATCGGAAAAGATAGCAGCCATCGAAAAGGAGTTGCTAAAGCTCACAGAGGTGGGGTTCATTCGAGAAGTCCAGTACCCGACCTGGCTAGCTAATCCTGTGTTAGTCCCAAAGCCTAACGGGGACTGGCGCATGTGCATCGACTTTACTGACCTAAATAATGCCTGTCCCAAGGACTGCTATCCCCTTCCGCGAATAGATCAGTTAGTCGATCAAACCGCTGGGTATGCTTATCTAAGCTCCCTAGATGCGAATTCCGGATATCACCAAATCCCTATGGCCGTAGAGGACGAAGAAAAAACTACCTTCGTCACTCCTAGGGCTACATACTGCTATACTGCAATGCCGTTTGGGCTAAAGAATGCCGGTGCAACATTTCAGCGTATGGCAAACAAAGTTTTTGAAAATCAAATCGGGAGAAATGTAGAGGCCTACGTAGACGACATCTTGATCAAAAGTCGGAGTTTCAGAGAACACCTCGCTGACTTGGAAGAAGTTTTCAATGTGATGAGAAAGCACAAGATGAAGTTAAACTCGCGGAAGTGCATGTTTGCATTCCAAACGGGAAAATTCTTGGGCTATGTGGTCAGCCAGAAGGGCATCCAACCCAACCCGTCAAAGATAAAAGCCATCCAGGATATGATATCCCCACGAACTGTCAAAGAGATACAGAAGTTAACCGGGCGCATCATTGCGTTGGGGCGATTCATATCTAAGCAAGGCGAGAGATGTTTGCCTTTCTTCAAAGTCATCCGCAACAAGGCTCCCTTCGGATGGACGGAGGAATGTGAGAAAGCGTTTGCAGGACTAAAAGCTTACCTATCATCAGATTTAGTGCTGACGAGGCCCGAGCCCGGCGACGAACTATATCTATATTTGGGAATAGCTGACGAGGTAGTCAGCGCCGTCCTTGTGCGAAGCGAAGGGCACGTGCATCGTCCTGTATTCTTCGTGAGTCACATATTGAAAGATGCCGAACTGCGATACGCTCCTATCGAGAAGATAGCACTCGCTCTAGTACAGGCCACGAGAAAGATGGATCGATACTTCCAAGCCCACCCCGTCATTGTACTCACGGATCAGCCGTTGAGAAGAATCTTCAGAAAACCTGAATCTTCAGGAAGAATGCTAATTTGGGCTATCGAGCTCGAACAATACGGGCTGCAATACAAAGCTAGACCGGCCGTTAAAGCCCAAGCGTTAGCTGACTTCATAGCTGAGTGCACATTCACAAAGGACACAAAGATAGATCTGTTGGAGGAAGAAGCAGAAAGTCCATGCCTACCGTCTCCGGAGACATATACAGATACGTGGGTCATCCATGTAGATGGAGCAAAAAATCAAGAATTAGCTGGCGCAGGAGTTTTCTTAGTTGGACCAAACGGCCTGGAGATATGATACGCCATTAGAATCCTGCAGCCATTGTCCAACAATGCGGCTGAATACGAAGCACTGCTGGCAGGACTCAGAATTGGAAATAGTTTCTCTATCGGAGCCACTCCCGGTGTGGAGAAGGAAGACAGAACACGTTTAAAGATCCGAGGAGATTCCAAACTAATAATGGATCAGGTTCTGGGAAACTCCCAAGCCAGAGAACCCATCATGGCCCAATACTTAGCCAAAGTGAAGCATGAGCTGTCAAAGGTACAGGAAAAAGGCACCCTGGTCACCTTTGAGCATATTCCTAGAGAAAACAATGAAGAGACCGATAGCCTCGCCAAGATGGCAGCCAATCCGGAAGCCTCAATACCCAGTGACGTGCGCTATGGAGAACTGCCTACACCTTCTTTCATGGAAGAGCAGGCATCGCTCTGTGTGGAAGAAATGGAAAATGATTGGAGGATCCCAGTGATAGAATATCTGAAACATGATAAACTACCGGGGGACCAGACAGAGAGAAAGAAAGTCCTAAAACGGGCTGCACGATGCAAATATTATAACGGAGAGTTAATACGAAGATGTTTCTCCCATCCGGCCGCTAAATGCATAACGGAGCAAGAAGGCTTACATGTGTTACGTGAAATTCACGAAGGGATATGTGGCATGCACATTGCTAGCGGCACTCTGGCAGCCCAAGTCTTTCGGTTGGGATTTTACTGGCCCACCATTCGACGAGATTGTCATAACTTCGTGAAAACCTGTCAGAAATGCCAGGAATATGCTAAGATTCCTCGAAAACCTGCTGTGCCAATTTCAGAAATAGTGGCTCCGTGCCAGTTTGCAAAATGGGGGATTGACATCCTGGGCCCGTTTCCAAAGGCCAGATCTCAGTTAAAATTTATGGTCGTAGCGGTAGACTACTTCACAAAGTGGGCCGAAGCTGAGGCGTTAGCTACCATCACCACCGAAAAAATTTGGCGTTTCTTCAAACACCAAGTCATCATGCGATTTGGAGTACCACGTGTGCTAGTTAGCGACAACGGGACACAATTTACAAGCCAGTTCTTCAGGGATCAATGTGCAGAGTTCCAGATATAGCAAAGATTCTCCTCTGTGGCACATCCCCAAACCAACGGCCAGGCGGAAGTAATAACCGCAGCATCCTTAGTGGCATCAAAAGAAACTTGGAAGGGTCCAAGAAGAAATGGCCAGACGAATTGCCATATGTACTATGGGCCTACCGCATGACTGTAAAAGCCAGCACGGGAGAAACCCCGTTCGCGTTAGCATTCGGAACCGAGGCTGTCACACCAGTCGAGATTGGCATGATGAGCCTCCGGGTGGCTCACTTCAAAGAAGAAAACAACGAAGAAAGGTTACGAGCTAACCTCGATACTCTACCAGAAACACACGAGGAAACCCTCCTGAAAACCCTGCACTACAAAAGGAAAATGGCACAATATCACAACCGGCAAGTGAGGGAGCGATTGCTCAAAACCGGAGATTTAGTGCTCAGAGACAGACGGGCAGCAGGACAACGTATGGGAAAACTCAGTCCAAACTGGGATGGACCGTATCGTGTCACCCGCATTGTGGGAAAAGGAGCATACCACCTGGAAACGCTCGAGGGAACGCCCCTGTAGAACTCTTGGAACATCGCTCGGTTGAGGCTATACCACGCCAGGAGCTAATCGGGTAACATCAAAGTTATTCTAATAAATGAATATTGAGATATTCACCGTGCGTTTGCTACTGGTAATATGCAGGTAGCGAAGAATGCCAGGAGTGAAAATCCTATCCTTGTGATGGCTGGTCCTGATCAGACAGCTCACTAAGACGAGGCACGCCCTGGTATAACAAGGCATTTGGGACTGAAAATCCTATCCTTGTGGTAACCGTGCTCACATAGACGGCCCATTAAGACAAGGCACGACCCCAAACGGCTCCCCGGAGTGAAAATCCTATCCTTGCGGTAACCGTGCTCACATAGACGACCCGTTAAGATGAGGCACACCCCGGAATCCTTGGGAGTGAAATCCTATTCTTGTGGTAACCCCATAAGGAGAGGCACGCCCCAAGGAGAGACCAACTCCGTCCTGGAAGTGAAAATCCTATCTTTGTGGTAACCGTGCTCACATAGACGGACCATTGAGACGAGGCACGATTCCACGGACGTGAGGTACAACGCTTGGGGGTGAAAAGTCCTATCCTTGTGATGGCTGGTCTTGATCAGACAGCTCACTAAGACGAGGCACTCCCCAAAGCCTATCTGTGGCGAAAGGAAACAAAGACATCCCAACTAGTAGCCGCGCGGTTGATACCCGGTGAAGCGATGTTGGAGCCTATCTGTGGCGAAAGGAAACAAAGAAATCCTAACTAGTAGCCGCGCGGTTGATACCCGGTGAAGTGATGTTGGAGCCTATTTGTGGCGAAAGAAAAAAATCCTAACTAGTAGCCGCGCGGTTGATACCCGGTGAAGTGATGTTGGAGCCTATCTGTGGCGAAAGAAAAAAATCCTAACTAGTAGCCGCGCGGTTGATACCTGGTGAAGCGATGTTGGAGCCTATCTATGGCGAAAAGAAACAAAAGAAATCCTAACTAGTAGCCGCGCGGTTGATACCCGGTGAAGTGATGCTGGAGCCTATCTGTGGCGAAAGAAAAAAATCCTAACTAGTAGCCGCACGGTTGATACCCGGTGAAGTGATGTTGGAGCCTATCTGTGGCGAAAGAAAAAAATCCTAACTAGTAGCCGCGCGGTTGATACCCGGTGAAGCGATGTTGGAGCCTATCTGTGGCGAAAAGAAACAAAGAAATCATAACTAGTAGCCACGCGGTTGATACCCGGTGAAGCGATGTTGGAGCCTATCTGTGGCGAGAAGAAACAAAAGAAATCCTAACTAGTAGCCGCGCGGTCGATACCCGGTGAAACGATGACGGAGAGGTGACCATACTGCAACAACAACGTTGAAACAGACGTAAAGCCCCCTCTGACAACGAGGGACGGCAGGAATATGAGTGCAGCAGATACGGAAGCAACGCTGATTTACTCTCAGAAATGCTATCGGAGGATATAATGGACATGCTACTTGAATGCAGCTGGTGAAAAGCTAACAGGATACAACGCGAAACTATGTGTCTATGGAAACCTAACGCCAAACGTCCCATGCGGACAAGTGATCAAACGACATTATGAAGAAAAGTAGATAAAGAACTTCTATCCAAAAAGAGTGGATTAGCCAAGTCAAGGCCGACATCGTTTAAAGTACAAAATATGGACGGGCCCATCAACCACAAAAATGTAAAACATCTAAACAACAAAAAGTCTAAAGATTGGGCGGCGCGTTGACCCCTCCTTGCTGAGCAGCCTTCCACTGGTAGAAACCGCTATCAGTAATGGTTGAGGCTCTCTTGTCAAAATACGCAGAGAGATCGTCAATACAGAGCTCCTCAACTCCATAATGATGCATCACGGCTTCTGACATGATTCCCCTACCCTGCTCTAAATACCAACGGTTCTTCTCAGCGTTAAGGGAGGAATCGGCAGATAGCTCAGCGTTTCTCTGTCTCTACAGACACAGGCTATTCTCCTCCTGAGAGAGGCGTATGGCCAGATCAGCGTGTTGTCGCTTCTCCTCCTCCAAAGCCAACTTAGCGGCCTCCAACTCTTGTTTAACCGCGGTAGCCTCTCCCCGAGCAGTCTCCATACCTTCGTTGGCAGCAACAAGGGCATTTTCAAGACGTTGTCGCTCTTCCAGCAGCCTGTTTATCTCTCCTTGCCCGTTAGCTGCAGCTCTGGCATTCTCCTCATCCATATAGTGAAGATGGCAAAGTATAGAAAACGCCTGAGAGCGAAGGAAATTGATGCGCCCCTGCTCGCCCCGAGCCACAAAGGCATCCCTCTCTCTTGGAAGAGACAAAATCTCTGCCACCAGATAAGCGGTAGAGGAAATCACTGTCTCATGATCAGCATCGGCAGGAAACTGCAGAATACTATCCCTAAAGGAGCGTAAGCTAACGTGATGAGTTGGCAGGAGAGGAGGCTCGTATGGAGAGATACCAGCCATTAAGGCAGGGGCGGGGCACCTCAGGATTAAGGGCATCAGAATCATAGCCCATTGGATGAGGCATCGGAACAAAGAACAACGCGCCAGGAGAAGCTGGCCGGCTAGTGGAGCCCTCCACGTTAGGCATTGAGACCTCATTACCTCCGGGCACCTCAGGATTAAGGGCATCAGAATCATAGCCCATTGGGGTATGCGCAGAATGGATCGGAGAACCAGGAGGCACATGGGGTTGACCGCCAAAATCAACAGGTTCAGATAGACCAGCAGACGCACCCTCGCCCCCAAGGGCACTCGAACTACGATTGGCTGTCGAGGAAGAAGGGCTATTCAGAAGATCATAGCGAGCCTTCTTCTGACGCTTGCGAAGGACATCAGCGATACCCATATCTCCCTGGGAGGTAGAGGGGACAGAAGCAGCAACGACTTCCTAAATAGCGCAGAACGTGATAAGGAAATCGTGTAAAAAGAAAGACAAAGTTTTAAAAATAAGAAAAATGCTAACCTGAGTGGTGGAGGACACAAGAGGAATCCCAACGGGAATCGGATCAACCGTAGCCTCTGAAGAGACAACAGTCTGGGACGAAACGGATGGGGCAGCACGTGCTTTCCTAGGCCTTTTCTGTCTTACAACCCGAGGGCCCGTAACGTTAGCGGTAGCAGTGGCCTCCCCTTCCTCGGTGTTAGCAACAGCAGCAGCAGCTCTAGCTTCAGCGGCAACTTTCTTTTTCGCCTCCTGTTTCCTTCTCCTCCGGAAATACTCGGGCTCCCAACCAGGCGGAGGCACTGCACAGTCACAAAGGAAAAAGGTTAAACGCTCACCCTTCTTGCACTGTTCCACGGGCAACCCGTTGGCCACTTTTCGGGCATCAACACTAAAATCAAATTGAAGCAGCGTCTTCAACCAGCCATCCTCTGGGTCGGAAAGGGGTTTCTGATGACCCCAAGCCCCATCTTTAATTGTTTCGTTGAAGCCAGCCCTCCACAACGGCTCAGGCAGATCAACAATAAAAAATTCCTCTTTCCAGTGAGGAATGGAAGACTCAATGCCCATAAGTTTCCAGGTAAAGGGCTTCAAAGAACCGTCTTCGTAGAGAGGCGATATCGATATCACCCCTTTAGGGGAATACAATTGGAAAATGTCATGAAGCAACGCTAAGGTGGGAGATTCTATTCCCTTGAAACGGCACAGTGCGGCAAAAGCACTAACAACGCAAATCGCGTTAGGACTCAACTGGGCCGGAGCCAAATCAGAATCAGCCAACAACAATTTTACAAGCAGGTCAAGAGGGAGACGAAACCCATGATCGAAGAGCTTAGCATACAGCATTCTACTATTTCCGGGTAAAATGTTGTTCAGTCGAAGCGACTCAGAAGCAGGATGCACGGGATATTCCTTGGGAAATCGTGCAGAAAACCCAGCAAGTCTACGGTTAATTAAGGGCAGCGTGTACAGAGAAGTGGGAGTGGTATCAATTACTTCTTCCCCGGAGGACCTTTGAGGGTCTCCTTCTTCAGAGGATTTCTTAGTTCTAGCCATGGCCAACAAGGAAGAAACGAAGAGAAAAGAAAAAGACGTGTACCTTGTACCTTCGTGAAAGAGAACGCGAAGAGTCTCGAACCAGAAAGAGAGAGCGGCACAAAGTATTTATCCAAAGGCAACAGCGTATAAGGGAAAGATGGAAAAAGAAAAGAGGGTAGAAGAAACAATAGATATAACCCTGAAAGGACACGACCAGTCAGCAGTAGACACGTGGCGGGGTAGCGCGTCATAACGTAAGGCACGCGCCAGAAGGTGCAAATTTGAAATAAGGACGAAATGCTTCTGCATTCGCAACTCCCTAGGAGACGCTTGCTTCAAACGCCTCTCTGTGGAGGGACACGTGTCTTCTTTCATCATTACCCTTTAAGTCGCATTAAATGAGGGACAGAGGGATTGATTGAAAAACATAAAAAGCAGCGCTGGCCTTGCCAAACGGCGCGATGATACAAAGAAGATAAAGAAGGAATAAACGGTAATATCATACAGTACGACAAAGGATACAAAGCGTTAGCATTATTACAAGAGAAACAATGTTCGAATGGTTTTCAAGAAATAACAAAAGAAGAGACAACAACAAGAAAAATAAGGAAAGGCCCAGGCACCATCGCTAGCGTTAGACTTTCTCCCCCGAAGGGCCAGAAGAACCGCTGTCACCTTTGCTAATCTCACCCATCACGATAGATATGTAATCAGCTACCTGGGCCGGATCCGAAGGGTTACCTTTGAAACGGGACGCAAATCCAGAAATGAAGGCCTCTAGAACCCTCTTCCTCCATAACTCTTCCTTTAATGACGTCCTAGCAGACCCCTCATCTCGAGCAAGTATCTCTTCGTGGAGAAAGAGATTTTTCTTCTTTTCTAGCGCCAATTCTGCCTCCAGAACTTCTATCTTGGCTTTCCCGATAGATTTTTCCCTGTCCAACTCCGTTTGGGACGATTCACAGAGGCGCGTCAGCAACCTAGAATGCTTCACCGCCTTCTCTAGCTGCACCCTTGCAACACACAATGCGCTGGAAAAATTACGTGACTCGCGATCGTGAATTTCAAATTGATAATTCAGATGGCGGAAGAAGTCTAGAGAATCATTCAGAACATAGCGAAAGCGTGCTGAGGGAGGGAGTTGAAGAAATTCCTCTTTCTCCTTTTTGGAACTCAGCATCTCCCCTATCAAGGGTGCAGTAAACTTATCTCGAGAAAAAGGTTGGGGAACCCCGACAGCACGAAGGGCATCAAAGCAAAACCCTGCAAGATTCATACGGTAGGTCGGGACCCCGTCAGGACCAAGATTGATTGAGGGAGGCGGAGAAGAGCCCTGAGGAAAAATACTCTTGAAAGGAGTAAAAAACAGCTGCGGAGTAACCTTAGGCGGTAGCTCAGCAGTCGAATCCGCCACAGGAGGTGTGACCACTACGTCAGGAATACAATGAGCAATCGGAGAATCGGGAGTGTCAGATATGGGAGGAGGACATTCCATCGGTAGGCCCTCTCCCTCAGAAGAACAAGTTTTTTCCAACGCCTCAGCGGCTTCCGTTGGCTGAGAGGCGCCCGCCTCAGACAAAACAGCAGGCGCAGAAACAGTTGCCACATCCACAGGAGATGTCCCGGTAGCTTGTCCGTTAGTGGCCACTCGAAGTTTTTCCGACGCTGGGAAGCAGCAAGGGAAGAAGCGTGGCAAAGGTCTGACTTAGCATCCGCATCTTCATCATCGCTAGTAATTACCGTCGTTGTGACAGGCCTGGAGTCCGTCCCCTTGCGACGCTCCGGTAGCCAATTTTCCACAAAGCGAGAAGTTCGTACAGAGCTAACAGGCCTTCGCCCTCCCCGGGCAACCGTTTTAGTTCTCTTCCTCGAAGGAGGAACGCCACCCCGACTTGAGCCCTCGGCCGAAGGCGAGGCCGGTAAAGTTTGAAGCGGTATTACGTTCAGAGGAGTACCAACGTCACCTAGGAATCAACCGTTAGCTTCTTATAGCGAACAAAGCATGCGAGGACCAAAGTAAAGAAAATATGGAAAGAAATAGGCTCACCCATAACGCACTCTTCCAGAGGCTTGAACAGAGCAAAGGCACGAATACGGTAGTGAGTATTCTCGTCTAACAAAGCGTTAGCCTGGTCCAACTCAGTTCTGGACAAAATCGCGGGATTTGTCCAAACGGGACCTATCAGTTCCTGATTGAAATTGATACGCCACAAACGTGACGGTAGCTCCAGAACAAAGAAGCTGCTCTTCCAATCAGCTACACCCTTCTTGAAGCCATGAAAACGTTGCCAAAACGACTGCACGAGCGCATCATCCCACCGGGAAGTAATCTCGATTAAACAATTGTAGCAAATCATGCTAAAGAATTTGCGAAACAAATTGATAGATGGGGTAAAAATGTTCTTCAACTCGCAAGCGCGAAGAAAAGCATAAACCACACACCAAGAGGAAGGAGTTATCTGGGCAGGATTAAGGCTATACTCCCGCAGCAGAGTTAGTATCGACTCATGGACGGGAAAGCGGAAACCATAAAGGAACATTTTAAAATAAAGAAGCCTACTGTGGCCCCACCCTGGATTATGAAGCCGCATATCACTTCCGGGAATAGAAGGCTCATGCCCAGGAGGAAAGGTAATACCATGTTCCTCCAATTCGGCTTTCAGAACCACATCGCAGGTAAAAATACTCGGTGATTGGGCGACCTCGGGATCCATGGGCCTAGAGATAATCTGGCGAGGTCTATTCCTAGCCATAGCAAACCAACAAAAAGGAAATCTGAGAAGGGACGAATTGATACCTTAAAGGAGAAGAATCGCAGAGAAATCGGTGGACAGTGACGAGCGGCCGAAAAGGTATTCGGAGAAGAAGACGAAGGAAGACAAAAAGGAAAATTCGAAGTGAGGGCAAAAGGTTTGAGAAATTGGAGAATGGCCCTTCTTAAAGGATAAAAATGCCACCGCATTAATTGAGTCACCAATCGGGTGAAGACGCGTGTAAAAGAAGTTGGCCACGTGCAAGCACATTAAAGAAATTTGAAAAAAGAGAAGTTATTCGTCGAGACTCCCCAAAAGGGCGAGACAGTATTGACCCAGTCAGAGTAACCGCGAAGCGATTGCCTCAGTCAGGCCAACCGCTTGCGTTAGCTATCACCAAGAACCAGCAGGCTAACGGAAGTAACGACAAAAAAGGAAAAGTAGAAAACATCATTTTATTCATAAAACGCCAATAGGCGGGTACAATGCAAAACGGCTAATCCTCATCAGGCCAATAAATGCCATGGTGATAAACCCCGTCATCATCAAGGAATGGCATCTTCCCGTCAGCATTCGGGACCGGCTGGTCTGCCTCCCTTTCTAGGCAGGACCCTGACGGGCATGACTTTTCTTTGACACTCGAATCTGCCAACCCCGCACCAGCACTGGTGGGAAAATCCTCGTTCAGCGAGCAATCAGGGGAAGAAAAACGTTTGCCACCCTCTTGAATAGCAGAACCAGAAGAAGCCAAAGTCACAAAGGGCGTCTTGGAAGTCCGTTTCCCCTGTCTCTTACGACCCTTTTGGCGGACCGGAGGCCTCCATGGTGGTGAAGGAGGGGGATGATCTGAGTCCGGCGAAGTCGGGGGAGTCGGCAAGGAGTCGCAATCCATGGAACTTAAGAAATAAAAATCTGCCATGTCACCTGCAAAAGCAAAAAAGAAGGAAAAGGATGAAGATGAACAGGAAAGGGAAACCAAACTCCCTTATATAGCCGAGTGAGCATTTCGATCCCTGAAAAATCAATTAAGACGCTTGGGAAAAATAACTGCAATTGCAGAATCCGATCCGTCACAGGCGCATCTGCTCGTTGAACGCACCAATCAAAGGGCACCAAAGAACCGCCCAACCACCTGCCACTGAAAAGACGACCCTGTAACAGTCAAGACAGAGCATTTATTGCTAATTCCCGGAACACGACCACTGCAATACAATGTCCCGAGGAAGACCCATTTTCAGTTGGGCTCATGACAAATATTTCCAACCAATAAAGCAAGCAACCACGCAAGAAAAAGAGAAGACTTGGGAAAAAGCAGAGACAATTATTTATTTATGGCCAGGTGGCCTTAGCGTTCAAATATGTACAAGAAACATAAGAAAAACAACGAGAAGAAGCGAAGCCAACGGTCAGATATTGGACCCCGCATCATCTTCCCCTTGCACAACGGGAACCTCCCTTAAAGCGTCAGCGACGGAGGTCAGTTCGGAAGAGCAAGCTCTCATGCCCTTTAGGCAGCAGGCCAGCAGATCTTTCCTCTGCTGCAGCATCGAGGCCACCACATCAAGATGAGCACTGACAGTGGCCAATTTCGCCAAACTCCCTAGGGGATTAAAATCCTCCAGAGTTATTCCCAGCTGTCTAGACAGAATAGGGGTTAGCACCCCCTGCAACTCCAGGACATCCTCGGAGGTCTTGGTGATCATCCTCTCCAGGAAGCCGATATCACCCTCAGTAAGATTCTTCAGGGTCAGAGTTTTGGAGATGAGGAAATTGCGAGTCAGTTCATCCATGGCGGAATATGAAAAGAAAGAACGTGAAAAATGCGAAGAAACTGGCACAGAGAAATCTCTGATTTATAAATTCTGACAAAAAACCGTCAGGACCATCTTCTGAGGCAAAACCGCCCCGGTACTTAAAGGGACTCTCCGTAAGAGAAGGAACGTTAGCCCTTGGTAAACCCTCGGGCTCATTTTTAGTTGGGCTTATGATAACAATCCACCTAAAAGAAAGGGTATTTTCATCTATCACCCGGTGGGAAGAGGCATAGCTACTGTTTCGCACCACCACGGTAGGGACAAGATTGCTACCTTCCCCAAAGGCTAACGCTATAAAGGCTAACGGGGCCCTACCGGCTCCTCTCACGGACCTCCTGCTTGGCTCAAGGAGTTATCTCACCCCCAGAGGAAACCACGCGTCAGGATTAACGCTCCGGCCATTATCCTACCGCGGCAATATCTACCTAAACACCTACCGCCAAGGTAGCGTATCACGATAAGGGCGAATCACAGACCCTAACGCGAGCGATAGCTCCGTACCCGTTTACTCGGGCGGGAACGCCCCCTTTCTTCTATAAATACCTCCCCCACAAAGGAGGCAGGTAAGCGGACTTGACTGGCCAAAACTCTGCCAATTTCAGTACACCTACTGACTTAAGCATCGGAGTGTTTCCGCCGGAGACCCCCTCCGGCGCATTGCAGGTACTGTGGACCGTCGCGCACACTGATCTGAGAAGAGTTGCTCCGCTATACATCCTTCGGCAGAAGACAAATTATTATCATTAGACTCTGCCAGGATTCTGAGAGAAGGGATTTCTACCTCAAGGGGAATTACGGCTTCCATGCCGTAAACTAATGAGTAGGGAGTTGCCTCTGTAGATGTACGGGTTGCTATTCGGTAAGCATGCAGTGTGAAGGGAAGCATGTCATGCCAATCTTTGTGAGTGATTACCATCTTTTGGATGATCCTCTTCAAGCTTTTGTTTGACAGGTTTAAACTCAGGTTTCAATGGGATGCGATGCTCACCTATCCTGGGATCAAGACCTGGCATATCGGCGTACGACCATGCAAATACGTCCGAGTAGTCTGTGAGGAGGGAAATCAATCTTTCCCTCTGAGTCGTATCCAAGGTAGTTCCGAGGTTGACCAACTTCTGACTCTCATTGCTTGCCCCCAAGTTTACTTCGTCCAATTCCTCCCGATGAGGGGTTATTTCCTTTTCTGAACTTTCCAGTAAATGGGCCAATTCGTAGGGAATTTTGACCTTATCTTCGGTGGGGACGACAATTTCTTCGCCAGTAAAGACAGGTTTTATCAAGACAATCCGAACTAACACTCATCTTGAAATTAAAAGTGCGGAAAAAAGAGATGCGTAAAATGAAAATATGCATATATATTGATTTTTAACAAAAAGGAACATGAGTCCCTACAAAATGTTTTTGTAAGAAAACGTGCAAAAACATATATATATATATATTATTTTTCAAAAGGAGAAATTACGGAGAGACATCCGGAAGCATGGTGATGGTCCAGTTGCGCACAGACTCCCCTGACTTCTTTACAAAAATGACTGAACCAGGCAACGATTCTTCTTCTCCTAGAGTGTAGATACGGAGGTCTGATACCCTGATTGGATTTTCATTGATACCCTGATACGGGAACGTGGTTCTGATATGAGGGATTTGCATTTTACCACTTGGCGCAGAACGTCCAAATAGCTTAGCTAGCTGTTTTTCTTTCTTTTCTTGGGCAATCCTGGCAAAATCGGCCTTGCTGGGTTGGTACCCTAACCCAAAGCGGTCTCCGAAGCTCTTCGGAGGTGCCCAACCTTTTGATCCTTGTAACTCGGCCCCGAGCTATTTTCCCAATTGGAAGCTTCCCTCTAGTATTGACTTAGTGGTTGTTTCGGCTATTTCAGATTTTGAGGCTTCGCAAATGGGGGATCCTTCCTCGATCCAATCCGCGTTGACAATTTCGAAGGCTTGGAATGAACTCTCCAAGGTTTCAGCAGTTTCGACGTAAGACACGGATGCATGCTTGGCCAAGATCAATGCTTCCTCTGCCTTTATTGTGACGAGGGCATTGTCCTTGACGTATTTGAGGCACTGATACAGGGAAGAGGGGACAACTCCCGTTGAATGGATCCAAGGCCATCCTAGAAGCATGCTGTAAGCGGGTTGGATTTCCATGATCTAGAACGTCAAGGCGAAAGTGTGAGGCAAGATGACCATATCCAAATCAAAGTTCCCGATGATCTCTCGAATGGTTCCATCGAAAGCCCTAGCCATCATTCCGCTAGGTTTCATGTGAGAGAAATCGACCGGTAGTTGTTCGAGGACATGCCTGGGCATGACATTAAGTGCGGACCCATTGTCGATTAGAGCCTTTGCTATGAAATATCCCTTGCATTCTACCGTGATGTATAGGGCCTTGTTGTGATCTCTTCCTGAGGGGTCGATCTCTCATTCAGAGAAGGAAATGCTGCTTAGGGCTTGAATCCTTCCGACAAGGTTTTCCACCCCTTCCATGGTGATATCCTTAGTCACGAAGGCTTGCTTCAGGACCTTTAAGAGAGCTTGGCGATGAGGCTCTGAAGTAAGGATCAGCTCCATGATGGAAATGCGAGCCGGGGTTTTCTTTAGCTATTCGATGATGCTGAACTCGCTCTATTTCATGATCTTGAGGAACTCGGCTGTCTCGTCCTCAGTTATAGGTTTGCTCAAACCTTGCATCTCTTCTACTGTCTCTTCGCGGATCATAGGATTTTTCCCTTTGGCTTGTCGTTGCTTCTCTACTTCCTCCGAGATGTAACATCTTTCGGTGCAGGTCATGCCCCCGATATGAGAGGCTTCGCCGATAGCGAGTCCGGTTGGTGTGACTGCAGGAGGGGTGGTGACCACAGTGTATCCGTAGTTGAATGGGACCGCGTGTAAGTCTCGGCTAGGAGCATTCACGGCTAATGTGAACACTACCTTGCATGGGGTCGTGGCCGCATCCCCTATTTGGGCCACGTATTTGAAGGAATATGGTGCTGGAGGATTATCCTCGATGGCGTTGATTATTCCTCGGGTTTCCCCTTTGGTTTGGATGATCCCGAATGCCGTGAGTTGCTTGACTTTCTGCCGAAAAAGTCCGCAATCCTGGATTTCGTGCTTGCTTTCCCCTTGGCAGAATAGGCATTGGGCCTAATTATTCCCCGGGAATGGCAGATATGCATTGTTAGCTAATTCGAAGAACAGTTCTTCGTTGGGTGTTTCCTTCATTGAAGGATGAGATACGTTGATTCCAACGGAAGCAATGTGGCTCATCCCAGGATTATGGTGTGGTAGAGGACTGGTTGTCATATCAGGACCCTTTGCTAAACCTCGGGACGAGATTCGTCCTTGTTGGGTTAGGTGCTCGACCTTCTCTCTAAAGGCGTAACAGTCTTCTAGGGAGTGTCATCGGGTTCCGGAATGATATTCGCAGCTAACCTTCGAATCATACCAGCCAGGGTAAGGAGTTGATTGAGGCGAGAGTGGGGATGGTGTAATCTCCCCATCTGCCAGGAGGCTTGCGTAGATTTCCTTTAAAGGAAACAGAGGAAGTGACCATATCGGTGAGGGGTATGACTCGGAGTCCGAGGATTCCTGAGAAGATAGCAATGGTGCTGCGCTAGAATGGGAGAGTGGTGCCGAATACCTGACCAGGTAGTCGAATTTCCCGGAAGGCTGGCCCAGGGTGTCGATCTCACGGTCACCCTCGTCGCGGTGCGTGGAGAATCGTTTGCATGACGAAGTCCACCTTTTCTTTTGGGTGATTTGGAGTAAGGTACCTTCGGAGTTAGGCGGGATAGGAAATCCTTCTCCGATGGTGTTAATGGATCCTTCCCCGTGGGTCGCTTTCTGGGTTTGTATTACTCCGAGACTCGAGAGTTGTCTCACCTTTCCTGCGAACAACTCGCAACCTTGGATCTTATGATCGTCACTTCCTTTGCAGTACATGCAGTGACTTGGATTGCT
Source organism: Viola odorata (assembly GCA_963691705.1). Classification (NCBI taxonomy): domain Eukaryota; kingdom Viridiplantae; phylum Streptophyta; class Magnoliopsida; order Malpighiales; family Violaceae; genus Viola; species Viola odorata. The sequence goes on from OY829546.1 coordinate 33,921,778, forward strand.
CTCCGAGTATGGCATATATCCTCCTCGATCTAAGGCCTGGAAAAGCTATTCTTGTGGCCAGCTTGATGCTGAAGAGAGAAGGTCATTGCTTTCTCCTGCCGAGATGGCATTCACCCCTCCCTTTCCTTGGGAATGATTGGGGAGAGGGTTGGTGGATGTGTTGGGTCCTTTTGCTAACCCTTCGAAAGATACATGGTGTGATCCTGCCTAGGGTAAGTAGGCCGAATTACAATGGAGCTTATAGAGGATCTAGCCGAATCGAATTACCTAGTGACAACAAGATCACAAGGAAAGAAAAGACACGAACAAGTAATATTTAGCGGAGAATTAAGGAAATATGTACTCGGAAATGATTAGGATTGATAAAGGATTGAAATTGATCACATGAGCATCCAAGAATTAATCCAAGCAAGTAGACATCCACGATCCTTGGAATAAGTATTTAATAGACCTTCATTCATTCAAGAAACTTGCCAAAATTACACATACAAATTCGAGGAATCCCCGAGTAATAATCGGAAGGAGTAATCTCAACTTGAACGATTTTTACTCAAGGAAAAGTGAGGAGTTTCAAGGCTTATGTGATACAAGAAGGAGTAATCTCACTTGACTAATATCACTCAAAGTCTAAAAACTAAGGAGGAAAATGAAACAAAAGAGTTATATATAGTAGGCATGCAAATTGGGCTTGAAAAGCCCAAAAATCCGAAATCTAGGAAGTGGCTTAGCGTGATTACGTTAAGAGCTTAGCGTAATCACGCTAAGGTTTGTGCCCAAAAATCTGAGATACATCAGAGGGTAGCGTGATTCACGCTAAGAGCTTAGCGTGATTACGGTTAGCTAACGTAATCACGTTAAGACCTTAGCGTGATTACGCTAAGGTTTGTGCCCAAAAATCCGAGATACATCAGAGGGTAGCGTGATTCACGCTAAGCTCTTACCATGATTACGGTTAGCTAACCGTAATCACGCTAAGAGCTTAACGTGATTACGCTAGGAATTCTTCTTTGGCTCGATGGATGGTCACATGGGCAATCTTTTCCTTGGCTTTGATAGGTTCTTTCTCTCTCATTTTGCCTTCAAACCATAGGGACAACCCTCTTGCTTTGCTCCGGGTGATCGGGCCTGGAGGCAACATGTCTTGAGTGTCAAAATTGGCATTGGAGGGATCCGTGATCACATCAACTCCTTCCCCTTCGAAAGGATTCATCCTCGAATCCATTCCTTGAGGATTTTCTTCAACTTCGGGGCAAAGAGACAGATCATTGACATTGAATGTATGGCTGATTCCCCCATATTCGCTTGGAAGATCTAGAACATAAGCATTGGCGTCAATACGGCGGAGGATTTGAAAAGGCCCGTCCCCTCGTGGACTTAGCTTGCCTTGTCGTTGGCGCGGAAATCGATCCTTGCTCCAATGAAGCCACACCCATTGTCCCGGTTCGAAGGAAGTAGGAGTCTTGCCCTTATTGCGCTTGGCCATTTATTTTTCGTTAATGCTTTCAATGTTCTTGCGGACTTGTTCATGGAGTTTCTTAACAGCTGCAGCCTTGGCACTCCCATCTACACACTTAAGAGAACTCAAGGGCAAAGGTGAGAGATCAAGAGGGGTTAAGGGTTTAAACCCGTAAACCACCTCAAAAGGAGAAAACCCAATGGAAGAATGATAAGCATTATTATAAGCAAATTCAACAAATGCAATACAATCTTCCCATTTCACTCCATGTTTAGTAATCATTATACGAAGTAATGAGCCTAAAGTCCTATTCACCACCTCCGTTTGGCCATCCGTTTGAGGGTGACACGTGGTGGAGAAGAGGAGTTTAGTCCCTAACTTTGTCCAAAGAGTCCGCCAAAAATGACTTAGGAACTTAGTGTCCCGGTCACTCACAATGCTCTTAGGTATACCATGTAATCGCACCACATGTTGGAAAAATAAAGATGCAATGTGTGTGGCATCATGTGTTTTAGAGCATGGTATAAAATGCGCCATTTTAGAAAAACGATCCACCACAACAAAAATAGAGTCATGGTCATTCCTAGATCTAGGCAAACCCAATACAAAGTCCATAGACAAGTCTACCCATGGATGTTGTGCAACAGGCAAAGGCATGTAAACCGCATGATGTTTAGATGTGGACTTGGCAGTTTTACACTCAATACATCGATTCACAATGTTAGTCACATCTACTTTCATTCGTGGCCAATAGAAATGAGATTTTAAAGCATGCAAAGTTTTGGCAATGCCGAAATGACCACTCAGAGCTCCCCCGTGAGCTTCCAACACAAGCAATTCCCTAATATTAGAACGTGGTATGTATAATCTATCATATTTGAATAGAAAATTATCATGCTTATAGAAATGCATTTGGGAACCACGTGCACAAGCCGTATATATATCACGGAAATCCTCATCATTCTCATACAATTCAGTCAAATGAGAAAATCCAAATATTTGTGCATCAAGAGAATTCAAGAGAGCATACCTTCGTGAAAGTGCGTCGGTTACTACATTTTCCTTGCCCTTTTTGTACTTGATGGTATACGGAAATGCTTCGATGAATTCCACCCACTTGGCATGTCTCTTATTCAGCTTGGCTTGGCTCTTAAGGAATTTAAGGCTTAGGTGGTCGGTGTGGATGACGAATTGGTTGGCTAGCAAGTAATGCTCCCACACCATAAGTGCCCTCACCAAGGCGTAGAGTTCCTTGTCATAAGTGGAGTAGTTAAGTTGGGCTCCACTAAGCTTCTCGCTAAAATATGCAATGGGGCCTCCTTCTTGAGTTAGGACCGCTCCAATGCCAATCCCGCTCGCATCACACTCCAACTCAAATACTTTGTTGAAGTCCGGCAAGGCTAGAATAGGGGATTTCATAAGTCTCTTCTTAAGTTCCTCAAAAGCCTTAGCTTGTCGTTCTCCCCACTCAAAGGGAACATTCTTCTTGGTCAATTCATTGAGGGGTGCGGCGATTGTTGAGAAGTTTGGCACGAATCGACGGTAAAAGCTTGCTAGGCCGTGAAAAGATCTTACTTCACCGACATTGTGGGGAATTGGCCAATCCCGTATGGCTTTCACCTTATCCTCATCAACTTGTACGCCACCTACACTCACAACAAAACCAAGGAAATGCACTCGTTTCAAACAAAACTCGCACTTCACAAATTTAGCATATAATCGGTGTGTGCGTAAGGTGTCAAATATGGTGCGCAAATGGAACACATGTTCCTCAAGAGATGAACTATACACAAGAATATCATCGAAGTACACCACAACATACTTGCCAATGAAATTTCGCAAGACATGATTCATTAATCTCATAAAGGTGCTAGGAGCATTGGATAGACCGAATGGCATTACCAACCATTCATACAAACCGTGCTTGGTTTTGAAGGCGGTCTTCCACTCATCCCCCTCATGCATCCGGATTTGGTGATACCCACTCATGAGATCAATTTTGGAGTTGATTTGGCTCCCGCTCAACTCATCAAGTATATCATCGAGGCGTGGAATGGGGTGTCGATATCTCACAGTGATCTTGTTGATGGCTCTACAATTAACACACATCCTCCATGTTCCATCTTTCTTAGGCACGAGCAACACGGGCACGATGCAAGGTGACATACTCTCTTGGATATAGCCTTTGCGCAACAAATCTTCCACTTGTCTTTGAAGCTCCTTCGTCTCCTCGGGGTTACATCGGTAAGCCAGCCTATTTGGTAAAGCTGCTCCGGGTATCAAGTCAATCTTGTGTTCGATCCCACGGATAGGAGGAAGGCCACTTGGCATTTCGGATGGAAAGACATCGTCATACTGCTACAAAAGAGAAACAAGGGGACTTGGTAGAGAAGAAGGGGGATTAGTGTCAATTTCCAAACAATGTGCCTTGTATCGAAGTACAAGACACACTTTATTAGAAAATAAAGCTCGCCTCACATCCTTACCCCTCGCTATCACACTCAAGTGTTTAGGCTCATGCCTCTACCATGCTTACTTTTTTCATGGCGTGTATTCAACTCTCCCTTTGTTTTCTTTCCTCTCCTCTCTTGTGTTTTCCTCTCATGGCTCACATTTTTCTCTCCTCTTTGTGCATGCTCACTTTTTTCATGCACGTTATTTTCCTCATTCACACACCTTACTTTCTTCTCTCCACTCTTTTCTCTCATTTTCTTCATAGTTTGGAACTCGGCACTTGCCTTTTCCATATGCAATCGATCCTCAAGAACTTGAGCGGGTGAAAGTGGAGGAATGCTAAACTTCTTCCCTTGGTGAGTGAGGTGAATTTTGTTGGTTCGGCCATCATGCACTACCCAACGATCAAATTGCCATGGCCGACCAAGGATGAGATGGCTAGCATCCATGGGAACTACATCACACAATCTCTCATCCTCATAACTATCTACTTTGAAGGCAACAAGGACTTGTTCCTTCACCTTTACTTCTCCCTCATCACTAAACCAATGTAAGGAATAAGGATTGGGGTGGGGTGTTGTGGGTAATCCAAGCTTGAAAACTAACAAATAGCTTGCTACATCCACCACACTTCCATTATCAACAATAAGAGATGCAACCTTACCATTGATTTCACACCGAGAATGGAAGAGATTCTCCTGTTGGTCTTGTTGGCAACCTCCTCCTTCGTATGAGCATTCATGCTCCTTCTCACAACTAGGGTCATTGTGGTTGCCGGGACTACCTCTTCTTCACTACTCTCGGTCTCCTTCTCCCTATCTTCTTTCTCATCCTCACTTGCTTCAACTTCACTCCCCGTCTCATAGTTGCCTTCTCGGATCACCACTACTCTCCGATTTGGACATTCGGACGCAATGTGACCTCTTCCTTGGCACCGAAAACATTGGACATTAGACGAGAATTTTCTTGGTTGGGTAGGGTTGGTAGGTGGATTAGGAGTTATTTTTGGTGGTGGTTTTGGAAGGTTACTTTTAGTGTAAGGGGTGTAGGGTTTAGGGGAGGGTGTATCGGCTTTGGAGTCCTTTGGTTTAAAGGGTTCTTTGGAATAAGACTTCCAAGGAGTCTTTGGTGTTGAGGAAAAGGTGTGGGTCTTGCTTGGGTAGGACTTCTTCTTGGCGGCTTCATATGCTTCCACTTTTATGGCATAGTGGAGCATAGATTGGAGGTGGTCGAGCTCTTTCAACTCAAGCTTGTACTTAAGTCGATCATTAAGGCCATTGAGGAATCTAGACATAGTCACTTCTTCGTCCTCCTCCGTTTTGGTCTTGATCAAGAGTCCCTCTAGTTCATTGAAGTACTCTCCCACTGTTTTAGACCCTTGCTTGAGACCTTGCAACTTGTTTTGCAAGTCTCTCTTATGATGCGCGGGCACGAATCTCGCTCTCATCACCCTTTTCATCTCCTCCCAATCTTGAATGGCATTAACTTCTCCTCTCTTCTTACACTCTTTCTCCCACCAACTTTCGGCATAATCTTCAAACTCCATTGCCGCTAACTTGATCTTCTTCTCCTCCGAATACCGATGACAATTGAAGATTCGTTGAATTTTCCCTTCCCACTTAAGGTACTCCGAAGGATCGGTGGAGCCCCTAAAGGTAGGGATTTGCACCTTGATTCCACTCAATTTGTCATCAATCCTAGGCTCTTGTGGCCTCTCTTCGTGTTCAACAAACCGTGACCCATGACCCCTTTGGCGTCTTCCCCTCGTTCGGGTTGTCACCTCATCAAACTCGGCATTCACTTCCTCATAAGGATCCTCATAGTATTCTCGAGTATGGCGGGGTGTGGTAAGGGCATGGAAATGAGGGACTTTGGGTCGACTACTAGAAGCATGAAAGTCCTCGGGCCCTCGGCTGCCTTGCTCGTATTTCTTCCTTATCTCTTTCATTTGCTCTTCCAAAATGGCCAACCCCGGAGGTGAGACAAATGGGTTTCGGCTATCCTCCTTCTTGGGAGTATTTTTCAGCAAGCCAACTCTTCTTCCTACACTTTGGTGACCCTCCGATTCGGTTTCAACGTGGACATGCTCAGTGAGAGGCGTTTGGTGTGCCTTAGGTGGAGGGTTCTTTGAAGGTGTTGCATGCGAAAGGACATCGGAAGGCTTCTCATCCTCTCGCCCACGAGACTTGACAGTCTCCTCTAACAAAGTGAGACGGTCCTCCGTGAGAACCATGGTAGCCTTCAATTCCCCCAAGGCTGCCAAAACTCGGTCAAGTGCTTCGGCACTTCGGCTACCACTAGAACTAGGTCTACTTCTTCCGGACATCTTGTATATCGAACTACAATTTCTTTTTCTTCCTTTTTTTTTTATACCTGCAAAAAGGGAAACAAACGAGATATATATACGTTAGTAATAAAGCTCTCCCTCACGTGTTTAAACTCTCGTGTTTAGGTGTTTTTCTCTCAAAAAAGATGTGCTCACAATCACTCAACTTCACGTTTTTCCGGTACCTGCACACTTAAACAAGAGTTAGAAAATAATTCACTCCCTCACGTGTTTAAACACTCGTGTTTGATCACTCGAAAAATTTGGCCTCACAATCACTCAAGAAATCTCCACACTCCAAGCTTGCTCTCCACACAATTTCTTTGCTTTGTGGTTCTTCCATTTTGACAGAAATATTGCAGAAAGACTCCCTTTGTGGTTTCACAGATGGTGGCACCATTTTGGTGCTCACGAGATGGTATTTCTAGACGTTGTTCATGAGGGATATGAATCTTTCACCTAGAAATATACATCTCAACAACTCCCCAAGACTATGTCCTTTGCTCTCATGTTTTATATTCCTTGGATCATTCATTAGGATTATGAAATCATTGACAAGACTGAACAAGAACCTCCAATCCTCACTAGACGATGGAAGATCAAATGGTGGAAAAGGTTTCCACTAGAACAGGCCTACAAATTTGCTGTTCCAAAGACACTTTCAGAATCAACTATCCACAATCCTCCACCAAAGGAGCAGACAAGCAGATTCCAGCCCAACATGACTACAAAAGTAGCCCGACGAGAAATGAAAAAAGAAGCTATAAGAACAATTGTCCCAATACTCAGACAGCGAAGATGAAGGAGAATCCTTTACTTCACGTAATTCAGAACCTGACTATGATGATGATACGATGGCAGATCTCTATCCAGAGCTCGGTAAAAAAAAAATACCATGGCCGACACATCCAGAGAAATACAACCACGAGGACTAAAGAGAAAAAGAACCTCACATTTCTCTACTTTTGACAGAAGGACCTTATCATCAAAAAGACAGGCTAGCCGCCTAACCTTTAGACTCACAAAAAGATGAAAATGGCCAATAATCATTATTAGAAAATGACAAAAAGCATGGCCGACACCAGTTGACAAGACATCAAGAAGAACAGGGCAGACAACCATTATTAGAAAACAACTAAGAACGTGGTCGACACCAGCTGTTAAGACATCAAGACGAACGTGGCAGACGAAGAAATGAAGACTTTTAGATAGGATAGATTCTTTATCTTTTGATTTCTCAAAATGTAATCTTATTTGAAGTCAGCTTGGACTCTATCATCATTGTACCTCTATAAAAGAGGAGAAAGACCCCAATTTGAGGTAGAATCATAAATATAACCCACAAAATTTCTGAGAAGCTTTCGAAATACTTGAGCAAAATCTCTGTAAGTTTTAAACGCTTTAAATTCTTTAAATGTTTTCTTTAAATACTTTAAAGCTTTCTTTACAATTTTTAAATTTCGAATTTCTCTACATTATGGGTATTTATGATAAACTCGCAAACTGTTTAGCTTTGCTAAGAACTAATAGAATTACAGACTTAGAACAACTACGAACTGAACTCATTTCACATGCAAACTTCGTCCAAGATGCATACGTAGAAAACCTTAACGAAGAACTTAATGACAAAAATGATAATGCCGTCCCAATATCACAAGATAGAACTCCCCTATGGAACGAAGACCTGATTAAGATAGAACTTTTAAGAAACATGATACTAGCAACCAACAAAACAATAGAGAAAGATTTTTCCACGATGAATAGACATCAAACCCTCAGAAATAACATGAGACCATTAATCCACACTGTTCGTAATACTATTCCGACTAACAACGCATTTTTAGAACAAACAATCACCCCTATGTAGTCAGACAAAGACCAGCCTCTGTCGAACCTCCTTTCCACAGGTAGTCACCCATATCCAGACCTTCATCTTCATCTTCTTCACGACCTTCTTCTTCTTCTTTGCATCAACCAAATACTGTAGACCAAATCATCCATATGAACTTTGACATGATAAAAGCTATGAATCCCAATAATTAGATTAGACTTCCTAATGGAACATACCAAAGACGATCCAGTTTCCAAATGGTAGTGGAGCCAAGTGGTTCTCTTTCAGGAGAGGGTAAGGGTAAGGATGTTAAATTGAACTCAAAGAGGAGAACGTGGGTGCTGAAAGAGGTTACGTGGGATGGCTCATGGACGGACTCATGGGTTGGTCGGCCAAGACATGAACAAAAGGGCCCAAGTGTTCTCCAACATGCCGAAAGATTCTGAAAGGGTCTAGGGAAATCTAGCCATTATGTAGAATGGTGTAGAACCTTTCGGAAAGGTTCTAGAGGGAGCTTAGAAGGTGGATGTTCTAGAAAGGTTCTAGAACCCTTAATCTGCACCATTAGATCAAATAGATCTTAGCCGTCCATTGAAGGCATGGACTTGTATAAATAGGTGTAGGCATTCATTTGTACATTCAGCCAAGCATAGTGTATTTCAAGCATTGGTGCAATTGTTAATACAAAGCATTCTTGTCCCAAGCTTTCTTGTGTGTCTTCTTTCAAAGTTCTTAAGGCTTACTTGTGCTAACATCTTCCAAGCTTGTGGCTTAGTGTGTTTGTAGGCTGACTTCGCAAGCCAAGGGCGAGCTAGCTAGGTGCTGCACGAGTCAAATCGCTGCGCAAAATACTCATCCCGTGACACATGGCATTTAAAACACTCGATGTTAGAGGAGAATTTTCTAGTTTGTTGGTTGGAAGTAGGGTAAGGTGTGTATGGATTGGGAGTGGAAGTCACGACTTTGGTAGGGGTACAAGTTTAGGGTGTTTTTGCTAAGCTTGGTCCATTGGGTATGGCTTCTAAGGTGGCTTGGATGAAGATGAGTAGGTGATACGATATGATATGGCTTGTTGTGTGCAAGCCAAAATGTGAAGCACTTGGGGAGAATATAGCCTGGAGTCTCTTACACACAAACAACAACAAACACAGTAGGAAATTAAGAACATAAAAAGGAAGATTTTACCCAAAGGAAGGAGGATGAGATTAGAGGAGGAAACTTGAGCGAATTAACAATTAAAACTTGAGATTGACTTGAGGAACGTCTTGAACACACAGGTTTAATTTATCAAGAACATAAACATTCAATATTTCAAGCTCATAAACTCACACACAAATGAAGCAACAACGAGTTACACAAATTAATAGTTTACGTTTTACTTGCATGATATCAAAGCACTATCAAGCTTAGAAGTGTTAAAGAGAGTTTAGTGTGAGAAGTATTCTCAAACTCATGAATATACAAATTCACTTTGACATCTAAACTAAGGAAAATAAGGAAGAAGTTAGCTATTTATACTATTACACAAAATGGCACTTAAAAACCCTAAAAAGTCCATTTTTCGTCCAACTTTCTAGTGATAAATGGTATGCCATTTATCTTTGGAATTTTTATTCCAGAAAATTGTCTCTTAAAGGTATGCCCTTTTGGCTAAAAGACAGAAAGTTTGTGGGAAACTTCGCGTACGAGCGGTGAAAGCTTGGTCATGCGGGTGGCCTACGGTTGGCGCAGGCCTCGCCTAGGGTTTGCGATAGGTGTGTTCATGCCTCTCAACGTCCGAATGTGAGCTAATTCATCTCCAAGAATAGGGTAGGCGTGATCGTATCATCACCTTTCCCTTCGAAAGGATTCATCCTCGAATCCATAGCTTTAAATTTGGAGTCTCGGCTAGGAATGGAGCATAGGAAAGGGTCCTCGTAGGCTTCAAAATAATGAGCAAAATTCTGCAAAATAGGCTCATAAATAGAAGAGAAAGAATTATCAATGTTAGAATGAGCTAAACGATCCTCATTACTCAAAGGCATGCTCATTGAATCGCTAGCAAACAAAACATTATCTCGAATTTTTTTCTCACTTTATTCTCTCAAAATTGTTGCCCTCTCTTGTGTTTCCTCACTCTTTTCACGATCCAAGGAAAACATTTCCAAATTTAAACAAAGGGTTGACAAAAACTTTAAACACATGCGGTTTAGTATTTTCACCCAAATCATTTGTGTTAATATAAGAGGGAAAAGGTGCTAAAAAAGCTTCATCATATGGTGGGTTGTTTATCATACTCTCATTTTTCTCTCCACTCAATTTACGATTCGCATGCTCACTTTTAGGGTTGAGCGGAAATGGAAGAGTCTCGGTCGACTTGCCTTACCCAAAGCACCATGCTTAGAGCATGGCTTTTAATTCTTATTAGTCACACTAGAGGCGTTGAGCATGATGAGCATTTGGTTTGTTTGAGACATGGTGGTAAACTTCCTGCACAATTAACAAGCTAAATATGTATAAATGTTAGTGAAAAATACACATCTACACGTATTTGTGATCGTGTTTAGCTCTCGCAAAACTTATGCTCATCACTCTCTCACACTCTTATCAGCTCTGTGCTCTTGCAATCATTCAAACCAACAACCTAAAGTATCAATCACAAGAAACTGACTCGAAGAAGGACACTAATCGAAAACTAGAAGAGACTAGATGACACTTGTGTTTGTAACTAGAGGAAAGTGTTTAGGACTTGGGTATTTGATGTTAAGACTTTAAGAAAATAAAATATGAAGGACTCAATATAAAAGACTTAAATGATGTTTTAAACAAAAGTAACAACTCACACTTGAAGTTTTAAACTCCTCACTTTTTCACTTACAAGACAAGTCTGTTTGGTGTTTTTATATTTGGGACTTTGTTTGCAATTTCATGCCTTTTGTTTAGGACTTTTGTGTTTGCAACCTTTCTCCTTAGTTTAGGACTTGGGAGATATTTTTCTTTTGCTGCAAGGGTTAGCTGGGCATTAAAGGAAACATTGTGTGCATGAGCTAATTTGGCAAGTCTGTAGTTGCTTTTGAAATCTTCTTTTTGGTCCAGCACAAAAAATGGCAATGTGTAAGACGAAAGGTGTAAATGGTGTAATAGAGCTGAATTTTTATAATTTAAATTATTTAAACTGAAAGAGAAACACAGATTTCATGAAAGGAAGGTAGCAATTTCGGATCAAACAAAAGGAATTCCAGCAAGAACTCAAGAACACTTGAAGAACACTTTGAATGTTCTTAATTGGAAATTCGGATTTTGACTCAAAAAAATGGAAAACAATTGTGAAAAATTACACAATTGACTCTAAACACTTTTTAAGTCTTAGAACAACAGTTTTCAACCAAGAGAGAAGAAAAACATTTGGCTGAAATGATGAAGAAAATTCAGACTCAAGATGAACACCAAAAACACCAAAACTGGAAATTTTGTAACTTTCTAATTTGGTGTCCAAAATGCATACATGTCAAATAAACTCAAGATTAATTTTTAACATTCACAAACAGAGGTTTTTGGACAGAAAGTTTGGAGATTTTTGGTGAAAAAACACAGACACAACAAGAACAAACTCAGAGCAGCAAAGCTCCGTTACCACTTGATACGACATAGTCTGGCTTATTGTTTGCAAGCTGAAATGTGAAGCACTTGGAGGAGGATCTAGCCTTGAGTTTGTCACACACAAAATACAACAAACACAATAGGGAATTATAGAGGCACGCATCGGAAATTAAGAACATAAATAAGGAAGATTTTACCCAAAAAAGACGGTTGAGATTAGAGGTGATAATTTGAACAAACGATTGAATTGAACACTTGAGATATGCTTGATGAATAGCTTGAATACACGGCATAATATCCTCCATTCCTAGCCGAGAGTTGGGCATAATAACTTGAGATATGCGTGATGAATAGCTCCAAAATTTGGAGTCTCGACTAGGAATTAAGTGTTTGGTTTAGGAGTTTTGTGTTTGCAACATTTCTCTTTAGTTTAGGACTTGGAAGACATTTTTCTGCAGAAATTTGTGATGTAATTCCAACTGGTCTGTCTTAGCTCCAACGGGAAAGTCTTTACTTACTTTTGGAGGTGACTTTTTGGTTTAGCACAATAAGGGTAATATTTGGGTAAGTGAGCATGAGTAGGTGGGAAAAGTTGTAAGGGTGCGTGCAGCTGCTGACTTTTGTTTGATTTAAAAATAGATTAAAGGAAAGGAGAAACACAGAATCAGGAGAAAAAGAGCAGAGAAAATGGATCAAACAAAAGGATTCAGCAAGAACACTCATGAACACATGAAAAACACCATAGCCGTTTTTGTATCATGGTTTCGGATTTTGACACTTAAAAATAGCAAATGGTTGAATTAATTCACTAAATTTAATAGGGAAATTCCTAAGAAATAGATCTACAAACTTTGATTCAGGAAAAAGGAGGAAATTCAGTTGAAAACACAGATAGAACGGACCAAGAATACAAGAACATTTTTTCTTGGATGAAAACTGAACAACTTTCATTTTGATGGCCAAAAGGCATGAAATCTTCACCAAACGCTACAAAAATTAGGAAAATATTTGTCACATAGAAGATGAATGTTTTGGACATAAAATTACAGAATTTTCTAGGTGGGGAAACAAACACAAACAGAAGAAACACAAGACAAACTCAGAGCACCAAAAGCTCCGCTACCACTAGATACAACATGATCCAGCTTGTTGTTTGCATGCCGAAATGTGAAGTACTTGGGGAGGATCTAGTCTTGAGTTTGCCACACATAAGAAATAGCAAACACAACAGGGAATGGAGATGCACAACGTAAATTAAGAACATAAAAGGGAAGACTTTACCTAGGGCAAACGAACAAGTGGAATGCAATTTTGAATTTACTTGTTAACGACTCGAGTATTGCTGACTTGAGAAGGAACAAGGTTCAAAACGTGAACAATGGGCTGAGATTTGAAAGAACAAAGTCTTAATTTTATAAAAATAACAACCAACTGAATAAGGAGGCCAAGCGGCTCCTTATATAAAGTTTACAAGTAAAACCTAATAGGAATAGAAGTAGGAGTTCTAATTAAGGAAAATAAATAAATTAACTAATTAACTAATTAACTAATTAAAGTAAATATAAATATATTTAAATACATTCCAGTAGCCCATGTCGAGCTCTCCATCATCGGGCCAAGGTTTGGGCCGAAACCTCAAGTCGTATGTTGTCTCGCGCACACACTGCGCACCATAATGTCGACTTGTATAACTTTCAAACCACTAGGTCAAATTGGCGGAAACATGATCTAAACGAAATCTAACATCCTGACGTTTCCAAAACGTGGTCGATCGCATGATTCGGAGACGTACAACGCCGGCTAAGTTTGGACGAAGTCGCCTGTCGCGTCTTAGAGTCCTTGTCTGCGAAGGACTACTGCCAACGAGAATGTTGGCTTGATCTTTTGGATGATCCACTTGTCCAAATGTCCTGATATTTGGACACAATAAACACAACACATAGAGGTTTCCATCAAGCCTTTGTGATCCCTGATCGGACTCCATCTACTCCATCATGTCTTGATACTTTTATCCATGTAGTAGTGTGATATATCTTGGGATCGTATCATTCCCTCCCTCTTTGGAAAGATTCGTCCTTGAATCTTCCTCAGCATAATCTGCCCAAGAAAGCTTCACAATTATATGCTCAAAGCATACTCGCCATCTCTTGTACTTCCTTAGTTGCCATCTCTTACGTTTCAAGGGCAAGACGCTCGATGCGCTAGGGTATGTGTGAAGATTCGCATCATTCCCTCCCCCTTGGAAAGGATCCGTGCTCGAATCCAGACCTAAGCCTACAACACAATACCTTAAGTTACTAACATCAAATAAGTACAAATCGAACCATACCAACCTCACAAATTCAACTTGGCAGCAACGTCTTTGAACATGTCAATGCGTTGAGTAAGACTATTGCTCCATGCGGCTACTCTTGCTTGAACTTGGTTTAGGGACCGTCTCCGGCGTAAACGTTTCCAAACCCCAAGCTCTTATCTTGAAGGATCCACTCATCCTTCCATGGTTTCCCAAAGTTGCCATCTTGACACCCAAGCGCGCACCATAGCGCTTGACTTGTCCATGGGCGATCCACATTACTTCGATCTCTTTGCAACCACTTATGCTAAGCAATACACTTAAAGGCAGCCACATTAAATCGAATAATGTTATATGAATGAAACCGTATATGAGTTTAATCAATAATAATAAAATAATAACATGTGTCGAAAAGTAGTAAGTAAATAAAATAAATGGAAGAAATTTCATCCATGCGATTTCATACTTACAAACTGAAACATGCTTCAAGGACTCAAGTGTCCATTGATCCACATTGCTTGAAACTCCAAATTGTGGTTGACAAGATGTCTCTATTAGCATCTTCGTGCTCGGACTCCTCTACAATTCCATCAATGGGTCGTTAAGTGACTCCTTCCTACAATTACTAACAACACTCCAAGGAACAACATGTGAAAGTATAACATCCTTAATGATTAGGTTAGTAATTTCAATCATACCACAAAAACTCACTAGACAACTATCAAAAGCATCATATTCATCAAAATTTCGCAAAAGGTCATGTGACATAAATAAGTGATCATGCTTGAATAGACTTCCCTCAAGTCAAGTCGACTTACCCACAAATTTAACATGAAATTTACATATAGCAGAATAATTATATAATGTAAATACATGGGAATATGCAATTAAAATTGTGTTAAGGACAACACATTCCACGTCTCTCGCCCTAGTCAACATACCAAACTATTTTTGCTTTCTTGAGTAATTTTCAAAGGCATATTACTTGACCTTCGGTGCTTGCATATAATCATCATCATTTAAATTAATTTTATAACCAAAAGCATAAAAATTAATGATGTTTATATACTCACACAAATCGCTCCTTAGGGAAGAGAACCATACCATACCCTTTCGGTTAGGGTTTGCCGAAATAGGCACCATGGATGCACAAGGTTATTTCCCTCTTCTTGGTGGTAAGGTAAGAGGCTTCTCTTCTGCCAACAACCTTCTCTTGTTTGCACATTAGGAGAACTAATAATAGAAGAGAATACAAACAGATTAGGGTTAGGCAAATCTAACCCCAATGGACAAAAATTCAGTTTTTGATGGCTTGCGCCAAAACAGATTTTTTGCACATGTAATGCATCCCTCACTTGTTCTCTCTTGGCGTAAACACATCTCTCCTTTTTCAAAAATGCCACTCTACGTGCTCTCTATTTTCACGCAAGTGTTTTAAACTCTCATCTCTTTTCCCATGCTCGCTATTTTCATGGGGGCTGTTTTTTATTTCATCTCTTTGCCCATGCTCACTCTTTTCATGGGGGCTGTTTTCCTCATTATTTCTCTCTTTCTTTTCATTCAACTCTCCTTTTTTTCTCTCAATATCCCTTGTGATTTTAGACTCGGCATAAGTGTCGCACCCCCTTTTTGGATTTTTCCTAATGCGACGTGGGTTTGGGTCTAGATGTGAGATGAAATCGGACCCATCTCACTTAATGAAAATGAAGTCAGCACCCTAATTTGTTTCTAGGTTTAGGGAACTTATTGTCATGGTATAAAAAAAATAAAAAGCTAAGGCAAAAATGGTCTGAACCCGAGAATAGTGGTTCGGGGTCAATTTATGGACTCGGGAAGGTGTTAGGCACCCGAGTCACATCCTAAAAAGGTTACCAAATAAAGTGGTGTTTAATCATATTTGAAAAATAAAAAGTCCTAATTTAGGTGATCATGCCCAACAGATTAACAATTCCGGTTTATTCATACATATTTATAAAAAATAAAATAAAATAAAAAGGTGAGAATGCTTACTCGGAGGAAGGAGCGGGCGGGTTTCCTTTCTTTCGACGAGCCTTTGTATGTTAGCGATTGATATTAAATGTGTAAAAATAATTATTAAGCATATGAAAAAAAAATACAAGCATACAAGTAGATATTTAACATTTTATCATATGCAGGCAAAGCAATTAATTTTTGATAACTATATGCGAGTAGAATAATTATTTAAATGTTTAAAAGCATGCAAAAATAATTTATTACATGATTTGAGCATATGATTAATTAATATCAAAATTATTAAATGCCATGTAAGGGAAATAATTAATTTAAACATGTGATAGCACGCCAATATAATTAATTATAAGCATACGATTTGTTGGCACGCAAAAATAACGTGATGGGCTAAAATTGGGCTCGGCCCACTGGGCCGAGAATTGGGCCCAACAGTCGGCTCCATAGTGGGGACCCTTAGGCCCAGCAGACCAGCCCAGCTGGGCTGGCCTTTTTCTTTCTTCCGCGTGGACTGCGTGGTAGCAACCAACCCTTCCTTTCTTTTTATTTCATTAAGCCAAGCCCATAAACCAATCTAATTTACAAAAAAAAAAAAAGGCCACTCCATTCTTCTTTGCACTTGGGCTTGACTTGTGGCAAGCCCATCAACCAAATTAAGAAATAAAATAGCCCAAGACCAAGCCTTCCCTTCACTATTCATCATCTCCTTCACCCAATCTGCAATGGCAACAATGGACGACAGCAGCGGCACCAAGGCAGCAACAACTCGTCAGTGGCGACAGGCGACCAACAGTAGCACGGAGACTCTTCTCCAGCGGCGAAACGGTGGTAGCGGCAAGGAATATACATGCAGAAAAAATAATATAAAACACGCACTAGAGCAAGCGATGGTTTAAATGATAAGAATAAAAGGGAAAAGGAATTTCTTCCCTTGCTTTCTCCGAGAGAGAGAACGAGAATCAAGAGAAGAATGGGAGTGATAGTGTGAGAAGGAGAGGAAGAGCATGTGTTGTGTGTTTTGGTGTGTGAAATTGCTTGCTATTTATAGGGCTTAAGGAGAGGAAAACGACAATTGTGCTACAAGATGCAAATAAAGAGCAGCAGAAAAACGCAAAAATGGAATGAGGTGACGAATATGAACTTGCAAAATGCATTTGGTGTCAGAGCTGGGGAAGAGGAATATGCATGAATCCTCATGCTTAAATTGGGAGCCGTTGGATGAAGAGAAAAGATGATCAACACGAGGATGAGTTGACTTTTGGGAAATGTTTAATATTTATTTAATTGGTTCAAACTATCAACACGAGGAATCTCGTTTGAAATGAATGAAATCCCGAACGAAAAATACTAAAACATGTAATAAAATGCAACAAAATAAATAGTAATCAGTAAATAAAGAAAAAGTTCGATTTGAGGTTCGAATTTACCCGCCCGGAGTATCTAAAAGTTGGAATGAAAAATAAATGTTATAGCAAAGTAAATTGAATAAAATAAAATGATATGGTGCGAACGAAAAATAAGAGTAGATAATTAACAATTAAAGAAAGAATGCTTTCGATCCATGGCCCGATGAAATTTATTCAAGACCGATAGAAGTTCGAACGAAAAGACAGTAAAAATACGAAAAAACTAAAATGACACGAAATGGTACGAAATATTAAAATAAATAGCCTAAGATAAAAAATTGATAGAATTTCAATTTAAATGGGCTAATAATGCGATGAATAGAAAGTGAGTCAAAAATCGGGTAGCAACAATAAGCTTTCACAAGTCGCTTTTGCTCCTCATCTTTCTCCTTTGACTAGTAGGCATGATATTAGGATAAGGAGACCTCTTCTTCCTTTGCTTCTCTATGCTGATCGCCTTTTGTAGCATATCCTCTAAGTAGAAGAACTCAATGTACTTTAGTGGATCGGTTATCTCACGGTTTAGGCCTTCGAAGAATCTTGCCATCGTCACCCTTTCGGCCTCCTTGACTTGTGCTCTCCCCAAAGAAATCTCCATCTCATTAAAGTACTCTTCAACGCTCTTATTTCCTTGTGTTAAGGTCTGCAACCTTTGGTAAAGCTGACGGCTGAAGTGGGAAGGAACAAAACGATGCCTCATGATCCTCTTCATTTCTTCCCAATTTTGAATCGGAAAACCTCCTAAGGATGTTCGCATGCGATTGATTTGATCCCACCAGTTAACCGTATACCCACTAAACACAGTTGATGCTAACTTTACTTTCTTCCTTTCTGAATAATTATGGCAGTGAAAAATAGATTGTACATCTCGCTCCCAATCCAAGTAAGCACTCGGACTATGCACTGCTGCAAAAGGCGAAAGTCTTATTTCCTTACTCCCTAGGTTCTCACTTTCGTTATATGTCTCAGCCTTAGCCCTCAAACCAACCGAAATCTTCCTCCTTTCACACCTATCATACTGCCCTTGCCTCAGATAGGCATCATCCTCATAATCTCGCCCCTCGAACCATTGCGTGTAAGAATTCTATAATTCTTGTAAATTCACAACACTAGCAAACAAACGTAAAATTTGTACTAAACCTAGCACTCTCTCACGTGTTTACTCTCGTGTTTAAACTCTCTAATGAACTCACAAAATCACTCAAAATCCCTGCAATTTTCCAAGCGTTAGTAAGACTCAAGAGTTCAAAGAAAAGCTTCCAAGAAAACTCTCAAGGAAAACTAGCCGCAAAAGAATTTGATGACACTTGGTACTTGATTAATTGCAAGAACAACCAATTAAACAAATAACAAGTAGAGTAGAAGGAAATTTCAAGGAATCAAAGAAAGCTCAAATTAACTCAAAAGGACTCAAACAATTCCAACTTTCAGTTCGGTTTTTAATTATGCAATTGCACCTTCAACTTTAATTTCCTTCTCTCTTTTGCTATGCTTCAAACACTTCAATTATTTTTGTGTTTGATAGAATACAACCTTCTTTTGATGTTGTTGTTTTTTTTTTTTTGTGTTTGATAGAATACAAC
The DNA here is from genome assembly GCA_963691705.1 of Viola odorata. Taxonomy (NCBI): domain Eukaryota; kingdom Viridiplantae; phylum Streptophyta; class Magnoliopsida; order Malpighiales; family Violaceae; genus Viola; species Viola odorata. The sequence goes on from OY829546.1 coordinate 33,940,695, forward strand.
GTTCTTTTGATGTTGTTGTTTCTCTTTTTCTTTTCTATTTTTTTTAAAATTTTTTGACTCTTGTATTGACAGAAAACACAGTTTAGTAAATCGGGCGCAGCTTTTGACTATAGCGTTCGAATCACTTGATTCTTTTTGATTCGGATTCCTAACAGAAACAGCTTTCCAACAAGACCTCTTTAATTGAAATCAGACTTTAATAGGTATGTATTGAAATATGATTTCGACACTAACACACACGTAACTAACCAAGCACACAAGGAAATCGGTTTTTGAATGGAGAAGAAGAAGAAACCGATTCCAGCAAAGAAAACTTCAAAATAGTTAAGGATACTTACCAATATTTGAATGCCTTAAGCTCCGCTACCAACTGATATGATCCTAGTTGCGTAGGATGCGTAATACGTAATTCTGATCGTTGTTCAAAGATGGATTTCGATGCGGAATAGAATAACTCATCTTGACAATGTAAGCTTGCTGATCGCTTAGCACCAGCCAACCTAGTTCGAGCAAGGGAGGTTCCTTGGTCGAATCACTAAGCTTATATCCCTTGCGGATATCATCCTAGGGCAAACGAACAAGTGGAATGCAATTTCGGATTTACTTATTGACGACTCGAGTATTCCTGACTTGAGAAGGAACAAGGTTCAACACGTGAACAATGGGCAGAAATTTGAAAGAAAAAAGTCTTAATTTTATCAAAATAACAGCCAACTGAATAAGGAGGCCAAGCGGCACCTTATATAAAGTTACAAGTAAAACCTAATAGGAATAGAAGTAGGAGTTCTAATTAAGGAAAATAACTTAATTAACTAATTAACTAATTAAAGTAAATATAAATATATTTAAATACATTCCAGAAGCCCATGTCGAGCTCTCCATCATCGGGCCAAGGTTTGGGCTGAAACCTCAAGTCCTATGTTGTCTCGCGTACACACTGCGCACCATAATGTCGACTTGCATAACTTTCAAATCACTAGGCCAAATGGGCTTAAACGTGTTCCAAATGAAAGCTAACATCCGTACGTTTCCAAAACATAGTCGATCACACGATTTGGACATGTACAGTGCAGGCTAGGTTCGGACGAAGTCGCCTGACGCGTCTTAGAATCCTTATCTACGAAGGACTACTGTCAACGAGAATGTTGGCTTGATCCTTTGGACGATCCACTCATCCAAACGTCCTAAAATTTGGACACAATAAACACAACACATAGAGGTTTTCTTCAAGTCTTCAGGATCCCTGATCGGACTCCATCTACTCCATCATGTCTTGACGCTTTTGTCCATGTAGTCGTGTGATACATCTTGGGATCGTATCACTTTATCTCATAGACAATTTAGTTTGTGAGTGAATTGTAGAGTGAGAATACTCCTCCCCTTCACCTCTAAACTCACCCCCCTTCCTTGAGAGAGATAGCTTGAGTTGAGAATACTCCTCCCTATCTCTCTTTGGGAAATCCCTTCTTGTACCCGTGCGATTGTTACTTGTATTGAGAATCAAACTTGTATCCGTTGAATGCTATTTTGTGTAAGAATTGTATAAGTGCATTGCCTACTATTTTCCCACCATTGTGTTCTTCAAGTATTGTGTAAGTTCCATACTATTCGCTATGTTCAACCTCGTCCATCCTACCATCTTCATTCCTACGGCAACACTCCTCCTTCCTTGTGTATTATCTTCAACTCTTTCTGCTGCGTCCCCAAGTCATCCTTTTGTCATTATACTTGTTTTCTATGTCCATGTTTATGTGAACTCTCGGGCTAGATCCTAAACAAGAGGCTCCATACACTACCACTTATTTCACAATGAGTTGGAGTGTATCAATGTCTTTCGACCTCCAGATGTGAGTTGATTCATCTCCAAGACTAGGGTAGGCGTGATCGTATCAGTAGGGTTGGGAGGTGTTTCGGCTAGGGTAGGATTTTCTTTTAATGCTTCATGGGTTTCTACCTTTCGGGCATAGTGGAGCATTGGATGTAAGAAATCGAAGTCTCGCAACTCAAGCTTGTACTTAATTTTCTAATTCACTCCATTAAAAAATCAAGCCATCGTAATTTCTTCTTCATCTTGGGTATTGGTTTTTGTAAGGAGGGATTCAAGCTCATTGTAGTACTCTCCTACCGATTTTGAACCTTGCTTGAGACCTTGCAACTTATTTTGCAGGTCTCGTTTGTAATAAGAGGGCACAAATCTTTCTCTTATGAAATGTTTCATCTCCTCCCATGTTCGGATGGCTCAAATTTCCCCCTTTTCTTTGCTCACTTTTTTTTGACCAACTTACGACATATCCATCGAATTCCATTGCTGCAAGCTTGATTTTCTTACTTTCGGAGTATTGATGACAATTAAAAATTCTTTGAATTTTCCCTTCCCATTTAAGATACGCTCCTGAGGCCTTTCAAAATGATCACCAAACCGTGGCCCTTGGACTCGGCCTCTTCTCCCACTATTAAAGCCCTCATAATCATCAAAATCCTCGTTGGCTTCCCCATACACATCTTCATAAAATTCACGCTTATGGTGAGGAGTGGTGTGTGCACGTATATAAGGAATTAAGGCTTGATCATCGGTGGTGGTCTCGACAATTTGATGGCCACGACCTCGTGGTGGCCTAGTGGCGCGACTCTCATGGACTTGTTAGTATCGAGCATTGATACCTTAGGATTGGAAGTCTCGCAACACAACGACAATGGCTTCGGGTAAGGCGTGACTTATGGAGGTGCCTTGCCCTCGAGAACCCGTGGTAAGGACATTGGGAAAGCCTCGGCCGGCCGGCCGCCCTCTTGTGCTCATCATTGTTATCATCACTATCATGACCTTCCTCCTCGGTCTCGCATATGACAAGGTCTTTGTTTGGTTCATCGTGAGGCTTAAGAGGTAGGGTTTTAGGTGGTGGAGGGCATGTGGATGTCCCGCCCGACTTGCTTTCTGTCAGCAAAAACGTTTGAAACATAGCCCTCAATTTGGCTTGGCCACACTCCATCGCTTCAATTTTGGCTAGCAAGGGATTGCTTGCCTCGTCGGACTTGGCCTCGTTGTTGCCTACAACACTCTCTTGGGACATGGTGAGTTTTATAAGATTACTTCCTGCACAAGTAGCAAACGTTAGTAGAAAAGTTCTCCCTCACGTGTTTACTCTATTGTTTAAAGCACTCATAAAAATAGACCTCACACAACACTTGAACACTCTCACAAAGTTTGCTCATAAATGTGTCAGTCCTCGTGATACGATCATGCCTAGGCTCGTCTTGGTGAGGAATTAGGACACATCGCACGGCCCAGAGACATGACCGAAGCCATCGAACATAGCCGAGATCTGTTCCAACCTGAGGCCACCCACGTGGCCTAGATTTTCCCACACAGCACCTAGTGGCATGCTGCCAAAAAATGGCCATTTTGTTGCTTATTTTGACGTAGCTAGCGGCATGTCGCCAAGCACTGTCCAGAAACGCAAATTTGGTCAATTCGAGGGGTTTTGAGCTTATTTTGTGTAATAGTATAAATAGCTACTTCTCTTCTTATTTTAGATAGTTTCTGTTGAGTGTTTATTATTGAGTTAGAGAATAATCCTCCCTTTAAACACCATAGACTCAACTTGTATGATTTTAGGCTTGCAAGCTCCTTTAAACTTTGCAAGTACAACTATTAAGCTTTCAATTCTTGTGTGAGTGTTCGTGTAACTGAATTTGTGTAATATTCAAGACTTCTACTTCCGTAAGTTAATTTCAAGTTTAATTCAAGTGTTCATTATTTTTTAAATCTATTTCATCTCAAGCATCTATCCATTCTTCTTGTGTTTATTTTTCTAATTAACTATCTTTCATTGTACTCTCTTTTCTGCAGCGAATCTCTACAATCTTGAGTCCTGAACACATTTTCGTTTCTCTCTTCCAAGTCTCAAGTCAAGCCACCATTTTTCAGCAAGTGTGTCCTTGAGTCTTGTCCCTTTTCTTGGTGCCTTCAGCCGAAATTTTGCTTCTTTCTTGGCTGTAACATGTAGAGATTTATCTTAGGAGTGTTCATATTTAATTTTGTGAATTAATTCAACCGTTTCCTATTTTTCATGTGTCGTATTCGAAAGTTGAGCAAAATTGTACAATTTTTCACCAAACTATTTTTGATGTTTCTTGTGTTCTTGCTTGTATAAATTCATGGATTGAATCCCTGTGATTAAACTTGAGATTTCCAGCTTGAACATTGCCAGCACACGGTTCAGTTTGAAGAAGAGTTGAGATATTTTGTGAGTACAATTTTTTCGAGTGCTTAAACACGAGTGTAAACAAATGAGGAAGCGATTTATTTATAACTAACGTATATACGTATATATATAGTTTGTTTATTTTGTAGGTATAATGACTTCATATAATTATTGGAAATCAAGCTATGCCCTAGGTCCTTCCGAAGAAAGCCTCGGCCATGGCCCCTTTACTAGTGGTCACAAACTTAACGGTATGTCGTTAGCTACTGGACATAAACTGTTGAACTTGTCTTTTGATGGCTCCGAGCTTGATTCTTGCCCTCCGACATGGTGTGCGATCATCATGAGTGTCCAACCTTCATCTTAAAGCACATTCTTTCTCATCTTGGCCTCAATCCATAGGGTGATCTTTTTAGCCATGCTCATTGTGATTGGCCCTTTTGGTGCAATATCTCGCTCTTCAAACTTTAAGGTAGGTGTGATCGCATCATCACCTCCTTCTTTGAAAGGATTCGTCCTCGAATCCATTCCTTCAAGCTCCTCATTGTCTGCATTATAAAGACTTAAATCATTAATATGAAATGAGTTGCTTATGGATCCATACTCACCCGGTAAATCAAGGATATAAGCATTGTCATTGATCTGGTGAAGCATTTCAAAAGGTCCATCACCGCGGGGGCTCAATTTCCCTTTCCATGTTGAGGAAATATATCCTTGCACCAATGCAACCAAACCTATTATCCCGGCTCAAAAGATGTTCTTCTGCACTTGGCACTTACTCGTGCAACTTCTTGACCTCTTCCGCCTTGGTTTTGCCTTTTACACACTCCTTGAGAGTGCATCGGTAACCACATTTTCCCTTCCTTGTTTGTACTTGATGGTGTAAGGAAATGCCTCAATAAACTACATCCATTTAGCATGCCGCTTGTTGATCTTTGCTTGTCCTTGGAGGAATTTTATGCTCAAATGGTTGGTGTAGATGACAAATTGACTCGGGAGAAGGTAGTGCTCCTACACCATCAAGGTTCTCATAAGTGCGTATAACTCGCGGTCTTGTAGGTGGAATAGTTGAGTTGGCCACCGTTGAGCTTCTCACTAAAATAAGCGATAGGGCGGCCTTCTTGGGTGAGCACGACTCCAATGCCGATGCTGCTAGTGTCACACTGAAGCTCAAAAGTCTTGTTGAAGTCGAGAAGTGCAACAATAGGAATAAACCTTGTTGCCACTAAACTCATCGAACATATCATTAAGGCGTGGAATAGGATAATGATACCATACGGTGATCTTGTTGATGGCTTGGTAATCTACACACATTCGCCAAGTACCATCTTTCTTCGGCACAAGTATGACGGGTATGGCACAAGGTGACATACTCTCTCGGACGTAACCCTTGCTCATGAGATCATCTACTTTCCGCTGTAATTCTTTGGTCTCTTGGGGATTGCACCGATAGCTCGGTCTATTAGGCAATGCGATCCCGAAATGAGGTCTATTTTGTATTCAATGCCTCGGATGTGTGGTAATCCGCTTGGCATCTCCTTTGTAAATACATCCTCAAAATCCTGCAAAAGTGAAACAAGTTGATTAGGTAGGGAAGAAAGATTTAGAGTGAATATTTAAGCAATGTGTTTTGTACCTAAGTACAAGGCACATTTTGTTAGAATGCAATACATGCCTCACATCCCTTCCCTTTGCAAGCACACTCAAAGATTTAAGCTCACCCTCTCGACCATGCTTGCTCTTTTCATGGCATGTGTTTTGCTCTCCCTTTCCCTTTTTCTCTCCACTCTTTTCCCCTCATAATTGCTCTTGCTCACAAGCATTACTATGCTTACTTTTTTCATGGATTGTTTTACACTTTCGACTTACTTTCTTCTCTCCACTCTTCTGTCTCAATTTTCTCACTATATGGAACTTGGCGCTAGCCTTTTCCATTTACCTTTGGTCCTCACGATGGTAGAAGAGGTGTAATGCTAAATTTCTTACCGCGGTGTGTAAGTTGAATTTTATTGGTGCACCCATCATGAATCACGTTCCTATCAAATTGCCATGGGCGACCGAAGAGGAGATGGACAACATCCATCAGTACTACATCACACAAATGCTCATCCTCATAGCCACCCATCTTGAAACTTACAAGAACTTGCTCCATGACCTTAACCTCCCCATCATCATTAAACCAATAGAGTGAACGAGGTGTAGGATGTGGTGTTGTTGGAAAATTCAACTTGCTCACAAAGATATGACTTGCGACATCTACAACACTACCATTAAGTCCCAAAAATATTCTAGAGGCTAACGGTATACCGTTAAGGGCCTTAACGGTATGCCATTAGCTTCGCTTCAGAATTCCCAAAATATTCCAGAGACTAACGGTATATTGTTAAGGCCTTAACGGTATGTCGTTAGCTATTGGACAAAAAATGTTTAACTTGTCTTTTGATAACTCTGAGCTAGACTCTTGGTCTCCGATGTGGTGTGTGATCATCATGAGTGTCCGACCTTCGTCTTGAAGCACATCCTTGCTCATATATGCCTCAATCCATAGGGTGATCTTCTTAGCCATGCTCCTTGTGATTGACCTTTTTGGCACAATATATCACTCTTCAAGCTTTAAGGTAGGCGTGATCGCAAAAAAGCACCAAAGAGTGCAGCCATTTTGAGGGAAAGCAAGATGAGAATCAGAGAGAATATTTTGTTTGCTAACTATCCAAAGAGCATTCCTTTGAGCAATGAGGGTCGTTTAGCTCATTCTAACAATGATCACTCTTTTCCTTCTATTTATGAGACTCTTTTGCAGGAGTCTTCCACTCATTTTTGTAAAGAGTTTGGCGCTTACTAGGATCCTTTCTTTTGCTACATCCCTAGCTAACCTCGTGGGTGTATGTTGGTGTATTTCTTGCTATTTCGCCCCTTCATTCCGAAAGTTTATGATACGAGCGTAAAGGCTCTTGCTCGCACCTCACGGGTTGGGCGAGCAGACCATGAGGAAACGCTCGCCGAACCCTAGCAAGTCATAAGGAAAACCATGAGGCATTGGCCTTAACCTTTTGTTTGGCCAAAGCCCATCCTCCAAGCCCATCTTCATTGCTGCCAAGGCCAAGCTTCCCAAGGCCCTTTGTTAAGGGTATTTTAGGGGTTTTCCCTTGTAATAACCTAGAGGTATAAATAGAAGGAGATAGCCTCTTTTATACCTTGTCTTTGATTTTGTTGAGTTATCTCCTTCTAAGACCATCTAGTGTAGCTTAGTGTAATTTAGGGTTCTTGGAACCAAAGTTGTTAGGGCTGAAATCCATCTTTAGGGTTCTTGTAACCGGAGCTAATAGAGCTGAAATACAATTATCATCAATACACTTTCATTTTCATCCATAAGTCTGCTGCACTCTTCCGCAATCTCCTTGCGACGTTATCTTCTCCATTATTCCATTTATTGCCACTGCCCTTAAACTCCCTATCAATCCGGATCCATTCACCCATCCAAACACCATCTATTCGTGTGTTTACCACCTCCCAAAGGAGACTAGATCCTTGCTACCTTCATCTCTCAGTTTTATTTCCAAATCGAAGTCGAGCCTTTATCAAGTGGTAGTGGAGCTCCAAGCTATCTTCTAGGTTGGTAAACTCCTTCCCTACAGTTAGAATCATCTTCTCTACCGTACACATTCATCATTTTTAGCTGAATTTGTTTTCACTAACACCGTTCCTCTAGTTTTCTCAAACTGATTTTTTGGCCATTTCTACAGTTTGAACTTCTTCCAACTTCATTTCCATGGTTTAAACATTGATTCCTACTATAGGTTTCAATTAATCTTCATTTGGAACTTTTGTGTTCTTGGCAAAAAAATTGTCTTCTAGTGTGCTGATTTTGCTTAAACACAATTGCTGAAATTTTGTGTGTTTATGTGCATCTAAGAGGACGAATTTTCATCTTCTTTAAGTGTGAATTGCTTCTGTGATTGGAGCTTCCAATGATGAGACATGAGAGCCATGTGGACTTACTTGTTTGGTAGCTAGTTATCTCATTTTTGTGCTCACCTCCTAGGCTGCCACATCACTCATTGTGAGCCAAGCATTTCAGCTTGCTCACCACTCTTCTTTGCCTCACATAGCTGGCCCTAGAGCAGCACACTTAGCTCCCCACTTGCTTGTCACACACCTTGGAGACTACATGTCACACACTTGCAAATATTACTTGTCACACACATTCAAATATTTTGGCATTTAGTGAAAATTATTTGCTGATTTTAAACTACTTGTCTTTCACTTCTTATTTCAAGAATACATGTCGTACAAGTAAGCTCTCCTCACTCAATTAAAAAATAGAAAAACATAGAGAAAGGAACTAAAACAAAGAAAAAAATAAAAAATAAAAAAGTGATCAAGTTCCTAAACTTAAAAAAAAAAAAAAAAAAAAAAGAGAAATATTGAGTCATAAGTAAGAGACTACTTGTGTGTATACATTTGAAGTGACTTACAACATTTTTAAAGTGTCATTGTTGGAAGAACACAAGTTCGGCTTTCATTTTGTGCATTCACTTTTGTGTTTTCATTTTCGCTCCTTTTCTTTTCTTCTTGAGTTATCTATTTGAGCTAGCTATTCTTTGGGTCCTTGGTTTTTCTTTCTTTGTTTTCTACATACGCATTCTACTCTAAGCTATTTTCGTCTTCAAATCAAATCATTTTCCTTGAGCACTAATTCAACTTTCTTACCTTTTTCCCATGCTGGGTTTTCTTTGCTCTCCTTGTGCTGCTTTGAGTCATAGAGTCATTGCTAGTTTCAGTATTTGGTTTGCGTTGGAGATAAGAGTGGGTGAGTTAGTGAGCGTATTAGAGTGATTGTGTGAAACACGAGAGCTTAAACATGTAAGGGAGCGACTAACCTTTTTATCAATATCAATTGTGTTTGCGTCTTTTAGCAGGTACCTTTCTCTATGTCTCACCAAGACACAAGGGACATCTTGGCTGCCATTGCTGCCTTAGCGGCAAAAGTATCTACACCCCCACCCCCACATCTAACCTATCCACCTCCAAATTACCCACTAGCCACAAATGTCCCACCAGCCACACATTACCACCAAACAACATGCCCAAATGATCCTACGAGCATTGATTATTATGCCATGCTTCAAACACATGATCACACGGAGAGAGCTAGAGTCGCCAGCCACCATAGCCGTGGCCATGGCTTCGCTTCTAGCATGTTTGTCAGGCGGCCTCCTCAACTTCCTTATGTGCAACCTCATCTTCGGTATCATGATAATGAGAGAGAGAGCTAATTCGACGGGACTAATTCCCTTGCTGCCTATGTTCGTGAGCCTTCCTATGCCCGTATTCCTTCATATGCATATGAGATTTCCTATCCGCAAGAGCATCCTTCCACCTTGGTTTTGAGTTATGATGGTTATGTCCCTTGTGCGGATAGTGTGTGTCATTCCTATGGCCAAGGGAGGTACATCGATGATGAGAACTCTTCCACGGTAGACAATATTATTTCCCTACTTAAGGCGCAAATGGAAGAGTCAGCTGAATTGCAACGCCGATGGGCGCAACAAGAGCAACCCAATGCTGCAATTTTTGAGGCATATAGCTCCTTGCAACCGAGGGTTGACACACCTCCACATCCTCCCATCGTTGAGTCTAGTGTGGCCTATTGCAATCCACATTCGATTGAGGAGAGTTTGGCTCCACTTATGGAAGAGATATGTCTTGTGCCGTCACCTGACGAGGTTTATGTCCCATGTGTTGTAGCGATGGAGATCTTGGATGCAACCTCGAGTAATGAGACTCTAGTGGAGATTGGAAACAATAGGGTGGAACACGAGATTGATGAGTTGTCTACGGGCTGCCATGTGAGAGCTCTTCTTTATCTTGGCTTGCAACGCCACTTTGAGCATCTAGGCAGCAAGTTCTCCATCATTCTGGCGGTGCCTACACATTGCTTTTCGGACCCATTCCTCCTTGGACTTGACCATATTAGTCGTGCATCTCCTTTTCCTTCGTCGGCTCCTCCACTTGGCTACACGATCTTGTACTTTGACCGGTTCTCCTCCATCATGCCATTGGCTTCTCGTAGTGGTCGTGCCTCCTCCATCACTACTATGATCCCTCACTTTGGCCGAATCACCCCCATTCCCCATCTTGGCAGAACTTTGGATGTTTTTGGGTTTCATTCTCCATCCTTTTTCACTATCCACGGTGTAGATTCGAGGACGAATCACTTCATAGGGGGATAGGATGATACGAGCCTAAGAGCAGCCCTGTGGCCTTCCAAGAAGCCTCCCGATTTTCACACCAACTGTAGGCCACCCCAGTGGCCAATCTATCAGCAAGCTCTCAAGAAGCCTCCTGATTGTTGCACTAATTCTAGACCACCGCCGTGGCCAATCTATTAGCTTAGATTTAGCTTTGAGGACGAAGCCTCTCAAAGGGCAATGGGATGATACAAGCGTGAAGGCTCTCGCTCGCACCTCACGGGTTGGCTGAGCAGACCATGAGGAAACACTCGCTGAACCCTAGCAAGTCATAAGGCAAACCGTGAGGCATTGGCCTTAACCTTCTGTTTGGCCGAAGCTCATCCTCCAAGCCCATCTTTATTGCTGCCAAGGCCAAGCTTCCCAAGGCCTTTTGTTAATGATATTTTAGGAGTTTTCCCTTGTAATAACCTAGAGGTATAAATAGAAGGAGATAGCCTCTTTTATACCTTGTCTTCGATTTTGTTGAGTTATCTCCTTCCAAGACCATCTAGTGTAGCTTAGTGTAATTTAAGGTTCTTGGAACCAAAGCTGTTTGATAATATTCGGGGTTCTGGAGAAGGGTAGGTGAGGAAAATGGTCGTTTGAAATCTCTATGCTCGTCGTCCGGTGTACCTGCAAAGCGTCGGAGGGGGTCTCCGACGTAAACACTACGATGCTTAAGTCAGTATGGTTGTTCCAAAGGGCAGGGGTTCGACTAATGATCATAGGCTTACCTTTTGTCTTGAATGGTGGGATATTTATAGGTAAAATATGGGCATTACCTAGGGAAGATAATGCCCAGTGATAAGAATTTGTCTTCTGCCGAAGGATATATGGAGAAGTTGGTCCTCTCAGATCAGTGCCCAAGGCGGTCTGCAGTACCTGCAATACGCCTGAGGGGGTCTCCGGCGGGAACACTCCGATGCTTAAGTCAGTATGTGTAGTGAATTTGGCAGAGCTTGGGCCAGTAATTCGTGCTTACCTTCCTCCTTTGTGGGGGAGGTATTTATAGATGACAATGAAGCATTTCTGAGTGATCTGGATCATAAGGGGCTAACGCTCCCGTTGGAGGGGGTTAGAATTCCCCGTTGGTGGAGTGAGCTATCGGGGTAGGTGTTACCTAGGTGAGGCAATGCCTACACCCCCAACGAGAAGCTTGTCTTGGACTGGGATGGGGTAGCGTCGTCTGTCATAACAGTGTTGAGTGTAAGACCCCCCCGCTGATGTCGACCATCCCAGCATTAGTCACATAGAGGGAGGCGATAGCCTCGATGCTGTCTTTGTGGTAGGAACAGTAGTTGTACCCTCTTCTCAGGGTGTAAGACGAAAATGCCCTTGCCGATAGACGGATTGTTATCATAAGCCCAACTGAAAATGAGCCCGAGTGTTTACCAAGGGCTAACGCCTTCTTCCCACGAGGTGCTCTTCCGTATATCGGAGCGTTTCCTCATCAGAAGGTAGTTTGGATGGTTTTTGTCAGGGCCTATAAATTGAAGTTTCTTCTGCATAAGTTTCTTCGCATTTTCTCGTCCCTTTCTTTTTCATATTTCGCCATGGATGAGCTGACCTGAAATTTCCTGATCTCCAAAACTTTGACCTTGAAAAACCTTACTGAAGGGGACATCGGCTTCTTGGAGAGGATGATCACCAAGACCTCAAAGGATGTCCTGGAACTGCAGGGGGTACTGACCCCTATTTTGTCTAAACAACTAGGGATATCTTTGGAGGACTTTAGTCCTCTGGAGAGTTTGGCGAAGCTGGCCACCACTACTGCTCACCTTGATGTGGTTGCCTCGATGTTGCGGCAGAGGAAGGACTTACTAGCCTGCTGCCTGAAGGGCATGAGGGCCTGCTCTGCTGAGCTGACCTCCGTCGCTGACGCTTTGAGGGACATTCCCGTCGTGCCAGGGGAAGATGATGCTAGGTCCAATGCCTGACCGCTGCCTTTGTTTCCTCTTGTTGCTTCTCTTTTATGCTTCCATGTACATATCTGAACACTAAGGCCGCTCAGGCCATAAATAAATGGTTGTTTTAACCTTTTCCCAGTCTTCTTTTTTCTCGTTTATTTTCTTGCTGCTTTGGCTGAATACGCTGGTGGCATAATTTGATAAGAATTTGTCTTCTGCCGAAGGATATATGGAGAAGTTGGTCCTTTCAGATCAGTGCCCAAGGCGGTCCGCAGTACCTGCAATACGCCGGAGGGGGTCTCCGGCGGAAACACTCCGATGCTTAAGTCAGTATGTGTAGTGAATTTGGCAGAGCTTGGGCCAGTAATTCGTGCTTACCTTCCTCCTTTGTGGGGGAGGTATTTATAGATGACAATGGAGAGTTTCTGAGTGATCTGGATCATAAGGGGCTAACGCTCCCGTTGGAGGGGGTTAGAATTCCCCGTTGGTGGAGTGAGCTATCAGGGTAGGTGTTACCTAGGTTAGGCAATGCCTACACCCTAAACGAGAAGCTTGTCTTGGACTGGGATAGGGTAGCGCCGTCTGTCATTACAGTGTTGAGTGTAAGACCCCCCCGCTGATGTCGACCATCCCAGCGTTAGTCACATAGAGGGAGGCGATAGCCTCGATGCTGTCTTTATGGTAGGAACAGTAGTTGTACCCTCTTCTCAGGGTGTAAGACGAAAATGCCCTTGCCGATAGACGGATTGTTATCATAAGCCCAACTGAAAATGAGCCCGAGTGTTTACCAAGGGCTAACGCCTTCTTCCCACGAGGTGCTCTTCCGTATATCGGAGCGTTTCCTCATCAGAAGGTAGTTCGGATGGTTTTTGTCAGGGCCTATAAATTGAAGTTTCTTCTGCGTAAGTTTCTTCGCATTTTCTCGTCCCTTTCTTTTTCATATTTCGCCATGGATGAGCTGACCCGAAATTTCCTGATCTCCAAAACTTTGACCTTGAAAAACCTTACTGAAGGGGACATCGACTTCCTGGAGAGGATGATCACCAAGACCTCAGAGGATGTCCTGGAACTGCAGGGGGTACCGACCCCTATTTTGTCTAAACCACTACTGCTCACCTTGATGTGGTTGCCTCGATGTTGCGGCAGAGGAAGGACTTACTGGCCTGCTGCCTGAAGGGCATGAGGGCCTGCTCTGCTGAGCTGACCTCCGTCGCTGACGCTTTGAGGGACATTCCCGTCGTGCCAGGGGAAGATGATGCTGGGTCCAATGCCTGACCGCTGCCTTTGTTTCCTCTTGTTGCTTCTCTTTTATGCTTCCATGTACATATCTGAACACTAAGGCCGCTCAGGCCATAAATAAATGGTTGTTTTTACCTTTTCCCAGTCTTTTTTTTTCTCGTTTATTTTCTTGCTGCTTTGGCTGAATACGCTGGTGGCAAGCCCAACTGAAAATGCGTTTTCCTCGGGATGCACCATTTCAGTGGCTATGTTCCGGGAATTAGCAATGAATGTTTTGACTCGACTGTTTCCAGAGCCGCCTCTGCAAGGGTAAGTGGTTGGGTGGTTATTTGGTGCCTTTTGATTGGCGCATTTAGTGAGCAGGTATGCTGGTGCTGGATCAGATTCTGCTATTGCGGTTATTTTTCCCAGGCATTTTAATTGATTTCTCAGGATCCGCTCGAGGATCGGAGCGCTTCCTCGGCTATTTAAGGGAAATGCTCTCCACTTTCCCTGTTCATCTTCATCCTTTCCTTCTCTTTGCTTTTTGCAGGTTGGAATGGCAGGTTTTTATAGGCGTGATTCCTCGCCAACTCCTCCGACTTTGCCGGATTCGGATGATTCTCCTCTGACACCACCGTGGAGACCTACCAAGTGTCTTACCAGACGCCAGGGTCGCAAGAAACCAGTGAAAGTGAAGAAGCAGACCTTTGAGTCCTTCTTTGCCGGTTTTGTGCCCCACTACCTGATGCTACCGAAAGGTGATGAGACGTCACCGTCTGCCCCTCCTCCTCCTTCCGAGAAAGAGGCTCTTACTCATGGTACTGATTTGAGGCCAGCAGCTTCTACCATTGGGGAGAGTTCTCGTGCCCGCTATGACAAGATGGTAGCCCACGCGACAAAGCTTGTGCCTAAACCTGCCGAGTATTCCTTTTCCTACAACAGTGGATTACCATCGTCCCCGGAGGACTACGATTACTGCTATGACGCGGACTGGGCTGATGAGGATTAACGCCTTTGTGTTGTATATGCCTGTTGGCATTTTATGAATGCGATGATATTTTCTGCCTTTTTCTTTTGTCGTTATTTTCCGTTAGCTTGCTGGTCTTATTGACAGCCAACGAAAGCTGTGGGCCTTGCCGAGGCAATCGTTTCGTAGTTACTTTTGATAAACGGCCTAGAGGGGGGGTGAATAGGCAAATAAAATTCTAACACAAAATGTAAGAAAATATGAGTGCGGAAATAGAATGTAAAAACACAAAGATATATAGTGGTTCCAATTCCTCAATGAATTGTACTCCACTACCTAAGAGTTTCACCCTTAGGATTTTGAACAACGACCACTTCGTTATTACCTTGAGTTTTTACGGGTTCAACTCAAACCTTACACCTTGGTTTTTCCGGGCTCAACCAATAAACCTTGCACCTTGGTTTTTGCGGGCTCAACCTGATAAGATTCGATCGTCGATCTTGTAAGATTCAGAGTCGTGGTTGATCGGAACAGTGGTGGTCAGCGTCGAATGTACCTGCAAAGCGCCGGAGGGGGGGCTCCGGTGTAGATACTCCGATGCTTAAGTCAGTCCGAGTTTCAAAAATAACAGAGGTTCGCCTTAGTGATCCCGATCTTACCTTCAGATTGGAAAAGTAGGGGTATTTATAGGCCTGTTCGGCGATACCTAGCGATACCAATTCAGGCGATGTCGAAGGGTGACGTCACAAGCGATACCGACAGATGACGTCATGAGCGATATCGTACGGGCTGCCGGGAGCGATAAGCTAGTGGGTCCCTAGGATGGGATGATGCCGTGCGTGTAGAGTCGCGTGAGTCCCCCCCCCCCCCGCTGATGTCGACCATCCTAGGAAATCGTCTCTGATTCTCTGGCGATATGCAGATATCTTGCAGGTTGTATAGGAAATCGTCCCAGCGGGAGCGGCAAGTGCGGCAGTACCGTTAGGGCTATCTTGATTGTTATCATAATCCCAACTGAAAACGAGCCCGAGTGTTTACCAAGGGCTGTCCATGTCTGAAAGCTTAGATGAAAACTTGTCCCTTTGCGGGGCGGTATGTCTACAGGATCTTCAAGTTTTTCTGTCTGCTCGATGTTAACCGTGTTAAGTAATGAGCTGGAACTTAGTTCTGAAGCTTTCTAGCTTATCAAGCGGATTCCGTCCTTCATCCTTATCCCGGGACCTGTTCTTCCGAGGCGTTATGAGGTACACGAGGGACGCCACTATTACGCTTGTGATTATGAGGGCACTGTTCTCGCCCAACGATGTTAGTCCGTTTGGCTTCCTGACAGGGCATTATGGAGTCTCAACTCCATTCATGCCGTAAAAGGGCGGCTGACGGGTCACTTGTGATACCGCCAAAGATTACGACCAGGTCATGTCGCGGATTTGCCTTCATTCTGAGTCCATCATCCTTTCAAGTGTACTGAAAACACATAGAGGAGATAGGCGTTTATAGAGAAGTTAGTAAACTTTTATACTTACAGAGGGTTTGAGGTCACGTGGGGCCCTTTTTCCTCTTTCGCTTTAAGGAAACAACGATATCATCGCGGCTTTACGCCATCAGCTGCCTACGATTAGCGCGGCTTTATACCACCAGATGCCTGTGATGTCGATGAGGTTTTACGCATTTAGGGCCACCTGCAACACCAACGCGGCCTTACACTGTGGATACCGGTAACCATATGGCTTTTACGTAATGGCTACCCATGATATCGCGCCTTTTAGCATTTTTCCATATTCATCTTGTATCTTTTCGCACATCCAGGTCACGGATGGCATACGAGCATCAACCTTTGACTCCGCTTTAGGATTATCAGTCCTTAGGGGCGATGAGACGGCTCGCCTTTTGAGGACCTCTTTGTTCTTTCCGAGGCTTCTCTTTGGGCCTATAAATTGGGGAACTTTCTCCACCCACGTTCTCCTCATCTCTGGCTATTTTCATCATGGATAATTTGACTAAGAATTTTCTCCTCTCCAAGGGCCATTCTCTCAAGAACCTCAATGATGGGGATGTCGGGTTCCTGGAGAACATGTTGGTCAAGACCTCTGAGGACATCCTGGAGCTGCAAGGAATGTTGACCCCTCTTCATTCCAGGCTGGGGGCCACATCTCTGGAGGATTTCAGCCCTCTGGAAAGCGTGTCAAAGCTGGCTGCCTCCATCGCTCGGATTCAAGTGGTGATCGCCATGCTGCAGCAGCGCAAGGATATGCTGGGGTGCTGCCTGAAGGGAATGAGAGCCACCTCCCATGATCTGATTTTGGTCATGGATTCTCTGTGAGATCTTCCCGAAGTGCCTGAGGATGCTGGCTCTGATGCCTGATAGCGATGGCTCCCTCTGGGCCTTTTTTCCTTTCCCCATGGCATGTAAATGTACTTTCCGACCCCTAGGCCATAATAAATAAACTATTTTTAGTACGCCGTTTTGTAACTGTTCTTCTTCTTTAATGCGTCCTTTGTCTTTCTTGGAGATATTCTTAGCCCAACTGAAAATGATTCAGCCACTGGGCGGTTTTCTGATTGGTTGTTCAACATTAAATCTACGCCGCGGTTGTCCTGGCAACTGATTGGGCGATTTTGCAGTTTTCCTCGATCAGAGGAAAATCTCAACAGGCGTGATCGTAAATCCATATCTGCACTTCAGGCTGTACACGTGTCTTCTTTCAAGAGTCGGGTTAGAAGATCAAAGATCCTTTCTTCCCAAATTTCTGGCTATTTAAGGGATCTTCTCCCCTTCGTTATTCTTCGTCTCCTTGTTGTTTTTTCCTTTGTTAATATCCTCTGATCTCATGGCTGATTCTCATTTTTTAGATACGTTCGCCCGAGATTCTCCACCAACTCCTCCGACTTCTCCTGATTCGGAAAATCCTCCTCCGTCGCCTCCCTGGAGGCCAGTTACTCGCCGACGATGCCGTAAGAGGTGGAGGAAAGATGCGGCGAAGGCATCTAAGTCATTCTTTGATTCTCTTGCTTCTTTCTCTTCGAAGGGGAGAAAAGTATCTTTTCCCCCTAACGAGTCACCACCAAGGGCTCCTTCCGCCTGTTCAGCTGTTAAGGCGGTATCGCCATCTATTGAGGAGGAGTCGGGTCGATCCTCCATTCGCGTGGGAAAGGAGGTTGAAGAACCTTTCCCTTTCGCCGGCGGAGATCCATCGCTTTTGGGCGAGGACGATGATGACGTGGTCTACTGCTATGGCACATCTTGGTCCGATGGCGAATAGTTGGGCATACCATGCCTCTTTGTAGATGCCATATGGCTTTCTTAAATAATAAAATTTCTTTTCGCTCTTCTGCCGCTTTTCTTTCTTTTCGTTTCCAGGATTATCACGGGAGTAGGCTTTTCGCTTGACACAACCGCCTTTCGGTTTTCAAACAACAACTGCCTTCTTTCAAAAGACATTGACGACTGTCCACGCGTCCTTTCCCTTCTGCACGTGTTTTGTTTTCACAGGCTGCTCCTTTTTTAGGTTTAACCTTTATAAGGAGTTTGCTCTTTCTCTTTTAGTATTTTCTGCGAATATTTCGAAATTCTTCGTATTTCCTCCCTTCTGTGCTTCTTTCTTCCCGAGGGATTTTACTGCAATTGCTTCGCCGGTGCCGACGGCCGATTCACTGGTTCTCTGTTCCAGGTATTTTGTTTCTCTATTGCCATAGCTTTACTTTCCCTTCCATTATGTCTCGCGCTATGCCTTCTGCAATTATCAAAAATCCTATAGATCCCGAAGTCAGGAGAGCTCGTAGTGTTTTTGATTGTAATGAGGTTTTGAGAGCTGAGTTGGAGGAGAACGGAATCACTTTTCCCACGGGATATCGCCCCTTTGTCCCCTTGAAGGATATTCGGCTTACTGATGCCATGTGGGGAACGTTTCGGTTGGTTTATTTCAAGATGTTTACCTACGGGTTTCGTCTTTCGCTTCATACTTCTCTGTTGAAGCTACTAGACCACTACGATCTCAATCCTTTCCAAATAACTCCGCCTTCCTGGTGTGGACTTTACGCTTTTCTTCGCTCGTGTGAGATGAAGCATATCTTTGCTCCATCGCTCGATCTGTTCCGCACCTTTTTTGCCTTGAGGTGCCATAATTGCTTAGTGGATATTACCCCAAGATGGAATGATGCTCTTGTTCGGTTCTTCTGGCGGAATTTCCAAGGTTTCGAAGAGAACGTAGACAACTGGAAAAATGGCTTCTTCACCCTCCGCTTGCCCTCTCGGTTTTGGCGCGGTGGTTTCAACTGAAAGATTACTAGTGCCGTTTGGCGAGAACCGGATGTGTTGCCTAGTATGGATGTATCCCACGTTAATGCTTTATTAGAAATAGAAGGGCCTTTCCGCATTCGGGAATTTGCTCGGTTCAGGCCTTTGTCAGAGTGTGTCGTTGGTGAGTTTTTTCTTTTATCGCCTTATCGCTTCGACTTTCCTGTCATACTAAAATATTTTATCGGCAGGTAACGCTGAGGGTCGATCTTCCGAGGAAAAGGACGTTCCTCTAAACGTGGTGCCGCTTCAAACGTTACCTCTTTCTCCCCCACCCGAAGGCTCTAGTCGTCCGCCTATTCCGCAGCGAGGAAGGAGAAACAAAACTGTCGCGACACGCAACGTATCTGCCCGACCTTCTTGTTTCCTCGAGAATTGGCTACCAGCTCGTGGTAAGGGTGTGGCCCCAAGTAATCCCGTAATTGAAGAGGTTGACAGTGACAGCGGAAGCATGGATACTGGTTCTGAGCTGCGTCATGCTACCCTTTCCCAACGGATGAAACTTAGGTCCAGAAATAGTGCTCCTTCGGCGGAGTCAACCGAGGACGATAGCGAAGAGATGGCTGCCGAAACGGAGCGTCTCGTAAAGAGAGTTCGCAAAGAGAAATCTGACCCACCAGTTTCTTCCGGGGAGAAAATCAATGGGGCTCCTTCCGAGGAGGTTAACGCCTCGCACGTTACCGGTTCCTCGCCAGTGGCGGAAGTTACCAAGGTGCCCTCTGCCATTCCTCCCAAGGTTAACGAGGCTCCGGCAGCGGTGGGCTCTTCCTTGGTGCCTGATGGTCCTAGCTCCCCTATCCGCTCCTTTATTCCGGATGTGAGTTTACCAACCCCGAATCCCATCGCTCCTTCCCCACGGAAGCCTCAAACCTTGTTTCTTTCTTCGATTTCGGGCATTGGTGATTCTGCAAAAAATTGCTCTCCTCCTTATATCGCTAACCTTTCCCCTCAAGGTCTTCAAGGTCCCATTGCTTATCAGCTGGACTTGTCTTCCCTTGACACCGACGGTCTTTGTGCTTTAGGGATATCGGACCCGTCATCGCGAGAGGAACCAGTGGGTCCAATAGTGGGGCAAATGTTTACTTCTTCGAAGGATAAAGAAGAGTTCTTGCAGCGTCCTCCCGACGTACGCCATTTGCGTCTTCTGGCTGACATGCTGGCCTGCTTCCGCGAATTAAACTATTTTTTCGAGGATCATCGTAACAAGGTTCAACCTTCTCTTGATTTAAAGGGGGAATTAGATGCTGCTTTAGGGAAGGTAACGGAGCTGTCGCAGCTTCAAAAGTAGACCCAGATAGAGTTGGACGACTGTCGCGCCGAGCTTGCTCGAGAAAGATCAAAAGGGAAGGCTAAGATAGACCTTTTGGAGGCGGAATTGGTGGTAGCTGACAGAAAGAATATCTTCCTTCGCGAAGAGATAGCATCTCGAGATGCGGATTTGGCCAAAGTGCCTTCGAAGATAGCCTGGTGGAAGAACAAGACCATAGATATCTGTATCGCTGAATTTATGAGTCTCTATCGCCAGGGAACTGTCGACTCGTCAGTGCTGACCGATTACGCTTCCAAGAGACTGAAGGATCTGGGCGAAGGTGAGAGAGATCTTCCTTCCTCTGGAGAGAAGCGGAGGGATGGTGATCGCAACGCTCGCAAAGGCCCATGATTAATCGGGGTTGCTCCCTTTAGAAGATTTTCCGCTTGTTTGCTTCTTTGTTTTGTAATAACACCTTGTTGTGCGACAATATTTGTATTTGATTGCTATTTGATTTTATTTCGCCTTTCCGCTCTGCCCCAACGCTATTCTTTTAATCAACGCCATCTTGCGTTATGTTCTTTCATGTGATATCGTTCTTGTTTTTCCCCAGAGATAGTACCTTCTTTTCAGAGCATTTAATGTTGGCTATCCTTTCCTTAGAAAAGTCATGATTGTGCAGGCACACGTGTCTATTTCTTCCAGCGCCACGGGCTAGCGTGCTTGAGAACTTTGCCTAAATCGAGGCGTTGTAGCGCTTTTCTAGGATTGCACTCATTACTTGAGTCTGTTCCTTATACCGCTTCCACGCAACGACTGCAGCATTCGTCGTTTCGTTTGATCATTAGGGTTATAAAACCCAAAATTGGTTCTTTTCACTTTTCTTTTATCACCCCGCTTTCTCATATCTTCTTTTAGCCGTCTCATTTTCTCCCTACCATTCAGGGCTCTTTGAAGTGCTTTTCTTTGAAGGTATTTCTTTTCTCTTCCATAATCTTCTTCATCTTTTAATTCCTTAATTCTGCCATGGCTAAGACTCGTCGTACTGAGTCGAAATCTGCCGATGAGAGAAGGATGGATATTACGTCTAGTGTTATCACGTCTGAGGCCGCTCTCCGTGAGCATCTGGCCGCCCATAATGCTGATATCCCTGATGATTATAAAACCACTGTTGCCCCTGAGTCACTACGTCTGAACAGCATTTTGACGGGCAATCGTAGGGTCATGTATGCACAAATGTTCCGTTATGGCTTTCAGCTTCCCATTGACTCTTTTGTCAAAGAGTTGCTTGTTGCCGGCGATTTGACTCCGGCCCAACTATCCCCAAATGCTTATTGTTGTGTTTATGCTTTCCTGGAACTTTGCAAATACAAGGGGATTACTTCCCCTTCCCTTCTCTTGCTTAAATCTCTTTTTAAGCTGATGAAATGCCGGGGGGTTATAACGATATCGCCCCGCTTTGACGATGACTCTCTGAAGTCTTTTACTTGGAAACTCCTCCATATCGAGTCTTCCGTTGATGGCTGGAAAAAGGAGTTTTTTGTGATAGATCTTCCTGGAGATCTTGGTTCCTGGTGGCGATCGGGTTTTAATCAGAACGTGGATGACAACGTCTGGAGCCGACCAGGGACCCTTCCAAAAGGTGAGCAAGACTGGTTAAACACATTGCTCAAACTGGAAATCAGCGTTCACATCCGCCAAGTGGCCTGTAGAATGGACATTCAATCTTGTGTTAAACGTGAGTGTCGCGTTACTCCTTTCTTTGCTATCGCTGATACTAATGCTGACGCTATTTTGTGCCTTCACAGCGACGGATCCCAATTATAAACCTGAGAGCGTAAGGAGACGCTTGAGAATGGCTCAAGAGCGAGAAGAAAGGGAGAGAGCTACTTCCACGGAAGCGACTGACAATCCTGTCGATCTTTCGGCTACTTCCGCTACTCTTATTCAAGTTTCCTCTTCTTCGATCGGTGTGAGGAGTTCTGACATTCCTTCGGGCGTTCCCCTTGTGACCATCGCTGCTCCTCCTGCCCAACCTTCTTCTTCTAAGGCTCCTAAGGCCATTGCCAAAGGAAAAAAGAAGAGAAAAATGAGAAGTGTCGCCGCTCTTACACCTTCTCCAGACGCGGCAGGCTCTTCAGAAGCACCTCTTCCCCTCGATACAGTAAGGGTGCCTTTTAATCATGATATGTTATATCTCGTCGTCAATCGCCATTTGATTTCTCCTTTCTATGTTTCATATTGCGTTCTTGGCAGGACACTGCCGTTGTTGCTACCTCCTTTCCTCCCTTAGGCGATATGAATATAAGACACGTCTTGACTGGCTCCAAGAAGAGACAGCGGCCGGAAGATGAGGGCAGAAATCCATCTTCCTCTGCCACCGGGATGGGGAGTAAGCCTGCGGACGGGTCTGACTCTACGGCCGTTCCCCAGGAGGGAATCAGTCAGAATTTTTGGAGAATTTAGGCACAGGCGATACCTTCGGGGTTTCGCCCAATTCTTTCGGTGGTCCTGCTCACGCATATTCCTCTAATCCGGGGTATCAAGAGGTCTTGCAGGATCTTTCAGGTTATCAGCCCCATGGTACTTATCTTGCTCCAGGGGGTTCGTCCACCCAGGTTCATCCTCCTTCTCCTTTGGCATTTGCTCCTTCAAGCATTCCTCTGCGGGATCGTTATGGCGGAGGAGGTACCACTTTCAACTTTGTGGCGGACCTTGGTCCGATAGACGGGGCTAACCCTGTAACCCACCAGGTTGGACTGTATGATTTTCGTAACACCGGCCTGGCGGCATTAGGAGGTGATGGCTCGGATGAAGTTTCGGCTTTATTGGCTTCCCAAGTATTGGCGTCTGCGGCTGAACGTGACGCTTTTCTTTCTAAAGGCGCGTTTGATAGGGAAATAGCGGCCCTTCGTTCTTTCTAAAGGCGTGGCTCTTGCAGCCATTTCCGTCAGATATTCCAGCCGAGAACGAAGGGCCGCTATTTCCATTGCAAAAGGATGTTCATGATTAAGCACAGATCCCCCAGAGAGAGGAGTGGAGAAATCAGACCCCACTATCTGAGATGACAAGATGCCCGTCTGCGAGGAGGCCGGTCCCCCAGCAATTCCAGCCGAGAGGTCCAGAGATCCCGAAATAATTGGTTGTGTAGTCATAGAGAGATCGGCAGTAGCAAAAGGGAATAAACGTCTGCGGATTGAGAAAGGGATATTAGAGGATGACGATCGGATGGACTCCGATCCCGTGATCATGACCGTTCCAATCTTCCGACTAGATGGAGCTTGGCTATTAAGGACGCTCACTTAATATACCAAAGCTCTCAATGAAAGCACCATTTGATAAGATTCGATCATCGATCTTGGAAGATTCAGAGTCGTGGTTGATCGGAACAGTGGTGGTCAGCGTCGAATGTACCTGCAAAGCGCCGGAGGGGGGGCTCCGGCGTAGACACTCCGATGCTTAAGTCAGTCGGAGTTTCAAAAATAACAGAGGTTCGCCTTAGTGATCCCGATCTTACCTTCAGATTGGAAAAGTAGGGGTATTTATAGGCCTGTTCGGCGATACCTAGCGATACCAATTCAGGCGATGTCGAAGGGTGACGTCACAAGCGATACCGACAGATGACGTCATGAGCGATATCGTACGGGCTGCCGGGAGCGATAAGCTAGTGGGTCCCTAGGATGGGATGATGTCGTGCGTGTAGAATCGCGTGAGTCCCCCCCCCCCCCGCTGATGTCGACCATCCTAGGAAATCGTCTCTGATTCTCTAGCGATATGCAGATATCTTACAGGTCGTATAGGAAATCATCCCGGCGGGAGCGGCAAGTGCGGCAGTACCGTTAGGGCTGTGTTGATTGTTATCACAACCAATAAACCTTACACTTTGGTTTTCACGGGTTCACCAACAACCTTACAATGTGATTTTTCCGGGCTCAATCACAACCTATCACAATCAATATAACTTGACAAGAGAATTGTTAAATGGCAACACAAATTGGTGTACAAATAAACTATGTATGATTCAATAATCAACACCAATAAATGAACAAGAATACCTCAGTAGAAAGCTTAAAACTTACTTGAAAGATAGACGCAAGAATGAGTGAATTCGGATGAGTAAAGCTTGCGTTATGAAAATTTGAATTTGTAAGCTTTGCAAAAATTCAGATTTTGGCTTTGAAAATAGATGAGAGCTTTCTTGAGTTTATGATTATGTTCTTGTGTTTCTTGTTATTTACTAACTCATCTAAGATGAGTATTTATAGTGTAGAGTGAGAAAACATTCGGCCATGAATTAAGGAATTCAAAACTAGCCGTTTTTAGTGGAAAAGATAACTGTTGGAGCCTGTCTCCTGGGCTCTGGCGGCATGCCGCCAGAAGTGAAATAGCTGGGGTGGCATGCCGCCAGACATAGACCATTCGCCAGGAACAAAATGTTCCATATCTCGACTTTTAAAATTCATTTTCGTGTAAAACCTTTTGACACACATTTCTTGAGGTATCTTGAACATAAATCAAGTGCTAATTAGAATCATACTTACATGATAAAAGTCCTAATGTACACTTGATCTTCTAGCTTGCGATATCTTGATTTGTTGCCTCTTATTCGTTCCATCGCAAACTACACACACTTTAACTTCAAATTGCATTAGTAATATTAATTAGTTTGTGTGTCTAAAATCATCAAAACAAGAGTAAGTTGCCCTTGGGCTAACAACTTTGACTGGGTCAACTCTGTCGCCCTTTTGGGGAATCACGACGAATAACTTCTCTTTTTCAACTTTCTTTAATGCGCTTCCATATGGCCAACTTCTTTTTACACTCGTCTCCGCGCGATTGGTGGCTCAATTAATGCGGTGGCATTTTAATCCTTTAAGAAGGGCCATTTTCTTTTTTCAAAACTTTTGCCCTTGCTTCGAACTTTTCCTCTTATCTTCCTTCGTCTTCTTCCCCGAATATCTTTCCGGCCGTCTGTCATCGCCCGCCGATTCCTCTGTAAATCTTCCCTTTCAAGGTACCAATTCAATCCTTCTCAGATTTCCTTTTTGCTAGTTTATTATGGCTAGAAATAGACCTCGCCAGGTTATCTAGAAACCCATGGATCCAGAGGTCGCGCAATCACCCAGTATTTTTACATGTGATGTGGTTCTGAAAGCCGAACTGGAGGAACATGGTATTACCTTTCCTCCTGGGTATGAGCCTTTTGCCCCTGGAAGTGATATGCGGCTCCATAATCCGGCGCGGGGTCACAGTAGGCTTCTTTACTTTAAGATGTTCCTTTACGGTTTCCGCTTTCTTGTTCATGAATCGATACTAACGCTGCTGCGGGAGTATAACCTTAATCCTGCCCAGATAACTCCCTCTTCCTGGTGTGCGGTTTATGCTTTTCTTCGCGCTTGCGAGTTGAAGAACATTTCTACCCCATCTCTCAATTTATTTTGCAAATTCTTTAGTATGAATTGCCATAATTGTTTATTCAAAATTACTCCTCGATGGGATGACGCGTTCGGGCAGTCATTCTGGCAGCGTTTTCACGGCTTTAAGAAGGGTGTAGCTGATTGGAAAAGCAGTTTCTTTGTTCTGGAGCTACCGTCCCGTTTGTGGCATCTTAATTTCAACCAGGAACTGATAGGCCCCATTTGGTCGAATCCCTCGATATTGACCAGGGCTGAGTTAGAGCAAGTTAACGCCCTATTAGACGAAGATACTCACTACCGCACCCTCGACTTTGCTTTGTTCAAGCCTCTGGAGGAGTGTGCTATGGGTGAGTCTGCCTCTTTTCGCACTCTCTTTATTTTTGTCTTTGCGCGTTTCTTTTGTTATAAGATGCTAACGGTTAACTCCCAGGTGACGCTGACGCTCCTTTAAATGTAACACCACTTCAAACTTTACCAGCCTCCCCCCTGCCGAGGGCTCCAATCAGGGTAGCGTTCGACCCCCGAGGAGGAGAGTCAAGACGGTTGCCCGGGCAGGGCGGAGGCCCGTCAGCTCTACCCGAGCTTCTCGCTTTGTGGAAGATTGGCTACCAGATCGTCGCAATAGGACGAACTCCAGCCCAACCGCAACGAGGGTGATTACTAGTGACGATGAGGATGTGGATGTCAAATCATTTCTTTGTCACGCTTCTTCCTTGCGTCGGAAAAAACCTCGATTAGTCACGAGTGAGCAGGCAACCGGGACATCTTCTGTAGATGCAGCAACTGCTCCTATCCCTGCCGTTTCGCCCGAGACGAGTGCCTCCCAACCGGTGAAAGTTACTGAGGTGCCGGTTGCCACTTGCTCTACCGAGGCGGAGGTCCCACCGACAGCATATCCTCTTCCTACAGTTGACGCTCCCGATTCTCCGATTTCTCATTGCATTCCCGACGTAGTAGCCACGTCTTCTGTTGCGGATTTAGCTGCTGGGCTACCGCCTAAACCCCTTCCACAACTGTTCTTTTCTCCCATCACAAATGTTTTTTCCCAGAGTTCTTCTCCGGCTCCCTCAATCAATCTTTCTTATGGCAGCCCTAACGAGACCCTGTCCTATCGTATGAATTTGAAGGGATTCTGCTTTGATGGTCTTCGTGCTGTCGGGGTTCCCCAACCTTTTTCTAGAGACGAGTTTACTGCGCCTTTGATAGGGGAGATGCTGGGCTCCCAGAAGGAGAAGGAGAAATTTCTTCAGCTTCCTCTGACGGCCCGTCTCCGTCATGTGATGAATGATTCTCTGGATTTCTTCCGTCACCTGAACTATCTGTTCGAGATTCATCATCGCGAGTCACGCAATTTCTCCAACGCGCTGTGTGTTAAGAAAGTGCAGCTTGAAAAAGCGGTAGACCAGACAAGGTTGCTAACACGTCTCTGCGACGAGTCACAGAAAGAATTGAACAGAGAGAGGTCTGTCGGGAAAGCAAAGATGGAAGTTCTGGAGGCAGAGTTTGAGCCGGAGAAGAAGAAAAATCTCCTTCTTCGTGAGGAGATATCAGCTCGAGACGAGGAGTCTGCTAGGACATCATTAAAGGAGGAATGGTGGAAGAAGAAGGTCTTGGAATTCTTCGTTTCTGGATTCACGGCCCGTTTCAAGGGTAATTCTTCTGACCCTGCCCAGGTTGCTGATTATATTTCTACCATGATGGATGAGGTTAGAAAAGGCGGGATTGGTTCTTCTGCCCCAGAAGGGGAAAGGGGCTAACGTCAACGATTGGGGCGCCGCTTTGCTTTTCGAGAAGTGCCAGAACGGGTTTCTGGACCCTCCCTTGTTATTCTTGTTGGTGTCTGCCTCCTTTTATTTTTTCCTGAAAACCATTTGACATTATTCCTTCTGTAATAATGCTGACGCTACGTAGCCTTTATCGCACTTGCGCGAGTCATTGTGATCCTACCGTTATTTCTTCACTATCTTCCTTGTGTCGTCGCGCCGTTTGGCGAGGGCAGCGTTGCTTTTTAGGTCATTAAATGCCACAGTCCCTCCATTTAATGCGATTTGAAAAGTAATGATGGAAAAAGACACGTGTCTTTCCACAAAGAGCCGCTTGAAGCAAGCGCTTAAACTTGTACCTTCTTGCGCGTGCCCTATTTCCTGACGCGCTGCTTTGCCATGTGTCCATTGTTGATTGGTCACGCCCTTTCAGGGTTATATATGATGTTTTCTCCTCCTCCTTTTTCTTTTTTAATCTCCTCTCTCGCACGCTGCTGCCTTTTGGACAAATAACTCTCGCCGCTCTCTCTTTCTGGTCTGAGACTCCTGGTGTTCTCTTTGCGAAGGTACACACCCTTTCTTTCCTCGTCACTTCTCTTTTATTGGGCATAGCTAAAACTAAGAAGTCTTCCGAGGAAGGGGATCCTCAAGGGTCCCCCGGGGAAGAAAAAATTAATATTACCCCCACTTCTCTCTATACTCTGCCCTTAGTTAATCGCAAGCTTGCTGAGTGCAATGCGCGATTTCCCAAAGAATATCCCGTGCGCGCTGCTTCTGAATCACTTCGCCTGAACAGCGTTCTGCCCGGTAATAGTAGAATATTGTATGCTAAGTTGTTTGATCATGGGTTTTGTCTTCCTCTTGACCCGCTTGTCAAGTTGCTGTTGGCTGATTCTGATTTGGCTCCGGCTCAGTTGAGCCCTAACGCGATTTGCGTTGTTAGTGCCTTTGCCGCACTGTGCCGTTTCAAGGGGATCGAGTCTCCCACTTTGGCCTTGCTTCATGACATTTTCCAGTTGTATTCTCGTAAGGGGGTGATATCAATATCCCCTCATTATGAAGATGGCTCATTGAAGCCCTTTACCTGGAAGCTTATGGGCATCGAGTCTTCTATTCCTCATTGGAAAGAAGAATTTTTCATTATTGATTTGCCCGAGCCGTTATGGAGGGCCGGCTTCAATGAGAAAATTAAAGATGGAGCTTGGGGCTATCGAAAACCCCTTTCTGATCCAGAAGATGGCTGGTTAAAAACGCTACTTCAACTAGATTTCAGCGTTGATGCCCGAAAAGTGGCTAACGATCTGGATATGGAACAGTGCAAGAAGGGTAGCGTTTGACCTTTTTCTTTTGTATTGCCAAGAGGTACTAACGCTAACGTTTCTGTAACTGTGCAGTGCCTCCGCCTGGTTGGGAGCCCGAGTATTTCTGGAGGAAAAGGAAACAGGAACAAAGGAAGAAAGCTGCAGCCGAAGCCAGGGCTGCTGCTGCCGCTGCCGCTGCGGAAGGGGAAAACACTGCTACTGCTACCGCTACGGGTATTACCCAATCACCGCCTCCTCGCACCCTTGTTGCAAGGAAGAAAAGGGCGGGGAAAACACGTGCCACGCAACCCGTTTCCTCCCAAACTGTTGTTTCTTCAGGGGCGACAGCTGATCCCATTCCTATCGGAGTACCTCTAGTTTCTTCAGTCACCCAGGTATGCATTCATTTCTTTCTATGGTTTTCTTCTATTTCGCATAATTTTCTTATCATACTCTGCGTTTTCTAGGAAACCGCCACTGTTTCTGCTCAGTCAACCTCTCAAGGTGACATGTCTGTCGCTGAGATCCTTCGAGAGAGTCAGAAGAGGGCTCGCTATGAGCTTCAGCACAGCCCCTCTTCTTCTACTGCTAATCCTTCTCTGGATATCCCTGAGGGCGAGAGTATTCCTGCTGACCAATCGCAGGGTATTGATTTTGGTGTTGGTCCTCACATTTTAGGTGGTTACTCAATCTTCTCCACCACGACAGGCTATAACCCGAGTGCCCTTAATCTTGAAGCACTTGGAGGAGACGGGTCCCCTGTGCCTAACGCGGGAGGTTCTAGCAGTCGACCTCCTTCTCCTACCGCTCTGCTCTTTGTCCCGATGTCTCCTCCCCCTATCGCGAGAGGTGGCCCTGCTCCCGCCTTGATAGTCGGTGTCTCTCATTATAGTCCTCCCCTCATGCCTACTCATCATCTAAGTTTGCGCTCCTTCAGGGACAACATTTTGCAGTTTCCTGCCGAGGCTGATCACGATACCATCCTCGCGTCTACCTCTTATCTAGCGGCCGAAATTATGTCTCTTCC
Source organism: Viola odorata (assembly GCA_963691705.1). NCBI lineage: Eukaryota > Viridiplantae > Streptophyta > Magnoliopsida > Malpighiales > Violaceae > Viola > Viola odorata. The sequence continues at coordinate 33,970,276 of OY829546.1, forward strand.
AAGGGAGAGGGATGCCTTCGTGGCTAGGAGCGAGCAGGAGCGTATAAACTTTCTTCGCTCCTAAGCATTATCTATATTCTGCCATCTCCATTACATGGATGAGGAGAATGCTAGGGTCGCAGCAAACGGACAGGGAGAGATAAACAGGTTGCTGAATGAGCGGCAGAGTTTTGTGGATGCCCTTAACGTTGCCAACCAAGAAACAGAGATTGTCCGATAGGAGGTGACGACTATTAAGCAAGAGCTGGAGGCTGTCAAGCTCGCTCTGGAGGAGGAGAAATGGAAGAGTGCCAATATGACCGAAGGCCTTTCTCGGGAGGAGAATGAGTTGCGTCAGAAGAGGCAGAGGAATGCCGATCTTACTCTAAACGCTGAGAAGAACCAGTGGTACTTGAAGGAAGGCGGAGGGCTCATGTCGGAGGCTTTGATGCATCATTATGGGGTAGAAAAACTCCGTATTGATGATCTCTCCGCGTATTTTCATAGGAGAATCCCCACTGTTACTAATGACGGCTTCTATTAATGGAAATCGAAACAGCAAGGAGGAATCAATGCACCGCCCGCTCCTTAGGCTTTTGAGTTTAGATGTATTCTGATTTTTGCGGCTGATGAGCCCTTCCTTGTTTTGTAATATTGACAATATCACTCCTTGCCTTGGTTAAGCCACCCCTTTTGAACGAAATTTCCTTGTCTGCTTTATTTCATAATACTGCTTGCGCGATTGTCGCGCCTCTGAAATTTAAAAAAAATTCGCGAGTGTGCAACGAAATTTGAGACCTTACAATGCTCGGCGTAAAAGGGACGCCTAGCAGCATGCAATGAAGTCGCCACCCTAATTTGGTTGCTAGGCTTAGGGAACCCTAATTGTCATGGCATAGGAAATATAATAAGTAAAAAACTAAAGGCACAAAAAAGGGGGTCTGGACCCCAGACAAAGGTTCGGGGTCGTATTATGGTCTCGGGAAGGTGTTAGGCACCCGAGACACATCCAAAAACGGTTACCGGTTGATGAGAGAGGTGTTTAAAAAGGTGTTTGAGAAATGCGTTTTGAAAAAGGGAGCCCTCAGAGGAATCGTCACTTTAGTCTTTATTATGATCGTGTTGGGACTGAATTTTCCGTAAGACTGAATGAGCGCCCTCTTTTTTCATCATCGGGCCATGTATGATTAAATTAATTACTACGTGATCCTAACATGGATTGCTACCAGAGTACCATTTTAAATGATGGATTTAAAATGATAGTTTGCTGTGGGATCGAAAGTCCCCATGTACATGCAGTCAATATAAGCGAGAATTAAAATCACATGAACGCGGCATTTTAAGAAAGTCTTTAAACACGTTGTGCATGTGGGTTGATTTTAGTTCTAGCAGTTCTATGTATCATGCATACAATGGATATTTGCAGAAAGCACCGAATAAATAAAAAGGAATCGAAAGGCGTACTTTCGAGCGAAGCTTGAAACTAAAACCTGCAAAATGAGAGTGTTAGCGATAGCTCGAGAAATAAATAAGCAATTTATGAGTGCAAGATTTTAAATGACAGTTGATTGTACACGAGAAATGATGGATTTCACGCATACGAAATGAGATGCTGAGTTTGGTTGTATGCGAAAAATGATTGATTTTAAGCATACGAGAATTTATTGCTAGGTGATTGCATGCGAAAAATGATGGATTTTTCGTATGTGAGAATTTAAATGCTAGTTGATTGCATGCGACAAATGATGGATTTTACGCATGTGAGAATTTAAATGCTAGTTGATTGCATGCGGAAAATGATGGATTTTACGCATTTGAGAATTAAAATGCTAGTTGATTGCATGCGGAAAATGATGGATTTTACGCATGTGAGAATTTAAATGCTAGTTGATTGCATGCGAAAAATGATGGATTTTACGCATGTGAGAATTTAAATGCTAGTTGATTGCATGCGAAAAATGATGGATTTTACGCATGTGAGAATTTAAACGCTAGTTGATTGTATGCGAAAAATGATGGATTTTACGCATGTGAGAATTTAAATGCTAGTTGATTGCATGCGAAAAATGATGGATTTTACGCATGTGAGAATTTAAATGCTAGTTGATTGTATGCGAAAAATGATGGATTTTACGCATGTGAGAATTTAAATGCTAGTTGATTGCATGCAAAAAATGATGGATTTTACGCATGTGAGAATTTAAATGTAAATGCTAGTTGATTGCATGAGAAAAATGATGGATTTTACGCATGTGAGAATTTAAATGTTAGTTGATTGCATGCGAAAAATGATGGATTTTACGCATGTGAGAATTTAAATGCTAGTTGATTGCATGCGAAAAATGATTGATTTTACGCATGTGAGAATTTAAAATGCTAGTTTGACAAGTGCCAGAATATTTCAAAGGTAGTTGACGATTTACAGGGGATTTAAAATAGTTTGATAATTTGCAGAAAGTAAACAGTTGATATGTGCGGAAAAATAAAACAATTGATATTTTGCAGAAAATAAAACAGTTGGTATTGCGGAAGAATTTCCAGTAGTTTTGCGAAAAGTTAAAGCAGTTGAATATTTACGGAAAATAAAAGCAGTTAGTGTTGCGGAAGAATTTCCAGCAGTTTGCGAAAAATTAAAGCAGTTGAATATTTACGGAAAATAAAATGCGACCGACCATGTAGGCGGTATATTGAATTTAAATTGCAGAAAGTAAATTGCGAAAAATTAAAGTGCGGAAAATTAAAGTGCTGAAAATTAAACAGTTGATAATTTGCGGAAGGATTTCCAGCAGTTTGCGAAAAATTAAAGCAGTTGATATTTGCAGAATTAAAATGCGACCGACCATGTAGGCGGTATATTGAATTTAAATTGCCGAAAGTAAATTACGAAAAATGAAAGGCAGAAAATTAAACAATTGATAATTTGCGGAAGGATTTCCAGCAGTTTGCGAAAAATTAAAGCAATTGAATATTTACGAAAATTAAAATGCGACCGACCATATAGGCGGTATTGAATTTAAATTGCTGAAAGTAAATTGCTGAAATTTAAAGTGCGGGAAATTAAACAGTTGATAAGTGCGACCGACCATGTAGGCGGTATTTTGAATTTAAATTGCCAAAAGTAAATTGCAGAATTAAAGTGCGAATAATTTAAACAGTTGATAAGTGCGACCGACCATGTAGGCGGTATTGAATTTAAATTGCCGAAAGTAAATTGCAGAATTAAAGTGCGAATAATTAAACAGTTGATATTTACAGAAAAATAAACAGTTGATATTACAGAAAATTAAAAGTGTTAGTACGACAAATAATCATACGAAGCATACGAGTATTTTACGAAAAAACGTGATCCGAAGTTTGGAAAACAATTGAAAATGGGCTGGGCCCAATTGAAGAATAAAAAGAAGTGAAAAATGGGCCAGGAATAGTGCCTGGCCCATGAGAATTTAAAAGGGAATGGGCCAAGCCCATTCCCGCGTGAACAGTGCCGTTGGCCTGGCACTGTTCATTCGTCACCTTTCTTGGTCGCCGACGTACTGCCGGCGGCACAGCTCCGGCCACAAGTGGCCGATTTGAAAACCGTTCGTACCGAAATGTTCGTCTCTTCGATGACTTTCCAACCGTACCAACCCCGATTTTTAATTTGACTCGTACAAAATTTAATTTCGAAAAAACGAGAAAACCGTTAATTATCGAAAACTAATTAATTCGCACAAACTAACCGACGATTTTTAAAAGTGAAAGCGTGTATTTAATCTATGTTATGTGTGTGAATTAATGACATAAAAGAAAGCAATTAAATTGCTCAAACAAGAGGCAAACGAATTTATACAAAACTTTGGCTTAAAAACCGAAAAAGGCTAGAGAGAGAAAGCTCACCTCAAGGCCTTGAACTTGGACGATCTTCGCTTGAAATAAGCAACAGATCAAAGGAGGGAGAGAGGGCAAGAAAGCTTGCTGATTTGGTGCCCCGAATGCGTTGGAGGAGGGTGGCTATTTATAGCCGAAGATCGCGTGAGGAGGGAGACACGGGGCTGCGCGTGGTGGCCAGCTGGTCGCGGTGGCAAGGCTAGGGTGCTAGCCGTGATGATGGCGGAGGGACAGGAAGCTACGGACGCGATGGGAGCAGGTGGCTCGAGCGTGGGCTGCTTCGCTGCACTCCTTTGGCACTGTTCACGTGCATTATGCATGTTAATTCAAGGGCCATTGATCTGGTTGACTTTCCTTGGTTGACCAGATCAATGGCCATGATCAAATGGCCTTTTATCTGATTTAAATGGCCTCGAGCCGGTTCCCGCGAACAAACGTTCTGACTTTTTGAGCCGAAGGTACCGTCGCGTAGAGAAAAATATGACGGGTTTAACCGTCTACAGCGAATGACGAGAATTTTTCATTTAACGTGCTTATTTTCGTGTTCAAAAACGTGAAACGTTTGAACGGAAAAATAAAGACGTTACGCCGAAAATTACACGAAACGCTGTAGACCGTTGTGAGCAGAAATAATAATAATAACTAGTTGATGGAAAACATTTTAAAGTCAAGCTATTGTCCGAGCGGACTTACTCGGGTCCAATAAAAGCTCGAATAAAAATAATAATAAAATAATAAAAATACTAAAAAATGCGCTAAAATATTAAAAATCTTAAAATTCATGTGATGACCTAAAACGAAGAAAAAACTAGCAAACGACTGCCGGATAGTCAAAAAATGTGGTTTTTAAGGCTAAAAATAATAATGATAATAATAATGAAAATATGTGCCGAAAAATTAAAAATGCGATTTCGAAAGCTGACGATGCTAACGATGACGCTAAAATGCAACGAGACACCTAAAAATGCTAGCGACATTAAATCAACTGAAAATGACCGTAAATTAACTAAATAACGGAAATGCTAAAATTAAATAAAAATGGCGTCAAAATTCGGGTATCAACAGCGATTATTCACCCGTGGTGTTTGCTGCCGCGTTTTAGTAGATATGCCCATTTTGCACTTGCATGACTTTTCGTACAGGTTCCTCAGCCGCCTTTTTGATGGCCTTATCATTGCCTTTTAATAGCATTTCCAAGAATGAATCGGTGTTGCTCACATTCATGCCGCTCTCTATTGTTAGGGGAAGCTTTCTTGCCCCGTTAGGCCTGCTGCGACGGTGTTGTTGCAGTATGGATGCCTTTCCAGCCTTACTTCACCGGGTATCGACCGCTCAGTTACTAGCTGGGGTATCCTTTCCTTCCTTTCGTCGAAGATTGGCTTGGGGAGTGCCTCGTCTTAGTGAGCTGTCTGATCAGGACCAACCATCACATGGATAGGATTTTCACTCCCAAGGGTTGAAACCTCGCGTCTCTGGAACGTGCCTCGTCTCAATGGGCCGTCTGTGTGAGCACGGTTACCACAAGGATAGGATTTTCACTTTCAGGACGGAGTTGGTCTCTCCTTGGGGTCGTGCCTCGCCTTAATGGGCCGTCTATGGGAGCACGGTTGCCACAGGGATAGGATTTTCACTCCCAAGGATACCGGGGGGTGCCTCGTCTTAATGGGCCGTCTATGTGAGCACGGTTGCCACAAGGATAGGATTTTCACTCCCGGGGGCGTTTGGGGTCGTGCCTCGTCTTAATGGGCCGTCTATGTGAGCACGGTTGCCACAAGGATAGGATTTTCACTCCCAACACTTAGCCATGTCAGGGCGTGCCTTGTCTTAGTGAGCTGTCTGATCAAGTCCAGCCATCACAAGGATAGGATTTTCACTCCTGGCATTCTTCACTATCTGCATTTTATCAACTCCAAACACACAGGAAAATATATCTTGTTAGAATAGCATTGATATTACCAGATAGGATGAGCTAGTTCCTGGCGTGGTATAGCTTCAGCCGAGCTATATTCCAAGAGTTCTGCAGGGGCATTCCATCGAGCATTTCCAAGTGGTAAGCTCCTCTTCCCACGACACGGGTGACGCGATACGGTCCATCCCAGCTTGGGTTGAGTTTACCCATGCGTTGCCTTGCCGCTCGTCTATCTCTAAGCACCAAATCTCCAGCTTTGAGCAATCGCTCTCTCACTTGCCGGTTGTGGTATTGTGCCATTCTTCTTTTGTAGTGCAGAGTTTTCAGGAGAGTTTCCTCATTCATTTTCCGGTAGGGTGTCAAGGTTAGCACGTAACCTTTCCTCATTATTTTCTTCTTTGAAATGAGCCACCCGAAGGCTCATCGTTCCGATCTCAACCGGTGTGACAGCTTCGGTTCCGAATGCTAACGCAAATGGGGTCTCTCTAGTGCTGGCCTTGACAGTCATGCGATAGGCCCATAGTACGTATGGCAGTTCGTCTGGCCATTTCTTTTTGGAACCTTCCAGGTTTCTTTTGATGCCACTAAGGATGCTGCGGTTGGTTACTTCTGCCTGGCCATTGGTTTGAGGGTGCGCCACGGAAGAGAACCTTTGTTCGATCTGGAATTCCGCACACTGATCCCTGAAGAATTGGCTTGTGAACTGCGTTCCATTGTCGCTAACCAGTATGCGCGGCACCCCGAATCGCATAATGACTTGGTGTTTGAAAAAATGCCAAATTTTTTCAGTGGTGATGGTGGCTAACGCCTCGGCTTCGGCCCATTTTGTGAAGTAGTCTACCGCCACGACCACGAATTTCAACTGAGATCTAGCCTTTGGAAACGGGCCTAAAATGTCAATGCCCCATTTGGCAAACGGGCATGGAGCGATTATTTCTGAAATTTGCACGGCTGGTTTTCGAGGAATCTTAGCATATTCCTAACATTTCTGACAGGTTTTCACGAAGTTATGGCAATCTCCTCGTATGGTGGGCCAGTAGAATCCCGACCGAAAGACTTGGGCTGCCAGTGTATCGCTGGCGATGTGCATGCCGCATATCCCTTTGTGAATTTCTCGCAACACATGCAAACCTTCTTGTTCCGTTATGCATTTAGCGGCTGGGTGGGAGAAGCACCTCCGTATTAACTCTCCATTGTAATATGTACATCGCGCCGCCCGTTTCAAGACTTTCCTTCTTTCCGTATTAACTCTCCATTATAATAAGCAGTAAAGACAGTTGCCCCTATATATCCGAATTTTGGCGACACGGCAGGTCTTACCTGAAACTTACAGTGATGATGTCGCTCTGGGAGGAGGTAGTTGATTGATGTCACTCTGGGAGGAGATAGGTTGTTGATCCTGCAAAGATATATATAAATTTAGATCTATTCGGATATCGAGAGAAACATAATTTGCAGAAAATGTAAATGACAACTACTCTATCAGAAATCGAAGGTATTTTTATGAAGACGTAAATGACGGCTCCACTGGGGAGATAATTGCTTGACATGTGACTGATGTTGCTTCGGAAGATAATGCGCGATTCGCAGAAGTATGAATGATTTGTCCTAATGATGTCACTCTAGGAGGAGGAAAATAATTATGCAGAAATGTAGAATCGTGTGAGGGATGTTGCTCTGGGAGGGGAAGAAATGCTAAGGTTGACAAAGGTAGAACTACGCTATGCTATCACTCTGGGAGGAGAAGAAATGCTATGCTGGAAACTAAATGCTGTCACTCTGGGAGGAGGAGAAATGCTATGCTGGAAACTAAATGCTGTCACTCTGGGAGGAGAAGAATGCTAATGCTGAAAATTTAAACAACGCCGATTCCCGTAGGAGAAGGCGCGAGATGTGGAAATTAAACCAAGGTCGCTCTGGGAGGAGAAGAATGCTAAATGCTGTCGCTCTGGGAGGAGAAGAAATGCTACGCTGAAAACTAAATGCTGTCACTCTGGGAGGAGAAGAAATGCTAATGCTGAAACTAAATGTTGTCACTCTGGGAGGAGAAGAAATGCTACGCTGGAAACTAAATGCTGTCACTCTGGGAGGAGAAGAAATGCTACGCTGAAAACTAAATGCTGTCAATTCCCGTAAGAGAAAGCGCGAGATGCGGAAATTAAACTAAGGTCGCTCTGGGAGGAGAAGAATGCTAAGGCAGAAAATTTAAACAACGCCGATTCCCGTAGGAGAAGGCGCGAGATGCGGAAATTAAACTAAAGTCGCTCTGGGAGGAGAAGAATGCTATGTGCTGTCGCTCTGGGAGGAGAAGAATGCTAAATGTTGTCGCTCTGGGAGGAGGGGAATGCTAAATGCTGTCGCTCTGGGAGGAGGAGAATGCTAAATGCTGTCGCTCTGGGAGGAGGAGAATGCTAAATGCTAAAGACTAAACTATGATGTCACTCTGGGAGGAGAAGAAAGCTATCGCCAGCGGCCTTGATACGAACCTAGAATGCGTCTGCGTCCTGCTCAGGAGGTAACGACCCCAAGGACAAGACTTTCCCACGATTTGCAGCCGTAAGTAGTCCTCACCTGATATTAGTGTTTGCACTCACGCTCTGAAACAAGGCTAAGTGTTTTACACTCATAAAGATGCAACTAACATGATACATAATTTATAGTTCACAATGTCAATCCGAGTGAATAGACTTCAAATGAAGATGCACATGCATGGGCATTCTAATAATCGATGGGACTTTTACGGAAAAGAATGAAAGGACATGAAACGTCCGGAAATGAGTTTGTTTTGAAAAAGGTTGCTTTGCTGGAAGGTTTTTGATGACTGATGCTTTGCTGATGAGGGCGAGGTACTTGAGCCTTTTCGCTTTTCGTTGAGGATGCTTGCTTGACAGAGTGCGTGAGCTCTGGGATCCTTGCTGAGGGGTGCTTTTTGTTCGGCCTGGGGCCCTTTTCTTGAGTCCTCATTGGGGAGTGTCGTCGCTGTTCTTTTTGCGACTCACTACTTGAGTTGGCGTGGGGCCCCTTTCTTCTCGGGTCTTTACTAGTGATGCTTGCTTTGAGGTTTCTTGAGTTGGCGTTGGGCCTCTTTTGCTTGACTTTACTAGGGAAGGATGTTTTGAGATTTCTCGAGTTGGCCTTGGGCTTTTCTACTCGAGTTCACTGGGGAAAGTTGTCTTCGAGATTTTCTCGAATTGAGTTGTCCCCGGGCTATGCTTGCTTTGGCTCTTCGATTGTTTGTAGTCTTCGAATGTCTCTGAGCATTTCTCTCTTCTTCTTCTTTTTTCTTTTTCTCTCTTTTTCTTCTTTCTTTTCTTTTTTCTTTTCTTTTCCTCTCTTTTCTTTTTTTTTTTTTTTTTTTTTTTTCTTTTTCTTCTTTTTTTTTCTTTCTTCTCTTTTTGATTTGATTTGAAATGCAACAGTGCAGAGCAAGCACAACCTTTGTCTTGATCCCTTCCCCTTTTGTCTGGAGGCCTCGGCCTTTGTCGTTGCTGCCTCTTCGGTGATAGTCCTTAGCGATCTCCTGGTGACTTTTTCCGTCTCCTTCATCGTGAACTTGAACTTGGCGTGCTTTTGCTTCCGGCTGGCAATTTTAGCTGAAACTGCTCTTTGGCTCCCGGGGTATGAGTGATATTGACGGTTTGGGGGGAGTGATGACATATATAGTGGAAAGAGGGAAGAAACGAAAAAGTGGAGAAAATCATAAAAGTCCCACGTCATTTTATAGCTATCCCATGTCTAATGGCGCATGTACCCTGGATATTATGCGAACTCAACTAGTATCTAGTCAGGCCCTTACACTCATGAAGGATAAGACGTGATGGCTCAAAGATGCTTACCGGGATTTGTTTGTGACTGCTTACGTCGGAGCAAACCGCGGATATAAGAGCAAACAAGTAATATCATGCATGGCACGTAACTTGGATAGATGCTGGAGTTAACAAAGGGATTAAATATTCCTAACCTATGCTGTGCATGAAAATGCTTATGAGAGTAGTATGCTTTTGTTTGAGCCGGGCTAAAGAGGGATTTTTGATTGATTTTTGATTTTTGATTGATTGATGATTTGATTACCAGATGGTTTGATTGCTAGACGTTTGATTGCTGGATGTTTGATTGCTAGATGGTTTGATGGCCAGATGTTTGATTGCTAGATGGTTTGATGGCCAGATGTTTGATTGCTGGATGTTTTGATGGTCAGATGTTTGATTGCTAGATGGTTTGATGGCCAGATGTTTGATTGCTAGATGGTTTGATGGCCAGATGTTTGATTGCTAGATGTTTTGATTGCTAGACGTTTGATTGCTAGATGTTTTGATTGCTAGACGTTTGATTGCTAGAATGTGGGGGACGACTTATTTGCAACGTTCTAACGAGGACCTAAGGTTGCCCCCCAGTGGGCCAGACGACCGTACTCGACTTAAAGCTAATCAAAGCAAGCAAGAATAAAAAAAAATTTAAATAAAGGGAAAAGAAAGAGGGACTCCCCTGAACCGCGCAGTGGGGCTGCGCGGGCGTCTTCCACAAGCTCCCTGCGGATGACAGCGAGATGCTTCCCGTCCCTGTGAGATGCAGAGGGGAAAACGGAAAGGGAAATTAATTTGAAAACAAAAATGAGATAAGTTCAGGGATTCTCCCTTCCTTTAACTCGACTTTTCGAGGGTTCCCATGACGTGGTCCTAATCCTGGGACGCCTTGTTTTGATTGGTTTCTTTTTAGCTATTTTGCAGGTACTGCCGATCCGAGCCGTAGCGAGGACGAGATCTGCATTCGGTTCAGTTGCTTGCCGGTCCTGCTGGACCTTCGCTGATTGGCTTCGTGGTTGCTCGGGGATAGAGGGGATAACCCTCTGTCCCCGTGATGTGCAGCGGGGCTTCAAGGGTGTATGCTTACCGTTCTTCTGCAGGCAACGAATTGGGACGACCTAGTCCCTGAAAAAGACAAGGTGATGACAAATGAGGAGTAAATGCAAGATAATTTTTAGCAAAAGTAATGTGATTGATAAGTTTTAAGCTCTCCCTTTTAGATGGGCTATCCGTGGGTCATTGCGGTGTGATTTGCATCGGATGGGCTTTGTGACTTTGGTCCAACGTTTAGTCCTTTGAGACCGATTATTTGCGATGCACCGAAGGGCCGGTAGCACTGCGAGGAAAAGAAATCTCGCTTTAGATGGTGATGGTTTGTCTTAAAATCTTTCCTGATTCGCTCTTGAAGGTGGCCTGCTACGGCAATTCAACAGCTCCTACGAGCGGAACTCTCTGGTTCTATCGTGATGACGAGCTGAGGCGTGAGACCTTACGTCCCTGCAAAACTGAAGAATGATTAGTGGCGTTAGTCTAAGTGACGCGTCTTGCGTCCCGAGCTACTCCTGGGGATCCATCCATGCCATGCCTCCTTTTGTCATCTCACAATTTTAAGAAAAAACAGGGGACAACAAATTTTAAAACAAAGCATCTCTTGAAAAAAACTTATTTTATTCATTTCAGGACAAATGTTTGTGCTAGATTGTCATGATAAAACCCTATGTCTTTGGCTGACCGGACGCTCTGTCCACGATGCTTCAGGCGAAGTATCTCTTGACTGCATCGGCATTTACCAGTTTCGGGAGATCGTCTCCATCCATGTTGGTTAGCATTAGGGCACCCCCTGAGAATGCACTTTTGACCAGGTACGGGCCCTCGTACCTTGGGGCCCACTTTCCTTTGCTGGCCTCCTGATGAGGGAGAATTTTCTTTAGCACTAAATTCCCAGCCTCGAATTTGCGAGGTCGCACTTTCTTGTTATAAGCGTTGACCATTCTTTGCTGATATAATTGCGCATGGCAGATAGCGGCCAAGCGCTTTTCGGGAAGGAGGTTCAGCTACTCGTACCTCACTCTCGCCCAATCAGATTCTTCTACTTCAGATTCTGCCAGGATTCTGAGAGAAGGAATTTCTACCTCGAGGGGAATTACGGCTTCCATGCCGTAAACTAATGAGTAGGGAGTTGCCCCTGTGGACGTACGGGTTGCTATCCGATAAGCATGTAGTGCGAAGGGAAGCATGTCGTGCCAGTCTTTGTGAGTGATTACCATCTTTTGGATGATCCTCTTCAGGTTCTTGTTTGCTGCTTCGACTGCGCCATTCATCTTTGGTCGATATGGTGACGAGTTTCGGTGCTTCACCTTCCAACGTTGGCAAAGATCGTCAATCATCTTTCCGTTGAGATTGGTGCCGTTGTCCGTGATAATGGTTTCTGGGACCCCATGACGACAAATGATATTCCTCTCAATGAATCGCAAGGTGGTTTTCTGAGTGATGTTGGAGTAAGAGGTGGCCTCTACCCATTTGGTGAAATAGTCGATTGCTACGAGGATGAAGCGATGGCCATTAGAGGCTGTTGGATGAATTTGGCCGATGATGTCGATTCCCCACATTGCAAAAGGCCAAGGCGACGTCATGCTGAAGAGAGGGGCTGGAGGGACCTGGAGATGGTCCGCATAGATTTGACATTTGTGGCACTTCCGAAAATAGCTGATGCAATCTCGTTCGATGGTGAGCCAAAAATAACCTTGCCTCATTATCTGCCTGGCCATCATGTGTCCACTTGCGTGTGTGGAACAAACCCCTTCGTGGATCTCTGCTATGATTCTCTTTGCCTCGGTCATGGTGACGCAGCGAAGCAAAGCTCCATCAGCTCTCCTTTTATATAGAACCTCGCCGTCGAGGTAGAAGTCTAGTGCTAAGCATTGGAGGGTCTTTTTGCTAACCCGGCTTGCCCCCGGTGGGTACTCCCGGTTTCTGATGAACTGTACTAGGTCGTAGAACCATGGCTTGCTGTCAGGTTCCTCTTCCAAGGCGACACAACATGCCGGAGTTTCCTTTACTTCCACTCTCAATGGTTGGAGCATTACTCCGCATTCTAACTTAAACATTGAGGCCAACGTGGCTAATGCATCTGCGAAGCGGTTCTTTTCTCTGTCGACTCGGTCGAATTCAGTTTCCTCGAATTCCCGTGTGAGTTGGGTGAGTAGCCATTGATAAGGGATGAGCTTGGAATCCCGTGTCTGCCATAGATCCTGGGCTTGATAGATGACGAGTGCTGAATCGTCGAAGATTCGGAGCTTCTTTACTTTTAAGTCGATGGCTGCTGTCAGACCGCTGATGCATGCCTCATACTCGGCGACGTTATTGGTGCATGGGAAGTTCAATTTGCATGCTATGGGGAATTGACGGCCATCTGGGGCTATGACCACGGCTCCCACTCCCTTGCCCGAGAGGTTCACCGCACCATTGAAGAACATGGTCCACCAATCGTCTTCTCGGAGATTTTCTGTGATCTCATCTTCAATCATCATGATGTCCTCATCAGGGAAGTCGAAGCTCATCGACTCATACTCGTCCGAGGCATGATCAGCCAAGTGATCGGCGAGGGCGCTTGCTTTAACCGCTTTACGGGTTACATAGATGATCTCGTGCTCAGCTAATAAGACTTGCCATCTACAACTGCGACTTGACAGGTACGACTTTTCAAAAATGTATTTCAAGGGGTCCATGCGAGAGATTAGCCAAGTCGTGTAATACAACATGTACTGCCGGAGCCTTCGGGTGCACCATGCTAGGGCGCAACAAGTTTGTTCCAACATAGAGTAGCGCATTTCGCACTCGTTGAATTTTTTGCTGAGGTAGTAGATGGCTTGTTCACGCCTTCCAGACTCGTCGTGCTGTCCCAAAACGCAACCCATGGCGCTAGCCGTGACTGTCATGTACATGAGCAAGGGTCGTCCTAGCGTCGGGGGAACTAGTACCGGTGGGCTTTGCAGATATGTCTTGATTTTCTCGAAGGCTTTTTGGCAGTCTTCGTCCCATTCTGCATTTCCGTGTTTCCTTAGCATCTTGAACATCGGCTCGCAGGTAAGTGTTAACTGGCTGATAAAGCGAGCGATGTAGTTGATGCGTCCTAAAAAGCTTCGTACTTCCGTTTCGGTGCTGGGAGCGGGTAGCTCCTGAATGGATTTTATCTTATCAGGATCCACTTCTATACCTTTGTTGCTGACGATGAATCCCAATAACTTCCCGGAAGTCACTCCGAAGGTACACTTAGCTGGGTTTAGCCGTAGCCGAAATTGCCTCAACCGTTCGAACACCTTCCTCAGGATGTCCACATGATCTTGCGTGCCGCGAGACTTGGCTATCATGTCGTCGACATATATTTCCAATTCTTTATGCATCATGTCGTGGAAAAGGGTGACAGCAGCACGTTGGTACGTGGCTCCTGCGTTTTTTAATCCGAAGGGCATCACTTTGTAGCAGAAGGTTCCCCAGGGCGTGATGAAGGTCGTCTTTTCACTGTCCTCGGGTGCCATCTTGATCTGATTGTACCCCGAGAATCCGTCCATGAAAGAGAACATGTCATTTCTGGCGGCACTATCTACCAAGATGTCGATATGGGGAAGAGGGAAGTCGTCTTTAGGGCTAGCTCGATTGAGATCCCGAAAGTCCACGCACATGCGAACCTTCCCATCTTTCTTAGGCACTGGCACTATGTTGGCGATCCATTCTGGGTACTCCGCAACTTTCAAAAAACCCGCGTCTAGTTGCTTGGTAACTTCTTCTTTGATTTTCAGAAGGATGTCTGGATGCATCCTCCGAAGTTTTTGCTTGACAGGCTTAAACTCAGGTTTTAACGGAATACGATGCTCAACTATCCCGGGATCAAGACCTGGCATGTCGGCGTATGACCATGCGAATACATCGGAGTAGTCCTTGAGGAGAGAAATCAACCTTTCTCTCTGAGTCGTATCCAGGGTAGTTTCGATCTTGACCAGTTTTTGACTCTCATTGCTTGCCCCCAAGTTTACTTCGTCCAATTCCTCCCGATGAGGGGTTATTTCCTTTTCTGAACTTTCTAGTAAACGGGTCAGTTCGTCGGAGACTTCGGCCTTGTCTTCGGTCGTAGCGATGATTTCTTCGCCAGTAAAGACATAGGTTTTATCAAGACAATCCGAACTAACACTCATCCTGAAATTAAAAGCGCGAAAAAAAGAGATGCGTAAAATGAAAATTTGCATATATATTGATTTTTAACAAAAGGGAACAGGAGTCCCTACAAACATGTTTTCGTAAGAAAACGTGCCAAAAACATATATATTTTTCATAATGAGAAATTACGGAGAGACATCCGGAAGCATGGTGATGGTCCAGTTGCCCACAGACTCCCCTGACTTCTTAACGAAAATGACTGAACCAGGCGACGATCCTTCTTCTCCTAGAGTGCAGATACGGAGGTCTGATACCCTGATTGGATTTTCATTGATGGTTTCAGCGGCGAAGGGGAACGTGGTTCTGATATGAGGAATCGGCATTTTGCCCTCTGGCGCAGAACGTCCAAATAGCTTAGCCAGCTGCTTTTCTTTCTTTTCTTGGGCGATCCTGGTGAAATCGGCCTTGCTGGGTTGGTACCCTAACCCAAATCGATCTCCAAAGCTCTTCGGAGGCGCCCAGCCTTTCGATCCTTGTAACTCGGCCCCGAGCAGTTTTCCTAATTGGAAGCTTCCCTCTAGTGTTGACTTAGTGGTTGTTTCGGCTACCCCAAATTTTGAGGCTTCGCAAATGGGGGATCCCTCCTCGATCCAACCCGCGTTGACGATTTCAAAGGCTTGGAAGGAACTCTCCAAGGTTTCGGCAGTTTCGATGTAAGGCACGGATGCATGCTTGGCCAAAATCAAGGCTTCTTCTGCCTTTATTGTGATGAGGGCATTGTCTTTGACGTATTTGAGGCACTGATGCAGGGAAGAGGGGACGGCTCCCGCTGAATGGATCCAAGGCCGTCCTAGAAGCATGCTATAGGCGGGTTGGATTTCCATGATCTGGAATGTCAAGATGAAAGGGTGGGGCCCGATGACCATATCCAACTCAATGTTCCCGATGATCTCTCGAGTGGTGCCATCGAAAGCCCTCGCCATCATTCCGCTAGGTTTTATGAGGGAGGAATCGACCGGCAGCTGTTCAAGGACATGCCTGGGCATGACATTAAGTGCGGACCCATTGTCGATTAGGGCCTTTGCTATGACGTGTCCCTTACATTCCACCGTGATGTATAGGGCCTTGTTGTGATCTCTTCCCGAGGGGTCGATCTCTTCTTCCGAGAAGGAAATGCTACTTAAGGCTTGGATCCTTCCGGCAAGGTTTTCCACCCCTTCTGTGGTGATATCCTTAGTCACGAAAGCTTGTTTCAAGACTTTTAAGAGAGCTTGGCGATGCGGCTCTGAAGTGAGGATCAGCTCCATGATGGAGATACGAGCTGGGGTTTTCTTTAGCTGTTCGATGATGCTGAACTCGCTCTGTTTCATGATCTTGAGGAACTCAGCTGTCTCATCCTCGGTTACAGGTTTGCTCAAACCTTGCGCCTCCTCTATCGTCTCTTCGCGGATCACAAGGTCTTTCCCTTTGGCTTGTCGTTGCTTTTCTACTTCCTCCGAAATGTAACATCTTCTAGTGCGGGTCATGCCCCCGATATGAGAGGCTTTGCCGATAGCGAGTGTTGTTGGTGCGACTGCAGGAGGGGTGGTGACCACCGTGTATCCGTAGTTGAATGGGACCGCGTGTAAGTCCCGGCTGGGAGTATTCACAGCTAATGTGAATACTACTTTGCGTGGGATCGTGGCTGCCTCCCCTGCCTGGGCCACATATTCGAAGGAGTAAGGTGCTGGTGGATTGTCCTCGATGACGTTGATGGCTCCTTGGGTTTCCCCTTTGGTTTGAATGATCCCTAATGTTGCGAGTTGCTTGACTTTTTGCCGAAAAAGTCTGCAATCCTGGATGTCATGCTTGCTTTCCCCTTGGCAGAATAGGCATTGGGCCTGACTATTCCCTGGGAATGGCAAATAAGCGTTGTTGGATAATGCGAAGAACAATTCTTCATTGGGTACTTCCCCCATCGATAGGTGAGAAAGGTCAATTCCAATGGAAGAAATGTCGCTTATCCCAGGATTATGGTGCGGTAGAGGACTGGTTGTCATATCAGGACCCCTTGTCAAACCTTTGGACGAGATTCGTCCTTCTTTGGTTAGGTGCTCGACCTTCTCTCTAAAGTCGTAGCAGTTTTCCAAGGAGTGTCCTCGGGTTCCGGCGTGATATTCGTAGCTATCCTTTAGATCATACCAGCTAGGGTAAGGAAGGGATTGAGGAGAGAGTGGGGATGGTGTAATCTGCCCGCCTGCCAAAAGGCTTGCGTAGATCTCTTTCAAAGGAAACGGAGGAAGCGACCATGTCGGTGAAGGGTATGACTCGGAGTCTGAGGATTCCCAAGAAGGTAGTAAGGGTACTGTGCTAGAATAGGAAGGTGGTGCCGAATACCTGACGAGGTAATCGAACTTCCCGGAAGGTTGGCCCAAGGTGTCAATCTCGCGGTCGCCTTCGTCGCGGCGCGCGGAGAACCGCTTGCACGATGAAGTCGATCTTTTATTCTGGACCATTTGGAGCGGGGTTCCATTGGCGTTATGCGGGATAGGAAATCCATCTCCGATCGTGTTGATGGATCCTTCCCCAGGGGTCACTTTCTGGGTTTGTATTACCCCGAGACTCGAGAGTTGTCTCACCTTTTTTGCGAACGACTTGCAGCTTCGGATCTTGTGACCGTCGCTCCCCTTGCAGTACATGCAGTGACTCGGATTGCCCCCTGAGTATAGCACATATCCCTCTCGAGCTAAGGCCTGGAAAAGCTGTTCTTGTGGCCAACTCGATGCGGAAGATAAATGGTCGTTGCTTTCTCCTGCCGAGATGGCATTCACCCCTCCCTTTCCTTGGGAATGATTGGGAAGAGGGTTGGTGGATGTGTTGGGTCTTTTTGCTAATCCTTCGAAAGATACCCATCCGCTTTTGATCAAGTGATGGACCTTTGCCTTGAATGCGAAGCAATTTTCCAGAGTGTGACCTGGGGCTCCAGCGTGATATTCGCATCTTGCGTTGTGATCATACCACTTTGGGTAAGGAGGCAATTGAGGCTGAGCCGGAACCGGTACGATCTGTCCGGCCGCCAGGAGATATTTGTAGATTTCTCCTGCAGGGAGAGGGAGAGGAGGTGGAGGCTCTCGGTTCCACCGATTGTTGGTCGTGTTTTGGTTATTTGGGTCTTTTGGTGGGTTATATGGTTTGGGTTGCATAGGTTGTGATGTTTGCACTGGAGGTGGTGGGAAATGAGTAGGATTTTGAGGTAGGATATTAGCGATTGGTGGTGAATTAAAAGGAAAGGAGGTGGGTTGATATAGTGACGCCTGCTGATACGGCGGTGGTACCAAATAAGGCGGTGGTGGCGGAAACGGCTGCCCCTGATTAACTTGGGGAGCGACAAATCCGACGTCCCTTTTCACGACTGATGCTTTCTTTGGTACAGACTCTGGTGTTGGATGCGTGATTCACCCAGACTTAATCCCTTGCTCGACTCTTTCGGCAATTAGGACCATGTCGGAGAAGCTGTTTGAGGGGTTCGAGATCAGGTAGTTATAGTAGGGAGCTTTGAAGGTGTGCAAGAAAATCGACAAGAGTTCCTTGTCGCTTAAGGGTGGAGAGATTCTCGAAGCCAACTCTCTCCATCTTTGCGCATAGGTCTTCACGGACTCGCCGATTTTCTTTTCCAGATTTTACAGGTCGGCGCGGTCAGGAGCCACCTCCATGTTGAATTTGTATTGTCGGTAGAAGGCATCGGACAGGTCTCTCCACGTCCTGATCCTAGCTTTGTCCAGCCCCATATACCAAGTTAGGGCGTGCTTGGTCAAGCTTTCTCGGAATAAATGGATCAACAACGGTTCGTTGTGGATCATCTTTGCCATCTTGTTGCAGTATGCTCTGAGGTGGGTCTTCGGGCAACGAAATTTGAGACCTTACAATGCTCGGCGTAAAAGGGACGCCTAGCAGCATGCAATGAAGTCACCACCCTAATTTGGTTGCTCGGCTTAGGGAACCCTAATTGTCATGGCATAGGAAATATAATAAGTAAAAAACTAAAGGCACAAAAAAGGGGGTCTGGACCCCAGACAAAGGTTCGGGGTCGTATTATGGTCTCGGGAAGGTGTTAGGCACCCGAGACACAACCGAAAACGGTTACCGGTTGATGAGAGAGGTGTTTAAAAAGGTGTTTGAGAAATGCGTTTTGAAAAAGGGAGCCCTCAGAGGAATCGTCACTTTAGTCTTTATTATGATCGTGATGGGACTGAATTTTCCGTAAGACTGAATGAGCGCCCTCTTTTTTCATCATCGGCCCATGCATGATTAAATTAATTACTACGTGATCCTAACATGGATTGCTACCAGAGTACCATTTTAAATGATGGATTTAAAATGATAGTTTGCTGTGGGATCGAAAGTCCCCATGTACATGCAGTCAATATAAGCGAGAATTAAAATCACATGAACGCGACATTTTAAGAAAGTCTTTAAACACGTTGTGCATGTGGGTTGATTTTAGTTCTAGCAGTTCTATGTATCATGCATACAATGGATATTTGCAGAAAGCACCGAATAAATAAAAAGGAATCGAAAGGCGTACTTTCGAACGAAGGTTGAAACTAAAACCTGCAAAATGAGAGTGTTAGCGATAGCTCGAGAAATAAATAAGCAATTTATGAGTGCAAGATTTTAAATGACAGTTGATTGTACACGAGAAATGATGGATTTCACGCATACGAAATGAGATGCTGAGTTTGGTTGTATGCGAAAAATGATTGATTTTAAGCATACGAGAATTTATTGCTAGGTGATTGCATGCGAAAAATGATGGATTTTTCGTATGTGAGAATTTAAATGCTAGTTGATTGCATGCGAAAAATGATGGATTTTACGCATGTGAGAATTAAAATGCTAGTTGATTGCATGCGACAAATGATGGATTTTACGCATCTGAGAATTAAAATGCTAGTTGTTTGCATGCGAAAAATGATGGATTTTACGCATGTGAGAATTTAAATGCTAGTTGATTGCATGCGAAAAATGATGGATTTTACGCATGTGAGAATTTAAATGCTAGTTGATTGCATGCGAAAAATGATTGATTTTACGCATGTGAGAATTTAAAATGCTAGTTTGACAAGTGCCAGAATATTTCAAAGGTAGTTGACGATTTGCAGAAAGTAAACAGTTGATATGTGCGGAAAAATAAAACAATTGATATTTTGCAGAAAATAAAACAGTTGATATTGCGGAAGAATTTCCAGTAGTTTTGCGAAAAGTTAAAGCAGTTGAATATTTACGGAAAATAAAAGCAGTTAGTGTTGCGGAAGAATTTCCAGCAGTTTGCGAAAAATTAAAGCAGTTGAATATTTACGGAAAATAAAATGCGACCGACCATGTAGGCGGTATATTGAATTTAAATTGCAGAAAGTAAATTGCGAAAAATTAAAGTGCGGAAAATTAAAGTGCTGAAAATTAAACAGTTGATAATTTGCGGAAGGATTTCCAGCAGTTTGCAAAAAATTAAAGCAGTTGATATTTGCAGAATTAAAATGCGACCGACCATGTAGGCGGTATATTGAATTTAAATTGCCGAAAGTAAATTACGAAAAATTAAAGTGCAGAAAATTAAACAGTTGATAATTTGCGGAAGGATTTCCAGCAGTTTGCGAAAAATTAAAGCAATTGAATATTTACGAAAATTAAAATGCGTCCGACCATATAGGCGGTATTGAATTTAAATTGCTGAAAGTAAATTGCTGAAATTTAAAGTGCGGGAAATTAAACAGTTGATAAGTGCGACCGACCATGTAGGCGGTATTTTGAATTTAAATTGCCAAAAGTAAATTGCAGAATTAAAGTGCGAATAATTTAAACAGTTGATAAGTGCGACCGACCATGTAGGCGGTATTGAATTTAAATTGCCGAAAGTAAATTGCAGAATTAAAGTGCGAATAATTAAACAGTTGATATTTATAGAAAAATAAACAGTTGATATTACAGAAAATTAAAAGTGTTAGTACGACAAATAATCATACGAAGCATACGAGTATTTTACGAAAAAACGTGATCCGAAGTTTGGAAAACAATTGAAAATGGGCTGGGCCCAATTGAAGAATGAAAAGAAGTGAAAAATGGGCCAGGAATAGTGCCTGGCCCATGAGAATTTAAAAGGGAATGGGCCAAGCCCATTCCTGCGTGAACAGTGCCGTTGGCCTGGCACTGTTCATTCGTCACCTTTCTTGGTCGCCGGCGTACTGCCGGCGGCACAGCTCCGGCCACAAGTGGCCGATTTGAAAACCGTTCGTACCGAAATGTTCGTCTCTTCGACGACTTCCCAACCGTACCAACCCCGATTTTTAATTTGACTCGTACAAAATTTAATTTCAAAAAAACGAGAAAACCGTTAATTATCGAAAACTAATTAATTCGCACAAACTAACCGACGATTTTTAAAAGTGAAAGCGTGTATTTAATCTATGTTATGTGTGTGAATTAATGACATAAAAGAAAGCAATTAAATTGCTCAAACAAGAGGCAAACGAATTTATACAAAACTTTGGCTTAAAAACTGAAAAAAGGCTAGAGAGATAAAGCTCACCTCAAGGCCTTGAACTTGGACGATCTTCACTTGAAATAAGCAACTGATCAAAGGAGGGAGAGAGGGCAAGAAAGCTTGCTGATTTGGTGCCCCGAATGCGTTGGAAGAGGGTGGCTATTTATAGCCGAAGATCGCGTGAGGAGGGAGACGCGGGGCTGCGCGTGGTGGCCGGCTGGTCGCGGTGGCAAGGCTAGGGTGCTAGCCGTGATGATGGCGGAGGGACAGGAAGCTACGGACGCGATGGGAGCAGGTGGCTCGGGCGTGGGCTGCTTCGCTGCACTCCTTTGGCACTGTTCACGTCCATTATGCATGTTAATTCAAGGGCCATTGATCTGGTTGACTTTCCTTGGTTGACCAGATCAATGGCCATGATCAAATGGCCTTTTATCTGATTTAAATGGCCTCGAGCCGGTTCCCGCAAACAAACGTTCTGACTTTTTGAGCCGAAGGTACCGTCGCGTAGAGAAAAATATGACGGGTTTAACCGTCTACAGCGAATGACGAGAATTTTTCGTTTAACGTGCTTATTTTCGTGTTCAAAAATGTGAAACGTTTGAACGGAAAAATAAAGACGTTACGCCGAAAATTACACGAAACGCTGTAGACCGTTGTGAGCAGAAAAAAAGCTAGCAACTAGTTGATGTAAAACATTTTAAAGTCAAGCTATTGTCCGAGCGGACTTACTTGGGTCCAACAAAAGCTCGAATAAAAATAATAATAAAATAATAAAAATACTAAAAAATGCGCTAAAATATTAAAAATCCTAAAATTCATGTGATGACCTAAAACGAAGAAAAAACTAGCAAACGACTGCCGGATAGTCAAAAAATGTGGTTTTTAAGGCTAAAAATAATAATGATAATAATAATGAAAATATGTGCCGAAAAATTAAAAATGCGATTTCGAAAGCTGACGATGCTAACGATGACGCTAAAATGCAACGAGACACCTAAAAATGCTAGCGACATTAAATCAACTGAAAATGACCGTAAATTAACTAAATAACGGAAATGCTAAAATTAAATAAAAATGGCGTCAAAATTCGGGTATCAACAGCGATTATTCACCCGTGGTGTTTGCTGCCGCGTTTCAGTAGATATGCCCATTTTGCACTTGCATGACTTTTCGTACAGGTTCCTCAGCCGCCTTTTTGATGGCCTTATCATTGCCTTTTAATAGCATTTCCAAGAATGAATCGGTGTTGCTCACATTCATGCCGCTCTCTATTGTTAGGGGAAGCTTTCTTGCCCCGTTAGGCCTGCTGCGACAGTGTTGTTGCAGTATGGATGCCTTTCCAGCCTTACTTCACCGGGTATTGACCGCTCAGTTACTAGCTGGGGTATCCTTTCCTTCCTTTCGTCGAAGATTGGCTTGGGGAGTGCCTCGTCTTAGTGAGCTGTCTGATCAGGACCAACCATCACATGGATAGGATTTTCACTCCCAAGGGTTGAAACCTCGCGTCTCTGGAACGTGCCTCGTCTCAATGGGCCGTCTGTGTGAGCACGGTTACCACAAGGATAGGATTTTCACTTTCAGGACGGAGTTGGTCTCTCCTTGGGGTCGTGCCTCGCCTTAATGGGCCGTCTATGGGAGCACGGTTGCCACAGGGATAGGATTTTCACTCCCAAGGATACCAGGGGGTGCCTCGTCTTAATGGGCCGTCTATGTGAGCACGGTTGCCACAAGGATAGGATTTTCACTCCCAACACTTAGCCATGTCAGGGCGTGCCTTGTCTTAGTGAGCTGTCTGATCAAGACCAGCCATCACAAGGATAGGATTTTCACTCCTGGCATTCTTCACTATCTGCATTTTATCAACTCCAAACACACAGGAAAATATATCTTGTTAGAATAGCATTGATATTACCAGATAGGATGAGCTAGTTCCTGGCGTGGTATAGCTTCAGCCGAGCTATATTCCAAGAGTTCTGCAGGGGCATTCCATCGAGCATTTCCAAGTGGTAAGCTCCTCTTCCCACGACACGGGTGACGCGATACGGTCCATCCCAGCTTGGGTTGAGTTTACCCATGCGTTGCCTTGCCGCTCGTCTATCTCTAAGCACCAAATCTCCAGCTTTGAGCAATCGCTCTCTCACTTGCCGGTTGTGGTATTGTGCCATTCTTCTTTTGTAGTGCAGAGTTTTCAGGAGAGTTTCCTCATTCATTTTCCGGTAGGGCGTCAAGGTTAGCACGTAACCTTTCCTCATTATTTTCTTCTTTGAAATGAGCCACCCGAAGGCTCATCGTTCCGATCTCAACCGGTGTGACAGCTTCGGTTCTGAATGCTAACACAAATGGGGTCTCTCTAGTGCTGGCCTTGACAGTCATGCGATAGGCCCATAGTACGTATGGCAGTTCGTCTGGCCATTTCTTTTTGGAACCTTCCAGGTTTCTTTTGATGCCACTAAGGATGCTGCGGTTGGTTACTTCTGCCTGGCCATTGGTTTGAGGGTGCGCCACGGAAGAGAACCTTTGTTCGATCTGGAATTCCGCACACTGATCCCTGAAGAATTGGCTTGTGAACTGCGTTCCATTGTCGCTAACCAATATGCGCGGCACCCCGAATCGCATAATGACTTGGTGTTTGAAAAAATGCCAAATATTTTCAGTGGTGATGGTGGCTAACGCCTCGGCTTCGGCCCATTTTGTGAAGTAGTCTACCGCTACGACCACGAATTTCAACTGAGATCTAGCCTTTGGAAACGGGCCTAAAATGTCAATGCCCCATTTGGCAAACGGGCATGGAGCGATTATTTCTGAAATTTGCACGGCTGGTTTTCGAGGAATCTTAGCATATTCCTAACATTTCTGACAGGTTTTCACGAAGTTATGGCAATCTCCTCGTATGGTGGGCCAGTAGAATCCCGACCGAAAGACTTGGGCTGCCAGTGTATCGCTGGCGATGTGCATGCCGCATATCCCTTCGTGAATTTCTCGCAACACATGCAAAC
Organism: Viola odorata; assembly: GCA_963691705.1. NCBI lineage: Eukaryota > Viridiplantae > Streptophyta > Magnoliopsida > Malpighiales > Violaceae > Viola > Viola odorata. Next base: position 33,994,504 of record OY829546.1, read on the forward strand.
CTTCTTGTTCCGTTATGCATTTAGCGGCTGGGTGGGAGAAGCACCTCCGTATTAACTCTCCATTGTAATATGTACATCGCGCCGCCCGTTTCAAGACTTTCCTTCTTTCTGTAATTTCTTCCGGTAGCCTATCATGTTTCAGATATTCTACCACTGGGATTCTCCAGTCACTTTCTATTTCCTCCACACAAAACGATGCTTGCTCTTCCATGAAAGAGGGTGTGGATAACTCCCCATAGTGCACTTCCTTGGGTATGGAGGCTTCCACATTGGTTGCCATCATGGCTAGGCTATCAGCCTCTTCATTATTTTCTCTGGGATATGTTCAAAGGTGACCCGAGTGCTTTTTTTCTGCATCTCCGACAGCTCACGCTTTACTTTGGCCAAGTATTGAATCATGATGGGTTCTCGGGCTTGGGAGTTTCCTAGGACTTGATCCATTATCAATTTAGAGTCTCCTCGTATTTTTAGGCGCAAGCTGCATTCCTCCTCCGCAACGGTAGAGGCTTCGACGGAGAAGCTGTTTCCAATTCTGAGTCCTGCCAGCAGCGCTTCGTATTCAGCGGCATTGTTGGATAACGGCTGCAGGATTCTGATGGCGTACCGCATTTCCATGCCGTTGGGTCCCACCAGGAAAACACCTGCGCCTGCTAGCTCTTGATTTTTTGCTCCGTCCACATGAATAATCCATGAGTCCGCTAACGTTTCCGGGAACGGTAGGCATGAATTTTCTGATTCTTCCTCTGACAGGTCTACCGACGCATCTTTGGTGAATGTGCATTCCGCTATGAAGTCTGCTAACGCTTGGGCTTTAATTGCCGGTCTGACTTTGTACTGCAACCTGTATTGTTCGAGCTCGATTGCCTAAATCAACATCCTCCCTGAAGACTCAGGCTTTCTAAAGATTTTTCTCAGCGGCTGATCAGTGAGCACAGTGACAGGGTGGGCTTGGAAGTATCGGTCCATCTTTCGCATTGCCTGTATTAGGGCAAGCGCTATCTTCTCGATGCGAGCGTATCGCAGCTCAGCATCTTTCAATACGTGACTCACAAAAAATACAGGGCGGTGTACATGCCCTTCACTTCGCACAAGGACGGCGCTGACTACCTCGTCAGCTACTCCCAAGTATAGATATAGCTCATCGCCGGACTCAGGCCTCGTTAGCACTAGATCGGATGACAAGTAAGCTTTCAGCCCTGCAAACGCATTTTCACATTCCTCCGTCCACCCGAATGGGGCCTTGTTTCGAATGACCTTGAAAAAAGGCAAGCATCTCTCGCCTTGCTTAGATATGAACCGTCCTAACGCGATGATGCGGCCGGTGAGCTTCTGTATTTCTTTGACGGTCCGAGGGGATATCATGTCCTGAATGGTCTTTATCTTTGAAGGGTTGGGTTGGATACCCTTCCGGCTGACCACGTAGCCCAAGAATTTACCCGTTTGGAATGCGAACATACACTTTCGTGGATTCAACTTCATTTTGTACTTTTTCATCACATTGAAAACTTCTTCCAAGTCAGCAAGGTGGTCTTTGAAGCTTCGACTTTTGATCAGGATATCGTCCTCGTAAGCCTCTACATTTTTCCCGATTTGCTTTTCGAAAACCTTATTCGCCATGCGCTGGAACGTTGCCCCGGCGTTCTTCAGTCCAAACGGCATTGCGGTGTAGCAATATGTAGCCCTAGGGGTGATGAAGGCAGTTTTTTCTTCGTCTTCTATGGCCATAGGGATTTGGTGATACCCGGAGTTGGCATCTAGGGAGCTTAAATAAGCGTATCCAGCAGTTTGGTCGACCAGCTGATCAATTCGAGGAAGGGGATAGCAATCTTTGGGACAAGCATTATTTAGATCGGTGAAATCGATGCACATGCGCCAATCTCCGTTAGACTTTGGAACTAACATCGGGTTAGCTAGCCAGGTTGGGTATTGGACTTCTCGGATGAACCCAGCATCCATGAGTTTTAGTAACTCTTTCTCGATAGCTGCTACTTTCCCTGATGAAAAAGCACGTCGTTTCTGCTGAATAGGCTTGGCATCAGGGCTAACGTTTAGTCGATGTTCCGCAATTTCTCGCGAGATTCTGGGCATGTCCGCTGGTTTCCATGCGAATTCTCCCTTGCATTTTCTTAACAGTCGGGTTAGTTGCACGTTCTCTTCAGGGCTCAGTTTCTCACTGACCAAGAGATTCGCTTCACTGTCCTCACCGATAGGCATTGACATCATCTGATCTAGCGGCTGAGTGCGTTTTTCTTCTTTATCGTCGAAAGGATCGTTTGCCACGCAAACGTAGCGGTCACAACTCCTTTGAGTCATAAGCGAATAACACTCGGCTGCCAGTTTCTGGTCTCCTTTGATTGAGACCACGCCGTCCCACGAGGGGTATTTCATCCGCAGGTGCTTTTGGGATATCGCTGCCCCGAAACGATTGAGGAACGGTACTTTTGGAACTAACACCGGGTTAGCTAGCCAGGTTGGGTATTGGACTTCTCGGATGAACCCCGCATCCATGAGTTTTAGTAACTCTTTCTCGATAGCTGCTACTTTCCCTGATGAAAAAGGACGTCGTTTCTGCTGAATAGGCTTGGCATCAGGGCTAACGTTTAGTCGATGTTCCGCAATTTCTCGCGAGATTCCGGGCATGTCCGCTGGTTTCCATGCGAATTCTCCCTTGTATTTTCTTAACAGCCAGGTTAGTTGCACGTTCTCTTCAGGGCTCAGTTTCTCACTGACCAAGAGATTCGCTTCACTGTCCTCACCGATAGGCATTGACATCATCTGATCTAGCGGCTGAGTGCGTTTTTCTTCTTTATCATCAAAAGGATCGTCTGCCACGCAAACGTAGCGGTCACAACTTCTTTGAGTCATAAGCGAATAACACTCGGCTTCCAGTTTCTGATCTCCTTTGATTGAGACCACGCCGTCCCACGAGGGGTATTTCATCCGCAGGTGCTTTTGGGATATCGCTGCCCCGAAACGATTGAGGAATGGTCGCCCCAGTATGGCGTTATATGGTAACGTTAGGTCCACGACCAGGAATAATAGCTCTTCAGATCGCTTGGATGTGTCTTCTCGGAAGTACACTGGCAAGGATGTTATTCCGGCTACCAGAATCGGTACCTCATCAATCCCAACAATTGGCCTCATGCATGGCGCTAGCTCGCCGTCAGGGCGTTTCATCAAGTTGTATGCTTCAAACGAAAATAGATTTACTGCGCTCCCGTTGTGAACAAGGGTTCTTCTCACCCCGTGACTTCCAATGACGTGTGTTACTACCAACGCGTCGTTATGTGGGAAAACAATGCCTTTTTCGTCTTCTTCTGAGAAGGACAATATCATTCTGTCTAAGGCACTGATCGCCTTAATTTTTACATGCGCGTTCTCTCACTTGCACTTTTCCCCAAGATTGGGCGTTTGTGGTATGGCCTCCTCGAAGTAGGGTGTTCCCCCGGCGATGATATTAATCATAGGCATCTGATCGCTATGAACAATGAGAGCTTCTCTATTTTGTCCAGGGGGAATTGTGTTAGCCCCCGTGGCGTGTGAAGGCGTTTGCCTCTGATCAGTTGTCATTCCAGTTGGGTTGTTCCTAGCCCCTTCTCTTGCCTTGGTGGAAAATTCTCCAAGGTAGCCCTCTTCGACAAATCGCTCTATGGCCAATTTCAGTTCTCTGCATACATCTGTCGAATGTCCCTTGACCTTGTGGAACTTGCAATACGCATTTTCCCTTCCCCCCATGATCACTCCTAGCTTCACAGGAGCTGGGTATCGAATGGGCAGATTTTGCTGTTGGACTATTGCTAGGATTTCCGCCCTTGGGAGTATAAGAGATGGAAGGTCAGGATCATATATCCGGCCCTTTGGCGGATCTGCTTGTTTCTGAGTGGGGGACCCTCCGGGTCTTCCTTTCGAGAAATTGCCTCTCTGCCGGTTAGAGGCCTTGGCAGTATGCTCTTTTCGTTGTCCATGATCATTAGTGGGTCGCGTGTCAGGGGCGCTACTATGCGGGGCGTTAGGGGTCAAGTATGGGTCCGTTGGCATGTTTCGGATCCATTCCTTATTTTCCTCCTCTTCCATCCTCGCATAATTATGCGCTTTTAGCCTCAACGCATCCAGGGTTAACGGCGGTTCCACCGTTAACGTGTCTCTCAATTTTCCGTATCGACAATTGCGTTTCAGGGCCTCAACCGCAAAATCAATAGTGACCCCTGGCGTTAGGGACATTTCAAGATCAAATCGACCTAAAAAGTCGTTCAATGATTCCTGCGGTTTTTGATGAATATTGAATAGTGCAGCTGCTGACTTCCTGATAGGAATAGCCGTGCTAAACCGACTTTTGAATTTTTCTTCCAGTTGAGAAAAATTATCAATAGACCCGGCCGGGAGTCCCTCAAACCAAAGACGTGCCACTCCTGACAGCGTCATTACGAAGATCTGACATAATGCAGCATCACTGTGGGTTTGGAATTGCACAAAGTCTTTCACCTTATTGAGGTGAGAAATGGGATCTTTCGTGCCATCATATGATTCTGCAGGGAGTTTCACATGCCGATGGACCCTGTGGTGCCTGACACGGTAACTGAACGGATGGCCAGCGTTAACATCAGGGACTCCATGAGGCTGATGCGGGTGTGGAATTTCAACGTCATATCTGGGATTCTGAGGGTCATATTCTTGATGCCGCCTGGGAGATCGGCTACGGCTTCTTGGAGTTCGAGCTCGTCGACCTCTGCTGCTAGATCTCTCACTGTATCTAGGAGATTGTTCTCGGAATATCTCCCCTCGCCGATCATCCCAGTGTTCTCTGTACTCATCACGTCGGCGGGCTACCTCAGGGATAGGGATTTCTCCCCTATATTGTCCAGAATGTTCAACAGGTCCACGCGTGAGCGGCGGGACACTTATGGGGGCCGATGAGAAAGGTAAGGAGGACGGGAGTCCCCTAGATTATCGGGGCGGTAATGGTCGTTCGTTGACAATGGACGGAGTGAAAATTACTTGGGAGGACACACCAAGTCTCGAGGCATGAGGAGTAAATCCAGTAGCCATCTCTGTCAACTGATCCAATTGAGCTTGTAGAGCTGTTATTGAGCTTGCGAAAGGGTTGTCTGCTTCGCCTATCGCGGATCTACTTACTTGGGGGGTAGAATGACTGGTTCCCGCTATGTGGGAAAAAGGGGAACAAATCTGGAATGTAATTTCTTCCGTACTTTGCCCAGGAGGAGGATCTGATTCTCCCGCAGTCACATCTTGCACTGGGGTAGAGATATCAGAGGTAGCGAAAGCAAAAAGTCTTCGGTGGGTGTTGTAGGGGATGTTGGAGGATTGAGACAGCGCGGGATTTGACTCCGAGGCCATAATCCTTCTAGCTTCGGGGAGGAAGGAGCTTGGTTATTAAGGATGCTCACTTAATAGAACCAACACTCTCAATGAAAGCACCAATTTGATAAGAATTTGTCTTCTGCCGAAGGATATATGGAGAAGTTGGTCCTCTCAGATCAGTGCCCAAGGCGGTCCGCAGTACCTGCAATACGTCGGAGGGGGTTTCCGGTGGAAACACTCCGATGCTTAAGTCAGTATGTGTAGTGAATTTGGCAGAGCTTGGGCTAGTAATTCGTGCTTACCTTCCTCCTTTGTGGGGGAGGTATTTATAGATGACAATGGAGCGTTTCTGAGTGATCTGGATCATAAGGGGCTAATGCTCCTATTGGAGGGGGTTAGAATTCCCCGTTGGTGGAGTGAGCTATCGGGGTAGGTGTTACCTAGGTGAGGCAATGCCTACACCCCAAACGAGAAGCTTGTCTTGGACTGGGATAGGGTAGCGCCGTCTATCATAACAGTGCTGAGTGTAAGACCCCCCGCTGATGTCGACCATCCCAGCGTTAGTCACATAGAGGGAGGCGATAGCCTCGATGCTGTCTTTGCGGTAGGAACAGTAGTTGTACCCTCTTCTCAGGGTGTAAGACGAAAATGCCCTTGCCGATAGGCGGATTGTTATCACCCAGGTACCTCAAGTGACGTCATGTCTTGCCTGGGATGGGATAATGTCGTGCATGTTGCTGGATAATGTGTGAGACCCCCCACCCCCCCGCGCTGATGTCGACGATCCCAGGGTTCATCATTATGTGGGCCAAGAGACGGTAGCCATGGAGGCAGCCGCCTAGTGGGAGCTACAGTGTTCCGGCCTTAACGCCGAGTATAAAGGCGAAAATGCCCCTGAAGTTACGTCTATAGTTATCATAAGCCTAACCAAAAATGAGCCTGAGTGTTTACCAAGGGTTATCGCTCCATTTTCGACATTGTTTGTTCCGTGTTCTGTGAGTTACCGGGGTGGTGCAATTATCGAGAGGCATGTCTTTTCAAACCATCATTTTCTTAGGCCTAAAATTGGATTTTCCATTGCACCAATTCTTCTCATTTCTTCTGTATTTCTTCTGACATTTTCACCATGGATGAACTGACCAGAAATTTCTTGATCTCCAAGGCCCATAATTTGAAGAACCTTACTAAAGCCGACGTTGGCTTCTTGGAGACCATGCTGATCAAGACCTTTGAGGACATTCTGGAGCTTCAGGGGATGATGACCCCTCTTTCATCCAGGCAAGGTGCAGCTTCTCTAGAGGATTTCAGCTCTCTAGAGAGTGTATCGAAGTTGGCTGCTGCTGTCTCCCGCATCCAGATGGCTATCACCATGCTGCAGCAAAGGAAGGATCTGCTGGGGTGCTGTTTGAAGGGTATGAGGGTTTCCTCCTCCGAACTGACTTCGGTGGTGGATGCTCTAAGGGAGATTCCTTCTATGCCAGATGACGACGCCGGGTCCAATGCCTGACCGCTTGCAGCCATCCCATTGTTTCTTTATCTTTTTCTTTTGTTTCTTATGCGGATGTACATTTTAGGCCGTTTAGGCCATAAATAAATTATTTTCCCGTTATACCGCTTGTGACCTTCTACTCTCTGTGGTGTGTAAACGTCGTGTCAGTTGGGACTATCGTTAGCCCAAACGAAAATGAGCCCGCCGTTGATCAGATTTCCCAAGGCTTGCATTTCTTTATTCGCCAAATGGCGGTTAGAGGTTACTGCTAACCGTTTCTTGCATTAATTTTCGCGCCGCCTTCTCAATGCTAACTGATTGGGCAGTTTTTTCACATCTCTTGATCAGTGCGAATATACACCAGGCGTGATCACAGGATCCAATTTTATAATTATGATCATTCCTCTTGATACGCATTAATTATCCTCAAAGGGCGTGTGAAAAGGTGGGGATGCCCTTTCACCACGGCTATTTAATGAGATTTTTCTTTCTTTTTCCTGTTCATCTTCATTTAGTTTCTCTATTGAAAAAGGAAAACTTTTGAGTCTTTCGACGTTTGCTCGAATTCTTACACTCCTCCAGTAAGGAGGGGTGATGAACTGTTTCCTCACATCAGTCGTTTCATGGAAAGAATCTCAGCTAGCAACGTAGGTTCTGAGATTAAGGCTTCTACTGTCAAGGGGGACTCGTGCGCAACTTCTGTGAAGATGGAAAAGCCTTCAGAGGACCCACAACCAGGGCTTGGCAAAGAGAAAAAGGCTGATGACCCTTTCCCTTTACTTGACGCAGAACTGCCGTCTTCGGATGGAGATGATTTCTACTGGCCTTCTTATTGGCTCGATGAGGACTGACCGCCCGTTATGCTTATTGTAGATGTCGTATGGATTTTTCATAAATAAAGTAATGTTCCTCATTTTCTTTTCTTTGTTGCTGTGTTTCTGCGTTAACTCTATAATTATCAGATGGTTAACGCCAAACGGTTGGTCGCTGCTCTGTGCAACCGTCATTCTAACTTCTTGTTGTTAACTGCCTTCATCTTCTAGAGATATAAATGCTCAGCTTTAAATGTTCTTCTGATATCTTTCCACGTGCCATTGCCGATTTTACGCGTGTTTCATTCTGATTGCCCAATTAGCCGCCTTCGCTAGATTTGGCCTTTAAAAGGAGATAACTTCTTTCTTCTCAAACTTTTACTCATATTTTGAATTTTTTCTGCTATTCTCTGCTCTTCTTCTTTTCTTGAAGAAAACTGTCCCAACTGCTCATCGACTCAGGCGATCCATCCGTTCTGCTATTCTTCTTTCTAAGGTACCCTGTTTTACCTTCTTCTAGTTTCCCTCTTTATTACCTCTTCATTATACGTCGCATGAGATCTCAGACTTGCCCTCGGGAGCCTATAGATCCTGAGATCGAGAGTACAATAAGTGTTTTTACTTGCGAGACCGTTCTGCGGCTCAAGTTAGAGAGTCATGGTATCTCTTTCCCTAGCGGTTATACCTTTATGCTTCTAGAGAGGCATATGAGGCTTCACGACGTCCTGTGGGGAACTCGTAGGATGTTGTATTTTAAGATGTTTCTTTATAGTTTCCTCCTTCCTGTTCATGCTTCGGTAGAGGATATACTGTGTCAATGTAAGATTAACCCGGCGCAGATAACGCGCTCATCATGGTGTGGTATCTACGCTTTCATCCGCGCCTGCGAAATGAAGAGTATTCTTGCCCCTTCTATCAATTTGTTTCGTAAATTCTTCAGCCTCACTTGTCGCAATAGTCTAGTGAGTGTTATTCCAAGGTGGAATGATGCATACGCCCAGTCTTACTGGAATTTTTTTGAGAATTTGAAGAAACTGTTGACGACTGGAAGGGTGGTTTCTTCGTCATTGAGTTGCCTTCCCATTTGTGGCGTAGGGGCTTTAACCGGGGCATCACCGATATTGAATTGGTGAAACCGGTCGTCTTGTCTAGAAAGGAGTTAGCTCAGGCTGATGCCTTGTTAGAGATGGAGACGACTTTCCAGATTCGAAACTTTGCCTTGTACAGGCCTTTATCTGAGTGCGCCGTAGGTGAGTCTTTAAATTCTAGTGTTATCGTTCTTTGTTTTCATTTACTGATGTGACTTTTTGCAGGAGGCGTTATCAATCAATCTTCCGAAACGGATGACACTCGTCTGAGGGCCGTGCCTCCTCCAACAGCGTCTCCTTCTACGCTTTTCAGAGCTCCACCTGACCGCAGCGTCCTGTTAAAGTAAAGAAGGACTTCGGGGGTGACCCTTCAAAGAGGGCGCGTTTCTACTCGCGCTTCTCGCTTTGTGGAGAATTGGTTTCCCGTTCGGGAGATAAGGTCTAGCTCAGGTCCTCCAACAGTCAAGACAGAGGTTTTTTCATACGAAGGTACGGGCGAGGGTGAAGATATGGATACAGAGTCTTGCCTTCATTAGGTTTCTAATGCTCAGCGAAAGAGACTTAGGGAAGAAAAGGAAAATCAGGTGACAGAGACTGCCATGCGTCCTCCTTTGCCGCCGCTAACGGGCCGTGCTTTCTCTGATATCGCCACTTCTTCCAGTACCGCCAAAGATTTCCCTTCGATAAGTGTTGATGTTCCACTACTAACGCCCTCTTTCCCTGCTGCAAACATTCTTTCGCCGTCAACTGAGGTTCCTCCAATAATGAAACCCTCCCCCGTTATCGAGGTTCATGTGGTATCAGCGGAAACTCTATTGACAACAAGCTCTTCCATTGCTGTTGAGGCCCCGTAGTCTCCTATCTCCTCTTGTATTCCTGATGTAGTGGTGCCAGATCCGAGCTCGAGCGTACTTCCTGATCCATCCATGAGGTTCCTCAGCCATTGTTCTTTACTTTTGTTTCCTGTGTTGGCAATTTTGCCGGTGGTTTCTATTTTCTGTCGTCGCTAATCTTTCCTCTCAAGGGCCTCAGGGGGTTCCTTCTTATCGGGTAGATCTGTTGAAATTTGGAATTGATGGGCTTCGTGCTCTAGGAGTGTCGGACCCATTATCGCGAGGTCAACCGACAACGATCTTAGTGGGTGACATATTTGGTTCGCCTGAAGATAAGGAAAAGTTGATGCAGCTTCCCCCCGATATTCAATGCCCACGTGTTTTAAATGACTCTTTGGCTTGCTTCCGCAAATTTTATTATTTTACCAAGGCCCATGGTAGCAAGCTTCAGAGTTCGTCTGACTAGAAGGCGTAGCTCGACCACGCCTTGGCCAAAGTGAAGAAGTTAACGCAGCTACAGAATCGTACCCAGACGGAGTTAGGTGCCTGCCGTGCTGACCTTGCGAGGGAAAAATCTATGGGAAAAGCCAAAGTTGAAGCATTAGAGGCTGAATTGGTAGCTGCTAACAAGAAGAATTCTCTTTTTCATGAAGAGATATCGGTTCGCGACGCGGATCTAGCACGGGAAAAATCTAAGGGGAAGGCTATCGTTTAGGCTTTGGAGGCGGAGCTGGCGGCAACTGACAAGAGGAACTCTCTTCTTCGTGAGGAGATATCGATTCGTGACACGGATTTAGCCAAGGTTCCGTCAAAGATAAGCTGGTGGAAGAAAAAGGCTATGTGGGCCTTCACTGCCGGGTTCGCGGACTATTATCGCAGTGGAACTTTCGATCCTGCTAAGATAGCCGACTATGCCTCTACAAAAATGAGTGAGCAAGGAAGGTTTTCTTTCCTCATAGGGGGAAGAAGTAGGCGACGACGACGATAACGAGACGCTCCCGTTATCTGATGATTTGGATGTCACGGGGGACACGAGGGGTTCCACCCGTCCCCGTTAATTGTTGTTTCTTTCTTGATTTGATCATTATTGCCATTGGCTTTGTAATAATAACGCCCAACCTTCTTTTAAATAATAATAATTAATCTCTGCCGCGTTATCTTCCTCTTTTGCATTATCTTGGTGACAGTCGACTGAATTAACGCTGCATCGTGTTACCTTGATCATCACGTTATTGCGTCTGTCTTAGTTTGAAAATCGAAAAAAATAGTCCTGTGTTCTTGGTCTGTTTACTTTGTGTTTTAAGCGAGGTTTCATTTTCTTTCCTTCATAAAACTTATAGGTCTATGTCTTAGGAGTGTCGAAGTTAAATTTCGTGAATTTTACCCATCGTTTACTATTTGTTTGAGTCAAAATCCGAAGGTCTATCTAAGAATAGCTCAAGTAGGTTGCTTGGTGTTCTTCATGTTCTTCATGTGTTCTTCATTGTGAGTTAGTTTGATCTGTTTTCTTTGCTGTCTTTCCCTTGTTTCTATGTTTCTATCTTATTTCAATTCATTTTAAGTTAAACAAAGACAACAGCTGACCACCCCTCACACCTTTTCCACAAATTACTCACCTACTCATGCTCACTTACCCAAACATTACCCCTTTTTTGTTAAACCAAAGGACACCTCCAAAAGCAACCTTGCACTTTCCCATTTGAGCAAAGAGACCAGCTGGATTGGCAGCAACACCCCCCCACCCCCCCCCCCCCCACTCCCCCTAAAAAAAAAAAAAAAAAAAACCTTCCGCCCAAGTCCTAAACTAAAAGGAAAGGTTGCAAACACAAAAGTCCTAATCTAAACACATCTTGTGACAATTTTTGAGTAAAAAACGTGGGGAGTATTAAGCCTATGTGTGAGCTACTACATTTTTTTAAAACTCCAACTTATGTCTTATATTTTTGTGTCTCCAAGACCTAGTCATAAGTTCCTAAGTCCTAAACACATTTTCTTTTCTTTTCTTCCAAGTCTTGAGCCAAGTGGCAATATTTTTCAGCAAGTGTACCTTTGTGTCTTGCCTCTTTTTCTTTGTGTCTTCCATTCCTCTTGCTAGTCAGCCTTCTTCTGTTTGATGCTTGAGCTTTATGACTTGAATGCTTGATAATAGACATCGCTATTTGCAAACGCTTGAGTGATTGTGAGTACAAAATTTTTTAGAGTCCGTTGTACTACCAAGAAAAATTTGAATTTTTGTGCCCATAAACTTCAACTTGTTTGTGACAAATTTTGTTCTTGAGTCTCTAGAAAAGTCTGTGAAAATTTCATGCATTTTGGCCAAAATAAAAAGGTGTGTAGATTTTCATCAGAGAAAAGTAGTTATATGTTCTTGGTCTATTTTCTCTGTATTTTCAGCTAAATCGCCTCTTCTGTCATGAATAAAACTTGTAGTTTTATATCTTAGGAATGTCCTTGTTAAGTTCTTACAAAATTTGAAGAACTGTGTAAGAACAGCTCAAGTAGACCGCTTGGTGTTCTTCATGTTGTTATGCTCGTCATCTTGAGTGTGTTTGATCCATTTTATCTTCTCTATTTCTTTTAATTTTGTGTTCCTCCCTTGTTGTAATTCATTTTAAATTGAAAAAGAAAATCAGCAGCTACATCCCTTCCAGCTTTTCCCATGTACTCAAGCTCCCTTACCCAAAACTTACCCTTTTTGTGCAAGACACAAAGGGAGACCTCAAAAGTAAACCTGCCCTTACCCCTTTGAGCCAAGACAGACCAGTTGGCTTCACATGTCAAGCTACACCCCAAATTCTACAGAACAATATCCCCAAAGTCCTAAACTAATGTCCTAAACCAAAAAGAAAGGTTGCAAGCACAAAAGTCCTAAATAAACACCTCTTGTGTCAGCTTTTGTGAGAAAAAATGTGGGAAGTTCTAAGCCCTTGTGTGAGCTTTATTTCCTTATCAAAAACTCTTTTAAGTCTTTCATTTATTATTTCTTAAAGTCTTAGAGTCAAAACACCTCAGCCCTAAACTAAAGTCCTAAACCAAAGAGAAAGGTTGCAAACACAAAAGTTCTAAACTAAACACCTCTTGTGTCAGCTTTTGAGAGAAAAATGTGGGAAGTTTTAAACCCTTGTGTGAGCTTTATTTCCTTGTAAAAAACTCTTTTAATTCCTTCATTTATTAATTCTTAAAGTCTTAGAGTGAAAACACCTCAGTCCTAAACACCTTCTTCTAGTTATAAACACAAGTGCCAACTAGCTCCATCTAGTGTCTTTCCTATGAGTCTTTGTTTTAGTGTCTCTTCTTGTGCCGCTTTCTTGATGAGTCTTGTGATTAATGGATTGAGTTTGATAGCTTGAATGCTTGTGAATGCATGAAGTTGGTTGCAAAAGCTTAAGAGATTGGTGAGCATAATTTTGCGAGAGTTTAAACACGAGTGTAAACACGTGAGGGTGTGATTTTTCTAACATACATACACATATATAGTTTGTTTATTTTGTAGGTACAATGACTTCATACAATTCTTGGCAATCAAGCTATGGCTTGGGTCCCTCCGAACAAGGCATTGTCCATGGCCCCTCTACTAGTGGCTGCACCCATCAAGACCGCCACTTCCCACCACCGACAATTTCAACTTCCCGTCTTTAGAGACACGTTCTATCTGGCTGAATTTATAAAAAACATTTGATTATCATCAACTTTCAGAAAAATAGAAAATCAAACTTACTGCCAAAACATTTGATGACAATGCCTATGATTGGTGGTACCATATAAGTCGTGAGGTAGAAAGGAGTAGAACATGGCCAATTGCAACTTGGGGCGAAATACGGTCTGTGATGCGAAAATAGTTTGTACCCTTACACCATCAACGAATATTAGAAGACGAGTTGTCCTCCCTCCGGTAATGGTCCAAGTGTGTGGGAGATTACTATAATGAGTTTGATCACTTACTCATCAAGACTCACATTCAAGAAGATGATGAAGGCATGATCATAGAGCTGTTTGAAAGTGGGTTGAGTGAAAGGATTAGATGTTGGCTTGAACTCTATGAGTTTACAAGCTTACATTCCATGGTTAATTTTGCTTTGAAAATAGAAGCTCGTGAGTCCTGAAGAAACCCAAGTCGTAGCTCATCTGAAATACCACCTACACCCTCTCAACCTTGTCAACCGAATGTGATTGTAAAATGCCAATTGTTTGAGAAAAGTGTGGGTGAAAATAATGTAATGATAAGTGAAAAAGGTGAGCTTGAAAGTGAGATAAAAAAGAGTGATCTTTAGCATGAAAAGAGAGAGATGAGTGTCGGGGAAAATGAGAGTGATACAAACATGTGATTGTAAAATGATTTGGGTGTAAACATTAAACTGCATGTGTTTAAGGTTCTTGTCAACCCTTTGTTTGAGTTTGGAAATGTTACGTTGGGGAGTGAAAAGATTGAGGAAACACAAGAGAGGGTAACACTTTTGGGAGAAGAAAGTGAGAAAAATATCAATCACTCGGAGCATGACGAAGACTCACTTGAACGCATCCCCAACTCCTAATCTCCAACGATGCCACGTCTTCCCTAGGTCTAGGGAAGAGTCAGGAATGCTTTACCATTCAGCCCTCCGTATGTGACTTGATCGCTTTTACCATTTTTTTGAGATATATGCTCATTTTCCATCTTCTTAGTTCTGCAAGTTTGATCCTGGAAAGAGGAAGAAATAAGCCCAAATTAGCAGTATCATCGTTTCAAATATCACTAAAAGAGATAACAATTATATGGAATATAAGCAATCAATCATCCATGCCTATCGCGTGCCTCGCGCTAGCGCATGCACTATGGGCCACGCATCTTGGCTTCATGGTTTGTTAGGTCTTTGCTCGTCTCTGCCTTGGTTGTGATAAAGTTGATCATCCGGTTTTCTTCTCCATCCTCTTGCTCCATTTGATTATCAAGTTCTTTTTAAATGAACATTGATAATTGTTCTTATATTGCTATAGCATGTGCGCATGTCATTGGCCCATTGGGTATGTGACGTGATCCGTCCTCCTGTGTGAGTTGGCCAAATCTATATAAGGAGCTTTAGAGGATCTAGCCTGGAAGTTTACTAGACAAACAACAATACAATGACAAACACAAACGAAGGAATACAGTACGGAGATATACAAGAAGGGAAGGGTAGAAGGACTTGAACGCGGTGAAGAATATTGAGATGCACGTTGAATACACAGGTAGAGATTGGAAATGGAAAGGAACATACACATATATTTCACAAGGATTTCGTTTGCAAGAACGGCTAGTAAACGATTACACATAAATACAAAGGTTGATGGTTTACGTTTTACTTGCGAAGTATCAAAGCACCATCAAGGCTTAGAAGTCTACAAGATGAGTTTAGTGTGATAAAGGAGGAGTTATCTCTACTCAACAAAATCACTCAAATATCTAAACTGATGAAAATAGTAACTAAGTTCGGTATTTATACTAAGTCACAAAAACAATCAATATTCTTTCCTCTACCTCCTCCGGAAGGACTCGGAAGTGGCTCCGCTACCAATAAATCCAGTTCATCCAAAACAGTTAATTCATGATTAGTAACTCCATCCTCCTTTCTACTACCAGGACCGTCAGAAAATCAAAAACTACCAATAAATCCAGTAAGTTGGACCAATAAATCCAAGAAAACCCAACAATTGTGATACCAAGTTTTACAACTCTGATGCTAATGGCATACCCGTTAGGGGCCCTAACGGTATACCATTAGCCCCAGCCATCTTCGGGAGATCGATTCTTGGAAATCTATTTTTTGGAATTTTGAAGTCGAAGCTAACGATATGCCGTTATGGACACTAACATCAAACTGCTAGCCTCTCCTAGGTTTAGGAGATTCGAAGAGTTTTGGAAAATTCAAAACCAAAGCTAATGACATGCTATTAAGCACATTAATGACATACCGTTAACTCTAGGTCTATTTTACGAAGGTTTCCTTTTAAGGTCCATTTTGCACTTTAGTATAAATAGTTAGTTTGTTTCTTTCCTTCCTCAGGTTATGTTGAGCGTTTATTGCTGAGTTAGAGAATACTCCTCCCTCTAAACACTTTAAACTCCCTTATAAGATTCTGGGGTTAAGAGCTCCTTAAATCCTTGCAAGTAAAACATTAAGCTATCAATTTGTAGTTTGTTGCTTCATACGATCCTAGTTGCGTAGGATGCGTAGCACGTAAATTTGATCGTTGTTCAAAGACGGATTTCGATGCGGAATAATTAACTTGACTCGTGCGAATGTAGACCACCTCGCCAACTGAATGCTAAGAGCCCTAGTCGATTTCACGTCAAGGTTCTTGTATCAGATTCTTAGGACTAGACTCAACAATTGTGAGAATCACACTAAGACAAACGACACAATAATGCAATTCCAAGGATTTACTTGTATACGACTCGGGTATTGTAGACTCAAGAAGAACAAGGTTCAACACATTGAACAATGGGGTAGAGATTTGAAAGAACAAAGTCTTAATTTATCAAAATAACAGCCATCTCAATAATGGAGCTAAATGGCTCCTTATAAAGAGTTTACAAGCAAACCCTAATCTGATAAGATGTAGGAGTTCTAATTAAGGAAAATAACTTAATTAACTAATTAATCAATTAACTAAATAAATAATTAACTAATTAACTAATTAAAGTAAATATAAATATATTTAAATACATTCTAGCAGCCCATGTCGAGTTCTCCATCATCGGGCCAAGGTTTGGGCCGAAACCTCAAGTCGTATATTGTCTCACGTACACACTGCGCACCATAATGTCAACATGGATAACTTTCAAACCACTGGGGAAAATGGCTGAAATTGGTTCCAAATGAAAGCTAACATCCTGAAGTTTCCAAAACATGGTTGATCGCAAGATTCAGACTTGTACAACCCCGGCTAGGTACGGACGAAGTCGACTGATGCGTCTTAGAATCCTTGTCTGCGTAGGACTACTGTCAACGAGAATGTTGGCTTGATCGTTTGGACGATCCACTCGTCCAAACGTCTTGAAATTTGGACACAATAAACATAACACATAGAGGTTTCCATCAAGCCTTTCTAATCCCTGATCGGACTCCATCTGATCCATCATGTCTTGACGCTTTTGTCCATGTATTCGCGTGATACATCTTGGGATAGTAGCATTCCCTCCCTCTTTGGAAAGATTCGTCCTCGAATCTCGCTCATCATAATCTGCCCACGAAAGCTCCACAATTATATGCTCAAAGCATACTCGCCATCTCTCATGCTTCCTTAGTCGCCATCTCTTGTGCTTCAAGGGCAAGGCGCTCGATGCTCTAGGGTTGGTATGAGGATTCACATCATTCCCTCTCCCTTCGAAAAGATTCACCCTCAAATCTGTACCTAGACCTGCAGTACAATACCTTAAGTTAGACTCATCAAAATAATCACAAAATGAATTATACCAACTGCATGGATCCACCGTTTCCCGCATACATTGCACGGGCAAGGCCTATCTTCAATGAACGCACGCGATGAGAAGGCCAAGACAGTGCATGTTCATGGTCCAGTTCATGGGCCATGAGCAAGACCATGAAGTCTGGGCAGACTTGAGTTTTTGAGTGACTTGTAGTTCACTTGAAGGGCAAATAATTATGTAGTATAAATAGGGTATCTTAGCCATTTTTAGGACTTGTCTTTGATTTGAATGTTATTTCTCTAAGACCAAACCCTAGTGTAGCTTAGGTAATTTAGGGTTCTTAAAACCAGCACTTCATCTTCTTTACTTTGTAACAAGGTTGCTCAAGCAAGTTCTTGAGAGGGTTTGTTGGGTATTGAAGTTATATAATTATTGTTCATCTAAACACTCTCCTTTCATCCATTAATCCGCTGCACAATCCGCAATCTCCTTGCGACGTTATCCTCTCCATTAAACACCTTAAATTATCCATCAATCCATCAATTATCCATGTGTTTACCACCTCCCAAAGGAGGCTAGATCCTTGCTGCCTTCATCTCATGGTTTCATCTCCAAATCGAAGTCGAGGCTTTATCACCAACCTCTTAAATTCAATTCGGCGGTGATGCAATTGAACATGTCAACACATTGGACAGGTTCATCGCTCCAAGAGGTCATGTTTTCTTAGACTTGGGTTATCCTTATCGTCTCAATTTCCTTGCTGCCACCTATGCTTAACCATACTCTCAAAGGCAGCAACATTAAATTGGATCGCATCATATGAACAAATGCATACACAAGATTCATCAACAATTTAGAGTCAGTAGGCACACAACGGTTGTAAGTAGAATAGATAAACGGAAGACACTTCTCCCATGTAAAGGCATACTTATAAACCAAAACATGCCGTAAGGACCCTAACTTCCTTTTATCCATATTGTTCGAGACATTAAACATACCAAAATAGTGAGATAAATCATCACAATGAGCTCTAGGTACAACTATCTCATCACTTGGCCTAGTATAAATGCCAAACCTCTTGCGTTTTCGCAAGTACTCCTCAAAGGCGTATGACTTAGCCTTCGACCTTTGCATACGACCATCGTCTATTAATTTAATTTCAGAATGATTTAAATGAATGATGTCCACATACTTACACGAATCAGACCTAGGGAAAGAACGACGTGTTTTACCTTCTCGGTTAAGGTTAACCGAGCTAGTCTCCATGGATGCGCAAGTCCCTTTTCCTCCTTTCGGCTCCAATGATTTGTACTTCATTACTGCCAATAATTCATTCTTTCCCTGCACATGAGAACACACAACACTAGAAGAGAAAACGAAAGTGTTATTGTTAGTAAAATCTAGGCGCAATGGATCATGCGACGTACATAAGCGCTAGGAAAAAAAAACGCACGTTACCTTGGCAGCTAGGATTAACCGATCTGATCACACACTTTATGTGGTGCGTAATCCTTCGAATTGGCGATTGGTTAGGGGTCATCTTCTCTAGAAATATATCTTTAATTACCTGTACAAGAGAAGAAACTCCAATAGGAAAAGGTTCAAACAAATCAGGGTTAGAGAGGTGAAAACGCAAAGGCCAAAAAATTGTTTTTGAAGGGCTTGCGTCAAAACGAATTTTGCACATATATAATGCATTCCTTACTCCTCTCCTTTTGGCATATACACTAAATTTCTTTTTATTATCCTCTCCTTTTGACCTCTCAATGCCAGTCTCAGCACACTTACTCTTTTCGTGCGAATGTTTACACTCACCCTCTGCATGCTTACTCTTTTCATGCAAATGTTTTTATCTCTTACACTCACCCTCTGCATGCTTACTCTTTTCATGTGAATGTTTATCTCTCACACACTCGCTCTCACCTCTTTGTTTACTATTTCTCTTTGGATCTCAAACTCAGCATAGGTCTTAACAAGTCTTTGTTGATGCTCAAAGGCTTTGGTTGGTGTCAAAAGAGCTAAGGTGAATTTCTTCCCATCTTTCACCAACTTGTAACCGTTGTTCCTTCCATGATTCGCTGCTCCATCAAGCTGTCACGGTCTTCCAAGTAATATGTGACTCGCTTGCATAGGGATGACATCACAAAGGATCTCATCCTTGTATTTTCCAATGGAGAAACTCACTAAAACTTGCTTAGTCACTTTTATTCCGTTCCCATCTGCCATCCATTGCAAAAGATATGGCTTCGGATGCGTCAATATGGGAAGGTTCAACTTGTGCACTGCTAAAGTGCTCACATAATTCATGCAACTCTCCTTTTTAATAGTCAACACACATCCCCATTCTGCAACGTTGCAAATAGTGTGGAATAAGTTCTCTCATGGCTCCTTCTCATTCACTTCCATCTTTCCTTTTACACTCAAAGGATGCTCAATACAGAGCGTTTTAGCATGTTCATGCTCTCCGAAACATGGTCTACAAGGTGTTTGGCGCTCAGTTGTTGCTGCGCGCACATAGGGCTTGTGCTTGGGGTTTGCGTAGCGCATAAAGGACATGCCATCAGGTGCCTCATCGGCCTTGTCCCTTAATTTGACTTTGGCCACAAGCTTCGGATTTATTGGCGCAAGGGCCGCAAGCCTTGCTACTACTTCAGTATTTGTAGCCGCTTGTCTTTCGTTCCTCACCCTCAATTGTTCGGTGAGAGCCGTGAGCATGGCCACCACATCCTGCTGCCCTCTTCCTTGAGACATCTTGAATTTTTTGAAAGTCACAACACGAAAAAGAAGCGTAAAATTGCACTAATCCTAGAACTCCCTCACGTGTTTACTCTCATGTTTAAAACTCTCTAATGCACTCACAAGTTCACTCAAAATCCCTGCAATTGTTCAAGTGTTAGTGAGACTCAAGAGTTCAAGAATAGGCTTCCAAGAAGACTCTCGAAGAAAACTAGCTTTAAAACAATTGTTGACACTTGGTACTTGATTAATTGCAAGAACAACCAATTAAACAAATAACAAGTAGAGTAGAAGGAAATTTTAAAGAATCCAAGAAAGCTCAAATTGACTCGAAAGGACTCAAACAATTCCAACTTTCAGTTCTGATTTTAATTATGCAATTGCACCTTCAACTTCAATTTGCTTGGTTTTATTTATGCTTCAAACACTTCAATTCTTTTTGTGTTTGATAGAAAATAACTTTCTTTTGATGTTGTTGTTTCTCTTTTTCTTTTCTTTTATCCTTTTTTTTTTTACTCTTTTGTTGACAAAAAAACACAATTTAGTAAATCGGGTGCAGCTTTTGGCTCCGGTGTCCGAATCACTTGATTCTTTTTGATTCGGGAGACCACTTTCAAGAAAATCATACTTCAATAGCTATATATTGAAATACAATTTCAACACTGACAAACATGTAACTAACCAAGCACACAAGGAAATCGGTTTTTGAATGGAGTAGAAGAAGAAACCTATTCCAGCAAAGAAAAATTGAAAACAATAAGCATACTTACCAATCTTTGAATGACTTATGCTCCACTACCAACTGATATGATCCTAGTTGCGTAGGATGCGTAGCACGTAAATCTGATCATTGTTCAAAGACGGATTTCGATGCGGAATAATTAACTTGACTCGTGTGAACGTAGACCACCTCACCAACTGAATTCTAAGAGCCCTAGTCGATTTCATATCAAGGTTCTTGTATCATATTCTTAGGACTAGACTAAACAATTATGAGAATCACACTAAGACAAACGACACAATAACACAATTCTAATGATTTACTTGTATACGACTAGGGTATTGCAGACTCAAGAAGAACAAGGTTCAACACGTTGAACAATAGGGCAGAGATTTGAAAGAACAAAGTCTTAATTTATCAAAATAACAGCCAACTCAATAATGTAGCTAAACTACTCCTTATAAAGAGTTTACACGCAAACCCTAATCTGATAAGATGTAGGAGTTCTAATTAAGGAAAATAACTTAATTAACTAATTAATCAATTAACTAATTAACTAATTAAAGTAAATATAAATATATTTAAATACATTCTAGCAGCCCATGTCGAGTTCTCCATCATCGGGCCAAGGTTTGGGCCGAAACCTCAAGTCGTATGTTGTCTCGCGTACACACTGCGCACCATAATGTCAACTTGTATAACTTTCAAACCACTGGGCCAAATGGCTGAAACTGGTTCCAAATGAAAGCTAACATCCTGACATTTCCAAAACATGGTCTATCGCACGATTCAGACTTTTACAGCGCCGGCTAGGTTCGGACGAAGTGGGCTGACGCGTCTTAGAATCCTTGTCAGCGTAGGACTATTGTCAACGAGAATGTTGGCTTGATCTTTTGGATGATCCACTCGTCCAAACGTCCTGAAATTTGGACACAATAAATATAACGCATAGAGGTTTCCATCAAGCCTTTCTGATCCCTGATCGGACTCCATCTGCTCCATCATGTCTTAACACTTTTGTCCATGTAGTCGCGTGATACATCTTGGGATCGTATCATTCCCTCCCTCTTTGGAAAGATTCGTCCTCGAATCTCGCTCAGCATAATCTGCCCATGAAAGCTCCATAATTATATGCTCAAAGCATACTCTCCATCTCTCATGCTTCCTTAGTCGCCATCTCTTGCGCTTCAAGGGCAAGGCGCTCGATGCGCTAGGGTTGGTATGAGGATTCACATCATTGGTACTTCTTATCTGAGTGTTTGTGTGTTGTAATTTGTGGAATATTCAGAGCCTTGAATCTGTGTAAGTTCTTTTCAAGTTTAATTCAAGTATTTATTGTTGTTTAAATCCATTTCATCTTCAAGTATCTATCCATCTTGCTTGTGTTTGTTTTCCTAATTATTTGTTTTTCATTGTACTCTTTTTCCGCTGCAAATCTCCAACGTATTTCTGCGATTTTATTGTTGAATTTGTGAGAAAACATAAGGCTAGATCCTTGCTCCAAAGCACAAATGTTTCAGCTTCTTAAAAAGAGCTTGAATCGTATCACTATGAAGATCCTTTCCTAAGCTCCATCCCTAACCGAGACCACGACCTTAAAGCAATGGATTCGAGGACGAATCCTTTCAAAGAAAAAGGTGATGATACGATCAGGCCTAGCTTAGTCTTGGTGATGAGTGAGCACACATCTGAAGGGCGAGAGACATGCTCAGAGATAAAAAATAGGCGAGATTCATACCAACCCGAGGCCATCCGTGTGGCCTAGCTTTTCCCGCACGCGCGGTGGAGCCAATGCTGCAGAGAGTGCTTAACGGTATACCGTCAGATGGATATTTTTGAGCAAGTTTGGTCGAGATTAACCACATGTAGTTAAGGCCTTAACGACATACCATTAGTCTCGGGCCAGAAATGCAAAAATGGGACTTTTTTTATCATTTTTAAGCTCATTTTATGTAATAGTATAAAATACTACTTATCTTCTTATTTTAGTCAGTTTATGTTGAGTGTTTATTGCTGAGTTAGAGAATACTCCTCCCTATAAACACCATAGACTCCCTTGTAATATTTTAGGGTTGAAAGCTCCTTGAATCCTTCCAAGTATAAAGATTAAGCTTTCAATTTGTAGTTTGTTGCTACATCTTGTATGAGTGTTTGTGTATTGTAATTTTTGGAATATTCAGAGCCTTGAATTTGTGTAAGTTATTTGGGAGTTAATTCAAGTATTTATTGTTGTTTCAATCCATTTCATCTTCAAGTATCTATCCATCTTTCTTGTGTTTATTTTCCTAATTATTTGTCTTTCATTGTACTACTTTTCCGCTGCATAACTCAAATATTCTCCACCAATTTCTTGTGTGATTTCTTCGTGTATTTGTGAGACAAGTCAAGCTAGAGCCTTGCTCCAATGCCCAAACATTTCAGCTCACTCAAAGGAACTTGAATCGTATCATTACCTCTTTGGAGGCGTGACTTGAGAGAAATGTGAGCACTTATGAGCACAATTTTTATGAGAGTTTTAAACACGAGTGCAAACACGTGAGCGAGTGTTCACACTAACTTATAAAAATATTAGTTTGTTCCTTTTTGCAGGTATTTCACTATGTCATTCGAGAGTGTGATGGGCAATTCACGTCAAGGAGAAGCCTCGGTCACACCTAAAATTATGACTGACGCTTTCACCAACTTGAATCTTACACTACAAACCATGCAAGCAATGCAACAAGTTGTGCTAGCAAAGCTTGAGGACATAGGCTGTGTAGTGAGTGAGCAAGCAACGAGGCACAAGGGCAAGCACACACACGCATACTCTCAACACACCACACCTCATGATGCTAAAAATGCGCAATTGTATGTGATACGATCCTAGTTGCATTGGATATATAACACGTAATTCTGATCATTGTTCAAAGATGGATTTCGATGTGGAATAAGATAACTCACTTAGACAGCGTAAGCCTGCTGATCGCTAATCACCAACCAACCTAGTTCGAACAAGGGAGGATCCTTGGGCGAATCACTAAGCCTATATCCCTTGTGGATATCAACCTAGGACAGGCGATCAAGTAGGATACAATTTCAATTTTACTTATTGACGACTCGAGTATTGCGGACTTGAGAAGAAACAAGGTTCAGCACTTGAACAATGGGTAGAAATTTGAAAAAACAAAGTCTCAATTTTATCAAAATAACAACCAACTCAATAATGGAGCTAAACGGCTCCTTATAAATAGTTTACAAGCAAACCTTAATAGGAATAGAAGTAGGAGTTCTAATTAAGGAAAATAACTTAAGTAACTAATTAATCAATTAACTAATTAACTAATTAACTAATTAACTAATTAAAGTAAATATAAATATAGCCCATGTCGAGTTCTCCATCATCGGGCCAAGGTTTGGGCCGAAACCTCAAGTAGTATGTTGTCTCGCGTATACACTGCGCACCATAATGTCGACTTGTATAACTTTCAAAACACTGGGCCAAATGGGCTGAAACTTGTTCAAATGAAAGATAACATACCAAAGTTTCCAAAACGTGGTCGATCGCACGAT
Organism: Viola odorata; assembly: GCA_963691705.1. NCBI lineage: Eukaryota > Viridiplantae > Streptophyta > Magnoliopsida > Malpighiales > Violaceae > Viola > Viola odorata. The sequence goes on from OY829546.1 coordinate 34,018,438, forward strand.
TCAGACTTGTACAACGCCGGCTAGGTTCGGACAAAGTCACCTGATGCGTCTTAGAGTCCTTGTCTGCGTAGGACTACTATCAACGAAAATGTTGGCTTGATCTTTTGGACTATCCACTCGTTCAAACGTCCTAAAATTTGGACACAATAAACATAAGACATAGAGATTTCCATCAAGACTTTGTGATCCCTGATCGGAATCCATCTGCTCCATCATGTCTTGACGCTTTTATCCATGTAGTCGTGTGATACATCTTGGGATCGTATCAGTATGCGTTGCCTCCAATGAGGCATTAGCGTCGAGAGACGGCCTAGTTGAGATGCTTAGCAACGGGCATACGAGGTTGTCTGAAGAAATGCATAGTTGTTCTAACTTAGAGATGTCTCTCCCCTCCGTGGGCCCTAAGACATATACAGTGGCAGCCGAGCCATGCCAACCTGATACGATCACGCCCAGCATAGCTGATTGAGCTCTAATTTTAGTGGTTTTTACCACTTAATCTCTTCTATTTCCGAATGGTATGCTATTGATTATGGTATAAATCATTAGATTATTGCAGGAGACTACCTTAAAGAGGCAAGGAGTAAGAAAGGAGCAGAATTGGGCATAAATCTAGCAGATATGGAACAGGTAGGTTGACGGCTGCATTCTGGACCAAGACAAGTCTGCTTGGTCAAGCCTCACTTGGAGAACCTTGCGGAGCAGACAGCGAATTGGATGGCACTGGCAGATATTGAAGCGTTAATTACGGACTGATTGAAGTTGCGCCTGCTGATCTGATCTAATATTATTTCCTTGTGAGGATGAGAGCAATCAAAATACAATTTAAAGTTGATTAGGATACAATTTTCCTTAATTTTCAGTTTTGGTTATTTTATGAACTATTTATACTTTTCGATGATTTTGGGGAGAAGGGGGGCTCAGCCGTGTGGTTTGAATCTCTCTCTGTTTTTGCCACTATCTTCACATACATTTTTCTCCTTCAGAAACAAGGGATTTTTGATCATTTTAATATATTGTTTATTTGCTTTTCAATTATGAGTATGAGTATCTAATTAGATCGTTCTTAGTAGAGGCGTTAAAGTATGAGCATGAGTTTGCATAAGACCTAATCGATTTTATTATTCTTTAAATTTGCATTTAATTAATCTCGCGATTTTTCTTAATGTGTTCCTTGTTTGATTTTATATCTAGCTAACCTAGAGTTGAACGGATCATGCAACGGTCATTCTTCTTGGTTGTGGATTATCGACCAAGAGGATTGAAGTAGACACCTACGCGCTACCGGTGGGATCGGGAAATGGTAGGGGGAAAGGTTAATCATATCTAGTCCCGATTGACGCCCGAGGATACTAATCTGGAGTCGTCTTCCCCTAGTCGTTCAACTGCCAACTCAGTAAACGCTTTAACCAGCAAGGTGTTAGTTGGTAAGGCATCATCTCTACGCGTACCTGAGATAGTGTTAATGCAAGAGGGAAGCAGGGGTCATAAGCGTACCATGATCCTATAGTGACTCTGTAGATTGAAAATGAATACCCCTGTGTTTATGATTGTATCTCTTGTCTCATAGCTTGCCAGCCTTTACTAGGAATCTCTCTCTTATTTAATCTCTGTTATTGATTCTACCATCTTGACCAAGAACACCATCTTGGCCAAGATACATACTCCCTTATTTACTTTCCAGTTTTAGTTCTATCACAAATCCCCAAATTCCACCTAAGTGTTATTTGTTTGTTACAAGTTCACACAAAAATCACGGCATAGCTCCCTGTGGATCTATCCTCTTACTGCTACCTACAATTCAATTGTTCTTAATAACGAGTTGTAAACTATATTTATTTTTGACGGGCTAGGCACCCAGTCAATAGCCTTGATCTATATCGCGCATCATGACGGAGCCCGTACGACACGCGTAAAGCCATCGCAATCTGCAGCCGAGGCCCATGCGAAACTATAGCAAACCCTATGCCACGCTCAAGGAAACCCTAGGCTACCCGCGTGGCCTCCCCCGCATCGTACGCCTCTCGTGCACCGCACACCACTCACAAGGACTCTCACATCTCGCACGCCTTTCATGTATCGGCCCAGCCTTAGGCCACCCACATGGCCGAGCTTTCCCCACATACCATTAGCAAGATGCCATTTTTGTGTAAAATTAAGCGAGACTATGGCATACCTTTAGGCCATTAATAGTATACCATTAGCTTTCTGAAGGGCAAACTTGTCACAAAAAGCCCTATTTTATAACCTAGTATAAATAGCTAGTTTCTTTAATTTCTTAGTTAGCTTGGACATTGATGAATATTTTTTAGAGGTGAGTTTACTCCTCCTTATTCATCTGGGCTCAATATTGATGTTTGCCTTGGTTTGGAAAGTTGTGGCTTTCGTCAATCAAAAACAACAAATTTTCATCTTTGTAATTCGAACCTTTTGTATGCGTGAAGCCGCAAAAAAAAGAGAGAAGAAGTCAGATGTCCAATTGGACTAGAAGACTTGAGCAATTTTATTCCCACTCCGGCTAGAACGTTTTATTCCTATTTATAGTTATTTCTATTTTTAGTCAGGTTAAGGATTTTTAGTAGATTATTTAAGGTTAAGCTTGCCAACGAGAAAAGGGTTTTGGTTCCAGTTTTGTTCCCCGCTCTTGGCTGCGCATACTTGGCGATTCCCAGACTTTGTTATTTACGATTGAACTTTGCTTCTTAATTCAATTCATGCCTTTTACTTTCATTATATGTTCTAGCTAAATTACTGATTCTTGGTAGAGATGAAGAGGTTCATAATTCATGTTTATTGTGAGATTTAATTGATTTTTATAAAAACAATTTTGTATTTCTTCTGTTTCTGGATTCTTGTCAGTTTTTTCTTGCTAGGTTTAGGTCCGACCAACCTAGATTATAATTTGAATAATTACAATTAGTTCTAATAACTTTGGGGTTGACATTGTTAGAAAAATACAGTAAACAACTAGTGGATTAAAGGCATACGACTTGTTGTTTAAAGCTAGAGAAAGAATTAGGTTTATAGGGCCAAGTGAACCGATCTCTAGGCCTAGGAAAGTGATACGATCACGCCTAGCCTAGTCTTGGTGATGATTGAGCATGCCTCCGGAGGCCGAGAAACATGCATGCACCTATCATAAACCCTAAGCCAGGCCCGGGCCAATCCTAGGCCACCTGCGTGATCGAGGTTTCTCCGCGCGCAAGCGAAATTCCCCACAACGAGTCTCTAAACAATATACTGTTAATCCTTAACGGTAAACCTTTAAGAGATAGCTTTTTAAGAGCCAAAATTCTAGTTCCTAACGGTATACTGTTGATAGCTATTGACATGACTATAGGGGCATTTTCATCCTTATACCCAGCGTCAAGGTCGGAGTACTGTAGCTCCCCTTGAGCGTTCGACACTGTAGCTACCGCCCCTCACCTAACTAGGAGCTATGGGATGGTCGACATCAGCGGGTGATAAGATTCGGACTTCTGGGGAATTGGGGGTGTGGATTATGGCCGCACTAAGTCACTATTGTCGCCGTCTGCTGTACCTGCAAAGCGCCGGAGGGGGGGCTCTGGCGTAGACACTTCGATGCTTAAGTCAGTATGGCAATTCCAAATATCAGGGGTTCGACTAGCAATCATAGGCTTACCTCTCATCTTGAATGGTGGGGTATTTATAGGTGCCGAGGAGGGCGTTACCCCTAGGGGTAGGCGTTATCTAGGGAATATAATGCCTCGAGTGATGTCATGGCTAACCTGGGATGGGATAACGCCATGCGTGTGGGCTGAAGACCCCCTCCCCCGCTGATGTCAACCATCCCAGGGTTCCTTGCTGGGTAAGGGGCGACAACCTTAGCGGCGGACGCCCGATAGGGGCTATAGTTACGCTAGGGTAAGGACGGAAATACCCCTGGAATCGCCCTGGAATTGCTTCTATTGTTATCGCAAGCCCAACTGAAAATGAGCCCGAGTGTTTACCAAGGGCTACCGCTTCAGCTTGCCTCCATATCGGGCTTACTATTCCTCGAGATAACAGGTGGCTCGGTTATCGAGGGGCACGTCTTTTCAATTGCCTTTTCTTCAGGCCTATAAATTTGAACTTCCACCGCTCAAATTTCACATCTTTGTAGCACTTCTTCTTGGCATTTTCATCATGGACAGTCTCACTAAGAACTTCTTGATTTCCAAATCCCACTCTCTGAAAAACCTTAATGATGGTGCTGATCATGACCTCTGAGGACATCCTGGAGCTTCAAGGGATGATGACCCCTCTTCGGTCCAGGCTTGGTGCGGCTTCTCTGGAGGATTTCAGTCCTCTGGAGAATGTGTCAAAATTGGCTGCTACTGTCTCCCGCATCGAGGTGGTGATCAACATGCTGCAGCAGAGGAAGGATATGTTGAACTGTTGTTTGAAGGACATGAGGATTTCCTCCTCCGAGATGACCTCCGTGGCGGATGCCTTGAGGGAGATCCTCACTCTGCCGGAGGATGACGATGCTGGGTCCCAGGCTTGACCGTTGGTCGTCGCCATCCTATCTTTTTCTTTACTTTGTATAAATAAATAAAATGTCTTTTCGCCATCTGATTTGCAACTTCTTTTCCTCGCTCAACGTGCTAAGTAGTGTTTCAGTTGAGTGCCAACTCAGCCCAACTGAAAACTAGTCCGCCGTTGGTGAGACTTTCGCAACACTTGTTTTTCCCTTGTTCGCTAGTTGGCAAAATGTTCTTGCTAATCGTTCGGCATTGATTCCGCGCCGTTTCTTCAGTGCAAACTGATTGGGCAGTTTTTCTAGTGTTTCTTGATTAGTACGAATTCTAACAGACGTGATCATAGGATCAGATTTTGTGTTTATGATCATCCTTCTCGAAGCGCATTAATTATTCTCAAAGGTCGTGCGGGAAGGCTGGGGAGGCTTCTTCGCGTCGCTTATTTAATGAGATTTCCCTTTCTTTTTCCTGTTCATCTTCTTCTTTTCATTTCTCTGTTGAGATTATTTAAGATCTCATGGCTGATTCATATTCCTTGGACGTCGCCGAATGTGATTCTCCACCGACTCCTCCCACTTCTCCTAATTCCGATGATCCTCCTTCACCGTCGTGCCTGAAGAGGCGGTTACCTCACCGTAAGGGTAGTAAGAGATCGAAGAGGAGAACCTCAAGGGCAACCGACTTGTCTTCTAACTTCTATGTTCCTACTGTGCGGATGGGTGACGAACTATTTCCTCATATTGACCGTTTCATGGAAAGAAGTTCTGCCAGCGATATTGGTGCCGAGATAACGGCTCCTGCTGGTAAGGGAGATTCAAGTTCGTCAAAGCTGGGTCAAGAAAAAAGGGTTGAGGGACCTTTCCCTTTTGTTGACGAGGGGTTGCCATCTTCGGATGGAGATAATTCCTATTGGCCCTTTTATTGGCATGATGACGACTAACTTTGTACGTAATGCCTTTTGTAGATGTTGCATGGCTCTTTATGAATAAAATAACGCCATTCACATTTCTTCTCTTGTAGTTATGTTCTCGCGTTAACTCCACAAGCATTGGGCAGTTAACACTGAGCGGTTGGTTACCATTCGCTACAACCGCTTTTTTAACTTCCAGTTGTCAATCGCCTTCCTCCGAGGATATAAATGCTTAGCTATAAATATTCTTCTGATGTCTTTCCACGTGTCACTTTCCATTTTACGTGTGTCTCGTTCCCACAGGTTGCGCAGCCATTGGGTTTGACCTTTAAAAGGAACTAACTACTATCTTTTTACACTTTTACTCGCGCTTCGAAATTTTCTCTGCCATTCTCTTTCTCTGCTTCTTCTTTTGTTCAAGGGAAATTTCTTCAACCATTCATCGGCGTTGGCGGTTTACTCATCACTTTCTTCAAGTTATTTTACTCCTCTTTCGTTCTGATTTTTATTTTACTAGTTCGCTATGCGCCATACTAGACCTACCAGGGGTCTTCAGAGACCCTTAGATCCAGAAATCGAAAGAACACATAGTATTTTTTTCATGCCCGACGGTCCTAAAGGCCGAACTAGAGGGTCACGGTATCTCTTTTCCCCCTGGCTGTTTCCCACTCGTTCCTAAGGACAGTTTTCGGCTTCACGATCTGTTGTGGGGAAAGTACAGACTGGTTTACTTTAAGATGTTCCTTTATGGCTTTCGCTTCCCAATTCATACCTCTATAGAGAAATTCCTGCGCCGATATGATCTTAATCCCACTCAGATAACCCCTTCTTCATGGTGTGGGATTTATGCCTTTATTCATGCTTGCGAGACGAAGGATATCCTTACTCCCTCTGTCAATTTATTCTACAAATTCTTCAGTCTAAGTTGTCGCAACTGCTTGGTCGATATCGCCCCAAGGTGGAATGATGCGTTTGTGTAATCGTTCTGGCAGAAGTTTCAGGGCTTTAAGGAGATTGTGGTTGATTGGAAGAACTGTTTCTTCGTTCTTGAACTGCCTTCTCGTTTGTGGCGCGGGGGCTTCAATCAAGAGATTACTAGTGCTGCCTGGGTAAACCCAGTGGTGTTATCTAAGGATGAGTTAGCTCATGTTAACGCCTTACTAGAGATAGATACATCTTTCCGTATTCGGGAATTTGCTTTATACGGGCGCTTGGAAGAGTGCGTTATAGGTGAGTTTTTCTCTTCTCAAAGTACTCCGCCAAAGAAGAGGAGAACTAAGACAGTCGCAGGGGGAGGGTGCGGAATTACTGTTCGAGACTCTCGTTTCCTTGACAATTGGCTACCGGTTCGGGGCAGAGGAGTAAACTTGAGTCGACCCGTTACTAGGATAACTGACAGTGATAGCGAGGATATGGATATCGAGAAGGAGCTTCATCATACTTCCTCGACTCAACGGAAGAAACTCACAGTGGAGAAAGATAATCTGGCCACTAGGATTTCTTCCAAAAAGGTTGACGAAGTCCCTATCATGGGGGTTGAGGTGCCTACTGCGACGAGCACTTCTCAAGCAACAACAGGTACTGAGGCATCAACTGTCATTCCTCCTAAAGTTACTGAAGCTCCACTAGCGGCAGATCCGCTTCCACCGCCTAACGTCCCCGACTCTCCTATTTCTTCTTGTATTCCTAACGTGGTAACGTCAGCTCCTGGCTCAAGTGCGCTTCCTGACCCACCGACTGGGGGTCCACAACCGTTATTCTTTACTTCTATTTCAGGCGTCGATGATTCTGTCAAGGGTTTCGCTCCCTCTCTTATCGCCAATCTTTCCCCTCAGGGTCCTCAAGGGGTTCCTTCATACCGGTTGGATTTGTCAACCTTTGGCACCAGCGGGCTTCGTGCCTTAGGGGTGTCGCCCCCGTTATCACGAGATCAACCGTTGGCCTTCCTCGTGGGTGAAATATTTAGTTCGCCTAAGGATAAAGAAGAGTTGTTACGGCTTCCCCCCGATATTCAGCATGCACACGTTTTGAATGACGCACTAGCCGGTTTCCGCAAAGTGTATTACTTTCTTAACATTCATGGGGACAAGCTTCGAGGTTCACCCAACTCGAAAGAGCAATTGGATGCCACTTTGACCAACGTGAAGGAGTTAGCGCAACTTTAGAATCGTACCTTGGCAGAGCTGAATGATTGCCGCGCTGAACTTGCAAGGGAAAGATCTAAGGGGAAAGCCAAAGTTGAGTTTTTAGAGGCAGACTTAGTGGCAGCTGACAAGAGAAATTCTCTTCTTTGTGAATAGATATTGGCTAGCAATGCGGATTTAGCAAAGGTTCCCTCCAAGATATCCTAGTGGAAGAAAAAGACAATGTGTGCCTTTACCGCCGGATTCAAGGACTACTATCATAGTAGGACTTTCGACCCGGCTAAGATAGCTGATTATGCCTCTGAAAAAATGAATGAGATAGACGGGAGAAAAGAAGGTTTTCTTTCTTCAGGAGAGGAAGAGGGAGAGGATGGCAGCGATATCGAGGTGCTCCCGTAATCGAATGGTGCTAATGCCACAGAGGACGTTAAAGACTTTACTCGTCTTTATCAATTGCTATTTCTTTTTTACTTCAAACATTGATTTAATTCCACTTGTAATAATTAATAACGCCTGCCTTGTCTAGAATTCTCCTTTTAATAACGACTGATTTTCGTCGTGTTATCCCTTTCTTTTGCGTTATCCCAACAGCTATCAGTGGAGTTAACGCTGCGTTGCGTTATCTTGGTTTCCGCATTACCGCGCCTGTCTGAGTTTGAAACTAGATCCTCTTTTTTAGAGCATTTAATGCTTGGGATTCCCTCATTAATACGAGAGAGAAGTCATGATGGCCAGGATACACGTGTCTGTTCTCGGAGGCACTTGGGGTTGGCGCGCCCTAGGAATTGGAGAGATCCAAGCGTCTTCTCGCTTCTCTAGAATCATACTCATTGCTTGCGTCTTTTCTTTGTGACGTGTCATACACACTACAACTGTTACGACAGTCATTTTGTCTAACTGCTAGGGTTATAAAACCCAACACATGTTTCTTTTTCCCTTTTTTGTCACTCTATTTTCGCTTCATCCTCTCGAGCCGACTTGCGTTTCTTCCTTCCCTTGTTTGAGCGTTCCAAGTTTCTCTCCTAGAAAGATATTTCTATCCTCATCTGTCATCTTCTTCATCTTTTCTTTATTTTTTGCCATGGCTAGAACTCGTTCCAATTCTATTGATGAAGAAAAAATTGAAAACACTATCACCACTATCACCTCTCCAGCCATACTTCAAGACCGTCTAACCAAATACAATGCCCATATTCCTGAGGATTGTAAGGTTTCTATTGCCTCTGATTCACTCCACCTCAATAGTGTGATGCCTGGCAACAGTAGGCTTTTATATGCCAAGATGTTTGGCTATGGTTTCAAATTTCCTCTTCATCCTTTCGTTGAAAAGTTGCTTGTTGCTCTGGATGTAAATCCCATTCAGTTAACTCCCTACGCGTACTGTTGCGTTTACGCATTTCTGGAACTCTGTAAATACAAAAGGAATGACTCTCCTTCCCTTTTATTACTTAAATTATTTTTCCACTTGTATAGCCGTACGGGTGTGATAGCGATATCACCTCGCTGTGCTAATGACTCTCTTAAACCCTTCACCTAGAAACTCTTGCACCTTGAGTCTTCCATTGAGAATTGGAAGAATGAATTCTTTGTCATCGAACTGCCTAGCCCCCGGTGGCGGACCGGTTTTAACCATAATATTAGAGATAGTGCCTGGGGTCGACGACCGACTCTTCTTCCTCCTAAGCAAGGCTGGTTCAACACACTGCTCGAGTTGGACATTGGCGTTCACACTCGCAATTTAGCGTGCGGGACTGATATTCAAGCCTGTGTTGAGAGTGAGTGTTGTGTCATTTTCTTTGTTATTTCAGGCGATACTAACACTAACGTTATGTCATGATTGTGCAGTTCCCGATCTCGGTTGGAAGCCGAAAAGCATTAAGAGATGAGAGAAGAGGGCTCTAAGAAGGAGGGAGAAAGAGGAGACTATTGTCGCAGCTATAGTTGCCATTGCAGCTGTTAAACCAGTTTCATCATGTACTGTCACTGTTAATCCAGTGCAAGCGTCTCCTTCTCTGGTTGGTGAGGGAACTGCCACCGTTCCTGTTTCTATTCCCGTCGTATCCGTTGCCGTTGCTCCTGTTCAGGCGTCTTCTTCCCGAGTACCCCCAAAAAGGAAAAAGAAGAAGAGAACAAGGCGCTTTGTTTCTTAATTCAATTCATGCCTTTTACTTTCATTATGTGTGCTAGCTAAATTACTGATTCTTGGTGTCGCTCCCCCTTCTTGGATTTTTTCCAAATGTGACGTGAGTTTGTGACGAGATGTGAGACGAAATCAAGACTCATCTCATATAATGCAATGAAGTCACCACCCTAATTTGTTTCTAGGTTTAGGGAACCTAAAGTCATGGCATAAAAAATAAAAGCTAAGGGAAAATGGGTCTGAACCCGAGAACAGTGGTTTGGGGTCGTATTATGGACTCGGGAAGGTGTTAGGCACCCGAGTCACATCCTAAAAAGGTTACCGGATAAAGAGGTGTTTAAACATGCTTGAAAGATAAAAAATCCTCATTTAGTGATCATGCCCAACGGATAAATAATTTATGCATACGAATATATATGCGAAAAGTGTGAAATAAATAAAAGGGAAAGAAACGTTTACTTGATGAAGGGTACATGCGATTTACCCATTTTTGATTGAGTTTATTTTGGCGCGAAGAGAGGATAACATTGAACGATTAAATATTTGACACTTGCTGCACGCGAGCGAAAAAGATTAATATGGATGAACAAAAAAACATTATCTAAGCATGCATAGCGGGCGAAAATAAACAAGCATACAAGCATACAAGCATACGAAAAATAAATAAACAGTACAAGCATAGGAAACAACGGTACGAAAAATAAATGGGCTGAAAATTAGACTAGGCCCACTAGGCCCAAGCCTAGCCAAGGGCCAAGCCCTTTTCTTTTCCCCTCACGCTGGGCCTGCGCGGCCCAGCTTTCCCCATGTTTGGCGCACAACGCCAAGCTTTCTTCTCCTTTCTTTCCTTCGCTGGACCAGCGGCCTATCTTTTCTTTTACTTAGGCCAGCCGTGCACAGCCCATGACCAAATAGATGATGTTGTTCATCATCTTCTTCCTCCGACCACCAACACAGTGGTAGCAGTGGAGCGCAGCAGCTCCGGCGGCGACCACCAGCAGCAGCAAGGCGACGACAGCAATGGCGGCAGCCTATCTCCAGCAACAGTAACTCCGGCAGCAGCGGCAAACGAACGAGGAAAAAAAATGGAAGAACCAAGAAAGGAGCAAATAAACCAAAAACAAGGAAGAAAATAGAGATTAGAGCAAGCAAACGCATAAATTAAATGAATTAGAGAAAAATGAAAGGGATGAGAAATTGCTTGCCTTGCTTTCGCCTAGAGAGAGCAAGAAACGTGAGAAATTGAGAGAAAAGTGGTGTATATATAGAAGAAATTTGAGTGATGGGCAAGGAAAAGAGGTGAGGTGTAAGGGAGGAATAGTAAGGAGGTTTAAGGTTCGTGGGCAGCAAGGAGAGAATAGTGAAGGTGTGCAGAAATGCATTAATGTGCATTAATACGAACATAATATTTTTAGTTCGAGCTTATAGTACAAGAATTTTTGCTAAGGCCTTGAATAGAAAATGCTAGGATGTAGAATAAAATAAACTAAGATAATTATCATACAGGGAGCGACAAAAAATTCGCTATGTCGCTCAATAAAAATTCGCTAAAAAGTGAAAGTTCGAACAGAAAAGAAAATGCTAAAATTAAAATTGCACGAAGCGTAATGAGATAGCGCGAGTTAGAAAAATAATAAAAATAAGTGGCTAATGAGCGAAATTGTTCGACCATCAGTTTCGAGAATTTTACTCGGAATCGATATGAGTTTGAACGGGAAACGTGATAAAAATGCAAAAAAAGTACAAAATAAAATTTAAATGACATAAGGTGTGAAAATAAACATCAGTTTGACGAAAATAAATGGGAGTATGACTTTAGAAAATTGCTGACCAGAAATACGAATACATTTTTGACTAAAAAATTTAAAATCCAAAATCGGGTAGCAACAGTTGCCCCTCTTTACTATCTTATCAAAAATCTGATGTAAAGATGGTTGCTACCGATGTAAAGATGGTCTTATCAAAGATGTAATCAGGATTTTTGATGAGTAGTAAAGATGGTTGCTACCGAACCAGCATTGGTTTTGAAAATAATGCAGAATTTAAATGGAAACTTACCTGATAATGGGATGAAAAGTAGATGCAGAAATGTAAATAATGACTTGTCCCTGATACTGGGATGAAAAGTAAATGGTAGAAATGTAAATGATGACTTCCCTGATAATGGGGTGAAAAGTAAATTGCAGAACTGTAAATGATGAGTTCCTTGATCATGGGGTGAAATGCAAATTGCAGAACTTTAAATGACAAACTTCCCTGATAATGGGGTGAAAAGTAAATTGCAGAAATGTAAATGCTGACTTCCATGATAATGGGGTGAAAAGTAAATTCCAGAAATGTAAATCAGGTCGGGCGAGGGTAGCACTCTAAGTCCATACCTTTGTGCAGAAATGGAAATCAGGCAAGGCGAGGGTAGTACTCACAGTGCATACCTTTGTGCAGAAATGGAAATCAGGCAGGGCTAGGGTAGCACTCGCAGTCCATACCTTTCTGCAGGGCGAGGGTAGCACTCGCAATCCATACCTTTGTGCAGAAATGGAAATCAGGCAGGGCCAGGGTAGCACTCGCAGTCCATACCTTTGTGCAGAAATGGAAATCAGGCAGGGCGAGGGTAGCACTCGCAGTCCATACCTTTTGTGTAGAAAAAGTAAATTGCTAAAATGTAAACTTGAGATCTGAACGGGGACACCGCAATTGTCAGACGTCGATGTAGGAAAGTCAATAAAGTCACTCTAGGAGGAGGAAATTTTCATGCATGAAAGTAAATAAAGATTAAGACATACCTTTGCTCTGACGTTGGTGGATTGTAACGTACATTTCCTTTGATGTTGGTCTTCTGGGATATGGAGGAAAAATATCTTCTCGGATAATGAAGAACTAACCTTCTCTGATAATGAGGAGGGATGTCTTCTCTGATAATGAGGATAGGTGTGATCTTCTCGGATAATGAGGAAGGTGGCCTTTTCTGATAGTGAGGATGTGATCTTCTTTCGGATAATGAGGAAGATGTCACTCTGATAGTGAGGACGGATGATGATCTTGGATAGTGGTCTCTCGGATAATGAGGAAGATGTCACTCTGATAGTGAGGATGGATGATGATCTCAGATAGTGGTCTTCTCTCGGATAATGAGGAAGATGTCACTATTATAGTGAGGACGGGTGATGATCTCGGATATTGAGGTCGGATAGTCTTCTCTTGGATAATGTGGAAGATGTCACTCTGATAGTGAGGACGGGTGATGATCTCGGATAGTGAGGTCAGATGGTTTTCTCTCGGATAATGAGGAAGATGTCACTCTAATAATAAGGACGGATGATGATCTCAGATAGTGGTCTTCTCTCGGATAATGAGGAAGATGTCACTCTGATAATAAGGACGGATGATGATCTCGGATAGTGGTCTTCTCTCGGATAATGAGGAAGATGTCACTCTAATAATAAGGACGGATGATGATCTCGGATAGTGGTCTTCTCTCGGATAATGAGGAAGATGTCACTCTGATAATGAGGACATATGATGATCTCGGATAGTGGTCTTTTCTCGGATAATGAGAAAGATGTCACTCTGATAATAAGGACGCTGCTGATCTCGGATAGTGGTCTTCTCTCGGATAATGAGGAAGATGTCACTCTGATAGTGAGGACGTTGCTTCCCGTCGGGCATCGTTGCTGAAAATCGAGAAATCCACTCGTATGCTGCTGCTCACTAGGATGCTCTTGCTTCATTTGGATATTGATTGGACGGTGGGGGAAATGTGATCCGCCGCACGAAGTTGATTGTGGAGTGGTGACGTGCTCCATTCGGGCGTCGATGATGGTGGAGGAGCGTGATCCATCACATGAAGTTGATTGTGGAGTCGTAATGGGCTTCATTCGGGCATCGATGATGGTGGAGGAGCGTGATCCATCGCACGAAGTTGATTGTGGAGTGGTAACGTGCTCCTTTCGGATATCGATGATGGTGGAGGAGCGCGATCCATCGCACGAAGTTTATTATGGAGTGGTAATGCTCTCTATTCAGGCGTCGATGATGGTGGATGAGTGATCTGTTGTCGAACCCGTCAAAAATAATAATATAAACCTGTAGTCAATGTGCACAATAAACTATGTATAATGGTAGCAGGGTCGAACACAGGGATTAAGGGATCAACACTCAGTTCAATCTGACAGACTAAGTAATCCTAGTGACAAGTAACAAAGGGGTTTTTTTTTATGATTGTTTGATTAATCTAATTATTAACTACGAAAGTATTAACAACTAGTAACAAAGAGTAATAGAAGTAATAAGAAATCAGTGGAGACAAGGGTTCCCAGTAAGAGTCCGAATCCGGTTGCAATTATGGTCAGCCGGTCATTGGTTCAAGCATTGTCTACCCCGAGCTGATAGACGCACTATGGGGACCAGGTACGCTTAGGTCCCATGCTTACCTTCGTAATAGAAGCTATCCCAAGGTACGCTTATGGGTTAACCTTGACAGTCCGCCGTCCTCCATGGTACGCTTATGGAGGCAACACTCGGATGCCTATGAAGAAGAGGTAAGATGCGTCTAGGGCGAGACAATCAGTACGCTCGAGGCTCTGCCCTAACGACTTGTTCAATCCAACTGGGGGATACCAGGTTTCCAGTCAGGACCAGTATGGTTATCTACTCTACCCTGCAGCGTCGCGTTAGGTATAACTACAAGGACGATTGTAATACTCTAGTTCAATTACTAGGTAATCAAGCTAATAATTAACCTAGGTAAATTGACAATTAATCATCAAACAAGAAAGATACCAACACAGAATTTATGAAGTACGATTTGACCTCACGGCTTCCCTTGCAACCTTCAATCGACTCTTACAAGGAACAAGAAGACTTAGCCGAACATATTAATAATAAAAATAAATAAATAAATAAATTGCATAATTAAATAAGAGAGATGAAGAAATAAATCCTGATTATTACCGGCCGGAGCAACTGCTCCGGTTTATTGAAGAGAAAAACAAAGATGCCGAAGGCAGTGGTGGCGCCAAAGGTTCAGCGGGATAGAAGAAGAGAAGAATCGCAAAAACATAATTGCTAAAAGTGTTTATAGAATTATTAAAACTTAAATTCCTATTCCGATTTGAATTCAACTCCCCATAGGACTTCTACTGCGATTGGGACTTCTGGAGTATTAATCTAGCGGATCTGATATTTTTCTTTAATGCGCTTGTTTCCTTTTCTCGCTAGGACACTGTTGCTTTCCGCGAACGTCCAGCTGCTCGGCCTAGCTGCTCTATTACTCCCAGAAAATGATAGAAAGCATCCTTTTCGTATTTTCCTCTGATTTAGCCCAGATCTGTAGAAAGTGAGTAAACACAGCAACATAAGTAGTATCATGATCTAAAAAGGCATACAAAAGAGGGCGGAATTATGGACATAAAATGCTCTATCAAACATCCCCACACTACCCCGATGCTCGCCCTCGAGCATTAAAATCAGAAAGCGTCACCTCATTAGGAACACATAGCCTCAATCCACAACACACAGAGTTACTTATGCCACCACTTACACATCGACCAAGCAGTACGCCACCCTCCAGCCTGGATGAACTCTGCACTACTCTAGAGGAGTAACGAAACCAGAAGAGTTGCTTTCCTACATCGGCCTGCTGCAAGCAATCCTCACAAGATATGGTGTTTATCGCTCACACTCAGAAATAGAGTTGGGTGTTTAACACTCATCAATGCGAATGACCATGCACAAAACTAAATTTGCAATAGCGACCCGAGTACAAAGAACACACGCATGGGCAATCATATGATCATAGAGACTTCGCAAAGGGTAAAGTAAAATAAGATGTTGAAGAAGAAGGGTGGTTCAAAGTAGAGAGAAGGAAGGATAGACGTTTCTTAGCTGAAAAAACAAGTCGGTGAGAAAGACCTCCTGATGGTAGTGGCAAGGGCAAGTCAAAGAACGCTGAAGGAGAGTGGGGGTTTCTGTGGGAAGTGCTGTCGGTCTTCTGACCTTTGAAATGCTCTGCTTCAATTCTAGATTGTACTTCCTTCTGCTCAAACACTTTATTTGAGTTTTGTTTTTTTTTGTTTTTTTTTTTTGGTTTTGGTTTTGGTTTTGGGCAGAGAGGGGGCATACATGATATTCTGGCTTGTTGAACTTGGAGCAGCAAAATTTTCCTTGGGCATCTGATCTTTAGTACGTACATGGTGCAAACGGCTCGGCCTAGCAGTTGCTCTCCATATTACTTACTGGAGTGCTTTGATTTGCTCTTGAATATCTAGGTCGAGTCGCTAGGAATCCCGACACTAGAGCTTTTGTCTCTCTAATGCGCTCGATCTAGCAGCTCAATACCCCCACATCGAAGATGTTGATTTTTTTTCTCTGTCCCACCTTACCACTGCCGGAGGCATCTCTCACCTGCTAAGAAAAGAAAGGAATGGCTCAAGCAGTTATAAGGGTAGTGAAGGGAAGGTATGAGCAGTGTGGGTAAGGAGATAAAAAGCAAGAAAAAAAGATAACAAAGAAAAGTGCAAAATCCCTAATCATATCATCGCTTTCCCATGTCTAATCATGTCTATACCCAAGGGGTCTCATGGAAATTCGGCCAGCACACAAATCATGCATCCACTCAGAAATAAAGTACGGCATGAAAGCTCAAACACTTACGGGAGAAAAATTCATTGATTGCAAGCAGCTAGGGCAAGACGTAGTCATAAGAGCTAACAGGCAGTATCGTGTGCAAGTTGTTTTGGTGCAGTGGGTGAAGATTTTGTGTGAAGTGGGCCTACTCTGTGCATTCCATCACATGTGAGTTTAAAAATAGGGGTAGTGTAAACAGTTGAAAATCTTTTGAGGGAAAATTCAAATCGGGGCAAAAACGTGCATATGTAGGACGAACAGTCATGCGATACGATAATAATCAAACAGTCATGCAAAATATGCTAAAATGGACACAAAACATATCATAAAAGTATGAAACCCATCCCCACACTAAAGCAAAACACCGTCCTCGGTGTGGAGAAAGGAATCAAACAAACAGAGTTCATAGAAAATAGAGAAAAGGGGAAAGGAAATTGTTCACCGAGAAATTAAAGTACAAAACGAGCTCGAAGGCAAAGAGATAGAAGAGTTTGGGGGAGAAGGTCATGGACTAGCTGGAGGACGCAGCCTCAAAGCCAGCTCATCAGGGAGGTTCTGGAGAAGGGAGATGACCGTCCGGAGTAGGGCATTTATCTCGGCGATTACAGCAGCAGTAGGTGAGGCATCGGCAGTGTCAGGAATTGCTTACTCGGGACGCTCATCGCAAGGGAGAGACTGAACAGGGGACGGAGGAAGTGAATCTGCAGACAGGTTAGGCCACTCGAAGACTCCTCCATTCTGGGCGCTCCAGACTCTCTTCGTGCCTCCAGTGTATCCTTTGCTGAAACACAAAACACGACCTTTCAAGCGCAAATGGCCCATACCATCTAGGGTACGGGCATCATAGTTCCCTGTGGCGTTCACATCCACTTCATTTGGGATATGCGGGCAGGCATCCGTGGGGTGGTCAGTAAAGTTACAGATGTCGCAGGCTTTGATTTGCACGACCTGGCCGCTGGCCATATTCTGAATCATTCCAGTAATGGTGGAGAGTTGGTTCTCTATAGCAACAGATCGAGCGTCATGAGTGGTAGAAGTTAGCTGGTCCAATGGTACAACATTCTTAGCCATCCTTTCTAGGAGAGCTTTGGCATTTGCTGGAGCTAGGGATAGCATATCACCGTTACTGGCAGCATCAATCAGTTCCTTGCTTCGCCCGCGTAATCCTTCGTAGAAATATTGGAGGAGAGCGTGGTTAGGGATGTTGTGCGAAGGGCAAAGGGTCTGCATCTTTTTGAACCGTTCATAATACTGTCCAAGGTTTTCATTCTCCTTCTGCATGATGGAAAACAACATGAACGCTCTAAGCTTGGCCTGATTGATATCCACTAGCGCGGGTTTTGCACCAAGGTAGTATTTTTCTGTAAATGCCTTGAACATATCGGGCCAGCTAGTAATGGATAGGGCAGGCAGATCATAGAACTAGTTGCGAGCGTCATCTTCAAGCGACCACATGAACGCTCTAAGCTTGGCCTGATTGATATCCACTAGTGCGGGGTTTAGGGCCTTGCAGACAGTATGGAGTTGCTGAAGATGTCGAAGTGCACTCTCCCTGGGGATGCCATGGAACTTGGGAAAATAGTGGAGAACGGAGGATTTGATAATCTAGTTGTGAGCAACAGTAGGCCACGCGCTACATCCAGCTGTGGTCTCTATGGTAGCGTTAAGATTTGAGATGCAGGGGTTGCGGACAACTTCACCATCCCCACCGTCATTATTTTCAGCCATGGCAGGTTGTTTGGGATGTAGGTTGTCATCAATGTCGTGATCCAGCGGATCGACGTAGATAGGAGGTTCCAGATTGTCAGGGGGGGTTCGGGTGAGTTTCGTGTAGGACCGGCAGATTGATGTTGCTTAGCAAACTTGCGAGCTAATCGTTCTGTTCTCTGGATTTCTGGATCAAAGGGTAGTAGTGTAGTGTTGGAAGACCTGGTCATACATAAAAGAAAAGAGCGTCAATTGCGTTAATCCCCAGCAACGGCGCCAAAATTTGATCGGTTATTGAACCCGTCAAAAATAATAATATAAACCTACAGTCAATGTGCATAATAAACTGTGTATAATGGTAGCAGGGTCGAACACAGGGATTAAGGGATCAACACTCAGTTCAATCTGACAGACTAAGTAATCCTAGTGACAAGTAACAAAGGGGGGTTTTTTTTTATGATTGTTTGATTAATCTAATTATTAACTACGAAAGTATTAACAACTAGTAAGAAAGAGTAATAGAAGTAATAAGAAATCAGTGGAGACAAGGGTTCCTAGTAAGACTCTGAATCCGGTTGCAATTATGGTCAGCCGGTTATTGGTGCAAGCATTGTCTACCCCGAGCTGATAGACGCACTATGGGGACCAGGTACGCTTAGGTCCCCTGCTTACCTTCGTAATAGAAGCTATCCCAAGGTACGCTTATGGGTTAATCTTGACAGTCCGCCGTCCTCTAAGGTACGCTTATGGAGGCAACACTCGGATGCCCATGAAGAAGAGGTAAGATGCGTCTAGGGCGAGACACTCAGTACGCTCGAGGCTCTGCCCTAACGACTTGTTCAATCCAACTGGGGGATACCAGGTTTCCAGTCAGGACCAGTATGGTTATCTACTCTACCCTGCAGTGTCGCGTTAGGTATAATTACAAGGACGATTCTAATACTCTAGTTCAATTACTAGGTGATCAAGCTAATAATTAACCTAGGTAAATTAACAATTAATCATAGAACAAGAAAGATACCAACACAGAATTTATGAAGTAGGATTTGACCTCACGACTTCCCTTGCAACCTTCAATCGACTCTTACCAAGAACAAGAAGACTTAGCCACACATATTAATAATAAAAACAAATATATAAATAAATTGCATAATTAAATAAGAGAGATGAAGAAATAAATCCGGATTATTACCGGCCGGAGCAACTGCTCCGGTATATTGAAGAGAAAAACAAAGATGCCGAAGGCAGTGGTGGCGCTAAAGGTTCAGCGGGAGAGAAGAAGAGAAGAATCGCAAAAACCTAATTGCTAAAAGTATTTATAGAATTATTACAACTTAAATTCCTATTCCGATTTGAATTCAACTCCCCATAGGACTTCTGGAGTATTAATCTAGCGGATCTGATATTTTCCTTTAATGCGCTTGTTTCCTTTTCTCGCTAGGACACTGCTGCTTTCCGCGAACGTCCAGTTGCTCGACCTAGCTGCTCTATTACTCCCAGAAAATGATAAAAAGCGTCCTTTTCGTATTTTCCTCTTATTTAGCCCAGATCTGTAGAAAGTTAGTAAACACAGCAACACAAGTAGCATCATGATCTAAAAAGGCATACAAAAGAGGGCGGAATTATGGACATAAAATGCTCTATCGAGGAGTGTGGTCCATCGCACGAAGTTGATTGTGGAGTGGTAACGTGCTCCATTCGGATATCGTGGTGATGGGGAAATAGATCGCCATACGACATTGATCGGGGAGTTGTAACGTGCTCCATTCGAATATCAATGGCGGAGATTCCACTGAAGCATTTTTGTATCCTACAAATAGGGAGGAAACAAACACGAAGCAACAATGGGTGGAAAAAGAGAAAGCAATTGATAAATGGAAACAATGAAATCAAATCATGTATGTTGTATATGAAAGTATTCCCACACTACCCTAAGGTTTGCCCCCAGCATTTTGTAAAAACAACTTCCCTATCAAGAGAAGGTTCAACAAGTTTATGCATTTCTGGAGAACATCTCATCCAGTTTCTATCATATAAGCACGCTTGATACAAGCCTAGAAAAGCATCTGCATCTTGCCCAGGAGATAACGACCTCAAGGAGAAGACTTTCCCACAACATGTAGATGTAAGCACTCCTCACCGGATACTGGTGTTTGCGCTCACACTCAGAAACAAGGCTACGTGTTTAAATGAACAGGGCCTATTGATTGGCCGCGGTGAGGGCAAAGTGCACAAGTCCTTCAGTCTTCATTGGGGATGCTTCTTCCCGTGATGACTTTGAGGGTGTAGCGCCTAGATTCTTGGATCCTTACTGGAGATGCTTTCCCTCTTGATCTTTCCGAGGATAAGGCGCTCCAGTTCTTTCATCTTCATTGAGGATGCCCTTTCTTGATTGCTTTGAGGGCACTGTGCCAAAGTTTTTAAATTTTCACGGGGGTGATTTTTCGATGGAGTTTTTTAAGAGCTGACCCTGGGGCCCCTTTCGCACTTGCTTCTGCTTTTGTTTTATTGTGTTCTTTGAACACTTTCGATTTTTTCTTTTTCCTTTTTTTCTTTTCTTTTTTTCCTTTTTTTTCATTTTCTTTCTTTTTCTTCTTTTTTTTTCTTTTTATTTTTTCCTTTTTCTTTCTTTCTTTCCTTTTTTTTTTCATTCGAATACAAAACACACCAGCAACCAAAGCAAGTACAGTTTTCGTGTTGGCTTTCCTTAGTTTTTCGTTTAAGACCGAGGCCTTCGTCTCTTGGTTTTGTTCAGCCTTATTCCAGCGCTGGCCATCAACAATCCTTAGAGCTTTCACATCCTTTCTTGCGCAAACCGAGTTTGCTGTACACCCTTCCTCTGATTAGCCATCTCAGTCAGGCACTGCTCATTGCCTTATTGAAAAAATAAAAAAATGGAAGAAAGAGCAAAGTTCAATGTCATTTTATCGCTATCTCATGTCTAATGGTGCATGTACCCTGGATATTATGCAAATCCAACTAACACTTAGTTTGGCATTTTCACACATAAAGAAATAAGGCGTGGAGGCCCAAAATGCTCACAGGGATACGTTTATGACTGCTTACGCCTAAACATGCTGCAGATATAAGAACTAGCAGGCGAGATCATGCATGTCATATAATTTCAACTGGGTGCGCAAGTTATCAATGATGCAGTAACATGTTGAACATACTCAATCTAAGGAAGGTTTGAAAATTTACGGGTAGTGTGGATTTTATTCAGAGAATTTTATGCACAGTTGATCATCAGTCAAATATACTTAAAATTTATCCTGATGCCTAAATGCACAAGTAAATGTGTATAGAGAAAGACAGGGTCGAACCACAGAGATTAAAGGAGCAATATGTTAATAAAAATGTGTGACAGGGAGAAAGTGCGCTAGAGAAAGAACAAGTAACACAGGGGGAGGGGTTATGTTGATTAGTGAACTAATCAACTTAGGATCAGGAACTAGATAACATAACATAATCGGGGGCACGAAAGAAGGAAATGTAATTAGAGGTGTATAAATCAGATAGGAAGAAATCTTAGCAAAAGGTGTTCTCGGGTTGCTTTCTAGGTCGGTCAATCATTGGCACAAAAATATTCCAGACTCAAGTACAGACCTGCTATAGGGACCGCGTTTCCACACCGCATCCCCTACTTACCTTCATAGATAAAAGCCACCCCCCGTTTCCATATATGAGGTGGCCTTGACATTCCGCCGTCCTCCCAGGCACGAATGCGGGGAGACACTACTCAGAATGCCCATGAAGGGGAGGTAAGACATATCTAGGGCGCGATAGCTCAACTTGTCAGACTCATATCGCATACCCCAAATAACCATTTACCCCTAGACAGAGGCCTCTCACGCTGCCTCCACTAGGTGTATACTCTAACTCAAGGCTTCACGTCAGTTATAACCAAGAGAATGATAGTCCTCAAACAGAAATATCAACAGTTGATCAGGCCCTTAACATTCCTAAATGAGCATGGGATTAAAACGGTAAACAATTATATGTCACAAGAGAATATATTAAGCATGCATTAGCCTCCTAACCAAACCCCACAACCCTCGAAACACCCTTTACCAAGAAGATGGAACTTAGCTACTCATACTAGAATAAAAACAATAGATGATAATAAACATACAATAAATAAGAGAGAAGGATTAGAAGAAACCGAAAGGATAAAATAGTGTTAATCAAAAGCTTCCCCTTTACAAAGTTGGTGGCTGCTCCAAAATGCTAAGAGGAGATAATCCCTAGAAATTAGGGTAAGAGAGAGTGATGTGTTAATTGCCTAGGTCAGCCGTCCTTACACAAAACCCTAAAACTTAGTTTATATAGGCTAAAGCTAGCTAGGGGACAAAAACAGCTAAGGGGAAGGAGGATGAATGGAGGCGTGACAGCACATGTCCTTCAGGGGAATATCATGGAATCCTGGCGCATCTGACAGCTTTTGGAAGCGCACGGAATCCCGTGCGGATCTTTGAAGATGCTTCTCTTTGGTTTCGATTAAGAGAAGATGCAGATTTGTCGTGGCCGAGAGACTGCTCACTGGTCTGGTTCGCGTCTAGACCTCAACGATAATCTGGACTTCTAGCCCTTGAAGCTGAAAATCCTCAGGAATACTCCAAAAATGTTTCTGTTCGATCTTTTCTTTCTATTGACTATGATCTGTAATAAAGAAAGAAATAAGGATCAAATGCTAGAATCCAGCCCCCGAAAGGGCTAGAAAAGAAGGTAAAATCATGCTTATAAGACATGCTATCAATAGTTTATAACAAATCTTAATAGATTTAGCAATTTTAGAGACAAAAACGTGATGTTACGACCACTCATGAATAATTAAAAAGAATTGCCCCCAATGCGGGAATGAATTATGGTAAAAAAATTAAAGAGGCAGCTAATGATTCGACAGGTTCAGCAGCGAGGAAGAAGCTTCATGATTCTGATTCAGCATCATCCGTACTCAAATCGGATGATAGTATTGCCACAGACGTTCCTAATAGTTCCATCACGGCCTGATGACTCCTTGAATGCACAATCTCCCTATAGATCCGTCTTGGGGCACAACTGAATCATTTTTGGACTTGGTCGGATTGCCAAGGAAAGATGAGCTCAAAATGACCCTTGAGACTAGTTGTTTGCTTAGAAGAAGGCGAGACGGTGAGCAACACTCGCTGAAGAAGGATGATGATGAGGGCTAGACAATGACTTCCTCTTTCGTTAGTAGGGGAGGTCTGCGTTGTGCTTCGGGGGCTCGAATGGCTGCCTTCTGGAATGCCTGACCTGCTTTGATTTGGAGATAAATATTTTTCTGCTTTTCTCTTTATTTTATTTTTTAAATTTTTTTAGAAGAAATAAAAGTAGGCAGACCATCACTTTTCTTCTTTTTCAGCTTTGAAACTTGCATTCGCATTTAATTTCCTCTTTTTCTGAACTGGAGCTGGGCTGGCAGAGCTTTAAATACTGCTTTGGGGCGCTTGATTCTGAGGCCTTGGGAATTGAATTTTACTTCCCCACACTTAAATTCTGGAGTGGTGAGGAAGTAACACTGAGATGTTGTCATGGCCTCGAATCCTTATTTCTGCTCTAGCTCTTTCGTGCCTTTGATAATATCTTCTCCCCACACTTATCTTCTTCAGAATCTAGCCCTTGCCTTTGTGATGAAGAGTGCTGCTCACCTGCCAAGGAAAAGACAATGAAAAGGAGCAAATGGTTAGAAGAGAGTGGAGAATGAGAATCGAGGGCATGAAAAGGAAAAAGAGAGATAAAATTTAGAGAGAAAAGAAGGAAAGAAACAAAGAATTTTAGAAAGTTGCAAAGTTTCCTCGTCGTTTTGCTGCTTTCCCTCGTCTAATGGTGTCTATACCCAGGGATATTATGCAAACCTAGACAGTGCCTAGCCAAGCATTTTCACTCAGAAATAAATAGGCATGAAGCTCAAAAATGCTCACGGGTTCAAATAGTGATTACTGGTGTTTAGGGCAAGATTGGATATAAGGGCTAGCAGGTCTAGAAATGCATGCTCAGGCATAGATGCGATGAATGTCATGTTTCTCCTATACATCAGAAATCAAAAATACATGTCAATCAATGAGGGTTTTAAAATGGGCAGTGGCAAAATTTCCTAGCAAGGACTAAAAGAAAAATCCATAAACACGCAGTCATGCAACAAACATAAATTGAAACATGCAAACAAACATTCAAAACACACAATAAATCCCTCCCCACACTTAGGCAGCACATTGTCCTCAATGCGGAAGGGCTCTCAAAGGAGTTCAAGCAACTTAAAAATAGTACAGGATATCCAAAAATAAAAGCGGTAAAAATTGTTCAGAACTCTCCTCGAGGGCAAGAAGTTGAAAATTGTTCGGGGGTGGGATCATTGGGGTGGGAGATTGCGTCGGGGAACTTCAGCCGTCAAAGCCTGAAGTTCCCTGAGAATGGCCTGGAGGAGTTGTGTCTGTGCGGGATCGTAGACAAGAGCTGGAGTCGCGGTCTGGACTGTTGTAGATGCTTTCTGGGCTTGGCGAGATGTCTCGGCATGGGTAGGAGGAATAGAAGAAGATCGGGGTCTTGAAGAATCTGGATAGTCGAATCGCCCCCGTTCTTGGTCCCGAAAACCTTATCTCCTGGTGGTGTATAACCTGCAGAGAAACTCAGCACACCTTGTGAAACACAAAGATGACCCATAACGTCTAAGGTACGGACATCTAAATCTTTGAATGCAAGGGATTCAGAAAGGTTGTTGTTATACAGGTTAATATTATGCAATTTTACAGCAATCAGGGAGATAAGGGATCCTAAAATAGGACCTCGGGCGCCATTTAGAACATGAAGGATACCCGAGGCGACCCAAAAACTGAGATTAACCCTATGCTTACGCTTCATGCACCATAAAAAGAAAAGTTCCTGCACAGATAACTGTCTCGAGGATCCAAACCGACCCCAAAAGGTGAGGGCTAGATATCTATGCTGGATGCGCAATGCAGGGTCAGCAATTTCATGGGCTTTACTTTTTTTAGGGTCAAACTTAGCATCAGGGTTATTAGTAAACTCACGAAACGCAACAGAAGCATCAAAAACATGGGGTATAACAGTGAGAACATTTTTATACACAGCAGAATCTAACTCATTAGGCTTAACAAAACCAATTAGACAATTGAATTCATTAAGAGACAGTGGGGTCCATTTGTTTACCAACCTAAAGTTTATCAGACCAGGGGTAGAGAGGTTGGGACCTACTTTGCCTTTCGGCCTGAAACTATCAGAGGCAACCCAAAAGGTAGTAAAGAACTCAAGCGAGAGTTCAATAATGGTGGGGTGTTCTAGAAAGAACAGGGTTTCCCAACCAATATTAGCCACTAACTCTCGGACTCGAGACTCTATGCCCATATTGGCTAAAAAGTTCATGTCCAGGCGCGCACAGGAGCTAACGCCTTTGTGATTCAATTAGTGCAATTTATCAGGTGAGGGCTTGTCATTAAAATCAACCATTCATGCAACACAGAAAGGTTAGAAGTGACCTGGGTGGAAGTCGATCGAGATGCAGAAGGGGGAACTGGCGTTGGGGCCTCGAGATCTAAAGTGTCTTCAGGACCTCGAGACTTTTTGGAAGTCGAGGCCTTGGCTTTCCTGGAGGGGGGCAGTTTCCACTTCTGTCCTACCGGCGTCTCAACTTCTGCCAGCTGCTCCGCTTTGGCCGGAGCTTTCGATTTGCCTTTCTTTGCTGCTGCCTTTTTAGCGGCGACTTGCCTGTGTTTCTTCTCTTTCTCGACGGCTTCCTTCACTGCTTCTTCAGCTTCGAGGTCCTCAGCTTCTTCTTCCTCCTCCTCTGTCTCCAATTCGGATACCAGGATGTCCTTAAGGACTTCCTCCACTGTGAGGTTTGGCTCGGGGTCTAGTAAGCGATCTATAGCAGCATCCATCGGGAGCTTCTTAGTAGCCGAGGACACCTTTTTGGAGGCCGACGGCTTGGTTTTGGGCTTAGCCGCCACAGATCCAGGAGGGAGCTTGACTGTATGGCTAGACCTGGTGGCTGTAGGAGGGATGGAGCTAGTAATTTCCAGGTCGTCTTCGATCGGAGTGAACTCTCGTTGTTGTTCCGCGGACATTGGTGAGACAACTGGAGGAGAGGGAATGGGGATTGGTTGGACAGAGGGTGGAGTGCTATTTTGAATGAGCTGGAGTGAAGGGATGTTTGAGATCTAGACCGTGAAGGAACTGGGCTGGCGGGGTCGTCCATTGGGTGGGGCCCTGAAGTATTTTTGCGGATGGGTTTCTTTGTTTTTGCCATGGCTGCTAGTGATGTGAAGAGAACAGTGGTGGAGATGGCGATGTTTTGGGAGAGAGATGGTGTTTGGTTGCTGGTGAGAGGATGATAGTGATGTGTTTTGTGTTTTGAGGAGAGTGAGGATGAAGTAGGAGCTTGGGAAAGAGAAAAGGGGCTCACAGCTATAATTAATAGCGCAACTTTTTCTTTAATTAGGGCTACTTTTCTGCCCCATCTGTCAGACGATGTGGCACCTTGGGCTTGAAGCACAATAGCCCGTGCGTATCCCAACCACCTAAAAAGGAGAAAAGATTTTCAAATTTCAAAAAAAGGGGTAGTTAAATAGGATAATGACGAAAAGAGAGAATAAAGGTTAATGATTACTATCAAAAAGGAATAAAATCTCCTGGGAAAAGGAAAGGACAGAGATTAAGGAGATAAATAAATAAAAAGGATATAAACAAGGGATTCGAAAAGATTCGGAAAAGATAAGGGAGAGAGGAAAAGGACACATCAAATGCCTCCATTGTGGTCTGTTTACTCATCAGGACCTCGACGTGCTACTCCGATCTAGGCCTGGATAGGTGGAGGTTCCACCATGGCCTCCTCAATGGTCGAGGGATTGAAACCTTCATAAAAGGGTTTAAGCCGCTGGCCATTGACTTTGAAGGTTATTCCTGTTTTGGGGTTTTGAATCTCGACCACTCCATAGTCATAGACTATCGTGACCACGAAAGGTCCAGACTATTTGGATTTGAGTTTCCCCGCAAACAATCGCAGGCGTGAGTTATACAATAATACTCTTTGTCCGACTTAAAAAACTTCGGGACGAAGGTGCCTGTCGTGATAAGCCTTAGTCTTGCCCTTGTAGAGCATGGCATTCTCATAAGCAACATCCCTCAGCTCTTCGAGCTCCTGAATTTACAAACGCCTATTTTGACCAGCGGCCCCTCGATCTGTATTCACTTTCCTGATGGCCCAAAAAGCCTTGTGCTCTATCTCTACTGGGAGATGGCACGACTTGCCATGTACAAGTCTATACGGTGTCATACCAATCGGGGTCTTGAAAGTTGTATGATAAGCCCAAAGTGCATCGTCCAACTTCAGACTCCAATCCTTTCGGGACTGGTTCACTGTTTTCTCAAGAATGGACTTAATCTCACGGTTTGACACTTCAGCTTGGCCATTTGTCTGCGGATGATAGGTTGTAGATGTCCTGTGATGGACGTCATACTTGGCCAAAAGCAAGGCCATGATGCGGTTGCAGAAGTGAGTACCCCTATCGCTGATGAGAGCTCTAGGCATACCAAACCGATTGAAAATATTGGTGCGTAGAAAGTTTACCACCACCTTGGAGTCGTCAGTCCGAGTTGCCTTGGCCTCGACCCATTTGGAAACATAGTCGACTGCGAGGAGGATGTAGATATTACCAAAGGAATTGGGGAACGGGCCCATGAAATCTATGCCCAAGATATCGAAGATCTCACATGGGATAATATTCGTCAAAGGCATCTGATTCCTGGCCCCGATATTTCCAGTGGCTTGGCATCGAGGGCACGAAGCACAGTACATGTAGCTGTCCTTGAAAATGGTGGGCCAGTAGAGACCGGCTTCTAGCACTTTGAGGGCAGTTTTCTTGGTCGCGAAGTGTCCTCCTTCAGAATGAAAAAATTTGAGGATTGAGGGCACTTCATCCATAGTTACACAGCGGTGAATTATCTGTTCCGAGCAATGCTTCCAAAGATAAGGGTTATCCCAAATATAGTATTTGGATTACCGTCTGATTTTGTTGCATTCAGATGGGGAAGCATCAGCGGGGAAGGTCCCAATAGCACAAAAATTCGCGATATCTGTAAACCATGGGGAATAAATAGCCTGGACTAGACACAAATGTTCGTCTGGAAAGGTATCTCAGATAGGTACGAGTGAGTCATTTTCTTGGGCTGGAAATCTGCTGTGATGATCTGCCACCAAATTTTCTCTTCCTGCCTTATCCTTGATCGATATGTTAAATTCCTGTAGCAACAATATCCACCGAATAAGCCGAGGTTTGGCATCTGCCTTTGTCAACAAGAATCTAAGGGTAGAGTGATCCAAGTAGACGAGGACATGAGTGCCCAAAAGGTATTTCCTGAACTTATCTAGGGCATAAACCACGGCTAAGAGTTCTTTTTCTGTAGTTGTATAGTTCTGCTGGGCTGGATCTAATAGCTTGGAAGCATAATAGATGACGTAGGTTTCTTTGTCTTTCTTCTATCCTAGAACGCCGCATAGGGCTTGATTACTGGCATCGCACATGACCTCGAAAGGCAATGTCCAATCGGGGGCACGAATGATCGTTGCTGAAAGGAATTCCCATAGACCGTGAAGTCATCCATGAAGACCTCGATTCCATTTTCAACCAATTCGGAGAAAATACTCACCATACAGCACTGAAAGGTGGCGGGGGCATTACACAAACCGAAGGGCATGCGTCTATAAGCAAAGGTGCCGAAAGGGCAAGTGAAGGTGGTCTTCTCCTTGTCTTCGGGGGCAACTGGTATCTGGTAAAACCCAGAGTAACCATCTAGACAGTAATAGTGAGTCTTGCCCGCAAGACGTTCCAACATCTGATCAATGAAAGGCAGGGAAAAATGTTCTTTCCTGGTTGTAACATTTAGTCGGCGGTAGTCAATGCATACTCGCCACCCATTATGGATTCGGGTGGGAATGGATTCGCTGTCTTGCCCAATGCTGATGGTGATACCAGTTTTCTTGGGCACGACCTGTCCTAGGGCTGACCTATGGGCTATCGGAGATGGGGTAAATAACTCCCGCATCTAACAACTTTAGAATTTCTTTCCTGACCACTTGCATCATAGGTGGGTTCAATCGGCATTGGGGCTAGCGTATAGTTTTCCTAGCATCTTCCAAGTGGATACGATGGGTGTATATGGCTGGTGAGAAGCCCTTGATATCTGCAATGGTCCACCCTATGACGTGTCTAAATTCCTTCAGCAAGGAAATCAGCTCAGACTCTTCAGGAGGTTTGAGCTTGTTGGAGATAATGACTGGCACGGATTCGTCGGGGCCTAGATAAGCATATTTCAAGTAGGGAGACAAAGGCTTCAGATCAAGGGCTGGAGCCTTATCAATAGAGGGAAATAACTTAACATGGCCCAGGCAGTCAGGAGAGATCTTTAGGGATTCATATTGAGCAACAACACATTCTTCTAGGTCAGCGACGACGGAGCTCAGTTCAAGGGGTACGGGAAGCGTCGAGGCTACGACATCTGGAAGACCTAGTGTCATACTCCTGTCAAGGGCAAACTGCAAAGGGTCAGTAAAATGAATTTCAGCGACTTCCTCTATAACGGGATGGATAACATCAATATAATTAACACTCGAGAATTCCGATGGGTATCGCATGGCTTCCAGCATATTGAATTTGATGATTTCCCTATCGAATTCGAGGGAGATTGTCGCATCATGAACATCAATCTTTGCCCGGGCGGTGGCCAGAAATGGACGGCCTAAAAGAACATCAGTAGACTTGGTAGAATCTTCATTCTCCATTGCAATAACATAAAAGTCTGCTGGAAATAAGAATTGTCCCACTTTGACCAAGACATCTTTGATGATCCCCTCGGGATAGATGATAGAACGGTCCGCAAGCTGAATGACAAGGTCTGTAGGCACGAGAGGCTCGAGGCCTATACAGTTATAGATGATCAATGGCATGACGTTTATTCCTGCCCCTAGATCACACATGGCTTTCTCAATGTCGACTGTACCAATTCGGCAGGGAATGATGAACATTCCTTGATCCTTGTACTTCAGAGGGATCTTCCGCTGAATATGGGCAGAAGCGTTAGCTCCTACACTAATCTTGTTAACTTCAGCGAACTTGCTCTTGATCGTGCATAACTGCTTTAGGAATTTGGCACAGCGAGGGACATTCTTTACTACCTGGAGAAGGGGGATATTGACGACCACTTTGCTGAACATCTCAAAGATATTGCGATCCTCCTTATCTTTCTTGGTCTTGACCAATCTATGAGGGAACGAGGGTTCGAGAATTTTGTGAATATACTCTTAGATGAATTCAGGAGGATTGGGATCGTTCCTTGGGGACCCTCTAGGAGAGCAGATTTTGTGTTCCATGACCTCGACAAGTCTGGGAACCTTTGGAAATTTTTCTTTGGGTTTCGGCCTAAGTTCGGACTCTGGAGAGCTCTCAACGTCGATGTCCGGATGTGCATGAGGTTTCAAAGTCGTTCCACAACGCAGAGTCATTGCGCATACATTGTGTTTTGGATTTGTTTCGGTCTGAGGTGGAAATCTTCCTTGGTTTGTTAACTCTTTTACTTGGCCCATCATGGTGCTCATTTGTTTCTTAAGCTCCTCGATTTCCTTCTACTGCTCGGGATTCTGAGGTACCTCAGTACTCGGGGGCATAACAAATGTCTGATCCTGGGGAGGCTGACATTGATACTGATTTTGATGAAAAGTGGGTCGAGGTCTGTAGTTCTGCATGTTGGGAGGTGGGGGGTGATTCCCATACAGATTCTGTTGATGCTGTTGATGGCTAGGTCCCGAAGGCTGAGGTTTTGGAACCCATCCTGGATTTGGCTGCTTCCAGCCTTGATTGTAGTTTTGGCCATATGGGGTCGGGACATACTGACCAGCAACATTAACTTGGATTTCATCCGGAATGTGGGGGCATGCATCAGTAGGATGGCCTATAAAATTACAGATTTGGCAGGCCTTGACAGGCGCAGATTGCCCTGTCATGAAATTCTGGAATATCCCCGTGAGGGAGGATAGCTGATTTTGCAAGACGGCCACTTGGACATCTTGGCCTTGATAGTTGGCAAGGTCAGACGAAGTATTTTTGGCCATGAGTTCTATTGTTGCCTTAGCGGCTGAGGGGGTAAGAGCAGTTAGAGATCCGCCGGCAGCAACGTTGACTAAGGCCTAATCATGGGCTTTA
Source organism: Viola odorata (assembly GCA_963691705.1). Lineage (NCBI taxonomy): Eukaryota > Viridiplantae > Streptophyta > Magnoliopsida > Malpighiales > Violaceae > Viola > Viola odorata. The sequence continues at coordinate 34,049,676 of OY829546.1, forward strand.
AGGCCTTCACAAAAATACTGAACAAGGGCATGCTTCGCGAGGTTATGGGAGGGACAACTAGATTGCATCTTCTGGAACCTCTCATAATACTGGGCTAGAGTCTCCTCCTTCTTCTGGACTATGGAGACAAGTTATTTGCGCGTGATGTTGGAGATAGAAGTCGGATAATACTTCTCGGTGAGGATCTTAGACATATCCGCCCATGAGTGAATTGATCTTGGCAGGAGGTCGTAATACCAGTCGAGGGCATCATCCTTTAGAGACCACTGAAAGGCGTGCAACTTGGCTTGGTCGATGCTGACGTTTGTAGGTTTCATGGCCTCGCAGATAGAGTGGAGCTGTTGAAGATGGCGGAGTGCATTTTCCTTGGCAACCCCTCGAAAGGTTGGAAGGTGATGCATAATGGCAGACTTCAAGATCCAGTCATGAAGGACAGCGGGCCAGACGATGCAGTTACTCGACATGTCGGGGGTTACATGGAAATTATCGATGGTTTGTTGTGCTGGAGGGGGTGGTGGTGGATCCTCGTGACGTTCATTGTTGTCATTATCTTCCATTGCTGGGAAATTGAATTGGGTTGCTACTGGATTTTCGAGACTATGATGGAGATAGGCTAGATCTAGGAAAAACTGATGGTCATGACCGGCCAAATTGGAAGGAGATCCGTCGAGGGCAGGATGTGGGATCACTCTACGCTGAGTAGATGTTCCTCTGGCTTGCCTTCGAAGTTCTCTCTTTATTCTTGTCAATTCGAGGTCTAAAGAGGGTAAATCTGGAGCAGATCTCCTGGTTATACAAAAAATTAAAAATAAAATTAGTACCGTTCAATCCCCGACAACGGCGCCAAAATTTGATCGTCAGTCAAATATACTTAAAATTTATCCTGATGCCTAAATGCACAAGTAAATGTGTATAGAGCAAGACAGGGTCGAACCACAGAGATTGAAGGAGCAATATGTTAATAAAAATGTCTGACAGGGAGAAAGTGCGATAGAGAAAGAACAAGTAACATAGGGGGAAGGGTTATGTTGATTAGTGAACTAATCAACTCAAGATCAGGAGCTAACACGACAAATAAGTAAAGCTTCTTATCTGGGACACGAAATGAAATCACAATCCAAGGCTAGATAACATAACATAATCGGGGGCACGAAAGAAGGAAAAGTAATTAGAGGTGTATAAATCAAATAGGAAGGAATCTTAGCAAAAGGTGTTCTCAGGTTGCTTTCTAGATCGGTCAATCATTGGCACAAAAGTATTCCAGACTCAAGTACAGACTTGCTATAGGGACCGCGTTTCCACACCGCATCCCCTACTTACCTTCTTAGATAAAAGCCACCCCCTGTTTCCACATATGAGGTGGCCTTGACGTTTTGCCATCCTCCCAGGCACGAATGTGGGGAGGCACTACTCAGAACGCCCATGAAGGGGAGGTAAGACAGATCTAGGGCGCGATAGCTCAGCTTGTCAAACTCGTATCGCATACCCTAAATAATCGTTTACCTCTAGACAGAGGCCTCTCGCGCTGCCTCCACTAGGTGTCTACTCTAACTCAAGGCTTCGCGTCAGTTATAACCAAGAGAATGATAGTACTCAAACAGAAATATCAACAGTTGATCAGGCCCTTAACATTCCTAAATGAACATGGGATTAAAATGGTAAACAATTATATGTCACAAGAGAATATATTAAGCATGCATTAGGCCTCCTAACCGAACCCCACAACCCTCGAAACACCCTTTACCAAGAAGATGGAACTTAGCTACTCATACTAGAATATAAACAATAGATGATAATAAACATACAATAAATAAGAGAGAAGGATTAGAAGAAAATGAAGGGATGAAATAGTATTAATCAAAAGCTTCCCCTTTACAAAGTTGGCGGCTGCTCCAAAATGCTAAGAGGAGATGATCCCTAGAAATTAGGGTAAGAGAATGATGTATTAATTGCCTAGGTCAGTCGTCCTTACACAAAACCCTAAAACTTAGTTTATATAGGCTAAAGCTAGCTAGGGGACAAAAACAGCTAAGGGGAAGGAGGATGAATGGGGGTGTGACAGCACATGACCTTCAGGGGAATATCATGGAATCCTGGCGCACCTGACAGCTTCTGGAAGCGCACGGAATCCCATGCGGTTCTTTAAAGATGCTTCTCTTTGGTTTCGATTAAGAGAAGATGCAGATTTGTTGTGGCCGAGAGACTGCTCACTGGTCTGGTTCGCGTCTAGACCTTGACCACAATCTGGACTTCTAGGCCTTGAAGATGAAAATCCTTTCAACTTCTTTTCGATCTTTTCCTTCTATTGACTCTGATCTGCAATAAAGATAGAAATAAGGATCAAATGCCAGAATACATCCCCCGAAAGGGCTAGAAAAGAAGGTAAAATCATGCTTATGAGACATGCTATCAATAGTTTATAACAAATCTTAATAGATTTAGCAATTTTAGAGATAAAAATGTGATGGTAGGACCACTCATGAATAATTAAAAAGAGTTATCCCCCAATGCGGGAATGAATGATGGTACAAAAATTAAAGAGGTAGAGAGGTAAGGGGACTTCTCTAGATGTGTGCGGCAAGCGGCAGCTAACGATCCGACAGTTTCAGCAACGATGAATAAGCTTCATGATTCTGATTCAGCATCATCCGTACTCAAATTGGATGATAGTATTGCCACAGACGTTCCTAACAGCTCCATCGAGGCCTGATGACTCCTTGAATGCAAAATCTCCCTGTAGATCCGTCTAGAGGCACAACTGAATCATTTCTGGACTTGGTCGGATTGCTAAGGGAAGATGAGCTCGAAATGACCCTTGAGATTGGTTGTTTGCAACAGTAAGTTGTTTTGCAAAGAGACCAGCTCATTGTAGCGAATGAAGAACCATTTTGAAATCTTTCTCGTTCCGCTTCTTGACTGCTCTGGACGATGAGACATCTTCTGCGTTGGGGATGACTAGTTGTTGATGATTTGTTCAAGGGGTATGGCTTAAACTTCCTTTGGAGTGATAAAAGAGAATCTTTGGTCAGCTGGAGATTCAGGTGCCCTTAGGGAATCTATTCAGTTATTCCTTTGCGGGGAGGCTCCAACACTTCAACTTTTATAGCATGGGATTGCGGATAAAACAAGTGAACGTAATCCCATCAACACATGTGCTTACTGGCTCATTTATTGGAGGATTGATCTTCACCGTACGATTATCGTGTATGTGCATGGAGAGAGTTTGCAGAGAATGGAGGTGTTGACTGAGTTGGAGTTTTAGGAAGGTGTTTCTCATTGGGGAGTGAAACGGTTGGAGAATATCTTAGAGCCTTGATGGTAGAATTTTCCGAGAAGGGTTGCTCAAGTGCTAGCAGGAGGCGGGTTCCTCTGTTCTGCTGAGTAGTGATGGACTGAGGCCAAGATAGATGGATGTAAAATAGCTCATCGTTTGCGATTTAACACTCTCTACGCCTTGCCCCCCCGGTAAAAAATGTATTCAACCTTTGATGCTTCCTGACGCCTTCTTCTGGTCATCCTTTCAACTTCTTGCCCCCCAATTTACAAGTCTTGTTGCACCTGAAATAAATGGGGAATTAGAAAGTAAGTTTGGGGAGAAGGATATCCTAAAGTTCTGAATAAAAATTAACACTGACAAAATAGAAGTATTTGAAAAAAACACGTAGGTTGCCTCCCAAGAAGCGCCCTTGTACGATGCTTCCTTTCTCGCCTTGGTTCTGTAGGTAGGAAGAAAAGAAACGAATCAATAGCATCTAAATCATAAATAGATTGAGATAAGGATTTAATGCATTAGAAGAGTAAAATATAGAAAAATTGCAGAAATAAATCCCAAACATAACAATAATTATGGGAACATTTGGCATGTGAAAAATTGTGGCAAATTTGGCATGTGGAAAAATTGCAGAAAAATTTGCAAACACGGAGACATTGCAATTTTTTTTTGCAAATATGGAAAAATTATAGAAAAAATTGCACATGCAATTTTTTTGGAAAAAATCGCCAATGTGAAAAATTGCGGGATAATTGTACGCGTGAAAAATTGCGGGAAAATTTGACACGTAAAAGATTGCAGGAAAATGGTACACGTGCAAAAGTGAGGGAAAATTTGCAGATATTGAGAAATTGTGGAAAAATTTGCGGACATGGAGACATTGCAAAAAAAACTTGCAAATATTGCAAAAAAATTGCAAATGTGACAAATTTAAGGAGAAATTTGCCAATGTGGAGATTTTGCGGAAAAGGATTTCCAATGCGGAAGATTTGCGGAAAAATATTTTCAATGAGGAAAATTTATAAACCGGAAAAAATTGGGGAAAAATTTATAAATGTGGAAAAATTGTGAAATCAGTTATAAAATGTGGAAAAATTGAGAAATCACTTGTAAAACGTGGAAAAAATTTGAGAAATAATTTGTGGAAAATTTTGAGAAACCAGTTGTAAATGGAATTTTTTTGAGAAATCAGTGGAAAAAGTGAAACAAAGTCGCAGTGTACTCATTTCAACATGATGCATATGCTGGGTTGACATCTACTGCTTCTAACTGGCTGGAAAGGCTCCCGGACGATACCATAGAACTGGTCCCTCAATAAATGGATGATTGCCCGTCGAACAATCAAAAGTTCTAGGCGCTTACCCATTTAGGGGTTCGAGTCCGCGTTTGGGGTTCATGAAAACTACCCAGGACACGTGCCCTGGGGCCTCACTAGTACCCACCTATTTCTATTTAGAAAAAGGCCCAGCAATAGGGCATTATGCATGAAATGCATATGAATGACAATTTATCAAAGTAATTAATAAATCATCAGTCAAGCATAAAAATACAGCAATTTATCAAAGCGAATAAATATATGAATAATAATCATGCATAAAAAAATATACAAGAATACAACAATTTAGCAAGTAAATACATGCAAAATAATTAATCATGTACACGAAAAAAATGACAATTTATCAAGTAAATAAATAAATGAAAATTAATTAATCATGGCAAAAAAAAACAAATTAAAAAAATTAAAAAAAACAAACACTTCAAAAAAAATCCGGCTTCGACCCTATTGGTCCCTAGAGAAGTCGCCAAACTGTCGCACCCCCTTCTTGGATTTTTTCCTAATGCGGCGTGGGTTTGTGACCAGATGTGAGACGAAATTAGGACTCATCTCACATAATGCAATGAAGTGAGGTTTCATAAATGAATAAGACATCATGAGGTTTCATAAATGATATAGATCGCATGATTTTGACGTCTGATGATCGAGATATGGTCCGACGAAGTTGTCCGTCATGTTTGCGCTTAGGACACTTGTGCATGCAAAAGTAGCAACGGGCCATCTTGCAAGTTTTTCGTCCAAATGTCCTCAAACTTGGCAGAGGCTCTCCTAAGATCCCAATCGGTCTTGTATTTATCTTGGAACCCGATTTGGAACCTTTCCTCCATGAATTGGCTCGTGTAGATGTGCAACCTTGCACTATGCGCCTCCAAGCCACCTTCCATGTCATCCTTCTCCTAAGGACTTGATCCAACAACGTTCCTTGCCTAGTTTCCATGTCTAGAGGTTGTTGTAACCTCCTTTGAAGCTTTGGAATGTCTTGGGCTCGACGTTTTGGGTTGATTGGCCTTGGTCGCAAGGCGTGTGCGTGTGCTAGGGCTAGCCTCGGGGCTAGGATCGTATCATTCCCTTCCCCTTAGAAAAGATTCACCCTCGAATCTGTCTCCTCAATGGCAGCAACACTCTCCAAATTAGAAACAGTAAAGGAAACATGAAAGTGATAGGAAATACCCAAGGCATCCAACTCGGCGGTGGTGCCTTTGTGTGCGGCGGTAGTTTGGGCTAAACCAATGTCTCTCATGGTGGCTGTCTTGTTGACTTGAGTAGGCAAGCAAAGATGGTGTAAGAACATCCTTCCTCTATCAACAACCTTCAAGAACCGCTTCAATCTCTATAAGTATCCCTTAGTCGCATAAGGAACACTCAAACCTTTCATGTGTACCACGACTTGCCCTTGTGAGCTCTTATACTTCCCAAGTACTCCACACACCAAGGATTCAATGAACCCATAAAAATAAAATCAAAGTCGCATTGTTTGCAAGTAAACATAAGTGAAAATTCACTAAACAACTCAAACTTGCAAACCAACAAATAACACTTCACTCTCCAAGCTCTCTCATTACTTCCCTCCATTGTAGGCTGTCTCCAATAAAGAGATAAATAAGGTTGTGATCTCGGTATCCCAAGGTTTCTCCATCCTTGTTGCCCTACATTGCCAAAAAGCCTTTTTCGGCGCTTATACACAAACTCCATAGATAAACCGTACCAATACCATACCCTCTCAAGAGACATACTACAACACATACTAGCCATACCAACTTGTAAGAAATCACCATAAATATCTCTTGGTATAACTATCTCACCTTTCGGCCTAACCAAAGCTCCCAATTTCTTGCGTTTCCACAAGTACTCCTCAAAAGCAAATGTTTCAGCTTTAGGATTTTGCATAGGACCATCATCATTTAAATTAAATTCAAATCCAGAATCATATGCACCAATGATGTCCACATACCTACACAATTTCGCTTTAAGAAAGTTTAATCCAACCACACCCTTTCGTCTAGGGTTGGCGTAATATGCTCCACGAAATTGCTATGTTTCTTCCACTCCAATTGCAGTAGCTTAGGGGACTCATCCTCCTTAATAACTTCTTTCTTTATCTGCCCTAAAGAAGATGAAATAGAAGAAGAGAAAACAATTGGATAAGGGTTAGTAAAATTCAATTGCTTCGGCAAAGCTTCACTCTTTTTACCAAGAACAAACTCTTGCACTACTAGTGCGTTTCCACTTTCTCTCCCTTCGGCACTCTCACTCAACTCATCTTTTTTATGAGTACAATTCTCTTCTTTCAACCCATGCTCACTCTTTTCATAGGGGTTGTTTTGTTTATTTATTTTCTCATTTTTAACTCTCAATTTTCCTCTTTCCTTCTCAACATCTGTAGCCTTTTTTCCATTCGCCGTATGAGTTTTCTAGATATTGTTGATCCTCAATGACTTCAAGGGGCACCAATGGTCTTAAGGAGATCTTTCAGACATCTTTTATGAATTTGTAACGACCGTCCTTGCCTCTTTGAGTGACTCTTTTCTCTTGCAGCCATGATCGACCAAGAAGTATATGGCTCGACTTCATTGGTTTCACATCGCAAAGCACATCATCCTTGAACTTCCCAATAGAAAATGAAATCAAGACTTGCTTAGTTACCAACAAGTCCCTTCCGCCAAGCATACAACGCTGCAGGTATGGCTTTGGATGCTTTGTCGTTGGAAGGCCTGTCTTGTGCACCATCAATGTACTTGCATGATTCGCTAACCTTCCTTCATCGATCACTATTGAGTAACCCTTCTCTTTTACTAGGCAATGAGTATAAAAGACACCTTGTGCAATGCTTGAACTCGATGTTGCCTCTTCTTGTACACCTAACTCACACTTAGTGATAAGTGTTTTATCTTGCCCTTCGAAACATGGTGCGCTCGGTGATGGACTCGTTCCCTTGACTACCTTCAGATCATATCTTGGTCTCGATATAGCCAACTGACGGTCCTCTCTTCTCTTTTGTTCCAGCGCCTTACTAACCTCTTCAACCTTCTCTCTGAGGTGATTAACCAATTCTTTCCATGACATCTTCTCTAAGGTTTCATCATTGGCTTTTTAGCCAACTGGGGGCTTCCTTGGAACGAAAGTTAGTGGTGTCTCCATCCTTTCGTACCTAACATTCTGCCTTAGCCTCTCATAGGCTCTCTCATGCGCAACCTCCTCATACAAACGCTCACTTTGTGACTGGCGTTCGGGTCTACTTACATGCCAAGGCGGTTCGCGTTCCAATCTGTCTGCATGCCAATAGGGCTTGCGTTCTTCTCTATCTTCGAACCATGGTAGTGCATGCCCTTGCTCGCTTACGTGCCATGATGTCTCATGCTTGTGTATCCTTGGCTCATGTCTTGGGCTAGACATAGCAAAACTCATGTTGGCCCCTTCTCCTCCTGTCCACTACCTCATATCTCGCTCTCTCTATAAATGATATTGACATGACTTAAAAATTGTGTTTTACGCTCACAGCTTGTGTCTGCAACTTGCAAAATCAATATCTCCCACGCCTGATCTCCAAATTGAGCGATTCTTTCTGTAGTAGATCCGTAACAGCTCCAAGTATTGTGTGTAACAATTTCAGAATTTTCTGGGCTGATCTCCTATATATTGTTTTTGTGTTCCGGTTTCAGAATTTTCTGACTCTAAGAAACAACAACTAAAGGAACACGTCTTGGGACTTTCGCTGTAACTTTTGACTCCGGTGTTCGAATCACTTGATTCTTTTTTATTCAGATTACTAACAGACATAGATTTCCAACAGACTCTCTCTCATTGAAATCTGACTTCAACAGATATGTATTGAAATATGATTTCGACACTGACACTTTTGGTGGACTGTTTTTGGTGACACTTTAATGACACTTTGGGGGACTGATTTTTTTGACACTTTCGGGACTGATTTTTGTGACTCTATGTTGAGACTTTGGGGGACTGATTTTTGTGACACTATTTGGTAGACATAAGACAAACAAATCGTACTAGATTTGTCTAAATAAAAACACAAATGCAAAGGAAAACTTGATTTAGAAAATTGATTTCTAAACCGACACTTTGGGGGACTATTTTGTTTGACTCTAGCTGAAATAACAAGACACAAAACTAAAGCATAGATGGATAGATACCAAACTTGAACAGCCTTCGCTCCGCTACCAACTGATACGATCCTCGCTAGGCTTGAATCGTTTCTCCTTATGCGATCGTTGTTCAAGTGTGGATTTCCTACGAAAGTACTTGAATAAACTCAAACGAGCGCTGACCCTGCTAGATCGTAATGTCTAGCCTACCCAGCTACGCGGATGAGGATCTTGATCGAACTCCTAACCCTCTAACCAGCAATTGGTTAGCAACCTAGGCAATCGAACAATGGGGGTTGAACTTTCAATTTACTTGAGTTGTTCCTCGAGTGTTCAGACTCAAAGGGTTCAAGGTTCTGTGAGACTGATTTTCAGAGTAATTTAACTCAGGGTTTTATCAAAAAAATATTATTTTATTAAGCCAAACGGCTGCCTTTAAATAGGCTTGCGCTAAGTACAAGTTTAACTAAGACTAGAAAACCTATTTTAATTAGAACTCCTAAGTAACTTCGAAATAGAACTTCTACTAGTCTAATAACTGTAAAAACTAATTAATAAATACAAATAAAGCTTTCTAGAACATCCTAGAAGTATTCGCATCATTAGGCCAAGGTTTGGGCCGAATTCTCCAAGTTGCGGGCTGCTCGCGTTCACACTGCGCGCCAAAATGTCCACCCACCCTAACTGTTGATTGGCTTGTCTGATTGGGCTGAAACTTGTCCCATTCGACAGCTAAGATCCAAAAATAGTATGAGGGTGCTCCTCTTCCTGGTCCGGGCCTGACTTGTCTGAATAATGGTCGTTGGCGTTGATGGACGCGTTTTGGAGTCCTCGCCCGCGTAGGATTGCTGTCAGCGAAAATGTAACGAGCCATAACAAACAAACGGCTCGTCCGTTTGATCTGAATTTTTTAAAAACTGAAGAATAAATCAGGAGGTTTCATAATTGATATAGATCGTATGATTCTGACTTCTGATGATCGCAATATGGTCCAACAAAGTTGTCCGTCACGTTTGCACTTAGGACACTTGTGCATGCAAAAGTAGCAACGGACCATCTTGCAAGTTTTTCGTCCAAATATCCTCAAACTTGGCAGAGGCTCTCCTAAGATCCCAATCGGTCTTGTATTTATCTTGGAACCCGATTTGGAGCCTTTCTTCCATGAATTGGCTCGTGTAGATGTACAACCTTGCACTATGCGCCTCCAAGCCACCTTCCATGTCATCCTTCTCCTAAGGACTTGATCCAGCAATGTTCTTTGCCTAGTTTTCATGTCTAGAGGTTGTTGTAACCTCCTTTGAAGCTTTGGAACATCTTGGGCTCGACGTTTTGGGTTGATTGGCCTTGGTCGCAAGGCGTGTGCGCGTTGTGCGTGTGCTAGAGCTAGCCTCGGGGCTAGGATCAAAGTAATTAATTAATCATCAGTCAAGCATAAAAATACAGCAATTTATCAAAGCAAATAAATATATGAATAATAATCATGCATAAAAAAATATACAAGAATACAACAATTTAGCAAGTAAATGAATACATGCAAACTAATTAATCATGTGCACGAAAAAAATGAAAATTTATCAAGTAAATAAATACATGAAAAATAATTAATCATGGCAAAAAAAACATTTAAAAAATTAAAAAAAAAACAAACACCTCAAAAAAATTCCGGCTTCGACCCCATTGGTCCCCAGTGAAGTAGCCAAACTGTCGCACCCCCATCTTGGATTTTTTCCTAATGCGACGCGGGTTTGTGACGAGATGTGAGACGAAATCAGGACTCATCTCACATAATGCAATGAAGTCGCCACCCTAATTTGTTTCTAGGTTTAGGGAACCTAAAGTCATGGCATAAATAATAAAAGCTAACGCAAAATGGGTCTGAACCCGAGAACAGTGGTTCGGGGTCGTATTATGGACTCCGGAAGGTGTTAGGCACCAGAGTCATATCCTAAAAAGGTTACCGGATAAAGAGGTGTTTAAACATGCTTGAAAGATAAAAAGTCCTCATTTAGTGATCATGGCCAACGGATAAATAATTTATGCATACGAATATATATGCAAAAAGCGTGAAATAAGTAAAAGGGAAAGAAACATTTACTTGATGAAGGGTACAGGCGATTTACCAATTTTTTATTTGAGTTTATTTTGGCGCGAAGAGAGGATAACGTTGAACGATTAAATATTTGATACTTGCTGCACGCGAGCGAAAAAGATTAATTTGGATGAACAAAAAAACATTATCTAAGCATGCATAGCGGGCGAAAATAAACAAGCATACAAGCATACTAGCATACAAAAAATAAATAAACAGTACAAGTTCGGAAAAATAAATAAACAGTACAAGCATAGGAAAGAACGGTACGAAAAATAAATGGGCTGAAAATTAGACTATGCCCACTGGGCCCAAGCCTAGCCAAGGGCCAGGCCCTTTTCTTTTCCCCTCACGCTGAGCCTGCGCAGCCCCGCTTTCCCTACGCTTGGAGCACAACGCCAAGCTTTCTTCTCCTTTCTTTCCTTCGCTGGACCAGCGACCCAGCTTTTCTTTTACTTGGGCCAGCCGTGCACAACCCATGACCAAATAGATGATGTTGTTCATCATCTTCTTCCTCCGACCACCAACACAGAGGCAGCAGTGAGGCGCAGCAACGCAGTAGCTCCAGCGGTGACAGCAGCAGCTTCGGCGGCGACCACCAGTAGCAGCAAAGCGATGGCAGCAACGGCGGCAGCCTATCTCCAGCAATAGTAACTCCGGCAGGAGCGGCAAGCGAACGAGGAAAAAAAATGGAAGAACCAAGAAAGGAGCAGATAAACCAAAAATAAGGAAGAAAATAGAGATTAGAGCAAGCAAACGCATAAATTAAATGAATTAGAGAAAAATGAAAGGGATGAGAAATTGCTTGCCTTGCTTTCGCCTAGAGAGAGTAAGAAATGTGAGAAATTGAGAGAAAAGTGGGGTATATATAGAAGAAATTTGAGTGATGGGCAATGAAAAAAGGTGAGGTGTAAGGGAGGAACAGTAAGGCGGTTTGAGGATCGTGGGCAGCAAGGAGAGAACAGTGAAGGTGTGCAGAAATGCATTAATGTTTAATGCCATACGAAAATAATATTTTTAGTTCGAGCTTATAGTACAAGAAATTTTGCTAAGGCCTTGAACAGAAAACGCTAGGACGTAGAATAAAATAAACTAAGATAATTATCATACAGGGAGCGACAAAAAATTAGCTTTGTTGCTCGATAAAAATTCGCTAAAAAGTGAAAGTTCGAACAGAAAAGAAAATGCTAAAATTAAAATTGCACGAAGCGCAATGAGATAGCGCGAGTTAGAAAAATAATAAAAATAAGTGGCTAATGAGCGAAACTGTTCGACCATCGGTTTCGAGAATTTTACTCAGAACCGATATGAGTTTGAACGGGAAAAGTGATAAAAATGCAAAAAAAGTACAAAATTAAATTTAAATGTCATAAGGTGTGAAAATAAACATCAGTTTGACCAGAAATGTGAAAACAATTTTGACAAAAAAAATTTAAAATCCAAAATCGGGTAGCAACACTTGGTAGAGATGAAGAGGTTCATACTTCATGTTTATTGTGAGATTTAATTCATTTTCATAAAAACAATTTTGTATTTCTTCTCTTTCCAGATTATTGTCAGTTTATTCTTGCTAGGTTTATGTCTAACCAACCTAGATTATAATTTGAATAATTACAATTAGTTCTAATAACTTTGGGGTTGACATTGTTAGAAAAATGCAGTAAACAACTAGTGGATTAAAGGCATAAGACTTGTTGTTTAAAGCTAGAGAAAGAATTAGGTTTATAGGGGCAAGTGAACTGATCCCTAGGCCTATGAAAGTGATACGATCACGCCTAGCCTAGTCTTGGTGATGATTGAGCATGCATCCGGAGGCCGAGAAATATGCATGCACCTATCGTAAACCCTAAGCGAGGCCCGGGCAAATCTTAGGCCACCTGTGTGACTGAGGTTTCTCCGCGCGTACATGAAATTCCCCACAACCAGTCTCTAAACAATATACCGTTAATCCTTAATGGTAATCCTTTAAGAGATAGTTTTTTAAGAGCCAAAATTTTAGTGCCTAACGGTATACTGTTGATAACTATTGACATAACTCTAGGGGAATTTTCGGTCCTTATACCCAGCGTCAAGGCCGGAGTATTGTAGCTCCTCTTGAGCGTCCGACACTGTAGCTACCGCCCCTCACCTAACTAGGAGCTCTGGGATGGTCGACATCAGCGGGTGATAAGATTCAGACTTCTGGGGAATCGGGGGTATGGATTATGGCCGCACTGAGTCACTATTGTCGCCATTTGATGTACCTGCAAAGCGCCGGAGGGGGGGCTCCGGCGTAGACACTCCAATGCTTAAGTTAGTATGGCAGTTCCAAATGGTAGGGCTTTGACTAGCAATCATAGTCTTACCTCTCATCTCGAATGGTGGGGTATTTATAAGCGCTGAGGAGGGCATTACCTCTAGGGGTAGGCGTTATCTAGGGAAGATAACGCCTTGAGTGACGTCATGGCTGACCTGGGATGGGATAACACCGTGCGTGTGGGCTGATGATGACCATCCCAGGGTTCCTCGCTGGGTAAGGGGCGGTAACCTTGGCGGCGGATGCCCGATAGGGGCTACAGTATTCCAGCCTTGACGCTAGGGTAAGGACGGAAATACCCCTGGAATCGCCCTGGAATTGCTTCTATTGTTATCAACGGGGTGGCCTCACACGATATCCACGGTGTTATCCCATCCCAGACCTTGCATGATGTCACGTGAAAGGACCTAGGCATTACCTTCCCTAGATAACGCCTACTCCCTATAGGTAACGCTCATGCTCTGCCTATAAATATCCCACCATTCAAAACATAAGGTAGGCCTAAGATCGCTTGTTGAATCCCTGCCATTTTCACTACTCATACTGACTTGAGCATCGAAGTGTCTACGCCGGAGACCCCCTCCGGCGCTTTGTAGGTACATCGGAGGATCAGAGCCCTAATCGCGACCGTCCATTTTCCTTGCCTACCTATCTCTACGAACCCAAAATCTTATCAAATTGGTGCTTTCATTGAGAGCTTTGGTTCTATTAAGTGAGCGTCCTTAATAGCCAAGCTCTGTTTTTCTTAGAAGATCGGAAGGATCATGGCTTCTGATTCGGAGTCTACACCACCTCAGCCTTCTAGCATTCCTTTGGCAATCCGCAGAGAAATTTTCCCTTTCGCTACTGTTGATGTTTCTACCACAATGCAGGAAATCCCTCTAGGGTCTTCAGATTTCTCCTTGGAACGAACAACGAGAACACCCTCTTCCCAGATGAACGTTCCTCCATCCCAGATGGCAGGATGTAGCTTTTCCACTCCCCCTTCAAGGGAACCCACGATGGATAGAGCAAACAACCCTCTTGCGAATTCAGTATCTGTTCTTCGTGCTCAGTTGGATCACTTGACCGAGTTAGCCGCAGGGTTTACACCCAATGTTCCCGCATCGGGTGTTCCTTCTCACATTGTTTTCACACCATCTGATAATTATTTGTCTTCTGCCGAAGGATGTATGGCGGAGCGGCTCTTCTCAGATCAGTGTGCGCGACGGTCCACAGTACCTGCAATGCGCCGGAGGGGGCCTCCGGCGGAAACACTCCAATGCTTAAGTCAGTATGTGTACTGAAATTAGCAGAGTTTTGGCCAGTTGAGTATGCTTACCTGCCTCCTTTGTGGGGGAGGTATTTATAGAAGAAAAGGGGCGTTCATACCCGAGTAAACAGATATGGAGCTATCGCTCGCGTTAGGGTATGTGGTTCGCCCTTATCACGATACGCTACCTTGGCGGTAGGTGTGTACGTAGATATTGCCACGGTAGGATAACGGCCGGAGCGATACTCCTGACGCGTGGTTTCCTCTGGGGGTAAGATAACTCCTTGAGCCATCCGTGAGGTCCGTGAGAGGAGCCGATAGGGACCCGTTAGCCCTTGTAGCGTTAGCCTTTGGGGAAGGTAGCGATGTTGTCCCTACCGCGGTGGTGCGAAACAGTAGCTAGGCCTCATCCCACTGGGTGATAGACGAAAATACCCTTTCTTTTAGGTGAATTGTTATCATAAGCCCAACTGAAAATGAGCCCGAGTGTTTACCAAGGGATATCGTTCCTTCTCTGACGGAGAGGTCTTCTAAGTACCGTGGAGGTTTGCCTCATCAGATGGCCCTGACGGTTTTTGTCAGAATCTATAAATCAGAGGTTTTTCTGCGCCAATTTCTTGGCATTTTCACGTTCTTTCTTTTCACATTCCGCCATGGATGAACTGACTCGCAATTTCCTGATCTCCAAAACTCTGACCCTGAAGAATCTTACTGAGGGTGATATCGGCTTCCTGGAGAGGATGATCACCAAGACCTCCGAGGATGTCCTGGAGTTGCAGGGGGTGTTAACCCCTATTCTGTCTAGACAGCTAGGAATCACTCTGGAGGATTTCAACCCCAGAGAGCTTGGCGAAACTGGCCACTGTCAGCGCTCACCTTGACGTGGTGGCTTCGATGCTGCAGTAGAGGAAAGATCTGCTGGCCTGCTGCCTAAAGGGCATGAGAGCTTGTTCTTCCGAACTGACCTCCGTCGCTGACGCTTTAAAGGAGGTTCCTATTGCGCCAGGGGACGATGATGCGGGGTCCAATGTCTGACCGCTGGTTTCACTTCTCGCTGTTTTTCTTATGCTTTTTGTATATATTGGAACGTTAAGGCCACCTGGCCATAAATAAATAACTTGTCTTTGCTTTTCCCCAAGTCTTCTCTTCTTCTTGCTTGGTTGCTTGCTTTATTGGTTGGAAATATTTGTCATGAGCCCAACCAAAAATGGGTCTTCCTCGGGATATTGTACTGCAGTGGTCGGGTTCCGGGGTCGTCTTTTCAGTGGCAGGTGGTTGGGCGGTTCTTTGGTGCCCTTTGATTGGTGCGTTTAACGAGCAGAGGTGCCTGCGACGGATCGGATTCTGCACTTGCAGTTATCTTCCCAAGCGTCTTAATTGATTTTTCATGGATCGAAGCGCTCCTTCGGCTATATAAGGGAGTGTGGTTTTCCTTTCCTGTTCATCTTCATCCTTTTCTTCTTTTTTGCTTTTGCAGGTCACATGGCAGATTTTTACTTTTTGAGTTTCATGGATCGTGATTCCTTGTCGACTCCTCCGACTTCACCGGACTCAGATCATCCCCCTCCTTCGCCACCATGGAGGCCTCCGGTCCGCCGAAAGGGTCGTAAGAAGCAGGGGAAACGGACTTCCCAGACGCCCTTTACAACTTTGGCTCCTTCTGGTTCTGCTGTTCAAGAGGGCGGCAAATATTTTTCTTCCCTCGATTGCTCGCTGAACGAGGATTTTCCCATCAGTACTGGTGCGGGGTTGGCAGATTCGAGTGCCAAAGGAAAATCATGCCCGTCAGGGTCCTGCCCCGAAAAGGAGGCAGACCAGCCTATCCCGAATGCTAACGGGAAGATGCCATTCCTTGATGATGACGGGGTCTATCACCACGGAATTTATTGGCCTGATGAGGATTAGCCGTTTTGCCTTGTACCCCGCCTATTGGCGTTTTATGAACAAACTGATGTTTTCTGCTTTTTCAATTTTGTCATTATTTTCGTTAGCCTGCTGATTCTTGGGGATAGCTAACGTAAGCGGTTGTCCTGACTGAGGCAATCGCTTCGCGGTTACTTTGACCGGGTCAATACTGTCTCGCCCTTTTGGGGAGTTTCGACGGATAACTTCTCTTTTCCAAATTTCTTTAATGCGCTTCTACG
Source organism: Viola odorata (assembly GCA_963691705.1). NCBI lineage: Eukaryota > Viridiplantae > Streptophyta > Magnoliopsida > Malpighiales > Violaceae > Viola > Viola odorata. The sequence goes on from OY829546.1 coordinate 34,066,167, forward strand.
TGGCCAACTTCTTTTACACGCGTCTTCGCACGATTGGTAACTCAATTAATGTGGTGGAATTTTTAACCTTTAAGAAGGGTTATTCTCCAATTTCTCAAAACTTTTGCCCTCGCTTCGAATTTTCCTTTTTGTCTTCCTTCGTCTTCTTCCCCGAATATCTTTTCGGCCGCTCGCCACTGTCCGCCGATTTCTCTGGGATTCTTCTCCTTTAAGGTATCAATCCGTCCCTTCTCAGATTTCCTTTTTGTTGGTTTGCTATGGCTAGGAATAGACCTCGCCAGATTATCTCTAGGCCCATGGATCCCGAGGTCGCCCAATCACCGAGTATTTTTACCTGCGATGTGGTTCTGAAAGCCGAACTGGAGGAACATGGTATTACCTTTCCTCCTGGGCATGAGCCTTCTATTCCTGGTAGTGATATGAGGCTTCATAATCCAGAGTGGGGCCACAGTAGGCTTCTTTATTTTAAAATGTTCCTTTACGGTTTCCGTTTCCCCGTTCATGAGTCGATACTAACTCTGCTGCGGGAGTATAGTCTTAATCCTGCCCAGATAACTCCTTCCTCTTGGTGTGCGGTGTATGCTTTTCTTCGCGCTTGCGAGTTGAAGAACATTTTTGCCCCATCTATCACTTTGTTTCGCAAATTCTTTAGCATGATTTGCTACAATTGTTTAATCGAGATTACTCCCCGGTGGGATGATGCGTTCGTGCAGTCGTTTTGGCAACGTTTTCACGGCTTCAAGAAGGGTGTAGCTGATTGGAAGAGCAGCTTCTTTGTTCTGGAGCTACCGTCATGTTTGTGGCGTATCAATTTCAATCAAGAACTGGCAGGTCCCGTTTGGACAAATCCCGTGATTTTGTCCAGAACTGAGCTGGACCAGGCTAACGCTTTGTTAGACGAGAATACCCACTACCGTATTCGTGCCTTTGCTCTGTTCAAGCCTCTGGAAGAGTGCGTTATGGGTGAGCCTATTTCTTTCCATGTTTTCTTTTCTTTTCATTCTCGCATGCTTTGTTTGCTATAGGAGGCTAACGGTTGATTCCCAGGTGACCCTGGTGCACCTCTGAACGTAACACCGCTTCAAACTTTGCCAGCCTCGCCTTCGGCCGAGGGCTCAAGTCGGGGTGACGCTCCTCCTTCGAGGAAGAGAACTAAAACCGTTGCCCGGGGAGGGCGAAGGCCCGTTAGCTCTATTCGAACTTCTCGCTTTGTAGAAAATTGGCTACCGGAGCGTCGCACGGGGACGGACTCCAGGCCTGTCGCAACGACGGTAATTACTAGTGATGATGAGGATGCGGATGCCAAGTCAGACCTTTGCCATGCTTCTTCCCTTGCTGCTTCCCAGCGTCGGAAAAAACTTCGAGTGGCCTCTAGTGGACAAGCTACCGGGACATCTCCTGTGGATATGGCAACTGTTTCTACGCCTGCTGTTTCGTCTGAGGTAGGCGCCTCTCAGCCAACGGGAGCCGCTGAGGCGTTGGAGAAAACTTGTTCTACTGAGGGAGAGGCCCCTCCAATGGAATGTCCTCCACCCACGGCTGACACTCCCGACTCTCCAATTGCTCACTGCATTCCTGACGTAGTGGTCACACCTCCCGTGGCCGATTCGACTGCTGAGCTACCGCCTGTGGTTACTTCGCAGCTATTTTTTACTCCTCTCAAGAGTACTTTTCCTCAGGGCTCTTCTCCGCCTTCCTCGATCAATCTTGGCCCTAACGGGCTCCCGGCCTACCGTATGAATCTTGCAGGGTTTTGCTTTGATGCCCTTCGCGCTGTCGGGGTTCCCCAACCTTTTTCTCGAGATGAGTTTACTGCACCCTTGGTAGGAGAGATGCTGAGTTCGAAAAAAGAGAAAGAGGAATTTCTCCAACTTCCTCCCTCGGTATGCTTTCGCCATGTTCTGAATGATTCTCTGGACTTCTTCCGCCATCTGAATTATCAATTCGAAATTCACGATCACGAGTCCCGCAATTTTTCTAGCGCATTGTGTGCTGCGAAGGTGCAGCTTGAGAAGGCGGTGGGGCATTCTAGGTTGCTGACGCGCCTCTGTGAATCATCCCAAACGGATTTGGACAGGGAAAAGTCTATCGGGAGAGCCAAGATAGAGGTTCTGGAGGCGGAATTGGCGCTAGAAAAGAAGAAGATTCTCATTCTCCGCGAAGAGATGCTCGCTCGGGATGAGGGGGCTGCTAGGGCGCCATTAGAGGAAGAGTTATGGAGGAAAAGGGTTCTAGAGGCCTTCGTTTCTGGGTTTGCGTCCCGTTTCAAAGGTGACCCTTTGGATCCAGCCCAGGTAGCTGATTACATCTCTCTCGTGATGGGTGAGATTAGCAAAGGTGGCAGCGGTTCTTCTGACCCTTCGAGGGAGAAAGCCTAACGGTAGTGATAGTGCCTGGGCCTTTCCTTGCTTTTCTTGTTGTCGTCTCTTCTTTTATTATTTCTTGAAAACCCATTCGAACATTGTTTCTCTTGTAATAATGCTAACGCCTTGTATCCTTTGTCGTTCTGGATGATTCGTCGTGATATTGCCGTTATTCCTTCTTTCTTTTCTTCGTACCATCGCGTCGTTTGGCAAGGCCAGCGCTGCTTTTTATGTTTTTTTTTTTTTTAATCAATCCCCCTGTCCCTCATTTAATGCGACTTGAAGGGTAATGATGAAAGAAAATACGTGTCCTTCTATAGAGAGGCATTTGGAGCAAGCGTCTCCTAGGGAGTTGCGAATGCAGAAGCGTTTCGTCCTAGTTTCAAATTTGCACCTTCTGGCGCGTGCCTTATTTTATGACGCGCTACTTCACCACGTGTCTGCCGCTGACTGGTCGTGTCCTTTTAGGGTTATACTTATTGTTTCTTCTACCCTCTTTTTCTTTTCCTATCTTTTCCTTATACGTTGTTGCCTTTGGATAAATACTTTTGCGCCGCTCTCTCTTTCTGGTTCAAGACTCCCCGCGTTCTCTTTCACGAAGGTACAAAGGTACACGTCTTTTTCTTTTCTCCTTGTTTCTTCTTTGTTGGCCATGGCTAGGACTAAGAAATCCTCTGAAGAAGGAGACCCCCAAAGGTCCTCCGGGGAAGAAGTAATTGATACTACTCCCACTTCTCTGTACACGTTACCCTTAATTAACCGTAGGCTTGCTGGGTTTTCTGCATGATTTCCCAAGGAATATCCCGTGCATCCTGCTTCTGAGTCGCTTCGACTGAACAACATTTTGCCCGGAAATAGTAGAATGTTGTACGCTAAGCTTTTTGATCATGGGTTTCGTCTCCCTCTTGACCCGCTCGTAAAATTGTTGTTGGTTGATTCTGATCTGGCTCCGGCTCAGTTAAGTCCTAACGCGATTTGCGTTGTTAGTGCCTTTGCCGCACTGTGCCGTTTCAAGGGGATAGAATCTCCCACTTTAGCGTTGCTCCATGACATTTTTCAGTTATATTCCCGTAAAGGGGTGATCTCGATATCGCCTCGCTACGAAGACGGTTCTTTGAAGCCCTTTACCTGGAAACTTATGGGTATTGAGTCATCTATTCCTCACTAGAAAGAGGAATTTTTTATTGTTGATCTGCCGGAGCCGTTGTGGAGGGCTGGCTTTAACGAGACAATTAAAGATGGGGCTTGGGGTCATCGGAAACCCCTTTCCGACCCGAAGGATGGTTGGTTGAAGACGCTGCTTCAATTTGATTTTAGCATTGATGCCCGAAAAGTGGCTAACGGGTTACCCGTGGAACAGTGCAAGAAGGGTGAGTGTTTAACCTTTTTCTTTTGCGTTTGTCAAGAAGTACTAACGCTAACGTTTTGTGATTGTGCAGTGCCTCCGCCTGGTTGGGAGCCCGAGTATTTCCGAAGGAGGAGGAAACAGGAGGCGAAGAAGAAAGCTATCGCTGAAGCTAGGGCTGCTGCTGTCGCTAACGCTGAGGAAGGGGAGGCCACCGCTAGCGTTACGGGTACTCGAGTTGTGAGACAGAAAAGGCCTAGGAGAGCTCGTGCTGTCCCATCTGTTTCGTCCCAGACTGTTGTTTCTTCAGAGGCTACGGTTGGTCCGATTCTTGTTGGGATTCCTCTTGCGTCCTCCACCGCTCAGGTGAGCATTTTTCTTACTTTTGGGACTTTGTCTTTCTTTGTACATGATTTCCTTATCACGTTCTGCCTTATTTAGGAAGTCGTTGCTGCTTCTGCCCCCTCTACCTCCGAGGGAGATATGGGTATTGCAGATGTCCTTCGCGATCGTTAGAAGAAGGCTCGCTATGATCTTCAGACTAGCCCTTCTTCTTCGGCTGCTCATCATAGTTCAAGTGTTCCTGGGGGCGGGGGTATGTCTGCTGATCAACCGGAACCCGCTGATTTTGGCGGTGAACCCCATGTGCCTCCTGGCTCCCCGATTCATTCTGCGCACACCCCAACAGGCTATGATTCTGATGCCCTTAATCCTGAGGTGCCCGGAGGCAACGAGGTCTCGATGCCTAACGCGAAAGGCCTCTCTAGCCGGCTAGCTTCTCCTGGTGCGTTGTTCTTTGTTCCGATGCCTCATCCACCTATCGTGAGGGGTGGGCCCGCTCCTGCCTTAATGGCCGGTATTTCTCCTTACGATCCTCCTCTCATGCCGACTCATCACGTCAGCTTGCGCTCCTTTAGGGACAGTATTCTGCAGTTTCCTGCCGATGCCGATCATGAGACCGTGCTTTCCTCTACCGCTTATCTGGTAGCAGAGATTTTGTCTCTTCCAAGAGAGAGAGATGCCTTTGTGGCTCGGGGCGATCAGGGGCGCATCAATCTCCTTCGCTCTCAGGCATTTTCTATGCTTTGCCATCTTCACTATATGGATGAGGAGAATGCCAGGGCTGCCGCTAACGGGCGGGGAGAGATAAGCAGGCTGTCGGAGGAACGACAGCGTCTTGAAAATGCCCTTGCTGCTGCCAACGAAGGTATGGAGACTGCTCGGGGAGAGGTTACCGTGGTGAAACAAGAGTTGGAGGCCGCTAAGTTGGCTTTGGAGGAAGAGAAGAAACAACGTGCTGATTTGGCCCTACGCCTCTCTCAGGAGGAGAATAGCCTACGCCAGGAGAGACAGAAAAACGCCGAGCTATCTGCCGATGCCTCCCTTAACGCTGAGAAGAATCGTTGGTACTTCGAGCAGGGTGGGGGAGTCATGTCAGAAGCCGTGATGCATCATTATGGAGTTGAGGAGCTCCGTATTGAGGATCTTTCTGCGTACTTCGACAAGAGAGCCTCAGCCATTAATGATAGCAGTTTCTACCAGTGGAAGGCTGCTCAGCAAGGAGGGGTCAACGCGCCGCCTAGTCTTTAGGCTTTTTGTTATTTAGATGTTTTACATTTTGTGGCTGACGGGCCCATCCTTATTTTGTAATTTCAAACGACGTCGGCCTTGACTCGACTAATCCACTCTTTTAGGACAGAAGTTCTTTATTTGCTTTTCTTCATAATGCCATTTAATCACTTGTCCGCCTGGGACGTTTGGCGTTAGGTCTCCATAGACACATAATTTCGGGTTGCATCCCGTTTGCTTTTCATCAGCTGCGTTTGAGTAGTATTACCATTATATCCTCCGATAGCATTTTTTAGAGTAAATCAGCGTTGCTTCCGCATCTGCTGCACTCATATTCCTACCGTCCCTCGTTGTCAGAGGGGGCTTTTCGTCTATTTCAACGTTGTTGTTGCAGTATGGTCATTTCTTCATTCATCTTTTCACTGGGTATCGACCGCGCGGCTACTAGTTAGGATTTCTTTATTCCTTTTCGCTACAGATAGGCTCCAACGTCGCTTCACCGGGTATCAACCGCGCGGCTACTAGTTGGGATGTCTTTGTTTCTTTCCGCCATAGATAGGCTCCAACATCACTTCGCCGGGTATCAACCGCGCGGCTACTAGTTGGGATGTCTTTGTTTCTTTCCGCCACAGATAGGCTCCAACATCACTTCGCCGGGTATCAACCGCGCGGCTACTAGTTGGGATGTCTTTGTTTCTTTCCGCCACAGATAGGCTCCAACATCACTTCGCCGGGTATCAACCGCGCGGCTACTAGTTGGGATGTCTTTGTTTCTTTCCGCCACAGATAGGCTCTAACATCACTTCGCTGGGTATCAACCGCGCGGCTACTAGTTGGGATGTCTTTGTTTCTTTCCGCCACAGATAGGCTTTGGGGAGTGCCTCGTCTTAGTGAGCTGTCTGATCAGGACCAGCCATCACAAGGATAGGACTTTTCACCCCCAAGCGTTGTACCTCGCGTCCGTGGAATCGTGCCTCGTCTTTATGGGCCGTCTATGTGAGCACGGTTACCACAAGGGTAGGATTTTCACTTTCAGGACGGAGTTGGTCTCTCCTTGGGGCGTGCCTCTCCTTATGGGGTTACCATAAGAATAGGATTTCACTCCCAAGGATTCCGGGGCGTGCCTCATCTTAACGGGCCGTCTATGTGGGCACGATTGCCGCAAGGATAGGATTTTCACTCCGGGGAGCCGTTTGGGGTCGTGCCTCGTCTTAATGGGCCGTCTATGTGAGCACGGTTACCACAAGGATAGGATTTTCACTCCCAAATGCCTTGTTATGCCAGGGCGTGCCTCGTCTTAATGAGCTGTCTGATCAAGACCAGCCATCACAAGGATAGGATTTTCATCCCTGGCATTCTTCGCTACCTGCATATTACCAGTAGCAAACGCACGGTGAATATCTCAATATTCATTTATTAGAATAACTTTGACGTTACCCGATTAGCTCCTGGCGTGGTATAGCCTCAGCCGAGCGATGTTCCAGGAGTTCTGCAGGGGCGTTCCCTCGAGCGTTTCCAGGTGGTATGCTCCTTTTCCCACAATGCGGGTGACACGATACGGTCCATCCCAATTTGGACTGAGTTTTCCCATACGTTGTCCTGCCGCCCGCTTGTCTCTGAGCACTAAATCTCCAGTTTTGAGCAATCGCTCCCTCACTTGCCGGTTGTGATATTGTGCCATTTTTCTCTTGTAGTGCAGAGTTTTCAGGAGGGTTTCCTCGTGTATTTCTAGTAGAGTATCGAGGTTAGCTCGTAACCTTTCTTCGTTGTTTTCTTCTTTGAAGTGAGCCACCCGGAGGCTCATCATGCCAATCTCGACTGGTGTGACAGCCTCAATTCCGAATGCTAACGCGAACGGGGTTTCTCCCGTGCTGGCTTTGACAGTCATGCGATAGGCCCATAGCACATATGGCAATTCGTCTGGCCATTTCTTCTTGGACCCTTCCAAGTTTCTTTTGATGCCACTAAGGATGCTGCGGTTAGTTACTTCCGCCTGTCCGTTGGTTTGGGGATGTGCCACAGAGGAGAATCTTTGCTCTATCTGAAACTCCGCACACTGATCCCTGAAGAACTGGCTTGTAAATTGTGTCCCGTTCTCGCTGACTAGCACGCGCGGTACTCCAAATCTCATGATGACTTGGTGTTTGAAGAAACGCCAAATTTTTTCGGTGGTAATGGTAGCTAACGCCTCGGCTTCGGCCCACTTTGTGAAGTAGTCTACCGCTACGACCACGAATTTTAACTGAGATCTGGCCTTTGGAAACGGGCCCAGGATGTCAATCCCCCATTTTGCAAACGGGCACGGAGCCACTATTTCTGAAATTGGCACAGCAGGTTTTTGAGGAATCTTAGCATATTCCTGGCATTTCTGACAGGTTTTCACGAAGTTGTGACAATCTCGTCGAATGGTGGGCCAGTAAAATCCCGACCTAAAGACTTGGGCTGCCAGAGTGCCGCTGGCGATGTGCATGCCACATATCCCTTCGTGAATTTCTCGTAACACATGCAAGCCTTCTTGTTCCGTTATGCATTTAGCGGCCGGATGTGAGAAGCATCTTCGTATTAACTCTCCGTTATAATATGTGCATCATGTTGCCCATTTTAGGACTTTCTTCTTCTCTGTCTGGTTTCCCGGTAGCTTATCATGCTTTAGATATTCTATCACTGGGATCCTCCAATCATTTTCCATTTCTTCCATACAGAGCGATGCCTGCTCTTCCATGAAAGAGGGTGTAGACAGTTCTCCACAGCGCACGTCTCTGGGTATTGAGGCTTCCGGATTGGCTGCGATTTTGGCGAGGCTATCGGCCTCTCCATTGTTTTCTCTAGGAATGTGCTCGAAGGTAACCAGGGTGCCTTTTTCCTGTATCTCTGACAGCTCATGTTTTACTTTGGCTAAGTATTGGGCCATGAAGGGTTCTCTGGCTTGGGAATTCCCCAGGACCTGATCCATTATTAACTTGGAATCTCCTCGTATCCTTAAACGTGTTCTGTCTTCCTTCTCCATACCGGGGGTGGCTTCAATGGAGAAACTGTTTCCGATTCTGAGTCCCGCCAGCATCGCTTCATATTCAGCCGCATTGTTGGACAATGGCTGCAGGATTCTGATGGCGTATCGCATCTCCAGGCCGTTTGGTCCAGCTAAGAAAACTCCTATGCCTGCTAATTCTTGATTTTTTGCTCCATCCACGTGGATGACCCACGTGTCTGTATATGTCTCTGGAGACGGTAGGCATGAATTTTTCGCTTCTTCCTCCAACAGGTCTATCTTTGTGTCCTTTGCGAATGTGCACTCAGCTATGAAGTCAGCTAACGCTTGGGCTTTAACGGCCGGTCTAGCTTTGTATTGCAGCCGGTATTGCTCAAGTTCGATAGCCCAAATTAACATTCTTCCTGAAGACTCAGATTTTCTGAAGATTCTTCTCAACGGCTGATTCGTAAGTACGATGACGGGGTGGGCTTGGAAGTATCGATCCATCTTTCGCGTGGCCTGTACTAGAGCGAGTGCTATCTTCTCGATAGGAGCGTATCGCAATTCGGCATCTTTCAATATGTGACTCACGAAGAATACAGGACGATGCGCGTGCCCTTCACATCGCGCGAGGACGGCGCTGACTACCTCGTCAGCTATTCCTAAGTATAGATATAGCTCATCACCGGGCTCGGGTCTCGTTAGCACTAAATCTGATGATAGGTAAGCTTTTAGTCCTGCAAATGCTTTCTCGCATTCCTCTGTCCATCCGAAGGGAGCCTTGTTGCGGATGACTTTGAAGAAAGGCAAACATCTCTCGCCTTGCTTAGATATGAATCGCCCCAACGCAATGATGCGCTCGGTTAACTTCTGTATTTCTTTGACAGTTCGCGGGGATATCATATCCTGGATGGCTTTTATCTTTGACGGGTTGGGTTGGATGCCCTTCCGGCTGACCACATAGCCCAAGAATTTTCCCGTTTGGAATGCAAACATGCACTTCCGCGGGTTTTAACTTCATCTTGTGCTTTCTCATCACATTGAAAACCTCTTCCAAGTCAGCGAGGTGTTCTCTGAAACTCCGGCTTTTAATCAAGATGTCGTCTACGTAGGCCTCTACATTTTTCCCGATTTGATTTTCAAAAACTTTGTTTGCCACCGGCATTCTTTAGCCCAAAAGGCATTGCGTTATAGCAGTATGTAGCCCTGGGAGTAATGAAGGCAGTTTTTTCTTCGTCCTCTACAGCCATAGGGATTTGGTGATATCCGGAATTCGCATCTAGGGAGCTTAGATAAGCATACCCAGCGGTTTTATCGACTAACTGATCTATTCGTGGAAGGGGATAGCAGTCTTTGGGACAGGCATTATTTAGGTCAGTAAAATCGATACACATGCGCCAGTCCCCATTAGGCTTTGGGACTAACACAGGATTGGCTAGCCAGGTTGGGTATTGGACTTCTCGAATGAACCCCGCCTCTGTGAGCTTTAGCAATTCTTTTTCGATGGCGGCTATCTTTTTCGACAAAAAACACGTCGCCTTTGTTGGACAGGTTTGGCCTCAGGACTAACATTTAGTCGGTGTTCCGCAACCTCCCGAGAGATTCCGGGCATGTCTGATGGCTTCCACGCAAACTCTCCCTTGCATTTCCTCAACAGCCGGATCAGCTGCGCGTTCTCTTCCAGGCTTAGTTTCTCACTGGCTAAGAGATTCATTTCGCTATCTTTACCGATAGGGAGTGATATCATCTGATCTAGCGGCTGAGTGCGCTTTTCTTCTTTGTCATCGAAAGGGTCGTCTGCCACGCAAACGTAGCGGTCACAACTCCTTTGAGTCATGAGTAAGTAGCATTCGGCTGCCAGCTTTTGGTCCCCTTTGATTGAGACCACGCCGTCCCATGAGGGATATTTCATCCGCAGGTGTTTTTGAGATATGGCTACTCCAAAACAATTAAGGAAAGGTCGCCCCAAAATGGCGTTATATGGTAACGTTAGGTCTACGACCAGAAATAGTAGCTCTTCGGAGCGTTTGGATGTGTCCTCCCGGAAGTACACCGGCAGGGATGTTATTCCTGCTACCGGAATCGGTACTCCATCAATCCCAATAATTGGCCTCGTGCAGGGCGATAGCTCACCGTCAGGTCGTTTCATCAAGTTGTATGCTTCCAACGAGAATAGATTCACTGCACTCCCGTTATCGACAAAGGTCCTTCTTACCCCATGACTTCCAATGACAGGCGTTACAACCATCGCATCATTATGCGGGAAAACGATGCCTTTTTCGTCTTCCTTTGAGAAGGACAATATCATTCTGTCTAAGGCACTTATTGGCTCGATTTTTGTTTGAGCGCTCTCCCGTTTGCGCTTCTCTCCAGGATTGGGCGTTTGTGGCATAATTTCCTCGCAATAGGGTGCCCCCCCGCGATGATATTTATCATGGGCATTTGATCGCTATCTATAGCGAGCGCTTCTCTGTTTGGCCCGAGGGGAACTGCGTTAGCCCCTGTAGCGTGCAAGGGCATTTGCCTCTGCTCAGTTGTATTTTCAGTTGGATTATTTCTGGCTTCCTCCCTTGCCTTTGTGGCAAATTCTCCAAGGTAGCCCTCTTCGACTAATCGCTCTATAGCCGATTTTAACTCTCTGCATACATCTGTTGAGTGTCCCTTGACCTTATGGAATTTGCAGTATGCATTTTCTCTTCCTCCCATGATTACTCCTGGTTTCACGGGAGCTGGGTAGCGGATAGGTAAATTTCTCTGTTGGACTATTGCTAAGATCTCAGCCCTTGGGAGTATGAGAGACGGGAGGTCAGGATCGTATATCCGGCCTTTCGGCGGGTCCGTTTGCTTCCGAGTTGGGGATCCTCTAGGTCTCCCCTTTGAGAAATTACCTCTCTGCCGGTTAGAGGTCTTAGTGTTATTTTCTTTCCGCTGCCCGAGATCCTCGGTGGGTTTAGCGTTAGGGGCATTGCTGTTCAGGATGTTAGGGGCCACATATGGGTCCGCCGGCATGCCTCGGATCCATTCTCTATTTTCTTCCTCTTCCATTCTCGCATAGTTATGCGCTTTCAGCCTCAACGCATCCAGGGTCGTTGGTGGGTCCACCGTTAGCGTATCTTTCAATTTGCCATATCGACAATTGCGTTTCAGGGCTTCAATTGCAAAATCGATAGTGACCCCTGGCGTTAGGGACATTTCGAGATCAAAGCGACCTAAGAAGTCGTTCAACGATTCCTGTGGTTTTTGATGGATATCGAACAGCGCAGCTGCTGCCTTTCTGATAGGAATAGCCGTGCTAAACCGACTTTTGAATTTTTCTTCCAGCTGAGAAAAATTATCGATAGACCCGGCGGGGAGCCCTTCGAACCATAGACGTGCCACTCCTAACAGCGTCATTACGAAAACTTGACACAGTGCTGCGTCACTGCGTGTTTGGAATTGCACGAAATCCTTCATCTTATTGAGGTGAGAAATGGGATCTTTTGTGCCATCATATGATTCTGCTGGGAGTTTCACATGCCGATGGACTCTGTGGTGCCTGACACGGTAGCTGAACGGATGACCCACGTTAGCATCGGGGATCCTATGAGGCTGACGCTGATGTGAAATTTCAGCGTCGTATCTGGGATTTTGAGGGTCATATTCCTGGTGTCTCCTAGGAGAACGACTACGGCTCCTCGGAGTTCGAGCTCGTCGACTTCTGCTGCTAGATCTCTCACTGTATCTAGGAGATGGATCTCTCACTATATCCCCCCGTCGCTCATCCCATGGGCTCTCTATATTCATCACGCTGGCGGACTGCTTCGGGGATAGATATTCCTCCCCTGTATTGTCCAGAATGATCAGCAGGTCCGCGCGTGAATGTGGGAACGTTTATGGGTGCCAAGGGGAGAGGTAATGAGGACGGGAGCGCCCTAGACTGTTGGGGTGATAAGGGTCGTTTGGTGACGATGGTTGGAGTGAAAACCACATGGGAGGACACCCCAGGTCTTGAGGCATGAGGAGTAAATCCAGCAGCCATCTCTGTCAGCTGATCCAGTTGAGCTTGGAGAGCAGCTATTGAATTCATTAAAGGGTTGTCTGCTTCTCCTATCATAGATCTTCCCACCTGGGGGGTAGGATGGCTGGTTCCTGCTATGTGGGAGAAGGGAGAGCAAATCTGGAAGGTAACTTCTTTCGAACTTGACCCAGGAAGAGGGTCCAAGTCTCCTGCAGTGACGTCCTGCCCTGGGGTGGGGACATCAGAGGCAGCGAAGGGAAATAGGCGTCTGCGGGTGTTGTATGGGATGTTGGAAGTTCGGGACAGCGCCAGATCTGACTCTGAGGCCATAATCCTTCTAGCTTCGGGGAGGAGGAGCTTGGTTATTAAGGATGCTCACTTAATAGAACCAAAGCTCTCAATGAAAGCACCAATTTGATAATTATTTGTCTTCTGCCGAAGGATGTATGGTGGAGCGGCTCTTCTCAGATCAGTGTGCGCGACGGTCCACAGTACCTGCAATGTGCCGGAGGGGGCCTCCAGCGAAAACACTCCGATGCTTAAGTCAGTATGTGTACTGAAATTAGCAGAGTTTTGGCCAGTTGAGTATGCTTACCTGCCTCCTTTGTGGGGGAGGTATTTATAGAAGAAAAGGGGCATTCACACCCGAGTAAACGGATATGGAGCTATCGCTCGCGTTAGGGTATGTGGTTCGCCCTTATCACGATACGCTACCTTGGCGGTAGGTATGTAGGTAGATATTGCCACGGTAGGATAACGGCCGGAGCGATACTCCTGACGCTTGGTTTCCTCTGGGGGTAAGATAACTCCTTGAGCCATCCGTGAGGTCCGTGAGAGGAGCCGATAGGGACCCGTTAGCCCTTGTAGCGTTAGCCTTTGGGGAAGGTAGCGATGTTGTCCATACCACGGTGGTGCGAAACAGTAGCTAGGCCTCATCCCACTAGGTGATAGACGAAAATACCCTTTCTTTTAGGTGAATTGTTATCACCATCTATTATTGTTGAATGACCGCTATCGCCTCGGCAACACAGAAGCGTTCCATCGACCCTACCTATGACGACTTCACCAGCAAATTTTATGCAGCTCACTCATGGGAAAGTAGAACCTTATGTGTCGCATATGCGCGAAATTCTTATTTCCCAAGAGGAACGATGGCATGATGAGTATAGAGATCGGTGGGATGGCAGGCGAGATGAGATGGTTAGTGATGTTTCCCCTAGACACAACGAGAGATCGAGTGGTAGAAGACATCGAACCTGGACACCCAGGAGTCACAGTCGATCCCCCAGGCGGCATCGTGAGCCTGACCTCTGAGGTCAAAGGCTTCATTTAGAAGTTTCTCCTACCCGTCATCCTCATGGAATCCCCAATGATAACGCGAGTCACCCATTTAGCTATCGCATAAGACATCACAGGGTCAGTCGACACGTGAAACTTCCTGCAGAGTCATATGATGGCACGAAGGATCCCATCTCCCACCTTAATAAAGTGAAGGATTTTGTGCAGTGTCAGGGGTAGCACGTCTCTGGTTTGAAGGAGTCATAGTGGGGTCGATTGATAGTTTTCCACAGTTGGAAGCTAAGTTTCTGAGCCGATTTAGTACGGCTGTCCCTATCAAGAAATCCGCAGCGGCGTTATTCGATATCCATCGAAAATCTCAAGAATCCTTGAAGGACTTCCTTAGTCGCTTTGATATCGAAATGTCGTTAACACTAGGCGTTACCATTGATTTCGCTGTGGAAGCCTTGAAACGCAATTGTTGTTATGGAAAGTTATGAGGCACGGTAATGGTAGATCCCCCACCGACTTTGGATGCGTTAAGACTGAAAGCTCATAATTATGCGAGGATGGAGGAGGAAGAAAATAGAGACCGATTTCAAAATGTGCCACACGACACACATCCTACTCCTAACGCTTCTACTAATGCGGCCCCGGATACTCGTCCAAGTGACGACTACGGCCATCGGAAAGACCATATCCCTAGGGCCTCTAATCGGAAAAGGGGTAATTTTTTGAGGGGAAGGCTTGGTAATTCTCCTACTAGACGACAAACGGATCCACCAAAGGGCCGCGTTTACGACCTTGACCTTCCTTCCCTCATACTTCCAAGGGCAGAGATCCTAGAGATCATCCAGCAACGAAACCTGCCTATTCGTTATCCGGCTCCTGTGAAGCCCGGAGTGATCATGGGAGGAAGAGAAAATGCTTTTTGTAAGTTCCACAAAGTCAAAGGACACTCTACGGACGTCTGTAGAGAGCTGAAGTTAGCGATAGAGCATTTAGTATAAGAAGCTTACCTTGGGAAATTTGCCACCAAGGCAAGAGAAGAAGCTAGAAGTAACCCGACAAATAGGGCGTTAACATCATACAAGCACCTCTGCATCCCCGGGCAACGACAATACCCCTAGTGGGAGGATGAAAGAAACATTAACAATCCACGATGATGATATCCCCATTATCAGCATTATCGCTGGCGGCATGCCACACCTTGATAAGCCCACGCAGCTAACGCCTAGCATAGGGGAGAAGCGAAACGAGAAAGCACATTGGTAAAAAAAGGAAGCGATAAGCGCGTTGGACCGAATGGTGTTGTCCTTCCAGGAGAAAGACAAAAAAGGTGTCATTTTCCCCCATAACGATGCACTAGTAGTCGCACCCATTATCGGCACCACGGGGTCAGAAGAACCCTTATCGATAACGGAAGCACGATAAATTTATTTTCACTCGCATGGAAAAAATAGCATTTGTGTTGGTACAGGCAACGCGGAAAATGGATCGGTACTTTCAGGCTTACCCTGTCATCGTGCTTACAGATCAACCTTTGAAAAGGATTTTCAGGAAACATGAGTCTTCAGGAAGGATGCTAATTTGGGCCATTGAACTTGAGTAGTACGGATTACAGTATAAGGCCCGACCATCTATAAAAGCTCAAGTGCTAGTAGACTTCATAGCAGAATGCACGTTTACGCAAGATCCATTGACGGACATACCAGAAGATGAAAAGGATAACTTGGACCTCCCGTTCCCAGAAACCTACACCGACCTATGGGTTATCCATGTGGATGGGGCCAAGAATCAAGAGCTAGCTGGAGTCATAATTTTTATGACCGGGTCGCACAGCATACAGATAGGATATGCCATCCGAATCTTACAACCATTATCTAACAACGCCGCAGAATATGAGGCCTTGCTAGCTGGACTCAGAATAGGAAAAAGTTTCTCCACCAAAGCCATACATGACACTGGAATGATGGGAGACTTGCGACTAAAGATATGTGGAGATTCCAAATTGATAATAGACCAAGTCTTAGGAAGCTCTCAAGCCAGAGAGCCCATCATGGTTCAGTATCTCTCTAAAGTGAAACGCGAGTTGATAGAAATAAAGAAAAGTAGCATGTAGGTCAGCTTTGAGCATATCCCTCGAGAGGATAATGCTGAGGTAGACAACCTCGCCAAAATCGCAGCAAACCCGGAAGCGTCCAAACCTAAGGGCATGTACTATGGGGAGATATATGTGCCCTCTTTCATGGAAGAACAAGTGTCGCTTTGTGTCGCAGAAATTGAAAATGATTGGCGAATCCCCATAATAAAATACTTGAAGCATGATGAATTACCTACAGATGACGCCGAAAAGAGAAAAGTCTTGAAACAAGTAGCACGGTGCACATATTATGACGGAGAACTGATTTGGAGATGTTTCTCTCATCCAGCCGCCAAATACATAACGGAGCAAGAAGGCCTCCACACTTTGCGTGAAATCCACGAAGGGATATGCGGCATGTATGTGTCTGGTCGCACTATGGCCGCGCAGGTTTTTCGAACTTGTCAGAAATGTCAGGAATTTACTAAGATTCCCCGACGACCTGCCACGGAAATCTCCGAGATTGTTGCTCCTTGCCCGTTTGCTAAGTGGGGAATTGACATTTTAGGCCCGTTTCCAAAAGCCAGGTCTCAGCTAAAATTTTTGGTCATGGCGGTGGACTACTTAACGAAATGGGCAGAAGCGGAAGCAGTAGCCAACATCACCACAGAAAAGATTTGGCGTTTCTTCAAACACCAAGTCATCATGCGATTAGGTGTACCTCGCATATTAGTCAGTTATAAAGGAACACAATTTATGAGTCTGTTTTTTAAAGATCAGTGCGCGAAATTTCAGAACGAACAAAGGTTCTCTTCCATAGCACATCCGCAGACTAATGGTCAAGCGGAGGTAACCAATCGCAGCATCCTTAGCGGCATCAAGAAGAACTTGGAAGGTTCTAAAAAGAAATGGGCAGATGAGCAACCACACATGATGTGGGCATATAGCATCACCGTTAAAACCAGCACAAGAAAAACCTCCTTCGCGTTACCTTTCGGCACCGAGGTCGTCACGTCAGTAGAGATTGGCACCTTCAGCTTGAGGGTGGCATACTTCAAGGAAGCGATAAATGAAGAGAGGTTACAGGCTAACCTCGACGCGTTACCAGAATTATAAGAGGAAACCCTTCTAAAAATGCTAAACTATAAGAGAAAGATGGCACGTTAAGGAAAGATTGCTGAAACTAGGAGACCTAGTGCTCAGGGACAAACGAGCAGCCGGACAACTCATGTGGAAACTTAGTCCAAATTGGGACGGCCCATATCGCGTCACCCGCGTTATCGGAAAGGGAGCATATCACTTGGAAACACTTGACGGTACTCCCTTACCAAATTCTTGGAACATAGCTCGTTTGAAACTATACCATGCTAGAATCTGATACATTATCTGAACGTTTGAATTACATTATTAATAACATGCGTTAACGATCGAATCGACAATATTCTCGTGCACCCTTGCGGATGATTACGTGCAGATAATTGAAGAGTGTTAGGTGTGAAAATCCTATCCTTGTGACCGCTCCTGATAAGACGACTCACTAAGATGAGGCACACCCTAGCATACTCAAAGATTTAATGCTGGGAGTGAAAATCCTATCCTTGTGATGACCGGGCTAACACAGACGGCTCACTAAGACGAGGCACACCCCGATACCTCTGGGAGTGAAAATCCTATCCTTGTGACGGCTCCTGATCTGACGGCTCACTAAGATGAGGAACGCCCCAGAGGAATAAAACTCCACCTCCGGGAGTGAAAATCCTATCCTTGTGATGACCGAGCTAACATAGACGGCTCACTAAGACCAGGCACGCCCGGGGCCTCTGGGAGTGAAAATCTTATCCTTGTAACCGCCCCTGATCAGACGGCTCACTAAGACGAGGCACGCCCTAGAGGAATAAAACTCCATCCTAGAAGTGAAAATCATATTCTTCTAACGACCGTGCTAATACAGGCGTCTCACTAAGATGAGGCACGCCCCAGGAAAGTGAGGAATCGACGCCTGGAAGTGAAAATCCTATCCTTGTGACGACCGCGCTAATACAGGCATCTCACTAAGACGAGGTACGTTCTGGGTCGATCGAGAGAAGTTGAAATAAATCGCAATATCCCAGTAAGTAACCAGATGGGAAATACCTGGTGAAGTCGACTGGTGGAGAAAGCGATAAGAGCAACACCATCAACACCCCGATATATGCGGGTGAATGCTGATTGATGTTTACCGTTACATGCTATCTTACTCACATACTAAAGCAATAATTGAGAATGTGCAGGAAAATCATGGAAACATCGAAACAATAAAGAGATTGGCGCCCGTGCAGGCGATAATACCACATGGTCCGTTGTCAGGGCTCGTAGGGCAAGAGGACCGTTAATAGTAAACGCCTTGTCATTTTAGTTTGAGAAACACTGTCAATTATTCTCACACAAAGGATGTTTCTACATTTATCTACATGGCATTCCTTGCCGATGATAAGAAATATTCACATCAAGATAATCTCGATATGGAAATCCTCGTTCGGGAAGTCGTCCCACTGATTATATTATCTCTTCGGGGGACTGGTGGCAAGTAACGCCTATAGAACGATTCTCTTGATTTGAAGGTATATATGGCGATAGCGCCACGATATCCTCTCTCACAAACACAGATCACACGCTACATATCGCGGGTAATATCTGTTATGCCATGTCATTGTCATGAGTTTTATCTTTAATCTGTTATCTGCTGAATAGTGGACAATATTATTCTATCCTGGTGTGCATGTGTAGTCATGTCGCGCTATTCTATTCTATTCTGGCACAAAATGCACATGCCTAGGCATGTCGCGATATCTTGCAGAATACCTGTTATGCAATTTAACAAGAGCATATACTATCTCCACTAGAGTTCTACCTTTTGCCGTGTTTCGGCAGCCCTGCAGGCAACGTTAGAGTGTACCGAATCCACCTGCTCCTCGGGATTCTTAGAAAGAAATGCTTCCTCCTCCTCCGGGGATGATAACACATGAGAGGCCACTAAAGAAGAAACCCGGGAGGAACCACTAACCCCTGCAGCCGCAAACCCAGCCCTACGCATATTACCCAAGTCGATTTGATGGGTAACGGGCCCAGACTCGGATAACAAACACAAATTAGCCATAAGATGGGGTATCGCAATCTCTCCCTCAGAAATAGGACACGACGGAGCACTCGAGGGAACAAAGTATAAAATAGTCAGGGACGGAGGATGGCGAGAAGAGGTGCCCATGCCAAGCCAAAAAGAATCATGAGGGTGGTAGCCTGGAAAATCACCCTTCGTTAATTCCTAGTGAAGCCCATAACTTGGGAAATGGATGGAGGAGGCGACGTGCCAAAGGAATTGGGCAAAATGTGAAGGGGGCGGGTAACACCCGCAGTCCCCAATGGGTCAGAAGACTGACCACCAGATGGCACCTCAGAAATAAAGGCGGCGACGTCCCCCTCTTGATTGATGACGGTACCAGCCGGTAAGCTTACCCCCCCCCCCCCCCCCGCGTAATGTCATGCCCTCTTACGACTTGGCAAAAATATGAGATAAGTTCATGTTATTTTCTAAGGACGCGGGAGCAGAGGTAGCAGCAGAACCCTGCAGAGAGAAATATTGGGGAAAAATAAGAAAATCGAAGTGAAAAATTAGAAGATGCTAAAAAACGCAATGCGGGAGATAACGAAAGCATGAAAGAAAGTGTACAATAGCAGTATCGTTAACCGGCACCTCGAAAGAAATTGCAACGTCAGAAGGAGGAGTAAGAGACAACGCGTCTACTCTTCTTTTTCTTCTTCCTTCCAACAGAAGCCCTGGAAGAATACGCCTGAACAGAAGTAACAGCGATAGTTGCGGTTGGAACAGAAATGGAAGCAGCGGCAACCCCCTCACTGACTTGAGAAGAAGACGCCTGAATGGGACTGACGGTCACAACAGGCGGTACAATGGTATTAGTAGCCACAGCGCCAGCAGCAGCAGCTGCTTCCTCCTTTTCTCTTTTCTTCTGAGCCCTCATCTCCCGTCTCCTAACGCATTCAAGTTTCTAGCCGGGCTGAGGAGCTGTATAATTGCGAGACAATGTTAGCGTTAGTACTCCCGAAACAATAAGGAAAATGACAAAATACTCACTTTCAACACAAGCTCGACTGTCAACCCTGCATGCAACATCGCGAGTATGAACGTAGACGTTGAACTCAACAAGTTTGTCCAGCTAGCCTTGCTCAAGCGAAGGAAGAGGTTGTCACCTACCCCAAGCCCCATCTCGAATATTATGATTAAAATCGGTCCTCCACCAAGGGCCAGGCAGATTGATAATAAAGAATCATTCTTTCCAACCCTCGATGGAAGATTCGAGGTGTAAGAGCTTCCAGGTGAAAGTCTTTAATGAATCATCATCATAACGTGGTGATATCGCTACTACACCCCTACGACTATATAATTGGAAAAGCGATTTAAGTAGTAAAAGGGAAGGAGAGGTGATTCCCTTGTGTTTACACAATTGTATAAATGCGTGAACACAACAATACGTGTTAGGACTCAACTAGGCAGGGTTCAAATCAAGATCGGTAAGTAATTGTTCCACTAATGGTTCAAGAGGAGAATGAAAACCACAGCTAAACATCTTGGTATACAAAATCCTACGGT
This sequence comes from Viola odorata, assembly GCA_963691705.1. Lineage (NCBI taxonomy): Eukaryota > Viridiplantae > Streptophyta > Magnoliopsida > Malpighiales > Violaceae > Viola > Viola odorata. The sequence continues at coordinate 34,086,418 of OY829546.1, forward strand.
TGCTGGACAATTCACTATTAAGGTGGAGCAAATTGGGGGAAACATCAACCGAATAGTCCTTGGGAATGTGGGCATTATATTCACTCAACCTCTGCTGGAGCATGGGCGGAGAAGTGATATTGCTGATAATATTTTCGATCGTTTCCTCCCCAATAGACTTGGGCCGAAGGTCAGCCATAAAGAAAAATTAAAAAGATGAAGAAAGAAGTGATAGAGAAGAATAAAAGTACCTTTCTAAAGAGAAACTCAGAACACCCAGGTGATGAAGAGAATAAATGCAAGACGGCTCGGGATGATATGCAAAAAATAAGATAACAAAAGAAGGAAAAGAAGCATGTGACAAATTTTATAACCCTAGCGGTTAATCAAAATGACTGTTGTAATGGTCATAGCTAGTGGCACGTCGGGAGGGAAAAACACAAGTAATGAGTACAATTTTAGGGAAGCGAGAAGACGCTTCACTTTTGTTATTCCCTAGGGGACGTCAACCCTTAGCGCCTCCATGAAAGGACACATGCACTCTGACCAGCATGACCTCTCCCCTCGCATGAATGAGGGATTCTTGAGCATTAAATGGTCTGAAAAGTGGAATCGATTTTTAAACTAAGGCAGGCGCGATAACGTGATTATCAAGATAATGCGAGACAGCGTTAGCTCAATTGGCAGTCGTAGAGATAACACAAAGCAGAAAGATAACGCTACAAAGATCAATTATCATTTAAAAAGGAATGACATTAATGTTCAAATCAAGAAAGAGATAATAATTAATGAAGAGGGACGGAGCCTTTCACCCTCTCCGCGACATCCGAATCACCCGATAACGGAAGCGTCTCGATATCGCTGTCGTTGCCTACTTCTTCTTCTGAGGAAACAAGACCCTCTTTGCTCCCGTCAAACTCGCTCATTTTTGCAAAACTATACTCAACCATTTTGGCAGGATCAAAGGTTCTACTGCGATAATGATCCACGAACCCGACGTTAAAGGCCCACATAGTCTTCTTTTTCCACCAATTTATCCTCGACGAGACCTTGGCTAAATCTACGTTGATAAGATTCTGACTATTGGTGAAGGGTAGAAGGGGAGAATGGCTCCTTGGATTCCACCCCCGCGGTTGTCCGGGGTACCTGCAAGGCGCCGGGAGGGGGTCCCAGTGCAAACACTCCGATGCTTAAGTTAGTATGAGTGGTCAAAGTAGTAGAGCTTTTGCTAGCGATCTCAGGCTCACCTTCTTTCTTGATTATGGGGGTATTTATAGGCAAAAAGTGGGGTGTTTTCTGGGGGGCTCGGCCATAAAGGGCGATAACGGGCCTGTCAGGGGTTTGACATTCCCCGTCCATGGTGTGCTATCGTTGCGTTATATATATATGGGGGTAGGTGTTACCTAGGCAAGGTAACGCCTACCTTCCTCAAGGAACGGAGCGCTCAGCCTGGGACGGGATATCGTCTGGTCATGACAACGTGACCTCGTGGGACCCCCCGTTGATATCGACCCTCCCAGCGCTGATCGCTCGATAGAAGGCGATGGCCTCGAGGTTGTCCACCCGGTAGGTATAACAGCATTCTGTCCCTAACGCGGGGTGTAAAGAAAAAAAGCCTCGGGCGTTAGGTCTATTGTTATCATAAGCCCAACTGAAAATGAGCCCGAGTGTTCACCAAGGGCTACCCCCTCATCTCCGGCCTTGATGTCGTGTCTGTCGGTCTTTTCAGATAACAGGATGGTTTATTTTCCAAGGGACTCTTCATCTCAATCCGTTACTTCTTTGAACCTATAAATTAGATCTTCCACCGCATCAATTTTTCACATCTTTTCACACTTCTCTCAGTACCTTTATCATGGACAATCTTACTAAGAACTTCTTGATCTCCAAATCTCATACTCCGAGGAATCTTAATGATGGTGACGTCAGCTTTCTTGAGAACATGCTGACCAAGATCTCTGAGGATATTCTGGAGCTCCAAGGGATAATGACTCCTCTGCAGTCCAGGCTGGATGCAATTTCTCTGGAGGATTTTAACCCTCTAGAGAATGTGTCGAAGTTGGTTGTTGTTGTCTCCTGCATCGAGGTGGTGATCGCCACGCTGCGGCAGAGGAAAGACCTACTTGGGTGCTGCTTGAAGGGCATGAGGATTTCTTCCTCTGAGATGACCTTTGTGACTGATGCCCTGAGAGAGGTCCCTACTCTGTTGGAGGACGACGATGCTGGGTCTCATGCCTGACTGCTGACCATCGTCCCTTTGTTTTTATATTTTCTGTGTACGCGCCTAGCTGCTTAGGCCGCTAAGGCCATGAATGAATAAAATTTTATTTTAGCTTATTTCCCCATCTTCCACTTTCCATGTCTTGCTGCTTGTTGTGCCAGTTGGGAGCGGCTCCTGTAAGCCCAACTGAAAATGAGTCTTTCTTAGGATGTAGTGTTGTAGTGATCGTATTCTGGAAGTCAGCCATAAATGCTTTGCTCAACCGTTCTCTGCGCCGCCTTTCCAGTGGTAGGTGGTTGGGCAGTTTTTTGGCACTTTTTGATTGGTGCATTTTTCGAGCAGGCGTGCCTATGCCAGATCGGATTCTGCAATTATGGTTGCTCTTTTTCAGGCGCATTAATTGTTTCCCAGGGGCACGCGAAGAGATACTCTTATCTCTTCGCTGTGGCTTATTTAAAGAAGTTTCTTTCCTTTTCCTTGTTCATCTTCTTCTTTCTATTTCTCTATCCCGATTGTTTGTGAATCAATGGCGGATTCCTATTTTCTTAATACTGCGGCACATGACTACCTGCCGACTCCTCCAACTTCACCGGATTTGGATCATCCTCCTCCGTCACCCCCATGGAGGCCGCCAGTCCGCCGGAAGGGCCGCAAAAGGCTGAGGAAGAAGACCTCCAAGGCGTCTGACACGTCCTCTGACTCTCCTACCCCCTTTGCTCGAAAGAGCAACAAGTATTTTTTTCCTTGCGACTGTTCACCGAAGAAGGTTCTTTCTAGCGGTGTTGGTATTGAAACGGCGACATCAGCCATCAAGGAGAAGTCAAGCTCGTCAAGGCTAGACCAAGAGAAGAGAGTGGATGAGCCATTTCTCCCTACCAACGGGGGGCTACCGCTCTCAAATGATGATCAAGTTTATTATTATGATATGTACTGACCTGATGAAGATTAGGGCTCAGGCATTAGGCACGTTGTAGATGCCGTATGGCTTCTGATGAATAAAATGATATCTCCTGATTTCCTTCTTTTACCGCTGCCTTTTCGTCAACCTTTTAATTTTATTGATAGCTAACGCGAAAGGTTAGCTTTGTTGTGGCAACCGCTCCATGACCATTTGACTTGGTCAAAATTAACCGCTACTTGGGAAGTTGTGGTGAATAACTGCTTGTTTTATTTTTAAATCCTTTAATGTAACTCCACGTGGCTGACTTCCTTTACACGCGTCTTAGCTCAATTGGCAGTTCAATTAATGCGGTGACATTTGGCCCTTTAAGAAGGGACCATTTTCTCTTTCCAACCCTTTTTGCCCTTATTTAGAGTTTTCTCTCTTGTCTTCTCTTTATTTCTTCTGGAAGAACTTCTTGCTCCTCCGCCGGCTCGCCTGTGAATCTTTCCTTTCAAGGTACCACTTTATCCTTTCAGATCTTCTGTTCACTGGTTTATTATGGTTAGAAGTAGGCCCAGTCGGGTTTTCTAGAGACCGATGGATCCAGAGATCGCACGAACACCGAGTATTTTCACGTGCGAGATGGTTTTATAAACTGAATTAGAAGAGCATGGTATTACCTTTCCCCCTGGATGTGAGCCTTTAATTCTTGAAGATACCATGCGACTTCACGATCCAGTGTGGGGAAACTGTAGGCTAGTTTATTTTAAAATGTTTCTTTATGGCTTTCATTTCCCAGTTCATGATTCAATACTAACGCTGCTGCGGGAGTATAAGCTTAATCCTGCCCAGATAACCCCTTCTTCCTAGTGTGGGGTTTATGCCTTTCTTCGTGCTTGCGAATTGAAGAACATTTTTACCCCATCTCTCAATTTATTTTGCAAATTCTTTAGCATGACTTGCCATGATTGTTTAATTGATATCAGTCCGCGATGGGATGACATTTTCGTGTAGTCGTTCTGGCAGCGGTTTCGTGGCTTTGAGGGGGTGGTTACTGACTAGAAGAGCAGTTTTTTTATCCTCGAGCTACCGTCCCGTTTATGGCGCATAAATTTTGATCAAGAGCTTATAGGCCCCCTCTGGGCGAATACAACGGTGCTGTCCAGAACTGAGCTAGAGCAGGTTAATGCCTTGTTAGATATAAATACGTCTTTCCGTATCTGAGAATTTTCCTCGTACAGGCTTCTCAAAGAGTGCATTATGGGTGAGTTCGCCTTTTTTCATACTTTTTCCTTGACTTGTTCATTATTCTGTCGCGTTCCTTTAATAGGAGACGCTGACGGTCAATCCTCTGGAGGGCTAACGCTCCTTTGAACGTGGTGCCGCTCCAGACTATACCGGCCTCTCCTCCTACTGAGGGCTCCATCCATCATGTTGTTCCGCCTAAGACAGGACGGAATAAGACACTCGTTAGGGGAGGGCGAGGGCGCGGAGTCTCTACTCGAGCTTCTCGTTTTATTGATAACTGGCTACCGCGTCGGCACGGGGGAACAAATCTAAGTCAGCCTTCGACTAGAATAATTGAGAGCCACAGCAGCAGTGACAATGATAGCGAGGATATGGATATCAAACCAGACCTCTGCCATGCTACCTCGCTTCAATGAAAGAAAATGAGGATAGAGATAAACGAGTGGGCTACTAGGGTTTTTTTTGATAATGCCACCGCAGTAGCTGATGCGATGCCTAACGTTTCTTCTGTGGCAAGCACTTTTCAAACCATGAAAATCGCTGAAGTGCCGACAATCGTCCTTCCTTCCACTGCTGAAGTCCCGTTAGTGGCAGATTCTCCTTCGCCAGCTAACGCTCTTGATTCTCCGATTTCTCACTACATTCCGGATGTGGTGGCGACTTCTTCCGCGAGTCCGGCTTCTGAGCTACCGCCCAAGGCTCTTCCGCGATTGTTTTTTACCTCTATTTTAGACGTGAGCACTGGAGACTGTCCTCCGACTCCCATGATCAATCTGTCTTCTAAAGGCCCTAAAGGGGCTCCATGCTACCATATGAATTTGTCAGGGTTTTGCGTTGACGGTCTTTGTGTTGCCGGGGTGCCAAATCCCTTCTCTAGAGACGAATTCTCGGCACCCTTGATAGGGCAAATGATGAGCTCCTCTAAAGAGAGAGAGGTTTCTTCAACTTTCTCCGAGGGCCCGTTACAAGCATGTTATGAATGATTCTCTGGATGCCTTCCGCCATCTAGGCTATCTGGTCGAGGCTTATGACAACGAACTGCAAAAAATTTCTAGCGCGATGTGCACTCAAAAGGTGCAACTTGACCGGGCGGTAGACCAATCGAGGTTGCTCTCGCGTCTTCAAGACGAGTCGCAAAAGGAGTTGAATAAGGAGAGGTCTAAAGAAAAACAATGGTCGATGTTCTGGAAGCAGAGTTGGCGATGGAAAAAAGAAAATCCTTCTTCTTCGCGAGGAGATGTTGGCCCAAAACGAGGAGGTAGCCAGGGTTTCACTGAAGATGGAATGGTGGAAAAAGGTCTCGGAGGCCTTTACTTCTGGGATCGCAGCCTATTACGAAAGTGATTCCTTTGATCCGGCCAAGATTGCCGATTATGTTTCTGCTATAATGGATAAAGCTGATGGAGATAGAGACGGCTCGTCTGCCTTAGAGGGAGAAAGGCCTAGTGATGGCGTTGTGTGACGAACTCCCCTACCGGGTGACTCGAGTGCCGCGAAGGATTCCTAGATCTCCTCCTTGACTGCTACTTTATTCTTATTTGAATTTTCCTTTATTCTTCAAGCTATCACACCATAAAGTCATTTGGCATTTGTTTTCTCTGTAATAATGCTGACACTGCCAGGCCCTTGTCGCTTCTTTCTTAAGCGTTGGGTTTTAGTGTGTTATTGATGCCGTTTATACTTTGTTAGCGTCTTTCTCCTGACGCGCCATTTCTTAAGACCATGAGTCCAAGTTGGCGCTACTTTTTAGAGCATTAAATGTTGCGAGTCCCTTGTTTAATGCGATCGAAACGCAATGATGAAGGAAGACACGTGTCTTTCTCATGGTGAGACGTTTGAACAGGCGTCTTCTAGGGAGTAGCGAGGACTGAAGCGTCTTCCCCTTTTTTCAAAAGTTACGTCTTTCGCGCGTGTCGCGTCCTTCCCATACGCTATTTTACCACATGTCAGTTGAACGCCGGTCGCGTCTTTTGACCCATTTAGGGTTATATATAATGTTTTCCTCGCCTCCTTTTTTCTTTTTTATCTCCTTCCTGACTCATCGTAATTTTCTGGAAAATAACTCGCCGCTTCTTCTTCTTCGTCCTGGGATCCCTAGTGTTTCTTTTACGAAGTTACACACATCATTTCTTTCTTTTGCTCCCTTCTTTTTATTAGTTATGGCGAAGACTCGCTCTAAAAAATCCGTTGTTGAGAAACGATCCATTGTTGAGGGAGAAGATTCTAAAAAATCTGTTGGGGAAGAGAAGATTGATAATACCCCTACTTCTCTCTATAGCTTGTCCTTAGTTCATCGCAGATTTGCTGCGCTCAACATTCAACTCCCCGGAGGCTACACCACTAAAGTTGCTTCTGATCCTCTCCACCTTAATAGTGAAATGCCTGATAATAATAGGGTCTTATATGCCAAATTGTTCGATCATGGGTTCCGGCTTCCCCTTGATTCTTTTATGAAACTGTTGCTGGCCGATTCTGACTTGAACCCGGCCCAACTGAGCCCTAACGTAGTTTGCGTTGTTAGTGCTTTCGCGTCACTTTACCGGTTCAAGGAGATTGAGTCTTGTAAAGGGGTGATATCGATATCGCCTAGTTATGACGACGAGTCACTGAAGCCATTCACTTGGAAACTCATGGGTCTAGAGTCTTCCATTCCTAGGTGGAAAGAAGGATTCTTTGTTGTTGATGTGCCAGAACCCTTGTGGAGGACCGACTTTAATAAGGAGATTAAAGATGGGGCTTGGGGTAGCAGGAAACCGCTTTCCAAACCGGAGGCTGGTTGGTTGTAAATGTTACTCCAACTGAACTTTAGTGTTGACACCCGCAAAGTGGCTAACGGGGAGGATGTTGAGAAATGCAAAATGGGTGAGTGTTTATTCTTCTTTCTTTGCATTGCTGGGTAGTACTAGCGCTGACATCTTTTCATAAATACGCAGCGGTTTCGCCCGGTTGGGAGCCTGAATATATTCGAAGGAAGAAGAAAAGAGAGCAAAAAAGAAGAGAGCAGGTTGTCGCCACTGCTGTCTCCGCTGAAGGGGGAGCTATCGCTGAGGGAGGATCTACCGTTGTTACTTTGGTCACACCACCTTCTCAAGGGGTTGCTGTCACTGTTGATACTGCTCAAGCATCCTCTTCGCGACCTCATCTCGCAAAGAAGAAAAGAAGCAGGAAAGTGAGTGGTATTCATCCCGCTCCCTCCCAAGCTACCGCTTCTTCGGAAGTGACTGTCAACACCATTCCTCAAGGGATCCCCTTGATCTCCCCATCTGCTCAAGTATTTTCATCCATTACCCCTACCGCTTTCTTTTACTTTTTACAATTTTCTTATCGTGCTTTGTTTCTTCTAGGAAATTGTCACTGTGTCTACCCATTCTCTTCTTGACGAAGACATGCCATTTGCCAATGGCCTCGCGAATCGTCAGAAAAGGGCTCGTCATAGTCTCCAGAATAGCTCGTCATCGTCTGGCATTAACCCTCCTCTGACAACTTCTGCGGAAGGTGGTGCACCCCCCGAGCAATCTCAAGGTGCTAACCCTAGTGGGGATTTTCACACCTTTGTTGATTCTCTGCTTCACTCTTCATCTACCGCCGTGGGCTTTCAATCAAATATGCCAGGTCCTGACTTTTCGGTGCTTGCTGGGGGTGGATCTCTTGACATGGGAGGCTCTGCTAACCAACCTCCTTCTCCTCCTACCCTGTTTTTTATTCCTACGCCTCCACCTCTTGCCAAGAGGGGCAATACTGCTTCTGCTTTAATGATTGGTGTCAGCTCTTACCTTCCTCCCAGCCTTGCCACTCATCAAGTTAACTTGGGGGGTTTTAGAGAAGAAGCCTTTCAGGCTTCAGAGACCGATGGTGATGATGTTGCCTTTGCGTCTACATCTCAGCTGATGGCTCGAATGATGTCACATCATAGGGAGAGAGATGCATTTTTTGCTAGAAGCCGTCAGGAACGTATAAATTTGCTTTACTCTCGGATATTTTCTTCCTTCTGCCATCTCCATTACTTGGATGAGGGTGACGCTAGGGTAGAGGCAGACGAGCGGAGGGAGATAGACAGGCTGACGAATGAGCGTCAGGGGTTGCTGGATGTTGTGACTGTTGCCCGACAGGAGGCGAAGAATGCTAAGCGAGAAACTAAGGTCGCTAAGCAAGAGGCGGAGGTCGCTAGGCATGCCCTGGAGAAAGAAAAAGAGAAAGGTGCCGTTTTGACCGTACGACTTTCTGAGGGAGAGGCCCAGCTAGAGGTGGAGAGGCGTAGTAACGCTGAGTTGTCCGCTGAGGTTACTCTTTCTGCTGAGAGGTGTCGTTGGTATATGAAGGGGGGTCATGATAGTGTCGGATGGTTTTATGGAGATTCATGGGATAGACACTCTTCGAGTCAAAGAGCTTGGTGCCTATTTTGATAGAAGGTCCTCGCTCGTAACTGATGATGATTTCCACAGGAGTCGGGTTGTTGGGCAGGGTGGTGATAATGCGTCAGCTGCTTCATAGGCACTACACTTTACTTTTTTGGTTTTTGACATTAACATGCCTCTGTCCACCTTGTGGGACATTTTGTAATATTGACAGTATCGGTTTCCCCTTAGAACGTTGCTTTTTGTCTGGAATTTCTTTGCCAGTTTTGCTTTGCGATGTTACTGCTACAATATAGTTAGCAAACGTCATTACTGAAATCACAATGATGTAATCATCATACCTTATGCGGTTAACTAACCGCAGCGTTAGCGCGTGCTTTTATTATGGCACCTCGCCTATGAATTGTTAAGGCCTTTCTGTCTCTAGGGACATAGTATTTCTCTGATAGCCACAATAACTTATCTTTTGAGATGGTCTCCTCCTCGGTATCTTTCTTTACGCCTTTCTCTGTTGAGAATCGAGAAATTATTTCCACATGCCTTATGGCCAACACTGCCCTATCATCATTTCTTTGGTGATGTCTCAGAGGATGAATCAGTATCATCTCTACTCGCGTTGCATACAGATTGATGTCGCCCTTTGTTGCTAGGGGGATCACTCAGCCTTGCTAAGTCTGGCTTTGCCATGATGCTATTGTTGCGATAGAGACATCTCTCCAGCTCAATTTCACTCGGTATCAACCGCTCGGTTACTAGCTGGGATATCTCTCTTTATTTCAAATGTCAATGGTCAGCTTGGGGCGTGCCTCATCTTAGTGAGCCGTCGGATCAGGACCGGTCATCACAAGGATAGGATTTTCACTCCCAAGCGTTGGAACCTCGCGTCTCTAGGGCGTGTCTCGTCTTAGTGGTCCGTCTATGTGAGCACGGTTGCCACAAGGATAGGATTTTCACTTCCAGGATGAAGTTGCTGTCTCCTTGGGTCGTGCCTCGTCTTAATGGTCCGTCTGTGTGAGCACGGTTGCCACAAGGATAGGATTTTCACTCCCAAGGATGCCAGGGCGTGCCTCATCTTAGTGGGCCGCCTTTGTTAGCACGGTTGCCACAAGAATAGGATTTTCACTCCCGGGGGCGTTGGGGCGTGCCTCGTCTTAATGGGTCGTCTGTGTTAGCACGATTGCCACAAGGATAGGATTTTCACTCCCAACGCTAAATTTATGCCAGGGCGTGCCTCGTGTTAGTGAGCTGTCTGATCAGGACCAGCCATCACAAGGATAGGATTTTCACTCCTGGCATTCTTCGTTATCTACATGTTACAAGTCACGAAATGCACAAGGAATGCTTTGATTCATTCGTTAGAGCAACGTTAACATTATCAACTGAAAGAGATCAATTTCTAGCATGATATAGCTTCAAACGAGCTATATTCCAAGAGTTTTGTAAGGGAGTACCGTCGAGTGTTTCCAAATGGTACACTCCCTTCCCGACAACATGGGTGATGCGATACGGTCCGTCCCAGTTTAGGCTGAGCTTCCCCATGCATTGTCATGCCGCTCGTTTGTCCCTGAGCACTAAATCTCCCATTTTGAGTAGTCGTTCTCTGACTTGCCTGTTATGATATTGTGTCATTTTTCTTTTGTAATGTAGGGTTTTCAAGAGAGTCTCCCCATGCACCTCTGGTAGTGCGTCAAGGTTAGCGTGTAACCTTTCCTCATTCATTTCTTCTTTAAAATAAGCCACTCGGAGGCTTAGAGTACCAATTTCTACTGGCGTGACAACCTCTGTGTCACCTCTGTGCCAAAGGCGAATGCGAAAGGAGTTTCTCCAGTGCTAGCTTTGACAGTCATGCGGTAGGCCCACAATACATATGGCAGTTCATCTGGCCATTTCTTTTTAGATCCTTCAAGGTTTCTTTTGATGCCACTAAGAATGCTACGGTTGGTCACTTCTGCCTGACCGTTAGTTTGGGGGTGCGCTACAGAAGAGAATCTCTGTTCGATCTGAAATTCTGCGCACTGATCTCTGAAACATTGGCTTGTGAATTGTGTTCCATTATCACTGACCAATAAGCGAGGTATCCCAAATCGCATTATGACTTGATGCTTAAAGAAACGCCAAATTTTTTCGATAGTGATGTTAGCTAACGCTTCTGCTTCTGCCCATTTCATGAAATTTTTTCGGTAGTGATGTTAGCTAACGCCTTTGGAAACGGACCCAAAATGTCGATTCCCCATTTGGCCAACGGGCATGGAGCGACTGTTTCTAAAATTTGAGCTGCAGGCTTTCGAGGAATCTTGGCGTATTCCTGACATTTCTGACAGGTCCTTACAAAGTTGTGACAATCTCGTCGAATGGTGGGCTAATAGAACCCCGACCGAAAGACTTGTACTGCCAAGGTGTCGCCCGCTACATGCATACCGCATATTCCTTCATGGATTTCTCGTAAGGTGTGGAGGCCTTCCTGCTCCGTTATACACTTTGCGGCTGGATGGGAGAAGCATCTCCGAATCAGCTCCCCATTATAGTATGTGCACCGTGCCGCTTGTTTCAAACCTTTTCTCTTTTCAATGTTATCCGCAGGCAACTCATCGTGTTTTAGGTATTTTATTATGGGAACTCTCCAGTCATTCTCCACTTCATCTACGCAGAGCGACAGTTGTTCTTCCATGAAAGAAGGCGCAGGTATCTCCCCATAGTATACATCTTTAGGTATGGAGGCTTCTGAGTTGGCTGCCATTTTAGCAAGATTGTCAGCCTCAACATTATCTTCTCGAGGAATATGCTCAAAGCTGACTTGAGTGTCTTTTTTCCGCAGTTCTCTGGCTTTGGAGTTTCCCAAGACTTGATCTATTATCAGTTTAGAATCTCCGCGTATCTGTAGTCGTAGATCGCGCGTCGTCCCTATGGCGTACGCGGCTTTCACAAAAAAACTATTACCTACCCTGAGTCCTGCTAGCAACGCTTTGTACTCAGCCGCGTTATTGGAAAGTGGTTGCAGAATTCTGATGGCGTACTGTATCTGCATGTCATTTGGTCCAGTCATGAAAATTCCTACGCCAGCTAACTCTTGGTTTTTGGCTCCGTCTACATGGATGATCCACGAGTCAGTGTATATTTCTAGAGACTGGAGGTATGAGTCTTCCACCTCCCCTTCCGGTGGGTCCATCCGTGTTTCTTATATAAATGTGCATTCTGCTATGAAGTCTGCTAACGCTTGGGCTTTAATGGATGGTCTGGCCTTGTATTGCAACCCATATTGTTTGAGTTCGATTGCCCAAATCAACATTCTTCCTGAAGACTCGTGTTTCCTGAATATTTTCCTTAATGGCTGATCAGTAAGTACTACAATAGGGTGAGCTTGGAAGTAACGATCCATCTTCCTTGTTGCCTGTACTAGGGCAAACGCCACTTTCTCAATGCGAGCGTACCATAACTCGGCATCTTTCAGCACGTGGCTAACAAAGAATACTGGAGGGTAAATATGCCTATCACTTTGTACAAGGACAGCACTGACCACCTCGTCAGCAACACCCAGATACAGATATAGAGTGTCACCCGGTTTGGGTCTCGTTAGCACTAGGTCAGTTGAGAGATAGGCTTTTAGGTCGGCAAACGCCTTTTCACATTCTTCTGTCCATCCGAAAGGGGCTTTGTTACGAATGACCTTGAAAAAAGGTAAACATCTCTCGCCATGTTTGGAAATGAACCGTCCTAACGCAATGATGCGTCCTGTGAGCTTCCGTACCTCTTTAACGGTTCGAGGAGATATCATGTCCTGAATGGCCTTCACCTTCGAAGGGTTAGGCTGGATACCTTTCTGACTGACCACGTAGCCTAAGAATTTACCCGTTTGGAAAGCAAACATGCATTTACGCAGATTCAATTTCATTTTGTGTTCTCTCATTACGCCAAAAACTTCCTCTAAGTCGGCTAAGTAGTCCTTGGAGCTTCGAGTTTTGACCAATATGTCGTCCACGTAAGCTTCCATGTTTTTCCCAATTTCCTCCTCAAAAACTTTGTTTGCCATGCGTTGGAATGTTGCCCCAGCATTTTTCAATCCAAATGGCATCGCCGTATAGCAATAAGTGGCCTTTGGGTGATGAAGGCGGTCTTTTCTTCATCTTCCATGGCTATGGGATTTTGGTGATATCCGGAGTTGGCATCTAATGAGCTTAGGTAGGCGTATCCAGCAGTCTGATCGACCAACTGATCGATTGGAGGAAGAGGATAGCAATCTTTGGGGCAGGCGTCATTCAAGTCAGTGAAATCGATACACATGCGCCAATCTCCGTTGGGTTTTGGGACTAAGACAGGGTTAGCCAGCCATGTGGGATACTGGACTTCTTGAATGAACCCAGCGTCCATGAGCTTTGATATTTCTTTCTTGATGGCTACTATCTTTTCTGGGGAGAAAGCGCGCCACTTTTGCTGAACAGGCTTAGCGTTAGGGTCAATATTTAGCCGGTGTCTTTATGATGACAGCGTTAGGACAAAGGGTTTTTGACGTAAATGGTGGTTGCGTCGGGTTGACAAAAGGAGGCCGAATTCCCGTAGGATCGGGAATCACGATTTGAGTAGAGTGGCCCTGAGGTGGGCAAAATCCCTGGGATTCCTGATGAATCGGATTTTGACTAGGGTCCAAAGTGAGGTTAACCAAAGAATGCTACAGGGGTGCATCAACTCCTTCACCCGTGTTGGCTACAGGGTTCGTGGTGTTGGGTACGAAGACAGGATCAATTCATTTCCATTGACCCCCAGGACCAGGGAATGATTGGGGGACTGAAGATCCGGCGATCGCGGATGAGGAAGGTCTCATCACTTGATTAGGGTAAAAACTAGGTCAGAACTCAATGGTTGCTTCATCCCGTTCTTTTTTGGCCTGGGCGGCCCTCTCTGTAGTAATCCTGACTTGTTCTTCTAGTTCTATTATTCTAGCAGCCAATGCTTCTTCTGCCTTAGCTTGTTCAGCCATTTTTTTGCGCTTGAAGTCTAGTTATGGGGAGCCTGGGCGGAGTAGTTCGCTTTCGAGGAGTTATTGTCAACATGAAAAAAGCAAGTGAAGAGAAATAGTGGTAAGTATAAGCGATAATATGTGTATGGCAAGCAATCCCGAGGCCTCCACGCTGCTTATTCAATCTTTCGGCCATTCTTTCACTTGATACTTTTAGGGTGAGAGATGAGCACATCTTGGATAGGTTTCTTTGGTGGAGATACGAAGGAAGACGTAACGTGATCTTGGATACTACCAAACAAAAACCCTTGAAGCAAAACGACGCAAGTAGCTAATGTCATCATGCTCAGAAAATCTCCTTTTTTTATGTGTTTTGCATATCATCAATTGAGGAGCGAGACCTTTTAGCTCGAGGAGTAGAGCCATGAAAGTTACGCCAGGGATTTGGAGTTATGAGGGGCAAAGACCTATCTTTCGGTGAAGGATGGGCCTTGATGATGGCTTCTAAATCATGTTAGAGGTTAAGGAACCGATATAGTGCGAGGAGAGGCAATAAATCGCATTTCTCGATGAAACTGTGTGTTTTCAGTTATCCTTGCGCCTTCACCATTCGTGAGAGATGTGCCGCCCATAAAAATTTGAAATTTGGTGTAGGCAAACTCCAACCTGTTATCAACGTCTTTCGTGTTTTAGCCAAGCGGGAATTCTGAGCAAATTGCGTCCATATTGGCCAAAATAAAAGAGCGCGCAGCTGAGACCGAGAAGAAACAGTCATCCCCGTGTTTATCATCATTGGTCTATTAATTTTTTTTTTTTGTGTTTTCATTTCAAGGGTTAGCTTTTTGTGTGTTTTTTTTTTTTTTTTTTGTGGGCTCTAAATGTGGTTTATTTTGGGGAAGGCTATACATTTATATGTGATGGTCGTTCGACGTTTGTTTCTTTTGGACATGTAAAGTAAAGGGAGAAAAAGCTCATTGAATAATTTACGAACTTTGTCATTGATTTTTTTTCATCAAAAGGGATACAACCATTTGTAAGTTGATTAACCATCTAGATTTATCAAAAAAAAAGGCTAGCATAAAAAAGGCTAGGAACATCGTTACATGGGGTGAAAAGATAAAATCTAAGTAGCTTGATGCGTGATTTTGAAAGCGTCAACCTTGGAAGTCGGGATCCGTTTACTCATAAAAAATATTCTAATGACGCAATCTCTCCTTTTTGTATCACCACTTCCTCTATCCCAATCTTGGCCGTAATATCGGGAATGAAACCAGATTTCAACGTATCCCCTCGTGCAGCTTGGTTCTCAAAACTTCTTCCCCCAAAAGTATCAAGTGAAAGTAACATAGGCATTGTCATTTGAACAAGCAGGATGGGTCCTGGGGAAAAATAAAAAACAGAGTTCCAGGTGTTAGTAAACTGAATAAATTATTTTACTAAGTTTTTTATTCACCTGCATCGCAAAAATTATGAGAAAAAAATGTAGAAACAGGACAGTCAAAGCTACGATAAAGCAAGTATGATGCACATGATGAGGGCTTTGACGTCGACTAATTTCTAACGGCCGAAAGTTTCCAGACGATACCATAGAATGGTCCCTAAAGTTCGTAGAGCGTCAACCGATTCCTTACGGAACCAGATCACTTTCCGATTATTTTAGGGGTTCGTCCGAGTGGGGTTGGTAAAAACTACCCAGGACATGTGTCCCAGGGCGTCACTACTACCCTCCTAAGCTTATTTGGTAAACGGCCCCTGGGTGTAGGGCCTATGCATGAGATGCGTATGATAGTTCATCAAAGCGTATAACAAATAATAAGGAAAATAGTTTATTAAAGCAAGTAAATAATAAAAAGACAAACACCTAAAAAAAACCGACTTCGACCCTAAAGTCCCCAATGAAGTCGCCAAACTATCGCACCCCCTTTCTCATTGAAAATGACTTTAGGTTCGGGATGGATGTTAAGCATAAATGGATGCTTCGTATAATGCAATGAAGTCGCCACCCTATTTTCTAAGGTTTAGGGAACCTAATCGTCATGGCATAAAAAATAAAAAATAAAAACTAAGGCACATGTGGTTTAAACCAAAGAACAAGGGTTCGAGGTCGTTATTATGGACTCGGGAAGGTGTTAGGCACCCGAGTCACATCCTTAAAAGGTTACCGGTAAAAAGGTATTTGGAAAACATTTTTAAACACGAAAATGAGTAAGTAACCATAAAGCGTCAACCAATCTTGCGCACGGAAACGCACCACTTTCCAATCATTTATGGAGTAAACGATCGTAGAGTGTCAACTGAAATCCTGTTACGAAAATTGGGTCACTATCCGGTTATCCATGGGCCCTCAGAGGTATTCATTGCTTTAGTATTTTTGTTATTTTCGACCGGGACCGTCGGGACTGATTAATCATATCTGGTCGGGACTGGTCGGGGCTGATTAATCGTTAGTTTTTTTACTAAAGCGAGAGCCCTCTTTTATCATCATCAGGTCATGCATGATTAATTAATTACTACGTGATCCTATCATGGATAAAAACTAACATCGTACCATTTTATTGAATGCAAATAACCGTGTGGGATCGAAGCCACCATGCTCATGTATCAACGCAAATGTACAATTAATATCATGGCATAAAAGCAAGTGATGTAAACACGTACACATGTGCGTTGATTTTAATTTCTAACAATTTTAAATATCATGCATACGATTATGATATGAGTTTTTAACATTTAAAAATAGCATGCATGCATACGAATAATATTTGCGGAAAACGTTGAATAAATAAAAGAGACTAAGAGGGCGTACTTGCGAGCGAAGACTTAAAGATTACGTACAAAGTGAGAGTATTGGCGATAGTTCAAAAAATAATAAATAAAGAAGGCGAACAAGTAAACAAATTATTTACGAGCATACAAACATTTTGCGATAATTAAAATACAAAAATAAATCGTCGTATGAAACATGTGAGCATTTCATACAAAAATTAACGTAAAATAATTAAACAAATTGTCATACGAAAATTAAAACGCGAAATAAAAGTAAACAAATTTATATGCATACGAAAATTAAGCACGCGAAATAAAAGTAAACAAATTTATACGCATACGAAAATTAAGCACGCGAAATAAAAGTAAACAATTTATATACATACAAGAATTATACGAATAGAATAAACAAATTATACGCATGTGAGCATACGAATAATTTTACGATTATTAAACACAAAAGTTATGAAAAATTAATGGGTCGGGCCCATGCATTTAGTTAAAATAGCAGTTGGGCTTGGGATGAAATCAAGCCCAACAATTTCATTTAAACGGGATGGGCTTGAGATGAAACCAAGCCCATCACCTTTGCTCTTTTTCTTTCCCGCGCAACAACCCATCTTCTTCACTTCATCCCCTTCCTTGCATCGCCAGCGCCATGGCCGGCGACCAAGGAAGCCTCAATCTGGCCAAATGGCCGGATTTCAATCCCCAAAACAGCCCCAATAATTCCCTCTACCCCACAGTGATAAAACCCAACAAAAACAGTAAGTATAAACTAAGTACAAATCAACAAACGCAAGCTACATTTTTTACATGAAATGGGCAATTTGATTCAATGAAAACAGTGAGCAAATAATTAAATTGAAAGCATGCGAATTATCTTAAGATTGAGCAACAAATCATGGCATTCAAACAAGCAAACGATTTGCAAACGAAGGCAAGAAACAATTAAAATGAAAATAATGCAGTAAAAATGAAAATGGAATAAATAAATTAAAGCATGTAACTGGTGCTTTGCTTACTGTTTTTTTCGGAAGGGTTTGAGAGTGCGTCAACTCGTCCTTTTGAAGTGTGAAGAGCTGAGTATTTATAGGCAAGAGCTCGGAGGAGTATGTGGTGAATTTGATGCGCGTGGTCGTGGGCGCGGACTTCAATGGCGAGTGGCTTGGGCAGTCCGGAGTGGTGAGCAACTCTTGTGTTTTGTGGCTGGGAAGAAAGGGAAGCTTCTACTAATTGGAAAGGAAGCTACTGGTGGCAAACGTGAAGGAGAAGGGGCATTGAATTCATGAAGAAAGAGGGGTATGTGATGATGAAAATGATTTAATGTGATGGGAATGTTTGAGGGAGAAGGAGAGTCATTGATCTTGGATAAAGAGGAGTCAAAGATGATGATCAATGGCTGTGATGATGCTGCAATTTTATGCATTAATGCATATTAATTGTGGCACGAACGGGATATTTTCAATTCAATCTACGGGCTCGCTTGAACTGAAAATAAATTTGAACCGAAAAGACTAAAAGGTGCAGAAAAATAAGACGAAATAAATAGTATATAGCGAATAAATAGAAAGTTCGATTTAACGCATTTATTTTCTCGTTTGAAAATGACAAACGTTCGGACGCAAAATAAATGTCTTTACGACAAAAATTGAACGAAACCAAACTAGATGATGTGAAGGAAAAAAATAGTATGTAATTTTCAATTAAAGAAATAAAGTATTCGATCTACGGTCCGAGAAAAATTGCTCAGGGCCGATAGAGGTTCGAGCAAAAAGACACTTAAAAAATGAAAAAAATTAAAAAGGCACGAAATTACACGGAATATTAAACAAACTAGCCTAGGACCAAGAATCGACATAAATTTGACCTAGATGAGCTATTAAATGTGATAAGCATAAAAAATACGTAAATGTGTGACGTAAATCGAGAATACAGTTTTGTCAAAAATACGACAATAATACAAAAACTAAAAAGACGTGAAATATTAAAACAAATAGCCTATGATCAAAAATCGATTGAAATTTGACGTAAACGGGCTATTAGACGTGATAAGTAATAATGAAAAACAAAAGTTGTGACGTAAGTCAAACTTTGGGTAGCAACACGAGTTTATCGTAAATACCCATAATGTAGGGAAATTCAAATTTTAAAAACTGTAAAAAAAGCTTTAAAGTATTTAAAGAAAATGTTTAAAGAATTTAAAGTGTTTAAAACTTACAGATATTTCGCTCAAGTATTTCAAAAGCTTCTCAGAAATTTTGTGGGTTATATTTATGATTCTACCTCAAATTGAGGTCTTTCTCCTCTTTTATAGAGGTACAATGATGATAGAATCCAAGCTGGCTTCAAATAAGATTACATTTTGAGAAATCAAAAGATAAGGAATCTATCGTTTCTAAAAATCTTCGTTTCTTTGTCTGCCACATTCGTCTTGATGTCTTAACAGTTGGTGTTGGCCACGTTCTTTGTTGTTTTCTAATAATGGTTATCCGCCACTGTTGCTACCCAAATTTTGACTTACGTCACAACTTTTTTTTGTATCTTTTATTTCTTGTCACATTTAAAAGCCCGTTTACGTCAAATTTCAATCAATTTTTGATCGTGGGCTTTTTTTTTAATATTTCGCGTTATTTTAGTTTTTTCGCCTTTTTACGTCATTTGAACTGTTATCAGGTTCCGGACGAGCTTTTAAGCCTTAAATAAAATATTTCCATTTAGGGAGTTGAGTTTGAATTTTCATTCGCATCATTTTGTCCCTTATATTTTATTACATGTCATAGTTGTTTTCGTTCGGATTTATTATCGGTTTGTAGCCAGACCCCTATTAGGCCCGAACGAGCTTTTTAGACTTTAAATAAAATATTTACATTTAGAGAGTTGAGTTCGTATTTTCGTTCACGTCATTTTGTCCCTTGTATTTTATTACGTATCACAGTCATTTTCGTTCGAATTTATTATCAGTTTTTACAAGATTTCTCGTACTAATAGTTCGAACCAATTAATTAAGCATTAAGCATTTTCCACCTCACTTTGATCACAACCATTGGATCAACATACTTTGACTCAAGTATGCACATCCAATGGCCCAAACTCATTTTCAAAATCATCTTTCCCTTGTCCGCGAGCCTTCAATGAAAAAAACTCAAGTTTTCGCACATGCCCGTCGCTTCCTTTCCCATCGGCAGAAGTTTCCATCAATGCCCGACCACTTGCTCAAACTTGCTCACCACTCTGGCCACTGTTCATCCCCACTCTCCCTTGGTCCTCACGTCCGCGATGCTCACTCTCGTCGTGGTCTCCAAGTCCACTCGCGGCTGCCTTGCGTATAAATACCATGCTTCCAGCAACGAATCAAGGGCACCAAAATCTCCTCTTAATCTCCATTTCTTGCTCATCCTTCTTGGCCCTTAGCTCTCCCGGAAAGGTAATTTTCTCTCCTTAGCTCCTTTTCTTTAAATTTTTGTTTGTGCACTTAGAGGTTGAATTAATTGCTCAAACTTGTTTTAAATACTTTTTTAGTGACTTAAAATCAGTATGGTAGCTTCAATTTAATTATTCCTTGAGTTGGTTAATTAATTGATCCATTGATGCATTAATTATCTATTTTCATTTTCCTTAAAATTGCTACTATTTTTGGTCAAACTCTCTTGTTGTTTTGAGTCCCTTGGATTACTGCTGTGTTGTGTGATTTATTAAGCCTGGTTGGGGCTATTTTGGGTGACCCGTAGCTTCCTTGGTCGCCGGCCATGGCGCCGACGACGCAAGGAAGAAGAAGAAAGGGAGAAGAAGGCTGCTGGCGGGAAAAATAAAAGGAATGGTGATGGGCTTGATTTTATCACAAGCCCATCTTGATTAAATGAAAGCCCTACACTCTCGCTTTGTAGGGTAAAATTTCAGTTCACGCAACGCAAGTACACTTTCTACCCCTCTTTTATTTTATTCAATATTTTTTGCAAATATTATTCGTATGCTTGTTTATTTAGAAATATTAAACTAGAACTCGTACATTCGTATGCGTGACTTTTAAAAATTGTTGAAGACACCAACATGCACAACCTGTTTAAAAGACTCACTTTTTATGCCATGACATTAATTGTTATACATTGATACATGTGTATGGTGGCTTCGATCCCATGCGGTTTATTTGCATTCATTAAATTGGTATTTTGCTAGTTTTATCCATGATAGATCACATAGTAATTAATTAATCATGCATGTCCCGATGATAAAAATGGAGGAACGTCCGCTCTAGCATACGAAAAAAAATGGTAACCCCGTCCTTCGGTCCCAATCGGAAATAACAATGTCCCGACGGAAAATACTAAGATGTAACGTCACCTTTGAGGGCCCACATCGTTTGTAAAAAAATGTTTAAATAATAAAAAAAAAGTGGCCCAATTTTTGTAACAGGATTTCAGTTGACACTCTACGATCGTTTACCCTGTAAATGATTGGAAAGTGGCCCAATTCTGTGCGCGGGATTGGTTGACATGCTGCGATTATTCATTCATTTTCGTATGAAAAATTGTTTATTCATTCATTTTTTATTTTTATGCCATGACATTAGGGTCCCCAAACCTAGAAAATAAATAGCGTGGCGACTTCATTGCATTATGCGAAACATCCATTTATGCTTAGCATCCGTCCCGAACCTGTTCGCGTAAAAAACCAAAAATGGGGTGCGACAGTTTGGCAACTCCACTGGGACATTTAGGGTCGAAGCCGGTTATATGGTGTTTGTTTTTTTTTATTTATTTACTCGCTTTATTGATTTGTTTTCGTGATTGCTATTTGTTATATGCTTTGATCAATTATCATAGTCATGCATACTGCCCTACACCCAAGGGACAATTACCAAATAGGCTTGGGAGGGTAGTAGTGACGCCATAGGACACGTGTCCTGGGTAGTGTTCACCAACCCCACTCGGACGAACCCCTAAAATCAATCGAAAGGTTGCCCGGTTCTGCAAGGAATCGGTTGACACTAGCCGACACTTTAGGGACCATTCTATGGTATCGTCCGGGAACTTTGCGGCCGTTAGAAATTAGTCGACGTCAAAGCCTTGCATATGCATCATTTTGTTTGTTAATAGCTTTGATTATCCTATTTTTACGTTCTTATTTTTCTCACATGTGAATAAAAAATGTAGTAAAATAATTTATTCCTTTTACTCACACTTGAACTCTATTTTTATTTTTCTTAGGACCCATTCTACTTATTCAAAATGGCAGTGCCTACTTTGCTTTCACTTGACACTTTTGGGGGACGAAGTTTTGAGAACCAAGCAGCACGAGGAGATATGCTAAAACCAGATTTCATCCCTGACATCACGACCAAGGTCAAGGTAGAGGCTACAGACTTTGACGTAACCAAGGTTAGGAGGTTAAGGAACGAATTGACCCAGAATGAGGATGTTTGGTTTGAACGTAGCTACGGGAAATTGTTGACAATGATCGATGTGAGGATCGATTGGGGTTGCATCCGGGCAGCCCTGAAATTCTGGGACCCCTACTACCGCTGCTTCTCTTTCGACGGAGGGGTGGATTTGACCCCTACTTTAGAGGAGTACTCCGCTCTGATGTGCTTCGCGTCTCCCATTTTGACCAAATATCAGAACGTCTGCCTTGATTCCTCTAGCGTCAAAGTTAGACTTGATCATGAGTTGGGAATCATCAATCGCGTAAGGGAAGGAGACTATGTGTGGTGTTGGTCAGACATCGAAAAATGGAAAAAGCTGTGTGGTGTGGCGTAAGGGAAAGTCCCAAGGGAAAAAGCGCTTAAAGATTCTAGCCTTTGCGATAGTAGGACTCATCTTGTTTCCTAAGAGGAAGGACGTGATTGATTTCGAGGCAGCCAACGTTTTCTTCAAAATGGAGGCAAGCACCATCAACCCTACGACGGCCATTCTGGCTGAGACCTTCCGTTCCTTAGACCTTTGCCGAAGAAAAGGGAAAGGAAAGCTTACTTATTGCACACAGTTGCTGACCGTATGGTTGATAAGTCACTTCAAGCAGATGCCCGATCAATCCTTGTTCTCGATGAACTACTTGGGTTTGACCCCTTTTGCCAAAGTCATTGACGTAATGGCCGCAAATATTTAGAAGACGGAGGATAAAGATGTTTGGGTCGACAGATTTGTGAACCTCTCAGAAGAGGACTTCAATTGGCATGCCAAGTGGCTGCGACCCTCCAATCCCATAGTTTGTTGTGGACCTTTACCGTGGGTTCCTTTGATTGGGGCTCGAGGATGCGTCCACTATTGTCCCGTGCTCGCCTTGAGACAATTTTACATTATGCAAATAATCCCCACAACATTTGGCATGACTGATTCAAGTCTACCACATACTACGGAGGATCTGAATCATCTCCAATATGCTCATGATTGGACTCATCCCTATTGCCTCGAAGGGCACATTGTCCCCACCTTACTGATGTTAGAATACCCGCAGTGGAGGAAGAATCGGGCTAATGGTAATATTTTGCCCCGCCCAGAAAACCACAAGCCTATGGAGGAAGAAGGCGAATCCCGCGTCAGCGAAGGACTTGGTGTCATGGCCCGCTCCCAGTTAGCAAATCAGTTGCACACGATAACAGGAGAGCGAGATCAGATTGCATTGGAAAGGGAGACCTTGAGGGTGGAAAAATTAGATCTAGAACTCAAGGTGTACGAATGGGAAAAGCGCCACAAAGACAATGTCCGGATAGGCTTGGAAAACCAAAGGTTGGCTTTCGACGACTTCAAGAAATGTTTAGGCAGGGAAATCCCCAAGAGGGAAGCATCTAGTGCAGTGATCAAAGACAAAGACGTGGTGATAAAGGTTTTGACGACTCACGTCGATGGGAAAAACGAGGAAAACTGAACCTTGCAAGCCCGAGTGGCTGCCTTGGAGGCCGAAGTAGTAATGCAAAGAGGAGAGATGGCATCGTTAGAATACTTTTGGAATAAGCAAATGGATCCCAACTTCCAAGGTTGACGCCTTCAAAAGAAAAAGAATCGTGCATCCGCTACCTTAAATTTTGTCTTTTTGCCCAATGTAATAATATTTCTAGACTTTGTCTACTAACCTTTTATTCGGTTAAACTTATGTTGGTTCTAACACCCTTTTTGACGAAAAAAATCAATGACAGTTCGTAGTTATTCGGATAATTATGAAATGCATTTTTTTCCTTTTTTCGCACATCCAAAAGATATCAAACGACTATCGCCTACAATCAAAACAGCCTCCCCCCAAAATAAACCACATACAGAGCCCACACAAAAAAAAAATAAAAGGCTAAACCTTGAAATGAAAACACACTCAAAATATATATATAGACCAAATGATGATAAACGCGGAGATAACCATTTCTTCTCAGTTTCAGCCGCGCACTTTTTTGTTTTGGCCAAAATGGATACGATTTGCTCGGAGTTTCCACTCGGCTAAAACACGAAAGACGTAGATAACAGGTTGAAGTCTACCCACATGAAAATGTCAAAATTTTCTGGATGGTACATCTCTCAAAAAAAAATTCAGAATGCAAGGATAGCTGTTTTTTCTCGGTCTCAGTTGGGCGCTCTTTTATTTTGGCCAAAATGAAAGCGATTTGCTCCGAATTTACACTCGGATAAAATACAAAAAACATTGATAACAGGTTAGAGTTTGCCCATACCAAAAATTAGATTTTTCTGGGTGGCTCATCTCTCACGAAAGGTGAAGGCACAAGGATAACTGAAAATACACAGTATTGTCGAGAAACGCGATTTGTTGCCTCTCCTCGCACCAGGATTTTGAAGCCATCATCAAGACCTATACTTCACTAAAAGATAGGTCTTTGTCCCTCATAGCACCAAATCCATGGCGTAACTTTTCATCGCTCTACTCCTCGAGCTAAAGACCTTTGACATAAGGCCTCGCTCCTCAATTGATGATATGCAAAACACATCACGAAAAATGGATTTTCCAAGCATGATAACATTAGCTACTTGCACTGGTTTGCTTCAAGGGTTTTGGTTGTAGCATCCAAGACCACATTACGATGTCGGAATGAATAAAAGCTTCCTTCATATTTTCACCACAGACACCAATCCAAGATGTATCGTCATTACCCTAAAAGTGTCAAGTGAAAGTGTAGCCGAAAGAATGAATAAGCAGCGTAGAGGTCTCGGGATCGCTCATCACATGCATGTCATCACTTATGCTTATTTCTTCTCACTTTCTTTTTTTTCTTCTCGGGTTGACAATAGCTCCTCGAAAGTGAACTACTCCGCCCAGGCCCCCCATAACTAGACTTCAATCGTGAAAAATGGTCGAACAAGCTAAAATGGAAGAAGCATGGGCAGTTAGAGTAACCGAATTAGAGGAACAAGTTAGGGTTGCTAAGAAAATCAGCCGCCCAGGCCGAAAAAGAACGAGATGAGGCCACTGCTGAGTTTCCACTTGGTTTCTATCCCGCTCAAGCCATAGGACCTACCTCTTCGTCCGCCATCGTGGGCTCTTCAATGCCCCAGTCATTTTCCGATCCTGGGGGTCAATGGAAGTGGGTTGATCCCTTCGTTGTACCCACCACCACGAATCCTGTAGCCAACACAGGTGAAGGAGTTGATACTCCTCTCCAGCACCCTTTGGCTAATCTCACCTTGGACTTTGGTAAAAATCAGACTCGTCAGGAATCCCAGCATCTTCACCCACCTTGGGGCCACCCTTCTACTCAAACCTTGATTCCTGAATCTTCGGAAATTCGGCCTCCTTTTGTCAATCCGACACAACCACCATTCACATCGGAACCCCTACTGCCCCTTCGTCCTAGCACTGTCATCATAGAGAGACCAAGTATGGATAGATTGAGCCTACTAGAGGAAAGGCTCAGAGCTATCGAAGGAACAAACCCCTTTGACCTCACAGGCCCCACCGACATGTGCATGGTCCCGGGGATCATAATGCCTCCAAAATATAAGGTTCCTGATTTTGAGAAGTATACAGGGGTCGAGTGCCCAAAGACTCATCTCAAGGCCTATTGCAACAAAATGGCTGAAATGATACACAACGACCCTCTGTTGATCCATCTGTTCAGGGAAAGCTTGGCCAAGCATGCGTTAACTTGGTACATGAGCCTAGACAGAGCCAAGATCAAGACTTGGAGGAATTTATCCGATGCTTTCTTCAAGCAATACAAGTTCAACATGGAGGTAGCACCGAACCGCTCAGATATTCAAGATCTAGAAAAGAAAATTGGTGAATCAGTGAAGACCTACGCTCAAAGATGGACGGAGCTAGCGGCCAGGATTTCTCCTCCATTGAGCGACAAAGAGCTCATAGCATCTTCGTGAACACTTTCAAGGCCCCTTACTACACCTACCTTATATCCAATCCATCGAACAATTTTTCTCACATGGTTCTAATAGCGGAAAGATCAAACAAGGAATAAAGACAGGGAGAATCATTGTTCCCACTCTCGAGACATCACTTAAGAAAGCGCCTCTCGTGAAGAAAGAGGTCGGCTTTGTATCCAACCAGTCCAACTATAGACAACCCTTCGCGCCACCACCATATCACGCGTCATCGCCCTATTCATTACCTTTTTTTCCTTCACCAATGCCCATTGCTAATGTGGCTCCGCAGTATCCCGCGCCATTTCCACCTTACCCATATCCTCCACCACAAATACCGCAACCTACGCAACCTAGACAATATAACCCACCAAAGAACCCTATCAACAAAACCACCCAAGCTAACCGTTGGAATAGGGAACCACCACAGCCTCTTCCCCTTCCCGCGGGAGAAATTTACAAGCACCTTTTGGCAGCTCGGTAGATTGTGCCCATTCCTCCCCATCCTATGTTACCACCTTACCCAAAGTGGTATGACCCCAACGCAAAGTGTGAATACCATGCAGGGGCTCCAGGTCACTCGATGGATAATTGCTTCGCCTTCAAAATGAAGGTGCAATAATTGATCAAATGCAGATGGGTCTCCTTTGAAGGAATGGCCAAAGGACCCAACACCACCACTAACCGCCTTCCGAATCATGCTCAAGGAAGCGGAGGGGTAAGCGCCCTCTCGGTGAAAGAGATTGATGATCCTCTCCCTCTCATATTAGGATTGCCAAAGGAAAGACTTTTCGCCGCATTAGTTGAAAGTGGCTATCTATCGCTCCCGGACGAAGGTTTGAGCACTTGCTTATTTTGCCAAGGGGCAAGTAGTCACGAAATCCAAAATTGTGGATTTTTCGAGGGAAAGGTGAAACAACTTATGGATTTCGGGGTTATACAAGTTGAGAAGAAAACTCGAGGGGTAGAGGGAGTTAGCGCCATAGGGGATGGACGTCCCACCCCATGTGCCTTCAAATGTGTGGCCTAAGTCGAAGCTCCCATCACAACGCCACTCAAGCTAGTTTTCAAGTTCGCTCAGAACACTCCTAGCTAAGACTTGCATACTGTCCTACTTAACTATGGGTACACGGTCGTTATGACTCCTCCTTTCACTGCACCAACGGCCAGAACCTTCAATATTGGGGGCATGACTCGCACCAGGAGGTGCTACATTTTTTAGGAGGTTGAGAAGCAAAGGCTAGCTAAAGGGAAAGGCCCATTGATCCCTGAGGAGACAGTGTAAAAGGCATAAGGAGTAAACGAGCCCATGACCGAAGGTGATGCGGCCGAATTCTTGAGAATCATGAAGAGGAGCGAGTTCAACTTTATTGAGCAATGGAAGAAGACCCCGGCTCGCATCTCCATCATGGAATTAATCCTCACATCAAAACCTCATCGTCAATCCCTCTTGAAAGTCTTGAATGAGGCCTTCGTAACCAAGGATATCACCATTGAAGGGGTGGAAAATCTCATCGGGAGGATCCAAGCGTTAAGCACCATAACCTTCTCCGAGGGGGAAATCGACCCCGCGGGAATAAGCCACAACAAAGCCCTTTATATAATAGTGGAATGCTAAGGCCACGTCATAGCAAAGGCCCTGATTGACAATGGGTCCGCATTGAATGTCATGCCCAAGCATCTCCTTGAGCAACTGCCAGTCGACATGGATCTTTTGAAACCAAATGGAATGATGGCCCGAGCCTTCGATGGAACTATTCGGGAGATCATCGGGAACCTTGAACTGGACATGGTAATCGGGCCCCACATGTTCACCTTGACATTCCAAGTCATGGAAATCCAGCCCGCATACAACATGCTCTTAGGGCAACCTTGGATCCACGCAGCGGGGGCAGTTACCTTTTCTTTACATCAATGCATCAAATATCTAAAGGACGGTGTCCTCATCACGATAAGAGCAGAGGAAGCTTTGATCTTAGCAAAGCATTCTTCCGTACCCTACATCGAAGCTACCGAAACATTAGAGAGCTCGTTCCAAGCCTTCGAAATCATGAACGCGGAATGGATAGAGGAGGGATCTGCCATCCCCAAAACCCAAATTCCTGAGAAGGTCGTGCTAGCTACCCATGTAACGTCAAAAGATGGCTCTCGACTAGGGAAAAGGCTAGGAGCCATGCTACAGGGAGCAAAGAGCCTAACCTCGCCTAAGAACTTCGGAGACCACTTTGGATTGGGATATCAACCAAGCAAGGCCGATTTTGTTAGGGTCACCAAAGAAAAGAGAGGCAACTAGCCAAGTTGTTTGGGCACCCGACGCCTCTTTATAGCATGAGTATCCCTCATATCAGAACCACTTTCCCTTTTGCGGCCGAAATTGTCAACTCAGATTCAACCATGGTTGGTATAGCTCCGGATTTCCATATTTGCACTCTCAGAGAAGAAGAATCGTCTCAAGGTTTGGCCATTTTCGTGAAGAAGTCTGGGGGGCCTGTGCATAACTGGACCGCCACCATGCTTCCTGATGTCTCTCTGTAATTTCTTTTTTGAAAAAAATATATATATATGCATGCCTTGTAGTTTTTTTCTCTTCTCTTTCTAGAGTTTAATAAACTCTTTTTGTAGGAACTCAAGTTCCTTTAACAAATAATAAATATACGCAAGCCTTTTTCCAAATGTCTTTTACTTTCAGAGTGAATGTTAATTCAGTTGGTCTTGATAAACCCTATGTCTTTACCGGTGAGGAAAGTATCGCCGCAACTGAAAACAAAGATGGGGTTCCCCGCGAATTGGCCCGTTTAGTTGAGAGTTCAGAGAAAGAGATAGTCCCTCATCGGGAGGAATTGGAAGAAATAAACTTAGGGGCAAGCAATGAAAATCAAAAAATTGTTAAGATTGGAACGACCTTAGACTCTAGACGGAGAGAAAGGATAGTCTCCCTCCTCAAGGAATACTCGGACGTGTTCGCTTGGTCATACGACGACATGCCTGGTCTTGACCCCAACATAGTCGAGCACCACATCCCATTAAAACCCGAATTCAAACCTATAAAATAAAAACTTCGAAGAATGCATCCCGACATCCTTTTGAAAATAAAAGAAGAAGTTATGAAACAACTAGCGGCGTGTTTCTTAAGAGTCGCAGAATACCCCAAGTGGGTTGCCAATATTATGCCCGTGCCAAAGAAAGACAGGAAAGTCCGCATGTGTGTGGATTTTTGAGACCTTAATCGAGCAAGTCCCAAAGATGACTTCCCACTCCCTCACATTGACATCCTCGTAGACAATGTCGCATGCAATGACATGTTCTCCTTCATAGATGGGTTTTCAAGATACAATCATATTAAAATGGCCCCTGAAGATAGCCAAAAAACCACCTTCATCATGCCTTGGGGAACCTTTTGTTACAAGGTGATGCCTTTCGGGTTAAAGAACGCAGGTGCCACGTACCAGCGTGCCGTCGTCACCCTTTTTCACGACATGATGCATAAGGAGGTCAAAATTTACGTCGACCATATGATCGCCAAATCTCATGGAGAAAAGGATCATGTAGACGTCTTAAGAAAAGTCTTCGAAAGATTGCGGCAATTTCAATTACGTTTCAATCCCGCCAAGTGCACCTTCGGAGTAACATCCGAAAAATTGCTAGGGTTCATCGTCAGCAATAGAGGCATAGAGGTAGACCCTGATAAGGTGAAAGCTATCCGAGAGCTACCTTCTCCCAAGACTGAAAAGGAGGTACGGAGCTTCCTGGGGCGCATCAACTATATCTCCCACTTTATCAGTCAGTTAACACTCACCTGCGAGCCGATGTTTAAAATGTTAAGAAAAAAAAGAGATGCCGAATGGGATGAAGATTGTCAGAAGGCCTTTGAAAATATCAAGACGTATCTACAAAGTCCACCAGTGTTGGTCCCTCCGACACCATGGCGCCCTTTACTTATTTACTTGACAGTCACGGCTAGCGCCATGGGGTGTGTCTTGGGACAACACGATGAGTCCAGAAGATGAGAGCAAGCTATCTACTATTTGAGCAAGAAGTTTAACGAATGCGAGATGCGTTATTCTGCACTAGAACAAACTTGTTGCGCTTTAGCATGGAGTGCCCGAAGACTCAGACAATACATGTTGTATTACACGACGTGGCTGATTTCTCGCATGGATCCTTTGAAGTATATCTTTGAGAAGCCGTACTTATCAAGCCAAATTTGTAGATGGTAAGTTTTATTGGCCGAATACGAGATTGTATATGTGACGCGAAAGGTAGTCAAGGCAAGTGCGCTCGCCGATCACTTGGCAGATCATGCCATGGACGAGTACGAGCCTATAAAATTTGATTTTCTCGATGAAGATATAGTGGTAATCGATGATGAAACCACGGAGGATCTAGAAGAAGAAGATTGGTGGACTATGTTCTTCAATGGTGCGGTGAACCTCTCAGGAAAAGGAGTAGGTGTCGTGGTCATAGCCCCGGATGGAGGTCAATTCCCCGTAGCGTGCAAGCTAAATTTTCCATGTACCAACAACATCGCCTGGTATGAAGCATGCGTTAGCGGCTTGATGGTGGCAATTGACCTAAAGGTGAAGAAGTTAAAAAAATTCGGAGACTCGGCCCTCGTCATTTATCAAGCTCAAGACTTGTGGCAAGCCTGGGATTCAAAGCTAATACCTTACCAAAGGTTGCTCACCCAACTCATGAGAGAATTCGAAGAAACCAAGTTTGATCGAATTGATCGGGATAAAAATCGCTTCGCATACGCATTGGCCACATTGGCCTCAATGTTCAAACTAGAATGTGGAGTGATGCTTCAACCATTGAGGGTGGAAGTAAGGGAAACGCCGGCTGCTGCGCTACGTTAGAAGATGAACCCGATAGGGAACCATGGTTCTACGACTTACTACAATTTATCAAAAATCGAGAGTATCCGCTGGGGGCAAGCCAAGGTACTAAGAAAACCCTCCAACGTTTGGCCTTAGATTTCTACCTCGATGGTGAGGTTTTGTATAAAAGAAAGGCGGATGGAGCCTTACTTCATTGTATCACCATCCCCGAGGCCAAAACGATCATGACTGAGATTCATGAAGGGGTTTGCTCCACACATGCTAGTGGGCACATGATGGCAAGACAAATAATGAGACAAGGTTATTTTTAGCTCACCATTGAACGGGATTGCATCGACTATTTCTGAAAGTGCCACAAATGCCAAATTTATGCGGACCACCTCCATGTCCCTCCGGTTCCTCTTGTTAGCATGACGTCACCTTGGCCCTTCGCGATGTGGGGATTTGACATCATTGGCCAAATTCATCTGAAAGCCTCTAACGGTCATCGCTTCATCCTCGTATCAATCGACTACTTCACCAAGTGGGTGGAGGTTGCCTCTTACTCAAACATCACTCAAAAGACAACCATGCGGTTTATTGAGAAGAACATCATTTGTCGCTATAGAGTCCCTGAAATGATCATTACCGACAACGGTACCAATTTGAATGGAAAGATGATCAATGATCTTTGCCAATAATAGAAAATAAAACACCGCAACTCCTCACCTTACCGCCAAAAGATGAATGACGCGGTTGAAGCCGCAAACAAGAATTTAAAGAATATCATCCTAAAAATGGTAGTCACTCACAAAGGTTCGCATGACATGCTCCCTTTCGCTCTACATGCTTATCGGATTGCGATTCGTACTTCTATGGGAGCGACCCCTTACTCTTTGGTCTACGGTATGGAAGCGGTGATACCACTGGAGGTAGAAATTCCCTCCCTCAGAGTCTTGGCCGAATCGGGAGTAGAAGAATCAGATTGGGCGAGGCTGAGATATGAGCAACTGAATCTCATCTCGGAGAAAAGTTAGGCCGCTATGTGCCATGCACAATTATATCAACGGAGGATGGCTAACGCTCATGACAAGAAGGTGCGGCCTCCCAAGTTCAAAATTGGGGATTTGGTGTTGAAAAAAATCCTTCCTCATCAGGAGGAGAGTCAATTAAAGTGGGCCCCAAGATATGAAGGTTTGTATATAGTCAAGAGCGCATTCTCGGGAGGTGCTTTAATGCTCACCAAAATGGATAGAGATGATCTACCAAGAGTAGTGAACGCAGATGCCGTCAAGATGTATTTTGCATAGGAATCTGTAAGCCGTATCTCGTCAATTAAAAAGACATAAGGTTCTTCTCGACCAAACTACTTAATGTTTATTTCCAATCAATAAATTGAGAACTTTTTCGTAAAACTTGCGTGTCAAATCTTTTGAGTTTTAAATGGCAAAAGGAAGCGTGGTGTCAGCGGCACCTGCGATTAGTTAAGGTTGCACCTGGGATTAGTACATAACAATGATAGATGTGTGCTCTCATGCATAATTTAAAATGTAATGTTTTCTCCGTACACCCGAACGATGATTATGAAGAGGCCATTTGCATCTGAAACACTATTCAAGAACTTAAGGGTTATCCTTCAAGAGACTATGATGGAACTATTAGAAATGTTTGCAACAATACTATTATCCAGTTTGAGTAATGACTGAATACTAGCTCAAAGCACAAAACTTGCTCCGCACCGATAGTTGGCTCTTTACGCGCCTCAGGGAAGTTATCCTTTACATCTTTGCAATTTCCCTTTCCAATTTATTGCTTTCACAACTTACATTACCCCAATTTTAAAATTCCTACAATTTATGTTGTTATGAATGTACGTATGCGTATAAATATGCGTGCGTAATGTTTGCTAAAATCCTTAGCTTTCGCAAAAAAAAATTTGTACATATACTACTTGGGCTAAAAAAAGGAAAAATGAAAAAAGAACAAGAAATCCTACGTCTTTTTTTGAACATTCCTTAGGTCAAGCATGTTCATTATTTTATCACGTCACGAATAACTTGTGTGTTCATTAGAAATTATATAACCATACATGAGCTTTTCTGTTAACTCTTATATCTATGACATGTTCTAGACGCAAGCAGTCACAAACATATCCCTGCAAGCATTTTGGGCCTTCACGCCTTATTTCTTTCATGAGTGTAAATGCTAAGCTAAGTGCTAGTTAGATTTGCATAATATCCAGGGTACATGAACCATCAGACATGGGATAGCAGTAAGATGACATTGGACTTTGCTTTTGCTCTTCTTCCACATTTTTCATTTTTAAAACTTTTTGCCCTTAACACATACTTTCTACACCATGTACGACTCTATCAAACACCCAAAAGCCTCTTATTTTGATCCTAACCAAGTGAGTAGTGCTCGACTAGGACCGCTAAACTGGAGTTGAAAATACACATCAAGCAAGGAAACGACAAGAAAGCCCTTAGGGGATCGCTGACAAATTAATGTCAGAAGAAGGCCGAATAAATCAAGACTTGAAGGCCTCTGCCGAAGACAGAAATGAGAATGGACCAAACAAAAAAGAGAGATTGTACTTGCTTTGCTTGAAAAAAAAAAAAAAAGATAAAAAATAAAAAAGGAGTGTTCAAGGAACACCATCAACAAAACAACAGCAGAAGCAAGTACATACAAAAAAACTGTCGAACATCAAACAACAAAAATGATCTCAAAAGGATAGGAGATCATTCCCTGCGAATATCACAAAACTTGGGCACAATGCCCTCAAAACAATCCTGAAGGAACATCTCCAATGAAGATTCAAGAATTTGTGCACTTTGCCCTCGCCACAATCAAATCGTCGAGCATCGTTCACCACAATTTATCCTCATCGCAATCAGTCGTCGAGCACAAACTCATTAAAACCTTTTGCCAAAAAAAAGAACACAACACTTTTCCTTTTTTTCTACAAATTCCTCATTTTTTTCCCTCGCAAAGTCCTCTTGATTACTAGAATGCCCATGAATATGTATCTTTCACTCAGATTGACATTGCAAATTTAATTTTTGTGTTATGCTTATTGCATTTTTAGGAGTGTAAACACATAGCCCTGTTTTCTGAGCGTGAGCGTAAACACTAAATATCTTGTGAGGATTGCTTATAGCAGCATGTCATGAGAAAGTCTTGTTCCTGAGGTTGTTATTTCCTAAACAAGACGCAGACGTTATCTAGACTTGTATCAATCATGCTTATATAATGAAAATTGAACGAACATTTTTCAAACAATATACTTGAATTGATTTTCCCTTAAACAAAGAGGTCAGTTTCGTTCCAACAAAAGACTTGGGGGCAAGCCGAGGTTTAAATGTAGGAATACACAATGTTTCTCACATTATCATTTGCTCTCTCTTTTTCCATCTGTTGCTGCTTTCGTGTTTGCTTCTCTCCTATTTGCAGGATACAGCTACGCTTTGATGGAATCACGCCTCAATCATGGGTCTTCGATGAAGAAATTGTTGTAATGCCCTCGTCTTGGATTTTCATCAAAATCCAATCAAAATTCGAATGGAATACGTTACCACTCCCCAAACAACTTTGTGCGGTGGATCACACTCCCTCACGGTCAAAACATCAAACGCGGTGGCTTTCAACCACTCACCAATACAGTGGCTTCCAACCACTCACAAAAGTGGTGGCTTTCAACCACTCACCAATGTGATGGCCTCCAACCACTCATCAATGCGGTGGCTTCCAACCACTCACAAAAGCGGTGGCTTCCAACCACTCACCAATGCGGTGGCTTCCAACCACTCACAAAAGCGGTGGCTTCCAACCACTCACCAATCTATCCAAATGCAGTGGCTTCCAACCACTCTCCGGCTTATTTCATGCAGTGGTTTTCAACCACTCTTCACCTCAAATCACGCGGTGGCTTTCAACCACTCTCCATTTCAGTTCACACGGTAAGTTCAGGAGAAGACCACCCTCCTCAATATCCGAGAAGACCATCTCCCTCACTATCAGAGACATTTCCCTCAATATCCGACCAAAGGTACGTTCCAAACTCTCATTTAAATTTTTGTCAAACATATGGACTGCGAGTGCTACCCTCGCCCTACGTAATTCTACATTTTTGCATAATTATTATCTCCTCCTTGAGCGACTACTTTTCTACATATCTAAATACTCCTCCTTGAGCGACTACTTTCTGCATATCTAAATACTCCTCCTTGAGCGACTATATCTTTACATTCCTGTCTATCTACTACTCCTCCTTGAGTGACTATATCTTTACATTCCTGTCTATCTACTACTCCTCCTTGAGCGACTATATCTTTACATTCCTGTCTATCTACTACTCCTCCTTGAGCGACTATATCTTTACATTCTTGTCTATCTACGACTCCTCCTTGAGCGACTATATCTTTAAATTCCTGTCTATCTACCACTCCTCCTTGAGCGACTATGTTTTTTCATAATTCTACATTTCTGCACAATTATTACTCCTCCTTGAACGACTATTTTACATTTCTTGCATGATTCCACATCTCAACCGGTTACACTGCATTTTTTATTAGACAGTAAAGAGGGGGCAACTATTGCTACCCGAATTTTGACTTACGTCACAACTTTTTTTTCCGTATCTTTTATTGCTTGTCATGTTTAAAAGCCCGTTTACGTCAAATTTTAGTCAATTTTTATCGTGGGATTTTTGTTTAATATTTCACTTCATTTCGCATTATTTTAGTTTTTTCGCCTTTTTACGTCATTTGAACTGTTATAAGGTTCCAGACGAGCTTTTAAGCCTTAAATAAAATATTTCCATTTAGGGAGTTGTGTTCGAATTTTCGTTTGCATCATTTCGTCCCTTATATTTTATTACATGTCATCAGATGTTCATGTACATGTTCGTCAAGTGGGAAGATAGGTGTGTTTATAACATTATTGGTTTCTTCTATCATTTGTCAGTTGGATCCAGCTCGTATAGGAAATATCAGATTCGAAGGTAGATCATGAGAGGTTGAAGCAAGAGTGGTCGGATTGGGATTCATGGTACTGGGATTAGGATAAGTGGTAGTTGGATGAGTAACAATTCCTTTTAATTTTTTATACTGTTCCATTTTCTTTTTCTTTTTCTTACTCTCAACAGCTGCCTCATAGTGGTTTATTGTATCCATAATCATTTGAATAGTTTTATAAGAGGCTTCTATCATATTTCTGAAAATTTCAATTTTTATCAAATCATGATTCCCTAATGGAGTTTCAGTATTAGAGATTGGAACTATACTTTCGCCCATTATTTCATTATAAAGATTTTCAATATAGGATTTTTCAATATCAT
This sequence comes from Viola odorata, assembly GCA_963691705.1. Lineage (NCBI taxonomy): Eukaryota > Viridiplantae > Streptophyta > Magnoliopsida > Malpighiales > Violaceae > Viola > Viola odorata. Next base: position 34,122,290 of record OY829546.1, read on the forward strand.
CACATTTAGAAGCTAGTTCAGTTCTTAATTCATACAAATCAGAAACTTTATTAGTGTTTAGTTCAGAAAAATAGTAAGATAATTGTTTGGAATTGAAAGAAATTTTGAAAGAGAGACCTTACGAAGAGAAACTTTTATGCTTTATTGTGTTGAGAGATTTTAGTACAAGTGATATTTGCTTACTTTACAACTGAAGGAAAACTCTTCTATTTATAGGGAGAGTTTAGTGCTAATTTTACAAAGTCTGAAGATAAGATTTGACAGATTTTACATTCTTCGAAGTTCGTCCTTTTCTGATGTTGCATTGCAGCTGTGCTTCTTCTATATTCTTGATTGCTGAGGTGTATGCGAGATTTGGCTGATTTATGTAGGTTTTTCCACGTGTCTTGCTTTCTCCTTTGGTGATAAAGCGTGAGCTTGATGAGGTGTGTTTTTATTTTGTCTGATAAACTTATGTTCCTCCATGTGTCTTGCCATCTGGATGATTTTTTGAATTTCTACTTTTTCTGAATGATATATCTTCGTGCTGAGTTACTTGTTTGTTGTCGACTACTGTAGGGTTTTTTCATTAATATTTTTTTTTTCTTTTTTTATCTCTGGAGAGACATTTGTTTTTTTATTTTATTTTAAATCTGGATGTAATTCTGCTATCATGTCTAGATCATAGTCTGGATCAAAATTTTGGGGAGTTGCTGATGATGCTACTTCATCTGCATCCAATTGAGAAAGTGTTTCTTTTAGTTTTTTCTTGTATTCATCTTTTGACAAATCGGCTGCTAGGTTTGCTTGTAGCTGATTATTGGATGAAAGGAATATAGATGGGGGTAGAGGAGTAAGGTTGGTAATTGTAGTTTCTGCTAGTTTGTGTAATACAGTGTTTTTACATGCTTGTTCTTGTGGAAAACTTCTCCACCATTTTACTTTCCATCTTCTTGTCAAGATGGGAGGTTCTGTGGCGGTATGGTCAACAATGTCAAAATCCCAATAGATGATCCAGGGTATTTTGAACATGAGAGTGAATGACATTAATTTTGGTATAGTTTGAGAGTGATAATTTTTTTGAAAAGTTTCAAATCCTTCACTGACTGTTGGAGGATATGCAAGTTCTGATGCTCCGACGTATTTCCACCATTTCTAAAACCAATGAGAGAATTTTGGTGGTATATCGTTATGAAAATGGAAGAACCAGGAGTGGTGATAGTTTGAATATAGGAAGGCTTGTTGCCATGCTTTTTGATAGTCAAGATAATTAAATCCGGTTGGCCGAAAGGGGTAAGAAAAAGTTTTTTCAGTATAGGGATTCATGTTCCAATCAGATAAGGTTAATATTTTTAGGATTTTGCATTTGGAATAAGAGTATTTTCCAGGATATCTTGGATCTTCAACATGAACGATTTCGACCAAATCTGTATCTACAAGAATGAACTCGTAGAATATTATGTTTTTTTCTAAGGAGTCTGGGATGAATAGAAAGTCTTTTGGAAATATGTTGAATATTATGTTTGAAGCAGGGGATTTTTGAGGTTGGACCTGTAGTGCTTGGAGGTAATTTGAAGCAAATCTTTGATTTTGTCGGGGTTGTCGTAATAGAAAGGTGTTTGGAGTTACGAGTTGTGAATTAACAGTTTTGGATGAACTGGAGTAATAGGTATATTCATGGCATAGGATGCCTTGGTTTTTTTGTTGCATTCTTTTTGTGTTGCCATCACTTCTTTTTTTTTTGGTGTTGCCATCAAATCTTTCCCTGCAAAAATTCACGAGATAAAAAATCGGGTAAAGAATTATTTTCTCCTTTTATAAATTCAATTTCAAAATCAAAGTTTGATAATAAAGCTTGCTATAGGGGAAAATTTTGTGTAGAAACTATATTTTGAACGTCCTTTTCTAAAATATATTTTACACTTTTACAATCAATTCGTAATAAGATTTTTTTATTGAATAGGTTATCTTGAAAATTAGATATGCATAATACAATAGATAAAATTTCTTTTTTAATTGTTGATTAATTTTTTTGTGAAGCAATCCATATTCCTGAACAATATCTAATTAATTGTTCTTTTTCATGCTCCTTTTGTTTTAATATTCCTCCATAGCCTATATCAAATGCGTCTGCTTCTACAATTAAGTCAGCTGAAGGGTTAAGGATTCCTAAACAAGGAAGATTTTTAATTTTTTCTTTAATATTTTTAACAATAATTGTCATATTTTCATTCCATGCTGGAGGGTTTTTTCTAAGTCTTTGATATAATGGCAAACAAATGGTTCTTAGATTTTTAATAAAATCTGATACATAATTCAGGCATCCCAAAAATTATTGTAATTGTTTTTTATCTTTGATTTCATCTGGAAATTTATCTGTGAATTCTATGGATTTGCTTATTGGTTTAATGATTTCTTGGTAAATATAAAATCCTAAGAATCTGATTTTTGTTTGACATAGTTTTAGTTTGGCAGCTGAAACTACCAATCCGTTTTCTTTTAATATTTTTAAGAATTTGTTTAAATGATTAAAATGTTCTTTTATAGATTTTGAGAATACCAGTACATCATCTATGTATACGATAGTGAATTTTGTATATGGATTTAATATATCGTTCATTATATTTTGAAATTCTGAGGGTGCATTTTTCAATCCAAATGGCATTACATTCCATTCATAAAGACCAAATGGTACAGTGAAGGTGGTTTTATATCAATCTTTTTGAGTAATTTGGATTTGCCAAAATCCTGATTTCATATCAAATTTTGAAAATATAATTGCTCTGTTTAGTCTTTTAATTAAATCTCTTTTATTAGGTATAGGGTATCTTATCCATTGTAATGCTTTATTTAAAGTTTTATAATTAATTACTAGTCTTGGAGCTCCTCTTTCTATTTCTGATTGATTTTGAACATAAAAAGCAGCACAAGACCATGGAGATTTACTTGGTCTGATGAGTTTTTTCTTTAATAAGGTATCTATTTCTTGTTTACAATATTCTAATAATTCTTTATTCATTTGTATAGGTCTGGCTTTGGTAGGTATATTTCTTTCATTAAAATCCTTTTCGTAAGGTAGTTCTATTATATGTTTCTTTCTATTCCAAAAGGCATTTGGAAGTTCAGAGCATACTTCTTTTTCAAACAGGTTTTGAAAATATTTTATTTTTTTGATATTATCCTGATTTTGTAGTTCTTCTTCAATTCTTTTAAAGTTCATTTCTTTTGTTAAAAAATGTAGGTACCTTTTCTTTTGAATTAACATAATATCTTTTGAGATGGAATAATTTTTTAACACATCAACATCTCGTTGTTGTGGTTGTTAGATAAATTGGAAGCAAATATCTGTATCAAAAATTCTAGTTTTTATACCATCATTATCTACCTTGAATGGATATATTTGAGTAAGGAAAGGAGTTCCTAAAATCATTCGTTGATTTAAATCTTTTACTAATATGAATGAGTTCCGGAGACAGAATCATTTATTGCATATATTTACATTAGAAAGTTTATAATTAATTTGAAGTTTATTTCTGTTGGCTCCATATAAATTTTCTCTAGTTTTTTCATAGTATTGGGTAGGTATTAATCCTTCTTGAATACAATTTTGATCTGCTCCTGAGTCTACTAGAGCGCATATATTCATATGAAATTCTTTATTTATGACTAAATCTATATTAACATACCACTTTTGAAATTCTATTTTTAAAATTGCATTTAAATAACTTTCTTCCATGATTCCTAAGGCTTCATTTGTTATTTCTTGGTTTAAATTTTTTAAATTTTTAGGATGTTCTTTTTGTTGTTCTAGCATCATAATTTTTATGTTTAATTTGGTATTTTCTATTTGTAAAGTTTTTATATCTATTTTTATTTGTTTTATTTCCTCTTTAAAATCTTGAGTCGATATTATAGATTCTTTAGGGGAAAATCTATTAATAATTGTTTCTCAACTACATGGTTCTATTTCATTAGTTTCTTTTTCTCTTATTATTAAATCTTTTAATTTATTTAAATATTCTCTTTGTATTTCAGGATCTTCTATTTTTCCTAATATTTCAATCAGTATTTCTTTTTCTTTAGTAATTGTGTTTATTTGTTTGTATACACAAGAACAAATATTGGTGTCCTCTTCTTCTCCTTCATATTGTTCTTTATTATCTAAAGAGTTATCCGAAATTGGGTCGATTTCTAATTCTTCGCTAGTGGTGTCTTCTAAATCATCATCTGTGCTTGAGTTTAATAGTTGTATCATTTGATTTTTTTATTTCCTCGTCAATTTCAAGTTCTTGAATTTTCTGTTTCATTCTGCAATTATTTTTATAATGTCCTGTTAGTCCACATTTACAACAGGTAGGGATTTTATTTTGTTTATTGGATCTAAATTTATTAAATCATTTTTTCTAAAATTTCTTTTGATAGCCTTTATTGGGTTTTTCCTAGTACCTAGGGGTTTTATAATTTTTTTCTTATTGGTCTTCTTTGTTTTTTATATTTTCTTGAAGGGGGTATTAATGTTTCGTATCCATATTGAGCACAGAATGTTCCTAATTCTTTTTTACTTTGATGAAGTTCATTTTTCATTTTAGCTTTTAGTTTTAAATCAGTGCAGAGTGCTAATCCTTCATTATTATTGTGTGCTATAATTTCACCATAGGTTAATATTGAATAAGTAATTACTCCCCTATAAAGATTTTTAATTCTAGTTTTTACCTTTTCTGCAAATAGTTTTGGTAATCCTGAGATAAATTTTTCTTTCCAGAATGAATGATTACAATCTTGTTTTACAAATATTTTGGTTAAAACATGTCTTTATACCATCTAAAATCTAGCAGTTTTGGGCAGGTTAAATTAACCAATATTTATGTTGTTTTTTTCTTGAAATTGACATGGTTCTCCCACAAAATGTTTTAGTATAGTGTATGCTAGTACATTAGTAGCGTCCTCTTCGGGTTCTTCTTCTTCTGTTTTTACCGCATTTATTACTTCTAATTTTTCTTCTAGAGTTAGATAATTATCCCACCAACTTTTAAGTTGTCCTGAAAATCCTTAAATAATTATCTGAGCTACATATTTATCTGTGTTTCCTCTTGCCTTATATGCGGTAGCTGCGATCATCATATTTTCTAACATGGTTATTATGTTATGCTCACTTTGTCCATCTAAATTCCATTCTATAATACTTTGACCGTCGTACTTAGCTTGAGTTCTAGTATTCATATCTTCTGATTGTACATCAGGAAAGGTTGGTCTAGGATAAAAATGTTTTATTTTAGGGTTTTGGTAATTTTTACTTCTTAGTTTATTAATTTCTAATTCCTGAAATTGCTCTGAGATATCTTTTATATCTTTTTCATCAATTTCTTACGTTAAAACCGAAATTTGGTCTTTTAGATTTGTATCTCTGGTTTCTTCAGGAATGTGTTTAAATGGTGAAGCTGAAATGATGTTATTATGATGTGTTGTATGTATTTCTTCTAATGGAGGATATACCGATTCTACTTTTGTATCTAGGACGGTTTTCCATACTTATTTTGCTGATTTTATTACGTTAATATTTTTTATATCATGTAAATCCGATTATTTTTTAAATCAGGTAAAAAATGGAATATGAATTTGTAATTCTTCTAGGTCTTTATAAAATCTTTCCTGTATATAATCTTTTTCTTCTTTAGTGAAAGCTTTGAAAAATTGTGTTCTTAATCCAATTTTTGAAGGATCAAAAAATTCTTTTCTTAATCTTTCTTTATCTATTTTATATTTATCAGTTTTAATCATATTTAGTTGATTTAAATATCTCATCACTATGTGTAGGAGATAGTGATCTTATAATTTGTTGTTCGCTATTTTGATCCATATTTTGATAATATGGTCGTGGAATATTTTTATTAAAATCAACACCTCTTAATATCGATCCTGATAATGATCTGGATAAAATTGGTCTTTTGATATTACTTACTGATCTTCTAAAACTAGTTGTGTTTAAAGGTTCGAGATGTGATTCAAATATTAATCGTATATTTCCATATTGATCTTCTTCTATTTTTACAGGTTGTGTTCTTGGAATTATGGCTTGTGATTCGTTTACTTTAGATAAAATCCAATCATTGGGTAAAGTAACTTAGTTCCATTGTAATAATTTTGGCGTTTGTATCATAGCATGTTCCGTATTAGCTTCGATTAAAAAATGTTTTATAGCTTTAGGGTTTATATTAGTTGTCATTACCTTGTAATATATCCTGTATATTAATGCTATATTTCTAGAATCTTTAATCATGTTATCTGCAGTTTTAATATTTAAGGTTAAGGTTTTTAAAATGTTTGGATCAAATAATGATATTGAAAAGTTTAGATAACAGTTAAAATAAACTGGTCCTTTAACTAGGTTTGACTGGAAAACTGCTAGTAGAGAATCATCAAACTTTTGGAATCTAGCGTCTCTTAGGCACATTAATATTGGGGAATCCAAACCTTGTCGGTGCAAGGGTTTTACTGCTATTTGAATTAACCCGATATGCAAAAATTTATATTTTTGCTTAACAGTTTCTATCTGATGAGATTGAATTAATTGGAGTGTCTCAATTGGAGGATTTATAGGTATAGTTTGTTCAGTAGTTTCTATTAAATAATCATGGAATAAATCTAGTGTTCCTATTTGATATATTTTCTTTTTTGGTTCCTTATGTATGGTCCAATTTTGCAATTGTTGTTCTATTTTTGCTATATGATATTCTTGTCTGTTATATTCTTCTAAATTGTTGTCCAAAATATTTTCTTTAACATGATTATTGGATCCTGCAAGGAATTTTCCAATACGTTTCATGGTAAAACGGATTTTATTTAAGTATCTTACAGGGAAATAGAGATAATAGTATTAATTAGTAATATTATGTCTTGCTTCTGAGATTACACCTTTTTTGTCGGGACCACCACCGGGACCACCCTTCCTGTGGACTGATCAACGACTTTACTGGCTGTCCAAGCGCCCAAATTGGCTTCTTCTCCGATGCAAGAGATAACATTCCAATCAATATTCTTACCTCTACCTCCGCCGGTTGAAGTGGGAAGTGGCTCCGCTACCAATAAATCCAACAAGCAAGCCTCATAAGTAGAAGAGGGAGATGGCAGAGTTGAGGAGGATGGGATCAGATGTTCATGTACATGTTCGTCAAGTGGGAAGATAGGTGTGTTTATAACTTTATTGGTTTCTTCTATCATTTGTCGGTTGGATCCGGCTCGTATAGGAAAGATCAGATTCGGAGGTAGATCATGAGATGTTGAAGCAAGAGTGGTCGGATTGGGATTCATGGTACTGGGATTAGGATAAGTGGTAGTTGGATGAGTAACAATTCCTTTAATTTTTATACTGTTCCATTTTCTGTTTCTTTTTCTTACTCTCAACAGCTGCCTCATAGTGGTTTATTGTATCCATAATCGTTTGAATAGTTTTATTAGTGGCTTCTATCATATTTCTGAAAAGTTCAATTTTTATCAAATCATGATTCCCTAATGGTGTTTCAGTATTAGAGATTGGAACTATACTTTCGCCCATTATTTCATTATAAAGATTTTCAATATAGGATTTTTCAATATCATAACATTTAGAAGCTAGTTCAGTTCTTAATTCATACAAATCAGAAACTTTATTTGTGTTTAGTTCAGAAAAATAGTAAGATAATTGTTTGCAATTGAAAGACATTTTGAAAGAGAGAACTTACGAAGAGAAACTTTTATGCTTTATTGTGTTGAGAGATTTTAGTATAAGTGATATTTGCTTACTTTACAACTGAAGGAAAACTCATCTATTTATAGGGAGAGTTTAGTGCTAATTTTACAAAGTCTGAAGATAAGATTTGACAGACTTTACATTCTTCAAAGTTCGTCCTTTTCTGATGTTGTGTTGCAGCTATGCTTCTTCTATATTCTTGATTGCTGAGGTGTATGTGAGATTTGGCCGATTGATGCAGGTTTTTCCACGTGTCTTGCTTTCTCCGTTGGTGATAAAGCTTGAGCTTGATGAGGTGTGTTTTTATTTTGTCTAATAAACTTATGTTCCTCCATGTGTCTTGCCATCAGGATGATTTTTTGAATTTCTACTTTTTCTGAATGACATATCTTCGTGCTGAGTTACTTGTTTGTTGTCGACTACTGTAGGGTTTTTTCATTATTTATTATTATTTTTTTCTTCTATTTTTTATCTCTGGAGAGACATTTGTTTTTTTTTATTATTTTAAATCTGGATATAATTCTGCTATCATGTCTGGATCAGAATTTTGGGGAGTTGCTGATGATGCTACTTCATCTGCATCCAATTGAGAAAGTGTTTCTTTTAATTTTTTCTTGTATTCATCTTTTGACGAAGCGACTGCTAGGTTTGCTTGTAGCTGATTTTTGGATGAAAGGAATATATATGGTGGTTGAGGAGTAGGGCTGGTAATTGTAGTTTCTGCTAGTTTGTGTAATATAGTGTTTTTAAATGCTTATTCTTGTGGAAAACCCACCATTTTACTTTCCATCTTCTTGTCAAGATAGGAGGTTCTGTGGCGGTATGGTCAACAATGTCAAAATCCCAATAGATGATCTAGGGTATTTTGAACATGAGAGTGAATGACATTAATTTTGGCATAGTTTGAGAGTGATAATTTTTTTGAAAAGTTTCAAATCCTTCACTGACTGTTAGAGGATATGCAAGTTCTGATGCTCCGAAGTATTTCCACCATTGGTAAAACCAATGAGAGAATTTTCGTGGCATATCATTATGAAAATGGAAGAACTAGGAGTGGTGATAGTTTGAATATAGGAAGGCTTATTGCCATGTTTTTTGATAGTCATGATAATTAAATCCGGTTGGCCGAAAGAGGTAAGAAAAAGTTTTTTCAGTATAGGGGTTCATGTTCCAATCAGATAAGGTTAATATTTTTAGGATTTGCATTTGGAATAAGAGTATTTGCCAGGATATCTTAGATCTTCAACATGAACGATTTTGAGTGAATCTGTATCTACAAGAATGAACTCATAGAATATTCTATTTTTTTCTAAGGAGACTAGGATGAATAGAAAGTCTTTTGGAAATATGTTGGATATAATGGTTTTAAGTTTGTTTCCGTCTTCTGGCTCAATATAACTGACACTTTTGACGAATGGTTTAAGTATTGGACCTTGTAGTGATTTTGTTTGTGATAGTTTAGTAAGAAGAGTTCCAAGAAGTGTGAAAGAAGGTCTACTGGTAATTGAAGCAGGGGATTTTTGAGGTCGGACCTGTAGTGCTTGGAGGTAATTTGGAGCAAATCTTTGATTTTGTGGGGGTTGTGGTAATAGAAAGGTGTTTGGAGTTACGAGTTGTGAATTAACAGTTTTGGATGAACTGGATTTGAGTGGTTTAAATTTGTTAGGAGTAATAGGTATATTCATGGCATAGGATGCCTTGGTTTTTTTGTTGCATTCTTTTTGTGTTGCCATCACTTCTTTTCCTTTTTGTGTTGCCATCAAATCTTTCCCTGCAAAAATTCACGAGATAAAAAATCGGGTAAAGAATTATTTTCTCCTTTTATAAATTCAAGCTTCCCATCGGGCAAAATTTTGTTTAGAAACTATATTTTGAACGTCCTTTTCTAAAATATATTTTGCACTTTTACAACCAATTCGTAATAAGAATTTTTTATTGAATAGGTCATCTTGAAAATTAGATATGCATAATACAATAGATAAAATTTCTTTTTTAATTGTCGAGTAATTTTTTTGTGAAGCAATCCATATTCCTAAACAATATCTAATTAATTGTTCTTTTTCATGCTCCTTTTGTTTTATTTTAGGGTTTTGGTAATTTTTACTTCTTAGTTTATTAATTTCTAATTCCTGAAATTGCTCTGAGATATCTTTTATATCTTTTTCATCAATTTCTTACGTTAAAACTGAAATTTGGTCTTTTAGATTTATATCTCTAGTTTCTTCAGGAATGTGTTTAAATGGTGAAGCTGAAATGATGTTATTATGATGTGTTGTATGTATTTCTTCTAACGGAGGATATACCGATTCTACTTTTGTATCTAGGGCGGTTTTCCATACTTGTTTTGCTGATTTTATTACGTTAATATTTTTTATATCATGTAAATCCGATTGTTTTTTAAACCAGGTGAAAAATGCAATATGAATTTGTAATTCTTCTAGGTCTTTATAAAATCTTTCCTGTATATAATCTTTTTCTTCTTTAGTGAAAGCTTTGAAAATTTGTGTTCTTAATCCGATTTTTGAAGGATCATAAAATTCTTTTCTTAATCTTTCTTTATCTATTTTATATTTATCAGTTTTAATCATATTTAGTTGATTTAAATATCTCATGTCACTATGTGTAGGAGATGGTGATCTTATAATTTCTTGTTCACTATTTTGATCCATATTTTGATAATATGGTCGTGGAATACTTTTATTAAAATCAACACCTCTTAATATCGATCCTTATAATGATCTAGATAAAATTGGTCTTTCGATATTACTTACTGATCTTCTAAAACTAGTTGTGTTTAAAGGTTCGAGATGTGATTCAAATATTAATCGTATATTTCCATATTGATCTTCTTCTGTTTTTACAGGTTGTGTTCTTGGAATTATGGCTTGTGATTCATTTGCTTTAGATAAAATCCATTCATTGGGTAAAGTAACTTGGTTTCGTTGTAATAATTTTGGCGTTTGTACCATAGCATGTTCCGTATTAGCTTCGATTAAAAGTGTTTCATTTTTTGGAGAATGTTTTATAGCTTTACGGTTTATATTAGTTGTCATTACCTTGTAATATATCCTGTATATTAATGCTATATTTCTAGAATCTTTAATCATGTTATCTGGAGTTTTAATATTTAAGGTTAATGTTTTTAAAATGTTTGGATCAAATAATGATATTGAAAAATTTAGATAACAGTTAAAATAAACTGGTCCTTTAACTAGGTTTGACTGGAAAACTGCTAGTAGAGAATCATCAAACTTTTGGAATCTAGCGTCTCTTAGGCACATTAATATTGGGGAATCCAAACCTTGTCGGTGCAAGGGTTTTACTGCTATTTGAATTAACCCGATATGCAAAAATTTATATTTTTGCTTAACAGTTTCTATCTGATGAGATTGAATTAATTGGAGTGTCTCAATTTGAGGATTTATAGGTATAGTTTGTTCAGTAGTTTCTATTAAATAATCATGGAATAAATCTATTGTTCCTGTTTGATATATTTTATTTTTTGGTTCCTTAGGTATGGTCCAATTTTGCAATTGTTGTTCTATTTTTGCTATATGATATTCTTGTCTGTTATATTCTTCTAAATTGTTGTCCAAAATATTTTCTTTAACATGATTATTGGATCCTGCAAGGAATTTTCCAATACGCTTCATGGTAAAACAGATTTTATTTAAGTATCTTACAGGGAAATAGAGATAATAGTATTAATTAGTAATATTATGTCTTGCTTCCGAGATTACACCTTTTTGGTCGGGAGCACCCTTCCTGTGGGCTGACCAATGGCTTTACTGGCTGACCAAGCGCCCAAATTTGCTTCTTCTCCGATGCAAGAGATAACATTCCAATCAATATTCTTACCTCTACCTCCGCCGGTTGAAGTGGAATTCTTTTGGAAAGAAAAAGCACCTACATCATTGGAGGCTCAGCCGGTGTGGAAAGTGTCGAGGCCATGGCATCTAGAAGTGTTGGCGTTAGACTCCTGTCAAGGGAAAATTTTAAAGGATCAATAGAGTGAAGTTCAGTAAGTTCATCAAGAGAAGGATCAATAACATCAATATAATTAACACTGGAGAATTCAGAGGGGTATCGCATGACTTCTAGCATATTGAATCTGATAATCTCTCCGTCGAACTCTAGAGAGATGGTCGCATCATGAACATCTATCTTTGCTTGGGCAGTGGCCAGAAATGGACGGCCTAGAAGAACATCAGTAGACTTGGTGGAGTCTTCATTCTCCATTGCTATGACATAGAAACCGGCTGGGAACAAGAATTCGCCAACTTGGACTAAAACATCTTTAATTATCCCTTCAGGATAGATGATAGAACGATCAGCAAGTTGAATGGCGAGGTATGTAGGCGTGAGAGGTTCGAGGCCTAGACAGTTATAGATGATCAAGGGCATGACGTTGATTCCTGCCCCTAGATCGCACATGGCTTTCCCGATGTCGACTGTGCCAATCCGGTAGGGGATGATGAACATTCCTTGGTCCTTGCACTTTGGAGGGATCCTCCACTGGATATAGGCAGAAGCGTTAGCTCCTACACTAATCTTGTTAACTTCGGCGAACTTGCTCTTGTTCGTGCATAGTTGTTTTAGGAATTTAGCGTAGCGAGGAACATTCTTTACTGCTTGGAGAAGAGGGATATTGACAACCACTTTACTGAACATTTCAAAAATATCTCGATCTTCCTTCTCCTTTTTGGACTTAACAAGCCTTTGGGGTAATGGGGGCTCGAGAATCTTATGAATGTATTCCAGGGTGAATTCGGGTGGATTGGGGTCATTCCTTGGTGAACCTCTGGGAGAGCGAATTCTATCTTTCGTGACCTCGACGAGCCTGGGTACCTTCGGAAGTTTTGCTCTAGGCTTCGGCTTGAGTTCGGACTCTGGAGAATTTGCAATATCGTGGGTAGGATGTGTAGGAGGTGTCAAGGTCGTTCTACTTCGCAGGGTTACGGGACAGACATTGTGCTTTGGATTTGTTTCGGTCTGAGGTGGAAATCTCCCTTGATTTGTTAACTCTTTTACTTGGCCCATCATGGTGCTCATTTGTTTCTTAAGTTCCTCGATTTCATTCTGCTGTTCGGGATTCTTAGGTATTTCGGTATTCGGGGGCACAACAAAAGTCTGATCTTGGGGAGGTTGACATTGATACTGATTTTGATGATAAGTGGGTCGAGGTCTGTAATTCTGCATGTTGGGAGGTGGAGGGTGATTTCCATACGGATTCTGCTGGTGCTGCTGATGGCTAGGCCCCGAAGGCTGAGGGTTTGGAACCCATCCTGGAGTTTGCTGTTTCCAGCCCTGATTGTAGTTTTGACCATAAGGAATCGGGACATACTAACCAGCAGCATTAACTTGGATTTCGTCCGGAATGTGGGGACATGCATCAGTGGGGTGGTCCATAAAATTACAGATTTGGCAGGCCTTGACAGGCGCGGATTGCCTTGACATAAAATTCTGAAACATCCCTGTAAGGGAGGATAGCTGATTCTGCAAGGCTACCACTTGGACATCTTGGCCTTGATTGTTGGCAGGGTCAAACGAAGCATTCTTGGCCATGAGTTCTATTGTTGCCTTAGTGGTTGATGGGGTAAGAGCAGTTAGAGATCCGCTGGCAACAGCGTTGACCAAGGCCTTATCGTGGGCTTTGAGGCCTTCGCAAAAATACTGAACAAGGGCATGCTCCGTAAGGTTGTGGGAGGGACGGCTAGATTGCACCTTCTGGAACCTCTCATAATACTGGGCTAGAGTCTCCTCTTTCTTCTGGACTATGGAGACAAGTTGTTTGCGCGTGGTGTTGGAAATAGAAGTCGGATAATACTTCTCGGTGAAGATCTTAGACATGTCCGCCCAAGAATGAATGGATCTTGGTGGGAGGTCGTAATACCAGTCGAGGGTATCATCTTTGAGAGACCACTGGAAGGTGCGCAGCTTGGCTTGTTCGATGCTGACGTTGGCAGGTTTCATGGCCTCGCAGATAGAGTGGAGCTGTTGAAGATGGCGGAGTGCATTTTCCTTGGCAACCCCTCGAAAGGTTGGAAGGTGATGCATAACGGCTGACTTCAAGGTCCAGTCATGAAGGACAGCGGGCCAGACAATGTAGCTACTTGACATGTCAGGGGTTGCATGGAAGTTATCGATGGTTTGTTGTGCTGGAGGAGGTGGTGGATCCTCATGACGTTCATGGTTGTCATGGTCTTCCATTTGTTGGGAAATCGAATTGGGCTGCTACTGGATTTTCGAGACTACGATGGAGATAGGCTAGATCTAGGAAAAATTGACGGTCCTGGCCGACCAGATTGGAAGGAGATCCGTCGAGGGCAGGATGTGGGATCACTCTACGCTGGGTAGATGTTCCTCTGGCTTGCCTTCAAATTTCTCTCTCCGTTCTGGTTAACTCGAGGTCTAGAGGGAGTAGATCTGGAGCAGATCTCCTAGTCATACAAAAATAAAAACAGAATTAGTACCGTTCAATCCCCGACAACGGCGTCAAAATTTGATCGTCACTCAAATATATTAAATATTTTCCTGATGCCTAAATGCATAAATAAATGTGTACAGGGAAAAACAGGGTCGAACCACAAAGATTGAAGGAAAAAAACGTTAATAAAGATGTATGACAAGGGACAAATGCAACAGAATATGGTCAAGAAACACTGCGGGAAGTTTCTGTCGATTAACGAATTAATCAACATAGATATGGGAGCTAACAAGACAGATAAGTAAATATATAAATCACATTCATAAAAGTAACAAACATTCGGGGGCTCGAAAGTGAAACAGCAATCAAGGGCAAGATAACAAAAGATACTCGAGGGCAAGAAAAGCAACAAGAGAGATATAAATCAGAGGGGAAGAGATCTTAGCAAAAGTTGTTCTCGGGTTGCATTCTAGGTCAGTTAATCATGGGCACGAAAATATTCCAAACTCAAGCACAAACCTGCTATAGGAGTCATGTTTCCACATAGACTCCCTACTCACCTTCGTAGGTAGAAGCCACCCCCCGTTTCCATATATGGGGTGACCTTGACGTCTCGCCATCCTCCCAGGCACGAATGCGGGGAGGCACTACTCAAAACGCCCATGAAGTGGAGGCAAGACAGATCTAGGGCGTGACATCTCAGTTTGTCAAGCTCGCATCACATAACCTAAACAATCAAATACCCCTAGACGAAAGACCTCTCGCAATGTCTACATTAGGTGTCTACTTTATCTCAAGGATTCGCATCAGTTATAACCAAGAGAATGACAATAGTCATGCAGAAATATTGACAGTTGATCAAGCCCTCAACAGTTCTAAATAAGCAAGGATTAAAATGATAAATGATTGAATATGACAAGAGAATATATTAAGCACACTTTAGGCCTCCTAACTAACCCTTGCAACCCTTGCAACACCCTTCACTAAGAAGGTGGTATTTAGCTACTCATAACAAGATATGAACAGTAGATAATAAATATCATGCAAGAAAGAGTAAAGAAAAGGATTAGAGGAAACCGGTAAATGATTTAATAAATCAAAGGAGAAAAGCTTCTCCCTTTACAAAACTGGCGTCTGCTCCAAGATTCAAGAGAATAAAATCCCTAGAAATTAGGGTAAAAGAAAGAGTGATGTTTTTAGTGTCTTAAGTCAGCCTCCCCTTACAAAAACCCTAAAGCTAAGGTTATATAGGCTAAAACTAACTAGGAGACAAAAATACAGCTAAGGGAGAGAGGGTGTCAGCGCTTGGGAGGACGCCAGCATATAGGGGGACCGCGCCCTTGGCAGAGAATATTCTAGAATCTTCTGTAAGCGTCTGTCACCTTCTAGAAACGCTTGGGATTCCTTCCTTTGGATTTTGATCTCTGATCTGACGCAGGGAAGTCAAGGGCATGAGACTGCTCACTAGTCTGGTTAGCGTCGCGGGCTCGATGACTTCTGTTCTTCTAGACCTCGATCTTCAACACTACAGAAATCCCTAAAAAAATGCTTATTTTTTCTCTTTTCTCCCTTTAGGCACTCATCTGCAAAAAGATGGGAAAAAGGGGCAAATCAGAAGTATCTTGCCCTCGAAAAGGCCGAAAATAAGATAGAAAAACCCACACAATAAAGACACGCTATCAACGACCTCGAACCTTCGTTCTTTAGTTTAGACCCAAGCCTTAGTTTTTTATTTTTATGCCATGACATTAGGTTCCCTAAACCTAGAAAATAAATAGGGTGGCGACTTCATTGCATTATGCGAAGCATCCATTTATGCTTAGCATCCGTCTCGAACCTATTCGTGTAAAAACCCTAAAAGGTGGTGCGACAGCCACGTTCTTCTTGATGTCTTGTCAACTGGTGTCGGCCATGCTTTTTGTCATTTTCTGATAATGATTGTTGATAACTATCGATGCCACAGAAGCGGCATCTCCACTACCCCGCCGGGTGACCCGGCCAGCATACTGTACCCGTCGCGGGAGATAAGTCCTTGTTCATGCTGCCCTTAGCTTGGCGACCGACCCTGGGATGGTCGACATCAGCGGGGAGGGCTCTTATGCGACATCCGCACGGCGGCATCCCATCCCAGGTCATCCATGACGTCACTCCGCGTGACGTCATCCCGCGTGACATCACTCTATGACACTCCAGCGACACATCACCCCAGTGACATCCGCCAGGGACTATTCCCACCCCTTGTCGGTACACTCCTTCCTTTGTCTATAAATACCCCCACCTTTTTAGACAAGAGGGTAAGCTTAAGATAGCGTACTGAACCCCTGCTATTTTTACTACTGACTTTGGCATCGGAGTGTTTACGCTGGAGACCCCCTCCGGCGCATTGCAGGTGACGAAGGCCCCCAGTACAGTGTTCCCGACCGCCCTAGATCAAGCCGATCCTGCTCAGTATCCCTCGGACTCTTATCAAATGGTGCTTTTATTGAGAGCTTTGGTTGATTAAGTGAGTTTTCCTTAGTAACCAAGCTTTGTTCTTTCTGAGAGTCGAAGGATCATGGCTTCAGATTCAGAATCCACGCCCCCTCATACTCGTGGCGGTCACGCGCGTAGGGAAATTTTTTCCACGTCTTCGTCCAGTACGTATGTCACATCACGTGAAATTTCCTCTGCGCAGACAGACTTTCTTTTCGGATTGACAGCTGGCACATCGTTTTCTCAACCGGGTACCCCATTTTCTCAAACGAGTACTCCATTTTTGCAAATGGGTTCCCTTGCTTCCTCAATGGGCGCTCCATTTTCTCACATGGGTGGATCCAGTCACTCCGTCCCTCCGCTTGTAAGTTCTGGGATGGATAGCCTCGCTACTCCCTCAGTAAGCTCGATGTTAGCTCTTCGTGCCCACTTGGATTATTTGATCGGGATGGCCGCAGGCCCCACTTCCAGCACCGCGATATCAAGTGTGCCTCCTCGAGTTATTTTCACTCCGTCTATTGTCGCTGATCGACAAGTGTCGCCTCGACGCCAGACGAATGTCCCTCTGACCTCACCTACGATAAGCACACCATTCAGCTTTGCGCAACTGGCAGGCGGACAGGAGGAGCACTACATATCGCGGATGCCGCGGATTCCTGTCTCTCAAGTAGGGCGGCCGCTAGATGAATACGGAGAGCGTTGGGATGGCAGGAGAGAGGGAGTCGGTAGAGAGGTATCTATGGAGTGGAGTGAGAGATCAGGCAGTAGGAGGAGACGATCTCGTTCGCCCAGGAGTCGCAGCCTGTCTCCCCAGCGGCATCGCACCTCGGAGCCTCGAGGGCACAGGCGACACCTGGACGTGTCTCCTCCTCGTCATGATCGTGAGATCTTGGATGACACTGCTGGTCACCCTTTTACCCACCGTATAAGGCACCACAGGGTCAGCCGACATGTCAAGCTCCCCACGGAGTCGTACGACGGCACCAGAGACCCCATTTCACATCTCAACAAGGTGAAGGACTTCGTCTAGTTTTAGACGCACAGCGACGCGGCGTTGTGTCAGATATTCGTTATGACATTGTCAAGAGTGGCTCGCCTATGGTTTGAAGGGCTTCCCGCTCGATCAATTGACAATTTCCAGCAACTAGAGACCAAGTTTAAGAGCCGCTTCAGCACAGCTATCCCTATTCGGAAATCCGCGACAGCCTTGTTTGATATATGTAGAAAGCCAGAGGAGTCTTTAAACAGTTATCTTGGTCGCTTTGATATGGAAATGTCCTTAACCCCCGGTATCACTATTGGTTTTGCTATAGAAGCTTTGAAGCGGAATTGTGGATCTGGGAAGTTGAGGGATACGTTGATGGTGGACCCCCCAACGACCTTAGATGCGTTAAGATTGAAGGCCCACAATTATGCGAGAATGGAAGAGGAGGCGTATAGAAGCAGGATGCGGGATACGCCCCAGAGCGCCCCTCCTGCTCCTGCGGCTCAAGCCAGTATGACCCACGATACCCGTCTAGGTGATGAATACACCCAGCGGAAAGATTACATTCCCAAGGCGTCAAGTCGCTAGAAGGGTAACTTCTCTAGAGGAAAGGGCGGCGGTCTAAATGTTCAGCGGCAGGCGGATCCCCTTAAGGGTCGAACATACGATCCCGACCTCCCTCCCTTTACACTCCCGCGAGTGGAAATTTTAGCCATCATTCAGTAGCGGAACCTACCGATTCGCTATCCCGCCCTAGTGAAGCCAGTGGTGGTCATGGGAGGAAGGGAAAATGCTTTTTGTAAATTTCATAAGGTTAAGGGGCATTCTACAGAGGCATGCAGGGAGTTAAAGTTGGAAATAAAGCGACTGTTGGAAGAAGGCTATCTTGGAGAGTTCGCCACTCGAATGAGAGAAGAAACTAGGAGCAACCCCCCACGCGGAGCATTAGGTGACCATCAATTGCCTCCTCCCCTCAGGAACAAAGGAACTTCTGAGGCAAAGGGGAAAGAAGCGCTAATGATGTATGACGAGGAAATCCCTATTATTAACATTATCGCTGGGGGCGCGTCGTTCCTGGACGAGATTACCCCAACAACGCTCTTGACAGGAGAGAAGCGAAAACGGGAAGGTCAGCCGACAAAAAAGGGAGCGATTGATGCGCTTGACAGGATGGTAATATCTTTCTCGGAAGAAGATGAAAAGGGTGTTGTCTTCCCTCATAATGATGTGTTAGTAGTCACACCGGTTATTGGGAACCATGGGGTGCGAAGGACCCTCATTGATAACGGCAGTGCGGTAAACTTATTCTCGTTGGAAGCATATAATCTCATGAAACACCCTGCCAGCGAACTAGCACCCTGCAAGAAACCAATTATCGGAGTGGACGGCATTCATATACCTGTAATTGGAATCACAGCGCTGCCTGTGTATTTCAGAGAAGACGCGTCGAAACGATCAGAAGAATTGATGTTCTTGGTCGTGGATCTCATCCTACCGTATAATGCCATTCTAGGGCGGCCATTCCTCAATCATTTTGGGGCGGCGGTATCTCAGAAACATCTCAGGATGAAATACCCCTCGTGGGAAGGGGTAGTATCTATCAAGGGCGACCAAAAGTTAGCCGTCGAGTGTTATTCGCTCATGATTCAAAAAAGCTGTGATCAATATGTGTGTGTGGCAGCGGACCCCTATGAGCAAAGGGATGAAAGGCGAACCCAGCCAGTAGATGCGATGGTACCCATCCATGTTCAGGGCAACGAGGAAGCGAGCTTTCAGGCCAGTGAAAAGTTGACCCCTGAGGAGAGAGCTCAATTAGCTCGGCTGTTGAACAAGTGCAAAGGAGAGTTCGCGTGGAAACCGGCGGACATGCCTGGCGTGTCCAGAGAAGTGGCTGAGCACCGACTCAATGTCGACCCACACGCCACGCCAGTTCAACAGAAGCGGCGAGCATTCTCCGTGGAAAAAGCAGTGGTGATTGATAAGGAGGTAGCGAAATTGTCAGATGCGGGATTCATCCGAGAAGTTCAATATCCCACTTGGCTGGCCAACCCCGTCTTAGTCCGCAAGCCCAATGGGGACTGGCGCATGTGCATTGATTTCACCAACTTGAACGATGCTTTTCCTAAGGATTGCTATCCGCTTCCTCGAATTTATCAGTTAGTCGATCAAGCGGCAGGATATGAGTATTTGAGTTCCTTGGACGCCAATTCTGGATACCATTAAATCCCTATGGCCAAGGAGGATGAGAAAAAGACGGCATTTATAACCTCGAAGGCCACCTATTGTTACACGGCAATGTCGTTCGGCTTAAAGAACACAGGGGCGACCTTCCAGCGTACGTAGACGATGTACTGGTCAAGAGCAGAAGTTTCAGTGACCATCTGGCCGATTTGCAGGAAGTGTTTGATACGTTAAGGAAGTACCAGATAAAGTTGAACCCCCGCAAGTGCGCGTTCGCATTCCAAATAGGAAAATTCTTGGGGTATGTGGTAAGCCAAAAGGGCATCCAGCCGAACCCGTCAAAGATGCCGAGGTGCGGTACACCCACCTTGAGAAGGTGGCGTTCGCCCTGATACAGTCCACACGAAAGATGGACAGATATTTTCAAGCCCATCCGGTCACCGTGCTCACAGACCAGCCTTTGAGAAGGTTTTCAGGAAACCAGAATCCTCGAGGAGGATGTTGATTTGGTTAATTGAGCTGGAACAATACGGATTACAGTACAAAGCTCGGCCATCTGTAAAAGCTCAAGTTCTGGCAGATTTTATCGCCGAGTGTACATATGCTGGGGACAAGGCGGCGGAGCCGCTCGAAAAGAAAGAAAGTAATGCAAAGGTCCCACCCTCAGAGGCCCCCGCGGACATATGGGTCATCTATGTAGATGGCGCCAAAAATCAGGAGCTGGCGGGAGTTGGAATATACATGGTCGGGCCGCACGATGTGCAGGTGCGGCACGCCATCAGAATCCTACAACCACTGTCTAACAACGCAACAGAGTATGAAGTGTTATTGGCGGGGCTTAGAGTAGGAAGGAATCTCTTCGCCAAAACTGAGAACGACCTGGTAGCAGGAGCCCCACGGTTGAAGATGCGAGGGGACTCCAAGTTGATAATTGATCAAGTCTTGGGACATTCCCAAGCTAGAGAACCGATCATGGCCCAATACCTCTCGAAAGTGAAAAGGGAGTTGGCAGAAATGGAACAAAGCGGTGTGTGTGTCACTTTCGAACACATCCCGCGGGAGGATAATACCGAGGCGGATAGTCTTGCCAAGGCGGCAGCCAATCAGGAGGCCGCCATTCCGGAGGGCGTGTACTATGAAGAAAGGTCATTATCGTCCTTCATGGAGGAGCAGCTGTCGCTATATGTAGAGGAGATCGAAAAGGATTGGAGGATCCCTGTGATAAAGTTTTTGAAACATGACGAGCTGCCCAGCGACAGTGCAGAGAAGAAAAAAGTATTGAAGCAAGCGGCAAGGTGCACTTATTGTGATGGGGCGCTAATTCGGAGATATTTCTCGCACCCGGCCGCAAAATGCATAACGGAACAAGAAGGCCTCCATACCCTGCGAGAGATTCACGAAGGCATCTGCGGCATGCATGTGTCGAGTGGTACCATGGCCGCGCAGGTGTTTCGGTCAGGATTCTATTGGCCCACTATTCGCAGGGATTGTAACAACTTTGTACAGTCATGCCATAAATGTCAAGAATTTGCCAAAATCCCTCGACGACCTGCCACTGAAATATCTCAGATCGTGGCACCTTGTCCTTTTGCTAAATGGAGAATCGATATTTTAGGCCCTTTTCCTAAGACGAGGTCCCAACTGAAATTTATAATTGTGGTAGTGGACTACTTTACTAAATGGGCAGAAGCAGAAGCGGTAGCCACTATTACGACGGAAAAGGTATGGCACTTCTTTAAGCATCAAGTGATCATGCGCTTCGGGGTGCCTCGCGTGCTAGTTAGTGACAACGGGGCACAATTTACCAGCCGCTTCTTTAAGGAGCAATGCGAAGAATTTCAGATCGAACAGAGGTTCTCCTCTGTGGCGCATCCCCAGACTAATGGCCAGGCGGAGGTGACCAACCGAAGCATTCTGAGTGGTATCAAGAAAAATCTGGAGGGGTCAAAAAAGAAGTGGCCAGATGAGTTACCCTATGTAATGTGGGTTTACCGCATGACCGTCAAAACTAGTACGGGGGAAACGCCTTTTGCGATGGCTTTTGGTACCGAAGCGGTAACGCCTGTCGAAATTGGCACCCTAAGCTTGAGGGAGGAATATTTCAAGGAGGAATTAAATGAGGAGAGGTTTCAAGGAGGAATTTAATGTCAAAATTGACAATTTTGAAATATTGACATGCCGTGGGCATGGTCTGTGAAATTTTGAAATATCGACATGCCGTGGGCATGGTCTGTGAAATTTTGAAATATCGACATACCGTGGGCATGGTCTGTGAAATTTTCAAATATCGACATGCCGTAGGCATGGTCTTTGAAATTTTGAAATATTGACATGCCATGGGCATGGTCTTTGAAACTGAAATATCGACATGCCGTTGGCATGGTCTTTGAAATTGAAATTTCGACATGCCGTGGGCATGGTCTAACAATTGTTGTGGAAATATTTCTTGTTCCTTGTTGGTTGTCTGTGTAATGTGCAGATAACAAGGAAAGGAGGATGTCGGGGGTGAAAAGTCCTAGCCTTGGGGCAGAATGAACTAATGCAGATGGATCGTCAAGACGAGGCACACCCCGGCGATCCTAATATATGGTGCTGGAAGTGAAAAATTCTGGCCTTGCGAGGCCGGCCTTGATCAGGCGGCTCACCAAGCTGAGACACGCTCCAGCACTGTCGGGAGTGAAAAATCCTATCCTAGGGAAACCCAGAGGGGCACGCCCCGACTCCCCTGGGGATGTAAAGTCCTATCCTTGTGACAGCCCGTGCTCACATAGGCGAATGATCATTAAGTGAGGCACGACCCCAGGGAAGATAAAAACTCCACCTCGCAAGTGAAAATCCTATCCTTATGATGGTAGCGCTAACATAGGCACCTCGTTAAGAGAGGGCACATTCCGAGGTGTGAGGGCAACGCTGAGGAAGTGAAAAGTCCTATCCTCGTGATGGCCGGCCCTGATCAGGCGGCGCACTAAGAGAGGGCACTTCCCGGCTGATTAAATAAATAAGAAAGGTCACGGTACCCCAGCTAGTAGCCGGAAGGGACAAACCCGGTGAAGTTTGGCTGGAAGAGTACGTGACACGAGCGACATCGGGGGAGATCGCGCCACACCCCGAGGTAATTAAGATATTTTAGTAGATGTCGCTAATAATATAAATGATAAGTGAAAATGTGGAGAAAATTTGGCACAAGCGACATCTATGGGGGATCGTGCTAAGTAAGAGAGGAGCACGCGCGGCAATGCCCCAAGGTAATTAAGATTTTTCGAGAATATGTCGCTACTAACAAAGTGATAAGTAAAAATGTGCAGAAATTTGTGCGAACTGTTTACACACGAGATGGGATACTTGCCCAAACAAAAGGCCCTAAAAAACACAAAAAGGGGCAAAGAAGTCAGAGCACCCGATGGACAAAAAAGAAAAGCAACATTCACGGCCCGGGCCTGCTGTTGTTCCCCTCGTCAGGCCGTGGCCTTTTCGCCTGGCGGTAGCCCTCTTCTGTAAGGAACCCGGACTTTTGCTTGAAGAGGCAGATGATGGCGTCAGCGTCGAAGAATTGGGGGCCGTGACGCTCAATGAAGCAGTCGGCCATGAGGCCTGCTGTTTGTTCCATAAACCACTTGCATTTGTCCGCCGTTTCCTCCATAAGCGTGGCATTCTTGCCTTGCTCCGCTTGAAGGGCGGCATCCTTGGTGGCCTGCTGTTCTCTGGCCTCTTCCAACTCTTTCCTCGCAACTCCCAAACTATTTTCCGCACATTGTCACTCCTCAACACTCTTCCGCAGCTCCTCTTGAGTTTCATGAAGTTCCCTTTGGTACTTGCTAATTTCTTCCAAGAGCTGACGGTTAGTGTTGCGCCATTCCTGGGAGGAAGATTGGAGAGAGCTCATTCGTCTCATCACATTCCTAGACTAGTAATGGAAACCCTGAAAGCTAGAGAATAGATGAGTCCTTATCTGCTGCAATTGTTCACCCTCGGTAACGGAGAGGAAGCCTCGCTCTTCCTCCTCAACTGACAACAGATGTCCTGCCAGTAAGGCGGATGTCGCCTCCTAACGCTGGGAACCCGCGCTGGCGAATGTTGCTTAAATCAACTTGATGGGTGGCGGCCCCGCTAGAGAGTATAGTGCTTAAGTCAGCCACCATGCGCGGGGTTTCTATTGGGGGAAGAGAGGGAAAGATTGTCTGAGCATCAGTGGGAATGAAGAAGACATCAGGAGGGGACGGAGGGGAACGATTGGACGGCCCAACGTCAATATTGAAGCCTCTGGTCGGTAAGTTTGGAAAATGCCCCTCTGCAAGCTCCTCCCGAAAGTTCAAGGGATTGCCTGGAGGAGGAGATGATGCGGCAAAAGAGGAATGAAGCGGCGCAGAGGTAGCCCCGCTCCTTGCCGGGCCAGGGCCTTGGTCGCCTGCCAAGGGACCGGTATTGGCAATACCGTCCTGCCTACCCTGATCAGCAACAGAGTTATCCGCAGAAGGAACTTCTTCATTAAGACGGGGACGTTTGGGGTCAAGAACGCTCGACAAATCCATACCGTCGCGCGAAGGAGTAGCGGAAGAGGCAACAACAATGGTATCCTACGCGCAAAAGACAAAGGAGAATTAAGAAACAAATAAAAATACATGGACGGGGAAAAATTTATAAAAACCACCTGAGCAGGAGGACGTGTAGGAGCGATAACGCGAAGGCGGAGAGTCCTTTTCTTTTTTCTACCAAGAGGAGGATGAGAGGGCGACGCTTGTGTAGGAGCAACGCCGGGGAAAGAAGTTGGAACAGTAGTCGACGTGGCAGTAGCCTCCGCTCGGGGAAGAGAAGAAGACTCAGGCACAGAAGCGGACACGTGCGTGGTGTCAGTCGTGGCGCCAACCGAGGTGGCGGAAAGAGCACTCTTTTCTCTCTTCTGCTGAGCTCTCTTCTCTCTTTTCTTGATACAATCAGGTTTCCACCCGCCGAGAGGATCTGTAGAAATAAGAAAAGAATGTTAGAGTTAGTATTGACGTGGAACAGCGAACAGAGGTGTGAGGCTCACTTTGAATGCAATCCTGGATGTTGCCTTGGCACGCGAGTTCGCGAGTGCGAACACCAGGGATCTCAGACAGATTGAGTAGCTTGTTCAGCGAGTCTTGGTCAGCTGGTCCTAACTCTGGCCTGCCACCCCAGGCCGCATCTCTGATGGCAAGATTAAAACCGGTCCGCCACAAAGGCTGGGGCAGATTGATGATGAAGAATCCCTTCTTCCAAGCATCAATAGAAGATTCAAGGAATAACAGCTTCCAGGTAAAGGGGTTTAGAGCTTCAACATCATAGCGAGGCGATATCGCTATGATGCCGCTGTTATGATGATATAATTGAAAGAGGAAGCGGAGCAACAACAAGGAAGGAGATTCATTCCCTATATATCTACAGAGGGCTATAAAAGCATAAATGCCACAATAGGCGTTCGGACTCAATTGGGCAGCATTCAGATCAAATTCAGAGAACAACTCAGCAATTAAAGGATCTAGAGGCAGTCGAAAACCATAATGGAACATTTTGGCATAAAGAACCCTACTGTTGCCAGGTAATTCGCTATTAAGGCGAAGGGACTTTGGGGCAACTTCAGTAGAATACCCCTCCAACTGGTCGACAGTGGCATTATAGCTCCGCAGGCACCGTCGAAGGACGGCGGTGGAAGTAATGGTGGAAACAGTGGTATTAACATCCCCTTCCCCGGCAGGGCGGGAATAACGGCGATTAGGAGCCATGAGCAAGGTTAAGAGAAGAATAGAAAGGAAGGTACCTGTGGTGAGAAGAAGATCGGAGCACCCGTGCGGCGGCGGATTGTAGGAGGAGGAAGAGGAATTGTTTTCCTTCTTTTTCGTTTCTTTAAAAGAGAAAGGCAATAAAAGATAAGAAGAAAGAACGTGGGGTTTTTATATATAAACCCTAGGAACAAAAGGGACGACGGGTCAAGCGATCGTGGCGCATGACGTGTCAAGGGCAGAGAAGCGCGGGAAGCGGATATAACTCCTGAGGAGCGAAAAGACATGTTCAGTCCGCCAGTCCCATTAGCGCTCCCCTTTGATGACATGTGGGCTTAAAACATCATGACTGTCTTCTCCATATCAAGCAAAAGGAGTCAGAGCATTAAATGCTCTGAAAAGGGCACAGTCAAACTCAGCGGAAAGGAGCGGCAAGCCGTAATGGCACGACGTGCAAAAGGCAAAAGCGAGAGAAAAAGTGGTGAAGCGGCATATGATAAAGAGCGACATCGTCAAGAAACACACATTATTTGGTCAAGATTGTAAGGATTGGTAATTATTACAAGAAAAGAGGCGACGACAAAGCCCAAATGGAAAAATAATACAATAAGGGCGTAAGTAGAGAAGTGATGCCCCCAATTAAGCGGCATCAAATAGGCTCCTCCCAGGCGCGGACTTGTCACTCCTCTTCGGAGGAGAGGAAACCCTCTTGGCTCTCATCAATCTCTTTCATCCTCGCAGAGGTGTACCTGGCGACCTCAGCAGGATCAGCGGCCCTACTGCGGTGCTGATCTGTCACCCCGGCGATAAAGGCCTATTCAGTCTTCCTCTTCCACCATACCACTTTCTTGAAAGCTTTCGACAGGTCGGCATCGCGGGATGATACCTCCTAAAGAAGGAATGAGTTCTTCTTTCTCTCAGCCACCAGCTCAGCCTCCAAAGCTTCGACCTGGGCTTTTCCTTTGGATTTTTCCCGAGTAAGGTCAGCACGGCACTCGCGCAGTTCGACCTGAGCGCGTTTGTGGAGTCGCGATAGCTCCTCTACCTTTGCTAGCGCACCAGAGTTTTGAGATTGTGTACCACGGGCCTTGATGAAGTAATGAAGTTGTCGAAAGACAGCTAGGCAGTTGTTCATGACGCGCATATGCTGAACTTCGGGAGGAAGTTGCAGCAGCCTACTCTCCTCCTCGGAGGCGCGAAACATTTCACAGGGCAAGATAGCCGTGGGTTGATCTTGCGACAAGGGGTCTGATATACCCAGGGCACGGAACCCGTCAGTCCCAAATTTTGACAGATTGAGTCGGTGAGAAGGGGCCCCTTGAGGCCCGTCGCGGGAAAGATCAACAACAAATGAAGGGGCGGAGATACCACCAGAGCCCCCAACGTCTTGAATTGAAGTAATGAACAACGGACAAGGGGACTTGGGAGGAGAGTGAGAAGGGCCAGGACCCCTGGGGACGGAGGGATGCACATCAGGAATGCAGCGGCCAATGGGCGAGTGTGGAGGCTCCACGACAGGAGTGGAATCTGCAGCAGATGGTGGCATCATCGCGGCAGCAGAGGTCTTGTTGGGAGCGACCAATCCCAGAGGCGAGGAAGCGCCACCCAGCGAAGCCGCGCTCTCCTTTGTCGCATCAGGAGAAATGATAGTCTGGGAAGCGACGACATTTGCAGTGCTGACAAGAGGAGGTTGAGCTGCCACCCTCGCCACTTGAGCTTCGCTTGCTTCCCTTCGCTTCTTCCGCTGAGCTGAGGAAGCCGGGCGGAGGCTCAACTCTGTGTCCATGTCCTCCATGTCCTTAACTCCGTAGGAGAAAATCTTTGTCTCAGTCACTGGCAAACCAGACCCGGACCTCTTCTTCCGACTGGGTAACCAGTTCTCCACGAAGCGGAAAGTGCGGAGAGAGGAATCATTTTCCCTGGAAAGAATTTTGTCTAAAGCTCTTTTCTTTATGGGCATACGATGATCAGCTCGAACCCCAGTGGAAGTAGAGGGAGCAGTTGTTGAAGGGGCGACAACCTTGTGAGGAGCGTCACCCTCAGAGAGCGGACGAGCGATAGTCTCCCCTGCGAAAAAGTTATGTTAGTAAGCAAGGGGGAAGCAAGGCAGTGGCGAGGCTCAAAAGCTCACCTATGGTGCACTCAGTTAAAGGCATGTACAAGGCAAAGTTTCGGATCTGGAAAGAGGACTCCATCTCCAGCAAGGCGTTGGCCTGATCCAACTCTTCCCTAGACAGAGGCGCTAGCCTCACCCAATCAATTACCTCCAGGTTGAAGTCAGGACGCCACAAGCGGGAGGGTAATTCGACAACGAAGAAACTGCTCTTCCAGTCTTCAATGCTCTCCTCAAATCCTCAAAATTTCTCCCAAAAAGGCCTCACTAGAGCGTCATCCCGTCTGGGAATAATATTAATGAAGTCGTCGCGAAAAACCAGAGTCAAGAACTTGCGGAATAAAGCGACAGAGGGAGCAAGAATATCTTTTAATTCGCAGGCACGAAGGAAGGCGTAGATGCAGCTCTATGAGGGAGGGGTAATCTGCGCAGGGTTAAGCCCATGCTCGCGCAACACACGCTCTAGCGTGTCATGAACTGGGAGGCAGAACCCATATTGAAACATTTTAAAATAAAGAATTCTATGAGTTTTCCAGAGCCGGCTATGAAGCCTCATAGTGTCAGAAGGAATAGTGGGGTGATAGCCGCAAGGGAAGGTAATATTATTACTTTCCAGTTCGAGGCGTAAGACAGTAGGGTAAGTAAAGATGCTAGGAGTATTTTCAAGCTCGGGATATCGAGAAGTTGGCCTAGGGGTAGCTAAAGAGCTAGATTGAGATCTCGTGCGAGGCATGATAGATAAAGCAGCAAAGGAAAATCAAAAGCAAGAGCGAGCAGAATACCTTGAAAGAGAGAAGGCTGAAATTAATGGGCGAGTCGTCTGGATGCGAACGAGAGAATTTCCTCGGAGCGAGCGAAAGACGAAGAGAGTTCTGGAGTATAAAAGGAGCAAAAAGGTACGAAGAAGGAGCGTTTTTCCTTTTAAAAGAGACGATGGAAAAGCCAGACAGAAGGGCAACCTATTACAGCAAGACACGTATGAGGCAAACGGGACACGTGGGAAGACCCTGACAGAAACTTAAAGTCAAGCGCTCGCCTCGAATTTCGCAAAAGAAACGCCCATTAATTACAAGAAACCCCAGAAAGAGGATCCTATGAAGTGGTAATCGGCTTACCCAGCGGCAGTTATCCCACAAGAGCGACGTTACACCTAAAGCAAAAAAGAAAAAGGCAAGCGACATTTTATTTCACAACATTTTGTTTATTAAAAAGAAAAGCCAGCCAGCGGCATCTACAATAAGTGCGACATCTTCAGTCTTCGTCCATCCAGTACACGTCGTAGACGTAATCGTAATCTTCCGGAGACG
This sequence comes from Viola odorata, assembly GCA_963691705.1. Lineage (NCBI taxonomy): Eukaryota > Viridiplantae > Streptophyta > Magnoliopsida > Malpighiales > Violaceae > Viola > Viola odorata. The sequence goes on from OY829546.1 coordinate 34,151,218, forward strand.
ATGGCGACCCACTGTTATAGAAAGGAAAGGGCTCGCCAATCTCGAAAGGTCTTTTACCAAGCCTAGTCGCGGAACCTGTCGTAGGGGCAGTATCTTCCTTTGAAGCGACATGGGAGATTTCCTCCAGGGTCGAGGTAACCAATCCTGTAGCGGCATCTTGCATAGAAGTCCCACCCTTGGGACAAGGACAAGGGACGGACGATGACGCTTCATCCTTTTGCCGCAGCGAAAGGTAGTGAGGTTCAAAGCCGACAAAGAAGGATTCGAAAGATTGTTTCTTTGTTTTCTTCAATCTCTTGTGACCCCGGCGCTTCACGGAATGTCTGGCAGGCCTCCAGGGGGTGTGAGTGGAGGATTGTCGGAGTCAGGAGAAGTCGGAGGGGTCGGAGGAGAATCGCGAGCGGCAGTATGCAAAAAACGGGAGTCAGCCATGGAAATGTCAGTAAGAGTGAGAAGCAAGAAGGAAAAAGATGAACAAAAAAGGAAAGAAAGAGTCCCCTTATATAGCCAAGAGGAGGAAGCGTGCCTGCCTCCCCGCGTATTATCGAGGAGATTTAATGCTATCAGGGGTAGCGTCTGTTGGGAGGAAAGATCTGACTCCGCAACTGTTAAAAATCTGCACCAACTAGGAGGCACCGAAACCGTCGCCCAATCCGTTAGCGCTAAAAAAGTGGCGCGAAATATATTCTGAACGGACGTGGCGTGAAAGAATCATCATTATGAGCCAGGTAGGCAAATAAAGTTACGAGATCCCAAGGGACACCAAGCTCACAATAAGTGGGAACAAAAATTGTTTTCTAAGAAAGATGATATGAGAAAGAAGAAAAACATTGATAGCGCGGCAAGTGAACAAGGGAAAGCATGTTTATTTATTTAGTTAAAGGGCTCAGCGGCCTGAGATTACAAAAAGGCCTAACGGCCCGGAGTTACAAAAGGTGGCCCCAGAGGAGCACAGAAAGACACGCCAAGAGGATCCCCATCGCTGGTCAGGCATTTGACCCAGCGTCATCATCTTCCCATTCCAGGAAAGGAATTCCCCTCAGGGCATCCGCAAGAGCCGTCAGTTCAGAAGAATAGGCCCTCATGCTCTTCAGGCAGCATCCCAGCAAATCCTTCCTATGCTGTAGCGTTGACATCAGCAGCTGAATCTGAGAAACAGCCACTGACAGCTTCACTACTTTCTCCACGGGACTGAAATCCTCCAGGGTAGCAGCAGCCTGTCTAGCTTGCAGGGGAGTCAGCATCCCCTGGAGCTCCAGCATATCCTCCTAGGTCTTAATGCTCAGCGAACCCAAGAAATCAGTATCTGCCTGAGTTAGGTTCCTCAGGGCATGGGTTTTGGAGACCAAGAAGGTTTTGGTGACTTCGTCCATAAGGAGAAGAGGGATGAAGAAATTCAAAGAGAGAGGTGAAAAAGTTGCGAGAGTTATGAAGCAAGTGCAAAATGAAAGGCCTATTTATAGACTTCATAAAAAGGGCATTTCGAAGATATACCTTTATCGATTGTCGAGCCCACATTGGGGAAGAAGCCTCTGAAGGGGCAGGACCGGAGACGCTGTGATAGCCCTTGGTAAACACTCGGGCTAGTTTTCGTTTGGGCATATGATAACTATCGATGCCATAGAAGCGGCATCTCCACTACCCCGTCGGGTGACCCAGCCAGCATACTGTACCCGTCGCGGGAGACAAGTCCTTGTTCATGCTGCCCTTAGCCTGGCGACCGACCCTGGGATGGTCGACATCAGCGCGGGGGGGGGGGGCTCTTATGCGACATCCGCACGGCGACATCCCATCCCAGGTCATCCATGACGTCACTCCGCGTGACATCACTCTATGACACTCCAGCAACACATATCACCCCAGCGACATCTGCCAGGGACTATTCCCACCCCTTGTCGGTACACTCCTTCCTTTGTCTATAAATACCCCCACCTTTTCAGACAAGAGGGTAAGCTTAAGATAACGTACTGAACCCCTGTCATTTTTACTACTGACTTTGGCATCGGAGTGTTTACGCCGGAGACCCCCTCCGGCGCATTGCAGGTGACGAAGGCCCCCAGTACAGTGTTCCCGACCGCCCTAGATCAAGCCGATCCTGCTCAGTATCCCTCGGACTCTTATCAATTGTTGGCCATTTTTGTCTTTTGGTGAGTCTAAAGGTCAGGCGGCTGACCTGTCTTCTAGACGATAAGGTCCTTCTGTCAAAAGTAGAGAAATGTGAGGTTCTTTTTCTCTTTAGTCCTCGTGGTTGTTTTTCTCAAGATATGTCGGCCATGGTTTTTCTTTTCTTTTCTTTTTACCGAGCTCTGGATAGAGCTCTGCCATCATATCATCATCATAGTCAGGGTCTGAATTATGTGGAGTAAAGGATTCTCCTTCATCTTCATCGTCTGAGTATTGGGACAATTGTTCTTGTAGCTGTTGCTACCCGATTTTTGACATTTTCGTCACATCACATTCGCTTTTTTTATTATTCATATTATTAACCTTATTTACATTTATTATTGACGTTTATTTACTATTTACATTTTGTATCGCATTTCGTATCATTTCGTATTTTTCTCCCTTTTATTCCGATTTTAATATTTTTCTGTTCGAACCATAGATCAAACATTTCCGTTTATTTTATATTTTTGTCTCGCATCATTTCGTTTGTTTCTTTTTATTTTATATCTCAGTATTTTTCGTTCGAATTTGTATCAGTTTCGAGTGAGATTTCCCGTCCCATTAGCTCGACCAGAATAAATAAATTAAAAGCTTTTTCCTTTCCCTCTCATCCTCACCGTTAGATCCTCCTACTTTTTTGTCAAACCAATCTCAACCATATATCCCTTTTCTTTATCCATTCATAAAACCATTTTTCCCTTCCTTTAACCACAGCTACAAAGTCTCTGCATCCTCACCTTCTCCCTCTACCCTATCGCCGAGCTACCCTCATCCTCACCTTCTCCCTCTGACCTATCATCGGACTGTTGCTCCTCACTCGCCCTTGCTCCCCAAGTTTGCGACGCCCACGCGCAGCAACCTCTCCAAACTCACCCGCGAAAGATCCTATCAATAGCAAGCCCCCTCAAGCATTTCAACTTGCCAATTCATGAACAATCTCTCCCTCTCTAGCACTGCTCTCTGTCACGAGCAGCTGCCTACTTCAACCAAAGGTTGAAGTTACTCAAGTTCAAAGTTCCAATCGCTTGTATGCGTTTTCTTAAAAAAAATTATTTGTTCGTGTTTTGACGAAAACAATGGCCGTTTTGATTTCAAATAAACTCCTTTTAATCTCTAGGATAATTACAATGCTTTAATTCACTCTATCGCTGGCCATTTCGAGCCAATTTAGAGCTTTTTATTTAATTAGTTTAAATTCATTTTTGAATTAATTAAGGGTCGTTTTGGTTGAATTTATTTTTTATGATTATATGCGAGGCTTGCTGCTGGTGTGGGGAATTTTCTGGTTGAATTAGGGCCATTGTTATGGCCGGATGGTCCTTGGTCGCCGACAATGGCGCTGACGACGCAAGGAAGAAGATGAATAGGAGGGAAAGTTGGCTTTAAATGTTGGTCTGGGTCTTGGTTTTATGGGTCGCACCAAGTGTGGCCCAAACGTGAGAAATAAGAGACGCTGGGCGCCTGGCCCAAAGGAAGGAGAAGTTGGCGCTATGCGTGGCCCAGGCAAAGGAGTTGATGGGTCGCGTGGCCAGCTCAGCGCAAGGAAGGAAATTGGGTTGCGTCAGCCTACAACCAGCCCATCTGTTGGTCTAAGTTGGGCTTGGCCTAGCTGTGGGCCCAGCCTGATGGGCCCACTCTATGCCCAATGGCCCAAGCCCATTTTTTGGCCCGTCATTTCTCCGTGTAATCATGTATTGTTTATTTATTTTTTGCACCTGTACTGTTTATTTATTTTTCGTGCTTGTACTGTTTATTTATTTCTGCACTCGTACCGTTTATTTATTTTTCGTATGCTTGTATGCTTGTTTATTTTCACCCGCTATGCATTCTTAGATAATTATTATGTTCGTCCAAATTAATCATGTTTCGCTCGCATACGACAATCGTCAAGGGATTAAACGTATCCCTTCCTCGTACCAACAATCTCAATCAAAAGGGTAAATCCGCTCATACCCATCATCAAGTAAACATTTCTCGCCCTTTTATTTATTTCACGCTTTTTTCACATATGCTCATATGCATGAATATTTAGAATTGTTAGAATTAATCTATTGGGCATGATCACATAGTTTAGGACTTTTTATTTTTCAAGCATGATATAAAACACCTCTTTTATCCGGTAACCTTTTTAGGATGTGACTCGGGTGCCTAATACCTTCCCGAGTCCATAATACGACCCTGAACCGTTGTTCTCGGGTTTAGACCCTTTTGCCTTAGCTTTTTATTTTTTTATGCCATGATTTTAGGTTCCCTAAACCTAGAAATAAAATAGGGTGGCGACTTCATTGCATTATGTGAGATGAGTCCAATTTCGTCTCACATCTCATCTCAAACCCGCGTCGCACATTTGAAAAATTCAAAAAGGGGGTGCAACAGTTTGGCGACTTCACTGGGGATGTGTAGGGTCGAAGCCGGAATTTTTTTTGAGGTGTTTGTTTTTTTCATACGATTTTTGTACATGATTAATTATTTTTTCATGTATTTAATTGATATGATAAATTGTTGTATTATCACATGATTCTTTATGCATAATTATTATTTTTCATGTATTTATTCATTTTAATAAATTATTTACATGATTCTTTGTTACTCGTTTTGATAAACTGTCATCGCATATGCATATCCACGCATAATCCGTATTGTCGGGCATCTCCAAATAAGATTAGGTCGGTAGTAGTGAAGTCCTGGGGCCCACGCCTTGGTAAGCTTTCATGAACCCTCACTCGGACTTGAACCCCTAAATGGATTGAGCACCCCGGATCCTTTTATGATTCGGTAAATGCTCTCGTATCCATTTACTGAGGGACCACTTCTATGGTATTGTCCAGGAGCCTTCCAGCCAGAATAGAAATAGTTGGTGTCACCCCACGTTTGGCGCCCGAGGTCCCTCTTGTCATAACAGTGACAAATGACCGTTACCATTCAAATTTTTAATATTAAATCTAAAAAAGTGATCTGAACCCGAATAATACGATCTTGGTTCGTATGGAAGGATGGAGACCAGATCTAGCCCTCTTTGGGAGGTTGGTGTTGACGATTGATGGAGATTGCAATCGGTAGATGGTGATGTTTGATGGACTAAACGCAGCGGATAAATGCAGGAAGCTCAAACATGTATTAATGGAAGACAATAATGAACTTAATAGTATGAGGAAACCCTCCTTACAACATGGTAAGGCAACCTTCGTATGACAACTATCAAGGATCTCTTACAAACAAGATGACCCTTCTACCAACTAGGATAGACAACCCGTTTGCTCTTGATGAAGATAGATAAATGGTTCTAAGAACCCTATTTGCCCTAATGGCTCACCTAAGGTGAAGTGTTTTGAAAGAAGGAGATAACTCAACCAAATTCAAGACCATTACAAAATGACCTATCTCTAACTATTTATAGAAAGTCCAAAATACGACTGAAAACCCTAAATAACACTTAAAAGCATAAGAGCACGTTTGCCCTAATAGACGTTAGCGGCATGCCGCTAACCACTGCCCAAAAACGCGGCATGCCGCTAACCACTGCCCAAAAACCAGCCAAAATGCCATTGTTGGCGGCATGCCGCCAAGGTGCTAACGCCATGCCACTAGCCACTGCCTAAAATGCGCAAAATGCTTATTTCGGCGACTTTGAAGGCTCTGATGTGACCTTTGTCTTCAAGCACACCCTTGGCTTCGACACTTGGTGTAGACATGTCCACGCTCGTATCATCACCTTTCCCTTTGAGGAGATTCGTCCTCGAATCTAAGCCTTGGAGGGTGTGAGTTTCCGAATGTGCGGGGTGAAAGCTTGGCCACGCGGGTGGCCGGGAGCTAGGCTGCTCGATAGAAGGTTTCCCGCTAGGTCTATGGTTGGCGTTGTCCTCGCTGCGTGCGACCGGTTCTTTTGGCACTGTGTCATGCTCTTTGATGTCAAAGGAATCTGTGCACGAATCCTTAGCTTCAAATCTTTCGTGCCCTACAATAAAAATGTTTATGTTAGTAGCATGAAATGAATGATTTGTATATTTATACTCCAAAGGTAAATAAAAATTAAATGCGTTGGAATTAATCCCAATGAGTATATTCCAAAATTTGTCGTGTTCCGGAACCAAACGGTTGTTCGCCTCAACACCTTCTTCGGATATTCTTGGACATGTGTGCTCACGGCACGTGCACACATGCTCGCTTGATTTTTGCACCATGGCTGGCTTTGTCTTCTCACCTACACACTTAATCATACTTGAAAACAAAGGTGAGAAAACAAAAGGAGTTAAATGTTCACGCTTACATATGAATACGCCAAGTACAAGAGACAATTTTCTATTATTCATAATATTTCTAAAATCGTCGAAATTACTTCCTAACAGGTTATACAAGATGTGGATAGCATCGTAAGTCCTACAGAAATTGTTAGAATGACTAATGTGTAAAATTTGGTTAAAAAATACAAAAATTGAAAATTGAATACTACTATCATATATAAAACAGTTTTGACGTCTAATCAATTGCCACAAGAAGGAAGGAAGAGTATCATCTTGTGACATAGAATCATGAGGCGATGCAAGCACTAACCTTGTGGTATTTGGAGAGGGGAAAGGTGCATACCTTTGCGCATACTATTGTTGAGCATTCACGCTTCTAATGCCTCCTAAGATTGACATGCCACTTGGTACCCTTTTTGGAGGCATGGTTATAACTTGTTTCCTAGGGAAAACAATTGGGATGGGTAGAGGAGGAAGGTTAGAAATAACAGTTGATAAATTCGGCTCAATTTGCTTACTCCTTTCTTCACTCGCAACCCGCACGGTTTGTATTCCAAGTTCAAACAAAGGATTGTCAAAAACATGGGATTCATGTGGTTCAATGTGCTCCCTCTCATTGGTGGGTTTGCGCTCACTCTCTAGGGTAGAGTTGCACTCACTCTCAATGGCATGCTTGCTCTTTTCATGCCATGTCTTTTCCTCATTACTCCACTCACTTTCAACCTCAATTTCACTCTTTTCTTCCTCTTTTCTCTCATTTATAAGCTCACATTTTTCACTCATTGCTGCAGAATTATCAGCCACACTTTCTTCAATCAAGTTAACATTTTGAGTCACCTTTGGTTTGAAGGATTGAGACAGTGTGGGATGTTTTCATTGTGTGAGTTGTGCATGAGGTACTACTTCTGATTTAGGCTCAAATGTAGTAGTGGAAAGAGAATTTTGTACACTTGGGCGGCTTTGGGATGAGCTAATGCTTTGCTCCACCAAGGACATATTCGCTTCCATTTGCAAGGCGAACCGGAACATGGATGTCAAGCTTGAAAACTCATAAATCTCAAGCCGACTTCTAACCCTTTTGTTCAATCCATTTTCAAACCTATCCATGATTACGCGCTCATCTTCTTGGATGAACGTTGTGATGAGGAGGTCAGCAAAGGCATGGTAGTATTCTCTCACGGTCTTGGACCCTTGTCGTATAGAAAACAATTCATTTTCCAATGTCCGTTGGTAGTGTGAGGGTACATACCGTTGGCGCATCACTTGTCTCATTGCAACCCAAGTAGTGATTGGCTCTACTCGTCTCATTTCTCTTCCACAATTTATATGGAACCACCAATTATAGGCATTATCGTCGAATGTTGTGGTGGCAAGATGGACTTTCTTATTTTCGGACATTCGGTGATCGTCAAACACTCGTTCAAGATGGTAATCCCATTCTATAAATTCTACCGGAAAGGACGCTCCTCTAAAGCGGGGAAGTTAAAATTGTCGATGGTGAGGAGTGGCGTGGTCTTGATGGTTGCGACCACTAGTAGAAGGGCCATAGCCAAGATCTTGTACGGAAGGAACTAGGCCATAGCTTGATTGCCACGAATTGTATAAAGTCATTGTACCTACAAAATGAACAGCCTATATATATGGATAAACGTTAGTGAAAATAAATCATTCCCTCACGTATTTACACTCATGTTTCGCACACACTCTAATGCGCTCACAACCTTACCCTCTCAATCTCCTTATCAAAAACCACACCTTAAGCAAGTATTGACTCAAAGAATCAAAGAAAGCACAAGGAACAACAATGAAAACTAAGTTTCGAAAGAAAGGTTCGGAAAGTCAAGTTAGTATTCAAAAGACAAATGCATGAAGTTCAAAACTAAAAAGATTTAGAGTAGAAAGATAATGTAAGGAAACAAGAAAGGAAACTCAAAAGAAACAAGCTACTCAAGAAGAAAACACGAAAAAGGAAAACAGAAAAAATGTGAAATGTGCAATTTGGAGGGCAAAAGAAATGTTATCTTTTGTATCAACTAATCACAATTGGCACCAACAAGCACACATAGAACTCTTGCTACTCACCCCTTTTGTATTTTTTGTAAGGGTTTTCTCCTTTCTTTCTTTTTTTTCTTTTTTTTGAATTCTTTTCTTTTCTTTCTTTTCTTTTCTTTCTTTTCTTTTCTTTCTTTTCTTTTCTTTTCTTTTCTTTTTTTATTTATTTAAATGAGTGCAAGAGATCACTAAATTAATTATGCTATGTGTCACAAGTAGGTGTCTTTAAAAGTGTGACAAGGAGCAAAAATGAGGTGTGTGACAAGTAGCACAATCCTTGTGTGACAAAGAGCACAAATCAAGTGTGTGACAAGTAGTAGATATGTGCACAAAATATCTAGATATTTGCACAAAGCTTCTAAGAGAAGATTCAAGAAAAATATCTAGAGCAAACTTGGCTGCTAAGAAGATGAACACAAACACAAATGATCCAAGTATTATTCAACCAACAAGATCAAACCACCCCAAAATTGGCAAAACGTAAAAAATTTATAAACGTTCAACAACGAACTAATATACGAAGAAGCGATATCTACGGATGGAAAATCAATTTCTACGGATGGGAAATTTTTTTCTATATATAAGCAAAATATTTCTATGGATGGAAAGATGAAAAACCAACCTAGAAGGCGGCCATGAAGCTCCGCTACCACATGATACAATCTTGGTTCGTATGAAAGGATGGAGACCGGATCTAACCCTCTTTGGGAGGTTGGTGTTGACGATTGATGGACATTACAATCGATAAATGATGATGTTTGATGGAGTAAACGCAACGGATAAATGAAGGAAGCTTGAATATGTATTAATGGAAGACAATAATGAACTTAATAGTATGAGGAAACCCTCCTTACAACATGGTAAGGCAACCTTCCTATTACAACTATCAAGGATCTCTTACAAACAAGACGAGCCTTCTACCAACTAGGATAGACAACCCGTTTGCTCTTGATGAAGATAGATAAATGGTTCAAAGAACTCTAATTGCCCTAATGGCTCACCTAAGGTGAAGTGTTCTTGGAAGAAGGACATAACTCAACCAAATTTAAGACCATTACAAAATGACCTATCTCTAACTATTTATAGGAAGTCCAAAATACAAGTGAAAACCCTAAATAACCCTTAAAAGCATAAGAGCACGTTTGCCCTAACAGACGTTAGCGGCATGCCGCTAACCACTACCCAAAAACCAGCAAAAATGCCATTGTTGACGGCATGCCCTAGGCAGCATGCCGCTAGCCACTGCCTAAAATGCGCAAAATGCTTGTTTCAGCCACTTTGAAGGCTCTAATGTGACCTTTGTCTTCAAGCATACCCTTGGCTTCGACGCTTGGTGTAGACGTGTCCACGCTCGTATCACTGGCCCCACATGTCAGATTTCCTAACATTTTATCCAAACAATATCTCAAAATAATAGTTTTATTAATTATTTTAAAAAATAAATTAATAAAACTTATGTTAACAAAACAAAAAAAAATAGATTATTAAAATTCGAATCATTAACACAGAAATCTAATCTAAGTAAGGGCACCTTCTAGAGATGATAATAGCTGATATCCTCGGGATATTTTTCCCAATATCCTTTGGCAAGCTGAGCAGGAAGTGAGTAATTCAATGTTGGTATCCTCTTCCTCCTCGTCGTTGCAGTCGTCGCCGGCGTCGTTTCATCAGTGATCAGATACTCGTCATCCCTCCTCGACGCATCAACTATTCTCGGCATCCTATGATTTTTCTAAATAATAATAATCGTATCCTATTTCTATTGAATTGAACTTATTTCAGATTCATTTCAACAATCCTCCCGTCTGCAAAGTCTCATCATTTTACAACAAAGACAATCTCAAATAATATAAATTAAGCTGAGACAATGGAATTTCATCAGCTTCTATCAAATCAAAAAGCTAATAATCAATGATAAATAAGAGACAAAAATGGATTCAGAAAAAAAAAAAAACTATTTTTGTGAATTTTTTTATAATTTTTTAATGGATCGATTCGATAGGGCAGAAGAGAGAAATAGAGATCTTCGACGAAGGAAATGATAATTAAGGGGTTTTGGTTTTTGGGTGAAGGCGATGAGAGTTTTTTTTTTTTGTGCCTATTTTATGCGGGTATTTATATTTATATATTGTGTATGTTAAGGAAGAAAAGACGAGGAAATGAAATGTAAAAGTAAAAATAATAAACCATTAAAATGAGGCATTTTTTTATTTTTTCTCAAGAAATCAAATGAAAATATTTTTTATAATTTCTATGTAATTACTAATATATAATAATTTTTGGTAGGGGGAGATAAAACGTGAGAGAAATTTAAACTAGAATTTTTTTTTTTTGTATTACAGAATTCTGGATTAAGATGAAAATCTGAAATTTTCTGAAAAGGAAATGTGAATTTTTCTAATAGGAAAATTCATTAAAATAATGGATTAAGATTATGTGGCATTGTAAATTATTTTTGATAGATCTTATACTTTATTTGAAGGATTAATGTTTGCGTTTTATGGTCCCGCATTAAAAAAATTCAAATTTTAATAATCTATTTTTTTGGTTTTGTTAACATAAATTTTATTAATTTATTTTTTGAAATAATTAATAAAATTATTATTTTGAGATATTGTTTGAATAAAATGTCAGGAAATTTGATATGTGGGACCGAGTTCAGACTACTTTTTTAGATTTAATATTAAAAAATTGAAAGATACCGTTTGTCACAGTTATGACAAGAGGGGCCTCGGCTGCCTAACGTGTGTGATTGAAATGAACAAAAAATACTATTAGGGACACTAAAATAAAAATAATAATGTTAGGAACCCCGGGTGCGCTAACCCTTAGACTTTGCTCTCTTTTTTATATAAAAAAAAATACTATATAAGAGATTCCGGTCTGGCAGCAATCGTAAAGAAATACATAAATAAAATAATCAGAACAACATGGGCCTAAAATTTTAATTTTACCAATCCAAATAGAAAACCCTAAAAATTCAACGATGCTTTTAATACCTATAATAAATAATAATAATAATAATACCTTTCCAGCTGCTAAAAAAAAATACTATTTAAATTTTGAGCTAGCATGAACACTGAACGGTAAATATTTCAAGGCACACCATAAATTGAAGTTAGATAAACTAATAATTTGCACATTGCTAATACCATTACCAAATTAACCTAACAGAACTATCACATTACTAATACAACATTTTGGGATTCCCCCTCCATCAAATATAGCAATAGAAATGTAAAACCCCCAAAAGTCACAGTGCTTGCAAAATTACAAACTTGTTTCCGTTAATTAAAATACACCCTTGTAAGGGCAAGATTCCACCGACAAAGCCAAACACCTTTCAGCCCATGCAACCATGTTAAGGAAGGGGCAAACCACTTTGACGATCAGCTCAAATTGATGACCAATATCAATCAGTTGTTTAAAATGATAAAACCAATATCAATTGCTCCTTCCCTCCAAGAGCACAACACCTAAAAACCCGAAGCACAAACGCAAGAACCGACACATCTTTTCTTCACCGCACTACACTCAGGTCACGCTACCTCAGCAAGAAATTGGTCAGGTATTTTAGGCCGATATAGGCTCATAGGGGTAAGATAGCCAAGGGTGCTTCAGAGCTTCAGTCGCAGAAGGGCGCTTCTTTGGGTTTATTTCAAGCAAATGACCGACAAAGTCAATGAAGCCTTGGTCACCCATCGGCAATCGGTGCCGCAAGGATGTCTTCTTTGGTATCAAGTATTCCAGCCTGTTGGTGTCCTGAGCAGAGGAAATAATTTATAAAACAATCCAGCAATACATGTAATATATCCAAACTTTGAATTACTGAATATATAAACATTACCAAAAAGTCAAAACAACACCACAGTAAATAATGTCAGAAAATTGTCCAATGTCTGGTATACAAAGATGATGCCATAAATTGCCCTCCCCCCCCCCCCCCCCCCCCCTGAGGAACTTACCGACCACTAAATCAAACTTTCCCTAAAAAAATTCAAGTTAGTGACGGTCTAAGACTCATGACATAGTTTTTGCCAGGGACGGTATGCCACGGATCCATGATTAAATTAATGTCAATCAATTTTAATTGATAGATTTATAAGTAAAAGAGTATGGAGCAGTATACATCTAAAATTCCACCTTTCTCACTTTTCTTGCATAAACAAACACTCATCCACACCATGCATGACATCTCGCATACACACACGCATAGATATTACAAGGTAAATGAATATGTAATTAGCAAAAAAGGAATTAAAGGAACTGGGATAGCAATGAAGCCAATTGAAAATAGAAAGGACATTCACCTGGTTACGCTCATAAAGCATGTGATTTTTGGTAAAATACTTATAGGTGTCCCGTCCTTTAGATAACATGATTTGATCAATAGGGCTTATAATTCCAATTACTCGGGCGAGTAATGTTGCTGGTGAATCATTTTGGAAGAGGACCTACAGCCAAAAGTTTCATTAATCCAAAATGGCACCAGTACTAGCAGTTAGGTAAGAAATTATGATTCTGAATTTTTGATGCAGAAACAAATACCAAGTGCATGAAAACACTACATCAGCATCGGAAAAAATCACAAATTAATGTACTATAGAATATATTTTTATCTCAAAGGCGGAATATTCAATGGAAAAAAGTATAGATCACAAGTTTCGGCCAAGTTCTCACTGTATCTCACATATAAATCAGCAAGTGGGAGAAAGAAAATGTAGCATCATGACATTGATGTTCCACGCACCATTCTAGAAGACCATTGTTATGGAAACACGGAAGAATAATTCGATAAAGCCAAGGAGGAAAATTAGAAGCCTTCGTTAAACTCACATGGTTCTGCCAGTTACATTTTCCAAGTTATGATGTCCTCCTTACTATATTAGATTAGTATAATAGTATGATCACTGGAATTTTTTTTAGAAGTAGAAACTTTTGGAATTTTCCATTTGGATCCATGCTACATCTTCTACCAGCACTTTCCTCTATGGTTAGTGGGCCTTATAAGAAGAAGAAAAGCTAGCGTATAAAAAACAACCTAACTTTATCTTGTATTTCTCTAAACAGTAATGCAAATGCATATGCGTAGTTTTTTCCCTGTGGACACTTTATTCCTTTATAAACCAGCATTTATGTATCATCATATCACATAATTTTCAACGTTGTGTCAGACGAATTAACAGAAAAGGATGCATAAGAAAGCCCCATCATAGATTAAGTCCTTGTGGAAATTACCATAGCAACTCTACAAAGAGCAGAGTGAAAACTTTGGGGATGTGTGGGGGGTAAGAATCACATAAAGATTGACAAGAAGTCTTTAAAATTCCAAGAAAATAGCTTCATCTTCTTATCCTGGATCTAGTTCGATACAAGTTGGTCAGCAAAACCACTATAAGGCACAACAAGGTTCTGACCTTGCACAAATTGCAAAGGGTTCCCCCCCAAAAAAATAACTTTTCTAAATTCTAAATGCAATCACAATTTTTGGCCTAGTTTTCACAGTGTATTCTCACATACTGATGAGCTGTAGTAATTTTCTGCAAAAACTCCCACTATGCCACTCATGCAGAGAGAATCTTCTCCACACGAAATCTACTTTGGACAACAGAATAATCTATTTGTTGGCAAATTACAGCATACTATATAGTTTTAATTTTTTTTCTTTAAAAAAATAATGCTTTAAAAGAAATGAACAAAGTGCAAGAGCCTTATATAAAAGAAAAGGCCAAGGATTTATCAAATGCATATAAAGCAGGATAAGAATCAACAGCACTAAGTGCCATTCTTCTTTTCCTCTCCGCTTTGGCTGGAACTAGATGAACAAAAAATAGACATTGCCAGTAGAAGAACTTACATTGCCTGTACAAAGTTCTGCCAGGATGCAGCCAAGTGACCAAATATCTATCTTCTTATCATATGGAAGTCCCAAGATCACCTCTGGAGCACGATAGGACCTGGACTGAACATAGGAGCATAGATGATCCGTCTCAAAACAGCTACTCCCAAGATCGATGACTTTCACCTCACATCTACTGTAGCTTTTCACCAATATGTTTTCAGGCTTCAAATCACAGTGTATAAGTCCAAGGCCGTGCAGAAACTGAAGTGCCTCCAAACATTGGATGGTAATAGACTGCATAGGAGAAATTGGAGATTATATGCAACATTATGTAAAAAAACAGCCTGAGGACAAAAAGATGCACTCAACAAACCTGCAATCTTGGCATTGTGAAGTAAACCTCTCCTCCTGATTCTCTATTAAATTTATGGAATTCATATAAGTTTGCCTTGAGAAGTTCACAAACAATTAGCAAATGTTCCTGCAAAATAACAAAAGTTAATAAACCAATACTAGCACGTTTAAAAATTAATGGACTTTAAAATAGAGTATAATAATAATGAACTTTGAAAATGAGACTATCATTTTATTATATAAAAAAAATGAAAAAAAAATGTAGGATTGTCAATTGTTCTTAACATCAATTGAGTGTAACGAGCTCCACTACTATGCATGCTTCGAGCATAATCACAAGGGTCATTTGGAATATCAATTAATTAGGGACAACAGAAAAAAATTTACCACATTAATTAAAGTGACAAAAGTGAAGCAAAAATGTCAAAGCCAATTAGTCTGCACAAACATAAACATTGTCCATAGGCACATAAATGGTCACGACAAGAACATAATAGTCCTGTTTGGCCTATCAACAACCATATCTCTTTTAAATAATTGTAAGGATTACTTTTTAGCAGCTATATTATTCCAGTATCAGTTGTGTGCGACATATATTACCTGTTCTGAAGAGCAGGCAGCGCACATGGACGATGTGAAAATAAATAGAAATGAAACAATCATAAGATATGCACACAAAAAAACTTGGAAAAACAGTAAGCATCTACCTATCTTCTCTTTCAAGCAAACTTAACTCCAGAATTGCACGCATGCATGCAAAGAAAATAACTGGAAGTATGAAGCATAGTTTGAGTAATACTTACTAACTAATAGAGCTTGTCATGTTATAATATCTAGTGTCTGATTGCATCACTCGGATGAATAAAACAGTGGTTATAACAGAAAATGCAAAACAAACCATCTTAGAACTGCTTTCCACTAGAACTTCTCCAATTTTTTCCAGTGATATTGACAACAATTTGAGAGGAGAGATATATCATTTACATGCAATATTACCCTCCTAGAGAACCAGACAATAATCTTGGGGGCTTTTCATGCAACATGAAGGCCTTTCATCTGATATTTAAGTTCTTTTGTTTGTTACTATTAAATAGTACAAGCTCTGCAATAATTTTCCATTATTCTTTACAGCTTGATATTTCATGTAAGCTTTCCAGTTATGTTCCAGATTATTGCAATGAGGTGATGATTGATATGAGATATAAGATCTTGATTCACCCCTTTCCTACTGCTTATGCTGCATACGTCCAATTAATTTTATTCATGACCTCCACTTTCATCCTTATTGTACAACCAGCTCCCTAAAATTAGCCTACCCCCTGCCCACCACCATAAAGACTGTAAAGCATCATTCTTCACCACCTAACATGAGTAACAC
This sequence comes from Viola odorata, assembly GCA_963691705.1. NCBI lineage: Eukaryota > Viridiplantae > Streptophyta > Magnoliopsida > Malpighiales > Violaceae > Viola > Viola odorata. Next base: position 34,167,251 of record OY829546.1, read on the forward strand.
TTTTTTTCTTTTTCCTTTTGGATAAGGAAAGTTATATCATTCCATTCATTTATTTGTTAATTCCATGTTGCAACAAAGCAGGCCCCACCATCCTGGAGGCTGTAAATTGTTAAACCGTGGTACTCATCCTTAAGCAATCACGTTTTTAGGTGCAAAAAGCTTATCAAATTCTACAGTTTTTCAGGTTAGGCCTGACACAAGCATTTAAATGACTAATTGGTTCAACTCAAGAAGTCCAAGATTATAATGGAAAAATGCAATCATCTGCTACTGGAGAAAAGCATTCAAATAAGAAATAGACAGAAAGCAAATATATTATCTCAAAACCAGAGGAGACAAACAAGGAATAAGACAATTATTTGTAATCCGGCAAGAACCTTGGTTAATAGAATTTCTTAATCCCCAACAGTAAAAAAAAGTTATAAGAAAGGACCAAAGAAGTGGAATACTGATAGCTGCACTACAATAAACTACCTTCAATATAAAATATAAGCCATCAAGAACTCGAGAATCGCAAAGGCAAAGCATGTGTCCACTTACTCGGTAATAGAAGTAATCATACAATCTTAGAATGTGATACTTGTCAGCAGGATCATGCTTGTTCACATACTTGAGAAGTTTTATCTCATCAAGACTCTGATCAAAGAAATCCTTGTTGTTTTTTATAATTTTCACACAGACGTCCATCCCCGTATGAAGGTCATGCGCTTGTATAGCTTTACTAAAAGCAGCAGAGCCAAGATACTCAGTAACATGATAACGGCCAGCAATCACAGAATTAAGAACAACATGAAAATTCTTGTCCTCCTCAAAGCCAGTTCTGAGAAACAAAAGAGTTGAGTTGAAAAAGTCTGTTTCAATCAAACAAACAGATACAAATTTAATGAAAAAAGTAGTTGAGAACGAGATTTATGCTTAATTTCATGTAACGCTATGGACAAAATAAACGTGCTTAACTGGCAGGGACAAACAAAAATTATAAGGCAAGAAGAAAAAAAATACTGTTCCCGCTCGCTACTTGTTCACTAAGAATGCAGCTGCTTGCCAGCAATCCACCTATTACTTACATGAAGGGGACAGGTCATGCCTTGAAATCACTCTAGTCCTAGTTTAGTGAAATGCAAGCTGCTGCTTGTATAAAAGCCGCACTCCGAAGATTAGACAGAAAGAGAAGAAGCAATTAGAAGATCAATGAAACAGGTAGACAGCGTCCCTACTTATAGGGGCACAGGGATTATAATGACAATGTTTAAACGGCTATTTCAAATTCTGTATTTTGGGAGCTGAAACAATATTAATTCATAGGAATTGAACAAAAAGAATACCAAAACATCAAAAAGTAACCCTCTTGTGAATCATAAAAGGGAAGTGGTCCAGGGACTTTAAAAGGCAATTATGATTTTGTTAGACTTTAGGTTTTATGTTTAAGTTTAGGAATCCTTGTGTTATTAGGGATTATTATTTGGCTAGAATGTGATATGTTTATGATATGTTATACAGTAAAGATTAGGTGGGATCTCTTTCCCAACAAGGACTAGATAAAAGGGTCTTGATTAGGAAATAACTAAACATCATTTTGTTATTGGTCACGTCTTAATAATGGGAGAATTTCTTATATGAATCTACAATATTTATTCATTTTACAAGTTTATGACAAACCATAAAACTATCTTCACTTGTTCAACTTAAAACTTAATTCAGCAGTGGGTTGTTATTGATTCTAGTCTCTTACATCTACACAGACATTAGAAAATCATTTTGGATTTTAGAAGTAGTCACCTCAATATTAAAACAAAAGGCTGCATCTGGTAACTTTCTCAGCATGCATACACCAGTAAATAAGTAGGACTAACAGAAGGTTTCTCATCTAAATAAAGCTCATGGAAGGAGAGGCATGCCTGTTTTTCCTATGCACAATTTTAAGGTTGAAAGTTTCAAACTCCTCCTCCTGGGCCTTTATTTGCCTTACTTGCTCCTGAACAGCTGCTGCCTCTTCATCCTCCAGTGATACGCCAGGCTCATCTTCCATAGCACTGCAAGTTTTCTCATCCTCTTCTTTCACTGCACACTCTTTCTCATAAGCATAATTTGAGACTGAAGAGGGAGTAGAATCTGTTGATCTAACAGCATTCATATTGTTTTCATCCCTTGAACTTCTAAGAGCTAAAGAATCACTGCTCTTCCGCTTCCATGAGGAAAGCATGTCATCACTCCCCGTCAAAGCATGCATACGGTCATCAGTTGCATCACTGATAACAGTATTGCAGTTGTTTGACCATAAAGGCTTACCAGATCCTGCCTCTCCGGTCTGCCCATCCCTCAATGGTGGCGGAAAAGAAAATCCCCCGTCAGTATTATTTTTCATTTCAGGACGTGCGACTTTGTCATTTCCAACTATATATTTATTGGAATCTTGTTTAACAATTCTATGCTTCTCCTTGTTTTGTTTATCATTATCTTTCTTGTCAGAGTCATGGTGACAAGATCTAGACCCACCAGTGCCCACATCATGATCACGAAAATATTCCAGATCTCCTTCACTGCTGCCTCCTATCAAGCTTCCACGTATTTCACTGCCAATATCAGCAGCATCACTGTTGATACCAACACCTATTGATCTAACTGAACCATGTTGATCATCATCCACACAAATATCATCCAACCGAGTCCTTCCAGGCTCATCCAAGACTTTGCCATCCGCTAACATGATAAGTTCATTTGTCTGAGTAACAAATCCTTGCCAGACAGGCTCTGCTCGCATCAAGCTCAGTTCTTCTTCATCCATCAACTGTCCATCATACTGAGCTATTAAATCATTTTCATGGTTCCTCTCATACATCTCGGTCACTGACAGCCCTATAGGATCATCTGTAATAGGTTCGATAGTTTTTGACTGAAAATACTGCTCACCTGAGAAGTAAGAATCTTCCTCAGCAAAAGATTGGTCATCATCTTCATCTTTGGTTGGACCTCTTTCCTGTGGGTCTGGAACACTCCCATGACCCGTTCCCTTCTCATTATCACTCGGGTAATCAATTTCATGAGCCAGAAACCAAGCCTCATCCTCTATGGGCTGTCTCATGTACCCAACGTCATCGTCGTCATCATATTCATCAGAATCCCAATATTCGTTCGGATAATCAATGGATTCACTAAGTCCATCACCAACAGTAGCAAAACCTGAAACTAGATCAGATGTATCCTCAGCAATACCCTGACTTACAGATAGCCAGCTGCCCCCAGCTATTCTTTTAACACCTGGATCATCAATTATCAGGGAAAATAGAAGCAGAATCAACAAAAATTGAACATCAAATGATTATAACATACAAAAAGATGTTTAGCAAATAAATAGAAGAACCAGAATGTTCCAATTTCACACAACGTTAGCAAGATGCTGCAAAAATTTAAATGAAGAATCCAAATATTTTGAAGTAATTTTCTCAATAGCTTACCATAACCACAACTAAGGTATGCTTGAAATTGAGTTGACAAGTCAATGGTTTTGAAACAAAACAAGTTGATAGTTAAAAAGTTACCATTGTAGCATTCAACAACAATGGTTTTAGGTATCTGGTGATTCCAATAGTATAATTTCAAAAAGCTCACCAAACATCCAAAATCTGTATTATGACTCAAATTAAGCTCTTATCCCATTGTCATAATCAGAAACACATACTGACTACAAACAAGTCAACACAAGATACCACTCTGCAGGGCAGCAGGCGCAGAAAACAAAAGAATCCAAATTCATATGTTCTAATTTTATTTTACAAGTCAGTGGTATTTTAATAATCTCTAGAGTTCAAGACAATGGATGACAATTACTATTAACTTATTTTCACCTCTCATTAGTTAGCAATAGGAATGCACAAGTATACTTATGCCATGCATAGGAAGTATGCCAAAGAATCAAAAAGCATCAAGTGAACCATTAAAAGAAGGGGCAAACTTAGTATAATGTACACTTTGAAATTGCAAAACCTTGACAAAGTACTCCCTCCATTTCAAAATGTTAGTTGTTTAAGGTTTCTTTACCCAAACCATAAAAATACTAAATAGCCATACTTTTAGGTTAATTAATGAGTACTTGTGCTTTTTCAAGAGTTACACTTTTCTCACTCCTTCCGTATCTCATAAATCATGTTTAGAAGTGCAGGGTCAATTTGGAAAAAAAGATTAATAACTCCTTGAATTATCTTGCAACAAGAAAAGTGACTAAAACTACTATTATGTTGATATGGGTGTAACACAGAAACAGGGTAAGCCTCCTATTCAGAAACTCATCCATCATTCTCCAAAAATCATCTGAAAGTAATTAGGAATCAAACCAAAATTTCATTACCGCTGACACAGCATTTGAACTTCATTGTGCATTTACCTTCCACACATAGTCACTACCAATAACTTTACCACTCAAATTTAAACTAAACAAACTAAAAATAACATTTAATGTTCATGAAAAGGAAGAAAGCAAAGAGAAGGATAACCAGGATACACCAAGAAGTGTAAAAAAGAGGGGAAAAAGCACAGTAGAATTTAAAGCATCATACAGCCATATTGATGCTGCAAACTGACCTGACGAGTTGATTTCCTGTCCAACAGGAACATCAAGATATGATCCCATAAGGTAGTTATTATCAGCATTGCTGAGCTTAGCTGCTGGGGCATCACGCTCAAACTTTTCATGCCAACTCACATTTGATGACTTATCATCTGACTTGAGTTTAACTGGTGGAAGTCTAGGAAATTCTTCCTTTGGAATATCAGACACAAGGGAGAAACCTACACCTATTGAGTTCTTTAGTTCGGTGCTGCCTTGAGGCTTGCCAGAGTATAAAATTCTTCCAACCTCATCCACCTGCTCTTTCATAGCTGCTCTTACATCACACAGATCAGTTTTCCTCTTCCCCTCTCTATTGTCAGAACTTGTAGGGATATTACAGCTGGTGTATGCATCCCCCAAGGAGAACGGAAAAACAGTCTTGATTGAACAATCTTTCCATGGGTCAGAAGTACTTGCAGGATCCTCAGTTCTAGACCATGCATTATCTGTTGGATATCCTATAGTAGCAGTGGGCTTAAGTTCCTTTGTTTCCTGAGTTTGAATTTTGTCGTGTTTTGATTGAGCATTGGTAGTACCGATAGTAAAGGTTCCAGCCCAAGAACTCGTCTTTGCAGCTGAAAGGATGATGTCTTCTCCAGATTCGGCATTTGGTACACCAGAGAAGTTAATGGTGGTTGGAGAAGCAGAAGAACCATTTTGATAAACATCAGCATAGGCAGGATTAGAGTTCCAAGAATGCAAATCACGAAGGGCATCCTCGGAACTAAGTGGGTGATTGGGCGTAAGAATATGATTAGAGGACTGCTGAGCAACAGAAGCAGTAGAATTAGGCCATTTATTTTGAGTCTGAAAACCACATTCAATCTCCTTGACAATGAGTTCTTTAGAGAGGGATTTAGCAGGGGTTTGGTCTTCTATGGTAAGTTTTTGAAGAAAGCCATTCAAATCAGGGCGATTGCTGAGCTCGCCGCGTAGAGCTGCCTCAGCTCTTGTGAAATGATTTCTACGCAGAAAATCCAGAATCACATCAACTGACCTGGTGTCCCCCATAATCAGACTCTCTCGTCCAATCTCTGTACCACCAAACAGTTCTAGAGCTGTAGCAGCAGAAATTAACAACAGCGCGACACGAAGTAGGAACAAAAACCTAATGTGATGTAATTCAGGGGTTCTTGTAACAATGTAAATTAATTTGCGTTACTGAAGAAGCAAAACCAGACCTGACACCATCAAAATCCACGTACACCGCAAATGAAAAGACCCACGTTATAAACTGGTAATCCATCAGAAGAAAGAAACAAATAAATAAACAAACAGATTTAATTGGGAAAATAAAAAAGGATGCGAGGGGGACTCACAGATCCCAGATGGCTCCAAATCCAAGAGGCGAACAAGAAGTTGTAGGTTGCTTCTCTCACAGCAAAAGCAAGAACAAAATACTATTCTCATTCTCGTTCACTGCTGAAAACCATCTTCATTTCTTTCTTCCTTTTTTCCTCTGTTTTCAAAATTTCATTTAATTAATTTAATTTCGGGCTGCAGTTTTTCGTCCCCATCCGGCTATGCGCAAGCACGCACGCATGAGCTGCTACACACGCTTTTAAAATTGTTGGTGCAAAATAATTAGGGTGGACTATATAAGAAGCTAGTGGCATAATCTTCCATTCCGATCCCTATATTTTTAAGCTTACAACTTGAACTAGTGGTTAAGGAAATTCAAGGGACAACTTCATCAAATATGTCACCAATACCATTTTCTCCATCCTTTATATTAATATTTTGTTGGGAGAAGACACCCTAGGGTCCCTATGGTTATTATTTTTATTTTAGTTGATTTCACTTTTCGATTTCTGTTGAAGTCCCTATTGTCTAAATTGACGTTAACAGTCGTTTTTGCCGTTAAGCATCATTATTTCATTATTATATATGACGCGGGCCCCACATGATATGTTTTTCTTTTCTTTTCTTTTTCACTTTCCTCCGACCTCACTCTCTCTCTCTCTTTTCTTTTTTCCTTTCCTTTCTTTCTTTTTCAATCTTTCTTTCCATTTTCTTTTCTTTCCTCTGCACCTCACTCTCTTCTCCTTTCTTCTCCTCACGACCTCACCCTCTTCTCCTTTTTAAATAATTATCATTATCATTATGGTTCAAGTTTAAAATTTGATGGTGATCTGGTTGGGATTTGATGGTGGTCTGCTTCGGTGGTGATTTGGTAGGGATTTAATGGTGGTCTGGTTGGGATTTGATGGTGGTGCTTGATTTTTGGGTTGATTTTTGGTTATGGCGATTGCAGGTTGATTTTGATTGGGTTTGGGTGTGATGCGGAGGGGAGAAAATCGGAGGTGAGAAGCGGCGGTGATGGTGTCGTGGGAGGGATGAGATTGTGGTGATGTTGAAGTTGAAGATGAGAGAAATTGAGATGGAATTGAGGGTGAATTGGTATTTGGCAGCATGGGATTGTGGTTTCAAATTAATTCGGCAGAGACGAAGAGAGGGGAAGGAGATGAAGTAAAATTTGAACATAAGTGGGTCCCACTTTATTTTTTTTAGAATTTTGATAATTTATTCTTTTTGTTTTTTAACTTTTTATTAATTTATTTTTTGAAAATAAATTAAATAATTAATAAAACTAATATTTTAGATAATAAGAAGATAATAAAAATCTAAAAAAAATTGAATTTTAATAATCTATTTTTTTATAATTTTGTTAACATAATCTTAATTAAGTTATTTTTTAAAATAATTAATAAAACTATTTTTGAGATATTTTTGAAAAGAGGAGGAGAAGTGAAAATAAAGAAAAAAAAATTAATTATATTATTTTTCTGAATTTTAAATTAATTACATTGTTTTCTGAATTTTTAACTAATTATATTTTTTCCTGAATTGAATAATTAATTTGTGTTTTTTTAGAAAAAAATCTGGAAATTAAAAATTAGAGAATAATAGATTTTTAAATAAAAAATCTGACCGGTGGGACCCACAAAATAGTCAATTTTTAAAAAATATTAAAATAATGACACTTAACGGCAAAAAGTGACTGTTACCGTCAATTTACACGATAGGAACTTCGGAAGGATAACAACAATAACGCATGTGACCAAATCGAACAGAAATCGAAAAGTGGGATCAACTAAAATAAAAATAATAACCATAGGACCCAGGGTGCCTTCTCCCATATTTTGTTCCTTATTTTTTTTTTTTATCTCTTTAGACTTTAGCTTCCGATGTGTAGGTATATTATTAATTAAATTGTAGAATATAAATATTATATAATATAAATATATTATTAGTATAATATTATAATGCATTACCAGTCTCAATTTATTAAACTTTTATATATATATATATAGTATAATTCAATTGAAAATAATTAATTCTAATAGTAACATTTTTAATGTAATATAATATAGGAGTTTAAATTTTTTTTAGATGTTTTGTTTATTACCTTTTTTAGTATTATTATTATTAGTAGTAATATATGAAATATAATTTAAGTTGAGAAATATTCAATTGCAAATAACAATGAGATTAATAGTAATAAAAATTATCAATAATAAAGATTTAAATGCAAGGAAGATGAATACAATTGGTTAGTAGTTACACTTTAATTAACACCTTATTATTGTAATTACTTAATTTATTTTTTAATTAATGAATTATCGTTGTTTTTATTTTTTATTAGTATCCTTTTGTTTTTAAAAATTATAATTAAACATGTGAACAATATATGCATCAAAAAAATGATGTGTTTCATAAAAGTAACTATTGTCATTATATAAAAAACTTATGCAAGTACATATTTATACAAGCATGAATGAAGAGTTGTCCATACCTAAAGGTCCAATAACAAAAGCACGAACTAGAGTCATTCAAGTGTAGCTTTTAATCTTCATTCAAAGAGAACTTGATAAAGAGATAGCGCGGGAAGAAGGACAAGAAGAACAAATTGCTCGAATGATCAACCTCATTACAAGCCTAAAAGGAGGCCAAGGCCGCAACATGCTGAACCCACAGGCGCAAGACGTGACCAATCCAAGCACCAACCCACCTTTGGAATGTGCTCACTTCCTCAAGACCAGCCCAAACCTCCTCAAGTATAAACAAGAGTTATCTTCTTCATTTTACTCTTTAGAGTTTGAATATTTGTTGAATGATATAATCCTTCTCTATTCAAGGACTCAATCTCGGTGAATTGCCAGGTTAGGCAAGTCTTGTGATTAGTCAAGTAAAAACAACAACTTCCACTTTGTCTTTTTCATCTTTAGGTCGATTAATACTCGTTGTTACTAGATTCAAATTGGTATCCAAGATAAATCCTTAGATTCGTCCAAATCCTTTATTGTAAGTTCAATTCCGTGTTTGTTCTTGTATTCTCTTGAGCTTGTGTAATTTCAATCTTGATTTATTGAACCAAATCCTTTTTCAATCAAGAGAAGATTTTGGTTTCATGATCTTAATTTTCTATTTTGGTGTTCCTAATCCATTTAAGTCCATTAAACTATCTTTTATGAATGGAGATTGTATTACATATAATGCCTGGAAGCATTTTCATAAGTTATTTGGTAATTAAATATTATTTTATAAAATTAATTTAGTTTTAAATATTCAACTCTCTAACTTCTGTTATTGTTCCAATTTGCATAAAGAGACCACTATAAAACTTTCATAACTTTATAAAAGATAAACACAAAAAATTGAATAATGTAAAAAAAAATATGCTAAGTATTATTCATGCAAAATAGGTATATACATATAATTTATTTTCTTTATGTTTATAGAATTTTTTTTTTAAAAACTAATTTATAATTACACATCTTACGACTAAAATAAATAAAACCTGTACAAAAATAAGAAGAAGCATCAGTATCGGGAGGAGGGTAGGGATAAGGAGGGGGGATTATAAGCACATAAACAATTCAACCATATCTTTTTATACTAGTACCAAGAATTTGTGTCATAAATGAAATAATTAAATATAATAATTATTAGAGAAAATGAATAGACAATGGTTACAAATTAATTGGCTCTAAAAAAATGGTTACAAATTAATTAAATCTCATTAGTATTATAAATTATTTTCTATTAGTGTAAATAAATTATTTTTTTATTCATATATAGATAGATGATATAAAAATTAATTTTAATAATAGTAAGCATTAATAAAAATTAATTGTGAGGATTTAGTAACGTAAGCATTATCAAAAATTAAATTTAAGGGAAGATGAGAAGACATTAGTTACAACCTAAGTTTTTTAAGATATAATTATTAATTAATTTTAGTGTCTTGTTTAATTTGACATGTAAGATTAAAAAAATACACATGGCATAAATTTAGAGCTCTTGAATGGTGATGTGGCATTAGGAGAGAACTTATATTGCACTTTACATATATTATAGATATCAACTATTTTTATCTTAATTGTTTTATTACTGGTACTGACTTAATCTATTTTTATTATTTTATTTCTTCATTAAGTACTTTTTTTATCAAACATTGGTTGAATACATAGGGAAATTATTGATAAAAACAGTTAATCAGTAAATGAAATAATTCAAATAGAGTAATTTATACCAATAGTAAGTAGAGGTGAGCGTTCGGATTTCGGATCGAAATCCGACGAGTTCGGATCGGATAAGTTCGGATTCGGATAATTTCGAATCCGATTTTTTTGGATTTTTTGTTAGGGGATTCGAAATCAATCCGACAAGTTCGGAATCGGATCGTTTCGGTCGGATTTTCTGATTTTTTTGGGATTGGGTCGGGCCGGCCTGGCCCATTGCCACCCGACATTGACAAAGGCAATTCTCAGATTTTAATCGACAAGATAGGGAAAAACGTCTATAAATGACATGAAAATTGAGTCTGAAGTTTATATTTTCTTATTTATTTCAAATTAAAAGCTATTTATTCATAGTTTTTTCTTATTTTTTAGATTACACATGGTGTCAAATATATGTAAAAATATTAAAAAATATTAATTAAATTGAACCATGTTTGATCCTAGTTGAACCCGTTTAAATCTCAACTTTGATCTTTTTACTTCTCCGGTTCAATTTTGCTTGCTGGTTTTTCAAACGCTCGAAATCATATTTCTCATCCCAGATCTCATCTATTAATCTTTTCTTGTCTCAGAATGAATAGTCCAGCCCAGCCCAGCCCAGCCCAGCCCATCATCATCATAAATAGCCTATCTATTCTTTTCTCGCATGGCGTCATCATCATCATTGTAAATATCTTCTACTATCCTTTCTCTTCCTCCCCCTCCCTTTTTTCCCCACAATTTAATAGGAGCTACAAACACAAATCTGAAAGGAATTCCCAGATTTTAATGGTGGTTACTTTCTCTCAACCTTAGTAATCTTTGATTAGAAATTCCCAAATTTTGATTCACTTTTTTCTCACTTCCTTTATCTTTTTTGCAGATCCGCACATGCCGATTGAAGAAATTAAATTAATTTGAGATTTGTAGGTTTTAATTGGTTGCTCACAGTCAGTTGAGTGTTCTCTTATGTGTCTTTGAGGAAATATAAGTGGCGAGTAGCGCAAAAGGAGTGAGGAAACGCAGGCGGCGAGCAGTCTATTGGAATCCGTCGGATTCCAACAGCCTCCTCCGAAATCTTGTTCGACAGATCGGGTGAGCTCGGATCGGATCGATCGGATCTACCAATCCGTGCTTGATAACTATTGACATCACTCTAGCGACATCTCCGCCATCGCGCCTGGCGACAAGGACAGAACACTGTACATACCAAGGGGGACATGACACTGCTCCTACTGCCCCTAGCTTGGAGGCCGACCCTGGGATGGTCGACATCAACGGGGGGCTCTCACGCGACATCTGCACGGCGTCACCCCATCCCAGGTCACGCATGACGTCACTCCATATGACGTCACTCCGTGGTACCCCAGCGACACCTACTAGAGATAACGCCTACCCCCTGTCGGTAAGATCCTTCCTTTACCTATAAATACCCCCACCATTCCAGACATAAGGTAAGCCTAAGACAATGTGCTGAACCCCTACCATTTTGACCACTCATACTGACTTAAGCATCAGAGTGTTTACACTGGAGACCCCCTCCGGCGCTTTGCAGGTAACGAAGACACCGGAACAGTGTTCCCGACCGACCCCTGTTGGCCAATCCTGCTCGACGAACATCAGACTCTTATCAAATGGTGCTTTCATTGAGAGCCTTGGTTAATTAAGTGAGCTTCCTTGATAACCAAGCTCTGTTCTTTTAGAGAGTCGAAGGATCATGGCCTCAGATTCAGAATCCACACCCTCTCATTCTCGCAGTGCTCACACGCGCAGGGAACTTTTCCCTACGTCTTCGTCTAGTATCTTCACCGCATCGCATGGAACTTTCTTTGCGCAACCGGACTTCCTTTCTAGACTGACAGGAGGCACCCCATTTTCTCGAACGGGCGCCCCCTTTTCTCAAATGGGCACCCTGTTTTCTCAAATGGGCCCCCCATTTTCTCAAATGGGCGCCCCGTCTTCTCAAACGGGTGCCCCATTTCCTTAAACATGCACCCCGTTTTCTCAGATGGTCGGACCTAGCCACTCCACTCCCCCTCCTACGGGTCCCGAAATGGGTGGTGCTAACAATCCTTTGGCAAGTTCAATCTCAGCCCTTCGTGCCCAGCTGGATTACTTGACTGAGCTAGCCGCAGGCTTTACTTCTAGTGCCCCTGGATCGGGTGTGCCTTCTCAGTTTGTCTTCACCCCGTCTATCGTCACCGAATGACCGGTATCGCCACGATGGCAGGCGAGTGTTCCTCTAGCCTCACCTGCGATAAGCACACCATTCAGCTTTGTACAACTCACCGAGGGATAGGTAGAGCCTTACATACCGCGAGCGCCGCGAGTCCCCGTCTCCCAAGTAGAGCGACAGCAAGGTGACTATAGGGAGCGTTGGGACGGTAGGAGAGAGGGAGCCGACAGAGAGGTCTCCCTGGAGAGGAGTGAAAGATCGAGCAGTAGAAGGCATCGAACCTGTTCGCCCAGGAGTCGCAGCCGATCCCCTAGGCAACAACACACCCCGGAGCCTCGAGGGCACAAACGACACTTGGAAATTTCTCCACCTCATTACGATCGTGAGATTCTAGATGACACTTCAGGTCATCTGTTCAGCCACCGTATAAGACATCACAGGGTCAGCCGACACGTTAAGCTCCCAGCAGAGACGTACGACGACACTAAGGATCCCATCTCCCACCTTAACAGGGTGAAAGATTTCGTGCAATTCCAGACGCACAATGACGCGGCGTTGTGTCAGATATTCGTTATGACATTGTCAGGGGTAGCCCACCTCTGGTTTGAAGGACTCCCCGCCCGGTCAATTGATAACTTCTTGCAATTGGAGGTCGGGGAAAAAAAAGAAAAAGGAGTGAGACACGAGGACTTCCTAGGAGGTCACCCATCCTTGTACTACTCTCTCCCAAGCACATTTAACTTCACAGTTCTGATGGGATCCAGTGTATTGTGCTTGTATGATCGCACCCTTTATCTCCTGCACCAACAATCCATATATCAGCAAACGGCACAACGACGACATCCTTTTAATCTCATGCGAAGAAGGCCGCAATTCTTTTCCAGACTCTCAAGGCCCGTAACTCAAATTCATGCGATTTTTTCTTCATCTCAAGGAACTCGTTTAGCTCCGAAACATCCAACCTAGCACACAAGGTCATACCATAAGTAAAAAACTAAACAAAAGAAAAATGAGAGCATCCATCCATGGGTTTATGCAGGAAAAAGTGCACCCCGGGAAAAAAAGAAAAAGGGGTGCAGCACGAGGACTTCCTAGGAGGTCAACCATCCTTGTACTACTCTCTCCCAAGCACATTTAACTTCGCAGTTCTGATGGGATCCGGTGCATTGTGCTCGTATGATCGCACCCTTTATCTCCTGCACCAACAGTCCATATATCCTCAAATGGCACAACGACGACATCCTTTTTAATCTCATGCGAAGAAGGCCGCAAGTCTTTTCCAAACTCTCAAGGCCCGTAACCAAATTCATGCGATTTTCTCTTCATCTCACGGAACTCGTTGAGCTCCGAAACATCCAACCTAGCACACAAGGTCATACCATAAGTAAAAAACTAAACAAAACAAAAATGAGAGCATCCATCCATGGGTTTATGCAGGAAAAAGTGCACCCCGGGAAAAAAAGAAAAAGGGGTGCAACACGAGGACTTCCTAGGATGTCAACCATGCTAGTACTACTCTCGCCCAAGCACATTTAACTTCGCAGTTCTGACGGGATCTGGTGCATTACTGCTGGTATGATCACACCCGTTATCTCCTGCACCAACAATCCATATATCCAAAAATGGCACAATGATGACATCCTTTTCATCTCATGCAAAGATGACCGCAAGTCTTTTCTAGACTCTCAAGGCCCGTAACTCCAAGTCATGTGATTTTCTCTTCATTTGACGGAACTCATCGAGCTCCGAAACCTCTAATCTCGCACACAAGGTCAAACCATAAGTATAAAACTAAACAAAACAAAAGTGAGAGCATCCAACCGTGGGTTTATGCAGGAAAAAGTGCATCCCGGGAGAAAAAGAAAAAGGGGTGCAACACGAGGACTTTCTAGGAGGTCAACCATCCTAGTACTACTCTCGCCTAAGCACATTTAACTTCGGAGTTCTGATGGGATCCGGTGCATTAGTTCTAGTATGATCGCACCCGTTATCTCCTGCACCAACAATCCATATATCCAAAAATGGCACAACGACGATATCCTTTTCATCTCATGCGAAGAAGACCGCAAGTCTTTTCCAGACTCTCAAGGTCCGTAAGTCCAATTCAAGCGATTTTCTCTCCATCTGACTGAACTCGTCGAGCTCCGAAATAACCAACCTCGCACACAAGGTCATACCATAAGTATACAAATAAACAAAACAAAAATGAGAGCATCCAACCGTGGGTTTATGCAGGAAAACGTGCACCCCGGGGAAAAAAAGAAAAAGGACTGCGACACGAGAGAGTAGTACAAGGAGGTCACCCATCCTTGTACTACTCTCTCCCAGGCACATTTAACTTCGCAGTTCTGATGGGATCCGATGCATTAGTGCTCGTATGAGCGCACCCTTTATCTCCTGCACCAACAATCCATATATCCAAAAATGGCACAACGACGACATCCATTTCATCTCATTCGAAGAAGACCGCAAGTCTTTTCCAGACACTCTAGGCCCGTAATTCCAATTCATGCGATTTTCTCTTCATTTGACGGATCTCGTCCAGCTCTGAAACATCCAACCTCGCACACAAGGTCACACCATAAGTATAAAAATAAACAAAACAAAAATGAGAGCATCCAACTGTGGGTTTATCTTGGAAAAAGTGCACCCCGGGGACAAAAAGAAAAAGGAGTGCGATAGGAGGACTTCCAAGGAGGTCACCCAACCTTGTACTACTCTCTCCCTAGTACATTAAACTTCGCAGTTTTGATGGGATCCGGTGCATTGTGCTTGTATGATCGCACCCTCTATCTCCTGCACCAATAATCCATATATCCAAAAACGGCACAACGACGACATCCTTCTAATCTCATGCGTAGAAGGCCGCAAGTCTTTTCCAGACTCTCCAGGACCGTAACTCCAATTCATCCGATTTTCTCTTCATCTCATGGAACTCGTCGAGCTCCAAAACATCCAACCTCGCACACAAGGTCACACCATAAGTATAAACCAAAACAAAACAAAAATGAGAGCTTCGAACCGTGGGTTTATGCAGAAAAAAGTGTATCCCGGGAAAAAAAGAAAAAGGGGTGCAACAAGAGGACTTCCTATGTGGTCAACCATCGTTGTACTACTCTCTCCCAAGCACATTCAACTTCGTAGTTCTGATGGGATCTGGTGCAATGTGTTGGTATGATCGCACCCTTTATCTCCTGCACCAACAATCCATATATCCGCAAACGGCACAACGACGACATCCTTTTAATCTCAAGCGAAGAAGGCCGTAAGTCATTTCCAGACTCTCAAGGCCCGTAACTCCAATTCATGCGATTTTCTCTTCATCTCACGAAAAAAGTACACCCCGGGAAAAAAAAGAAAAAGGGGTTCGACACGAGGACTTCCCAGGAGGTCACCTATCCTTGTACTAGTCTCTCGTAAGCACATTTAACTTCACAGTTCTATTGGGATCCGGTGCATTGTGCTGGTATGATCGCACCCTTTATCTCCTGCACCAACAATCCATATATCAGAAAACGACACAACGACGACAACTTTTTAACCTCATGCGAAGAAGTCCGCAAGTGTTTTCCAGATTCTCCACGCCCGTAACTCCAATTCATGCGATTTTCTCTTCATTTGACGGAGCTCGTCGAGCTCCGAAACCTCCAATCTCGCACACAAGGTCAAACCATAAGTATAAAACTAAACAAAATAAAAATGAGAGCATCCAACCGTGGGTTTATGCAGGAAAAAGTGCATCCTGGGAAAAAAAGAAAAATGGGTGCAACACGAGGACTTTCTAGGTGGTCAACCATCCTAGTACTACTCTCGCCTAAGCATATTTAAATTCGGAGTTCTGATGGGATCGATGCATTAGTGCTAGTATGATCGCACCCGTTATCTCCTGCACCAACAATCCATATATCCGAAAATGGCATAATGACGACATCCTTTTCATCTCATGCGAATTAAGACCGCAAGTCTTTCAAGACACTCAAGGCCCGTAACTCCAATTCATGCAATTTTCTCTCCATCTGACAGAACTCGTCGAGCTCCGAAACATCCAACCTCGCACACTAGGTTATACCATAATTATAAAACTAAACAAAACAAAAATGAGAGCATCCAACCTTGGGTTTATGCAGGAAAAAGTGCACCCCGGGGAAAAAAAGGAAAAGGAGTGCGACACGAGGACTTCCTAGGAGGTCACCCATCCTTGTACTACTCTCTCCCAAACACATTTAACTTCGCAGTTCTGATGGGATCCGGTGCATTACTGTTGGTATGATTACACTCGTTATCTCCTGCACCAACAATCCATATATCCAAAAACGACACAATGATGACATCGTTTTCATCTCATCTGAAGAAGACCGGAAGTCTTTTCCAGACTCTCAAGGCCCGTAACTCTAATTCATTCGATTTTCTCTTCATTTGACGGAACTCTTTGAGCTCCGAAACCACCAATCTCGCACACAAGGTCAAACCATAAGTATAAAACTAAACAAAACAAAAATGAGAGCATCCAACCGTGGGTTTATGCAGGAAAAAGTGCATCCCGGGAAAAAAAGAAAAAGGGGTGCAACACGAGGACTTCCTAGGAGGTCAACCATCCTAGTACTACTCTCTCCCAAGCACATTTAACTTCACAGTTCTGAGGGGATCCGGTGCATTGTGCTGGTATGATCGCACCCTTTATCTCCTGCACCAACAATCCATATATCAGAAAATGACACAATGATGACAACCTTTTAATCTCATGCGAAGAAGGCCGCAAGTCTTTTCCAAACTCTCCAGGCCCGTAACTCCAATTCATGCGATATTCTCTTCATCTCACGGAACTCGTCGAGCTCTGAAACATCCAACCTCGCACACAAGGTCACACCATAAGTATAAACCAAACCAAAACAAAAATGAGAGCATCGAAACATGGGTTTATACAGAAAAAAGTGTATCCCGAGAAAAAAAGAAAAAGGGGTGCAACACGAGGACTTCCTAGGAGGTTGACCATCCTTGTACTACTCTCTCCCAAGCACGTTTAACTTCGCAGTTCTGATGGGATCCGGTGCATTGTGCTGGTATGATCGCACCCTTTATCTGCTGCACCAACAATCCATATATCCGCAAACGGCACAACGACGACATCCTTTTAATCTCTTGCGAAGAAGGTCGCAAGTCTTTTCCAGACTCTCAAGGCCCGTAACTCCAATTCATGCGATTTTCTCTTCATCTCACGGAACCCGTTGAGCTCCGAAACATCCAACCTCGCACACAAGGTCATACCATAATTATAAAACTAAACAAAACAAAAATGAAAGCATCCAACTGTGGGTTTATGCAGGAAAAAGTGCACTCCGGGGAAAAAAACAAAAAGGAGTGCGACACGAGGACTTCCTAGGAGGTCACCCATCCTTGTACTACTCTCTCCCAAGCACATTTAACTTCACAGTTCTGATGGGATCTAGTGCGTTGTGCTTGTATGATCACATCCTTTATCTCCTGCACCAACAATCCATATATCTACAAATGGCACAACGACGACATCCTTTTAATCTCATGCGAAGATGGCCGCAATTCTTTTCAAGACTCTCAAGGGTATAATTGCGGCCTTCTTCCCTCAGTTTTCCCTCAGTTGTATGTAAGCAAAAATCTCCTGTATAAGAATCTGTCAACGCAATAAAAGCTTAAAAGTTTCTCTTTGTAAGTTTTCTCTTTCAAAAATGTCTTTCATTTTTAAAGAATTAGCTTACTATTTTTCTGAACTAAAAACTAATAAACTTTCTGATTTATATGAATTAAAAACAGAACTATCTTCTAAATGTGATGATATTCAAAAATCTGACGTATTGAAAATCTTTATAATGAAATAATGAGTGAAAGTATAATTCCAATCTCTAATACTAAAACTCCTTTATAGAATGAAGATTTAATAAAAATTGAACTTTTCACCAATATGATAGAAGCCACTGATAAAACTATTCAAACTATTATGCATACACTTAATCAATATGAAGAAAACGTTGAGAGCCAGCAAAAGAAACAAAAGGTGGAAAAGTATAAAAAATTAAAAGAAATTATCAATAATCCAACTACCACCATGTATGTTCTGGAGGCAGAGTTAGCAATGAAAAAGAGGAAGAATTTTCTTCTTTGCGAAGAGATGCTGGCTCGGGACGAGGAGTTTGCCAGGATTCCGCTGAGGATGGAGTGGTGGAAAAAGAAGGTTTTGGAGGCCTTCACTTCTGGGTTCGCAGCCTATTTCGAGAGCGATTCCTTTGATCCGACCAAAATTGCTGATTACGCCTCTGCCATAATGGACAAAGTTAATGGAAATAAAGACGACTCGTTTACCCTAGAGGGAGAGAAGATCGGCAACGGCGATGGTGGTGGCGCGCAACTATCTCCCCTACCGGGTGACTTGAGTGCCGCGAAAGATTCCTAGATCTCCCCCTTGATTGTTATTTCATTGTTATCTGTATTTACTTATTCTTCAGTCAATCGCTCCTTAGAGACATTTGACATTTGTTCTTCTCGTAATAATGCTGACGCCATGAGAGCTTTGCTGCTTCTTTTCTTAAGCGTTGGGTTTTAGTGTATTATTGATGCTGCTTATTCTTTGTTAGCGTCTTTCTACTGACGCACCGTTTCTTAAGATCGCGTGCCAGAGCTGGTGCTGCTTTTTAGAGCATTAAATGCTGCGAATCCCTTAATTAATGCGATCGAAAAGTAATGATGAGGGAAGACACGTATCTTTCTTGCAGTGAGGCGTTTGAAACAGGCGCCTTCTAGGGAGTAGCGAGGACTGAAGCATCTCACCGTTTTCAAAACTTAGGTCTTTCGCGCGTGTCACGTTCTTCCGCCACGCCACCTCGCCAAGTGTCAGTTGTCAACTGGTCGCGCCTTTTGACCCCTTTAGGGTTATATATAATGTTTTCCCCGCCTCCTCTTTTCTTTTTTATCTCTTTTCTCGCTCATTGCTTCTTTCTGAAAAGTAACTCGCGCCGCTCCTTCTTCTTTGTTCTGGGATCCCTGGTGTTTCTTTGACGAAGGTACACGCATCATTTCCTTCTTTTACTTTCTTATTTTTATTAGTTATGGCAAAGACTTATTCTAAAAAGTCTGTTGGGGAAGAAAAGATCGACAATACACCTACTTCTCTCTATACCTTGCCTTTAGTTCATCGTAGATTGGCCGAGTTCAATGCTCAACTTCCTAAGGGTTACTCTGTTCGTGTTGCTTCTGAGCCGCTTCGCCTTAATAGTGAATTGCCTGATAATAGTAGGATATTGTATGCCAAATTGTTCGATGATGGGTTTCGGCTTCCCCTTGACCCACTTGTAAAACTGATGTTGGTCAATTCTGACTTGAATCCGGCTCAACTGAGCCCTAACGCAATTTGCGTTGTTAGTGCTTTTGCGGCGTTATGCCGGTTCAAAGAAATTGAGTCCCCTTCCCTAGGGTTGCTCCATAATATTTTCCAGTTATATTCTCGTAAAGGGGTGATATCGATATCGCCCCGCTATGACGATAACTCGCTAAAGCCATTCACCTGGAAACTCATGGGTAGCGAGTCTTCTATTTCTGGCTGGAAAGAAGGATTTTTTGTTATTGACCTGCCTGAGCCCTTGTAGAGAACCAGCTTTAATGAGGAGATTAAAGATGGGGCTTGGGGTAGCAGAAAACCACTTTCCAATCCGGAGGATGGTTGGTTAAAGACGCTGCTTCAACTGGACTTTAGCGTTGACACTCGTAAAGTGGCTAACGGAATGGATGTTACAGAGTGTAAAATGGGTGAGTATTTACCCTCATTTCTTTGCGTTGCTGGGAAGTACTAACGCTAACATTTTTCATAAATATGCAGTGGTTCCGCCTAGTTGGCAGCCTGAATATATTCGGAGGAAAAAGAAAAGAGAGCAAAAGAAAAGGGAGTAGGCTGCCGCTACTGCTGCTGCTGCTATTGCTAAAGAGGGGGCTACCGCTGAAGGGGGGCTACCATTGTTACTTTGGTCACGCCGCCTTCGCACGGGGTTGCCATCACCCTCAACACTGCTCAAGCGTCGTCTTCGCGAGCACGCGTCACAAGAGGAAAAGAAGTAAAAAAGCAAGCGTTGCGCATCCCGCTCTTTCCCAAGCTACCGCTTCTTCAGAAGTGACTACTGATACAATTCCTTCTAGAATTCCCTTGATTTCTCCTTCTACTCAGGTATTTTATCCATTGGTCCTACCACTTTCTTTGTTCCTTTCTTAGCTTTCTTACTATATTTTGTTTCTTTAGGAAATTGGCACTGCTTCCGCTCATTCTCTTCCTGACGAGGATATGTCGATCGTAAGTTCCCTCGCGAACCGCTAGAAGAAGGCCCGTCACGACCTTCAGAATAGACCATCGTCGTCTGGCGTTAATCCTCCTTTAACAATTTCCACGGAAGGTGGTGCGCTTCTCGAGCAATCTCAAGGTGCTAACCTTGGTAGCGACCTTCAGACCTTTGTTGATTCTCCGCTTCATTCTTCCTCTACTGCTGCGGGTTTTAACTTGGATATGCTGGGTTTTGGGGCGTTTGGCGGGGGTGGGTCTTTTGTTTCTGATATGGGGTGCTCTGCTAACCACCCTCCTTCTCCTCCTACCTTATCTTTTGTTCCTATGTCTCCACCCCCTACCGCGAGGGGCAGCTCTACTTCTGATCTGATGGTTGGCATCAGTACCTACACTCCTCCCAGTCTTGCTACTCATCAAGTTAGCTTGAGTGCCTTTAGGGAGAAAGCTCTCCAAGTTTCGGGGACTGATAGTGATGACGTTGTCCTTGCGTCTACGTCTCTGCTGGCGGCCCAAATAATGTCGCATCAAGGGGAAAGGGATATATTTTTGGCTAAAGGCCACTAGGAGCGTATAAATTTCCTTCGCTCTTAACTATTCTCTTCCTTCTGCCATCTCCATTACTTGGATGAGAATAACGCTAAGGAGGCAGCATACGGACAAAGGGAGATAGATAGACTGACGGCTGAGCGTCAGGGGCTTCTAGATGCTGCAACTGCTGCCAAGCGAGGGGCGGAAACTGCTAGGCGAGAGGCGGAGGCCGCTAAGCTTGCCCTAGAAGAAGAAAAATAGAGGGGTGCTGCTCCAAGCACACGCCTTTCTGAGAACGAGGCCGAGCTGGAGTCAGAAAGGCGCAGGAACGCTGAATTGTCTGCCGAGCTTAACCTTTCTACTGAGAAATGCCGTTGGTACATGAAGGAGGGAGCGATGATCATGTCAGATGGTTTCATGCACCATTATGGGGTAGACACCCTTCGAGTTGACATTCTTTCTCGCTATTTTGATGAAAAGGCCCCGCACGTGACCGACGAGGACTTTTATAGTGGAAGGGCTGTCGGGCAAGGAGGGGACAATACGTCAGCCGCTTCTTAGCCTTCGTGCCTTACTTTTTGATTTTTGGCATATCTTCGTCTATCCTTTAAGGATGTTTTATAATATTGACAATATCGGCTTTTCTTCAGGCTATGTGCTTTTTTGTCTAGAATTTCTTTGCTAGTCTTGCTTCATAATATTACTGTCACAATATAGTTAGTAAACATCATTACTAAAATCAAGGTCATGCGGTCATCATACCTCATGCGGTTAATCGACCGTGGCGTTTGCGCGTATCTCTATCACAACGCGTCATCTGTGAGTTGTCAGGATATTTTTATCTTTAGAGACATAGTGTTTCTGCGGTAGCCACAATAACGTTGCCTTATCATTATTTCTTTAATGATGTTCAGAGGACGAATCAATATCATCTTTGCTCATGCTGTGTACAGCTTGGTGTTACCCTTTGTTGTTAGGGGATCACTTAGCCTTGCTAAGTTTGGTCTTGCCATTATATTATTATTGTTGCGATAGAGACATCTCTCCAGCTCAACTTCACCGGGTATCAACCGCTCAGTTACTAGATGGGATATCTCTCTTTATTTCAAATGCCAACAGTCGTCTTGGGGCGTGCCTCGACTTAGTGAGTCGTCTGATCAGGACCGGTCATCACAAGGATAGGATTTTCACTCCCAAGCGTTGAAACCTCGTGTCTCTGGAGCGTGCCTCGTCTTAGTGGTCCGCCTGTGTGAGCACGGTTTACCACAAGGATAGGATTTTCACTTCCAGGATGGAGTTACTATCTCCTTAGGGCGTGCCTCATCTTAATAGTCCGTCTATGTGAGCACGGCTACCACAAGGATAGGATTTTCACTCCCAAGGATGCCGGGGCGTGCCTTGTCTTAATGGGCCGTCTGTGTTAGCACGGTTGCCACAAGGATAGGATTTTCACTCCCGAGGGCGTTGGGGCATGCCTCGTCTTAATGGGTCGTCTGTGTTAGCACGGTTGCCATAAGGATAGGATTTTCACTCCCAACGCTACATTTATGCCAGGGCGTGCCTCGTCTTAGTGAGCTGTCTGATCAGGACCAGCCATCACAAGGATAGGATTTTCACTCCTGGAATTCTTCGTTATCTACATATTATTAGTCACAACGTGCACCAGGAATGCTTTTGATTCATTCATTAGAGCAATGCTAACATTTATCAAACGGGAGAGATCAGTTCCTAGCAAGAAATAATTTCAAACGAGTTATATTCCAAGAGTTTTGTAGGAGGTACCGTCAAGTGTTTCCAAATGATACGCTCCCTTTCCGACGACGCGAGTGACACGATATGGCCCGTCCCAGGTTGGACTGAGCTTTCCCATGCGTTGCCCTGCCGCTCGCTTGTCTCTGAGTACTAAATCTCCAGTTTTGAGCAATCGTTCTCTGACTTGTCTGTTATGATATTGCGCCATTTTTCTTTTGTAATGCAGTGTTTTCAAAAGAGTCCCCTCTTGTAGCTCTGGTAGCGCGTCAAGGTTAGCACCGGGAAAAAAAGAAAAAAGGGGTGCAACATGAGGACTTCCTAGGAGGTCAACCATCCTAGTACTACTCTCGCCAAAGCCCATTTAACTTCGGAGTTCTGATGGGATCTGGTGCATTAGTGCTGGTATGATCGGACCCGTTATCTCCTACACCAACAATCCATATATCCGAAAATGGCCCAACGACGACATCATTTTCATCTCATGCGAAGAAGGCCGCAAGTCTTTTCCAGACTCTCAAGGCCCGTAACTCCAATTCATGCGATTTTCTCTTCATCTGACGGAGCTCGTCGAGCTCCGAAACATCCAACCTCGCACACAAGGTCACACCATAAGTATAAACCAAAACAAAAATGAGAGCATCCAATCGTGTGTTTATGCAGGAAAAAATGCACCCCGGGGAAAAAAAGAAAAAGGAGTGGGATACGAGGACTTCCAAGGAGGTCACCCATCCTTGTACTACTATCTCCCAAGCACATTTAACTTCGCAATTCTGATGGGACCCGGTGCATTAGTGCTCGTATGATCGCACCATTTATCCCCTGCACCAACAATCTATATATCCGAAAATGGCACAACGATGACATCCTTTTCATCTCATGTGAGGAAGACCGCAAGTCTTTTCCAGACTCTCCAGACCCGTAACTCCAATTCATGCGATTTTTTCTTCATCTGATGGATCTCGTCGAGCTTCGAAACATCCAAACTCGCACACAAGGTCACACCATAAGTATAAAAATAAACAAAATAAAAATGAGAGCATCCAACCGTGGGTTTATGCAGGAAAAAGTACACCCCGGGGAAAAAAAGAAAAAGGAGTGCGACACGAGGACTTCCAAGGAGGTCACCCATCCTTGTACTACTCTCTCCCAAGCAGATTTAACTTCCCAGCTCTGATGGGATCCGATGCATTGTGCTGGTATGATCGCACCCTTTATCTCCTGCACTAACAATCCATATATCCAAAAACGGCACAACGACGACATCCTTTTAATCTCATGCGAAGAAAGCCGCAAGTCTTTTCCAGACTCTCCAGGCCGTAACACCAATTCATGCGATTTTCTCTTCATCTCATGGAACTCGTCGAGCTCCGAAACATCCAACCTCGCAAACAAGGTCATACCATAAGTATAAACCAAAACAAAAAAAAATGAGAGCATCGAACCGTGGACTTATGCAGAAAAAAGTGTATCCCGGGAAAAAAGGAAAAAGGGGTGCAACACTAGGACTTCCTAGGAGGTCAACCATCCTAGTACTACTCTCGCCTAAGCACATTTAACTACGGAGTTCTGATGGGATCCGGTGCACTAGTGCTAGTATGATCACACCCGTTATCTCCTGCACCAACAATCCATATATCCAAAAATGGCACAATGATGACATCCTTTTCATCTCATGCGAAGAAGACCGCAAGTCTTTTCCAGACTCTCAAGGCCCGTAACTCCAATTCATGCGATTATCTCTTCATCTGACGGAACTCCTCGAGCTCCGGAACATCCAATCTCGCACATAAGGTCACACCAAAAGTATAAAAATAAACAAAATAAAAATGAGAGCATCCAACCGTGGGTTTATGCAGGAAAAAGTGCACCCCGGGGAAAAAAAGAAAAAAGACTGCGAGACGAGAGAGTAGTACAAGGAGGTCACCCATCCTTGTACTACTCTCTCCCATGCACATTTAACTTCGCAGTTCTGATGGGATCCGGTGCATTAGTGCTCGTATGATCGCACCCTTTATCTCCTGCACCAACAATCCATATATCCGAAAATGGCTCAACTACGACATCCTTTTCATCTCATGCGAAGAAGACCACAAGTCTTTTCCAGACACTCTAGGCCCGTAACTCCAATTCATGCGATTTTCTCTTCATCTGACGGATCTCGTCCAGCTGTGAAACATCCAACCTCGCACACAAGGTCACACCATAAGTATAAACCAAAACAAAACAAAAATGAGAGCGTCGAACCGTGGGTTTATGCAGAAAAAAGTGTATCTCTGGAAAAAAAGAAAAAGGACTGCGAAACGAGAGAGTAGTACAAGGAGGTCACCCATCCTTGTACTACTCTCTCCCAAGCACATTTAACTTCGCAGTTCTGATGGGATCTGGTGCATTGTGCTGGTATGGTCGCACCCTTTATCTCCTGCACCAATAATCCATATATCCGCAAACGGCACAACGACGACATCCTTTTAATCTCATGTGAAGAAGGCCGCAAGTCATTTCCAGACTCACAAGGCCCGTAACTCCAATTCATGCGATTATCTCTTCATCTGACGGAACTCGTCGAGCTCCGGAACATCCAATCTCGCACAGAAGGTTACACCATAAGTATAAAAATAAACAAAACAAAAATGAGAGCAATCAACCGTGGGTTTATGCAGGAAAAAGTGCACCCTGGGGAAAAAAAGAAAAAGGACTGCGACATGAGAGGGTAGTACAAGGAGGTCACCCATCCTTGTACTACTCGCTCCCAAGCACATTTAACTTCGCAGTTATGATGGGATCCGGTGCATTACTGCTGGTATGATCACACCCTTTATCTCCTGCACCAATAATCCATATATCCGATAACGGCGCAATGACGACATGTTTTTAATCTCATGTGAAGAAGGGAGCAAGTCTTTTCCAGACACTCCAGGCCAGTAACTCCAATTCATGCGATTTTCTCTTCATCTCACGAAACTCGTCGAGTTCCGAACATCCAACCTAGCACCTAAGGTCACACCATAAGTATAAACCAAAACAAAACAAAAATGAGAGCATCGAACCGTGGGTTTATGCAGAAAAAAGTGCATCCCGGGAAAAAACGAATGAGGGGTGCAACACGAGGACTTCCTAGGAGGTCAACTATACTTGTACTACTCTCACCCAAGCACATTTAATTTCGCAGTTCTGATGGGATCCGGTGCATTGTGCTGGTATGATCGCACCCTTTATCTCCTGCACCAACAATCCATATATCCGAAAATGGCACAATGACGACATCCTTTTCATCTCATGCGAAGAAGACCGCAAGTCTTTTCCAAACTCAAGGCTCGTAACTCCAATTCATGCAATTTTCTCTCCATCTGACAGAACTCGTCGAGCACCGAAACATCCAACCTAGCACACAAGGTCATACCATAAGTAAAAAACTAAACAAAACAAAAATGAGAGCATCCACCCATGGGTTTATGCAGGAAAAAGTGCACCCCGGGAAAAAAAGAAAAAGGGGTGCAATACGAGGACTTCTTAGGAGGTCAACCATACTAGTACTACTCTCGCCCAAGCACATTTAACTTCGCAGTTCTGATGGGATCCGGTGCATTACTGCTGGTATGATTACACCCGTTAACTCCTGCACCAACAATCCATATATCCAAAAATGGCACAATGATGACATCCTTTTCATCTCATGCGAAGAAGAGCGTAAGTCTTTTCCAAACTCTCAAGGCCCGTAACTCCAATTCATGCGATTTTCTCTTCATTTGACGGAACTCGTCGAGCTCCGAAACCTCCAATCTCGCACACAAGGTCAAACCATAAGTATAAAACAAAACAAAACAAAAATGAGAGCATCCAACTGTGGGTTTATGCAGGAAAAAGTACATCCCGGGAAAAAAGAAAAAGGGGTGCAACACGAGGACTTCCTAGGAGGTCAACCATCCTAGTACTACTCTCTCCCAAGCACATTTAACTTCGCAGTTCTGATGGGATCCGGTGCATTGTGCTGGTATGATCGCACCCTTTATCTCCTGCACCAACAATCCATATATCCGAAAATGGCACAATGACGACATCCTTTTCATCTCATGCGAAGAAGACCGCAAGTCTTTTCCAAACTCAAGGCCCGTAACTCCAATTCATGCAATTTTCTCTCCATCTGACAGAACTCGTCGAGCACCGAAACATCCAACCTAGCACACAAGGTCATACCATAAGTAAAAAACTAAACAAAACAAAAATGAGAGCATCCACCCATGGGTTTATGCAGGAAAAAGTGCACCCCGGGAAAAAAAGAAAAAGGGGTGCAATACGAGGACTTCTTAGGAGGTCAACCATGCTAGTACTACTCTCGCCCAAGCACATTTAACTTCGCAGTTCTGATGGGATCCGGTGCATTACTGCTGGTATGATTACACCCGTTAACTCCTGCACCAACAATCCATATATCCAAAAACGGCACAATGATGACATCCTTTTCATCTCATGCGAAGAAGAGCGCAAGTCTTTTCCAAACTCTCAAGGCCCGTAACTCCAATTCATGCGATTTTCTCTTCATTTGACGGAACTCGTCGATCTCCGAAACCTCCAATCTCGCACACAAGGTCAAACCATAAGTATAAAACTAAACAAAACAAAAATAAGAGCATCCAACTGTGGGTTTATGCAGGAAAAAGTACATCCCGGGAAAAAAAGAAAAAGGGGTGCAACACGAGGACTTCCTAGGAGGTCAACCATCCTAGTACTACTCTCTCCCAAGCACATTTAACTTCGCAGTTCTGATGGGATCCGGTGCATTGTGCTGGTATGATCACAACCTTTATCTCCTGCACCAACAATCCATATATCCTCAGATGGCACAACGACGACATCCTTTTAATCTCATGCGAAGATGGCCGCAAGTCTTTTCCAGACTCTCAAGGCCCGTAACTCAAATTCATGCGATTTTCTCTTCATCCCACGGAACGCGTTGAGCTCCGAAACATCCAACCTAGCACACAAGGTCATATATCAGAAAATGGTACAACGACAACAGCCTTTTAATCTCATATGAAGAAGGCCGCAAGTCTTTTCCAGACTCTCCAGGACTGTAACTCCAATTCATGCGATATTCTCTTCATCTCACGGAACTCGTCGAGCTCCGAAACATCCAACCTCGCACACAAGGTCACACCATAAGTATAAACCAAAATAAAACAAAAATGAGAGCATCGAAACATGGGTTTATACAGAAGAAAAGTGTATCCCGAGAAAAAAAGAAAAGGGGTGCAACACAAGGACTTCCTAGGAGGTCGACCATCCTTGTACTACTCTTTCCCAAGCACATTTAACTTCGCAGTTCTGATGGGATCTGGTGCATTGTGCTGGTATGATCGCACCTTTTATCTCCTGCACCAACAATCCATATATCCGCAAACGGCACAACGATGACATCCTTTTAATCTCATGCGAAGAAGGCCGCAAGTCTTTTCCAGCCTCTCAAGGCCCGTAATTCCAATTCAGGCGATTTTCTCTTCATCCCACCGAACTCGTTGAGCTCCGAAACATCCAACCTAGCACACCAGGTCACACCATAATTATAAAACTAAACAAAACAAAAATGAAAGCATCCAACTGTGGGTTTATGCAGGAAAAAGTGCACCCCGGGGAAAAAAAGAAAAAGGAGTGCGACACGAGGACTTCCTAGGAGGTCACCCATCCTTGTACTACTCTCTCCCAAGCACATTTAACTTCACAGTTCTGATGGGATCCAGTGCATTGTGCTTGTATGATCGCACCCTTTATATCCTGCACCAACAATCCATATATCCGCAAACGGCACAACGACGACATCTTTTTAATCTCATGCGAAGAAGGCCGCAATTCTTTTCCATGCTCTCAAGGCCCGTAACTCAAATTCATGCGATTTTCTCTTCATCTCAAGGAACTCGTTGAGCTCCGAAACATCCAACCTAGTACATAAGGTCATACCATAAGTAAAAAACTAAACAAAACAAAAATGAGAGCATCCATCCATGGGTTTAAGCAGGAAAAAGTGCACCCCGGGAAAAAAAGAAAAAGGGGTGCAACACGAGGACTTCCTCGGAGGTCAACCATCCTTGTACTACTCTCTCCCAAGCACATTTGACTTCGCAGTTCTGATGGGATCCGGTGCATTAGTGCTAGTATGATCGCACCCGTTATCTCCTGCACCAATAATCCATTTATCCGAAAATGGCACAACGACGATATCCTTTTCATCTCATGTGAAGAAGGCCGCAAGTCTTTTCCAAACTCTCAAGGCCCGTAAGTCCAATTCAAGCGATTCTGTCTCCATCTGACGAAACTCGTTGAGCTCCGAAATATCCAACCTCCCACACAAGGTCACACCATAAGTATAAAAATAAACAAAACAAAAATGAGAGCATCCAACCGTGGGTTTATGCTGGAAAAAGTTCACCCCGAGGAAAAAAACAAAAAGGAGTGCGACAGGAGGACTTCCAAGGAGTTCACCCAAACTTGTACTACTCTCTCCCAAGCACATTAACCTTCGCAGTTTTGATGGGATCCGGTGTATTGTGCTGGTATGATCGCACCCTTTATCTCCTGCACCAACAATACATATATCCAAAAATGGCACAACGACAACATCCTTTTAATCTCATGCGTAGAAGGCCGCAAGTCTTTTCCAGACTCTCCAGACCCGTAACTCCAATTCATGCAATTTTCTCTTGATCTCATGGAACTCGTCGAGCTCCAAAACATCCAACCTCGCACACAAGGTCACACAATAAGTATAAACCAAAACAAAACAAAAATGAGAGCGTCGAACCGTGGGTTTATGCAGAAAAAAGAAAAAGGGGTGCAACAAGAGGACTTCCTAGGTGGTCAACCATCGTTGTACTACTCTCTCCCAAGCACATTTAACTTCGCAGTTCTGATGGGATCTGGTGCATTGTGCTGGTATGATCGTACCCTTTATCTTCCGCACCAACAATCCATATATCCTCAGATGGCACAACGACGACATCCTTTTAATCTCATGCGAAGATGGCCGCAAGTCTTTTCCAGACTCTCAAGGCCCGTAACTCAAATTCATGCGATTTTCTCTTCATCCCACGGAACGCGTTGAGCTCCGAAACATCCAACCTAGCACACAAGGTCATATATCAGAAAATGGTACAACGACAACAGCCTTTTAATCTCATATGAAGAAGGCCGCAAGTCTTTTCCAGACTCTCCAGGACTGTAACTCCAATTCATGCGATATTCTCTTCATCTCACGGAACTCGTCGAGCTCCGAAACATCCAACCTTGCACACAAGGTCACACCATAAGTATAAACCAAAATAAAACAAAAATGAGAGCATCGAAACATGGGTTTATACAGAAGAAAAGTGTATCCCGAGAAAAAAAGAAAAGGGGTGCAACACGAGGACTTCCTAGGAGGTCGACCATCCTTGTACTACTCTTTCCCAAGCACATTTAACTTCGCAGTTCTGATGGGATCCGGTGCATTGTGCTGGTATGATCGCACCTTTTATCTCCTGCACCAACAATCCATATATCCGCAAACGGCACAACGATGACATCCTTTTAATCTCATGCGAAGAAGGCCGCAAGTCTTTTCCAGCCTCTCAAGGCCCGTAATTCCAATTCAGGCGATTTTCTCTTCATCCCACCGAACTCGTTGAGCTCCGAAACATCCAACCTCGCACACAAGGTCACACCATAATTATAAAACTAAACAAAACAAAAATGAAAGCATCCAACTGTGGGTTTATGCAGGAAAAAGTGCACCCCGGGGAAAAAAAGAAAAAGGAGTGCGACACGAGGACTTCCTAGGGGGTCACCCATCCTTGTACTACTCTCTCCCAAGCACATTTAACTTCACAGTTCTGATGGGATCCAGTGCATTGTGCTTGTATGATCGCACCCTTTATATCCTGCACCAACAATCCATATATCCGCAAACGGCACAACGACGACATCTTTTTAATCTCATGCGAAGAAGGCCGCAATTCTTTTCCATACTCTCAAGGCCCGTAACTCAAATTCATGCGATTTTCTCTTCATCTCAAGGAACTCGTTGAGCTCCGAAACATCCAACCTAGTACACAAGGTCATACCATAAGTAAAAAACTAAACAAAACAAAAATGAGGGCATCCATCCATGGGTTTATGCAGGAAAAAGTGCACCCCGGGAAAAAAAGAAAAAGGGGTGCAACACGAGGACTTCCTCGGAGGTCAACCATCCTTGTACTACTCTCTCCCAAGCACATTTGACTTCGCAGTTCTGATGGGATCCGGTGCATTAGTGCTAGTATGATCGCACCCGTTATCTCCTGCACCAATAATCCATTTATCCGAAAATGGCACAACGACGATATCCTTTTCATCTCATGTGAAGAAGGCCGCAAGTCTTTTCCAAACTCTCAAGGCCCGTAAGTCCAATTCAAGCGATTCTGTCTCCATCTGACGAAACTCGTTGAGCTCCGAAATATCCAACCTCCCACACAAGGTCACACCATAAGTATAAAAATAAACAAAACAAAAATGAGAGCATCCAACCGTGGGTTTATGCTGGAAAAAGTTCACCCCGAGGAAAAAAACAAAAAGGAGTGCGACAGGAGGACTTCCAAGGAGGTCACCCAAACTTGTACTACTCTCTCCCAAGCACATTAACCATCGCAGTTTTGATGGGATCCGGTGTATTGTGCTGGTATGATCGCACCCTTTATCTCCTGCACCAACAATACATATATCCAAAAATGGCACAACGACAACATCCTTTTAATCTCATGCGTAGAAGGCCGCAAGTCTTTTCCAGACTCTCCAGACCCGTAAGTCCAATTCATGCAATTTTCTCTTCATCTCATGGAACTCGTCGAGCTCCAAAACATCCAACCTCGCACACAAGGTCACACAATAAGTATAAACCAAAACAAAACAAAAATGAGAGCATCGAACCGTGGGTTTATGCAGAAAAAAGAAAAAGGGGTGCAACAAGAGGACTTCCTAGGTGGTCAACCATCGTTGTACTACTCTCTCCCAAGCACATTTAACTTCACAGTTCTGATGGGATCTGGTGCATTGTGCTGGTATGATCGTACCCGTTATCTCCCGCACCAACAATCCACATGTCCTCAAACGGCACAACGACGACATCCTTTTAATCTCATGCGAAGAAGGCCGCAAGTCATTTCCAGACTCTCAAGGCCCGTAACTCCAATTCATGCTATTTTCTCTTCATCTCACGGAACTCGTTTATCTCCGAAACATCGAACCTCGCACACAAGGTCATACCATAAGTAAAAAAATAAACAAAACAAAAATAAGAGCATCCATCCATGGGTTTATGCAGGAAAAAGTGCACCCCGAGAAGAAAAGAAAAAAGGGGTGCAACACGAGGACTTCCTAGGAGGTCAACCATCCTAGTACTACTATCACCTAAGCACATTTAACTTCGGAGTTCTTATGGGATCCGGTGCATTAGTGCTAGTATGATCGCACTCGTTATCTCCTGCACCAACAATCCATATATCCGAAAATGGCAGAACGACGACATCCTTTTCATCTCATGCGAAGAAGACCGCAAGTCTTTTCCTGACTTACCAGACCCGTAACTCCAATTCATGCAATTTTCTCTTCATTTCACGGAACTCGTCGAGCTCCGAAACATCCAACCTTGCACACAAGGTCACACCATAAGTATAAACCTAAACAAAACAAAAATGAGAGCATCGAACCATGGGTTTATGCAGAAAAAAGTGTATCCCGAGAAAAAAAGAAAAAGGGGTGCAACACGAGGACTTCCTACGAGGTCAACCATCCTTGTACTACTCTCTCCCAAGTACATTAAACTTCGCAGTTGTTATGGGATCCGTTGCATTGTGCTGGTATGATCGCACCCTTTATCTCCTGCACCAACAATCCATATATCCGTACACGGCACAATGACAACATCCTTTTAATCTCATGCGAAGAAGGCCGCAAGTCTTTTCCAGACTCTCAAGGCCCGTAACTCCAATTCATGCAATTTTTTCTTCATCTCACGGAACTCGTTGACCTCCGAAACATCCAACCTCGCACACAAGGTCATACCATAAGTAAAAAACTAAACAAAACAAAAATAAGAGCATCCATCCATGGGTTTATGCAGGAAAAAGTGCACCACAGGTAGAACAAAAAAAAAGGGTGCAACACGAGGACTTCCTAGGAGGTCAACCATCCTAGTACTACTATCACCTAAGCACATTTAACTTCGGAGTTCTGATGGGATCCGGGGCATTAGTACTAGTATGATCGCACCCATTATCTCCTGCACCAACAATCCATATATCCGAAAATGGCACAATGACGACATCCTTTTCATCTCATGCGAAGAAGACCGCAAGTATTTTCCAAACACTCAAGGCCCGTAACTCCAATTCATGCAATTTTCTCTCCATCTGACAGAACTCGTCGAGCACCGAAACATCCAACCTAGCACACAAGGTCATACCATAAGTAAAAAACTAAACAAAACAAAAATGAGAGCATCCATCCATGGGTTTATGCAGGAAAAAGTGCACCCCGGGAAAAAAAGAAAAAGGGGTGCAATACGAGGACTTCCTAGGAGGTCACCCATGCTAGTACTACTCTCGCCCAAGCACATTTACGTTCGCAGTTCTGATGGGATCCGGTACATTATTGCTGGTATGATTACACCCGTTATCTCCTGCACCAACAATCCATATATCCAAAAATGGCACAACGATGACATCCTTTTCATCTCATGCGAAGAAGAACGCATGTCTTTTCCAGACTCTTAAGGCCCAAAACTCCAATTCATGCGATTTTCTCTTCATTTGACGGAACTCGTCGAGCTCCGAAACCTCCAATCTCGTACACAAGGTCACACCATAAGTATAAACCAAAATAAAACAAAAATGAGAGCATCGAAACATGGGTTTATGCAGAAAAATGTGTATCCTGAGAAAACAAGAAAAAAGGGTGAAACACGAGGACTTCCCGGGAGGTCGACCATCCTTGTACTACTCTCTCCCAAGCACATTTAACTTCGCAGTTCTGATGGGATCCGGTGCATTGTGCTGGTATGATCGCACCCTTTATCTCCTGCACCAAAAATCCATATATCCGCAAACGGCACAATGACGACATCCTTTTAATCTCATGCGAAGAAGGCCGCAAGTCTTTTCCAGACTCTCATGGCCCGTAACTCAACTTCATGCGATTTTCTCCATCTCAAGGTACTCGTTGAGCTCCGAAACATCCAACCTAGCACACAAGGTCATACCATAAGTAAAAAATGAAACAAAACAAAAATGAGAGCATCCATCCATGGGTTTTTGCAGGAAAAAGTGCACCCCGACAAAAATTGAAAAAGCGGTGCAACACGAGGAGTTCCTAAGAGGTTAACTTCGCAGTTCTGATGGGATCCAGTGCATTGTGCTGGTATGATCACACCCTTTATCTCCTGCACCAACAATCCATATATCCACAAACGGCTCAACGACGACATCCTTTTAATCTCATGCAAAGAAGCCCGCTAGTCTTTTCCAGACTCTCAAGGCCCGTAACTCCAATTCATGGAATTTGCTCTCGATCTGACGGAACTCGTCGCGCTCTGAAACATCCAACCTCGCACACAAGCCCACACCATAAGTATAAAAATAAACAAAACAAAAATGAGAGCATCCAACCGTGGGTTTATGCAGGAAAATGTGCACCTCGGGAAAAAAAAGAAAAATGGGTGCGACACGAGGACTTCCCAGGAGGTCACCCATCCTTGTACTACTCTATCCCAAGCACATTTAACTTCACAGTTCTGATGGGATCCGGTACATTGTGCTGGTATGATCGCACCCTTTATCTCTTGCATCAAAAATCCATATATCAGAAAATGGCACAACGACGACAGCCTTTTAATCTCATGCGAAGAAGGCCGCACGTCTTTTCTAGACTCTCCAAGCCCGTAACTCCAATTCGTGCGAAATTCTCTTCATCTCACGGAACTCCTCGAGCTCTGAAACATCCAACCTCGCACGCAAGGTCACACCATAAGTATAAACCAAAACAAAACAAAAATGAGAGCATCGAAACATGGGTTTATGCAGAAAAAAAGTGTATCCCGAGAAAAAAAGAAAAAGGGGTGCAATACGAGGACTTCCTAGGAGGTCGACCATCCTTGTACTACTCTCTCCCAAGCACATTTAACTTCGCAGTTCTGATGGGATCTGGTGCATTGTGCTGGTATGATCGCACCCTTTATCTCCTGCACCAACAATCCATATATCCGCAAACGGCACAACGACGACATCCTTTTAATCTCATGCGAAGATGGCCGCAAGTCTTTTCCAGACTCTCAAGGCCCGTAACTCGAATCCATTCGATCTTCTCTTCATCTCACGGAACTCATTGAGCTCCGAAACATCCAACCTCGCACACAAGGTCATACCATAATTATGCTGGAAAAAGTGCACCCCGGGGATAAAAAGAAAAAGGAGTGCGACACGAGGACTTCCTCGGAGGTCACCTGATAACAATACGCCTAACGACAAGGGTATTTTCATCTCATACCCCGCGGGGAGAGAAAATGGTTGCTGTTCCTACCGTCACGACAGCATCGAGGCTACCGTCTCTCCCTAGGAGATTGACACCGGGATGGTCGACGTCAACGGCGGGGGGGGGGGGGGGGGGTCTCGCACGGCACTTTGTGATGACCAAAGGCGCTATCCCATCCCAGTGTAAATTGAGCGTCTTGAGAAGAGCGTAGCCGTTACCTTGCCTAGGTAACGACTACCCCCACACCTAACGCCATGATGACATATCGCACCATGGGAGAACTATCACCCCTGATGGGAACGATAGCCCATAGTAATCCAAACCACGCAGAAATGCTCCTTTTCGCCTATAAATACCTCCACCACGAAGAAGGAAGGTAAACAGAATTTGCTGGCCCAAGCTCTGCCATTCTTACCACTTATACTAACTTAAGCATCGGAGTGTTTATGCCGGAGACCCCCTCCGGCGTCTTGCAGGTACATCGGACAACCGCAGACACTGAATCCGAGGAGCCCTTTCACCTTCTACCCTTCGGTAGCAGACAAATTCTTATCAAATTGGTGCTTTCATTGAGAGCTTTGGTTCTATTAAGTTAGAATCCTTAATAACCAAGCTACATTCTTCCCAAAGCTCGAAGGATTATGGCTTCAGATTCAGATCCCGTGCTGTCCCAATCCTCCAGCATCCCGTTCACCACTCGCCGATGACTTTTTCCTTTCGCTGCTTCTGATACTTCTACTGCAATGCAAGAGATCACCATAGGGGGATCAGATCCTCCCTTTAGACAAGTGACAGAAGCATCCGCATTCCAGATTTGTTCCCCTTTTTCCCAGATAGCGGGACCTAGCTATTCTACCCCCCAAGCGAGGGGATCCGTGGTAGGTGATGCAGACAACCCTCTCGTGAACTCAATAGCGGCCCTCCAAGCCCAATTGGATCAGTTGACAGAATTGGCTGCTGGGTTTACACCTCATGTCTCAGGACCCGGTGTGTCCTCCCAGATAGTTTTCACTCCGTCTATTGTCAATGAGCGACCGTTGTCGCCGCGGCAATCCAGAGGGTTTCTATTTTCCTTACCCTTATCATCGGCCCCCATGAATGCCCCGCAACTTGCACATGGACATGTCAAACCTTCTGGGCAATATAGGAGAGAAATCCCTATCCCTGAAGAAGGTCGCCGGCGTGATGAATATAGAGAACATTGGGATGACAGGCGAGATGAGATGTTCAGAGAACCATCTCCTAGATACAGTGAAAGATCAAGCAGCAGGAGGCGTCGGACTCGAACACCAAGAAGCCGCAACCGATCTCCCAAGCGGCATCGCGAATATGACCCTCAGAACCCAAGATACAATGTCAAAAATCCTCCTTCGCATCGACCTCATGGAGTCCCTGACGGTAACGCTGGTCACCCGTTCAGTTACCGCGTGAGGCATCACAGGGTCCATAAACATGTAAAACTCCCTACAGAATCATATGATGACACGAAAGACCCTATTTCTCACCTTAATAAGGTGAAAGACTTTGTGCAGTTCCAAACCCGTAATGATGTCGCGCTATGCCAAATTTTCGTCATGACACTGTCAGGAGTGGCACGTCTCTAGTTCGAGGGACTCCCAGCCGGATCTATTGATAACTTCTCCCGGCTGGAAGATAAGTTCAGGGGTCGGTTTAGCACTGCAATCCCCATCAGGAAGTCAGCGGCTGCGCTATTTGATATTCATCAAAAACCGCAGGAATTATTGAATGAATTTTTAGGTCGATTTGATCTCGAAATTTCCTTGACGCTAGGGGTCACTATCGATTTTGCAGTGGAAGCCCTAAAGCGTAACTGCCATTACGAAAAATTGAGAGATACATTAATGGTGGACCCACCATTGACCCTGGATGCACTAAGACTAAAAGCGCATAATTATGCGAGGATGGAAGAAGAGGAAAATAGAGAGCGGATAAGGGACATACCGTCAGACCCGCACCCGGCCTCTAACGCCCCACCTAGCAACGCTCCTAATACGCGACCAAGCGATGACTATAGCCAGCGGAAAGAGCATGCCGCCAAGGCCTCTAATCGGCAGAGAGGCAATTTTTCGAAAGGGAGACCTGGAGGTTGCCCTACCCGAAAACAAGCGGATCCGCCAAAAGGCCAGATATACGACCCTGAACTTCCTTCCCTCATACTCCCAAGAGTAGAAATCCTAGTGATAGTCCAGCAACGAAATGTACCCATCCGTTACCCAGCTCCTGTGAAACCAGGAGTAATTATGGGAGGAAGAGAGAACGCATTCTGTAAGTTCCACAAAGTCAAAGGACATTCGACGGATGTGTGCAGAGAACTAAAACTGGCCATAGAACGCCTAGTTCAAGAAGGCTATCTCGGAGAGTTTGCCACTAAGGCAAGAGAAGGGGTTAGGAACAATCCGGCTGAAGGGATAACTGACCATAGGCAAACGCCTTCTGATACGATCCTAGTTGCGTAGGATGCGTAGCACGTACCTTTTGATCTTTGTTCAAGATTGGATTTCAATCTGCGAAAGAATATGACTCTCTTGATGTTTAAATCTCCTAATAGCCAGGCGTTAAGTAATCTAAACCAAGCAATCGAGGATCTTGAGTAGAATCCTTAAATCTAGATTCCGGTATGAGAATCAATCTAAGGCAAATGACACAATGATTCAATATTCGGGTTTTACTTGAAACAGACTCGAGAATTGCAAGACTAAAGAAGGAACAAGTGCTCACGGATGAACAATGGGCATAAGTTGCAAGAAACAATTGTTTTGATTATCAAAATTAAGCCAAGTCGGCTAGAAGGAGAAAATACTCCTTATATAGTCTTTATAACAAAACCCTAAGTATTTTAAAGTCCCTTCCTTAAATTACTTCTAATTAGCTATTTAAACTAATTAAAAATAATAATTAATTAAATACCCAAATAAATCCATAAATAGAAAAGTCAGCCAAATAAAAAAAAGTCAAAGGTTTCTTTTACTTTGGCGCAAAACTGGGCAGCACGGACGTAATTACGTCAGGAAGGCGACGTAATTACGTCGGGAGCGAAGCGGACCTTGTTTGCCCCTTCTGTTTGGGACGTAATTATGTCATGGGGCTGACGTAATTACGCCGGCATCGAGGCTGGTGGCTCGCGTCCTTCTGTTTGTGGCGTAATTACACTGGGATGATATCCCCCTGATCACGTCGATCCAAAAGGTCGGTGAAGATCCGGCTACCGGCAGGATCACCGTCACTTGGCGTGATGGTAAGGAGATTAACCATGCGCGGGACTCTCTCTCACAATGCTGCTCCCTCTATTGCATCCTCGCGCTTTAGCTCTGTGTGAAGGAGTATAGACAACTGATCTTGAAGCTTTTTGGCTCGTGTTCGAGTCACTGGTCCTGAAGGTGGCAAAGGAACAGTGGAGATGCGTGGGATTGCATCAACTTCTCACGCCACGGGAGCTAACGCGATCCCCCTCGGGCAAAATAGGGAGACACTCATTGTTCACAGTGACCAGGTGCCTATGATTAATATCATCGCGGGCGGGACACCCTACTTTGATGAAGCTATACAACAAACGCCCGGTCCCGGGGAGAAGCACAAACGAGAAAGCGCGCAGGTGAAAATCAAGGCAATAAGCGCTTTAGACAGGATGGTATTGTCCTTCTCAGAAGAAGACGAGAAAGGCATTGTTTTCCCGCATAACGATGCGTTGGTAGTAACATCCGTTATCCGCAGTCACGGAGTAAGAAGAACTCTTGTCGATAATGGGAGCGCGGTAAATCTGTTTTCGCTAGAAGCCTACAACCTGATGAAGCGCCCTGACGGTGAGCTAACGCCTTGTAAAAGGCCAATTATTGGGGTTGATGGGTCCCGATCCCGGTAACAGGGATCACGTCACTGCCAGTGTATTTCCGAGAGGACACATCCAAACGCTCAGAAGAGTTATTATTCCTGGTCGTAGACTTGACTCTGCCCTATAATGCCATACTAGGGCGGCCATTCCTCAATCGCTTCGGGGTAGCGATATCACAAAAACACCTACGGATGAAATACCCCTCGTGGGACGGCGTAGTTTCGATCAAAGGAGACCAGAAGCTAGCTGTCGAATGCTACTTGCTCATGACTCAAAGGAGCTGTGATCGTTACGTATGCGTAGCGGACGATCCCTTCGATGATAAGGAAGAAAAGCGCACTCAACCACTGGATACGACGATGTCAATACCTATCGGTGAGGACAGTGAAGTGAATCTCTTGATCAGCGAGAAGCTAAGCCCTGAAGAGAATGTGCAGTTAGCTCAACTGCTAAGAAAATGCAAAGGAGAATTCGCGTGGAAACCAGTGGATATGCCTGGAATTTTGCGAGAGGTTGCGGAACATCGGCTGAATGTTAACCTTAACGCCAAGCCTGTTCAACAAAGGCGGCGCGTTTTCTCACCGGAAAAGATAGCAGCTATCGAGAATGAACTATTAAAGCTCACGGACGCGGGGTTCATCCGAGAAGTCCAATACCCGACCTGGCTGGCTAACCCTGTGTTAGTCCCTAAGCCTAATGGAGATTGGCGCATGTGCATCGACTTCACCGACTTGAAAGATGCCTGCCCCAAGGATTGCTATCCCCTTCCCCGAATCGATCAGTTGGTCGACCAAACCGCTGGGTATGCCTACCTAAGCTCTCTAGATGCTAACTCCCGGTATCATCAAATTCCCATGGCCGTGGAAGACGAAGAGAAAACCGCCTTCATCACCCAAAAATATAGAAGCCTACGTGGACGACATCCTGGTCAAAAGTCGAAGCTTTAAAGACCACCTAGCTGACTTGGAAGAAGTCTTCAATGTGATGAAAGAGTACAAAATGAAATTGAATCCGCGAAAATGGATGTTCGCGTTCCAAACGGGTAAATTCTTGGGCTATGTGGTTAGCTGGAAGGGTATCCAGCCTAACCCTTCGAAGATAAAAGCCATCCAAGACATGATACCCCCTCAGAATTTCAAAGAAATACAGAAGCTCACTGGGTGCATCAACGCGTTAGGACGGTTCATCTCCAAGCAGGGTGAGAGATGCTTACCCTTTTTCAAGGTCATTCGAAACAAGGCCCCCTTCGGGTGGACGGAGGAATGTGAGAAAGCATTCGTAGGGCTAAAAGCTTATCTCTCATCTGATCTAGTGCTAACGAGGCCTGAATCCGGCGATGAGCTATATTTATACCTCGGCGTAGCTGACGAGGTAGTTAGTGATGTCCTCGTACGAAGTGAAGGGCATATACACCGCCCCGTATTTTTCATCAACCACATATTGAAAGACGCTGAGCTACGATACGCCCGCATTGAGAAGATAGCGCTTGCCCTAATACAGGCAACGCGGAAGATGGATCGGTACTTCCAAGCCCACCCCGTCACAGTACTCACCGACCAGCCTTTGAGAAAAATCTTTAGAAAACTAGAGTCCTCAGGGAGGATGTTAATTTAGGCAATCGAACTCGAACAATACGGGCTACAGTACAAAGCTAGACCAGCTGTTAAAGCCCAAGCGTTAGTGGACTTCATAGCGGAATGCACATTCACAAAGGATGAGCTAACAGATCTGTCAGAAGAGGAGCCAGAGGATTCATACCTCTCGTCCCCGGAAACATACACGGACTTATGGGTTATTCATGTAGACGGAGCAAAAAATCAAGAGTTAGCAGGCGCGGGTGTTTTCCTAGTCGGACCAAACGGTATAGAGATACGATATGCCATCAGAATTTTGCAACCGTTGTCCAACAATGCGGCTGAATACGAAGCGTTGCTAGCAGGGCTCAGAATAGGAAACAGCTTCTCTGTCGAAGCTGCGCACGCCACAGGAGCGGAACACGGTCTACGCTTAAAGATACGCGGAGATTCTAAACTGATAATAGACCAAGTCCTAGGGAACTCCCAAGCCAGAGAGCCTATCATGATTCAATACCTGGCCAAAGTAAAGCGTGAGCTGTCAAAAATACAGGAAAAAGGCACCTAAGTCACCTTTGAGCATATTCTCAGGGAGGATAATGCGGAGGTTGACAATCTCGCCAAAATGGCAGCCAACTTAGAAGCCTCCGTACCCAAGGATGTGCACTACGGGGAGCTATCCACACCTTCTTTCATGGAAGAACAAGCATCGCTTTGCGTGGAGGAAGTAGAGAACGACTGGAGAATCCCAGTAATAAAATATCTACAGCATGATGAGCTACCGACGGAAAATGCGGAAAAAAGGAAAATCCTGAAACGAGCGGCACGATGCACGTACTACAATGGAGAATTGATCCGGAGATGTTTCTCCCATCCGGCCGCTAAGTGCATATCGGAGTAGGAAGGCCTTCACGTGTTGCGAGAAATTAATGAAGGAATATGCGGCATGCACGTCGCCAGCGACACCTTGGCAAGCCAAGTCTTTCGGTCAGGGTTCTACTGGCCCACTATTCGGAGAGATTGCCACAACTTCGTAAAAACCTGTCAGAAATGTCAAGAATACGCTAAGATCCCTCGAAAACCGGTCGTGCCGATTTCAGAGATAGTCGCTCCATGCCCATTTGCCAAATGGGACATTGACATTTTGGGCCCGTTTCCGAAGGCCAGATCTCAATTAAAATTTGTGGTCGTGGTGGTAGACTATTTCACAAAATGGGCAGAAGCATAGGCGTTAGCCACCATCACCACTGAGAAAATCTGGCATTTCTTTAAGCACCAAGTCATTATGCGATTTGGGGTACCTCGTGTACTGGTTAGTGACAACGGAACACAGTTTAAGAGTCAATTCTTCAGAGATCAGTGTGCAGAATTTTAGATCGAACAAAGGTTCTCTTCCGTAGCGCACCCTCAAACTAATGGCTAGGCCGAAGTGACCAACCGCAGTATTCTTAGCGGCATCAAAAGAAACCTGGAAGGTTCCAAAAAGAAATGGCCAGATGAACTGCCATACATATTGTGGGCCTACCGTATGACTGTCAAGGCTAGCACGGAAGAAACCCCATTCGTGTTGGCCTTTGGAACAGAAGCCGTCATGCCGGTAGAAATTGGCACCATAAGCCTTCGAGTGGCTCAATTTAGAGAGGAAACCAATGAAGAAAGGTTACGCGCTAACCTTGATGCACTACCAGAGATACACGAGGAGACTCTCCTAAAAACCCTGCATTACAAAAGGAAAATGGCACAATACCACAACAGGCAAGTGAGAGAGCGATTGCTTAAAGCAGGGGATCTAGTGCTCAGAGACAAACGAGCAGCAGGGCAACGCATGGGGAAGCTTAGCCTAAATTGGGACGGACCATACCGTGTCACCCGCGTTGTAGGGAGAGGAGCATACCATTTGGAAACACTCGATGGGACTCCCCTGCAAAACTCTTGGAACATAGCTCGGCTGAAGCTATACCATGCCAGAAACTAGTCTTTCTTATCCGGTAATATCAGCATTATTTTAACAAATGAATCAGAAGCACTCTCCGTGCACTTTGCAACTGAAAATATGCAGGCAATGAAGAATGCCAGGAGTGAATATCCTATCCTTGTGATGGCTAGTCCTGATCAGACAACTCACTAAGACGAGGCACGCCCTGGCATAACATAGTGTTGGGAGTGAAAATCCTATCCTTGTGGTAATCGTGCTCACATAGACGGCCCATTAAGACGAGGCACACCCCAACGCCCCTGGGAGTGAAAATCCTATCCTTGTGGTAACCGTGCTCACATAGACGGCCCATTAAGACAAGGTACGCCCCGGCATCCTCGGGAGTGAAAATCCTATCCTTGTGGCAACCGTGCTCACATAGACGGCCCATTAAGACGAGGCATGCCCCGAGGAGAGAGCAACTCCGTCCTGGAAGTGAAAATCCTATCCTTGTGGCAACCGTGCTCACACAGACGGACCACTAAGACGAGGCACGCTCTAGAGACGTGAGCTTTCAGCGTTGGGAGTGAAAATCCTATCCTTGTGGTAACCGTGCTCACATAGACGGCCCATTAAGACGAGGCACGCCCCGAGGAGAGAGCAACTCCATCCTGGAAGTGAAAATCCTATCCTTGTGGCAACCGTGCTCACACAGACGGACCACTAAGACGAGGCACGCTCCAGAGACGCGAGGTTTCAGTGCTTGGGAGTGAAAATCCTATCCTTGTGATGCCCGGTCATAATCAGACGGCTCACTAAGACGAGGCATGCCCCAAGCCAACCATTGATATTTAGAATGAAAAGAGATACCCCAGCTAGTAACCGAGCGGTTGATACCAGGTGAAGTAGGGCTGGAGAGGTGTCCATATCACAGCAACATTGTTGCGGCAGGCCTGAATTTAGTAAGGCTAGATAATTCCCCTAAGAACAAAGGGTGGC
The DNA here is from genome assembly GCA_963691705.1 of Viola odorata. Classification (NCBI taxonomy): domain Eukaryota; kingdom Viridiplantae; phylum Streptophyta; class Magnoliopsida; order Malpighiales; family Violaceae; genus Viola; species Viola odorata. The sequence goes on from OY829546.1 coordinate 34,210,979, forward strand.
ATTGATTTGAGTACAACACGGACAGAAGTAACGCTGACTCGTCCTCGGAAATACTACTAGAGACACAATGATAAGGTAATAGAAAGATGAAGCTGAGAAGCCTGTAATGAAAGTCAAGCCATTACAGAAATGATATGTCTACAAGAACAGAAACACGGCAGCAAATGCCGCGGTTGAACAATCTCACAAATAGTATTATGAAGCGAAGTGGATAAAGAAATTCCATTAAAAAAAGCAGCGGCCTAACCAAGAGAGAAGTGATATTGTTAATATTACAAAATAGAGGAAGGCGCATCGGCTACAAAAATCAAAAATAAATAAGGCATGATGCCTAAGGAGCAGTTGATGTATTGCCTCCTCTTTGCTGAACGGTTCTTGAGCGATAGAAGTCCTCATCAGAAATGGTTATGACCCTCTTGTCGAAGAAGTCAGCAAGAGCTTGAATACGAAGGTTCTCTACCCCGTAATTATACATAAGGGCATCCAATATAACTGCCCCACCTTCCTTCAAGTACCAACGGTTTTTCTCGGCAGAAAGAGCAAACTCGGCAGATATCTCAGCATTCCTCTGCCTCTCCTGACTTAACTCGGCTTCCTCCTAAGAAAGGCGTTCGTTCAAAGCAATACCCTTCTGTTTCTCCTCCTCTAAGGCAAGCCTAACAGCTTCCACCTCCTGCTTAGCAGTCGCTGCCTCCCGGTTAGCAGTCTCTGATTCTTGTTTGGCAGCGGTAAGGGCGTCCAGGAGACCCTGACGCTCAGACATCAGCTTATCTATCTCCCCCTTCCCGTCTGCCGTCACTCTGGCGTTTTCCTCGTCCATGTAATGGAGATGGCAGAAATAAGAAAAAACTTGAGAACGGAGGAAGTTTATGCGCTCCTGTTGACTCTTAGCCACAAAGGCATCCCTCTCACTTTGAAGAAACATCATCTCAGCCGCCAGGAAGAAGGTAGACGAGAGGATAGCGTCACTACTAGCATCCGCCGGAAATTGCAGAGCGTTATCTCTAAAAGAGCGCAAGTCAATCTGGTGAGTAGGGAGGACAGGAGGAAGATATGAAGTGGCGCCAGCCATCAAGTTGGGAATAGGGCCACCCTTCGCGACAGCAGGCGGAGACATCGAAACGAAAAGTAGAGTAGAGGGAGAAGGAGGGCGACTGTTGGAGCCTCCCATGTTAGGAACAAAAGGCCCCTCCCCGCCAAGCACTCCAAGATTAAGAGCGTTCGAGTTAAAGCCTGCAGCAGCGGAAGTAGAATAGAGCGGAGAATCACCAAAAGTGTGAGGATCGCCGCCAAAACTAGCGCCTTACGATTACTCGACAGGCGCACCACCGCTCCCAAGGGTCGTCAGAGGAGGATTAGCGGCAGATGACGAAGGGCTATTTTGAAGCTCATAACGAGCCTTCTTCTGACGCTCTATGAGGGACTCCGCGATAGACATACCACTTTGAGAAGATGAATGAGCAGAAACAACGCCGACTTCCTAATAACACAAAAGCATAATAAGAAAACTGCGCGGAAAGAAAGAAAGTGGTAGGGGAAACAAATACCTGGGTGCTTAAAGGAATCAGAGGAGTTCCAGAAGGGATCGCATCAGCTGTCGCCTCCGAAGAAACGACAGTCTGGGAAGAAGCGAGATGCGTAACGCTCGCTTTCCTAGCCCTCTTCTTCTTCACAGCACGAGTTCGTGGAGGCGGCGTTTGGGCAGTGTCTAGAGTAGCAGCGGTAACCTCCCTTTCAACAGCGGTAGCAGCTGCGACAGCTTCGGCCTCGGCTTCCGCCTTTTTCCTTTGCTCCCATTTCCTCTTCCTTTGAAAGTACTCAGACTCCCAACCAGGTGGAGGCACTGCACAGTTACAAAATGTTAGTGTTAGTACTTCCCTGCAGCGTAAAGGAAAAAGGCCAAACGCTTACCCTTTTTGCATTTCTCCATATCCAACCCGTTAGCCACTTTACGGGCATCAACGCTAAAGTCCAGTTGAAGCAGTGTCTTCAACCAACCATCTTCCGGGTCAGAGAGGGGTTTCCTGCTACCCCAAGCCCCATCTTTAATTTCTTCATTAAAGCCGACCCTCCATAAAGGCTCAGGCAGGTCAACAATGAAAAATCCCTCCCTCCAGCCAGGAACAGAGGATTCAATGCCCATGAGTTTCCAAGTAAAGGGCTTCAGTGAGCTATCTTCATAACGGGGGGATATCGATATCACCCCCTTATGAGAGTACAACTGGAAAATATTATGAAGTAACGCTAAAGAGGGGGATTCAATCCCTTTGAATGGGCACAATGCTGCAAAGGCACTAACAACGCAAATCGCGTTAGGGCTCAACTGAGCCAGAGCCAAGTCGGAATCAGCCAGCAACAGTTTCACGAGGGGATCAAGGGGAAGCCGAAACCCATAATCAAACAATTTAGCATACAACATTCTACTATTACCAGCTAAAGGACTGTTCAGGCAGAGCGATTCAGAAGCAACATGCACGGGATAATCCTTAGAGAACCAAACATTAGACTCGGCCAATTTACGATGAATTAAAGGCAGAGTATAGAGAGAAGTGGGCGTATTATCAATTTTTTCTTCCCCAACAGACCTTTGAGGATCTCCTTCCTCGGCAGATTTCTTAGAACGAGTCTTAGCCATGACCAACAAAAAGAAGAAAGAAAGAGAAAGAAAGGGCGTGTGTACCTTCGCAAAAGAAAACACCAGGAGTCCCAGACCAGAAAAGGAGGAGCGGCGCAGGTTATTTTCCAGAAGGTAACAACGGACGAGAAAGGAGATTAAAAAAGAAAGAGGAGATAGGGAAAACATTATATATAACCTTGAGAGGGTAAAAAGGCATGACCACTTAACAACTGACACATGGCGAAGCGGTGTGACAAAGAGCATGGCACGCGCGAGAAGGAGTAAGTTTTAAAACGATGATGAAATGCTTCAGCACTCGCATCTCCCTAGAAGGCGCTTGCTTCAAGCGCCTCTCCGTGAGAAGGACACGTGTCTTTCCTCATCATTACTCTTCAAATCGCATTAATTAGGGATTTGCAACATTTAATGACCTAAAAAGCAGTGCTAGCCTCACCGCGCAACCTCGCGAAACGGCGCGACAGTACAGAAAAGCTAATGAAGAGTGAGTAACAGCAACAATACAATGAACCAAACGGTGCGATAACAGCTGCACCGCGTCAGCATTATTATAGAAAGAATGATGTCAAATGATTTTCCAGGGAAGAATAAAAGAAATACAGATAGCGAATGGAATAACAATCAAGGGGGAGATTCAGGAATTTGCTGCGGTACTCGAGCCACCCCTCGGGGGAAAATGTTGTGCACCCCCACCACCGTTGTCATCAGTCCTTTCTCCCTACGGGGCAGACGAGCCATTCCTACTTTCGCTAACCTCGTCCATCACGGCAGAAACATAGTCAGCAACCTGGGCCGGATCAGAAGAGTCACCCTTAAAGCGGGTAGCGAATCTAGAGGTGAAGGCTTCCAAGACCTTCTTTTTCCACCACTCCATTTTCAGCGGTGTCTTGGCAAACTCCTTGTCTCGAGCTAGCATCTCTTCACGAAGAAGGAGATTTTTCTTCTTTTCCAACGCTAACTCTGCCTCAAGAACCTCAACCTTCGCTTTCCCTGCGGATTTCTCTCTACTTAGATCCTTCCGTGACTCGTCATGGAGACGTGTTAGCAACCTCACTTAGTCTGCCGTTCAATCAAGCTGCACCTTTTGAGCGCATATCGCATTAGAAAAGTTTCGCAATTCTTGGTCATGAACTTCGAACAGATAGTTCAGATGGCGGAAGGTATCCAGAGAGTCATTCATAATATGCCGGTGGCGGGACTTCGGAGAAAGCTGAAGAAATTTCTCTTTCTCTTCGCGGGAACTCATCATTTCCCCTATCAAGGGTGCGGTAAACTCATCTCTAGAAAAAGGATTGGACACCCCGACAGCGCGGAGACCGTCAAAATAGAACCCTATCAAGTTCATACGATAGTTCGGGGTCCCGTTAGGGCCGCCATAGGAAAGATTGACTATTGAGGTTGAAGAAGAACCCTCAGTAATCACATTCGAGATAGGAGTAAAGAACAATTGTGGAAGGGCTTTAGGTGGCAACTCAGCAACTGAATCCGCAGCGGAAGACGTGACCATTACATCGGAATACAGTGAGAAATTGGAGAATCAGGAGCGTTAGCTGTAGGAGGAGAGCCTGCTATCGGTGGGGTCCCCGCCTCGGTAGAACGAGTGGCAGTCGACTCCTCAGTGATATTCACCGTCTGAGAAGTACTTGCCTTGGACGAAACGACAGGTATGGAAGCAGTCGTCGCACTAACAGAAGAAACTCCGGTAGCCCGCCCACTCGTGTTTGCTCGAAGCTTTTTCCGGTGAGAGGAAGAAGCATGGCGGAGGTCTGGTTTAACATCCATATCCTCGTCGTCACTATCAAATACCCTTGTGGTGGCTCAGATTGAGTCTGTTCTCCTGCGACGATCTGGTAGCCAATTCTCGATGAAAGAGAAGCTCGGGCAGAGCCGCCAACCTTCGCCCTCCCCGAGCAACTGTCTTGGTCCTTCCCCTCTGTGGCCGAGCGCTTTGGCGATTAGAGCCTTCGGCAGGGGGAGAGGCTGGTAAAGTTTGGAGCGGCGTTACATTCAAAGGAGTGTCAGCATTACCAGGTGATCGACCGTTAGTGTCTCCTGAAAAAGAAACGTATTAGGACAAGGAACGAATGCAAAAGAAAATGCGAGAAAAGACAGACTCACCCATAACGCACTCTTCCAGAGGCTTAGACAAATCAAATTCGCGGATACGATAGCAGGTATCCACGTCCAACAAGGCGTTAGCCTGCTCTAGCTCAGTTCTGGTCAATACCGCAGGATTTGTCCAAATGGGGCCTATGAGCTCCTGGTTAAAGTTAATGCACCACAAACGGGACGGTAGCTCGAGAACGAAGAAACTACTTTTCCAGTCAGCCACACCCCTCTCAAAGCCGCGAAACCGCTGCCAGAATGACTGCACGAATGCGTCATCCCATCGAGGAGTGATGTCGATTAAACAATTGTGACAATTCATACTAAAGAATTTGCGAAATAAATTAAGGGATGGGGTGAGAATGTTCTTCAACTCGCAAGCGCGAAGAAAGGCATAAACCCCACACTAGGAAGAAGGAGTTATCTGGGCAGGATTAAGGTTGTGTTCCCGCAGTAGCGTTAGTATTGAATCATGGACGGGAAAGTGAAAACCATAGAGAAACCCCACGCCGGATTATGAAGCCGCATGTAACTTTCAGGAACAAAGGGTTCATATTCGAGGGGAAAGGTAATACCGTGTTCCTCCAGTTCGGCCCTTAGAACCACATCGCCCGTAAAAATACTAGGTGATTGTGCGACCTCTGGATCCACGGGTCTCCAGATAACCTGGCGGGGCCTATTCCTAACCATAATAAACCAGCAAATAGGAAATCTGAAAGGATTGAAGTGGTACCTTAAAAGGGAAGATTTACGGGTGACTCGGCGGACAACGGCGGGCGACCAGGAAGTTCTTCTGAGAAAAAGATGAAGGAAGACGAAAGAGAAAATTTGAAGCAAGGGCAAAAAGTGTTGGAAAGAGAAAATGGTCCCTTCTTAAAGGGTTAAATGCCACCGCATTAATTGAACTACCAACCATGCTGAGACGCGTGTAAAAAGAAGTTGGCCACGTGGAAACATATTAAAGGAATCTAAAAAGAGAAGTTATTCGTCGCGATACCCCAAATGGCGACAAAGTTGACCCAGTCAAATAATCGCGAAACGGTTACCTCAGCAAGGCTAACCCCTCGCGTTAGCTACCAACAAGACCAACACGCTGATGTAAAGATAATGACAAAGAGAAAAAGATAGAAAGCATCACTTTATTCATAAGATGCCAAAAGGCATATACAATATGCCTAACATAAGGGCACTAATCCTCATCGGGCCAGTAGATGCCATAGTGATAAACCCCATCGTCATCCAGGAACGGCATCTTCTCGTTAGCGGGTGGAAATGGCTCATCCACTCCCCTCTCCAGGCCGAGCCCTGACGGGCCTGACTTTTCCTTGGTAAATGACACTACCGTTCCAGCACCAGTATCGAGGGAGGACGTTTTCTCCAGCGAACAATCAGGCAAAGGAAAGCGTTTGCTACCCTCCCGAGTAGCAGAGTCAGAAGAATCAAAAGGTGCGATGGATACCTTGGAGGTTTTCTCCCTCTCCCTTTTGCGGTCCTTTCGACGGGCTGGCGGCCTCCATGGTGGCGACGGAGGAGGATGATCTGAGTCAGGCGAAGTCGGAGGGGTTGGCAGGGAGTTGCGATCCGCGGTACCCAAAAAGTAGAAATCTGCCATTCGATTCGCAAATGAGTAAAAGAGAGAAGAAGATGAAGATGAATAGAAAAAGGGAAAGTAACTCCCTTAAATAGCCAAGGAGGCGCTCTTGATAAGAATTTGTCTTCTGCCGAAGGATGTACGGTGGAACGGCTCCTCTCAGATCGGTGCTCACGACGGTCTGCGGTACCTGCAATGCGCCGGAGGGGGTCTCCGGCGGAAACACTCCGATGCTTAAGTCAGTATGTGTACTGAATTTGGCAGAGTTTAGGCCAGTAGAATATGCTTACCCGCCTCCTTTGAGGGGGAGGTGTATATATAGAAGAATTGAGCATTTCCGCGTATGGGAATGGATAGAGAGTTATCTCTACCGTTAGGGATCGTGGTTCGCCCCTTCGATGACATGTTATCGTGGCGATAGCCATGTGAATAAGTGTTACCACGGTAGGGTAGTGACAGAGTGGTCCTCCTGTCCTGTGGTATCTCTTAGGACGAGACAGCTCCTCGAGCCATCTAAAAGGTTTGTCTGGGGAACCTCTTGAGCGCCTATTAGCCCTCTTGGCGTTAGCCTCTGACTACCGCGACGGCGAGAGCAGCGATCTCTTCTTTCTGTTCAGGGCAGTAGACGAAAATACCCTTTTTCTTAGGTGGATTGTTATCATAAGCCCAACTGAAAATGAGCCCGAGTGTTTACCAAGGGCTAACGCCCTCTCTTCGTGAGGTATCAGAACGTTTCCTCGTCAGAAAGTGGTTTAGATGATTTTTGTCAGGGCTTATAAATTGAAGTTTTCTTCTGCGCAGGTTTCCTCGCATTTGCATGTCCCCTTCTTTTCCATATTTCTCCATGGATGAACTGACCCGAAATTTCTTGATCTCCAAAACTTTGACCTTGAAGAACCTTACTGAAGGTGACATCGGCTTCCTGGAGAGGATGATTACCAAAACCTCGGAGGACGTCCTGGAGTTGCAGGGCGTATTGACCCCTATTCTGTCCAAACAGCTGGGGATATCTCTGGAGGACTTTAATCCTCTGGAGAGCCTGGCGAAGCTGGCCACCACCACTGCTCACCTTGATGTGGTTGCCTCGATGCTGCAGCAGAGGAAGGATTTGCTGGCCTGCTGCTTGAAGGGGATGAGGGCCTGTTCTGCTGAGCTGACTTCCGCTGCTGATGCTCTGAGGGACGTACCCGTTGTGCCAGGGGAGGACGATGTTGGGTCCAACGCCTGACCGCTGCCCTTGTTTCCTCTTGTTTGCTTTTTTCTTATGCTTCCATGTATATCTGTGCACTCTAAGGCCGCTCGGGCCATAAATAAATGGTTGTTGCTTTTCAGTATTCTTTTTCTCAGTTATTTCTTGCTGCGTTGGCTGAATATGTTGGTGGTAAGCCCAACTGAAAATGAGTACTCCTCGGAATGCACCCTTTCAGTGGTTGTGTTCCGGGAACCAGCAATAAATGTTTGATTCAACCGCTTCCAGAACCGCCTATTCAGGGGTAAGTGGTTGGGTGATTGTTTGGTGCCCTTTGATTGGCGCATTTAACGAGCAGGTATACTGGTGCCGGATCAGATTCTGCTGTTACGGTTATTTTTCCCAGGCATCTTAATTGATTTTTCAGGACCCATGCGAGGATCGGAGTGTTTCCTCGGCTATTAAAGGGGGAATGTTTTCCTCTTCCCTGTTCATCTTCGCCTTTTTCTTCTCTTTGCTTTTTTGCAGGTCGAATGGCAGATTTTTATTTCTTGAGTTCCATGGATCGCGACTCCTTGTCGACTCCCCCAACTTCGCCGGACTCAGATCATCCCCCTCCCTCGCCACCATGGAGGCCTCCGGTCAGCCGAAAAGGTCGTAAGAGGCAGGGGAAACGAACTTCCAAGGCGCCCATCGCGACTTTGGCTTCTTCTGGTTCTGCTACCCAAGAGGGCGGCAAACGCTTTCCTTCCCCTGATTGTTCGCTGAAGAAGGATTTTCCCACCAGTGCTGGTGCGGGGTTGGCAGATTCGAGTGCCAAAGGAAGGTCAGGCCCGTCAGGGTCCTGCTCAGAAAGGGAGGCAGACAAACCTGTCCCGAATGCTGACGGGAAGATGCCATTCTTGGATGATGACGGGGTTTATCACCATGGCATTTACTGGCCTGATGAGGATTAGCACCTTTGCGTTGTACATGCCTATTGGCGTTTTATGAATAAAATGATGCTTTCTGTCTTTTTATTTTTGTTGTTATTTTCGTTAGCCTGCTGGTCCTTGGTGATAGCTAACGCAAGCGGTTGGCCTTACTGAGGCAATCGCTTCGCGGTTACTCTGACTGGGTCAACACTGTCGCCCTTTTGGGGAGTCACGGCGAATAACTTCTTTTTTTCCAAATTTCTTTAATGCGCTTCCACGTGGCCAACCCCTTTTTACACGCGTCTTCGCGCGATTGGTGTCTCACTTAATGCGGTGGCATTTTACTTCTTTAAGAGGGGTCATTTCCCTTTTTCAGAACTTTTGCCCTTGCTTCGAATTTTTCCTCTTATCTTCCTTCATTTTCTTCCTCGAGTATCTTTCCGGCCGTCTGTCGCCGCCCGCCGATTCCTCTATAACTCTCCCTTTTCAAGGTACCAATTCAATCCTTCTCCGATTTCCTTTTTGCTGGTTTGTTATGGCTAGAAATAGACCTCGCCAGGTTATCTGGAAACCCATGGATCCAGAGGTTGCGCAATCACCCAGTATTTTTACATGCGATGTGGTTCTGAAAGACGAACTGGAGGAACACGGTATCACCTTTCCTCCTGGGTATGAGCCCTCTATCCCTGGAAGTGATATGCGGCTCCATGATCCGGCGTGGGGTTACAGTAGGCTTTTTTATTTTAAGATGTTCCTTTACGGTTTCCACTTTCCTATTCATGAATCGATACTAACGCTGCTGCGGGAGTATAATCTTAATCTTGCCCAGATAATTCCCTCTTCCTGGTGTGCGGTTTATGCTTTTCTTCGCACTTGCGAGTTAAAGAACATTTCTACCCCATCTCTCAATTTACTTCGCAAATTCTTTAGTATGAACTGTCATAATTGTTTAATTGAAATTACTCCTCGATGGAATGACGCGCTCGTGCAGTCGTTTTGGCAGTGTTTTCACGGCTTTAAAAAGGGTGTGGCTGATTGGAAAAGCAGTTTCTTTGTCCTGGAGCTACCGTCACGTTTGTGGCGTATTAATTTCAACCAGGAGCTGGTAGGCCTTATTTGGTCGAATCCTTCGATATTGTCCAGGGCTGAGCTAGAGCAAGTTAACGCTCTGTTAGACGAAAGTACTCACTACCGCATCCGTAGCTTCGCTTTGTTCAAGCCTCTAGAGGAGTGTGCTATGGGTGAGTCTGTCTCTTTTTGTTTTTGCGCTTTTCTTTTATTATAGGATGCTAACGGTTAATTCCCAGGTGACGCTGGCGCTCCTTTGAATGTGACGCCCCTTCAAACTTTACCAGCTTCCCCTCCTGCCGAGGGCTCTAGTCGGGGTAGCGTTCCTCCTCCGAGGAAGAGAACCAAGATGGTTGCCCAGGGAGGGCGAAGGCCCACCGGCTCTGCCTGAGTTTCTCGCTTTGTGGAAAATTGGCTACCGGAGCGTCGCAAGAGGACGGACTCCAGCCCAGTCGCAACGACGGTAATTACTAGCGATGATGAGGATGCGGATGCTAAGTCGGACCTTTGCCATGCCTCTTCCTTGCATCGAAAAAAACTTCGATCTGCCGCGGGTGACCAGGCCGCCGGGACTTCTTCTGTTGATGCAGCAACTGTTCCTATCTCTACCGTTTCTCCTGAGACGAGTGTCTCCCAACCGGTGGAAGTTACTGAGGTGCCGGCTGCTACGTGCTCTACCGAAACGGAGGTCCCATCGACAGCGTGTCCTCTTCCTACAGTCGACACTCCCGATTCTCCAATTTCTCATTGCATTCCAGACGTAGTTGCCACACCTTCTGCTGCGGATTCAACTGCTGGGCTACCGCATAAAGTCTTTCCACAACTGTTCTTTTCTCCTATCGCGGATGTGTTTTCCGAGTGTTCTTCTCCCGCTCCCTCAGTCAATCTTTCTTATGGCAGTCCTAACAAGACACCTTCCTACCGCATGGGTTTAAAAGGGTTCTGCTTTGATGCTCTCCGTGCTGTCGGGGTTCCTCAACCCTTTTCCAGAGACGAATTTACTGCGCCTTTGATAGGGGAGATGCTGGGCTCCCAGAAGGAGAAGGAAGAGTTTCTTCAGCTTCCGCCACCGGCTCGTCTTCACCATATGATGAATGATTCTCTGGATTTCTTCCGCCACCTGAACTATTTGTTCGAGATTCATGATCGCGAGTCACGTAATTTTTCCAGCGCGCTGTGCGTTAGGCAAGTGCAGCTTGAGAAAGCGGTGGAGCAGATGAGGTTGCTAACGCGTCTTTGCGATGAGTCGCAAAAGGAATTAAACAGAGAGAGGTCTGTCGGGAAAGCAAAGGTGGAGGTTCTGGAGGCAGAGTTAGCGTTGGAGAGGAAGAAAAATCTCCTTCTTCGTGAAGAGATGTCTGCTCGAGACGAGGAATCCGCTAGGACATCATTAAAGGAGGAATGGTGGAAGAAGAAAATCCTGGAAGTCTTTACTTCTGGATTTGCAACCCGTTTTAAGGGTAACTCTTCCGACCCTGCCCAGGTTGCTGACTATATTTCTGTCGTGATGGATGAGGTTAGCCAAGGTGGGATTGGCTCTTCTGCCTCAGAAGGAGAAAGGATCTAACGCCCGAGGTGTAACGCTACTTTGTTTCTAGAGAAGTACCCCTAACGGGTTTCTGGGCTCTCCCTTGTTATTATTATTAATTTTTTTTTATTGCTGTCTACCTCCTTTTATTTTTTCCGAGAACCATTTGTCATTATTCTTCTTGTAATAATGCTGACGCTCTGTAACTTTTATCGCCTTTGTGCGAATAATTTTATGCCATCGTTATTTCTTCCTTATCCTCCTTGTGCTGTCTCACCGTTTGACCAAGCCAGCACTGCTTTTTAGGTCATTAAATGCCGCAGACCTTCCCTTTAATGCGATCTGAAAGGCAATGATGGAAAAGGACACGCGTCTTTCTACGGAGGGGCGTTTGAAGTAGGCGTCTTCTAGGGAGACGCGAGCACTGAAGCGTTTCATCATTGTTTTTTAAACTTGTACCTTCTCGCGCGTGCCTTATTTTCCAACGCGCTGCCTTGCCATGTTTCCGCCGCTGATTGGTCACATCCTTTCAGGGTTATATATAATGTTTCCTCTTCCTCCTTTTTCTTTTTTAATCTCCTCTCTCGCACGCTGCTGCTTCCTGGACAAACAACTCGCGCCGCTCTCTTATTTTTGGTCTGAGACTCCTGGTGTCCTCTTTGCGAAGGTACACGTCCTTTCTTTCCTCGTCACTTCTCCTTTACTAATCATGGTTAAGACTAAGAGATCTTCCGATGAAGGGGATCCTCAAGAGTCCGCCGGAGAAGAAAAAATTAACATTACCCCCACTTCTCTTTATACTCTGCCCTTAGTTAATCGTAGACTGGCTGAGTGTAATGCGCGATATCCCCGAGAATATCCCGTGCGCGCTGCTTCCGAATCTCTTCGCCTGAACAGCGCTCTGCCTAGTAACAGTAGGATATTATATGCTAAGTTATTTGACCATGGGTTTTGTCTCCCTCTTGACCCGCTTGTCAAGTTGTTGTTGGCTGATTCTGATTTGGCTCCGGCTCAGTTGAGCCCTAACGCGATTTGCGTTGTCAGTGCCTTTGCCGCACTGTGTCTTTTTAAGGGGATTGAATCTCCTACTCCGGCCCTGCTTCATGACATTTTCCAGTTGTACTCTCGTAAGGGGGTGATATCCATATCCCCTCGTTATGAAGATGGCTCCTTGAAGCCTTTTACCTGGAAGCTTATGGGTATCGAGTCTTTTGTTCCTCATTGGAAAGAAGAGTTTTTCATTATTGATCTGCCCGAGCCGTTGTGGAGGGCCGACTTCAATGAGAAAATTAAGGATGGGGCTTGGGGCCACCGGAAACCCCTTTCTGATCCGGAAGATGGCTGGTTGAAGACGCTACTTCAACTGGATTTCAGCGTTGATGCCCGAAAAGTGGCTAACGGTCTGGAAATGGATCAGTGCAAAAAGGGTGAGTGTTTGCCCTTTTTCCTTGTTGCGTTGGCAAGGATTACTAACTCTAACGTTTCTTTAACTGTGCAGTGCCTCCGCCTGGTTGGGAGCCTGAGGAAGAGGAAACAGGAACAAAGGAAGAAGGCTGCCGCCGCTGCCAAGGCCGCTGCTGCTGCTGCTGAGGAGGAAAGCATTGCTACCGCTGACGTTACCGCTATGGGTGCTACCTCATCGGCACCTCCTCGCGCCCTTGTGGCAAGGAAGAAAAGAGTGAAGAAAATGCGTGCCACGCAATCTGTTTCCTCCCACGCTGCTGTTTCTTCAGAGGCAATAGTTGATCCCATTCCTACCGCAATACCTCTGGTTTCCCCAGTCACCCAAGTATGCGTTCATTTCTCTCTAAGGTTTTCTTCTCTTCCGTATAATTTTCTTATTATATGCGTATGCGTGTATTGTGCCTTCTAGGAGGCTTCCACTGTTTCTGTTCAGTCAACCTCTCCAGGTGATATGTCAGTCGCTGAGGTTCTTCGAGAGCGTCAGAAGAAGGCACGCTATGAGCTTCAACACAGTCCTAGCTCTTCTGCTGCGAATCCTTCTTTGAACGTTTCTGAAGGCCGTGGTGTTCCTGGCGAGCAGTCACAGGGTATTGATTTTGGTGGCAGTCCTCAGGTTTTAGGTGATTGCTCCACCGCGACGGGCTATAACTCGAGTGCCCTTAACCTTGAGTCACTTGGTGGAGATGGGTCCCCGGCGCCTAACGCGGGAGGTTCCGGCAGCCGACCCTCCTCGCCTGCCGCTCTGTTCTTTGTTCCAATGTCTCCGCATGGTATCACGAGAGGTGGCCCTGCTCCTGCTTTGATTGCTGGCGTCTCTACTTATAATCCTCCTCTCATGCCCACTCATCATATCGGTTTGCGCTCCTTCAGGGACAATATTTTGCAGTTTCCTGCCGGGACTGATCATGATTTCATCCTCGCATCTACCTCTTATCTGGTAGCCGAGATTATGTCTCTTCCAAGGGAGAGAGATGCCTTTGCGGCCAGGAGTGCGCAGGACCGTATAAACTTTCATCGCTCCCAAGCGCTTTCTTTCTTCTGCCACCTCCATTATATGGATGAGGAGAACGCTAGGATTGCCGCAAACGGACAGGGGGAGATAACCAGGTTGCAGAACGAGCGCCAGAGTTTTGTGGATGCGCTTAACATTGCCAACCAGGAAACGGAGTCTGCCCAGCAGGAAGTGGCGACTGTCAAGCAGGAGCTGGAGGTTGCCAAGCTTACTTTGGAAGAGGAGAAGCGGAAGGGTGCCGATCTGTCCGAACGCCTTTCTCGTGAGGAGAATGAGTCACGCCGAGAGAGGCAGAGGAATGCCGAGCTATCCGCTGATCTGGCTCTAAATGTTGAGAAGAATCAGTGGTACTTGAACGAGGGCGCAGGGCTCATGTCAGAGGCGTTGATGCATCATCAGGGGGTAGAAAAACTCCGTATTGATGAGCTAGCCGAGTATTTTGATAGGAGAGTCCACGCTATTAATGATGACGGCTTCTATCGATGGAGGGCGAAACGGCGGGAAGGAGTCAACGCACCACCCGCTCCTTAGTTTTTTGAACTTAGACACATTCTGATTTTTGCGGCCGTCGAGGCCTTCCTTGTTTTGTAATGTTAACTGATAACACTTTTTGCCTTGGTTGGGCTACTCCTTTTGAAACGAACTTGTCTGTCTGTTTGTTTCATACTACTGCTTGCACAATTATTCGTCCGTGGCGTTTGCTTCTGCGTCTCCATAGATACGCCCATTTTGTTCTCGCATGACCTTCATACAAGTTCCCCCAGCTGGTTTTTTTTTGATGGTATTATCGTCGCCTTCCAATAGCGTTTCCAAAAATGACTTAGTGTTGCTCAGATTTAGATCACCGTTAGGCATGCTGCCTTCCGATAGCATTTCCAAGAACGACTCGGCGTTGCTCGGATTCAAATCGCCAATAGGCCGGCTACCACGTTGTTGTTGCGTTGCGGATGTCTTTTCAGCCTTACCCCGCCGAGTATCAACCGCTCAATTTCTAGCTGGAGTGTCCTCCTTTCTTTCGCCAGAGATTGGCTTGGGGAGTGCCTCATCTTAGCGAGCTGTCTGATCAGGACCAGCCATCGCAAGGATAGGATTTTCACCCCTAAGCGTTGTCACCTCGCGTCTCTGGAACGTGCCTCGTCTTAGTGGGTCGTCTATGTGAGCACGGTTACCACAAGGATAGGATTTTCACTTCCAGGACGGAGTTGGTCTCTCCTTGGGGTCGTGCCTCGCCTTAATGGGCCGTTTATGCGAGCACGGTTGCCACAAGGATAGGATTTTCACCCCTAAGGATACCGGGGCGTGCCTCGTCTTAATGGGCCGTCTATGTGAGCACAGTTACCACAAGGATAAGATTTTCACTCCCAACGCTTAGCCATGCCAGGGCGTGCCTCGTCTTAGTGAGCTGTCTGATCAGGACCAGCCATCACAAGGATAGGATTTTCACTCCTGGCATGCTTTACTTATCTGCATTTTATTCAACAACAAACGCACAGAAAGATATATCTTGTTAGCATAGTATTGATGTTACCAGATGATAATAATTTGTCTTCTGCCGAAGGATGTATGGCGGAGCAGCTCTTCTCAGATCAGTGTGCGCGACGGTCCACTGTACCTGCAATGCACCGGAGGGGGTCTCCGGCGGAAACACTCCGATGCTTAAGTCAGTAGGTGTACTGAAATTGGCAGAGTTTTGGCCAGTCAAGTCCGCTTACCTGCCTCCTTTGTGGGGGAGGTATTTATAGAAGAAAGGGGGCGTTCCCACCCGAGTAAACGGGTACGGAGCTATCGCTCGCGTTAGGGTCTGTGATTCGCCCTTATCATGATACGCTACCTCGGCGGTAGGTGTTTTAGGTAGATATTGCCGCGGTAGGATAATGGCCGGAGCGTTAATCCTGACGCGTGGTTTCCTCTGGGGGTGAAATAACTCCTTGAGCCAAGCAGGAGGTCCGTGAGAGGAGCCGGTAGGGCCCCGTTAGCCTCTGTAGCGTTAGCCTTTGGGGAAGGTAGCAATCTTGTCCCTACCGTGGTGGTGCGAAACAGTAGCTATGCCTCTCCCACCGGGTGATAGACGAAAATACCTTTTCTTTTAGGTGGATTGTTATCATAAGCCCAACTGAAAATGAGCCCGAGTGTTTACCAAGGGCTAACGTTCCTTCTCTTACGGAGAGTCCCTTTAAGTACCGGGGCGGTTTTGCCTCAGAAGATGGTCCTGACGGTTTTTTGTCAGGATCTATAAATCAGAGGTTCCTCTGCGCCAGTTTCTTCGTATTTTCTCGTTCTTTCTTTTCATATTTCGTCATGGATGAACTGACTCGCAATTTCCTGATCTCTAAAACTCTGACCCTGAAGAATCTTACTGAGGGTGATATCGGCTTCCTGGAGAGGATGATCACCAAGACCTCCGAGGATGTCCTGGAGTTACAGGGGGTACTAACCCCTATTCTGTCTAGACAGCTGGGAATAACTCAAGAGGATTTTAATCCCCTAGAGAGTTTGGCGAATCTGGCCACTGTCAGTGCTCACCTTGATGTGGTGGCCTCGATGCTGCAGCAGAGGAAAGATCTGCTGGCCTGCTGCCTAAAGGGCATGAGAGCTTGCTCTTCCGAACTGACCTCCGTCGCTGACGCTTTAAGGAAGGTTCCCATTGTGCCAGGGGAAGATGATGCGGGGTCCAATATCTGACCGCTGGCTTCGCTTCTTCTCGTTGTTTTTCTTATGTTTCTTGTACATATTTGAACGCTAAGGCCACCTGGCCCTAAATAAATAACTGTCTCTGCTTTTTCCCAAGTCTTCTCTTTTTCTTGCTTGGTTGCTTGCTTTATTGGTTGGAAATATTTGTCATGAGCCCAACTGAAAATGGGTCTTCCTCGGGACATTATATTGCAGTGGTCGTGTTCCGGGGATTAGCAATGAATGCTCTGTCTTGACTGTTACAGGGCCGTCTTTTCAGTGGCAGGTGGTTGGGCGGTTCTTTGGTGCCCTTTGATTGGTGCGTTCAACGAGCAGATGCGCCTGTGACGGATCAGATTCTGCAATTGCAGTTATTTTTCCCAAGCGTCTTAATTGATTTTTCAGGGATCGAAGTGCTTACTCGGCTATATAAGGGAGTTTGGTTTCCCTTTCCTGTTCATCTTCATCCTTTTCCTTCTTTTTTACTTTTGCAGGTGATATGGCAGATTTTTATTTCTTAAGTTCCATGGATCGCGACTCCTTGCCGACTCCCCCGACTTCGCCGGACTCAGATCATCCCCCTCCTTCGCCACCATGGAGGCCTCCGGTCCTCCGAAAGGGTCGTAAGAAGCAGGGGAAACGGACTTCCAAGACGCCCTTTGCGACTTTGGCTTCTTCTGGTTCTGCTATTCAAGAGGGTGGCAAACGCTTTTCTTCCCCTGATTGCTCGCTGAACGAGGATTTTCCC
This sequence comes from Viola odorata, assembly GCA_963691705.1. NCBI lineage: Eukaryota > Viridiplantae > Streptophyta > Magnoliopsida > Malpighiales > Violaceae > Viola > Viola odorata. Next base: position 34,227,904 of record OY829546.1, read on the forward strand.
ATCAGTGCTGGTGCGGGGTTGGCAGATTCGAGTGTCAAAGAAAAGTCATGCCCGTCAGGGTCCTGCCCAGAAAGGGGGGCAGACCAGCCGGTCCCGAATGCTGACGGGAGGATGCCATTCCTCGATGATGACGGGGTTTATCACCATGGCATTTATTGGCCTGATGAGGATTAGCCGTTTTGCATTGTACCCACCTATTGGCGTTTTATGAATAAAATGATGCTTTCTACTTTTCCTTTTTTGTCGTTTCTTCCGTTAGCCTGCTAGTTCTTGGTGATAGCTAACGCAAGCGGTTGGCCTGTCTGAGGCAATTGCTTCGCGGTTACTCTGACCGGGTCAATACTGTCTCGCCCATTTGGGGAGTCTCGACGAATAACTTCTCTTTTTTCAAATTTCTTTAATGCGCTTCCACGTGGCCAACTTCTTTTACACGCGTCTTCGCCAGATTGGTGACTCAATTAATGCGGTGGCATTTTTATCCTTTAAGAAGGGCCATTCTCCAATTTCTCAAAACTTTTGCCCTCACTTCGAATTTTCCTTTTTGTCTTCCTTCGTCTTCTTCTCCGAATACCTTTTCGGCCGCTCGTCACTGTCCGCCGATTTCTCTGTGATTCTTCTCCTTTAAGGTATCAATTCGTCCCTTCTCAGATTTCCTTTTTTTGTTGGTTTGCTATGGCTAGGAATAGACCTCGCCAGATTATCTCTAGGCCCATGGATCCCGAGGTCGCCCAATCACCGAGTATTTTTACCTGCGATGTGGTTCTGAAAGCCGAACTGGAGGAACATGGTATTACCTTTCCTCCTGGGCATGAGCCTTCTATTCCCGGAAGTGATATGCGGCTTCATAATCCAGGGTGGGGCCACAGCAGGCTTCTTTATTTTAAAATGTTCCTTTATGGTTTCCGCTTTCCCGTTCATGAGTCGATACTAACTCTGCTGCGGGAGTATAGCCTTAATCCTGCCCAGATAACTCCTTCCTCTTGGTGTGCGGTTTATGCTTTTCTTCGCGCTTGCGAGTTGAAGAAAATTTTTACCCCATCTATCAATTTGTTTCGCAAATTCTTTAGCATGATTTGCTACAATTGTTTAATTGAGATTACTCCCCGGTGGAATGATGCGCTCGTGCAGTCGTTTTGGCAACGTTTTCACGGCTTCAAGAAGGTTGTAGCTGATTGGAAGAGCAGCTTCTTTGTTCTGGAGCTACCGTCACGTTTGTGGCGTATCAATTTCAATCAGGAACTGATAGGTCCCGTTTGGACAAATCCCGCGATTTTGTCCAGAACTGAGTTGGACCAGGCTAACGCTTTGTTAGACGAGAATACCCACTACCGCATTCGTGCCTTTGCTCTGTTCAAGCCTTTAGAAGAGTGCGTTATGGGTGAGCCTATTTCTTTCCATATTTTCTTTACTTTGGTCCTCGTATGCTTTGTTTGCTATGAGAAGCTAACGGTTGATTCCCAGGTGACACTGGTACTCCTCTGAACGTAATACCGCTTCAAACTTTACCGGCCTCGCCTTCGGCCGAGGGCTCAAGTCGGGGTGGCGTTCCTCCTTCGAGGAAGAGAACTAAAATGGTTGCCCGGGGAGGGCGAAGGCCCGTTAGCTCTGTACGAACTTCTCGCTTTGTGGAAAATTGGCTACCGGAGCGTCGCAAGGGGACGGACTCCAGGCCTGTCGCAACGACGGTAATTACTAGCGATGATGAAGATGCGGATGCTAAGTCAGACCTTTGCCATGCTTCTTCCCTTGCTGCTTCCCAGCGTCGGAAAAAACTTCGAGTGGCCTCTGGTGGACAAGCTACCGGGACATCTCCTGTGGATGTGGCAACTGTTTCTACGCCTGCTGTTTTGTCTGAGGCGGGCGCCTCTCAGCCAACGGGAGCCGCTGAGGCGTTGGAAAAAACTTGTTCTTCTGAGGGAGAGGGCCTACCGATGGAATGTTCTCCTCCCATATCTGACGCTCCCGATTCTCCGATTGCTCATTGTATTCCTGACGTAGTGGTCACACCTCCTGTGGCGGATTCGACTGCTGAGCTACCGCCTAAGGTTACTCCGCAGCTATTTTTTACTCCTTTCAAGAGTATTTTTCCTCAGGGCTCTTCTCCGCCTCCCTCGATCAATCTTGCCTGTGGCGGTCCTGACGGGGTCCCGGCCTATCGTATGAATCTTGCAGGGTTCTGCTTTGATGCCCTTCGCGTTGTCGGGGTTCCCCAACCTTTTTCTCGAGATGAGTTTACTGCACCCTTGATAGGGGAGATGCTGAGTTCAAAAAAGGAGAAAGAGGAATTTCTTCAACTCCCTCCCTCGGCACGCTTTCGCCATGTTCTGAATGATTCTCTGGACTTCTTCCGCCATCTGAATTATCAATTCGAAATTCACGATCGCGAGCCACGTAATTTTCCAGCGCATTGTGTGTTGCAAGGGTGCAGCTTGAGAAGGCGGTGGAGCACTCTAGGTTGCTGACGCGTCTTTGTGAATCATCCCAAACGGAATTGGACAGAGAAAAATCTATCGGGAAAGCCAAGATAGAAGTTCTGGAGGCGGAATTGGACAGAGAAAAATCTATCGGGAAAGCCAAGCTAGAAGTTCTGGAGGCGGAATTGGCGCTAGAAAAGAAGAAAAATCTCTTTCTCCGCGAAGAGGTACTTGCTCGAGATGAGGGGTCTGCTAGGGCGTCATTAAAGGAAGAGTTATGGAGTAAGAAGGTTCTGGAGGCCTTCGTTTCTGGATTTGCGTCCCGTTTCAAAGGTAACCCTTCGAATCCATCCCAGGTAGCTGATTACATCTCTATTGTGATGGGTGAGATTAGCAAAGGTGACAGCGGTTCTTCTGGCCCTTCGGGGGAGAAAGTCTAACGCTAGCGATGGTGCTTGGGCCTTTCCTTGTTTTTCTTGTTGTTGTCTTTTGTTTATTTCTTGAAAACCATTCGAACATTGTTTCTCTTGTAATAATGCTGACGCTTTGTATCCTTTGTCGCACTGTATGATATTACAGTTTATTCCTTCTTTATGTTCTTTGTACCATCGCGCCGTTTGGCAAGGCCAGCGCTGCTTTTTATGTTTTTTAATCAATCCCTCTGTCCCTCATTTAATGCGACTTGAAGGGTAATGATGAAAGAAGACACGTGTCCTTCCACAGAGAGGCGTTTGGAGCAAGCGTCTCCTAGGGAGTTGCGAATGCAGAAGCGTTTCGTCCTTATTTCAAATTTGCACCTTCTGGCGCGTGCCTTACTTTATGACGCGCTGCTTCGCCACGTGTCTGCTGCTGACTGGTCGCCCTTTCAGGGTTATATCTATTGTTTCTTCTACCCCTTTTTCTTTTTCCATCTTTCTCTTATACGCTATTGTGTCTTTGGATAAATACTTTGTGCCGCTCTCTCTTTCTGGTTCAAGACTCCTCGCGTTCTCTTTCATGAAGGTACAAGGTACACGTCTTTTTCTTTTCTCTTTGTTTCTTCCTTGTTGGCCATGGCTAGAACTAAAAAATCCTCTGAAGAAGGAGATCCTCAAAGGTCCTCCGGGGAAGAAGTAATAGATACTACTCCCACTTCTCTGTACACGCTGCCCTTAATTAACCGTAGACTTGCTGGGTTTTCTGCACGATTTCCCAAGGAATATCCCGTGCATCCTGCTTCTGAGTCGCTTCGACTGAACAACATTTTGCACGGAAATAGTAGAATCTTGTAACCTAAGCTCTTCAATCATGGGTTTCGTCTCCCTTTTGACCCGCTTGTAAAATTGTTGTTGGCTGATTCTGATTTGGCTCTGGCTCAGTTGAGTCCTAACGCAATTTGCGTTGTTAGTGCTTTTGCCGCACTGTGCCGTTTCAAGGGAATAGAATCTCCCACCTTAGCGTTGCTTCATGACATTTTCCAATTGTATTCCCGTAAAAGGGTGATATCGATATCGCCTCGCTACGAAGACGGTTCTTTGAAGCCCTTTACTTGGAAACTAATGGGCATTGAGCCTTCCATTCCTCACTGGAAAGAGGAATTTTTTATTGTTGATCTGCCTGAGCCGTTGTGGAGGGCTGGCTTCAACGAAACAATTAAAGATGGGGCTTGGGGTCATCAGAAACCCCTTTCCGACCCGGAGGATGGCTGGTTGAAGACGCTGCTTCAATTTGATTTTAGCGTTGATGCCCGAAAAGTGGCCAACGGGTTGCCCGTGGAACAGTGCAAGAAGGGTGAGCATTTAACCTTTTTCCTTTGCGTTGTCAAGAAGTACTAACGCTAACGTTTTGTGACTGTGCAGTGCCTCCGCCTGGTTGGGAGCCCGAGTATTTCCGGAGGAGAAGGAAACAGGAGGCGAAAAAGAAAGCTGCCACTGAAGCTAGGGCTGCTGCTGCTGCTGCTGCTAACGCCGAGGAAGGGGAGGCTACTGCTACCGCTAACGTTACGGGCCCTCGGGTTGTAAGACAGAAAAGGCCTAGGAAAGCACGTGCTGCCCCATCCGTTTCGTCCCAGACCATTGTTTCTTCAGAGGCTACGGTTGATCCGATTCCTGTTGGGATTCCTCTTGTGTCCTCCACCACTCAGGTGAGCATTTTTCTTATTTTTAGAACTTTGTCTTTCTTTTTACACGGTTTCCTTATCACGTCCTGCGCTATTTAGGAAGTCGTTGCTGCTTCTGTCCCCTCTACCTCCCAGGGAGATATGGGTATCGCCGATCTCCTTCGCGAGCGTCAGAAGAAGGCTCGCTATGATCTTCAGAATATCCCTTCTTCCTCGGCCGCCAATCGTAGTTCGAGTGCCCTTGGGGGCGAGGGTGCGTCTGCTGATCAATCTGAACCTGTTGATTTTGGCGGTCAACCCCATGTGCCTCCTGGTTCTCCGATACATTCTGCGCACACCCCAACGGGCTATGATTCTAATGCCCTTAATCCTGAGGTGCCCGGAGGTAATGAGGTCTCAATGCCTAACGTGGAGGGCTCCACTAGCCGGCCAGCTTCTCCTGGTGCATTGTTCTTTGTTCCGATGCCCCATCCAACTATTGCGAGGGGTGGCCCCGCCCCTGCCTTAATGGTTGGTATCTCTCCCTACGAGCCTCCTCTCCTACCGACTCATCACGTTAGCTTACGCTCCTTTAGGGACAGTATTCTACAGTTTCCTGTCGATGCTGATCATGAGACCGTGATTTCCTCTACCGCTTATCTGGTGGCAGAGATTCTGTCTCTTCCAAGAGAGAGGGATGCCTTTGTGGCTCGGGGCGAGCAGGGGCGCATCAATTTCCTTCGCTCTCAGGCATTTTCTATGCTTTGCCATCTTCACTATATGGATGAGGAGAATGCCAGAGCTGCAGCTAACGGGCAAGGAGAGATAAACAGGCTGCTGGAAGAGCGACAACGTCTTGAAAATGCCCTTGCTGCTGCCAACGAAGGTATGGAGACTGCTCGGGGAGAGGCTACCACGGTTAAACAAGAGTTGGAGGCCGCTAAGTTGGCTTTGGAGGAGGAGAAGCGACAACGCGCTGATCTGGCCATACGCCTCTCTCAGGATTTCCATAGACGCATAGTTTCGCGTTGTATCCCGTTAGCTTTTCATCAGCTGCATTTAAGTAGCATGTCCATTATATCCTCCGATAGCCTTTCTGAGTGTAAATCAGCGTTGCTTTCGCATCTGCTGCACTCATATTCCTGCCGTCCCTCGTTGTCAGAGGAGGCTTTACGTTTGTTTCAACATTGTTGTTGCAGTATGGTCACCTCTCCGTCATTGTTTCACCAGGTATCGACCGCGCGGCTACTAGTTAGGATTTCTTTTGTTTCTTTTCGCCATAGATAGGCTCCAACATCGCTTCACCGGGTATCAACCGCGCGGCTACTAGTTAGGATTTCTTTTGTTTCTTTTCGCCACAGATAGGCTCCAACATCGCTTCACCGGGTATCAACCGCGCGGCTACTAGTTAGGATTTCTTTTGTTTCTTTTCGCCACAGATAGGCTCCAACATCGCTTCACCGGGTATCAACCGCGCGGCTACTAGTTGGGATGTCTTTGTTTCCTTTCGCCACAGATAGGCTCCAATATCGCTTCACCGGGTATCAACCGCGCAGCTACTAGTTGGGATGTCTTTGTTTCCTTTCGCCACAGATAGGCTTTGGGGAGTGCCTCATCTTAGTGAGCTGTCTGATCAGGACCAGCCATCACAAGGATAGGACTTTTCACCCCCAAGCGTTGTACCTCACGTCCGTGGAATCGTGCCTCGTCTCAATGGGCCGTCTATGTGAGCACGGTTACCACAAGGATAGGATTTTCACTTCCAGGACAGAGTTGGTCTCTCCTTGGGGCGTGCCTCTCCTTATGGGGTTACCACAAGAATAGGATTTCACTCCCAAGGATTCCGGGGCGTGCCTCATCTTAACGGGCCGTCTATGTGAGCACGGTTGCCGCAAGGATAGGATTTTCACTCCGGGGAGCCGTTTGGGGTCGTGCCTCGTCTTAATGGGCCGTCTATGTGAGCACGGTTACCACAAGGATAGGATTTTCACTCCCAAACGCCTTGTTATGCCAGGGCGTGCCTAGTCTTAGTGAGCTGTCTGATCAGGACCAGCCATCACAAGGATAGGATTTTCACTCCTGGCATTCTTCGCTACCTGCATATTACCAGTAGCAAACGCACGGTGAATATCTCAATATTCATTTATTAGAATAACTTTGATGTTACCCGATTAGCTCCTGGCGTGGTATAGCCTCAACCGAGCGATGTTCCAAGAGTTCTGCAGGGGCGTTCCCTCGAGCGTTTCCAGATGGTATGCTCCTTTTCCCACAATGCGGGTGACACGATACGGTCGATCCCAGTTTGGACTGAGTTTTCCCATACGCTGTCCTGCTGCCCGTCTGTCTCTGAGCACTAAATCTTCGGTTTTGAGCAATCGCTCCCTCACTTGCCGGTTGTGATATTGTGCCATTTTCCTTTTGTAGTGCAGGGTTTTCAGGAGGGTTTCCTCGTGTGTTTCTGGTAGAGTATCGAGGTTAGCTCGTAACCTTTCTTCATTGTTTTCTTCTTTGAAGTGAGCCATCCGGAGGCTCATCATGCCAATCTCGACTGGTGTGACAGCTTCGGTTCCGAATGCTAACGCGAACGGGGTCTCTCCCGTGCTGGCCTTGACAGTCATGCGGTAGGCCCATAGTACATATGGCAATTCGTCTGGCCATTTCTTCTTGGACCCTTCCAAGATTCTTTTGATGCCACTGAGGATGCTGCGGTTGGTTACTTCCGCCTGGCCGTTGATTTGGGGATGTGCCACAGAGGAGAATCTTTGCTCTATCTGGAACTCTGCACATTGATCCCTGAAGAACTGGCTTGTAAATTATGTCCCGTTGTCGCTAACTATCACGCGTGGTACTCCAAATCGCATGATGACTTGGTGTTTGAAGAAATGCCAATTTTTTTCGGTGGTGATGGTAGCTAACGCCTCAGCTTCGGCCCACTTTGTGAAGTAGTCTACCGCTACGACCATAAATTTTAACTGAGATCTAGCCTTTGGAAACGGGCCCAGGATGTCAATCCCCCATTTTGCAAACGGTCACGGTGCGACTATTTCTGAAATTGGCACAGCAGGTTTTCGAGGAATCTTAGCATATTCCTGGCATTTCTGACAGGTTCTCACGAAGTTATGACAATCTCGTCGAATGGTGGGCTAGTAAAATCCCGACCGAAAGACTTGGGCTGCCAGAGTGCCGCTAGCAATGTGCATGCCACATATCCCTTCGTGAATTTCACGTAACACATGTAAGCCGTCTTTGCTCCGTTATGCATTTAGCGGCCGGATGGGAGAAACATCTTCGTATTAACTCTCCGTTATAATATGTGCATCGTGCTGCCCGTTTTAGGACTTTCTTTTTCTCTGTCTGGTCTCCCGGTAGTTTATCATGTTTCAGATATTCTGTCACTGGGATCCTCCAATCATTTTCCATTTCTTCCACACAGAGCGATGCATGCTCTTCCATGAAAGAAGGTGTAGGCAGTTCTCCATAGCGCACGTCACTGGGTATTGAGGCTTCCGGATTGGCTGCCATCTTGGCGAGGCTATCGGCCTCTTCATTATTTTCTCTAGGAATGTGCTCAAAGGTGACCAGGGTGCCTTTTTCCTGTATCTTTGACAGCTCATGCTTCACTTTGGCTAAGTATTGGGCCATGATGGGTTCTCTGGCTTGGGAGTTCCCCAGAACCTGATCCATTATTAGTTTGGAATCTCCTCGGATCTTTAAACGTGTTCTGTCTTCCTTCTCCACACCGGGAGTGGCTCCGATAGAGAAACTGTTTCCAATTCTAAGTCCTGCTAGCAGCGCTTCGTATTCAGCCGCATTGTTGGACAATGGCTGCAGGATTCTGATGGCGTATCGCATCTCCAGGCCGTTTGGTCCAACTAAGAAAACTCCTGCGCCAGCTAATTCTTGATTTTTTGCTCCATCTACGTGGATGACCCACGTATCTGTATATGTCTCCGGAGACGGTAGGCATGGACTTTCTGCTTCTTCCTCCAACAGATCTATCTTTATGTCCCTTGTGAATGTGCACTCAGCTATGAAGTCAGCTAACGCTTGGGCTTTAACAGCCGGTCTAGCTTTGTATTGCAGCCCGTATTGTTCGAGCTCGATAGCCCAAATTAGCATTCTTCCTGAAGATTCAGGTTTTCTGAAGATTCTTCTCAACGGCTGATCCGTGAGTACAATGACGGGGTGGGCTTGGAAGTATCGATCCATCTTTCGCGTGGCCTGCACTAGAGCGAGTGCTATCTTCTCGATAGGAGCGTATCGCAGTTCGGCATCTTTCAATATATGACTTACGAAGAATACAGGACGGTGCACGTGCCCTTCACTTCGCACAAGGACGGCGCTGACTACCTCGTCAGCTATTCCCAAATATAGATATAGTTCATCGCCGGGCTCGGGCCTCGTCAGCACTAAATCTGATGATAGGTAAGCTTTTAGTCCTGCAAACGCTTTCTCACATTCCTCTGTCCATCCGCAGGGAGCCTTGTTGCGGATGACTTTGAAGAAAGGCAAACATCTCTCGCCTTGCTTAGATATGAATCGCCCCAACGCAATGATGCGCCCGGTTAACTTCTGTATCTCTTTGACAGTTCGCGGGGATATCATATCCTGGATGGCTTTTATCTTTGACGGGTTGGGTTGGATGCCCTTCTGGCTGACCACATAGCCCAGGAACTTTCCCGTTTGGAATGCGAACATGCACTTCCGCGGGTTTAACTTCATCTTGTGCTTTCTCATCACATTGAAAACTTCTTCCAAGTCAGCGAGGTGTTCTCTGAAACTCCGACTTTTGATCAGGATGTCGTCTACGTAGGCCTCTACATTTCTCCCGATTTGATTTTCAAAAGCTTTGTCTGCCATACGTTGAAATGTTGCACCAGCATTCTTTAGCCCAAACGGCATTGCAGTATAGCAGTATGTAGCCCTAGGAGTGATGAAGGCAGTTTTTTCTTCGTCCTCTACGGTCATAGGGATTTGGTGATATCCGAAATTCGCATCTAGGGAGCTTAGATAAGCATACCCAGCGGTTTGATCGACTAACTGATCTATTCGCGGAAGGGGATAGCAGTCCTTGGGACAGGCATTATTTAGGTCAGTAAAGTCGATGCACATGCGCCAGTCCCCGTTAGGCTTTGGGACTAACACAGGATTAGCTAGCCAGGTCGGGTACTAGACTTCTCGAATGAACCCCGCCTCTGTGAGCTTTAACAACTCCTTTTCGATGGCGGCTATCTTTTCCGATGAAAAAGCACGTCGCCTTTGTTGAACAGGCTTGGCGTCAGGACTAACGTTCAGCCGGTGTTCTGCGACCTCCCGAGAGATTCCAGGCATGTCTGCTGGTTTCCACGCAAACTCTCCCTTGCATTTTCTCAACAGCCGGATTAATTGCGCGTTCTCTTCAAGGCTTAATTTCTCACTGGCTAAGAGATTCGTTTCACTATCCTTACCGATAGGGATTGATACCATCTGATCTAGCGGCCGAGTGCGCTTTTCTTCTTTATCATCGAAAGGGTCGTCTGCCACGCAAACGTAGCGGTCACAACTCCTTTGAGTCATAAGTAAGTAGCATTCGGCTGCCAGCTTTTGGTCCCCTTTGATTGAGACCACGCCGTCCCATGAGGGATATTTCATCCGCAGGTGTTTTTGAGATATGGCCACTCCAAAATGATTAAGGAATGGTCACCCCAAAATGGCATTATACGGTAACGTTAGGTCTACGACCAGAAATAGTAGCTCTTCGGAGCGTTTGGATGTGTCTTCTCGGAAGTACACCGGCAGGGATGTTATTCCGGCTACCGGAATCGGTACTCCATCAATCCCAATAATTGGCCTCGTGCAAGACGATAGCTCACCGTTAGGTCGTTTCATCAAGTTGTATGCTTCCAATGAAAATAGATTCACTGCACTCCCGTTATCGACAAGGGTCCTTCTTACCCCATGACTTCCAATGACGGGCGTTACAACCATCGCGTCATTATGCGGGAAGACGATGCCTTTTTCGTCCTCCTCTGAGAAAGACAATATCATTCTGTCTAAGGCGCTTATCGCCTCGATTTTCATTTGCGCGCTCTCCCGTTTGCGCTTTTCTCCAGGGTTGGGCGTTTGCGGCATAATTTCCTCGCAATAGGGTGCTCCCCCCGCAATGGTATTTATCATGGGCATTTGGTCGCTATCGATAGCGAGAGCTTCTCTATTTGGCCCGAGGGGAACTGCGTTAGCCCCTGTAGCGTGCGAGGGCGCTTGCCTCTGCTCAGTTGTATTTCCAGTTGGGTTATTTCTGGCTTCCTCCCTTGCCTTTGTGGCAAATTCCCCAAGGTAGCCCTCTTCGACCAATCGCTCTATAGCCGATTTTAACTCTCTGCATACATCTGTTGAGTGTCCCTTGACCTTATGGAATTTGCAGTATGCATTTTCTCTTCCTCCCATGATTACTCCTGGTTTCACGGGAGCTGGGTAACGGATAGGCAAATTTCTCTGTTGGACTATTGCTAAGATCTCCGCCCTTGGGAGTATGAAAGATGGGAGGTCGGGATCGTATATCCTCCCATGATTACTCCAGGTCTTCCTTTTGAGAAATTGTCTCTCTGCCGGTTAGAGGTCTTAGTATTATGTTCTTTCCGCTGCCCGAGATTCTCGGTGGGTTTAGTGTCAGGGGCATTGCTGTTCAAGACGTTAGGGGCCACATATGGGTCCGCCGGCATGCCTCAGATCCATTCTCTATTTTCTTCCTCTTCCATTCTCGCATAATTATGCGCTTTCAGCCTCAACGCATCAAGGGTCGTTGGGGGGTCCACCGTTAGCGTATCTTTCAGTTTACTGTATCGACAATTGCGTTTCAGGGCCTCAATCGCGAAATTGATAGTGACCCCTGGCGTTAGGAACATTTCAAGATCAAATCGATCTAAGAAGTCGTTCAACGATTCCTATGGTTTTCGATGGATATCGAACAGCGCAGCTGCTGACTTTCTGATAGGAATAGCCGTGCTAAACCGACTTTTGAATTTTTCTTCCAACTGAGAAAAATTATCGATAGACCCGGCGGGGAGCCCCTCGAACCATAGACGTGCCACTCCTGACAGCGTCATTACGAAAATCTGACACAATGCTGCATCACTGTGCGTTTGGAATTGCACGAAATCCTTCACCTTATTGAGGTGAGAAATGGTATCTTTTGTGCCATCATATGATTCTGCTGGGAGTTTCACATGTCGATGGACTCTGTGGTGCCTGACACGGTAGCTGAGCGGATGACCCATGTTAGCATCGGGATCCTACGAGGAGGACGCTGATGTGGAATTTCAGCGTCGTATCTGGGATTTTGAGGGTCATATTCCTGATGTCTCCTAGGAGAACGACTACGGCTCCTTAGAGTTCGAGCTCGTCGACTTCTGCTGCTAGATCTCTCGCTGTATCTAGGAGATGGATCTCTCATTATATCCCCCCGTCGATCATCCCAGGGTTCTCTATACTCGTCACGCAGGCGGACTACTTCGGGGATAGAGATTCCTCCCCTGTATTGTCCAGAATGGTCGGCACGTCCACGCGTGAATGGTGGGACATTTATGGGGGCCAAGGGGAAAGGTAAGGAGGACGGGAGTGCCCTAGACTGTTGGGGCGATAAGGGTCGTTCGTTGACAATGGACGGGGTGAAAATTACTTGGGAGGACACACCAGGTCTTGAGGCATGAGGAGTAAATCCAGCAGCCATCTCTGTCAGTTGATCTAGTTGAGCTTGGAGAGCTGCTATTGAATTCATGAAAGGGTTGTCCGCTTCTCCTATCATAGATCTTCCCGCCTAGGGGGTAGGATGGCTGGTTCCTGCTATATGGGAGAAGGGAGAGCAAATCTGGAATGTAACTTCTTCTAAACTTGACCCAGGAGGAAGATCTAATTCTCCTGCAGTGACGTCCTGCCCTGGGGTGGGGGCATCAGAGGTAGCGAAGGGAAACAAGCGTCTGCGGGTGTTGTATGGGATGTTGGAAGTTCGGGACAGCGCCGGATCTGACTCTGAGGCCATAATCCTTCTAGCTTCGGGGAGGAGGAGCTTGGTTAGTAAGGATGCTCACTTAATAGAACCAAAGCTCTCAATGAAAGCACCAATTTGATAATAATTTGTCTTATGCCGAAGGATGTATGGCGGAGCAGCTCTTCTCAGATCAGTGTGCGCGACGGTCCACTGTACCTGCAATGCGCCGGAGGGGGTCTTCGGCGGAAACACTCCGATGCTTAAGTCAGTAGGTGTACTGAAATTGGCAGAGTTTTGGCCAGTCAAGTCCGCTTACCTGCCTCCTTTGTGGGAGAGGTATTTATAGAAGAAAGGGGGCGTTCCCGCCCGAGTAAACGGGTACGGAGCTATCGCTCGCGTTAGGGTCTGTGATTCTCCCACCGGGTGATAGACGAAAATACCCTTTCTTTTAGGTGGATTGTTATCACCAGATAGGGTGAGCTAGTTCCTGGCGTGGTATAGCTTCAGCCGAGCTATGTTCCAAGAGTTCTGCAGGGGCATTCCCTCGAGTGTTTCCAAGTGGTAAGCTCCTCTTCCCACAACGCGGGTGACACGATAGGGTCCATCCCAGTTTGGGCTAAGTTTGTCCATGCGCTGTCCCGCCGCTCGTCTATCTCTGAGCACTAAGTCTCCAGCTTTGAGCACTCGCTCTCTCACTTGCCGGTTGTGGTATTGCGCCATTTTTCTTTTGTAGTGTAGAGTTTTCAGCAATGTTTCATCACGTGTTTCTGGTAGGGCGTCAAGGTTAGCACGTAACCTTTCCTCGTTATTTTCTTCTCTGAAATGGGCCACCCGAAGGCTCATCATTCCGATCTCAACCGGTGTGACTGCTTCGGTTCCTAATGCTAACGCGAACGGGGTCTCTCCAGTGCTAGTCTTAACAGTCATGCGATAGGCCCATAGTACGTATGGCAGTTCGTCTGGCCATTTCTTTTTGGAACCTTCCAAATTTCTTTTGATGCCGCTGAGAATGCTGCGGTTGGTTACTTCCGCCTGACCATTGGTTTGGGGGTGCGCCACGGAAGAGAACCTCTATTCGATCTGGAATTCTGCGCACTGATCCCTGAAGAATTGGCTTGTGAACTGCGCTCCGTTGTCACTAACCAATATGCGCGGAACCCCGAATCTCATGATGACTTGGTGTTTGAAAAAATGCCAAATTTTTTCAGTGGTGATGGTGGCTAACGCCTCAGCTTCTGCCTATTTTGTGAAATAGTCTACCGCCACAACCACGAATTTTAGCTGAGATCTGACCATTGGAAACGGGCCTAATATGTCAATGCCCCATTTGGCAAACGGGCATGGTGCAATTATTTCTGAGATTGGCGTGGCCGGTTTTCGAGGGATCTTAGCGTATTCCTGACATTTCTGACAGGTTTTCACGAAGTTATGGCAATCTTTTCGTATGGTAGGCCAGTAGAATCCCGACCGAAAGACTTGAGCTGCCAAAGTATCGCTCGCGATGTGCATGCCGCATATCCCTTCGTGAATTTCTCTTAGCACATGCAGGCCTTCTTGGTCCGTTATGCATTTAGCGGCTGGGTGGGAGAAGCACCTCCGTATTAACTCTCCATTGTAATAGGTGCATCGCGCCGCCCGTTTTAGGATTTTCCTTCTTTCCGCAATTTCATCGGGTAGCTTATCATGCTTCAAATACTCTACCACTGGGATTCGCCAGTCATTTTCTATTTCTTCCACACACAACGATGCTTGCTCCTCCATGAAAGAGGGTATGGATAGCTCCTTGTAATGTACCTCATTAGGTAGAGAGGCGTCCGCGTTGGCTGCCATCTTGGCGAGGCTATCAGCCTCTTCGTTACTTTCTCTGGGAATGTGCTCGAAGATGACCTGAGTGCCTTTTTTCTGCATCTCTGATAGCTCACGCTTTACTTTGGCCAAGTATCGAATCATGACGGGTTCTCGGGCTTGAGAGTTTCCAAGGACTTGATCCATTATCAATTTAGAGTCTCCCCGTATCTTTAGGCACAAACCATATTGTTCCTTCACAACGGTAGGGGCTTCGGCGGAGAAGGTGTTTCCGATTCAGAGTCCTGCCAGCAGCGCTTCGTATTCAGCGGCGTTGTTGGATAACGGCTGCAGGATTCTAATGGCATATCGCATTTCTATGCCGTTTGGCCCCACCAGAAAAACTCCTGCTCCTGCCAGCTCTTGATTCTTTGCACCGTCCACATGAATAACCCATGAGTCTGCGTGCGTTTCCGGGAATGGTAGGCATGAGTTTTCTGGCTCTTCCTCTGACATCTTTTCCGACACCTCTTTGGTGAAGGTGCATTCTGCTATGAAGTCAGCTAACGCCTGGGCTTTTATTGTCGGCCAGGCTTTGTATTGCAGCCCGTATTGTTCGAGCTCGATTGCCCAAATCAACATTCTCCCTGAGGATTCAGGCTTTCTAAAAAAAATTCTCAGCGGCTGATCAGTTAGAACGGTAACAGGGTGGGCTTGGAAATATCGGTCCATCTTTCGCGTTGCCTGTATTAGAGCAAGCGCTATCTTCTCGATGCGAGCGTATCGTAGCTCCGCGTCTTTTAATATGTGACTCACAAAAAATACGGGGTGGTGTACATGCCCTTCACTTTGTACGAGGACGGCGCTGACTACTTCGTCAGCTACTCCCAGATATAGGTATAGCTCATCGCCGAACTCAGGCCTCGTTAGCACTAGATCGGATGACAGGTAGGCTTTCAGTCCTGCAAACGCGTTTTCACATTCCTCTGTCCACCCGAACGGGGCCTTGTTTCGAATGACCTTGAAAAAGGGAAGGCATCTCTCTCCTTGCTTAGATATAAACCGTCCTAACGCGATGATGCGGCTAGTGAGATTTTGTATTTCCTTGACGGTTCGCAGGGATATCATGTCCTGAATGGCCTTTACCTTTGAAAGGTTGGGCTGAATACCCTTTCGGCTAACCACGTAGCCCAAGAATTTTCCCGTTTGGAACGCGAACATGCATTTTCGTGGGTTCAGCTTCATCTTGTATTTTCTCATCACATTGAAAACTTCTTCCAAATCGGCCAGATGGTCTCCGAAGCTTCGACTTTTTATCAGGATATCGTCCACGTAGGCCTCTACGTTCTTCCCTATTTGTTTTTCGAAAATCTTATTCGCCATGCGCTGAAACGTTGCCCCGACATTCTTCAGCCCAAACGACATTGCGGTGTAGCAATATGTGGCCCTAGGGGTGATAAAGGCAGTTTTTTCTTCATCCTCTGCAGCCATTGGGATTTGGTGATACCCGGAGTTGGCATCCAGAGAGCTTAAATAAGCGTAACTCGCAGTTTGGTCGACCAGCTGGTCAATTCGAGGAAGGGGATAGCAATCTTTGGGACAAGCATTATTTAGGTCAATGAAATCAATGCACATGCGCCAATCTCCGTTAGGCTTTGGGACAAGGACCGGGTTAGCCAGCCAAGTTGGGTACTGAACTTCTCGAATGAACCCCGCGTCCATGAGCTTTAGTAACTCCTTCTCGATAGCCGCCACTTTTTCTGATGAAAAGGCGCATCGTTTCTGCTGAATAGGTTTGGCCTCAGGGCTGACGTTTAGTCGATGCTCCGCGACTTCTCGCGAGATTCCAGGCATGTCCGCTGGTTTCCAAACGAATTCTCCCTTGCATTTTCTTAATAGCCGGGTTAGTTGTATGCTCTCTTCAGGGCTCAGTTTCTCACTGACCAAGAGATTCACCTCGTTATCCTCAGCGATAGGTATTAACATCATCTGATCTAACGACTGAGTGCGCTTTTCTTCTTTATCATCAAAAGGATCATCTGCCACGCAAACGTAGCGGTCGTAACTCCTCTGAGTCATGAGCAAATAACATTCGGCTGCCAGCTTCTGGTTTCCTTTGATTGAGACCACTCCGTCCCACGAGGGGTATTTCATTCACAGGTGTTTTTGGGATATCGCTACCCCGAAACGATTGAGGAACGGTCGTCCCAGTATAGCGTTGTATGGTAACGTTAAGTCTACAACCAGGAATAATAGCTCTTCTGAGCGCTTGGATGTGTCCTCTCGGAAGTATACTGGCAAGGATGTTATTCCGGCTACCGGTATCGGTACACCATCAATCCCGATAATTGGCCTCACGCATGGCGCTAGCTCCCCATCAGGGCGTTTCATTAAGTTATATGCTTCCAACGAAAATAGATTTACTGCGCTCCCGTTGTCAACAAGGGTTCTTCTCACCCCGTGACTTCCTATGACAGGTGTGACTACCAACGCGTCGTTGTGTGGGAAAACAATGCCTTTTTCGTCTTCTTCCGAAAAGGACAATATCATTCTGTCTAGGGCACTGATCGCCTCGATTTTTACCTGTGCGCCTTCTCGCTTGCGCTTTTCCCCGGGACTGGGCGTTTGTGGTATGGCCTCCTCGAAGTAGGGTGTCCCCCCGGCAATAATATTAATCATAGGCATCTGATCGCTATGGACAACAAGAGCTTCTCTATTTTGCCCAAGGGGAATTGCGTTAGCCCCCGTGGCGCGTGAAGGCGCTTGCCTCTGATCAGTTGTCATTCCCATGGGGTTGTTCCTGGCCTCTTCTCTCACCTTAGTGGCAAATTCTCCTAGGTAGCCCTCATCGACCAATCGCTCTATGGCCAATTTCAGTTCTCTGCATACATCGGTTGAATGTCCCTTGACCTTGTGGAACTTGCAATATGCATTTTCCCTTCCTCCCATGATCATTCCTGGCTTCCCAGGAGCCGGATATCTAATGGGTAAATTTCGCTGTTGGACTATCGCCAGGATTTCAGCCCGTGGGAGTATAAGAGATGGAAGGTCAGGATCGTATATCCGGTCCTTTGGCGGATCTGCTTGTTTCCTGGTAGGGGATCCTCCAGGTCTTCCTTTTGAGAAATTGCCTCTCTGCCGGTTAGAGGCCTTGGTAGTGTGCTCTTTTCGTTGCCCGTGATCATCGGTGGGCCGCGTGTCAGGGGCACTACTATGCAGGACGTTAGGGGCCACATATGGGTCTGTTGGCATGTCTCGGATCCATTCTCTATTTTCCTCCTCTTCCATTCTCGCATAGTTATGCGCTTTCAGTCTCAACGCATCTAGGGTCATTGGGGGGTCCACCGTTAGCGTGTCTCTCAATTTACTGTATCGGCAGTTGCGTTTCAGGGCCTCAATCGCAAAATCGATAGTGACCCCTAGCGTTAGGGACATTTCAAGATCAAATCGACCTAAAAACTCGTTCAACGATTCCTGTGGTTTTCGATGGATATCGAATAGTGCAGTTGCTGGCTTTCTGATAGGAATAACCGTGCTAAACCGACTTTTGAATTTTTCTTCCAATTGAGAAAAATTATCGATAGACCCGGCGGGGAGTCCCTCAAACCATAGACGTGCCACTCCTGACAGCGCCATTACGAAGATCTAACACAATGCTGCATCACTGCGCGTTTGGAATTGCACAAAATCCTTCACCTTATTGAGGTGAGAAATGAGATCTTTCGTGCCATCATATGATTCTGCGGGGAGTTTCACATGTCGATGGACTCTGTGGTGCCTGACACGGTAACTGAACGGATGGCCAACGTTAGTGTCAGGGACCCCACGAGGCTGATGCGGGTGTGGAATTTCAGCGTCGTATCTGGGATTCTGAGGGTCATATTCCTGATGTCTCCTAGGAGATCGGCTGTGACTCCTTGGAGTTCGAGCTCATCGACCTCTGCTGCTAGATCTCTCGCTGTATCTAGGAGATGGCTCTCTCACTATATCCCCTCGTCGATCATCCCAGTGCTCTCTATACTCGTCACGTTGGCGGGCTGCTTCAGGGATAGAGATTCCTCCCCTGTATTGTCCAGAATGGTCGGCAGGTCCACGCGTGAGTGGTGGGACGTTTATGGGGGCCAAAGAGAAAGGTAAGGAGGACGGGAGTCCCCTAGATTGTCGGGGCGATAAGGGTCGTTCGTTGACAATGGACGGAGTGAAAACTACTTGGGAGGACACACTAGGTCGCGAGGCATGAGGAGTAAATCCAGCAGCCATCTCTGTCAACTGATCCAGTTGAGCTTGGAGAGCTGCTATTGAGTTCGCGAAAGGGTTGTCCGCTTCACCTATCATAGATCTCCCCGCTTGGGGGGTAGGATGACTGGTTCCCGCTATATGGGAGAAGGGAGAGCAAATCTGGAATGTAATTTCTTCCGAACTTGGCCCAGGAGGAAGATCTATTTCTCCCGCAGTGACGTCCTGCCCTGGGGTGGAGGCGTCAGAGGTAGCGAAGGCAAACAGTCGTCTACGGGTGTTGTATGGGATGTTGGAGGATTGGGACAGCGCTGGATCTGACTCTGAGGCCATAATCCTTCTAGCTTCGGGGAGGAGGAGCTTGGTTATTAAGGATGCTCACTTAATAGAACCAAAGCTCTCAATGAAAGCACCAATTTGATAAGAATTTGTCTTCTGCCGAAGGATGTATGGTGGAACGGCTCCTCTCAGATCAGTGCTCACGACGGTCTGCGGTACCTGCAATGCGCCGGAGGGGGTCTCCGGCGGAAACACTCCGATGCTTAAGTCAGTATGTGTACTGAATTTGGCAGAGTTTAGGCCAGTAGAATATGTTTACCCGCCTCCTTTGAGGGGGAGGTGTATATATAGAAGAATTGAGCATTTCCGCGTATGGGAATGGATAGAGAGCTATCTCTACCGTTAGGGATCGTGGTTCGCCCCCTCGATGACATGTTATCGTGGCGATAGCCATGTGAATAAGTGCTACCACGGTAGGGTAGTGACAGAGTGGTCCTCCTGTCCTGTGGTATCTCTTAGGACGAGACAGCTCCTCGAGCCATCCAAAAGGTTTGTCTGGGGAACCTCTTGAGCGCCTATTAGCCCTCTTGGCATTAGCCTCTGGGGGAGACGGTGGCTCCCCCCTACCGCGACGGTGAGAGTAGCGATCTCTTCTTTCTGTTCAGGGCAGTAGACGAAAATACCCTTTTTCTTAGGTGGATTGTTATCAGCTCTGATCCTCTCGTGTGCCCTAGAAAAACAATTAAGGCGCCTGGGAAAAGTAACCATAATTGCAGAATCCGATCCGGCACAGGCATACCCGCTCGTTAATTGCGCCAATCAGAGGGCACCAAAAAAACCGCCCAACCACCTACCCCTGGGAAGGCGGCCCAGAAATAGTTGAAGCAGAACATTCATTGCCGATTCCCGGGACATAACCACTGCAGTACTGTGTCCCGAGGAAGGCTCATTTTCGGTTGGGCTTACAACGAATGCCTCTAACTAACACAACAAGAAATCAAACAAGGAAAAAGAAGACTTGATGGTGATAGAAACAACCATTTATTTATTTATGGCCTGAACGGCCTTAGCGTCTAGACGCATGTACAAGAAAGCATAAGAAAAAGAAACAAGAGGAAGCGAAGACAGTGGTCAAGCGTTGGACCTAGCATCGTCCTCCCCTGGCAAGACAGGAACCTCCCTCAAGGCGTCAGCAACGGAGGTCAGTTCGGCAGAACAGGCCCTCATACCCTTCAAGCAGCAGGCCAGTAAGTCCTTCCTCTACTGCAGCATAGAAGCAAACCACCTCGATGCGGGAAGTGGTGGCGGCCAACTTCGCCAAGCTCTCCAAAGGACTGAAATGCCCCAGAGACATTCCCAGCTGCCTAGAAAGAATGGGGGTTGACATTCCTTGCAATTCTAGGACATCCTCCGAGGTCTTGGTGATCATCCTCTCTAGGAATCCGAGGTCACCTTTAGTGAGGTTCTTCAGGGTCAAAGCTTTGGAGATCAGGAAATTTCTGGTCAGCTCATCCATGGTGAAAATATAAGAGGAAAAAGCGAAAAAGATGTGAGAAACTTACACGGAGGAAAGCTTCAATTTATAGACTCAAAGGAACGGTGGTCAGGGTAGGCCCATTTCCTAACAAAGAGCCACTCTGACATATAGAAGACTGATGAGCCGAAGAGGGAGCGTTAGCCCTTGGTAAACACTCGGGATCATTTTTAGTTGGGCTTATGATAACAATACGCCTAACGACAACGGTATTTTCGTTTCATACCCCGCGGGGAGAGAAAATGGTTGTTGTTCCTACCGTCACGGCAACATCGAGGCTACCGTCTCTCCCTAGGAGATTGACACCGGGATGGTCGACGTCAACCGGGGGTCCCGCACGGCACTTTGTGATGACCAAAGGCGCTATCCCATCCCAGTGTAAACCGAGCGTCTTGAGAAGAGAGTAGCCGTTACCTTGCCTAGGTAACGACTACCCCCACACCTAATGCCACGATGGCATATCGCACCATGGGAGAACTATCACCCCTGACGGGAACGATAGCCCATAGTAATCCAAATCGCCTATAAATACCTCCACCATGAAAGAGGAAGGTAAGCAGAATTTGCTGGCCCAAGCTCTGCCATTCTTACCACTTATACTAACTTAAGCATCAGAGTGTTTACGCCGGAGACCCCCTCCGGCGTCTTGCAGGTACATCGGACCACCGCGGACACTGAATCCGAGGAGCCCTTTGACCTTCTACCCTTCGGCAGCAGACAAATTCTTATCATTACCCATCCTTGTACTACTCTCTCCCAAGCAAATTTAACTTCACAGTTCTGATGGGATCCAGTGCATTGTGCTGGTATGATCGCACCCTTTATCTCCTGCACCAACAACCCATATATCAGAAAACGGCACAACGACGACAACCTTTTAATCTCATGCGAAGAAGGCCGCAAGTCTTTTCCAGACTCTCAAGGCCCGTAACTCCAATTCATGCGATTTTCTCTTCATCTCACGGAACTCGTTGAGCTTCGAAACCTCCCATCTCGCATACAAGGTCAAACCATAAGTAAAAAACAAAAAAAAACAAAAATGAGAGCATCCATCCATGGGTTTATGCAGGAAAAAGTGCACCCTGGGAAAAAAAGAAAAAGGGGTGCAACACGAGGAATTCCTAGGAGGTCAACCATGCTAGTACTACTCTCGCCCAAGCACATTTAACTTCGCAGTTCTGATGGGATCCGGTGCATTACTGCTGGTATGATCACACCCGTTATCTCCTGCACCAACAATCCATATATCCAAAAATGGCACAATGATGACATCCTTTTCATCTCATGCGAAGAAGACCGCAAGTCTTTTCCAGACTCTCAAGGCCCGTAACTCCAATTCATGCGATTTTCTCTTCATTTGACGGAACGCGTTAAGCTCTGAAACCTCTCATCTCGCACACAAGGTCAAACCATAAGTAAAAAATTAAACAAAACAAAAATGAGAGCATCCATCCATGGGTTATGCAGGAAAAAGTGCACCCCGGGAAAAAAAGAAAAAGGGTTGTAATACGAGGAATTCCTAGGAGGTCAACCATGCTAGTACTACTCTCGCCCAAGCACATTTAACTTCGCAATTCCGATGGGATCCGGTGCATTACTGCTGGTATGATCACACCCGTTATCTCCTGCACTAACAATCCATATATCCAAAAATGGCACAATGATGACATCCTTTTCATCACATGCGCAGATGACCGCAAGTCTTTTCCACACTCTCAAGGCCCGTAGATCCAATTCATGCGATTTTCTCTACATTTGACAGAACTCGTCGAGGTTCGAAACCTCCAATCTCGCACACAAGGTCAAAACATAAGTATAAAACTTAACAAAACAAAAATGAGAGCATCCAACCGTGGGTTTATGCAGGAAAAATTGCA
Source organism: Viola odorata (assembly GCA_963691705.1). Taxonomy (NCBI): domain Eukaryota; kingdom Viridiplantae; phylum Streptophyta; class Magnoliopsida; order Malpighiales; family Violaceae; genus Viola; species Viola odorata. The sequence continues at coordinate 34,250,072 of OY829546.1, forward strand.
TCCCGGGAAAAAAAGAAAAAGGGGTACAACACGAGGACTTTCTAGGAGGACAACCATCCTAGTACTACTCTCGCCTAAGCACATTTAACTTCGGAGTTCTGATGGGATCCGGTGCATTAGTGCTAGTATGATCGCACCCGTTATCTCCTGCACCAACAATCCATATATCCAAAAATGGCACAACGACGACATCCTTTTCATCTCATGCGAAGAAGACCGTAAGTCTTTTGCAGACTCTCAAGGCCCGTAACTCCAATTCATGCAATTTTCTCTCCATCTGACGGAACACGTCGAGCTCGAAAACATCCAACCTCGCACACAAGGTCACACCATAAGTATAAAAATAAACAAAACAAAAATGAGAGCATCCAACCGTGGGTTTATGCAGGAAAAAGTACACCTCGGGGAAAAAAAGAAAAAACAGGAGGACTTCCCAGGAGGTCAACCATCCTTGTACTACTCTCTCCCAAGCGCATTTAACTTCACAGTTCTGATGGGATCAGGCGCGTTAGTGCTAGTATGATCGCACCCGTTATCTCCTGCACCAACAATCCATATATCCGAAAATGGCACAATGACGACATCCTTTTCATCTCTTGCGAAGAACACCGTAAGTCTTTTCCAGACTCTCAAGGCCCGTAACTCCAATTCATGCAATTTTCTCTCCATCTGACGGAACTCGTCGAGCTCGAAAACATCCAACCTCGCACAAAAGGTCACACCATAAGTATAAAAATAAACAAAACAAAAATGAGAGCATCCAACCGTGGGTTTATGCAGGAAAAAGTGCACCTCGGGGAAAAAAAGAAAAAACACGAGGACTTCCCAGGAGGTCAACCATCCTTGTACTACTCTCTCCCAAGCACATTTAACTTCACAGTTCTGATAGGATCAGGCGCGTTAGTGCTAGTATGATCGCACCCGTTATCTCCTGCACCAACAATCCATATATCCGAAAATGGCACAATGACGACATCCTTTTCAACTCATGCGAAGAACACCGTAAGTCTTTTCCAGACTCTCAAGGCCCGTAACTCCAATTCATGCAATTTTCTCTCCATCTGACGGAACTCGTCGACCTCGAAAACATCCAACCTCGCACATAAGGTCGCACCATAAGTATAAAAATAAACAAAACAAAAATGAGAGCATCCAACCGTGGGTTTATGCAGGAAAAAGTGCACCTCGGGAAAAAAAATAAAAAAGGGTGCGACACGAGGACTTCCCAGGAGGTCAACCATCCTTGTACTACTCTCTCCCAAGCACATTAAACTTCACAGTTCTGATGGGATCAGGCGCGTTAGTGCTAGTATGATCGCACCCGTTATCTCCTGCACCAACAATCCATATATCCAAAAATGGCACAACGACGACATCCTTTTCATCTCATGCGAAGAAGACCGGAAGTCTTTTCCAGACGCCCAAGGCCCGTAACTCCAATTAATGCAATTTTTTCTCCATCTGACGGAACTCGTCGAGCTCCGAAACATCCAACCTCGCACATAAGGTCACACCATAAGTATAAAAATGAGAGCATCCAACCGTGGGTTTATGCAGGAAAAAGTGCACCCCGGGGAAAAAAGAAAAAGGAGTGCGACACAAGGACTTCCTAGGAGGTCACCCATCCTTGCACTACTCTCTCCCAAGCACATTTAACTTCACAGTTCTAATGGGATCCAGTGCATTGTGCTGGTATGATCGCACCCATTATCTCCTGCACCAACAACCCATATATCAGAAAATGGCATAACGACGACAACCTTTTAATCTAATGCGAAGAAGGCCGAGAGTCTTTTCCAGACTCTCCAGGCCCTTAACTCCAATTCATGCGACTTTCTCTTCATCTCACGAAACTCGTTGAGCTCCGAAACATCCAACCTCGCCCACAAGGTCACACCATAAGTATAAACCAAAACAAAACAAAAATAAGAGCATCGAACCATGGGCGTATGCAGAAAAAGTGTATCCCGAGAAAAAAAGAAAAAGGGGTACAACACGATGACTTCCTAGGAGGTCGACCATCCTTGTAATACTCTCTCCCAAATTTAACTTCGCAGTTCTGATGGGATCCGGTGCATTGTGCTGGTATGATCGCACCCTTTATCTCCTACACCAACAATCCATATATCTGCAAACAACACAACGACAACATCCTTTAAATCTCATGCGAAGAAGGCCGCAAGTCTTTTCCAGACTCTCAAGGCCCGTAACTACAATTCATGCGATTTTCTCTTCATTTCACGAACTCGTCGAGCTCCGAAAAATCCAACCTCGCACACAAGGTCATACCATAAGTATAAAGCAAAACAAAACAAAAATGAGAGCATCGAACCATGGGTTTATGCAGAAAAAAGTATATCCCCAGAAAAAAAGAAAAAGGGGTGCAACACGAGGACTTTCTAGGAGGTCAACCATCCTAGTACTATTCTCGCCTAAGCACATTTAACTTCGGAGTTCTGATGGGATCAGGCGCGTTAGTGCTAGTATGATCGCACCCTTTATCTCCTACACCAACAACCCATATATCAGAAAATGGCATAACGACGACAACCTTTTAATCTCATGCGAAGAAGGCCGAGAGTCTTTTCCAGACTCTCCAGGCCCTTAACTCCAATTCATGCGACTTTCTCTTCATTTCACGAACTCGTCGAGCTCCGAAACATCCAACCTCGCACACAAGGTCACACCATAAGTATCAACCAAAACAAAACAAAAATAAGAGCATCGAACCATGGGTTTATGCAGAAAAAAAGTGTATCCCGAGAAAAAAAGAAAAAGGGGTGCAACACGAGGACTTCCTAGGAGGTCAACCATCCTTGTACTACTCTCTCCCAAGTACATTTCACTTTGCAGTTTTGATGGGATCCAGTGCATTGTGCTCGTATGATCCCACCCTTTATCTCCTGCACCAACAATCCATACATCAGAAAATGGCACAACGATGACAGCATTTTAATCTCATGAGAAGAAGGCTGCAAGTCTTTTCCAGACTCTCCAGGCCCGTAACTCTAATTCATGCAATTTTCTCTTCATTTCACGAACTCGTCGAGCTCCGAAATATCCAACCTCGCACACAAGGTCACACCATAAGTATAAACCAAAACAAAACAAAAATGAGAGCATCGAACCATAGGTTTATGCAGAAAAAGTGTATCCCTAGAAAAAAAGAAAAAGGGGTGCAACACGAGGACTTCCTAGGAGGTCGACCATCCTTGTACTACTCTCCCCCAAGCAAATTTAACTTCGCAGTTCTGATGGGATCCGGTGCATTGTGCTGGTATGATCGCACCCTTTATCTCCTACACCAACAATCCATATATCCGCAAACAACACAACGACAACATCCTTTTAATCTCATGCAAAGAAGGCCGTAAGTCTTTTCCAGACTCTGAAAGCTCGTAACTCCAATTCATGCTATTTTCTCTTCATCGGAGGGAACTCATCGAGCTCTGAAACATCCAACCCCGCACACAAGGTCACACCATAAGTATAAAGGAAAAGAAAACAAAAATGAGAGCATCGAACCGTGGGTTTATGCAGGAAAAAGTGCATCCCGGGAAAAAAAGAAAAAGGGGTGCAACACGAGGACTTCCTAGGAGGTCAACCATCCTCGCCTAAGCACATTTAACTTCAGAGTTCTGATGGGATCCGGTGCATTAGTGCTGGTATGATCGCACCCGTTATCTCCTGCACCAACAATCCTTATATCCGAAAATGGCACAACGACGACATCCTTTTCATCTTATGCGAAGAAGACCGCAAATCTTTTCCAAACTCTCAAGGCCCGTAACTCCAATTCATGCTACTTTCTCTTCATCTCACGGAACTCGTTGAGCTCTGAAACATCCAACCTCGCACACAAGGTCATACCATAATTATAAAACTAAACAAAACAAAAATGAGAGCATCCAACTGTGGGTTTATGCAGGAAAAAGTGCACCCCGGGAAAAATAAAAGGGGGTGCAACCCGAGGACTTCCTAGGACGTCAACAATCTTGGTACTACTCTCGCCCAAGCACATTTAACTTCACAGTTCTGGGGGGATTTGGTGCATTAATGCTGATATAATCGCACCCGTTATCTCCTGCACCAACAATCCATATATCCCAAAACGGCCCAACGACGACATCCTTTTCATCTCATGCGAAGAAGGCCCCAAATCTTTTCCAGACTCTCAAGGCCCGTAATTCCAATTCATGCGATTTTCTCTTCATCTGACGGAACTCGTGGAGCTTTGAAACATCCAACCTCGCACACATGGTCACACTATAAGTATAAAACAAAACAAAACAAAAATGAGAGCATCCAACCGTGGGTTTATGCAGGAAAAAGTGCACCCCGGGAAAAAAAGAAAAAAGGGTGCAACAAGAGGACTTCCTAGGAGGTCACCCATCTTTGTACTACTCTCGCCCAAGCACATTTAGCTTCGCTATTCTAATGGGATCCGGTGCATTAGTGCTCGTATGATCGCACCCTTTATCTCCTGCACCAACAATCCATATATCCGAAAATGTCACAACCACGACATCCTTTACATCTCATGCGAAGAACACCGCATGTCTTTTCCAGACTCTCAAGTCTCGCAACTCCAATTCATGCAATTTTCTCTTCATCTGACGGAACTCGTCAAGCTGTGAAACATGCAACCTCGCATACAAGGTCACACTATAAGTATAAAGCAAATCAAAACAAAAATGAGAGCATCGAACCGTCGGTTTATGCGGGAAAAAGTGCATCCCAAGAAAAAAAGAAAAAGGGCTGCAACATGAGGACGTCCTAGGAGGTCAACCATCCTAGTACTACTCTAACCTACGCACATTTAACTTCAGAGTTCTGATGGGATCAGGTGCATTAGTGTTGGTATGATCACACCCGTTATCTCCTGCACCAACAATCCATCTATCCGGAAATGGCACAACGACGACATCCATTTCATCTCATGCGAAGAAGACCGTAAGGCTTTTCCAGACCCTCAATGGTTGTTACTCCAAATCATTCATTTTTATCTTCATCTCACGGAACGCGTCGAGCACCGAAACATCCAACCTCGCACACAAGGTCACACCATAAGTATGAAACTAAACAAAACAAAAATGTTAGCATCGAACCGTGGGATGATGCTGGAAAAAGTACATCCCGGGAAAAAAAGAAAAAGGGGTGCAACACGAGGACTTCCTAGGAGGTCAACCATCCTAGTACTACTATCGCCTATGCATATTTAACTTCGGAGTTCTGATGGCATCCGGTGCATTAGGGCTGGTATGATCGCACCCGTTATCTACTGCACCAACAATCCATATATCCGTAAATGGCACAACAACGACATCCTTTTCATCTCATGCGAAGAAGACCGCAAGTCTTTTCCAGACTCTCAAGGCCCGTAACTCCAATTCATACGGATTTCTCTTCATCAGACGGAACTCATCGAGCTCTGAAACTTCCAACCTCGCACACAAGGTCACACCATAAGTATGAAACTAAACAAAACAAAAATGAGAGCATCGAACCGTGGGTTTACGCAGGAAAAAGTGGATCCCGGTAAAAAAAGAAAAAGGGGTGCAACACGAGGACTTCCGAGGAGGTCAACTATCCTAGTACTACTTTCGCCTAAGAACATTTAACTTCGGAGTTCTCATGCGATCCGTTGCATTAGGGCTGGCATGATCGCACCCGTTATCTACTGCACCAACAATCCATATATCCAAAAATGGCATAACGACGATATCCTTTTCATCTCATGCGAAGAAGACCGTAAGTCTTTTCCAGACTCTCAAGGTCCGTAACTCCAATTCATGCGATTTTCTCTTCATCGGAGGGAACTCATCAAGCTCTGAAACATCCAACGCCACATACAAGGTCACACCATAAGTATAAAATAAAACAAAACAAAAATGAGAGCATCGAACCGTGGGTTTATGCAAGAAAAAGTGCATCCCGGGAAAAAAAAAAGGGGGTGAAACACGAGGACTTCCTAGGAGGTCAACCATCCTGGTACTACTGTCGCCTCAGCACATTTAACTTCGGAGTTCTGATGGAATCCGGTGCATTAGTGCTGGTATGATCGCACCCGTTATCTCCAGCACCAACAATCCATATATCCGAAAATGGCACATCGACGACATCCTTTACATCTCATGCGAAGAACACCGCATGTCTTTTCCAGACTCTCAAGGCCCGTAACTCCAATTCATGCGATTTTCTCTTCATCTGACGGAACGCGACGAGCTCTAAAACATCCAACCTCGCACACAAGGTCACACCATAAGTATAAAATAAAACAAAACAAAAATGAGAGCATCGAACCGTGGGTTTATGAAGGAAAAAGTGCATCCCGGGAAAAAAAGAAAAAGGGGTGAAACACGAGGACTTCCTAGGAGGTCAACCATCCTGGTACTACTCTCACCTAAGCACATTGAACTTCGGAGTTCTGATGGAATACGGTGCATTAGTGCTGGTGTGATCGCACCCGTTATCTCCTGCACCAACAATCCATATATCCGAAAATGGCACAACGACGACATCCATTACATCTCATGTGAAGAAGAACGCATGTCTTTTCCAGACTCTCAATGCCCGTAACTCCAATTCATGCGACTTTCTCTTCATCTGACGGAACTCGTCGAGCTCTAAAACATCCAACCTCGAACACAAGGTCACACCATAAGTATAAAACAAAACAAAACAAAAATGAGAGCATCCAACCGTGGGTTTATACAGAAAATTGTACACCCCGTGAAAAAAAGAAAAAGGGGTGCAACACGAGGACTTCCTAGGACGTCACCCATCCTAGTACTACTCTCGCCCAAGCACATTTAACTTCGCAACTCTGGTCGGATCCGGTGCATTAGTGCTGATATGATCGCACCCGTTATCTCCTGCACCAACAATCCATATATCCCAAAACGGCCGAACGACGACATCCTTTTCATCTCATGCGCAGAAGAGCGCAAGTCTTTTCCGGACGCTGAAGGCCCGTAACTCCAATTCATGCGATTTTCTCTTCATCTGACGGTACTCGTCGAGCTCTGAAACATTGAACCTCACAGACAAGGTCACACCACAAGTATAAAACAAAACAAAACAAAAATGAGAGCATCGAACTGTGGGTTTATGCAGGAAAAAGTGCACCCCGTGAAAAAAAGAAAAAGTGTGCAACACGAGGACTTGCTAGGAGGTCAACTATCCTAGTACTACTCTCGCCTAAGCACATTTAACTTCGGAGTTCTAATGGGATCTGGTGCATTTGTGCTGGTATGATCGCACCCGTTATCTCCTACACCAACAATCCATATATCCAAAAATGGCACAACGACGACATCCTTTTCATCTCATGCGAAGAAGACCGAAAGCCTTTTCCAGACTCTCAAGGTCCGTAACTCCAATTCATGCAATTTTCTCTTCATCGGAGGGAACTCATCGAGCTCTTAAACATCCAACCCCACACACAAGGTCACACCATAAGTATAAAGCAAAACAAAACAAAAATGAGAGCATCGAACTGTGGGTTTATGCAGGTAAAAGTGGATCCCGGCAAAAAAAGAAAAAGGGGTGCAACACGAGGACTTCCGAGGAGGTCAACTATCCTAGTACTACTCTCGCCTAAGAACATTTAACTTCAGAGTTCTGATGGGATCTGGTGTATTTGTGCTGGTATGATCGCACCCGTTATCTCTTGCACCAACAAACCATATATCCGGAAATGGCACAACGACGACATCCTTTTCATGACATGCGAAGAAGGCCGCAAGTCTTTTTCTAGACTCCCAAGGCCCGTAACTCCAATTCATGCAATTTTCTACTCATCTGACGGAACTCGTCGAGCTCTGAAACATCCAACCTCGCACACAAGGTCACACCATAAGTATAAAACAAAACAAAACAAAACAAAAATGAGAGCATCCAACCGTGGGTTTATACAGAAAAAAGTACACCCCGGGAAAAAAAGAAAAAGGGGTGCAACACGAGGACTTCCTAGGACGTCGCCCAAGCACATTTAACTTCGCAACTTTGGTGGGATCCGGTGCATTAGTGCTGATATGATCGCACCCCTTATCTCCTGCACCAACAATGCATATATCCCAAAACGGCCCAACGACGACATCCTTTTCATCTCATGCGAAGAAGACCGCAAGACTTTTCAGGACGCTCAAGGCCCCTAACTCCAATTCATGCGATTTTATCTTCATCTGACTGTACTCGTCGACCTCTGAAACATCTAACCTCGCAGACAAGGTCACACCACAAGTATAAAACAAAACAAAACAAAAATGAGAGCATCGAACCGTGGGTTTATGCAGGTAAAAGTGCATCCCGTGAAAAAAAGAAAAAGTGTGCAACACGAGGACTTGCTAGGAGGTCAACTATCCTAGTACTACTCTCGCCTAAGCACATTTAACTTCGGAGTTCTAATGGGATCCGGTGCATTTGTGCTGTTATGATCGCACCCGTTATCTCAGGCACCAACAATCCATATATCCAAAAATGGCACAACGACGACATCCTTTTCATCTCATGCGAAGAAGACCGCAAGTCTTTTCCAGACTCTCAAGGCTCGCAACACCAATTCACGCAATTTTCTCTTCTCTGACGGAACTCGTCCAGCTGTGAATCATGCAACCTCGCATACAAGGTCACAGTATAAGTATAAAGCAAATCAAAACAAAAAAGAGAGCATCGAACCGTGGGTTTATGCGGGAAAAAATGCATCCCGAGAAAAAAGGAAAAAGGGGTGCAACACGAGGACGTCCTAGGAGGTCAACCATCCTAGTACTACTCTCACCTACACACATTTAACTTCAGAGTTCTGATGGGATCCGGTGCATTAGTGCTGGTATGATCGCACCCGTTATCTCCTGCACCAACAATCCATCTATCCGTAAATGGCACAACGACGACATCCTTTTCATCTCATGCGAAGAAGACCGGAAGTCTTTTCCAGACTTTCAATGCCAGTAACTCCAATTCATTCCATTTTATCTTCATCTCATGGAACACATCGAGCACCGAAACATCCAACCTCGCACAAAAGGTCACACCATAAGTATGAAACTAAACAAAACAAAAATGGGAGCATCGCACAGTGGGTTGATGCACGAAAAAGTACATCCCGGGAAAAAAGGAAAAAGGGGTGCAAAACGAGGACTTCCTAGGAGGTCAACCATCCTAGTACTACTCTCGCCTAAGCACATTTAACTTCGGAGTTCTGATGGGATCCGGTGCATTAGGGCTGGTATGATCGCACCCGTTATCTACTGCACCAACAATCCATATATCCAAAAATGGCACAACGACGACATCCTTTTCATCTCATTGAGCTCGGAAACATCCAACCCCGCACACAAGGTCACACTATAAGTATAACGCGAAACGAAACAAAAATGAGAGCATCGAACCGTGGGTTTACGCAAGAAAAAGTGCATCCGGGATAAAAAGGAAAAGGGGTGGAACACGAGGACTTCCTAGCAGGTCAACCATCCTAGTACTACTCTCGCCTAAGCACATTTAACTTCGGAGTTCTGATGGCATCCGGTGTATTAGGGCTGATATGATCGCAGCCGTTATCTAGTGCACCAACAATCCATATATCCGAAAATGGCACAACGACGACATCCTTTTCATCTCATGCGAAGAAGACCGCAAGTCTTTTCCAGACTTTCAATGCCAGTAACTCCAATTCATTCCATTTTATCTTCATCTCATGGAACACATCGAGCACCGAAACATCCAACCTCGCACAAAAGGTCACACCATAAGTATGAAACTAAACAAAACAAAAATGGGAGCATCGAACAGTGGGTTGATGCACGAAAAAGTACATCCCGGGAAAAAAGGAAAAAGGGGTGCAACACGAGGACTTCCTAGGAGGTCAACCATCCTAGTACTACTCTCCCCTAAGCACATTTAACTTCGGAGTTCTGATGGGATCCGGTGCATTAGGGCTCGTATGATCGCACCCGTTATCTACTGCACCAACAATCCATATATCCAAATATGGCACAACGACGACATCCTTTTCATCTCATTGAGCTCGGAAACATCCAACCCCGCACACAAGGTCACACTATAAGTATAACGCGAAACGAAACAAAAATGAGAGCATCGAACCGTGGGTTTACGCAAGAAAAAGTGCATCCGGGATAAAAAGGAAAAGGGGTGGAACACGAGGACTTCCTAGCAGGTCAACCATCCTAGTACTACTCTCGCCTAAGCACATTTAACTTCGGAGTTCTGATGGCATCCGGTGTATTAGGGCTGATATGATCGCAGCCGTTATCTAGTGCACCAACAATCCATATATCCGAAAATGGCACAACGACGACATCCTTTTCATCTCATGCGAAGAAGACCGCAAGTCTTTTCCAGACTTTCAATGCCAGTAACTCCAATTCATTCCATTTTATCTTCATCTCATGGAACACATCGAGCACCGAAACATCCAACCTCGCACAAAAGGTCACACCATAAGTATGAAACTAAACAAAACAAAAATGGGAGCATCGAACAGTGGGTTGATGCACGAAAAAGTACATCCCGGGAAAAAAGGAAAAAGGGGTGCAACACGAGGACTTCCTAGGAGGTCAACCATCCTAGTACTACTCTCCCCTAAGCACATTTAACTTCGGAGTTCTGATGGGATCCGGTGCATTAGGGCTCGTATGATCGCACCCGTTATCTACTGCACCAACAATCCATATATCCAAAAATGGCACAACGACGACATCCTTTTCATCTCATGCGAAGAAGACCGCAAGTCTTTTCCAGACTCTCAAGGCCCGTAACTCCAATTCATGCGATTTTCTCTATATCAGATGGAACTCATCGAGCTCTGAAACATCCAACCCCGCACACAAGGTCACACCATAAGTATAACGCGAAACAAAACAAAAATGAGAGCATCGAACCGTGGGTTTATGCAAGAAAAAGTGCATCCCGGGATAAAAAGGAAAAGGGGTGCAACACGAGGACTTCCTAGGAGGTCAACCATCCTAGTACTACTCTCGCCTAAGCACATTTAACTTCGGAGTTCTGATGGCATCCGGTGTATTAGGGCTGATATGATCGCAGCCGTTATCTACTGCACCAAAAATCCATATATCCAAAAATGGCACAACGACGACATCCTTTTCATCTCATGCGAAGAAGACCGGAAGTCTTTTCCAGACTTTCAATGCCAGTAACTCCAATTCATTCCATTTTATCTTCATCTCATGGAACACATCGAGCACCGAAACATCCAACCTCGCACAAAAGGTCACACCATAAGTATGAAACTAAACAAAACAAAAATGGGAGCATCGCACAGTGGGTTGATGCACGAAAAAGTACATCCCGGGAAAAAAGGAAAAAGGGGTGCAACACGAGGACTTCCTAGGAGGTCAACCATCCTAGTACTACTCTCGCCTAAGCACATTTAACTTCGGAGTTCTGATGGGATCCGGTGCATTAGGGCTGGTATGATCGCACCCGTTATCTACTGCACCAACAATCCATATATCCAAAAATGGCACAACGACGACATCCTTTTCATCTCATTGAGCTCGGAAACATCCAACCCCGCACACAAGGTCACACTATAAGTATAACGCGAAACGAAACAAAAATGAGAGCATCGAACCGTGGGTTTACGCAAGAAAAAGTGCATCCGGGATAAAAAGGAAAAGGGGTGGAACACGAGGACTTCCTAGCAGGTCAACCATCCTAGTACTACTCTCGCCTAAGCACATTTAACTTCGGAGTTCTGATGGCATCCGGTGTATTAGGGCTGATATGATCGCAGCCGTTATCTAGTGCACCAACAATCCATATATCCGAAAATGGCACAACGACGACATCCTTTTCATCTCATGCGAAGAAGACCGCAAGTCTTTTCCAGACTTTCAATGCCAGTAACTCCAATTCATTCCATTTTATCTTCATCTCATGGAACACATCGAGCACCGAAACATCCAACCTCGCACAAAAGGTCACACCATAAGTATGAAACTAAACAAAACAAAAATGGGAGCATCGAACAGTGGGTTGATGCACGAAAAAGTACATCCCGGGAAAAAAGGAAAAAGGGGTGCAACACGAGGACTTCCTAGGAGGTCAACCATCCTAGTACTACTCTCGCCAAAGCACATTTAACTTCGGAGTTCTGATGGCATCCGGTGTATTAGGGCTGGTATGATCGCACCCGTTATCTACTGCACCAACAATCCATATATCCAAAAATGGCACAACGACGACATCCTTTTCATCTCATGCGAAGAAGACCGCAAGTCTTTTCCAGACTCTCAAGGCCCGTAACTCCAATTCATGCGATTTTCTCTTTATCAGATGGAACTCATCGAGCTCTGAAACATCCAACCCCGCACACAAGGTCACACCATAAGTATAACGCGAAACAAAACAAAAATGAGAGCATCGAACCGTGGGTTTATGCAAGAAAAAGTGCATCCCGGGATAAAAAGGAAAAGGGGTGCAACACGAGGACTTCCTAGGAGGTCAACCATCCTAGTACTACTCTCGCCTAAGCACATTTAACTTCGGAGTTCTGATGGCATCCGGTGTATTAGGGCTGGTATGATCGCACCCGTTATCTACTGCACCAACAATCCATATATCCAAAAATGGCACAACGACGACATCCTTTTCATCTCATGCGAAGAAGACCGCAAGTCTTTTCCAGACTCTCAAGGCCCGTAACTCCAATTCATGTGATTTTCTCTATATCAGATGGAACTCATCGAGCTCTGAAACATCCAACCCCGCACACAAGGTCACACCATAAGTATAACGCGAAACAAAACAAAAATGAGAGCATCGAACCGTGGGTTTATGCAAGAAAAAGTGCATCCCGGGTTAAAAAGGAAAAGGGGTGCAACACCAGGACTTCCTAGGAGGTCAACCATCCTAGTACTACTCTCGCCTAAGCACATTTAACTTCGGAGTTCTGATGGCATCCGGTGTATTAGGGCTGATATGATCGCAGCCGTTATCTACTGCACCAACAATCCATATATCCAAAAATGGCACAACGACGACATCCTTTTCATCTCATGCGAAGAAGACCGCAAGTCTTTTCCAGACTTTCAATGCCAGTAACTCTAATTCATTCCATTTTATCTTCATCTCATGGAACACATCGAGCACCGAAACATCCAACCTCGCACAAAAGGTCACACCATAAGTATGAAACTAAACAAAACAAAAATGGGAGCATCGCACAGTGGGTTGATGCACGAAAAAGTACATCCCGGGAAAAAAGGAAAAAGGGGTGCAACACGAGGACTTCCTAGGAGGTCAACCATCCTAGTACTACTCTCGCCCAAGCACATTTAACTTCGCAACTTTGGTGGGATCCGGTGCAACACGAGGACTTGCTAGGAGGTCAACTATCCTAGTACTACTCTCGCCTCAGCACATTTAACTTCGGAGTTCTAATGGGATCCGGTGCATTTGTGCTGTTATGATCGCACCCGTTATCTCAGGCACCAACAATCCATATATCCAAAAATGGCACAACGACGACATCCTTTTCATCTCATGCGAAGAAGACCGCAAGTCTTTTCCAGACTCTCAAGGCTCGCAACACCAATTCACGCAATTTTCTCTTCTCTGACGGAACTCGTCCAGCTGTGAATCATGCAACCTCGCATACAAGGTCACAGTATAAGTATAAAGCAAATCAAAACAAAAATGAGAGCATCGAACCGTGGGTTTATGCGGGAAAAAGTGCATCCCGAGAAAAAAGGAAAAAGGGGTGCAACACGAGGACGTCCTAGGAGGTCAACCATCCTAGTACTACTCTCACCTACGCACATTTAACTTCAGAGTTCTGATGGGATCCGGTGCATTAGTGCTGGTATGATCGCACCCGTTATCTCCTGCACCAACAATCCATCTATCCGTAAATGGCACAACGACGTCATCCTTTTCATCTCATGCGAAGAAGACCGCAAGGCTTTTCCAGACCCTCAATGGTTGTAACTCCAATTCAATCAATTTTATCTTCATCTCACGGAACACGTCGAGGACCGAAACATCCAACCTCGCACACAAGGTCACACCATAAGTGTGAAACTAAACAAAACCAAAATGTTAGCATCGAACCGTGGGTTGATGCTGGAAAAAGTACATCCCGGGAAAAAAAGAAAAAAAGGGGTGCAACACGAGGACTTCCTAAGAGGTCAGCCATCCTAGTACTACTCTCGGCTAAGCACATTTAACTTCGGAGTTCTGATGGGATCCGGTGCATTAGGGCTGGTATGATCGCACCCGTTATCTACTGCACCAACAATCCATATATACAAAAATGGCACAACGACGACATCTTTTTCATCTCATGCGGAGAAGACCGCAAGTCTTTTCCAGACTTTCAATGCCAGTAACTCCAATTCATTCCATTTTATCTTCATCTCATGGAACACATCGAGCACCGAAACATTCAACCTCGCACAAAAGGTCACACCATAAGTATGAAACTAAACAAAACAAAAATGAGAGCATCGAACAGTGGGTTTATGCAAGAAAAAGTGCATCCCGGGATAAAAAGGAAAACGGGTGCAACACGAGGACTTCCTTGGAGGTCAACCATCCTAGTACTACTCTCGCCTAAGCACATTTAACTTCGGAGTTCTGATGGGATCCGGTGCATTAGGGCTGGTATGATCGCACCCGTTATCTACTGCACCAACAATCCATATATCCAAAAATCGCACAACGACGACATCCTTTTCATCTCATTGAGCTCGGAAACATCCAACCCCGCACACAAGGTCACACTATAAGTATAACGCGAAACAAAACAAAAATGAGAGCATCGAACCGTGGGTTTACGCAAGAAAAAGTGCATCCGGGATAAAAAGGAAAAGGGGTGGAACACGAGGACTTCCTAGCAGGTCAACCATCCTAGTACTACTCTCGCCTAAGCACATTTAACTTCGGAGTTCTGATGGCATCCGGTGTATTAGGGCTGATATGATCGCAGCCGTTATCTAGTGCACCAACAATCCATATATCCGAAAATGGCACAACGACGACATCCTTTTCATCTCATGCGAAGAAGACCGCAAGTCTTTTCCAGACTTTCAATGCCAGTAACTCCAATTCATTCCATTTTATCTTCATCTCATGGAACACATCGAGCACCGAAACATCCAACCTCGCACAAAAGGTCACACCATAAGTATGAAACTAAACAAAACAAAAATGGGAGCATCGAACAGTGGGTTGATGCACGAAAAAGTACATCCCGGGAAAAAAGGAAAAAGGGGTGCAACACGAGGACTTCCTAGGAGGTCAACCATCCTAGTACTACTC
This sequence comes from Viola odorata, assembly GCA_963691705.1. Lineage (NCBI taxonomy): Eukaryota > Viridiplantae > Streptophyta > Magnoliopsida > Malpighiales > Violaceae > Viola > Viola odorata. Next base: position 34,265,375 of record OY829546.1, read on the forward strand.
TCGCCAAAGCACATTTAACTTCGGAGTTCTGATGGCATCCGGTGTATTAGGGCTGGTATGATCGCACCCGTTATCTACTGCACCAACAATCCATATATCCAAAAATGGCACAACGACGACATCCTTTTCATCTCATGCGAAGAAGACCGCAAGTCTTTTCCAGACTCTCAAGGCCCGTAACTCCAATTCATGCGATTTTCTCTTTATCAGATGGAACTCATCGAGCTCTGAAACATCCAACCCCGCACACAAGGTCACACCATAAGTATAACGCGAAACAAAACAAAAATGAGAGCATCGAACCGTGGGTTTATGCAAGAAAAAGTGCATCCCGGGATAAAAAGGAAAAGGGGTGCAACACGAGGACTTCCTAGGAGGTCAACCATCCTAGTACTACTCTCGCCTAAGCACATTTAACTTCGGAGTTCTGATGGCATCCGGTGTATTAGGGCTGGTATGATCGCACCCGTTATCTACTGCACCAACAATCCATATATCCAAAAATGGCACAACGACGACATCCTTTTCATCTCATGCGAAGAAGACCGCAAGTCTTTTCCAGACTCTCAAGGCCCGTAACTCCAATTCATGTGATTTTCTCTATATCAGATGGAACTCATCGAGCTCTGAAACATCCAACCCCGCACACAAGGTCACACCATAAGTATAACGCGAAACAAAACAAAAATGAGAGCATCGAACCGTGGGTTTATGCAAGAAAAAGTGCATCCCGGGATAAAAAGGAAAAGGGGTGCAACACCAGGACTTCCTAGGAGGTCAACCATCCTAGTACTACTCTCGCCTAAGCACATTTAACTTCGGAGTTCTGATGGCATCCGGTGTATTAGGGCTGATATGATCGCAGCCGTTATCTACTGCACCAACAATCCATATATCCAAAAATGGCACAACGACGACATCCTTTTCATCTCATGCGAAGAAGACCGCAAGTCTTTTCCAGACTTTCAATGCCAGTAACTCTAATTCATTCCATTTTATCTTCATCTCATGGAACACATCGAGCACCGAAACATCCAACCTCGCACAAAAGGTCACACCATAAGTATGAAACTAAACAAAACAAAAATGGGAGCATCGCACAGTGGGTTGATGCACGAAAAAGTACATCCCGGGAAAAAAGGAAAAAGGGGTGCAACACGAGGACTTCCTAGGAGGTCAACCATCCTAGTACTACTCTCGCCCAAGCACATTTAACTTCGCAACTTTGGTGGGATCCGGTGCAACACGAGGACTTGCTAGGAGGTCAACTATCCTAGTACTACTCTCGCCTCAGCACATTTAACTTCGGAGTTCTAATGGGATCCGGTGCATTTGTGCTGTTATGATCGCACCCGTTATCTCAGGCACCAACAATCCATATATCCAAAAATGGCACAACGACGACATCCTTTTCATCTCATGCGAAGAAGACCGCAAGTCTTTTCCAGACTCTCAAGGCTCGCAACACCAATTCACGCAATTTTCTCTTCTCTGACGGAACTCGTCCAGCTGTGAATCATGCAACCTCGCATACAAGGTCACAGTATAAGTATAAAGCAAATCAAAACAAAAATGAGAGCATCGAACCGTGGGTTTATGCGGGAAAAAGTGCATCCCGAGAAAAAAGGAAAAAGGGGTGCAACACGAGGACGTCCTAGGAGGTCAACCATCCTAGTACTACTCTCACCTACGCACATTTAACTTCAGAGTTCTGATGGGATCCGGTGCATTAGTGCTGGTATGATCGCACCCGTTATCTCCTGCACCAACAATCCATCTATCCGTAAATGGCACAACGACGTCATCCTTTTCATCTCATGCGAAGAAGACCGCAAGGCTTTTCCAGACCCTCAATGGTTGTAACTCCAATTCAATCAATTTTATCTTCATCTCACGGAACACGTCGAGGACCGAAACATCCAACCTCGCACACAAGGTCACACCATAAGTGTGAAACTAAACAAAACCAAAATGTTAGCATCGAACCGTGGGTTGATGCTGGAAAAAGTACATCCCGGGAAAAAAAGAAAAAAAGGGGTGCAACACGAGGACTTCCTAAGAGGTCAGCCATCCTAGTACTACTCTCGGCTAAGCACATTTAACTTCGGAGTTCTGATGGGATCCGGTGCATTAGGGCTGGTATGATCGCACCCGTTATCTACTGCACCAACAATCCATATATACAAAAATGGCACAACGACGACATCTTTTTCATCTCATGCGGAGAAGACCGCAAGTCTTTTCCAGACTTTCAATGCCAGTAACTCCAATTCATTCCATTTTATCTTAATCTCATGGAACACATCGAGCACCGAAACATTCAACCTCGCACAAAAGGTCACACCATAAGTATGAAACTAAACAAAACAAAAATGAGAGCATCGAACAGTGGGTTTATGCAAGAAAAAGTGCATCCCGGGATAAAAAGGAAAACGGGTGCAACACGAGGACTTCCTTGGAGGTCAACCATCCTAGTACTACTCTCGCCTAAGCACATTTAACTTCGGAGTTCTGATGGGATCCGGTGCATTAGGGCTGGTATGATCGCACCCGTTATCTACTGCACCAACAATCCATATATCCAAAAATCGCACAACGACGACATCCTTTTCATCTCATTGAGCTCGGAAACATCCAACCCCGCACACAAGGTCACACTATAAGTATAACGCGAAACGAAACAAAAATGAGAGCATCGAACCGTGGGTTTACGCAAGAAAAAGTGCATCCGGGATAAAAAGGAAAAGGGGTGGAACACGAGGACTTCCTAGCAGGTCAACCATCCTAGTACTACTCTCGCCTAAGCACATTTAACTTCGGAGTTCTAATGGCATCCGGTGTATTAGGGCTGATATGATCGCAACCGTTATCTAGTGCACCAACAATCCATATATCCGAAAATGGCACAACGACGACATCCTTTTCATCTCATGCGAAGAAGACCGCAAGTCTTTTCTAGACTCTCAAGGCCCGTAACTCCAATTCATGCGATTTTCTCTATATCAGATGGAACTCATCGAGCTCGGAAACATCCAACCCCGCACACAAGGTCACACTATAAGTATAACGCGAAACGAAACAAAAATGAGAGCATCGAACCGTGGGTTTACGCAAGAAAAAGTGCATCCGGGATAAAAAGGAAAAGGGGTGGAACACGAGGACTTCCTAGCAGGTCAACCATCCTAGTACTACTCTCGCCTAAGCACATTTAACTTCGGAGTTCTGATGGCATCCGGTGTATTAGGGCTGATATGATAGCAGCCGTTATCTAGTGCACCAACAATCCATATATCCGAAAATGGCACAACGACGACATCCTTTTCATCTCATGCGAAGAAGACCGCAAGTCTTTTCCAGACTCTCAAGGCCCGTAACTCAAATTCATGTGATTTTCTCTATATCAGATGGAACTCATCGAGCTCTGAAACATCCAACCCCGCACACAAGGTCACACCATAAGTATAACGCGAAACAAAACAAAAATGAGAGCATCGAACCGTGGGTTTATGCAAGAAAAAGTGCATCCCGGGATAAAAAGGAAAAGGGGAGCAACACGAGGACTTCCTAGGAGGTCAACCATCCTAGTACTACTCTCGCCTAAGCACATTTAACTTCGGAGTTCTGATTGCATCCGGTGTATTAGGGCTGATATGATCGCAACCGTTATCTACTGCACCAACAATCCATATATCCGAAAATGGCACAACGACGACATCCTTTTCATCTCATGCGAAGAAGACCGCAAGTCTTTTCCAGACTTTCAATGCCAGTAACTCCAATTCATTCCATTTTATCTTCATCTCATGGAACACATCGAGCACCCAAACATCCAACCTCGCACAAAAGGTCACACCATAAGTATGAAACTAAACAAAATAAAAATGGGAGCATCGAACAGTGGGTTGATGCACGAAAAAGTACATCCCGGGAAAAAAGGAAAAAGGGGTGCAACACGTGGACTTCCTAGGAGGTCAACCATCCTAGTACTACTCTCGCCTAAGCACATTTAACTTCGGAGTTCTGATGGGATCCGGTGCATTAGGGCTGGTATGATCGCACCCGTTATCTACTGCACCAACAATCCATATATCCAAAAATGGCACAACGACGACATCCTTTTCATCTCATGCGAAGAAGACCGCAAGTCTTTTCCAGACTCTCAAGGCCCGTAACTCCAATTCATGCGATTTTCTCTATATCAGATGGAACTCATCGAGCTCTGAAACATCCAACCCCGCACACAAGGTCACACCATAAGTATAACGCGAAACAAAACAAAAATGAGAGCATCGAACCGTGGGTTTATGCAAGAAAAAGTGCATCCCGGGATAAAAAGGAAAAGGGGAGCAACACGAGGACTTCCTAGGAGGTCAACCATCCTAGTACAACTCTCGCCTAAGCACATTTAACATCGGAGTTCTGATTGCATCCGGTGTATTAGGGCTGATATGATCGCAACCGTTATCTACTGCACCAACAATCCATATATCCGAAAATGGCACAACGACGACATCCTTTTCATCTCATGCGAAGAAGACCGCAAGTCTTTTCCAGACTTTCAATGCCAGTAACTCCAATTCATTCCATTTTATCTTCATCTCATGGAACACATCGAGCACCCAAACATCCAACCTCGCACAAAAGGTCACACCATAAGTATGAAACTAAACAAAATAAAAATGGGAGCATCGAACAGTGGGTTGATGCACGAAAAAGTACATCCCGGGAAAAAAGGAAAAAGGGGTGCAACACGTGGACTTCCTAGGAGGTCAACCATCCTAGTACTACTCTCGCCTAAGCACATTTAACTTCGGAGTTCTGATGGGATCCGGTGCATTAGGGCTGGTATGATCGCACCCGTTATCTACTGCACCAACAATCCATATATCCAAAAATGGCACAACGACGACATCCTTTTCATCTCATGCGAAGAAGACCGCAAGTCTTTTCCAGACTCTCAAGGCCCGTAACTCCAATTCATGCGATTTTCTCTATATCAGATGGAACTCATCGAGCTCTGAAACATCCAACCCCGCACACAAGGTCACACCATAAGTATAACGCGAAACAAAACAAAAATGAGAGCATCGAACCGTGGGTTTATGCAAGAAAAAGTGCATCCCGGGATAAAAAGGAAAAGGGGAGCAACACGAGGACTTCCTAGGAGGTCAACCATCCTAGTACTACTCTCGCCTAAGCACATTTAACTTCGGAGTTCTGATTGCATCCGGTGTATTAGGGCTGATATGATCGCAACCGTTATCTACTGCACCAACAATCCATATATCCGAAAATGGCACAACGACGACATCCTTTTCATCTCATGCGAAGAAGACCGCAAGTCTTTTCCAGACTTTCAATGCCAGTAACTCCAATTCATTCCATTTTATCTTCATCTCATGGAACACATCGAGCACCCAAACATCCAACCTCGCACAAAAGGTCACACCATAAGTATGAAACTAAACAAAATAAAAATGGGAGCATCGAACAGTGGGTTGATGCAGGAAAAAGTACATCCCGGGAAAAAAGGAAAAAGGGGTGCAACACGTGGACTTCCTAGGAGGTCAACCATCCTAGTACTACTCTCGCCTAAGCACATTTAACTTCGGAGTTCTGATGGGATCCGGTGCATTAGGGCTGGTATGATCGCACCCGTTATCTACTGCACCAACAATCCATATATCCAAAAATGGCACAACGACGACATTCTTTTCATCTAATGCGAAAGAAGACCGCAAGTCTTTTCCAGACTCTCAAGGCCCATAACTCCAATTCATGTGATTTTCTCTATATCAGATGGAACTCATAGAGCTCTCAAACATCCAACCCCGCACACAAGGTCACACCATAAGTATAACGCGAAACAAAACAAAAATGAGAGCATCGAACCGTGGGTTTATGCAAGAAAAAGTGCATCCCGGGATAAAAAGGAAAAGGGGTGCAACACGAGGACTTCCTAGGAGGTCAACCATCCTAGTACTACTCTCGCCTAAGCACATTTAACTTCGGAGTTCTGATGGCATCCGGTGTATTAGGGCTGATATGATCGCAGCCGTTATCTACTGCACCAACAATCCATATATCCAAAAATGGCACAACGACGACATCTTTTTCATCTCATGCGAAGAAGACCGCAAGTCTTTTCCAGACTTTCAATGCCAGTAACTCCAATTCATTCCATTTTATCTTCATCTCATGGAACACATGGAGCACCGAAACATCCAACCTCGCACAAAAGGTCACACCATAAGTATGAAACTAAACAAAATAAAAATGGGAGCATCGAACAGTGGGTTGATGCAGGAAAAAGTACATCCCGGGAAAAAAGGAAAAAGGGGTGCAACACGAAGACTTCCTAGGAGGTCAACCATCCTAGTACTACTCTCGCCTAAGCACATTTAACTTCGGAGTTCTGATAGGATCCGGTGCATTAGGGCTGGTATGATCGCATCCGTGATCTACTGCACCAACAATCCATATATCCAAAAATGGCACAACGACGACATCCTTTTCATCTCATTGAGCTCGGAAACATCCAACCCCGCACACAAGGTCACACTATAAGTATAACGCGAAACGAAACAAAATGAGAGCATCAAACCGTGGGTTTACGCAAGAAAAAGTGCATCCGGGATAAAAAGGAAAAGGGGTGGAACACGAGGACTTCCTAGGAGGTCAACCATCCTAGTACTACTCTCGCCTAAGCACATTTAACTTCGGAGTTCTGATGGCATCCGGTGTATTAGGGCTGATATGATCGCAACCGTTATCTAGTGCACCCACAATCCATATATCCGAAAATGGCACAACGATGACATCCTTTTCATCTCATGCGAAGAAGACCGCAAGTCTTTTCCAGACTCTCAAGGCCCGTAACTCCAATTCATGCGATTTTCTCTATATCAGATGGAACTCATCGAGCTCGGAAACATCCAACCCCGCACACAAGGTCACACCATAAGTATAACGCGAAACAAAACAAAAATGAGAGCATCGAACCGTGGGTTTATGCAAGAAAAAGTGCATCCCGGGATAAAAAGGAAAAGGGGAGCAACACGAGGACTTCCTAGGAGGTCAACCATCCTAGTACTACTCTCGCCTAAGCACATTTAACTTCGGAGTTCTGATTGCATCCGGTGTATTAGGGCTGATATGATCGCAACCGTTATCTACTGCACCAACAATCCATATATCCGAAAATGGCACAACGACGACATCCTTTTCATCTCATGCGAAGAAGACCGCAAGTCTTTTCCAGACTTTCAATGCCAGTAACTCCAATTCATTCCATTTTATCTTCATCTCATGGAACACATCGAGCACCCAAACATCCAACCTCGCACAAAAGGTCACACCATAAGTATGAAACTAAACAAAATAAAAATGGGAGCATCGAACAGTGGGTTGATGCACGAAAAAGTACATCCCGGGAAAAAAGGAAAAAGGGGTGCAACACGTGGACTTCCTAGGAAGTCAACCATCCTAGTACTACTCTCGCCTAAGCACATTTAACTTCGGAGTTCTGATGGGATCCGGTGCATTAGGGCTGGTATGATCGCACCCGTTATCTACTGCACCAACAATCCATATATCCAAAAATGGCACAACGACGACATCCTTTTCATCTCATGCGAAGAAGACCGCAAGTCTTTTCCAGACTCTCAAGGCCCGTAACTCCAATTCATGCGATTTTCTCTATATCAGATGGAACTCATCGAGCTCTGAAACATCCAACCCCGCACACAAGGTCACACCATAAGTATAACGCGAAACAAAACAAAAATGAGAGCATCGAACTGTGGGTTTATGCAAGAAAAAGTGCATCCCGGGATAAAAAGGAAAAGGGGAGCAACACGAGGACTTCCTAGGAGGTCAACCATCCTAGTACTACTCTCGCCTAAGCACATTTAACTTCGGAGTTCTGATTGCATCCGGTGTATTAGGGCTGATATGATCGCAACCGTTATCTACTGCACCAACAATCCATATATCCGAAAATGGCACAACGACGACATCCTTTTCATCTCATGCGAAGAAGACCGCAAGTCTTTTCCAGACTTTCAATGCCAGTAACTCCAATTCATTCCATTTTATCTTCATCTCATGGAACACATCGAGCACCGAAACATCCAACCTCGCACAAAAGGTCACACCATAAGTATGAAACTAAACAAAATAAAAATGGGAGCATCGAACAGTGGGTTGATGCAGGAAAAAGTACATCCCGGGAAAAAAGGAAAAAGGGGTGCAACACGTGGACTTCCTAGGAGGTCAACCATCCTAGTACTACTCTCGCCTAAGCACATTTAACTTCGGAGTTCTGATGGGATCTGGTGCATTAGGGCTGGTATGATCGCACCCGATATCTACTGCACCAACAATCCATGTATCCAAAAATGGCACAACGACGACATCCTTTTCATCTAATGCGAAAGAAGACCGCAAGTCTTTTCCAGACTCTCAAGGCCCATAACTCCAATTCATGTGATTTTCTCTATATCAGATGGAACTCATAGAGCTCTCAAACATCCAACCCCGCACACAAGGTCACACCATAAGTAAAACGCGAAACAAAACAAAAATGAGAGCATCGAACCGTGGGTTTGTGCAAGAAAAAGTGCATCCCGGGATAAAAAGGAAAAGGGGTGCAACACGAGGACTTCCTAGGAGGTCAACCATCCTAGTACTACTCTCGCCTAAGCACATTTAACTTCGGAGTTCTGATGGCATCCGGTGTATTAGGGCTGATATGATCGCAGCCGTTATCTACTGCACCAACAATCCATATATCCAAAAATGGCACAACGACGACATCCTTTTCATCTCATGCGAAGAAGACCGCAAGTCTTTTCCAGACTTTCAATGCCAGTAACTCCAATTCATTCCATTTTATCTTCATCTCATGGAACACATGGAGCACCGAAACATCCAACCTCGCACAAAAGGTCACACCATAAGTATGAAACTAAACAAAACAAAAATGGGAGCATCGCACAATGGGTTGATGCACGAAAAAGTACATCCCAGGAAAAAAGGAAAAAGGGGTGCAACACGAAGACTTCCTAGGAGGTCAACCATCCTAGTACTACTCTCGCCTAAGCACATTTAACTTCGGAGTTCTGATAGGATCCGGTGCATTAGGGCTGGTATGATCGCACCCGTTATCTACTGCACCAACAATCCATATATCCAAAAATGGCACAACGACGACATCCTTTTCATCTCATTGAGCTCGGAAACATCCAACCCCGCACACAAGGTCACACTATAAGTATAACGCGAAACGAATCAAAATGAGAGCATCGAACCGTGGGTTTACGCAAGAAAAAGTGCATCCGGGATAAAAAGGAAAAGGGGTGGAACACGAGGACTTCCTAGGAGGTCAACCATCCTAGTACTACTCTCGCCTAAGCACATTTAACTTCGGAGTTCTGATGGCATCCGGTGTATTAGGGCTGATATGATCGCAGCCGTTATCTAGTGCACCCACAATCCATATATCCGAAAATGGCACAACGACGACATCCTTTTCATCTCATGCGAAGAAGACCGCAAGTCTTTTCCAGACTCTCAAGGCCCGTAACTCCAATTCATGCGATTTTCTCTATATCAGATGGAACTCATCGAGCTCGGAAACATCCAACCCCGCACACAAGGTCACACTATAAGTATAACGCGAAACGAAACAAAAATGAGAGCATTGAACCGTGGGTTTACGCAAGAAAAAGTGCATCCGGGATAAAAAGGAAAAGGGGTGGAACACGAGGACTTCCTAGCAGGTCAACCATCCTAGTACTACTCTCGCCTAAGCACATTTAACTTCGGAGTTCTGATTGTATCCGGTGTATTAGGGCTGATATGATCGCAACCGTTATCTACTGCACCAACAATCCATATATCCGAAAATGGCACAACGACGACATCCTTTTCATCTCATGCGAAGAAGACCGCAAGTCTTTTCCAGACTTTCAATGCCAGTAACTCCAATTCATTCCATTTTATCTTCATCTCATGGAACACATCGAGCACCGAAACATCCAACCTCGCACAAAAGGTCACACCATACGTATGAAACTAAACAAAACAAAAATTGGTGCATCGAAGAGTGGGTTGATGCACGAAAAAGTACATCCCGGGAAAAAAGGAAAAATGGGTGCAACACGAGGACTTCCTAGGAGGTCAACCATCCTAGTACTACTCTCGCCTAAGCACATTTAACTTCGGAGTTCTGATGGGATCCGGTGCATTAGGGCTGGTATGATCGCACCCGTTATCTACTGCACCAACAATCCATATATCCAAAAATGGCACAACGACGACATCCTTTTCATCTCATGCGAAGAAGACCGCAAGTCTTTTCCAGACTCTCAAGGCCCGTAACTCCAATTCATGCGATTTTCTCTATATCAGATGGAACTCATCGAGCTCTGAAACATCCAACCCCGCACACAAGGTCACACCATAAGTATAACGCGAAACAAAACAAAAATGAGAGCATCGAACCGTGGGTTTATGCAAGAAAAAGTGCATCCCGGGATAAAAAGGAAAAGGGGAGCAATACGAGGACTTCCTAGGAGGTCAACCATCCTAGTACTACTCTCGCCTAAGCACATTTAACTTCGGAGTTCTGATTGTATCCGGTGTATTAGGGCTGATATGATCGCAACCGTTATCTACTGCACCAACAATCCATATATCCGAAAATGGCACAACGACGACATCCTTTTCATCTCATGCGAAGAAGACCGCAAGTCTTTTCCAGACTTTCAATGCCAGTAACTCCAATTCATTCCATTTTATCTTCATCTCATGGAACACATCGAGCACCGAAACATCCAACCTCGCACAAAAGGTCACACCATACGTATGAAACTAAACAAAACAAAAATTGGAGCATCGAACAGTGGGTTGATGCACGAAAAAGTACATCCCGGGAAAAAAGGAAAAATGGGTGCAACACGAGGACTTCCTAGGTGGTCAACCATCCTAGTACTACTCTCGCCTAAGCACATTTAACTTCGGAGTTCTGATGGGATCCGGTGCATTAGGGCTGGTATGATCGCACCCGTTATCTACTGCACCAACAATCCATATATCCAAAAATGGCACAACGACGACATCCTTTTCATCTCATGCGAAGAAGACCGCAAGTCTTTTCCAGACTCTCAAGGCCCGTAACTCCAATTCATGCGATTTTCTCTATATCAGATGGCACTCATCGAGCTCTGAAACATCCAACCCCGCACACAAGGTCACACCATAAGTATAACGCGAAACAAAACAAAAATGAGAGCATCGAACCGTGGGTTTATGCAAGAAAAAGTGCATCCCGGGATAAAAAGGAAAAGGGGAGCAACACGAGGACTTCCTAGGAGGTCAACCATCCTAGTACTACTCTCGCCTAAGCACATTTAACTTCGGAGTTCTGATTGCATCCGGTGTATTAGGGCTGATATGATCGCAACCGTTATCTACTGCACCAACAATCCATATATCCGAAAATGGCACAACGACGACATCCTTTTCATCTCATGCGAAGAAGACCGCAAGTCTTTTCCAGACTTTCATTGCCAGTAACTCCAATTCATTCCATTTTATCTTCATCTCATGGAACACATCGAGCACCCAAACATCCAACCTCGCACAAAAGGTCACACCATAAGTATGAAACTAAACAAAATAAAAATGGGAGCATCGAACAGTGGGTTGATGCACGAAAAAGTACATCCCGGGAAAAAAGGAAAAAGGGGTGCAACACGTGGACTTCCTAGGAGGTCAACCATCCTAGTACTACTCTCGCCTAAGCACATTTAACTTCGGAGTTCTGATGGGATCCGGTGCATTAGGGCTGGTATGATCGCACCCGTTATCTACTGCACCAACAATCCATATATCCAAAAATGGCACAACGACGACATCCTTTTCATCTCATGCGAAGAAGACCGCAAGTCTTTTCCAGACTCTCAAGGCCCGTAACTCCAATTCATGCGATTTTCTCTATATCAGATGGAACTCATAGAGCTCTGAAACATCCAACCCCGCACACAAGGTCACACCATAAGTATAACGCGAAACAAAACAAAAATGAGAGCATCGAACCGTGGGTTTATACAAGAAAAAGTGCATCCCGGGATAAAAAGGAAAAGGGGTGCAACACGAGGACTTCCTAGGAGGTCAACCATCCTAGTACTACTCTCGCCTAAGCACATTTAACTTCGGAGTTCTGATGGGATCCGATGCATTAGGGCTGGTATGATCGCACCCGTTATCTACTGCACCAAGAATCCATATATCCAAAAATGGCACAACGACGACATCCTTTTCATCTCATGCGAAGAAGACCGCAAGTCTTTTCCAGACTCTCAAGGCCCGTAACTCCAATTCATGCGATTTTCTCTATATCAGATGGAACTCATCGAGCTCTGAAACATCCAACCCCGCACACAAGGTCACACCATAAGTATAACGCGAAACAAAACAAAAATGAGAGCATCGAACTGTGGGTTTATGCAAGAAAAAGTGCATCCCGGGATAAAAAGGAAAAGGGGAGCAACACGAGGACTTCCTAGGAGGTCAACCATCCTAGTACTACTCTCGCCTAAGCACATTTAACTTCGGAGTTCTGATTGCATCCGGTGTATTAGGGCTGATATGATCGCAACCGTTATCTACTGCACCAACAATCCATATATCCGAAAATGGCACAACGACGACATCCTTTTCATCTCATGCGAAGAAGACCGCAAGTCTTTTCCAGACTTTCAATGCCAGTAACTCCAATTCATTCCATTTTATCTTCATCTCATGGAACACATCGAGCACCGAAACATCCAACCTCGCACAAAAGGTCACACCATAAGTATGAAACTAAACAAAATAAAAATGGGAGCATCGAACAGTGGGTTGATGCACGAAAAAGTACATCCCGGGATAAAAGGAAAAAGGGGTGCAACACGTGGACTTCCTAGGAGGTCAACCATCCTAGTACTACTCTCGCCTAAGCACATTTAACTTCGGAGTTCTGATGGCATCCGGTGTATTAGGGCTGATATGATCGCAGCCGTTATCTACTGCACCAACAATCCATATATCCAAAAATGGCACAACGACGACATCCTTTTCATCTCATGCGAAGAAGACCGCAAGTCTTTTCCAGACTTTCAATGCCAGTAACTCCAATTCATTCCATTTTATCTTCATCTCATGGAACACATGGAGCACCGAAACATCCAACCTCGCACAAAAGGTCACACCATAAGTATGAAACTAAACAAAACAAAAATGGGAGCATCGCACAATGGGTTGATGCACGAAAAAGTACATCCCGGGAAAAAAGGAAAAAAGGGTGCAACACGAAGACTTCCTAGGAGGTCAACCATCCTAGTACTACTCTCGCCTAAGCACATTTAACTTCGGAGTTCTGATGGGATCCGGTGCATTAGGGCTGGTATGATCGCACCCGTTATCTAATGTACCAACAATCCATATATCCAAAAATGGCACAACGACGACATCCTTTTCATCTCATTGAGCTCGGAAACATCCAACCCCACACACAAGGTCACACTATAAGTATAACGTGAAACGAAACAAAATGAGAGCATCGAACCGTGGGTTTACGCAAGAAAAAGTGCATCCGGGATAAAAAGGAAAAGGGGTGGAACACGAGGACTTCCTAGCAGGTCAACCATCCTAGTACTACTCTCGCCTAAGCACATTTAACTTCGGAGTTCTTATGGCATCCGGTGTATTAGGACTGATATGATCGCAGCCGTTATCTAGTGCACCAACAATCCATATATCCGAAAATGGCACAACGACGACATCCTTTTCATCTCATGCGAAGAAGACCGCAAGTCTTTTCCAGACTCTCAAGGCCCGTAACTCCAATTCATGCAATTTTCTCTATATCAGATGGAACTCATCGAGCTCTGAAACATCCAACCCCGCACACAAGGTCACACCATAAGTATAACGCGAAACAAAATAAAAATGAGAGCATCGAACCGTGGGTTTATGCAAGAAAAAGTGCATCCCGGGATAAAAAGGAAAAGGGGTGCAACACAAGGACTTCCTAGGAGGTCAACCATCCTAGTACTACTCTCGCCTAAGCACATTTAACTTCGGAGTTCTGATAGTATCCGGTGTATTAGGGCTGATATGATCGCAGCCGTTATCTACTGCACCAACAATCCATATATCCGAAAATGGCACAACGACGACATCCTTTTCATCTCATGCGAAGAAGACCGCAAGTCTTTTCCAGACTTTCAATGCCAGTAACTCCAATTCATTCCATTTTATCTTCATCTCATGGAACACATCGAGCACCGAAACATCCAACCTCGCACAAAAGGTCACACCATACGTATGAAACTAAACAAAACAAAAATTGGAGCATCGAACAGTGGGTTGATGCACGAAAAAGTACATCCCGGGAAAAAAGGAAAAAGGGGTGCAACACGAGGACTTCCTAGGAGGTCAACCATCCTAGTACTACTCTCGCCTAAGCACATTTAACTTCGGAGTTCTGATGGGATCCGGTGCATTAGGGCTGGTATGATCGCACCCGTTATCTACTGCACCAACAATCCATATATCCAAAAATGGCACAACGACGACATCCTTTTCATCTCATGCGAAGAAGACCGCAAGTCTTTTCCAGACTCTCAAGGCCCGTAACTCCAATTCATGCGATTTTCTCTATATCAGATGGAACTTATCGAGCTCTGAAACATCCAACCCCGCACACAAGGTCACACCATAAGTATAACGCGAAACAAAACAAAAATGAGAGCATCGAACCGTGGGTTTATGCAAGAAAAAGTGCATCCCGGGATAAAAAGGAAAAGGGGTGCAACACGAGGACTTCCTAGGAGGTCAACCATCCTAGTACTACTCTCGCCTAAGCACATTTAACTTCGGAGTTCTGATTGTATCCGGTGTATTAGCGCTGATATGATCGCAGCCGTTATCTACTGCACCAACAATCCATATATCCGAAAATGGCACAACGACGACATCCTTTTCATCTCATGCGAAGAAGACCGCAAGTCTTTTCCAGACTTTCAATGCCAGTAACTCCAATTCATTCCATTTTATCTTCATCTCATGGAACACATCGAGCACCGAAACATCCAACCTCGCACAAAAGGTCAAACCATACGTATGAAACTAAACAAAACAAAAATTCGAACATCGAACAGTGGGTTGATGCACGAAAAAGTACATCCCCGGAAAAAAGGAAAAAGGGGTGCAACACGAGGACTTCCTAGGAGGTCAACCATCCTAGTACTACTCTCGCCTAAGCACATTTAACTTCGGAGTTCTGATGGGATCCGGTGCATTAGGGCTGGTATGATCGCACCCGTTATCTACTGCACCAACAATCCATATATCCAAAAATGGCACAACGACGACATCCTTTTCATCTCATGCGAAGAAGACCGCAAGTCTTTTCCAGACTCTCAAGGCCCGTAACTCCAATTCATGCGATTTTCTCTATATCAGATGGAACTCATCGAGCTCTGAAACATCCAACCCCGCACACAAGGTCACACCATAAGTATAACGCGAAACAAAACAAAAATGAGAGCATCGAACCGTGGGTTTATGCAAGAAAAAGTGCATCCCGGGATAAAAAGGAAAAGGGGTGCAACACGAGGACTTCCTAGGAGGTCAACCATCCTAGTACTACTCTCGCCTAAGCACATTTAACTTCGGAGTTCTGATTGTATCCGGTGTATTAGGGCTGATATGATCGCACCGTTATCTACTGCACCAACAATCCATATATCCGAAAATGGCACAACGACGACATCCTTTTCATCTCATGCGAAGAAGACCGCAAGTCTTTTCCAGACTTTCAATGCTAGTAACTCCAATTCATTCCATTTTATCTTCATCTCATGGAACACATCGAGCACCGAAACATCCAACCTCGCACAAAAGGTCACACCATACGTATGAAACTAAACAAAACAAAAATTGGAGCATCGAACAGTGGGTTGATGCACGAAAAAGTACATCCCGGGAAAAAAGGAAAAAGGGGTGCAACACGAGGACTTCCTAGCAGGTCAACCATCCTAGTACTACTCTCGCCTAAGCACATTTAACTTCGGAGTTCTGATGGGATCCGGTGCATTAGGGCTGGTATGATCGCACCCGTTATCTACCGCACCAACAATCCATATATCCAAAAATGGCACAACGACGACATCCTTTTCATCTCATGCGAAGAAGACCGCAAGTCTTTTCCAGACTCTCAAGGCCCGTAACTCCAATTCATGCGATTTTCTCTATATCAGATGGAACTCATAGAGCTCTGAAACATCCAACCCCGCACACAAGGTCACACCATAAGTATAACGCGAAACAAAACAAAAATGAGAGCATCGAACCGTGGGTTTATGCAAGAAAAAGTGCATCCCGGGATAAAAAGGAAAAGGGGTGCAACACGAGGACTTCCTAGGAGGTCAACCATCCTAGTACTACTCTCGCCTAAGCACATTTAACTTCGGAGTTCTGATTGTATCCGGTGTATTAGGGCTGATATGATCGCAACCGTTATCTACTGCACCAACAATCCATATATCCGAAAATGGCACAACGACGACATCCTTTTCATCTCATGCGAAGAAGACCGCAAGTCTTTTCCAGACTTTCAATGCTAGTAACTCCAATTCATTCCATTTTATCTTCATCTCATGGAACACATCGAGCACCGAAACATCCAACCTCGCACAAAAGGTCACACCATACGTATGAAACTAAAGAAAACAAAAATTGGAGCATCGAACAGTGGGTTGATGCACGAAAAAGTACATCCCGGGAAAAAAGGAAAAAGGGGTGCAACACGAGGACTTCCTAGGAGGTCAACCATCCTAGTACTACTCTCGCCTAAGCACATTTAACTTCGGAGTTCTGATGGGATCCGGTGCATTAGGGCTGGTATGATCGCACCCGTTATCTACTGCACCAACAATCCATATATCCAAAAATGGCACAACGACGACATCCTTTTCATCTCATGCGAAGAAGACCGCAAGTCTTTTCCAGACTCTCAAGGCCCGTAACTCCAATTCATGCGATTTTCTCTATATCAGATGGAACTCATCGAGCTCTGAAACATCCAACCCCGCACACAAGGTCACACCATAAGTATAACGCGAAACAAAACAAAAATGAGAGCATCGAACCGTGGGTTTATGTAAGAAAAAGTGCATCCCGGGATAAAAAGGAAAAGGGGTGCAACACGAGGACTTCCTAGGAGGTCAACCATCGTAGTACTACTCTCGCCTAAACACATTAACTTCGGAGTTCTGATGGAATCCGGTGTATTAGGGCTGATATGATCGCAGCCGTTATCTACTGCACCAACAATCCATATATCCAAAAATGGAACAACGACGGCATCCTTTTCATCTCATGCGAAGAAGACCGCAAGTCTTTTCCAGACTTTCAATGCCAGTAACTCCAATTCATTCCATTTTATCTTCATCTCATGGAACACATCGAGCACCGAAACATCCAACCTCGCACAAAAGGTCACACCATAAGTATGAAACTAAACAAAACAAAAATCGGAGCATCGAACAGTGGGTTAATGCACGAAAAAGTACATCCCGGGAAAAAAGGAAAAAGGGGTGCAACACGAGGACTTCCTATGAGGTCAACCATCCTAGTACTACTCTCGCCTAAGCACATTTAACTTCGGAGTTCTGATGGGATCCGGTGCATCAGGGCTGGTATGATTGCACCCGTTATCTACTGCACCAACAATCCATATATCCAAAAATGGCACAACGACGACATCCTTTTCATCTCATCGAGCTCGGAAACATCCAACCCCGCACACAAGGTCACACTATAAGTATAACGCGAAACGAAACAAAAATGAGAGCATCGAACCGTGGGTTTACGCAAGAAAAAGTGCATCCGGCATAAAAAGGAAAAGGGGTGGAATACGAGGACTTCCTAGGAGGTCAACCATCCTAGTACTACTCTCGCCTAAGCACATTTAACTTCGGAGTTCTGATGGCATCCGGTGTATTAGGGCTGATATGATCGCAGCCGTTATCTACTGCACCAACAATCCATATATCCGAAAATGGCACAACGACGACATCCTTTTCATCTCATGCGAAGAAGACCGCAAGTCTTTTCCAGACTTTCAATGCCAGTAACTCCAATTCATTCCATCTTATCTTCATCTCATGGAACACCTCGAGCACCGAAACATCCAACCTCGCACAAAAGGTCACACCATAAGTATGAAACTAAACAAAACAAAAATGAGAGCATCGAACAGTGGGTTGATGCACGAAAAAGTACATCCCGGGAAAAAAGGAAAAAGGGGTGCAACACAAGGACTTCCTAGGAGGTCAACCATCCTAGTACTACTCTCGCCTAAGCTTATTTAACTTCGGAGTTCTGATGGGATCCGTTGCATTAAGGCTGGTATGATCGCACCCGTTATCTACTGCACCAACAATCCATATACAGTAGAAACTCTATAAAATAATACACTTGGGACGACCAAAATTTATTAATTAAAAGAGTTATTAATTAATCGATAAATTAATAATTATTAGTTTATATATTAATTAATATTTTATTAATTTATAGTAAAATACTTAGTTTACAAACACCTTTCAAGCTTCCACTTACTGTAATTATTGTATACAATGCATTTACTGTATATCAAATGAAGGGCCCAATTTGAAAGAAACCTTCAATCTCATTCATGTAAAATTAGAGACGACATTCAAGGGGAAATTGATTTCAACACGAGAACTTCCTAGGAGGTCAACCATCCTAGTACTACTCTCGCCTAAGCACATTTAACTTCGGAGTTCTGATTGTATCCGGTGTATTAGGGCTGATATGATCGCAACCGTTATCTACTGCACCAAATACCATATATCCGAAAATGGCACAACGACGACATCCTTTTCATCTCATGCGAAGAAGACCGCAAGTCTTTTCCAGACTTTCAATGCCAGTAACTCCAATTCATTCCATTTTATCTTCATCTCATGGAACACATCGAGCACCGAAACATCCAACCTCGCACAAAAGGTCACACCATAAGTATGAAACTAAACAAAACAAAAATGGGAGCATCGAACAGTGGGTTGATGCATGAAAAAGTACATCCCGGGAAAAAAGGAAAAAAGGGTGCAACACGAGGACTTCCTAGGAGGTCAACCATCCTAGTACTACTCTCGCCTAAGCACATTTAACTTCGGAGTTCTGATGGGATCCGGTGCATTTGGGCTGGTATGATAGCACCCGTTATCTACTGCACCAACAATCTATATATCCAAAAATGGCACAACGACGACATCCTTTTCATCTCATGCGAAGAAGACCGCAAGTCTTTTCCAGACTTTCAATGCCAGTAACTCCAATTCATTCCATTTTATCTTCATCTCATGGAACACATCGAGCACCGAAACATCCAACCTCGCACAAAAGGTCACACCATAAGTATGAAACTAAACAAAACAAAAGTGAGAGCATCGAAAAAGTACATCCCCGGAAAAAAGGAAAAAGGGGTGCAACACGAGGACTTCCTAGGAGGTCAACCATCCTAGTACTACTCTCGCCTAAGCACATTTAACTTCGGAGTTCTGATGGGATCCGGTGCATTAGGGCTGGTATGATCGCACCCGTTATCTACTGCACCAACAATCCATATATCCAAAAATGGCACAACGATGACATCCTTTTCATCTCATCGAGCTCGGAAACATCCAACCCCGCACACAAGGTCACACTATAAGTATAACGCGAAACGAAACAAAAATGAGAGCATCGAACCGTGGGTTTACGCAAGAAAAAGTGCATCCGGGATAAAAAGGAAAAGGGGTGGAATACGAGGACTTCCTAGGAGGTCAACCATCCTAGTACTACCTTCGCCTAAGCACATTTAACTTCGGAGTTCTGATGGGATCCGGTGCATTAGGGCTGGTATGATCGCCCCCGTTATCTACTGCACCAACAATCCATATATCCAAAAATGGCACAACGACGACATCCTTTTCATCTCCTGCGAAGAAGACTGCAAGTCTTTTCCAGACTCTCAAGGCCCGTAACTCCAATTCATGCGATTTTCTCTATATCAGATGGAACTCATCGAGCTCTGAAACATCCAACCCCGCACACAAGGTCACACCATAAGTATAACGCGAAACAAAACAAAAATGAGAGCATCGAACCGTGGGTTTATGCAAGAAAAAGTGCATCCCGGGATAAAAAGGAAAAGGGGTGCAACACGAGGACTTCCTAGGAGGTCAACCATCCTAGTACTACTCTCGCCTAAGCACATTTAACTTCGGAGTTCTGATGGCATCTGGTGTATTAGGGCTGATATGATCGTAGTCGTTATCTACTGCACCAACAATCCATATATCCGAAAATGGCACAACGACGACATCCTTTTCATCTCATGCGAAGAAGAACGCAAGTCTTTTCCAGACTCTCAAGGCCCGTAACTCCAATTCATGCAATTTTCTCTATATCAGATGGAACTCATCGAGCTCTGAAAAATCCAACCCCGCACACAAGGTCACACCATAAGTATAACGCGAAACAAAATAAAAATGAGAGCATCGAACCGTGGGTTTATGCAAGAAAAAGTACATCCTGGGATAAAAAGGAAAAGGGGTGCAACACGAGGACTTCCTAGGAGGTCAACCATCCAAGTACTACTCTCGCCTAAGCACATTTAACTTCGGAGTTCTGATGGCATCCGGTGTATTAGGGCTGATATGATCGCAGCCGTTATCTACTGCACCAACAATCCATATATCTAAAAATGGCACAACGACGACATCCTTTTCATCTCATGCGAAGAAGACCGCAAGTCTTTTCCAGACTTTCAATGCCAGTAACTCCAATTCATTCCATTTTATCTTCATCTCATGGAACACATCGAGCACCGAAACATCCAACCTCGCACAAAAGGTCACACCATAAGTATGAAACTAAACAAAACAAAAATGGGAGCATCGAATAGTGGGTTGATGCACGAAAAAGTACATCCCGGGAAAAAAGGAAAAAGGGGTGCAACACGAGGACTTCCTAGGAGGTCAACCATCCTAGTACTACTCTTGCCTAAGCACATTTAACTTCGGAGTTCTGATGGGATCCGGTGCATTAGGGCTGGTATGATCGCACCCGTTATCTACTGCACCAACAATCCATATATCCAAAAATGGCACAACGATGACATCCTTTTCATCTCATCGAGCTCGGAAACATCCAACCCCGCACACAAGGTCACACTATAAGTATAACGCGAAATGAAACAAAAATGAGAGCATCGAACCGTGGGTTTACGCAAGAAAAAGTGCATCCGGGATAAAAAGGAAAAGGGGTGGAATACGAGGACTTCCTAGGAGGTCAACCATCCTAGTACTACCTTCGCCTAAGCACATTTAACTTCGGAGTTCTGATGGCATCCGGTGTATTAGGGCTGATATGATCGCAGCCGTTATCTACTGCACCAACAATCCATATATCCGAAAATGGCACAACGACGACATCCTTTTCATCTCATGCGAAGAAGACCGCAAGCCTTTTCCTGACTTTCAATGCCCGTAACTCCAATTCATGCGATTTTCTCTATATCAGATGGAACTCATCGAGCTCTGAAACATCCAACCCCGCACACAAGGTCACACCATAAGTATAACGCGAAATAAAACAAAAATGAGAGCATCGAACCGTGGGTTTATGCAAGAAAAAGTGCATCCCGGGATAAAAAGGAAAAGGGGTGCAACACGAGGACTTCCTAGGAGGTCAACCATCCTAGTACTACTCTCGGCTAAGCACATTTAACTTCGGAGTTCTGATGGCATCCGGTGTATTAGGGCTGATATGATCGTAGTCGTTATCTACTGCACCAACAATCCATATATCCGAAAATGGCACAACGACGACATCCTTTTCATCTCATGCGAAGAAGACCGCAAGTCTTTTCCAGACTCTCAAGGCCCGTAACTCCAATTCATGCGATTTTCTCTATATCAGATGGAACTCATCGAGCTCTGAAAAATCCAACCCCGCACACAAGGTCACACCATAAGTATAACGCGAAACAAAACAAAAATGAGAGCATCGAACCGTGGGTTTATGCAAGAAAAAGTATATCCTGGGATAAAAAGGAAAAGGGGTGCAAGACGAGGACTTCCTAGGAGGTCAACCATCCTAGTACTACTCTCGCCTAAGCACATTTAACTTCGGAGTTCTGATGGGATCCGGTGCATTAGGGCTGGTATGATCGCACCCGTTATCTACTGCACCAACAATCCATATATCCAAAAATGGCACAACGATGACATCCTTTTCATCTCATCGAGCTCGGAAACATCCAACCCCGCACACAAGGTCACACTATAAGTATAACGCGAAATGAAACAAAAATGAGAGCATCGAACCGTGGGTTTACGCAAGAAAAAGTTCATCCGGGATAAAAAGGAAAAGGGGTGGAATACGAGGACTTCCTAGGAGGTCAACCATCCTAGTACTACCTTCGCCTAAGCACATTTAACTTCGGAGTTCTGATGGCATCCGGTGTATTAGGGCTGATATGATCGCAGCCGTTATCTACTGCACCAACAATCCATATATCCGAAAATGGCACAACGACGACATCCTTTTCATCTCATGCGAAGAAGACCGCAAGTCTTTTCCAGACTTTCAATGCCAGTAACTCCAATTCATTCCATTTTATCTTCATCTCATGGAACACATCGAGCACCGAAACATCCAACCTCGCACAAAAAGTCACACCATAAGTATGAAACTAAACAAAACAAAAGTGAGAGCATCGAAAAAGTACATCCCGGGAAAAAAGGAAAAACGGGTGCAACACGAGGACTTCCTAGGAGGTCAACCATCCTAGTACTACTCTCGCCTAAGCACATTTAACTTCGGAGTTCTGATGGGATCCGGTGCATTAGGGCTGGTATGATCGCACCCGTTATCTACTGCACCAACAATCCATATATCCAAAAATGGCACAACGATGACATCCTTTTCATCTCATCGAGCTCGGAAACATCCAACCCCGCACACAAGGTAACACTATAAGTATAACGCGAAACGAAACAAAAATGAGAGCATCGAACCGTGGGTTTACGCAAGAAAAAGTGCATCCGGGATAAAAAGGAAAAGGGGTGGAATACGAGGACTTCCTAGGAGGTCAACCATCCTAGTACTACCTTCGCCTAAGCACATTTAACTTCGGAGTTCTGATGGGATCCGGTGCATTAGGGCTGGTATGATCGCCCCCGTTATCTACTGCACCAACAATCCATATATCCAAAAATGGCACAACGACGACATCCTTTTCATCTCCTGCGAAGAAGACCGCAAGTCTTTTCCAGACTCTCAAGGCCCGTAACTCCAATTCATGCGATTTTCTCTATATCAGATGGAACTCATCGAGCTCTGAAACATCCAACCCCACACACAAGGTCACACCATAAGTATAACGCGAAACAAAACAAAAATGAGAGCATCGAACCGTGGGTTTATGCAAGAAAAAGTGCATCCCGGGATAAAAAGGAAAAGGGGTGCAACACGAGGACTTCCTAGGAGGTCAACCATCCTAGTACTACTCTCGCCTAAGCACATTTAACTTCGGAGTTCTGATGGCATCTGGTGTATTAGGGCTGATATGATCGTAGTCGTTATCTACTGCACCAACAATCCATATATCCGAAAATGGCACAACGACGACATCCTTTTCATCTCATGCGAAGAAGAACGCAAGTCTTTTCCAGACTCTCAAGGCCCGTAACTCCAATTCATGTGATTTTCTCTATATCAGATGGAACTCATCGAGCTCTGAAAAATCCAACCCCGCACACAAGGTCACACCATAAGTATAACGCGAAACAAAACGAAAATGAGAGCATCGAACCGTGGGTTTATGCAAGAAAAAGTACATCCTGGGATAAAAAGGAAAAGGGGTGCAACACGAGGACTTCCTACGAGGTCAACCATCCTAGTACTACTCTCGCCTAAGCACATTTAACTTCGGAGTTCTGATGGCATCCGGTGTATTAGGGCTGATATGATCGCAGCCGTTATCTACTGCACCAACAATCCATATATCCAAAAATGGCACAACGACGACATCCTTTTCATCTCATGCGAAGAAGACCGCAAGTCTTTTCCAGACTTTCAATGCCAGTAACTCCAATTCATTCCATTTTATCTTCATCTCATGGAACACATCGAGCATCGAAACATCCAACCTCGCACAAAAGGTCACACCATAAGTATGAAACTAAACAAAACAAAAATGGGAGCATCGAACAGTGGGTTGATGCACGAAAAAGTACATCCCGGGAAAAAAGGAAAAAGGGGTGCAACACGAGGACTTCCTAGGAGGTCAACCATCCTAGTACTACTCTTGCCTAAGCACATTTAACTTCGGAGTTCTGATGGGATCCGGTGCGTTAGGGCTGGTATGATCGCACCCGTTATCTACTGCACCAACAATCCATATATCCAAAAATGGCACAACGATGACATCCTTTTCATCTCATCGAGCTCGGAAACATCCAACCCCGCACACAAGGTCACACTATAAGTATAACGCGAAATGAAACAAAAATGAGAGCATCGAACCGTGGGTTTACGCAAGAAAAAGTGCATCCGGGATAAAAAGGAAAAGGGGTGGAATACGAGGACTTCCTAGGAGGTCAACCATCCTAGTACTACCTTCGCCTAAGCAAATTTAACTTCGGAGTTCTGATGGCATCCGGTGTATTAGGGCTGATATGATCGCAGCCGTTATCTACTGCACCAACAATCCATATATCCGAAAATGGCACAACGACGACATCCTTTTCATCTCATGCGAAGAAGACCGCAAGCCTTTTCCTGACTTTCAATGCCCGTAACTCCAATTCATGCGATTTTCTCTATATCAGATGGAACTCATCGAGCTCTGAAACATCCAACCCCGCACACAAGGTCACACCATAAGTATAACGCGAAATAAAACAAAAATGAGAGCATCGAACCGTGGGTTTATGCAAGAAAAAGTGCATCCCGGGATAAAAAGGAAAAGGGGTGCAACACGAGGACTTCCTAGGAGGTCAACCATCCTAGTACTACTCTCGCCTAAGCACATTTAACTTCGGAGTTCTGATGGCATCCGGTGTATTAGGGCTGATATGATCGTAGTCGTTATCTACTGCACCAACAATCCATATATCCGAAAATGGCACAACGACGACATCCTTTTCATCTCATGCGAAGAAGACCGCAAGTCTTTTCCAGACTCTCAAGGCCCGTAACTCCAATTCATGCGATTTTCTCTATATCAGATGGAACTCATCGAGCTCTGAAAAATCCAACCCCGCACACAAGGTCACACCATAAGTATAACGCGAAACAAAACAAAAATGAGAGCATCGAACCGTGGGTTTATGCAAGAAAAAGTACATCCTGGGATAAAAAGGAAAAGGGGTGCAACACGAGGACTTCCTAGGAGGTCAACCATCCTAGTACTACTCTCGCCTAAGCACATTTAACTTCGGAGTTCTGATGGCATCCGGTGTATTAGGGCTGATATGATCGCAGCCGTTATCTACTGCACCAACAATCCATATATCCAAAAATGGCACAACGACGACATCCTTTTCATCTCATGCGAAGAAGACCGCAAGTCTTTTCCAGACTTTCAATGCCAGTAACTCCAATTCATTCCATTTTATCTTCATCTCATGGAACACATCGAGCACCGAAACATCCAACCTCGCACAAAAGGTCACACCATAAGTATGAAACTAAACAAAACAAAAATGGGAGCATCGAACAGTGGGTTGATGCACGAAAAAGTACATCCCGGGAAAAAAGGAAAAAGGGGTGCAACACGAGGACTTCCTAGGAGGTCAACCATCCTAGTACTACTCTCGCCTAAGCACATTTAACTTCGGAGTTCTGATGGGATCCGGTGCATTAGGGCTGGTATGATCGCACCCGTTATCTACTGCACCAACAATCCATATATCCAAAAATGGCACAACGATGACATCCTTTTCATCTCATCGAGCTCGGAAACATCCAACCCCGCACACAAGGTCACACTATAAGTATAACGCGAAACGAAACAAAAATGAGAGCATCGAACCGTGGGTTTACGCAAGAAAAAGTGCATCCGGGATAAAAAGGAAAAGGGGTGGAATACGAGGACTTCCTAGGAGGTCAACCATCCTAGTACTACCTTCGCCTAAGCACATTTAACTTCGGAGTTCTGATGGCATCCGGTGTATTAGGGCTGATATGATCGCAGCCGTTATCTACTGCACCAACAATCCATATATCCGGAAATGGCACAACGACGACATCCTTTTCATCTCATGCGAAGAAGACCGCAAGCCTTTTCCTGACTTTCAATGCCCGTAACTCCAATTCATGCGATTTTCTCTATATCAGATGGAACTCATCGAGCTCTGAAACATCCAACCCCGCACACAAGGTCACACCATAAGTATAACGCGAAATAAAACAAAAATGAGAGCATCGAACCGTGGGTTTATGCAAGAAAAAGTGCATCCCGGGATAAAAAGGAAAAGGGGTGCAACACGAGGACTTCCTAGGAGGTCAACCATCCTAGTACTACTCTCGCCTAAGCACATTTAACTTCGGAGTTCTGATGGCATCCAGTGTATTAGGGCTGATATGATCGCAGCCGTTATCTACTGCACCAACAATCCATATATCCAAAAATGGCACAACGACGACATCCTTTTCATCTCATGCGAAGAAGACCGCAAGTCTTTTCCAGACTTTCAATTCCAGTAACTCCAATTCATTCCATTTTATCTTCATCTCATGGAACACATCGAGCACCGAAACATCCAACCTCGCACAAAAGGTCACACCATAAGTATGAAACTAAACAAAACAAAAATGGGAGCATCGAACAGTGGGTTGATGCACGAAAAAGTACATCCCGGGAAAAAAGGAAAAAGGGGTGCAACACGAGGACTTCCTAGGAGGTCAACCATCCTAGTACTACTCTCGCCTAAGCACATTTAACTTCGGAGTTCTGATGGGATCCGGTGCATTAGGGCTGGTATGATCGCACCCGTTATCTACTGCACCAACAATCCATATATCCAAAAATGGCACAACGATGACATCCTTTTCATCTCATCGAGCTCGGAAACATCCAACCCCGCACACAAGGTCACACTATAAGTATAACGCGAAACGAAACAAAAATGAGAGCATCGAACCGTGGGTTTACGCAAGAAAAAGTGCATCCGGGATAAAAAGGAAAAGGGGTGGAATACGAGGACTTCCTAGGAGGTCAACTATCCTAGTACTACCTTCGCCTAAGCACATTTAACTTCGGAGTTCTGATGGCATCCGGTGTATTAGGGCTGATATGATCGCAGCCGTTATCTACTGCACCAACAATCCATATATCCGAAAATGGCACAACGACGACATCCTTTTCATCTCATGCGAAGAAGACCGCAAGCCTTTTCCTGACTTTCAATGCCCGTAACTCCAATTCATGAGATTTTCTCTATATCAGATGGAACTCATCGAGCTCTGAAACATCCAACCCGGCACACAAGGTCACACAATAAGTATAACGCGAAATAAAACAAAAATGAGAGCATCGAACCGTGGGTTTATGCAAGAAAAAGTTCATCCCGGGATAAAAAGGAAAAGGGGTGCAACACGAGGACTTCCTAGGAGGTCAACCATCCTAGTACTACTCTCGCCTAAGCACATTTAACTTCGGAGTTCTGATGGCATCCAGTGTATTAGGGTTGATATGATCGCAGCCGTTATCTACTGCACCAACAATCCATATATCCAAAAATGGCACAACGACGACATCCTTTTCATCTCATGCGAAGAAGACCGCAAGTCTTTTCCAGACTTTCAATTCCAGTAACTCCAATTCATTCCATTTTATCTTCATCTCATGGAACACATCGAGCACCGAAACATCCAACCTCGCACAAAAGGTCACACCATAAGTATGAAACTAAACAAAACAAAAATGGGAGCATCGAACAGTGGGTTGATGCACGAAAAAGTACATCCCGGGAAAAAAGGAAAAAGGGGTGCAACACGAGGACTTCCTAGGAGGTCAACCATCCTAGTACTACTCTCGCCTAAGCACATTTAACTTCGGAGTTCTGATGGGATCCGGTGCATTAGGGCTGGTATGATCGCACCCGTTATCTACTGCACCAACAATCCATATATCCAAAAATGGCACAACGATGACATCCTTTTCATCTCATCGAGCTCGGAAACATCCAACCCCGCACACAAGGTCACACTATAAGTATAACGTGAAACGAAACAAAAATGAGAGCATCGAACCGTGGGTTTACGCAAGAAAAAGTGCATCCGGGATAAAAAGGAAAAGGGGTGGAATACGAGGACTTCCTAGGAGGTCAACCATCCTAGTACTACCTTCGCCTAAGCACATTTAACTTCGGAGTTCTGATGGCATCCGGTGTATTAGGGCTGATATGATCGCAGCCGTTATCTACTGCACCAACAATCCATATATCCGAAAATGGCACAACGACGACATCCTTTTCATCTCATACGAAGAAGACCGCAAGCCTTTTCCTGACATTCAATGCCCGTAACTCCAATTCATGCGATTTTCTCTATATCAGATGGAACTCATCGAGCTCTGAAACATCCAACCCCGCACACAAGGTCACACCATAAGTATAACGCGAAATAAAACAAAAATGAGAGCATCGAACCGTGGGTTTATGCAAGAAAAAGTGCATCCCGGGATAAAAAGGAAAAGGGGTGCAACACGAGGACTTCCTAGGAGGTCAACCATCCTAGTACTACTCTCGCCTAAGCACATTTAACTTCGGAGTTCTGATGGCATCCGGTGTATTAGGGCTGATATGATCGCAGCCGTTATCTACTGCACCAACAATCCATATATCCGAAAATGGCACAACGACGACATCCTTTTCATCTCATGCGAAGAAGACCGCAAGTCTTTTCCAGACTTTCAATTCCAGTAACTCCAATTCATTCCATTTTATCTTCATCTCATGGAACACATCGAGCACCGAAACATCCAACCTCGCACAAAAGGTCACACCATAAGTATGAAACTAAACAAAACAAAAATGGGAGCATCGAACAGTGGGTTGATGCACGAAAAAGTACATCCCAGGAAAAAAGGAAAAAGGGGTGCAACACGAGGACTTCCTAGGAGGTCAACCATCCTAGTACTACTCTCGCCTAAGCACATTTAACTTCGGAGTTCTGATGGGATCCGGTGCATTAGGGCTGGTATGATCGCACCCGTTATCTACTGCACCAACAATCCATATATCCAAAAATGGCACAACGATGACATCCTTTTCATCTCATCGAGCTCGGAAACATCCAACCCCGCACACAAGGTCACACTATAAGTATAACGTGAAACGAAACAAAAATGAGAGCATCGAACCGTGGGTTTACGCAAGAAAAAGTGCATCCGGGATAAAAAGGAAAAGGGGTGGAATACGAGGACTTCCTAGGAGGTCAACCATCCTAGTACTACCTTCGCCTAAGCACATTTAACTTCGGAGTTCTGATGGCATCCGGTGTATTAGGGCTGATATGATCGCAGCCGTTATCTACTGCACCAACAATCCATATATCCGAAAATGGCACAACGACGACATCCTTTTCATCTCATACGAAGAAGACCGCAAGCCTTTTCCTGACTTTCAATGCCCGTAACTCCAATTCACGCGATTTTCTCTATATCAGATGGAACTCATCGAGCTCTGAAACATCCAACCCCGCACACAAGGTCACACCATAAGTATAACGCGAAATAAAACAAAAATGAGAGCATCGAACCGTGGGTTTATGCAAGAAAAAGTGCATCCCGGGATAAAAAGGAAAAGGGGTGCAACACGAGGACTTCCTAGGAGGTCAACCATCCTAGTACTACTCTCGCCTAAGCACATTTAACTTCGGAGTTCTGATGGCATCCGGTGTATTAGGGCTGATATGATCGCAATCCTTATCTACTGCACCAACAATCCATATATCCGAAAATGGCACAACGACGACATTCTTTTCATCTCATGCGAAGAAGACCGCAAGCCTTTTCCAGACTTTCAATGCTAGTAACTCCAATTCATTCCATTTTATCTTCATCTCATGGAACACATCGAGCACCGAAACATCCAACCTCGCACAAAAGGTCACACCATAAGTATGAAACTAAACAAAACAAAAATGAGAGCATCGAACAGTGGGTTGATGCACGAAAAAGTACATCCCGGGAAAAAAGGAAAAATGGGTGCAACACGAGGACTTCCTAGGAGGTCAACCATCCTAGTACTACTCTCGCCTAAACACATTTAAGTTCGGAGTTCTGATGGGATCCGGTGCATTAGGGCTGGTATGATCGCACCCGTTATCTACTGCACCAACAATCCATATATCCAAAAATGGCACAACGACGACATTCTTTTCATCTCATGCGAAGAAGACCGCAAGTCTTTTCCAGACTCTCAAGGCCCGTAACTCCAATTCATTCGATTTTCTCTATATCAGATGGAACTCATCGAGCTCTGAAACATCCAACCCCGCACACAAGGTCACACCATAAGTATAACGCTAAACAAAACAAAAATGAGAGCATCGAACCATGGGTTTATGAAGAAAAAGTGCATCCCGGGATAAAAAGGAAGAGGGGTGCAACACGAGGACTTCCTAGGAGGTCAACCATCCTAGAACAACTCTCGCCTAAGCACATTTAACTTCGGAGTTCTGATGGCATCCGGTGTATTAGGGCTGATATGATCGCAGCCGTTATCTACTGCACCAACAATCCATATATCCGAAAATGGCACAACGACGACATCCTTTTCATCTCATACGAAGAAGACCGCAAGCCTTTTCCTGACTTTCAATGCCCGTAACTCCAATTCATGCGATTTTCTCTATATCAGATGGAACTCATCGAGCTCTGAAACATCCAACCCCGCACACAAGGTCACACCATAAGTATAACGCGAAATAAAACAAAAATGAGAGCATCGAACCGTGGGTTTATGCAAGAAAAAGTGCATCCCGGGATAAAAAGGAAAAGGGGTGCAACACGAGGACTTCCTAGGAGGTCAACCATCCTAGTACTACTCTCGCCTAAGCACATTTAACTTCAGAGTTCTGATGGCATCCGGTGTATTAGGGCTGATATGATCGCAACCGTTATCTACTGCACCAACAATCCATATATCCAAAAATGGCACAACGACGACATCCTTTTCATCTCATGCGAAGAAGACCGCAAGTCTTTTCCAGACTTTCAATGCTAGTAACTCCAATTCATTCCATTTTATCTTCATCTCATGGAACACATCGAGCACCGAAACATCCAACCTCGCACAAAAGGTCACACCATAAGTATGAAACTAAACAAAACAAAAATGAGAGCATCGAACAGTGGGTTGATGCACGAAAAAGTACATCCCGGGAAAAAAGGAAAAAAGGGGTGCAACACGAGGACTTCCTAGGAGGTCAACCATCCTAGTACTACTCTCGCCTAAGCACATTTAACTTCAGAGTTCTGATGGCATCCGGTGTATTAGGGCTGATATGATCGCAACCGTTATCTACTGCACCAACAATCCATATATCCAAAAATGGCACAACGACGACATCCTTTTCATCTCATGCGAAGAAGACCGCAAGTCTTTTCCAGACTTTCAATGCTAGTAACTCCAATTCATTCCATTTTATCTTCATCTCATGGAACACATCGAGCACCGAAACATCCAACCTCGCACAAAAGGTCACACCATAAGTATGAAACTAAACAAAACAAAAATGAGAGCATCGAACAGTGGGTTGATGCACGAAAAAGTACATCCCGGGAAAAAAGGAAAAATGGGTGCAACACGAGGACTTCCTACGAGGTCAACCATCCTAGTACTACTCTCGCCTAAACACATTTAAGTTCGGAGTTCTGATGGGATCCGGTGCATTAGGGCTGGTATGATCGCACCCGTTATCTACTGCACCAACAATCCATATATCCAAAAATGGCACAACGACGACATTCTTTTCATCTCATGCGAAGAAGACCGCAAGTCTTTTCCAGACTCTCAAGGCCCGTAACTCCAATTCATTCGATTTTCTCTATATCAGATGGAACTCATCGAGCTCTGAAACATCCAACCCCGCACACAAGGTCACACCATAAGTATAACGCTAAACAAAACAAAAATGAGAGCATCGAACCATGGGTTTATGAAGAAAAAGTGCATCCCGGGATAAAAAGGAAAAGGGGTGCAACACCAGGACTTCCTAGGAGGTCAACCATCCTAGAACAACTCTCGCCTAAGCACATTTAACTTCGGAGTTCTGATGGCATCCGGTGTATTAGGGCTGATATGATCGCAGCCGTTATCTACTGCACCAACAATCCATATATCCGAAAATGGCACAACGACGACATCCTTTTCATCTCATGCGAAGAAGACCGCAAGCCTTTTCCTGACTTTCAATGTCCGTAACTCCAATTCATGCGATTTTCTCTATATCAGATGGAACTCATCGAGCTCTGAAACATCCAACCCCGCACACAAGGTCACACCATAAGTATAACGCGAAATAAAACAAAAATGAGAGCATCGAACCGTGGGTTTATGCAAGAAAAAGTGCATCCCGGGATAAAAAGGAAAAGGGGTGCAACACGAGGACTTCCTAGGAGGTCAACCATCCTAGTACTACTCTCGCCTAAGCACATTTAACTTCGGAGTTCTGATGGCATCCGGTGTATTAGGGCTGATATGATCGCAATCCTTATCTACTGCACCAACAATCCATATATCCGAAAATGGCACAACGACGACATTCTTTTCATCTCATGCGAAGAAGACCGCAAGCCTTTTCTAGACTTTCAATGCCAGTAACTCCAATTCATTCCATTTTATCTTCATCTCATGGAACACATCGAGCACCGAAACATCCAACCTCGCACAAAAGGTCACACCATAAGTATGAAACTAAACAAAACAAAAATGAGAGCATCGAACAGTGGGTTGATGCACGAAAAAGTACATCCCGGGAAAAAAGGAAAAAAGGGGTGCAACACGAGGACTTCCTAGGAGGTCAACCATCCTAGTACTACTCTCGCCTAAGCACATTTAACTTCAGAGTTTTGATGGCATCCGGTGTATTAGGGCTGATATGATCGCACCCGTTATCTACTGCACCAACAATCCATATATCCAAAAATGGCACAACGATGACATCCTTTTCATCTCATCGAGCTCGGAAACATCCAACCCCGCACACAAGGTCACACTATAAGTATAACGTGAAACGAAACAAAAATGAGAGCATCGAACCGTGGGTTTACGCAAGAAAAAGTGCATCCGGGATAAAAAGGAAAAGGGGTGGAATACGAGGACTTCCTAGGAGGTCAACCATCCTAGTACTACCTTCGCCTAAGCACATTTAACTTCGGAGTTCTGATGGCATCCGGTGTATTAGGGCTGATATGATCGCAGCCGTTATCTACTGCACCAACAATCCATATATCCGAAAATGGCACAACGACGACATCCTTTTCATCTCATACGAAGAAGACCGCAAGCCTTTTCCTGACTTTCAATGCCCGTAACTCCAATTCACGCGATTTTCTCTATATCAGATGGAACTCATCGAGCTCTGAAACATCCAACCCCGCACACAAGGTCACACCATAAGTATAACGCGAAATAAAACAAAAATGAGAGCATCGAACCGTGGGTTTATGCAAGAAAAAGTGCA
Organism: Viola odorata; assembly: GCA_963691705.1. Taxonomy (NCBI): domain Eukaryota; kingdom Viridiplantae; phylum Streptophyta; class Magnoliopsida; order Malpighiales; family Violaceae; genus Viola; species Viola odorata. Next base: position 34,299,197 of record OY829546.1, read on the forward strand.
TCCCGGGATAAAAAGGAAAAGGGGTGCAACACGAGGACTTCCTAGGAGGTCAACCATCCTAGTACTACTCTCGCCTAAGCACATTTAACTTCGGAGTTCTGATGGCATCCGGTGTATTAGGGCTGATATGATCGCAATCCTTATCTACTGCACCAACAATCCATATATCCGAAAATGGCACAACGACGACATTCTTTTCATCTCATGCGAAGAAGACCGCAAGCCTTTTCCAGACTTTCAATGCTAGTAACTCCAATTCATTCCATTTTATCTTCATCTCATGGAACACATCGAGCACCGAAACATCCAACCTCGCACAAAAGGTCACACCATAAGTATGAAACTAAACAAAACAAAAATGAGAGCATCGAACAGTGGGTTGATGCACGAAAAAGTACATCCCGGGAAAAAAGGAAAAAAGGGGTGCAACACGAGGACTTCCTAGGAGGTCAACCATCCTAGTACTACTCTCGCCTAAGCACATTTAACTTCAGAGTTCTGATGGCATCCGGTGTATTAGGGCTGATATGATCGCAACCGTTATCTACTGCACCAACAATCCATATATCCAAAAATGGCACAACGACGACATCCTTTTCATCTCATGCGAAGAAGACCGCAAGTCTTTTCCAGACTTTCAATGCTAGTAACTCCAATTCATTCCATTTTATCTTCATCTCATGGAACACATCGAGCACCGAAACATCCAACCTCGCACAAAAGGTCACACCATAAGTATGAAACTAAACAAAACAAAAATGAGAGCATCGAACAGTGGGTTGATGCACGAAAAAGTACATCCCGGGAAAAAAGGAAAAATGGGTGCAACACGAGGACTTCCTACGAGGTCAACCATCCTAGTACTACTCTCGCCTAAACACATTTAAGTTCGGAGTTCTGATGGGATCCGGTGCATTAGGGCTGGTATGATCGCACCCGTTATCTACTGCACCAACAATCCATATATCCAAAAATGGCACAACGACGACATTCTTTTCATCTCATGCGAAGAAGACCGCAAGTCTTTTCCAGACTCTCAAGGCCCGTAACTCCAATTCATTCGATTTTCTCTATATCAGATGGAACTCATCGAGCTCTGAAACATCCAACCCCGCACACAAGGTCACACCATAAGTATAACGCTAAACAAAACAAAAATGAGAGCATCGAACCATGGGTTTATGAAGAAAAAGTGCATCCCGGGATAAAAAGGAAAAGGGGTGCAACACCAGGACTTCCTAGGAGGTCAACCATCCTAGAACAACTCTCGCCTAAGCACATTGAACTTCGGAGTTCTGATGGCATCCGGTGTATTAGGGCTGATATGATCGCAGCCGTTATCTACTGCACCAACAATCCATATATCCGAAAATGGCACAACGACGACATCCTTTTCATCTCATGCGAAGAAGACCGCAAGCCTTTTCCTGACTTTCAATGCCCGTAACTCCAATTCATGCGATTTTCTCTATATCAGATGGAACTCATCGAGCTCTGAAACATCCAACCCCGCACACAAGGTCACACCATAAGTATAACGCGAAATAAAACAAAAATGAGAGCATCGAACCGTGGGTTTATGCAAGAAAAAGTGCATCCCGGGATAAAAAGGAAAAGGGGTGCAACACGAGGACTTCCTAGGAGGTCAACCATCCTAGTACTACTCTCGCCTAAGCACATTTAACTTCGGAGTTCTGATGGCATCCGGTGTATTAGGGCTGATATGATCGCAATCCTTATCTACTGCACCAACAATCCATATATCCGAAAATGGCACAACGACGACATTCTTTTCATCTCATGCGAAGAAGACCGCAAGCCTTTTCTAGACTTTCAATGCCAGTAACTCCAATTCATTCCATTTTATCTTCATCTCATGGAACACATCGAGCACCGAAACATCCAACCTCGCACAAAAGGTCACACCATAAGTATGAAACTAAACAAAACAAAAATGAGAGCATCGAACAGTGGGTTGATGCACGAAAAAGTACATCCCGGGAAAAAAGGAAAAAAGGGGTGCAACACGAGGACTTCCTAGGAGGTCAACCATCCTAGTACTACTCTCGCCTAAGCACATTTAACTTCAGAGTTTTGATGGCATCCGGTGTATTAGGGCTGATATGATCGCACCCGTTATCTACTGCACCAACAATCCATATATCCAAAAATGGCACAACGATGACATCCTTTTCATCTCATCGAGCTCGGAAACATCCAACCCCGCACACAAGGTCACACTATAAGTATAACGTGAAACGAAACAAAAATGAGAGCATCGAACCGTGGGTTTACGCAAGAAAAAGTGCATCCGGGATAAAAAGGAAAAGGGGTGGAATACGAGGACTTCCTAGGAGGTCAACCATCCTAGTACTACCTTCGCCTAAGCACATTTAACTTCGGAGTTCTGATGGCATCCGGTGTATTAGGGCTGATATGATCGCAGCCGTTATCTACTGCACCAACAATCCATATATCCGAAAATGGCACAACGACGACATCCTTTTCATCTCATACGAAGAAGACCGCAAGCCTTTTCCTGACTTTCAATGCCCGTAACTCCAATTCACGCGATTTTCTCTATATCAGATGGAACTCATCGAGCTCTGAAACATCCAACCCCGCACACAAGGTCACACCATAAGTATAACGCGAAATAAAACAAAAATGAGAGCATCGAACCGTGGGTTTATGCAAGAAAAAGTGCATCCCGGGATAAAAAGGAAAAGGGGTGCAACACGAGGACTTCCTAGGAGGTCAACCATCCTAGTACTACTCTCGCCTAAGCACATTTAACTTCGGAGTTCTGATGGCATCCGGTGTATTAGGGCTGATATGATCGCAATCCTTATCTACTGCACCAACAATCCATATATCCGAAAATGGCACAACGACGACATTCTTTTCATCTCATGCGAAGAAGACCGCAAGCCTTTTCCAGACTTTCAATGCTAGTAACTCCAATTCATTCCATTTTATCTTCATCTCATGGAACACATCGAGCACCGAAACATCCAACCTCGCACAAAAGGTCACACCATAAGTATGAAACTAAACAAAACAAAAATGAGAGCATCGAACAGTGGGTTGATGCACGAAAAAGTACATCCCGGGAAAAAAGGAAAAATGGGTGCAACACGAGGACTTCCTAGGAGGTCAACCATCCTAGTACTACTCTCGCCTAAACACATTTAAGTTCGGAGTTCTGATGGGATCCGGTGCATTAGGGCTGGTATGATCGCACCCGTTATCTACTGCACCAACAATCCATATATCCAAAAATGGCACAACGACGACATTCTTTTCATCTCATGCGAAGAAGACCGCAAGTCTTTTCCAGACTCTCAAGGCCCGTAACTCCAATTCATTCGATTTTCTCTATATCAGATGGAACTCATCGAGCTCTGAAACATCCAACCCCGCACACAAGGTCACACCATAAGTATAACGCTAAACAAAACAAAAATGAGAGCATCGAACCATGGGTTTATGAAGAAAAAGTGCATCCCGGGATAAAAAGGAAGAGGGGTGCAACACGAGGACTTCCTAGGAGGTCAACCATCCTAGAACAACTCTCGCCTAAGCACATTTAACTTCGGAGTTCTGATGGCATCCGGTGTATTAGGGCTGATATGATCGCAGCCGTTATCTACTGCACCAACAATCCATATATCCGAAAATGGCACAACGACGACATCCTTTTCATCTCATACGAAGAAGACCGCAAGCCTTTTCCTGACTTTCAATGCCCGTAACTCCAATTCATGCGATTTTCTCTATATCAGATGGAACTCATCGAGCTCTGAAACATCCAACCCCGCACACAAGGTCACACCATAAGTATAACGCGAAATAAAACAAAAATGAGAGCATCGAACCGTGGGTTTATGCAAGAAAAAGTGCATCCCGGGATAAAAAGGAAAAGGGGTGCAACACGAGGACTTCCTAGGAGGTCAACCATCCTAGTCCTACTCTCGCCTAAGCACATTTAACTTCAGAGTTCTGATGGCATCCGGTGTATTAGGGCTGATATGATCGCAACCGTTATCTACTGCACCAACAATCCATATATCCAAAAATGGCACAACGACGACATCCTTTTCATCTCATGCGAAGAAGACCGCAAGTCTTTTCCAGACTTTCAATGCTAGTAACTCCAATTCATTCCATTTTATCTTCATCTCATGGAACACATCGAGCACCGAAACATCCAACCTCGCACAAAAGGTCACACCATAAGTATGAAACTAAACAAAACAAAAATGAGAGCATCGAACAGTGGGTTGATGCACGAAAAAGTACATCCCGGGAAAAAAGGAAAAAAGGGGTGCAACACGAGGACTTCCTAGGAGGTCAACCATCCTAGTACTACTCTCGCCTAAGCACATTTAACTTCAGAGTTCTGATGGCATCCGGTGTATTAGGGCTGATATGATCGCAACCGTTATCTACTGCACCAACAATCCATATATCCAAAAATGGCACAACGACGACATCCTTTTCATCTCATGCGAAGAAGACCGCAAGTCTTTTCCAGACTTTCAATGCTAGTAACTCCAATTCATTCCATTTTATCTTCATCTCATGGAACACATCGAGCACCGAAACATCCAACCTCGCACAAAAGGTCACACCATAAGTATGAAACTAAACAAAACAAAAATGAGAGCATCGAACAGTGGGTTGATGCACGAAAAAGTACATCCCGGGAAAAAAGGAAAAATGGGTGCAACACGAGGACTTCCTACGAGGTCAACCATCCTAGTACTACTCTCGCCTAAACACATTTAAGTTCGGAGTTCTGATGGGATCCGGTGCATTAGGGCTGGTATGATCGCACCCGTTATCTACTGCACCAACAATCCATATATCCAAAAATGGCACAACGACGACATCCTTTTCATCTCATGCGAAGAAGACCGCAAGTCTTTTCCAGACTTTCAATGCTAGTAACTCCAATTCATTCCATTTTATCTTCATCTCATGGAACACATCGAGCACCGAAACATCCAACCTCGCACAAAAGGTCACACCATAAGTATGAAACTAAACAAAACAAAAATGAGAGCATCGAACAGTGGGTTGATGCACGAAAAAGTACATCCCGGGAAAAAAGGAAAAATGGGTGCAACACGAGGACTTCCTACGAGGTCAACCATCCTAGTACTACTCTCGCCTAAACACATTTAAGTTCGGAGTTCTGATGGGATCCGGTGCATTAGGGCTGGTATGATCGCACCCGTTATCTACTGCACCAACAATCCATATATCCAAAAATGGCACAACGACGACATTCTTTTCATCTCATGCGAAGAAGACCGCAAGTCTTTTCCAGACTCTCAAGGCCCGTAACTCCAATTCATTCGATTTTCTCTATATCAGATGGAACTCATCGAGCTCTGAAACATCCAACCCCGCACACAAGGTCACACCATAAGTATAACGCTAAACAAAACAAAAATGAGAGCATCGAACCATGGGTTTATGAAGAAAAAGTGCATCCCGGGAAAAAAGGAAAAAAGGGGTGCAACACGAGGACTTCCTAGGAGGTCAACCATCCTAGTACTACTCTCGCCTAAGCACATTTAACTTCAGAGTTTTGATGGCATCCGGTGTATTAGGGCTGATATGATCGCACCCGTTATCTACTGCACCAACAATCCATATATCCAAAAATGGCACAACGATGACATCCTTTTCATCTCATACGAAGAAGACCGCAAGCCTTTTCCTGACTTTCAATGCCCGTAACTCCAATTCACGCGATTTTCTCTATATCAGATGGAACTCATCGAGCTCTGAAACATCCAACCCCGCACAAAAGGTCACACCATAAGTATAACGCGAAATAAAACAAAAATGAGAGCATCGAACCGTGGGTTTATGCAAGAAAAAGTGCATCCCGGGATAAAAAGGAAAAGGGGTGGAATACGAGGACTTCCTAGGAGGTCAACCATCCTAGTACTACCTTCGCCTAAGCACATTTAACTTCGGAGTTCTGATGGCATCCGGTGTATTAGGGCTGATATGATCGCAGCCGTTATCTACTGCACCAACAATCCATATATCCGAAAATGGCACAACGACGACATCCTTTTCATCTCATACGAAGAAGACCGCAAGCCTTTTCCTGACTTTCAATGCCCGTAACTCCAATTCACGCGATTTTCTCTATATCAGATGGAACTCATCGAGCTCTGAAACATCCAACCCCGCACAAAAGGTCACACCATAAGTATAACGCGAAATAAAACAAAAATGAGAGCATCGAACCGTGGGTTTATGCAAGAAAAAGTGCATCCCGGGATAAAAAGGAAAAGGGGTGCAACACGAGGACTTCCTAGGAGGTCAACCATCCTAGTACTACTCTCGCCTAAGCACATTTAACTTCGGAGTTCTGATGGCATCCGGTGTATTAGGGCTGATATGATCGCAATCCTTATCTACTGCACCAACAATCCATATATCCGAAAATGGCACAACGACGACATTCTTTTCATCTCATGCGAAGAAGACCGCAAGCCTTTTCCAGACTTTCAATGCTAGTAACTCCAATTCATTCCATTTTATCTTCATCTCATGGAACACATCGAGCACCGAAACATCCAACCTCGCACAAAAGGTCACACCATAAGTATGAAACTAAACAAAACAAAAATGAGAGCATCGAACAGTGGGTTGATGCACGAAAAAGTACATCCCGGGAAAAAAGGAAAAAAGGGGTGCAACACGAGGACTTCCTAGGAGGTCAACCATCCTAGTACTACTCTCGCCTAAGCACATTTAACTTCAGAGTTTTGATGGCATCCGGTGTATTAGGGCTGATATGATCGCAACCGTTATCTACTGCACCAACAATCCATATATCCAAAAATGGCACAACGACGACATCCTTTTCATCTCATGCGAATAAGACCGCAAGTCTTTTCCAGACTTTCAATGCTAGTAACTCCAATTCATTCCATTTTATCTTCATCTCATGGAACACATCGAGCACCGAAACATCCAACCTCGCACAAAAGGTCACACCATAAGTATGAAACTAAACAAAGCAAAAATGAGAGCATCGAACAGTGGGTTGATGCACGAAAAAGTACATCCCGGGAAAAAAGGAAAAATGGGTGCAACACGAGGACTTCCTAGGAGGTCAACCATCCTAGTACTACTCTCGCCTAAACACATTTAAGTTCGGAGTTCTGATGGGATCCGGTGCATTAGGGCTGGTATGATCGCACCCGTTATCTACTGCACCAACAATCCATATATCCAAAAATGGCACAACGACGACATTCTTTTCATCTCATGCGAAGAAGACCGCAAGTCTTTTCCAGACTCTCAAGGCCCGTAACTCCAATTTATGCGATTTTCTCTATATCAGATGGAACTCATCGAGCTCTGAAACATCCAACCCCGCACACAAGGTCACACCATAAGTATAACGCGAAACAAAACAAAAATGAGAGCATCGAACAGTGGGTTTATGAAGAAAAAGTGCATCCCGGGATAAAAAGGAAAAGGGGTGCAACACGAGGACTTCCTAGGAGGTCAACCATCCTAGTACTACTCTCGCCTAAGCACATTTAACTTCGGAGTTCTGATGGCATCCGGTGTATTAGGGCTGATATGATCGCAGCCGTTATCTACTGCACCAACAATCCATATATCCGAAAATGGCACAACGACGACATCCTTTTCATCTCATGCGAAGAAGACCGCAAGTCTTTTCCAGACTTTCAATGCCAGTAACTCCAATTCATTCCATTTTATCCTCATCTCATGGAACACATCGAGCACCGAAACATCCAACCTCGCACAAAAGGTCACACCATAAGTATGAAACTAAACAAAACAAAAATGAGAGCATCGAACAGTGGGTTGATGCACGAAAAAGTACATCCCGGGAAAAAAGGAAAAAAGGGGTGCAACACGAGGACTTCCTAGGAGGTCAACCATCCTAGTACTACTCTCGCCTAAGCACATTTAACTTCGGAGTTCTGATGGGATCCGGTGCATTAGGGCTGGTATGATCGCACCCGTTATCTACTGCACCAACAATCCATATATCCAAAAATGGCACAACGACGACATCCTTTTCATCTCATTCGAAGAAGACCGCAAGTCTTTTCCAGACTCTCAATGCCAGTAACTCCAATTCATTCAATTTTATCTTCATCTCACGGAACACGTCGAGCACCGAATCATCCAACCTCGCACAAAAGGTCACACCATAAGTATGAAACTAAACAAAACAAAAATGAGAGCATCGAACAGTGGGTTGATGCACGAAAAAGTACATCCCGGGAAAAAAGGAAAAAAGGGGTGCAACACGAGGACTTCCTAGGAGGTCAACCATCCTAGTACTACTCTCGCCTAAGCACATTTAACTTCGGAGTTCTGATGGGATCCGGTGCATTTGGGCTGGTATGATAACACCCGTTATCTACTGCACCAACAATCCATATATCCAAAAATGGCACAACGATGACATCCATTTCTTCTCATGCGAAGAAGACCGCAAGTCTTTTCCAGACATTCAATGCCAGTAACTCCAATTCATTCCATTTTATCTTCATCTCATGGAACACATCGAGCACCGAAACATCCAACCTCGCACAAAAGGTCACACCATAAGTATGAAACTAAACAAAACAAAAATGAGAGCATCGAACAGTGGGTTGATGCACGAAAAAGTACATCCCGGGAAAAAAGGAAAAAAGGGGTGCAACACGAGGACTTCCTAGGAGGTCAACCATCCTAGTACTACTCTCGCCTAAGCACATTTAACTTCGGAGTTCTGATGGGATCCGGTGCATTAGGGCTGGTATGATCGCACCCGTTATCTACTGCACCAACAATCCATATATCCAAAAATGGCACAACGACGACATCCTTTTCATCTCATTCGAAGAAGACCGCAAGTCTTTTCCAGACTCTCAATGCCAGTAACTCCAATTCATTCCATTTTATCTTCATCTCATGGAACACATCGAGCACCGAAACATCCAACCTCGCACAAAAGGTCACACCATAAGTATGAAACTAAACAAAAGAAAAATGATTGCATCGAACAGTGGGTTGATGCACGAAAAAGTACATCCCGGGAAAAAAGGAAAAAAGGGGTGCAACACGAGGACTTCCTAGGAGGTCAACCATCCTAGTACTACTCTCGCCTAAGCACATTTAACTTCGGAGTTCTGATGGGATCCAGTGCATTAGGGCTGATATGATCGCAGCCGTTATCTACTGCACCAACAATCCATATATCCGAAAATGGCTCAACGACGACATTCTTTTCATCTCATGCGAAGAAGACCGCAAGTCTTTTCCAGACTCTCAAGGCCCGTAACTCCAATTTATTCGATTTTCTCTATATCAGATGGAACTCATCGAGCTCTGAAACATCCAACCCCGCACACAAGGTCACACCATAAGTATAACGCGAAATAAACCAAAAATGAGAGCCTCGAACCGTTGGTTTAGGCAAGAAAAAGTGCATCCCGGGATTAGAAGGAAAATGGGTGCAACACAAGGACTTCCTAGGAGGTCAACCATCCTAGTACTACTCTCGCCTAAGCACATTTAACTTCAGAGTTCTGATGGCATCCGGTGTATTAGGGCTGATATGATCGCAACCGTTATCTACTGCACCAACAATCCATATATCCAAAAATGGCACAACGACGACATCCTTTTCATCTCATGCGAAGAAGACCGCAAGTCTTTTCCAGACTTTCAATACTAGTAACTCCACTTCATTCCATTTTATCTTCATCTCATGGAACACATCGAGCACCGAAACATCCAACCTCGCACAAAAGGTCACACCATAAGTATGAAACTAAACAAAACAAAAATGAGAGCATCGAACAGTGGGTTGATGCACGAAAAAGTACATCCCGGGAAAAAAGGAAAAAAGGGTGCAACACGAGGACTTCCTAGGAGGTCAACCATCCTAGTACTACTCTCGCCTAAACACATTTAAGTTCGGAGTTCTGATGGGATCCGGTGCATTAGGGCTGGTATGATCGCACCCGTTATCTACTGCACCAACAATCCATATATCCAAAAATGGCACAACGACGACATTCTTTTCATCTCATGCGAAGAAGACCGCAAGTCTTTTCCAGACTCTCAAGGCCCGTAACTCCAATTTATTCGATTTTCTCTATATCAGATGGAACTCATCGAGCTCTGAAACATCCAACCCCGCACACAAGGTCACACCATAAGTATAACGCTAAACAAAACAAAAATGAGAGCATCGAACCATGGGTTTATGAAGAAAAAGTGCATCCCGGGATAAAAAGGAAAAGGGGTGCAACACCAGGACTTCCTAGGAGGTCAACCATCCTAGAACAACTCTCGCCTAAGCATATTTAACTTCGGAGTTCTGATGGCTTCCGGTGTAGTAGGGCTGATATGATCGCAACCGTTATCTACTGCACCAACAATCCATATATCCGAAAATGGCACAACGACGACATCCTTTTCATCTCATGCGAAGAAGACCGCAAGTCTTTTCCAGACTCTCAAGGCCCGTAACTCCAATTCATGCGATTTTCTCTATATCAGATGGAACTCATCGAGCTCTGAAACATCCAACCCCGCACACAAGGTCACACCATAAGTATAACGCGAAACAAAACAAAAATGAGAGCATCGAACCGTAGGTTTATGCAAGAAAAAGTACATCCCGGGATTAGAAGGAAAATGGGTGCAACACAAGGACTTCCTAGGAGGTCAACCATCCTAGTACTACTCTCGCCTAAGCACATTTAACTTCAGAGTTCTGATGGCATCCGGTGTATTAGGGCTGATATGATCGCAACCGTTATCTACTGCACCAACAATCCATATATCCAAAAATGGCACAACGACGACATCCTTTTCATCTCATGCGAAGAAGACCGCAAGTCTTTTCCAGACTTTCAATGCTAGTAACTCCAATTCATTCCATTTTATCTTCATCTCATGGAACACATCGAGCACCGAAACATCCAACCTCGCACAAAAGGTCACACCATAAGTATGAAACTAAACAAAACAAAAATGAGAGCATCGAACAGTGGGTTGATGCACGAAAAAGTACATCCCGGGAAAAAAGGAAAAATGGGTGCAACACGAGGACTTCCTAGGAGGTCAACCATCCTAGTACTACTCTCGCCTAAACACATTTAAGTTCGGAGTTCTGATGGGATCCGGTGCATTAGGGCTGGTATGATCGCACCCGTTATCTACTGCACCAACAATCCATATATCCAAAAATGGCACAACGACGACATTCTTTTCATCTCATGCGAAGAAGACCGCAAGTCTTTTCCAGACTCTCAAGGCCCGTAACTCCAATTTATTCGATTTTCTCTATATCAGATGGAACTCATCGAGCTCTGAAACATCCAACCCCGCACACAAGGTCACACCATAAGTATAACGCTAAACAAAACAAAAATGAGAGCATCGAACCATGGGTTTATGAAGAAAAAGTGCATCCCGGGATAAAAAGGAAAAGGGGTGCAACACCAGGACTTCCTAGGAGGTCAACCATCCTAGAACAACTCTCGCCTAAGCACATTTAACTTCGGAGTTCTGATGGCATCCTGTGTATTAGGGCTGATATGATCGCAGCCGTTATCTACTGCACCAACAATCCATATATCCAAAAATGGCACAACGACGACATCCTTTTCATCTCATGCGAAGAAGACCGCAAGTCTTTTCCAGACTTTCAATGCTAGTAACTCCAATTCATTCCATTTTATCTTCATCTCATGGAACACATCGAGCACCGAAACATCCAACCTCGCACAAAAGGTCACACCATAAGTATGAAACTAAACAAAACAAAAATGAGAGCATCGAACAGTGGGTTGATGCACGAAAAAGTACATCCCGGGAAAAAAGGAAAAAAGGGTGCAACACGAGGACTTCCTAGGAGGTCAACCATCCTAGTACTACTCTCGCCTAAACACATTTAAGTTCGGAGTTCTGATGGGATCCGGTGCATTAGGGCTGGTATGATCGCACCCGTTATCTACTGCACCAACAATCCATATATCCAAAAATGGCACAACGACGACATTCTTTTCATCTCATGCGAAGAAGACCGCAAGTCTTTTCCAGACTCTCAAGGCCCGTAACTCCAATTTATTCGATTTTCTCTATATCAGATGGAACTCATCGAGCTCTGAAACATCCAACCCCGCACACAAGGTCACACCATAAGTATAACGCTAAACAAAACAAAAATGAGAGCATCGAACCATGGGTTTATGAAGAAAAAGTGCATCCCGGGATAAAAAGGAAAAGGGGTGCAACACCAGGACTTCCTAGGAGGTCAACCATCCTAGAACAACTCTCGCCTAAGCATATTTAACTTCGGAGTTCTGATGGCTTCCGGTGTAGTAGGGCTGATATGATCGCAACCGTTATCTACTGCACCAACAATCCATATATCCGAAAATGGCACAACGACGACATCCTTTTCATCTCATGCGAAGAAGACCGCAAGTCTTTTCCAGACTCTCAAGGCCCGTAACTCCAATTCATGCGATTTTCTCTATATCAGATGGAACTCATCGAGCTCTGAAACATCCAACCCCGCACACAAGGTCACACCATAAGTATAACGCGAAACAAAACAAAAATGAGAGCATCGAACCGTAGGTTTATGCAAGAAAAAGTACATCCCGGGATTAGAAGGAAAATGGGTGCAACACAAGGACTTCCTAGGAGGTCAACCATCCTAGTACTACTCTCGCCTAAGCACATTTAACTTCAGAGTTCTGATGGCATCCGGTGTATTAGGGCTGATATGATCGCAACCGTTATCTACTGCACCAACAATCCATATATCCAAAAATGGCACAACGACGACATCCTTTTCATCTCATGCGAAGAAGACCGCAAGTCTTTTCCAGACTTTCAATGCTAGTAACTCCAATTCATTCCATTTTATCTTCATCTCATGGAACACATCGAGCACCGAAACATCCAACCTCGCACAAAAGGTCACACCATAAGTATGAAACTAAACAAAACAAAAATGAGAGCATCGAACAGTGGGTTGATGCACGAAAAAGTACATCCCGGGAAAAAAGGAAAAATGGGTGCAACACGAGGACTTCCTAGGAGGTCAACCATCCTAGTACTACTCTCGCCTAAACACATTTAAGTTCGGAGTTCTGATGGGATCCGGTGCATTAGGGCTGGTATGATCGCACCCGTTATCTACTGCACCAACAATCCATATATCCAAAAATGGCACAACGACGACATTCTTTTCATCTCATGCGAAGAAGACCGCAAGTCTTTTCCAGACTCTCAAGGCCCGTAACTCCAATTTATTCGATTTTCTCTATATCAGATGGAACTCATCGAGCTCTGAAACATCCAACCCCGCACACAAGGTCACACCATAAGTATAACGCTAAACAAAACAAAAATGAGAGCATCGAACCATGGGTTTATGAAGAAAAAGTGCATCCCGGGATAAAAAGGAAAAGGGGTGCAACACCAGGACTTCCTAGGAGGTCAACCATCCTAGAACAACTCTCGCCTAAGCACATTTAACTTCGGAGTTCTGATGGCATCCTGTGTATTAGGGCTGATATGATCGCAGCCGTTATCTACTGCACCAACAATCCATATATCCAAAAATGGCACAACGACGACATCCTTTTCATCTCATGCGAAGAAGACCGCAAGTCTTTTCCAGACTTTCAATGCTAGTAACTCCAATTCATTCCATTTTATCTTCATCTCATGGAACACATCGAGCACCGAAACATCCAACCTCGCACAAAAGGTCACACCATAAGTATGAAACTAAACAAAACAAAAATGAGAGCATCGAACAGTGGATTGATGCACAAAAAAGTACATCCCGGGAAAAAAGGAAAAAAGGGTGCAACACGAGGACTTCCTAGGAGGTCAACCATCCTAGTACTACTCTCGCCTAAGCACATTTAACTTCGGAGTTCTGATGGGATCCGGTGCATTAGGGCTGGTATGATCGCACCCGTTATCTACTGCACAAACAATCCATATATCCAAAAATGGCACAACGACGACATCCTTTTCATCTCATGCGAAGAAGACCGCAAGTTTTTTCCAGACTTTCAATGCCAGTAACTCCAATTCATTCCATTTTATCTTCATCTCATGGAACACATCGAGCACCGAAACATCCAACCTCGCACAAAAGGTCACACCATAAGTATGAAACTAAACAAAACAAAAATGAGAGCATCGAACAGTGGGTTGATGCACGAAAAAGTACATCCCGGGAAAAAAGGAAAAAAGGGTGCAACACGAGGACTTCCTAGGAGGTCAACCATCCTAGTACTACTCTCGCCTAAGCACATTTAACTTCGGAGTTCTGATGGGATCCGGTGCATTAGGGCTGGTATGATCGCACCCGTTATCTACTGCACCAACAATCCATATATCCAAAAATGGCACAACGATGACATCCTTTTCATCTCATGCGAAGAAGACCGCAAGTCTTTTCCAGACTCTCAAGGCCCGTAACTCCAATTCATGCGATTTTCTCTATATCAGATGGAACTCATCGAGCTCTGAAACATCCAACCCCGCACACAAGGTCACACCATAAGTATAACGCGAAACAAAACAAAAATGAGAGCATCGAACCGTTGGTTTATGCAAGAAAAAGTACATCCCGGGATTAGAAGGAAAAGGGGTGCAACACAAGGACTTCCTAGGAGGTCAACCATCCTAGTACTACTCTCGCCTAAGCACATTTAACTTCGGAGTTCTGATGGGATCCGGTGCATTAGGGCTGGTATGATCGCACCCGTTATCTACTGCACAAACAATCCATATATCCAAAAATGGCACAACGACGACATCCTTTTCATCTCATGCGAAGAAGACCGCAAGTCTTTTCCAGACTTTCAATGCCAGTAACTCCAATTCATTCCATTTTATCTTCATCTCATGGAACACATCGAGCACCGAAACATCCAACCTCGCACAAAAGGTCACACCATAAGTATGAAAATAAACAAAACAAAAATGAGAGCATCGAACAGTGGGTTGATGCACGAAAAAGTACATCCCGGGAAAAAAGGAAAAAAGGGTGCAACACGAGGACTTCCTAGGAGGTCAACCATCCTAGTACTACTCTCGCCTAAGCACATTTAACTTCGGAGTTCTGATGGGATCCGGTGCATTAGGGCTGGTATGATCGCACCCGTTATCTACTGCACCAACAATCCATATATCCAAAAATGGCACAACGACGACATCCTTTTCATCTCATGCGAAGAAGACCGCAAGTCTTTTCCAGACTCTCAAGGCCCGTAACTCCAATTCATGCGATTTTCTCTATATCAGATGGAACTCATCGAGCTCTGAAACATCCAACCCCGCACACAAGGTCACACCATAAGTATAACGCTAAACAAAACAAAAATGAGAGCATCGAACCATGGGTTTATGAAGAAAAAGTGCATCCCGGGATAAAAAGGAAAAGGGGTGCAACACCAGGACTTCCTAGGAGGTCAACCATCCTAGAACAACTCTCGCCTAAGCACATTTAACTTCGGAGTTCTGATGGCATCCGGTGTATTAGGGCTGATATGATCGCAGCCGTTATCTACTGCACCAACAATCCATATATCCAAAAATGGCACAACGACGACATCCTTTTCATCTCATGCGAAGAAGACCGCAAGTCTTTTCCAGACTTTCAATGCTAGTAACTCCAATTCATTCCATTTTATCTTCATCTCATGGAACACATCGAGCACCGAAACATCCAACCTCGCACAAAAGGTCACACCATAAGTATGAAACTAAACAAAACAAAAATGAGAGCATCGAACAGTGGATTGATGCACGAAAAAGTACATCCCGGGAAAAAAGGAAAAAAGGGTGCAACACGAGGACTTCCTAGGAGGTCAACCATCCTAGTACTACTCTCGCCTAAGCACATTTAACTTCGGAGTTCTGATGGGATCCGGTGCATTAGGACTGGTATGATCGCACCCGTTATCTACTGCACAAACAATCCATATATCCAAAAATGGCACAACGACGACATCCTTTTCATCTCATGCGAAGAAGACCGCAAGTTTTTTCCAGACTTTCAATGCCAGTAACTCCAATTCATTCCATTTTATCTTCATCTCATGGAACACATCGAGCACCGAAACATCCAACCTCGCACAAAAGGTCACACCATAAGTATGAAACTAAACAAAACAAAAATGAGAGCATCGAACAGTGGGTTGATGCACGAAAAAGTACATCCCGGGAAAAAAGGAAAAAAGGGTGCAACACGAGGACTTCCTAGGAGGTCAACCATCCTAGTACTACTCTCGCCTAAGCACATTTAACTTCGGAGTTCTGATGGGATCCGGTGCATTAGGGCTGGTATGATCGCACCCGTTATCTACTGCACCAACAATCCATATATCCAAAAATGGCACAACGATGACATCCTTTTCATCTCATGCGAAGAAGACCGCAAGTCTTTTCCAGACTCTCAAGGCCCGTAACTCCAATTCATGCGATTTTCTCTATATCAGATGGAACTCATCGAGCTCTGAAACATCCAACCCCGCACACAAGGTCACACCATAAGTATAACGCGAAACAAAACAAAAATGAGAGCATCGAACCGTTGGTTTATGCAAGAAAAAGTACATCCCGGGATTAGAAGGAAAAGGGGTGCAACACAAGGACTTCCTAGGAGGTCAACCATCCTAGTACTACTCTCGCCTAAGCACATTTAACTTCGGAGTTCTGATGGGATCCGGTGCATTAGGGCTGGTATGATCGCACCCGTTATCTACTGCACAAACAATCCATATATCCAAAAATGGCACAACGACGACATCCTTTTCATCTCATGCGAAGAAGACCGCAAGTCTTTTCCAGACTTTCAATGCCAGTAACTCCAATTCATTCCATTTTATCTTCATCTCATGGAACACATCGAGCACCGAAACATCCAACCTCGCACAAAAGGTCACACCATAAGTATGAAAATAAACAAAACAAAAATGAGAGCATCGAACAGTGGGTTGATGCACGAAAAAGTACATCCCGGGAAAAAAGGAAAAAAGGGTGCAACACGAGGACTTCCTAGGAGGTCAACCATCCTAGTACTACTCTCGCCTAAACACATTTAACTTCGGAGTTCTGATGGGATCCGGTGCATTAGGGCTGGTATGATCGCACCCGTTATCTACTGCACAAACAATCCATATATCCAAAAATGGCACAACGACGACATCCTTTTCATCTCAAGCGAAGAAGACCGCAAGTCTTTTCCAGACTTTCAATGCCAGTAACTCCAATTCATTCCATTTTATCTTCATCTCATGGAACACATCGAACACCGAAACATCCAACCTTGCACAAAAGGTCACACCATAAGTATGAAACTAAACAAAACAAAAATGAGAGCATCGAACTGTGGGTTGATGCACGAAAAAGTACATCCCGGGAAAAAAGGAAAAATGGGTGCAACACGAGGACTTCCTAGGAGGTCAACCATCCTAGTACTACTCTCGCCTAAACACATTTAACTTCGGAGTTCTGATGGGATCCGGTGCATTAGGGCTGGTATGATCGCACCCGTTATCTACTGCACCAACAATCCATATATCCAAAAATGGCACAACGACGACATCCTTTTCATCCCATGCGAAGAAGACCGCAAGTCTTTTCCAGACTCTCAAGGCCCGTAACTCCAATTCATGCGATTTTCTCTATATCAGATGGAACTTATCGAGCTCTGAAACATCCAACCCCGCACACAAGGTCACACCATAAGTATAACGCGAAACAAAACAAAAATGAGAGCATCGAACCGTGGGTTTATGAAGAAAAAGTGTATCCCGGGATAAAAAGGAAAAGGGGTGCAACACCAGGACTTCCTAGGAGGCAACCATCCTAGTACTACTCTCGCCTAAGCACATTTAACTTCGGAGTTCTGATGGCATCCGGTGTATTAGGGCTGATATGATCGCAGCCGTTATCTACTGCACCAACAATCCATATATCCGAAAATGGCACAACGACGACATCCTTTTCATCTCATGCGAAGAAGACCGCAAGTCTTTTCCAGACTTTCAATGCCAGTAACTCCAATTCATTCCATTTTATCTTCATCTCATGGAACACATCGAGCACCGAAACATCCAACCTCGCACAAAAGGTCACACCATAAGTATGAAACTAAACAAAACAAAACTGAGAGCATCGAACAGTGGGTTGATGCACGAAAAAGTACATCCCGAGAAAAAAGGAAAAAGGGGTGCAACACGAGGACTTCCTAGGAGGTCAACCATCCTAGTACTACTCTCGCCTAAGCACATTTAACTTCGGAGTTCTGATGGGATCCGGTGCATTAGGGCTGGTATGATCGCACCCGTTATCTACTGCACCAACAATCCATATATCCAAAAATGGCACAACGATGACATCCTTTTCATCTCATGCGAAGAAGACCGCAAGTCTTTTCCAGACTCTCAAGGCCCGTAACTCCAATTCATGCGATTTTCTCTATATCAGATGGAACTCATCGAGCTCTGAAACATCCAACCCCGCACACAAGGTCACACCATAAGTATAACGCGAAACAAAACAAAAATGAGAGCATCGAACCGTAGGTTTATGCAAGAAAAAGTACATCCCGGGATTAGAAGGAAAAGGGGTGCAACACAAGGACTTCCTAGCAGGTCAACCATCCTAGTACTACTCTCGCCTAAGCACATTTAACTTCGGAGTTCTGATGGCATCCGGTGTATTAGGGCTGATATGATCGCAGCCGTTATCTACTGCACCAACAATCCATATATCCGAAAATGGCACAACGACGACATCCTTTTCATCTCATGCGAAGAAGACCGCAAGTCTTTTCCAGACTTTCAATGCCAGTAACTCCAATTCATTCCATTTTATCTTCATCTCATGGAACACATCGAGCACCGAAACATCCAACCTCGCACAAAAGGTCACACCATAAGTATGAAACTAAACAAAACAAAAATGAGAGCATCGAATAGTGGGTTGATGCACGAAAAAGTACATCCCGAGAAAAAAGGAAAAAGGGGTGCAACACGAGGACTTCCTAGGAGGTCAACCATCCTAGTACTACTCTCGCCTAAGCACATTTAACTTCGGAGTTCTGATGGGATCTGGTGCATTAGGGCTGGTATGATCGCACCCGTTATCTACTGCACCAACAATCCATATATCCAAAAATGGCACAACGACGACATCCTTTTCATCTCATGCGAAGAAGACCGCAAGTCTTTTCCAGACTTTCAATGCCAGTAACTCCAATTCATTCCATTTTATCTTCATCTCATGGAACACATCGAGCACTGAAACATCCAACCTCGCACAAAAGGTCACACCATAAGTATGAAACTAAACAAAACAAAAATGAGAGCATCGAACAGTGGGTTGATGCACGAAAAAGTACATCCCGGGAAAAAAGGAAAAAAGGGTGCAACACGAGGACTTCCTAGGAGGTCAACCATCCTAGTACTACTCTCGCCTAAGCACATTTAACTTCGGAGTTCTGATGGGATCCGGTGCATTAGGACTGGTATGATCGCACCCGTTATCTACTGCACCAACAATCCATATATCCAAAAATGGCACAACGACGACATCCTTTTCATCTCATGCGAAGAAGACCGCAAGTCTTTTCCAGACTCTCAAGGCCCGTAACTCCAATTCATGCGATTTTCTCTATATCAGATGGAACTCATCGAGCTCTGAAACATCCAACCCCGGACACAAGGTCACACCATAAGTATAACGCGAAACAAAACAAAAATGAGAGCATCGAACCGTAGGTTTATGCAAGAAAAAGTACATCCCGGGATTAGAAGGAAAAGGGGTGCAACACAAGGACTTCCTAGGAGGTCAACCATCCTAGTACTACTCTCGCCTAAGCACATTTAACTTCGGAGTTCTGATGGCATCCGGTGTATTAGGGCTGATATGATCGCAGCCGTTATCTACTGCACCAACAATCCATATATCCGAAAATGGCACAACGACGACATCCTTTTCATCTCATGCGAAGAAGACCGCAAGTCTTTTCCAGACTTTCAATGCCAGTAACTCCAATTCATTCCATTTTATCTTCATCTCATGGAACACATCGAGCACCGAAACATCCAACCTCGCACAAAAGGTCACACCATAAGTATGAAACTAAACAAAACAAAAATGAGAGCATCGAACAGTGGGTTGATGCACGAAAAAGTACATCCCGGGAAAAAAGGAAAAAGGGGTGCAACACGAGGACTTCCTAGGAGGTCAACCATCCTAGTACTACTCTCGCCTAAGCACATTTAACTTCGGAGTTCTGATGGGATCCGGTGCATTAGGGCTGGTATGATCGCACCCGTTATCTACTGCACCAACAATCCATATATCCAAAAATGGCACAACGACGACATCCTTTTCATCTCATGCGAAGAAGACCGCAAGCCTTTTCCAGACTTTCAATGCCAGTAACTCCAATTCATTCCATTTTATCTTCATCTCATGGAATACATCGAGCACCGAAACATCCAACCTCGCACAAAAGGTCACACCATAAGTATGAAACTAAACAAAACAAAAATGAGAGCATCGAACAGTGGGTTGATGCACGAAAAAGTACATCCCGGGAAAAAAGGAAAAAAAGGTGCAACACGAGGATTCCTAGGAGGTCAACCATCCTAGTACTACTCTCGCCTAAGCACATTTAACTTCGGAGTTCTGATGGGATCCGGTGCATTAGGGCTGGTATGATCGCACCCGTTATCTACTGCACCAACAATCCATATATCCAAAAATGGCACAACGACGACATCCTTTTCATCTCATGCGCAGAAGACCGCAAGTCTTTTCCAGACTCTCAAGGCCCGTAACTCCAATTCATGCGATTTTCTCTATATCAGATGGAACTCATCGAGCTCTGAAACATCCAACCCCGCACACAAGGTCACACCATAAGTATAACGCGAAACAAAACAAAAATGAGAGCATCGAACCGTGTGTTTATGAAGAAAAAGTGCATCCCGGGATAAAAAGGAAAAGGGGTGCAACACCAGGACTTCCTAGGAGGCAACCATCCTAGTACTACTCTCGCCTAAGCACATTTAACTTCGGAGTTCTGATGGCATCCGGTGTATTAGGGCTGATATGATCGCAGCCGTTATCTACTGCACCAACAATCCATATATCCGAAAATGGCACAACGACGACATCCTTTTCATCTCATGCGAAGAAGACCGCAAGTCTTTTCCAGACTTTCAATGCCAGTAACTCCAATTCATTCCATTTTATCTTCATCTCATGGAACACATCGAGCACCGAAACATCCAACCTCGCACAAAAGGTCACACCATAAGTATGAAACTAAACAAAACAAAACTGAGAGCATCGAACAGTGGGTTGATGCACGAAAAAGTACATCCCGAGAAAAAAGGAAAAAGGGGTGCAACACGAGGACTTCCTAGGAGGTCAACCATCCTAGTACTACTCTCGCCTAAGCACATTTAACTTCGGAGTTCTGATGGGATCCGGTGCATTAGGGCTGGTATGATCGCACCCGTTATCTACTGCACCAACAATCCATATATCCAAAAATGGCACAACGATGACATCCTTTTCATCTCATGCGAAGAAGACCGCAAGTCTTTTCCAGACTCTCAAGGCCCGTAACTCCAATTCATGCGATTTTCTCTATATCAGATGGAACTCATCGAGCTCTGAAACATCCAACCCCGCACACAAGGTCACACCATAAGTATAACGCGAAACAAAACAAAAATGAGAGCATCGAACCGTAGGTTTATGCAAGAAAAAGTACATCCCGGGATTAGAAGGAAAAGGGGTGCAACACAAGGACTTCCTAGCAGGTCAACCATCCTAGTACTACTCTCGCCTAAGCACATTTAACTTCGGAGTTCTGATGGCATCCGGTGTATTAGGGCTGATATGATCGCAGCCGTTATCTACTGCACCAACAATCCATATATCCGAAAATGGCACAACGACGACATCCTTTTCATCTCATGCGAAGAAGACCGCAAGTCTTTTCCAGACTTTCAATGCCAGTAACTCCAATTCATTCCATTTTATCTTCATCTCATGGAACACATCGAGCACCGAAACATCCAACCTCGCACAAAAGGTCACACCATAAGTATGAAACTAAACAAAACAAAAATGAGAGCATCGAATAGTGGGTTGATGCACGAAAAAGTACATCCCGAGAAAAAAGGAAAAAGGGGTGCAACACGAGGACTTCCTAGGAGGTCAACCATCCTAGTACTACTCTCGCCTAAGCACATTTAACTTCGGAGTTCTGATGGGATCTGGTGCATTAGGGCTGGTATGATCGCACCCGTTATCTACTGCACCAACAATCCATATATCCAAAAATGGCACAACGACGACATCCTTTTCATCTCATGCGAAGAAGACCGCAAGTCTTTTCCAGACTTTCAATGCCAGTAACTCCAATTCATTCCATTTTATCTTCATCTCATGGAACACATCGAGCACTGAAACATCCAACCTCGCACAAAAGGTCACACCATAAGTATGAAACTAAACAAAACAAAAATGAGAGCATCGAACAGTGGGTTGATGCACGAAAAAGTACATCCCGGGAAAAAAGGAAAAAAGGGTGCAACACGAGGACTTCCTAGGAGGTCAACCATCCTAGTACTACTCTCGCCTAAGCACATTTAACTTCGGAGTTCTGATGGGATCCGGTGCATTAGGGCTGGTATGATCGCACCCGTTATCTACTGCACCAACAATCCATATATCCAAAAATGGCACAACGATGACATCCTTTTCATCTCATGCGAAGAAGACCGCAAGTCTTTTCCAGACTCTCAAGGCCCGTAACTCCAATTCATGCGATTTTCTCTATATCAGATGGAACTCATCGAGCTCTGAAACATCCAACCCCGCACACAAGGTCACACCATAAGTATAACGCGAAACAAAACAAAAATGAGAGCATCGAACCGTTGGTTTATGCAAGAAAAAGTACATCCCGGGATTAGAAGGAAAAGGGGTGCAACACAAGGACTTCCTAGGAGGTCAACCATCCTAGTACTACTCTCGCCTAAGCACATTTAACTTCGGAGTTCTGATGGGATCCGGTGCATTAGGGCTGGTATGATCGCACCCGTTATCTACTGCACAAACAATCCATATATCCAAAAATGGCACAACGACGACATCCTTTTCATCTCATGCGAAGAAGACCGCAAGTCTTTTCCAGACTTTCAATGCCAGTAACTCCAATTCATTCCATTTTATCTTCATCTCATGGAACACATCGAGCACCGAAACATCCAACCTCGCACAAAAGGTCACACCATAAGTATGAAAATAAACAAAACAAAAATGAGAGCATCGAACAGTGGGTTGATGCACGAAAAAGTACATCCCGGGAAAAAAGGAAAAAAGGGTGCAACACGAGGACTTCCTAGGAGGTCAACCATCCTAGTACTACTCTCGCCTAAACACATTTAACTTCGGAGTTCTGATGGGATCCGGTGCATTAGGGCTGGTATGATCGCACCCGTTATCTACTGCACAAACAATCCATATATCCAAAAATGGCACAACGACGACATCCTTTTCATCTCAAGCGAAGAAGACCGCAAGTCTTTTCCAGACTTTCAATGCCAGTAACTCCAATTCATTCCATTTTATCTTCATCTCATGGAACACATCGAACACCGAAACATCCAACCTTGCACAAAAGGTCACACCATAAGTATGAAACTAAACAAAACAAAAATGAGAGCATCGAACTGTGGGTTGATGCACGAAAAAGTACATCCCGGGAAAAAAGGAAAAATGGGTGCAACACGAGGACTTCCTAGGAGGTCAACCATCCTAGTACTACTCTCGCCTAAACACATTTAACTTCGGAGTTCTGATGGGATCCGGTGCATTAGGGCTGGTATGATCGCACCCGTTATCTACTGCACCAACAATCCATATATCCAAAAATGGCACAACGACGACATCCTTTTCATCCCATGCGAAGAAGACCGCAAGTCTTTTCCAGACTCTCAAGGCCCGTAACTCCAATTCATGCGATTTTCTCTATATCAGATGGAACTTATCGAGCTCTGAAACATCCAACCCCGCACACAAGGTCACACCATAAGTATAACGCGAAACAAAACAAAAATGAGAGCATCGAACCGTGGGTTTATGAAGAAAAAGTGTATCCCGGGATAAAAAGGAAAAGGGGTGCAACACCAGGACTTCCTAGGAGGCAACCATCCTAGTACTACTCTCGCCTAAGCACATTTAACTTCGGAGTTCTGATGGCATCCGGTGTATTAGGGCTGATATGATCGCAGCCGTTATCTACTGCACCAACAATCCATATATCCGAAAATGGCACAACGACGACATCCTTTTCATCTCATGCGAAGAAGACCGCAAGTCTTTTCCAGACTTTCAATGCCAGTAACTCCAATTCATTCCATTTTATCTTCATCTCATGGAACACATCGAGCACCGAAACATCCAACCTCGCACAAAAGGTCACACCATAAGTATGAAACTAAACAAAACAAAACTGAGAGCATCGAACAGTGGGTTGATGCACGAAAAAGTACATCCCGAGAAAAAAGGAAAAAGGGGTGCAACACGAGGACTTCCTAGGAGGTCAACCATCCTAGTACTACTCTCGCCTAAGCACATTTAACTTCGGAGTTCTGATGGGATCCGGTGCATTAGGGCTGGTATGATCGCACCCGTTATCTACTGCACCAACAATCCATATATCCAAAAATGGCACAACGATGACATCCTTTTCATCTCATGCGAAGAAGACCGCAAGTCTTTTCCAGACTCTCAAGGCCCGTAACTCCAATTCATGCGATTTTCTCTATATCAGATGGAACTCATCGAGCTCTGAAACATCCAACCCCGCACACAAGGTCACACCATAAGTATAACGCGAAACAAAACAAAAATGAGAGCATCGAACCGTAGGTTTATGCAAGAAAAAGTACATCCCGGGATTAGAAGGAAAAGGGGTGCAACACAAGGACTTCCTAGCAGGTCAACCATCCTAGTACTACTCTCGCCTAAGCACATTTAACTTCGGAGTTCTGATGGCATCCGGTGTATTAGGGCTGATATGATCGCAGCCGTTATCTACTGCACCAACAATCCATATATCCGAAAATGGCACAACGACGACATCCTTTTCATCTCATGCGAAGAAGACCGCAAGTCTTTTCCAGACTTTCAATGCCAGTAACTCCAATTCATTCCATTTTATCTTCATCTCATGGAACACATCGAGCACCGAAACATCCAACCTCGCACAAAAGGTCACACCATAAGTATGAAACTAAACAAAACAAAAATGAGAGCATCGAATAGTGGGTTGATGCACGAAAAAGTACATCCCGAGAAAAAAGGAAAAAGGGGTGCAACACGAGGACTTCCTAGGAGGTCAACCATCCTAGTACTACTCTCGCCTAAGCACATTTAACTTCGGAGTTCTGATGGGATCTGGTGCATTAGGGCTGGTATGATCGCACCCGTTATCTACTGCACCAACAATCCATATATCCAAAAATGGCACAACGACGACATCCTTTTCATCTCATGCGAAGAAGACCGCAAGTCTTTTCCAGACTTTCAATGCCAGTAACTCCAATTCATTCCATTTTATCTTCATCTCATGGAACACATCGAGCACTGAAACATCCAACCTCGCACAAAAGGTCACACCATAAGTATGAAACTAAACAAAACAAAAATGAGAGCATCGAACAGTGGGTTGATGCACGAAAAAGTACATCCCGGGAAAAAAGGAAAAAAGGGTGCAACACGAGGACTTCCTAGGAGGTCAACCATCCTAGTACTACTCTCGCCTAAGCACATTTAACTTCGGAGTTCTGATGGGATCCGGTGCATTAGGACTGGTATGATCGCACCCGTTATCTACTGCACCAACAATCCATATATCCAAAAATGGCACAACGACGACATCCTTTTCATCTCATGCGAAGAAGACCGCAAGTCTTTTCCAGACTCTCAAGGCCCGTAACTCCAATTCATGCGATTTTCTCTATATCAGATGGAACTCATCGAGCTCTGAAACATCCAACCCCGGACACAAGGTCACACCATAAGTATAACGCGAAACAAAACAAAAATGAGAGCATCGAACCGTAGGTTTATGCAAGAAAAAGTACATCCCGGGATTAGAAGGAAAAGGGGTGCAACACAAGGACTTCCTAGGAGGTCAACCATCCTAGTACTACTCTCGCCTAAGCACATTTAACTTCGGAGTTCTGATGGCATCCGGTGTATTAGGGCTGATATGATCGCAGCCGTTATCTACTGCACCAACAATCCATATATCCGAAAATGGCACAACGACGACATCCTTTTCATCTCATGCGAAGAAGACCGCAAGTCTTTTCCAGACTTTCAATGCCAGTAACTCCAATTCATTCCATTTTATCTTCATCTCATGGAACACATCGAGCACCGAAACATCCAACCTCGCACAAAAGGTCACACCATAAGTATGAAACTAAACAAAACAAAAATGAGAGCATCGAACAGTGGGTTGATGCACGAAAAAGTACATCCCGGGAAAAAAGGAAAAAGGGGTGCAACACGAGGACTTCCTAGGAGGTCAACCATCCTAGTACTACTCTCGCCTAAGCACATTTAACTTCGGAGTTCTGATGGGATCCGGTGCATTAGGGCTGGTATGATCGCACCCGTTATCTACTGCACCAACAATCCATATATCCAAAAATGGCACAACGACGACATCCTTTTCATCTCATGCGAAGAAGACCGCAAGCCTTTTCCAGACTTTCAATGCCAGTAACTCCAATTCATTCCATTTTATCTTCATCTCATGGAATACATCGAGCACCGAAACATCCAACCTCGCACAAAAGGTCACACCATAAGTATGAAACTAAACAAAACAAAAATGAGAGCATCGAACAGTGGGTTGATGCACGAAAAAGTACATCCCGGGAAAAAAGGAAAAAAAGGTGCAACACGAGGACTTCCTAGGAGGTCAACCATCCTAGTACTACTCTCGCCTAAGCACATTTAACTTCGGAGTTCTGATGGGATCCGGTGCATTAGGGCTGGTATGATCGCACCCGTTATCTACTGCACCAACAATCCATATATCCAAAAATGGCACAACGACGACATCCTTTTCATCTCATGCGCAGAAGACCGCAAGTCTTTTCCAGACTCTCAAGGCCCGTAACTCCAATTCATGCGATTTTCTCTATATCAGATGGAACTCATCGAGCTCTGAAACATCCAACCCCGCACACAAGGTCACACCATAAGTATAACGCGAAACAAAACAAAAATGAGAGCATCGAACCGTGTGTTTATGAAGAAAAAGTGCATCCCGGGATAAAAAGGAAAAGGGGTGCAACACCAGGACTTCCTAGGAGGCAACCATCCTAGTACTACTCTCGCCTAAGCACATTTAACTTCGGAGTTCTGATGGCATCCGGTGTATTAGGGCTGATATGATCGCAGCCGTTATCTACTGCACCAACAATCCATATATCCGAAAATGGCACAACGACGACATCCTTTTCATCTCATGCGAAGAAGACCGCAAGTCTTTTCCAGACTTTCAATGCCAGTAACTCCAATTCATTCCATTTTATCTTCATCTCATGGAACACATCGAGCACCGAAACATCCAACCTCGCACAAAAGGTCACACCATAAGTATGAAACTAAACAAAACAAAAATGAGAGCATCGAACAGTGGGTTGATGCACGAAAAAGTACATCCCGAGAAAAAAGGAAAAAGGGGTGCAACACGAGGACTTCCTAGGAGGTCAACCATCCTAGTACTACTCTCGCCTAAGCACATTTAACTTCGGAGTTCTGATGGGATCTGGTGCATTAGGGCTGGTATGATCGCACCCGTTATCTACTGCACCAACAATCCATATATCCAAAAATGGCACAACAACGACATCCTTTTCATCTCATGCGAAGAAGACCGCAAGTCTTTTCCAGACTTTCAATGCCAGTAACTTCAATTCATTCCATTTTATCTTCTTCTCATGGAACACATCGAGCACCGAAACATCCAACCTCGCACAAAAGGTCACACCATAAGTATGAAACTAAACAAAACAAAAATGAGAGCATCGAACAGTGGGTTGATACACGAAAAAGTACATCCCGGGAAAAAAGGAAAAATGGGTGCGACACGAGGACTTCCTAGGAGGTCAACCATCCTAGTACTACTCTCGCCTAAGCACATTTAACTTCGGAGTTCTGATGGGATCCGATGCATTAGGGCTGGTATGATCGCACCCGTTATCTACTGCACCAACAATCCATATATCCAAAAATGGCACAACGATGACATCCTTTTCATCTCATGCGAAGAAGACCGCAAGTCTTTTCCAGAGTCTCAAGGCCCGTAACTCCAATTCATGCGATTTTCTCTATATCAGATGGAACTCATCGAGCTCTGAAACATCCAACCCCGCACACAAGGTCACACCATAAGTATAACGCGAAACAAAACAAAAATGAGAGCATCGAACCGTAGGTTTATGCAAGAAAAAGTACATCTCGGGATTAGAAGGAAAAGGGTGCAACACAAGGACTTCCTAGCAGGTCAACCATCCTAGTACTACTCTCGCCTAAGCACATTTAACTTCGGAGTTCTGATGGCATCCGGTGTATTAGGGCTGATATGATCGCAGCCGTTATCTACTGCACCAACAATCCATATATCCGAAAATGGCACAACGACGACATCCTTTTCATCTCATGCGAAGAAGACCGCAAGTCTTTTCCAGACTTTCAATGCCAGTAACTCCAATTCATTCCATTTTATCTTCATCTCATGGAACACATCGAGCACCGAACACATCCAACCTCGCACAAAAGGTCACACCATAAGTATGAAACTAAACAAAACAAAAATGAGAGCATCGAATAGTGGGTTGATGCACGAAAAAGTACATCCCGAGAAAAAAGGAAAAAGGGGTGCAACACGAGGACTTCCTAGGAGGTCAACCATCCTAGTACTACTCTCGCCTAAGCACATTTAACTTTGGAGTTCTGATGGGATCTGGTGCATTAGGGCTGGTATGATCGCACCCGTTATCTACTACACCAACAATCCATATATCCAAAAATGGCACAACGACGACATCCTTTTCATCTCATGCGAAGATGACCGCAAGTCTTTTCCAGACTTTCAATGCCAGTAACTCCAATTCATTCCATTTTATCTTCATCTCATGGAACACATCGAGCACCGAAACATCCAACCTCGCACAAAAGGTCACACCATAAGTATGAAACTAAACAAAACAAAAATGAGAGCATCGAACAGTGGGTTGATGCACGAAAAAGTACATCCCGAGAAAAAAGGAAAAAGGGGTGCAACACTAGGACTTCCTAGGAGGTCAAACATCCTAGTACTACTCTCGCCTAAGCACATTTAACTTCGGAGTTCTGATGGGATCTGGTGCATTAGGGCTGGTATGATCGCACCCGTTATCTACTGCACCAACAATCCATATATCCAAAAATGGCACAACGACGACATCCTTTTCATCTCATGCGAAGAAGACCGCAAGTCTTTTCCAGACTTTCAATGCCAGTAACTCCAATTCATTCCATTTTATCTTCTTCTCATGGAACACATCGAGCACCGAAACATCCAACCTCGCACAAAAGGTCACACCATAAGTATGAAACTAAACAAAACAAAAATGAGAGCATCGAACAGTGGGTTGATGCATGAAAAAGTACATCCCGGGAAAAAAGGAAAAAAGGGTGCAACACGAGGACTTCCTAGGAGGTCAACCATCCTAGTACTACTCTCGCCTAAGCACATTTAACTTCGGAGTTCTGATGGGATCCGGTGCATTAGGACTGGTATGATCGCACCCGTTATCTACTGCACCAACAATCCATATATCCAAAAATGGCACAACGACGACATCCTTTTCATCTCATGCGAAAAAGACCGCAAGTGTTTTCCAGACTCTCAAGGCCTGTAACCCCAATTCATGCGATTTTCTCTATATCAGATGGAACTCATCGAGCTCTGAAACATCCAACCCCGGACACAAGGTCACACCATAAGTATAACGCGAAACAAAACAAAAATGAGAGCATCGAACCGTAGGTTTATGCAAGAAAAAGTACATCCCGGGATTACAAGGAAAAGGGGTGCAACACAAGGACTTCCTAGGAGGTCAACCATCCTAGTACTACTCTCGCCTAAGCACATTTAACTTCGGAGTTCTGATGGCATCCGGTGTATTAGGGCTGATATGATCGCAGCCGTTATCTACTGCACCAACAATCCATATATCCGAAAATGGCACAACGACGACATCCTTTTCATCTCATGCGAAGAAGACCGCAAGTCTTTTCCAGACTTTCAATGCCAGTAACTCCAATTCATTCCATTTTATCTTCATCTCATGGAACACATCGAGCACCGAAACATCCAACCTCGCACAAAAGGTCACACCATAAGTATGAAACTAAACAAAACAAAAATGAGAGCATCGAACAGTGGGTTGATGCACGAAAAAGTACATCCCGGGAAAAAAGGAAAAAAAGGTGCAACACGAGGACTTCCTAGGAGGTCAACCATCCTAGTACTACTCTCGCCTAAGCACATTTAACTTCGGAGTTCTGATGGGATCCGGTGCATTAGGGCTGGTATGATCGCACCCGTTATCTACTGCACCAACAATCCATATATCCAAAAATGGCACAACGACGACATCCTTTTCATCTCATGCGCAGAAGACCGCAAGTCTTTTCCAGACTCTCAAGGCCCGTAACTCCAATTCATGCGATTTTCTCTATATCAGATGGAACTCATCGAGCTCTGAAACATCCAACCCCGCACACAAGGTCACACCATAAGTATAACGCGAAACAAAACAAAAATGAGAGCATCGAACCGTGGGTTTATGCAAGAAGAAGTGCATCCCGGGATAAAAAGGAAAAGGGGTGCAACACGAGGACTTCCTAGGAGGTCAACCATCCTAGTACTACTCTCGCCTAAGCACATTTAACTTCGGAGTTCTGATGGCATCCGGTGTATTAGGGGTGATATTATCGCAGCCGTTATCTACTGCACCAACAATCCATATATCCGAAAATGGCACAACGACGACATCCTTTTCATCTCAAGCGAAGAAGACCGCAAGTCTTTTCCAGACTTTCAATGCCAGTAACTCCAATTCATTCCATTTTATCTTCATCTCATGGAACACATCGAAGACCGAAACATCCAACCTCGCACAAAAGGTCACACCATAAGTATGAAACTAAACAAAACAAAAATGAGAGCATCGAACTGTGGGTTGATGCACGAAAAAGTACATCCCGAAAAAAAGGAAAAATGGGTGCAACACGAGGACTTCCTAGGAGGTCAACCATCCTAGTACTACTCTCGCCTAAACACATTTAACTTCGGAGTTCTGATGGGATCCGGTGCATTAGGGCTGGTATGATCGCACCCGTTATCTACTGCACCAACAATCCATATATCCAAAAATGGCACAACGACGACATCCTTTTCATCCCATGCGAAGAAGACCGCAAGTCTTTTCCAGACTCTCAAGGCCCGTAACTCCAATTCATGCGATTTTCTCTATATCAGATGGAACTCATCGAGCTCTGAAACATCCAACCCCGCACACAAGGTCACACCATAAGTATAACGCGAAACAAAACAAAAATGAGAGCATCGAACCGTGGGTTTATGAAGAAAAAGTGCATCCCGGGATAAAAAGGAAAAGGGGTGCAACACGAGGACTTCCTAGGAGGCAACCATCCTAGTACTACTCTCGCCTAAGCACATTTAACTTCGGAGTTCTGATGGCATCCGGTGTATTAGGGCTGATATGATCGCAGCCGTTATCTACTGCACCAACAATCCATATATCCGAAAATGGCACAACGACGACATCCTTTTCATCTCATGCGAAGAAGATCGCAAGTCTTTTCCAGACTTTCAATGCCAGTAACTCCAATTCATTCCATTTTATCTTCATCTCATGGAACACATCGAGCACCGAAACATCCAACCTCGCACAAAAGGTCACACCATAAGTATGAAACTAAACAAAACAAAAATGAGAGCATCGAACAGTGGGTTGATGCACGAAAAAGTACATCCCGAGAAAAAAGGAAAAAGGGGTGCAACACGAGGACTTCCTAGGAGGTCAACCATCCTAGTACTACTCTCGCCTAAGCACATTTAACTTCGGAGTTCTGATGGGATCCGGTGCATTAGGGCTGGAATGATCCCACCCGTTATCTACTGCACCAACAATCCATATATCCAAAAATGGCACAACGACGACATCATTTTCATCTCATGCGAAGAAGACCGCAAGTCTTTTCCAGACTTTCAATGCCAGTAACTCCAATTCATTCCATTTTATCTTCATCTCATGGAACACATCGAGCACCGAAACATCCAACCTCGCACAAAAGGTCACACGATAAGTATGAAACTAAACAAAACAAAAATGAGAGCATCGAACAGTGGGTTGATGCACGAAAAAGTACATCCCGGGAAAAAAGGAAAAAAGGGTGCAACACGAGGACTTCCTAGGAGGTCAACCATCCTAGTACTACTCTCGCCTAAGCACATTTAACTTCGGAGTTCTGATGGGATCCGGTGCATTAGGACTGGTATGATCGCACCCGTTATCTACTGCACCAACAATCCATATATCCAAAAATGGCACAACGACGACATCCTTTTCATCTCATGCGAAGAAGACCGCAAGTCTTTTCCAGACTCTCAAGGCCCGTAACTCCAATTCATGTGATTTTCTCTATATCAGATGGAACTCATCGAGCTCTGAAACATCCAACCCCGGACACAAGGTCACACCATAAGTATAACGCGAAACAAAACAAAAATGAGAGCATCGAACCGTAGGTTTATGCAAGAAAAAGTACATCCCGGGATTAGAAGGAAAAGGGGTGCAACACAAGGACTTCCTAGGAGGTCAACCATCCTAGTACTACTCTCGCCTAAGCACATTTAACTTCGGAGTTCTGATGGCATCCGGTGTATTAGGGCTGATATGATCGCAACCGTTATCTACTGCACCAACAATCCATATATCCAAAAATGGCACAACGACGACATCCTTTTCATCTCATGCGAAGAAGACCGCAAGCCTTTCCAGACTCTCAAGGCCCGTAACTCCAATTCATGCGATTTTCTCTTTATCAGATGGAACTCATCGAGCTCTGAAACATCCAACCCCGCACACAAGGTCACACCATAAGTATAACGCGAAACAAAACAAAAATGAGAGCATCGAACCGTGGGTTTATGAAGAAAAAGTGCATCCCGGGATAAAAAGGAAAAGGGGTGCAACACCAGGACTTCCTAGGAGGCAACCATCCTAGTACTACTCTTGCCTAAGCACATTTAACTTCGGAGTTCTGATGGCATCCGGTGTATTAGGGCTGATATGATCGCAGCCGTTATCTACTGCACCAACAATCCATATATCCGAAAATGGCACAACGACGACATCCTTTTCATCTCATGCGAAGAAGACCGCAAGTCTTTTCCAGACTTTCAATGCCAGTAACTCCAATTCATTCCATTTTATCTTCATCTCATGGAACACATCGAGCACCGAAACATCCAACCTCGCACAAAAGGTCACACCATAAGTATGAAACTAAACAAAACAAAAATGAGAGCGTCGAACAGTGGGTTGATGCACGAAAAAGTACATCCGGGGAAAAAAGGAAAAAGGGGTGCAACACGAGGACTTCCTAGGAGGTCAACCATCCTAGTACTACTCTCGCCTAAGCACATTTAACTTCGGAGTTCTGATGGGATCCGGTGCATTAGGGCTGGTATGATCGCACCCGTTATCTACTGCACCAACAATCCATATATCCAAAAATGGCACAACGACGACATCCTTTTCATCTCATGCGAAGAAGACCGCAAGTCTTTTCCAGACTTTCAATGCCAGTAACTCTAATTCATTCCATTTTATCTTCATCTCATGGAATACATCGAGCACCGAAACATCCAACTTCGCACAAAAGGTCACACCATAAGTATGAAACTAAACAAAACAAAAATGAGAGCATCGAACAGTGGGTTGATGCACGAAAAAGTACATCCCGGGAAAAAAGGAAAAAAAGGTGCAACACGAGGACTTCCGAGGAGGTCAACCATCCTAGTACTACTCTCGCCTAAGCACATTTAACTTCGGAGTTCTGATGGGATCCGGTGCATTAGGGCTGGTATGATCGCACCCGTTATCTACTGCACCAACAATCCATATATCCAAAAATGGCACAACGACGACATCCTTTTCATCTCATGCGAAGAAGACCGCAAGTCTTTTCCAGACTCTCAAGGCCCGTAACTCCAATTCATGCGATTTTCTCTATATCAGATGGAACTCATCGAGCTCTGAAACATCCAACCCCGCACACAAGGTCACACCATAAGTATAACGCGAAACAAAACAAAAATGAGAGCATCGAACCGTGGGTTTATGCAAGAAGAAGTGCATCCCGGGATAAAAAGGAAAAGGGGTGCAACACGAGGACTTCCTAGGAGGTCAACCATCCTAGTACTACTCTCGCCTAAGCACATTTAACTTCGGAGTTCTGATGGCATCCGGTGTATTAGGGCTGATATTATCGCAGCCGTTATCTACTGCACCAACAATCCATATATCCGAAAATGGCACAACGACGACATCCTTTTCATCTCAAGCGAAGAAGACCGCAAGTCTTTTCCAGACTTTCAATGCCAGTAACTCCAACTCATTCCATTTTATCTTCATCTCATGGAACACATCGAACACCGAAACATCCAACCTCGCACAAAAGGTCACACCATAAGTATGAAACTAAACAAAACAAAAATGAGAGCATCGAACTGTGGGTTGATGCACGAAAAAGTACATCCCGGAAAAAAGGAAAAATGGGTGCAACACGAGGACTTCCTAGGAGGTCAACCATCCTAGTACTACTCTCGCCTAAACACATTTAACTTCGGAGTTCTGATGGGATCCGGTGCATTAGGGTTGGTATGATCGCACCCGTTATCTACTGCACCAACAATCCATATATCCAAAAATGGCACAACGACGACATCCTTTTCATCCCATGCGAAGAAGACCGCAAGTCTTTTCCAGACTCTCAAGGCCCGTAACTCCAATTCATGCGATTTTCTCTATATCAGATGGAACTCATCGAGCTCTGAAACATCCAACCCCGCACACAAGGTCACACCATAAGTATAACGCGAAATAAAACAAAAATGAGAGCATCGAACCGTGGGTTTATGAAGAAAAAGTGCATCCCGGGATAAAAAGGAAAAGGGGTGCAACACCAGGACTTCCTAGGAGGCAACCATCCTAGTACTACTCTCGCCTAAGCACATTTAACTTCGGAGTTCTGATGGCATCCGGTGTATTAGGGCTGATATGATCGCAGCCGTTATCTACTGCACCAACAATCCATATATCCGAAAATGGCACAACGACGACATCCTTTTCATCTCATGCGAAGAAGACCGCAAGTCTTTTCCAGACTTTCAATGCCAGTAACTCCAATTCATTCCATTTTATCTTCATCTCATGGAACACATCGAGCACCGAAACATCCAACCTCGCACAAAAGGTCACACCATAAGTATGAAACTAAACAAAACAAAAATGAGAGCATCGAACAGTGGGTTGATGCACGAAAAAGTACATCCCGAGAAAAAAGGAAAAAGGGGTGCAACACGAGGACTTCCTAGGAGGTCAACCATCCTAGTACTACTCTCGCCTAAGCACATTTAACTTCGGAGTTCTGATGGGATCTGGTGCATTAGGGCTGGTATGATCGCACCCGTTATCTACTGCACCAACAATCCATATATCCAAAAATGGCACAACGACGACATCCTTTTCATCTCATGCGAAGAAGACCGCAAGTCTTTTCCAGACTTTCAATGCCAGTAACTCCAATTCATTCCATTTTATCTTCTTCTCATGGAACACATCGAGCACCGAAACATCCAACCTCGCACAAAAGGTCACACCATAAGTATGAAACTAAACAAAACAAAAATGAGAGCATCGAACAGTGGGTTGATGCACGAAAAAGTACATCCCGGGAAAAAAGGAAAAAAGGGTGCAACACGAGGACTTCCTAGGAGGTCAACCATCCTAGTACTACTCTCGCCTAAGCACATTTAACTTCGGAGTTCTGATGGGATCCAGTGCATTAGGGCTGGTATGATCGCACCCGTTATCTACTGCACCAACAATCCATATATCCAAAAATGGCACAACGATGACATCCTTTTCATCTCATGCGAAGAAGACCGCAAGTCTTTTCCAGACTCTCAAGGCCCATAACTCCAATTCATGCGATTTTCTCTATATCAGATGGAACTCATCGAGCTCTGAAACATCCAACCCCGCACACAAGGTCACACCATAAGTATAACGCGAAACAAAACAAAAATGAGAGCATCGAACCGTAGGTTTATGCAAGAAAAAGTACATCCCGGGATTAGAAGGAAAAGGGGTGCAACACAAGGACTTCCTAGCAGGTCAACCATCCTAGTACTACTCTCGCCTAAGCACATTTAACTTCGGAGTTCTGATGGCATCCGGTGTATTAGGGCTGATATGATCGCAGCCGTTATCCACTGCACCAACAATCCATATATCCGAAAATGGCACAACGACGACATCCTTTTCATCTCATGCGAAGAAGACCGCAAGTCTTTTCCAGACTTTCAATGCCAGTAACTCCAATTCATTCTATTTTATCTTCATCTCATGGAACACATCGAGCACCGAAACATCCAACCTCGCACAAAAGGTCACACCATAAGTATGAAACTAAACAAAACAAAAATGAGAGCATCGAACAGTGGGTTGATGCACGAAAAAGTACATCCCGAGAAAAAAGGAAAAAGGGGTGCAACACGAGGACTTCCTAGGAGGTCAACCATCCTAGTACTACTCTCGCCTAAGCACATTTAACTTCGGAGTTCTGATGGGATCTGGTGCATTAGCGCTGGTATGATCGCACCCGTTATCTACTGCACCAACAATCC
This sequence comes from Viola odorata, assembly GCA_963691705.1. NCBI lineage: Eukaryota > Viridiplantae > Streptophyta > Magnoliopsida > Malpighiales > Violaceae > Viola > Viola odorata. The sequence goes on from OY829546.1 coordinate 34,336,362, forward strand.
ATATATCCAAAAATGGCACAACGACGACATCCTTTTCATCTCATGCGAAGAAGACCGCAAGTCTTTTCCAGACTTTCAACGCCAGTAACTCCAATTCATTCCATTTTATCTTCATCTCATGGAACACATCGAGCACCGAAACATCCAACCTCGCACAAAAGGTCACACCATAAGTATGAAACTAAACAAAACAAAAATGAGAGCATCGAACAGTGGGTTGATGCACGAAAAAGTACATCCCGGGAAAAAAGGAAAAAAGGGTGCAACACGAGGACTTCCTAGGAGGTCAACCATCCTAGTACTACTCTCGCCTAAGCACATTTAACTTCGGAGTTCTGATGGGATCCGGTGCATTAGGGCTGGTATGATCGCACCCGTTATCTACTGCACCAACAATCCATATATCCAAAAATGGCACAACGATGACATCCTTTTCATCTCATGCGAAGAAGACCGCAAGTCTTTTCCAGACTCTCAAGGCCCGTAACTCCAATTCATGCGATTTTCTCTATATCAGATGGAACTCATCGAGCTCTGAAACATCCAACCCCGCACACAAGGTCACACCATAAGTATAACGCGAAACAAAACAAAAATGAGAGCATCGAACCGTAGGTTTATGCAAGAAAAAGTACATCCCGGGATTAGAAGGAAAAGGGGTGCAACACAAGGACTTCCTAGCAGGTCAACCATCCTAGTACTACTCTCGCCTAAGCACATTTAACTTCGGAGTTCTGATGGCATCCGGTGTATTAGGGCTGATATGATCGCAGCCGTTATCTACTGCACCAACAATCCATATATCCGAAAATGGCACAACGACGACATCCTTTTCATCTCATGCGAAGAAGACCGCAAGTCTTTTCCAGACTTTCAATGCCAGTAACTCCAATTCATTCCATTTTATCTTCATCTCATGGAACACATCGAGCACCGAAACATCCAACCTCGCACAAAAGGTCACACCATAAGTATGAAACTAAACAAAACAAAAATGAGAGCATCGAACAGTGGGTTGATGCACGAAAAAGTACATCCCGAGAAAAAAGGAAAAAGGGGTGCAACACGAGGACTTCCTAGGAGGTCAACCATCCTAGTACTACTCTCGCCTAAGCACATTTAACTTCGGAGTTCTGATGGGATCTGGTGCATTAGGGCTGGTATGATCGCACCCGTTATCTACTGCACCAACAATCCATATATCCAAAAATGGCACAACGACGACATCCTTTTCATCTCATGCGAAGAAGACCGCAAGTCTTTTCCAGACTTTCAATGCCAGTAACTCCAATTCATTCCATTTTATCTTCTTCTCATGGAACACATCGAGCACCGAAACTTCCAACCTCGCACAAAAGGTCACACCATAAGTATGAAACTAAACAAAACAAAAATGAGAGCATCGAACAGTGGGTTGATGCACGAAAAAGTACATCCCGGGAAAAAAGGAAAAAAGGGTGCAACACGAGGACTTCCTAGGAGGTCAACCATCCTAGTACTACTCTCGCCTAAGCACATTTAACTTCGGAGTTCTGATGGGATCCGGTGCATTAGGGCTGGTATGATCGCACCCGTTATCTACTGCACCAACAATCCATATATCCAAAAATGGCACAACGATGACATCCTTTTCATCTCATGCGAAGAAGACCGCAAGTCTTTTCCAGACTCTCAAGGGCCGTAACTCCAATTCATGCGATTTTCTCTATATCAGATGGAACTCATCGAGCTCTGAAACATCCAACCCCGCACACAAGGTCACACCATAAGTATAACGCGAAACAAAACAAAAATGAGAGCATCGAACCGTAGGTTTATGCAAGAAAAAGTACATCCCGGGATTAGAAGGAAAAGGGGTGCAACACAAGGACTTCCTAGCAGGTCAACCATCCTAGTACTACTCTCGCCTAAGCACATTTAACTTCGGAGTTCTGATGGCATCCGGTGTATTAGGGCTGATATGATCGCAGCCGTTATCCACTGCACCAACAATCCATATATCCGAAAATGGCACAACGACGACATCCTTTTCATCTCATGCGAAGAAGACCGCAAGTCTTTTCCAGACTTTCAATGCCAGTAACTCCAATTCATTCTATTTTATCTTCATCTCATGGAACACATCGAGCACCGAAACATCCAACCTCGCACAAAAGGTCACACCATAAGTATGAAACTAAACAAAACAAAAATGAGAGCATCGAACAGTGGGTTGATGCACGAAAAAGTACATCCCGAGAAAAAAGGAAAAAGGGGTGCAACACGAGGACTTCCTAGGAGGTCAACCATCCTAGTACTACTCTCGCCTAAGCACATTTAACTTCGGAGTTCTGATGGGATCTGGTGCATTAGGGCTGGTATGATCGCACCCGTTATCTACTGCACCAACAATCCATATATCCAAAAATGGCACAACGACGACATCCTTTTCATCTCATGCGAAGAAGACCGCAAGTCTTTTCCAGACTTTCAACGCCAGTAACTCCAATTCATTCCATTTTATCTTCATCTCATGGAACACATCGAGCACCGAAACATCCAACCTCGCACAAAAGGTCACACCATAAGTATGAAACTAAACAAAACAAAAATGAGAGCATCGAACAGTGGGTTGATGCACGAAACAGTACATCCCGGGAAAAAAGGAAAAAAGGGTGCAACACGAGGACTTCCTAGGAGGTCAACCATCCTAGTACTACTCTCGCCTAAGCACATTTAACTTCGGAGTTCTGATGGGATCCGGTGCATTAGGGCTGGTATGATCGCACCCGTTATCTACTGCACCAACAATCCATATATCCAAAAATGGCACAACGATGACATCCTTTTCATCTCATGCGAAGAAGACCGCAAGTCTTTTCCAGACTCTCAAGGCCCGTAACTCCAATTCATGCGATTTTCTCTATATCAGATGGAACTCATCGAGCTCTGAAACATCCAACCCCGCACACAAGGTCACACCATAAGTATAACGCGAAAGAAAACAAAAATGAGAGCATCGAACCGTAGGTTTATGCAAGAAAAAGTACATCCCGGGATTAGAAGGAAAAGGGGTGCAACACAAGGACTTCCTAGCAGGTCAACCATCCTAGTACTACTCTCGCCTAAGCACATTTAACTTCGGAGTTCTGATGGCATCCGGTGTATTAGGGCTGATATGATCGCAGCCGTTATCTACTGCACCAACAATCCATATATCCGAAAATGGCACAACGACGACATCCTTTTCATCTCATGCGAAGAAGACCGCAAGTCTTTTCCAGACTTTCAATGCCAGTAACTCCAATTCATTCCATTTTATCTTCATCTCATGGAACACATCGAGCACCGAAACATCCAACCTCGCACAAAAGGTCACACCATAAGTATGAAACTAAACAAAACAAAAATGAGAGCATCGAACAGTGGGTTGATGCACGAAAAAGTACATCCCGAGAAAAAAGGAAAAAGGGGTGCAACACGAGGACTTCCTAGGAGGTCAACCATCCTAGTACTACTCTCGCCTAAGCACATTTAACTTCGGAGTTCTGATGGGATCTGGTGCATTAGGGCTGGTATGATCGCACCCGTTATCTACTGCACCAACAATCCATATATCCAAAAATGGCACAACGACGACATCCTTTTCATCTCATGCGAAGAAGACCGCAAGTCTTTTCCAGACTTTCAATGCCAGTAACTCCAATTCATTCCATTTTATCTTCTTCTCATGGAACACATCGAGCACCGAAACATCCAACCTCGCACAAAAGGTCATACCATAAGTATGAAACTAAACAAAACAAAAATGAGAGCATCGAACAGTGGGTTGATGCACGAAAAAGTACATCCCGGGAAAAAAGGAAAAAAGGGTGCAACACGAGGACTTCCTAGGAGGTCAACCATCCTAGTACTACTCTCGCCTAAGCACATTTAACTTCGGAGTTCTGATGGGATCCGGTGCATTAGGGCTGGTATGATCGCACCCGTTATCTACTGCACCAACAATCCATATATCCAAAAATGGCACAACGATGACATCCTTTTCATCTCATGCGAAGAAGACCGCAAGTCTTTTCCAGACTCTCAAGGCCCGTAACTCCAATTCATGCGATTTTCTCTATATCAGATGGAACTCATCGAGCTCTGAAACATCCAACCCCGCACACAAGGTCACACCATAAGTATAACGCGAAACAAAACAAAAATGAGAGCATCGAACCGTAGGTTTATGCAAGAAAAAGTACATCCCGGGATTAGAAGGAAAAGGGGTGCAACACAAGGACTTCCTAGCAGGTCAACCATCCTAGTACTACTCTCGCCTAAGCACATTTAACTTCGGAGTTCTGATGGCATCCGGTGTATTAGGGCTGATATGATCGCAGCCGTTATCTACTGCACCAACAATCCATATATCCGAAAATGGCACAACGACGACATCCTTTTCATCTCATGCGAAGAAGACCGCAAGTCTTTTCCAGACTTTCAATGCCAGTAACTCCAATTCATTCCATTTTATCTTCATCTCATGGAACACATCGAGCACCGAAACATCCAACCTCGCACAAAAGGTCACACCATAAGTATGAAACTAAACAAAACAAAAATGAGAGCATCGAACAGTGGGTTGATGCACGAAAAAGTACATCCCGAGAAAAAAGGAAAAAGGGGTGCAACACGAGGACTTCCTAGGAGGTCAACCATCCTAGTACTACTCTCGCCTAAGCACATTTAACTTCGGAGTTCTGATGGGATCTGGTGCATTAGGGCTGGTATGATCGCACCCGTTATCTACTGCACCAACAATCCATATATCCAAAAATGGCACAACGACGACATCCTTTTCATCTCATGCGAAGAAGACCGCAAGTCTTTTCCAGACTTTCAATGCCAGTAACTCCAATTCATTCCATTTTATCTTCTTCTCATGGAACACATCGAGCACCGAAACATCCAACCTCGCACAAAAGGTCACACCATAAGTATGAAACTAAACAAAACAAAAATGAGAGCATCGAACAGTGGGTTGATGCACGAAAAAGTACATCCCGGGAAAAAAGGAAAAAAGGGTGCAACACGAGGACTTCCTAGGAGGTCAACCATCCTAGTACTACTCTCGCCTAAGCACATTTAACTTCGGAGTTCTGATGGGATCCGGTGCATTAGGGCTGGTATGATCGCACCCGTTATCTACTGCACCAACAATCCATATATCCAAAAATGGCACAACGATGACATCCTTTTCATCTCATGCGAAGAAGACCGCAAGTCTTTTCCAGACTCTCAAGGCCCGTAACTCCAATTCATGCGATTTTCTCTATATCAGATGGAACTCATCGAGCTCTGAAACATCCAACCCCGCACACAAGGTCACACCATAAGTATAACGCGAAACAAAACAAAAATGAGAGCATCGAACCGTAGGTTTATGCAAGAAAAAGTACATCCCGGGATTAGAAGGAAAAGGGGTGCAACACAAGGACTTCCTAGCAGGTCAACCATCCTAGTACTACTCTCGCCTAAGCACATTTAACTTCGGAGTTCTGATGGCATCCGGTGTATTAGGGCTGATATGATCGCAGCCGTTATCCACTGCACCAACAATCCATATATCCGAAAATGGCACAACGACGACATCCTTTTCATCTCATGCGAAGAAGACCGCAAGTCTTTTCCAGACTTTCAATGCCAGTAACTCCAATTCATTCTATTTTATCTTCATCTCATGGAACACATCGAGCACCGAAACATCCAACCTCGCACAAAAGGTCACACCATAAGTATGAAACTAAACAAAACAAAAATGAGAGCATCGAACAGTGGGTTGATGCACGAAAAAGTACATCCCGAGAAAAAAGGAAAAAGGGGTGCAACACGAGGACTTCCTAGGAGGTCAACCATCCTAGTACTACTCTCGCCTAAGCACATTTAACTTCGGAGTTCTGATGGGATCTGGTGCATTAGGGCTGGTATGATCGCACCCGTTATCTACTGCACCAACAATCCATATATCCAAAAATGGCACAACGACGACATCCTTTTCATCTCATGCGAAGAAGACCGCAAGTCATTTCCAGACTTTCAACGCCAGTAACTCCAATTCATTCCATTTTATCTTCATCTCATGGAACACATCGAGCACCGAAACATCCAACCTCGCACAAAAGGTCACACCATAAGTATGAAACTAAACAAAACAAAAATGAGAGCATCGAACAGTGGGTTGATGCACGAAAAAGTACATCCCGGGAAAAAAGGAAAAAAGGGTGCAACACGAGGACTTCCTAGGAGGTCAACCATCCTAGTACTACTCTCGCCTAAGCACATTTAACTTCGGAGTTCTGATGGGATCCGGTGCATTAGGGCTGGTATGATCGCACCCGTTATCTACTGCACCAACAATCCATATATCCAAAAATGGCACAACGATGACATCCTTTTCATCTCATGCGAAGAAGACCGCAAGTCTTTTCCAGACTCTCAAGGCCCGTAACTCCAATTCATGCGATTTTCTCTATATCAGATGGAACTCATCGAGCTCTGAAACATCCAACCCCGCACACAAGGTCACACCATAAGTATAACGCGAAACAAAACAAAAATGAGAGCATCGAAAGGTAGGTTTATGCAAGAAAAAGTACATCCCGGGATTAGAAGGAAAAGGGGTGCAACACAAGGACTTCCTAGGAGGTCAACCATCCTAGTACTACTCTCGCCTAAGCACATTTAACTTCGGAGTTCTGATGGCATCCGGTGTATTAGGGCTGATATGATCGCAGCCGTTATCTACTGCACCAACAATCCATATATCCGAAAATGGCACAACGACGACATCCTTTTCATCTCATACGAAGAAGACCGCAAGTCTTTTCCAGACTTTCAATGCCAGTAACTCCAATTCATTCCATTTTATCTTCATCTCATGGAACACATCGAGCACCGAAACATCCAACCTCGCACAAAAGGTCACACCATAAGTATGAAACTAAACAAAACAAAAATGAGAGCGTCGAACAGTGGGTTGATGCACGAAAAAGTACATCCGGGGAAAAAAGGAAAAAGGGGTGCAACACGAGGACTTCCTAGGAGGTCAACCATCCTAGTACTACTCTCGCCTAAGCACATTTAACTTCGGAGTTCTGATGGGATCCGGTGCATTAGGGCTGGTATGATCGCACCCGTTATCTACTGCACCAACAATCCATATATCCAAAAATGGCACAACGACGACATCCTTTTCATCTCATGCGAAGAAGACCGCAAGTCTTTTCCAGACTTTCAATGCCAGTAACTCCAATTCATTCCATTTTATCTTCATCTCATGGAATACATCGAGCAGCGAAACATCCAACTTCGCACAAAAGGTCACACCATAAGTATGAAACTAAACAAAACAAAAATGAGAGCATCGAACAGTGGGTTGATGCACGAAAAAGTACATCCCGGGAAAAAAGGAAAAAAAGGTGCAACACGAGGACTTCCGAGGAGGTCAACCATCCTAGTACTACTCTCGCCTAAGCACATTTAACTTCGGAGTTCTGATGGGATCCGGTGCATTAGGGCTGGTATGATCGCACCCGTTATCTACTGCACCAACAATCCATATATCCAAAAATGGCACAACGACGACATCCTTTTCATCTCATGCGAAGAAGACCGCAAGTCTTTTCCAGACTCTCAAGGCCCGTAACTCCAATTCATGCGATTTTCTCTATATCAGATGGAACTCATCGAGCTCTGAAACATCCAACCCCGCACACAAGGTCACACCATAAGTATAACGCGAAACAAAACAAAAATGAGAGCATCGAACCGTGGGTTTATGCAAGAAGAAGTGCATCCCGGGATAAAAAGGAAAAGGGGTGCAACACGAGGACTTCCTAGGAGGTCAACCATCCTAGTACTACTCTCGCCTAAGCACATTTAACTTCGGAGTTCTGATGGCATCCGGTGTATTAGGGCTGATATTATCGCAGCCGTTATCTACTGCACCAACAATCCATATATCCAAAAATGGCACAACGACGACATCCTCTTCATCTCAAGCGAAGAAGACCGCAAGTCTTTTCCAGACTTTCAATGCCAGTAACTCCAACTCATTCCATTTTATCTTCATCTCATGGAACACATCGAACACCGAAACATCCAACCTCGCACAAAAGGTCACACCATAAGTATGAAACTAAACAAAACAAAAATGAGAGCATCGAACTGTGGGTTGATGCACGAAAAAGTACATCCCGGAAAAAAGGAAAAATGGGTGCAACACGAGGACTTCCTAGGAGGTCAACCATCCTAGTACTACTCTCGCCTAAACACATTTAACTTCGGAGTTCTGATGGGATCCGGTGCATTAGGGTTGGTATGATCGCACCCGTTATCTACTGCACCAACAATCCATATATCCAAAAATGGCACAACGACGACATCCTTTTCATCCCATGCGAAGAAGACCGCAAGTCTTTTCCAGACTCTCAAGGCCCGTAACTCCAATTCATGCGATTTTCTCTATATCAGATGGAACTCATCGAGCTCTGAAAACATCCAACCCCGCACACAAGGTCACACCATAAGTATAACGCGAAACAAAACAAAAATGAGAGCATCGAACCGTGGGTTTATGAAGAAAAAGTGCATCCCGGGATAAAAAGGAAAAGGGGTGCAACACCAGGACTTCCTAGGAGGCAACCATCCTAGTACTACTCTCGCCTAAGCACATTTAACTTCGGAGTTCTGATGGCATCCGGTGTATTAGGGCTGATATGATCGCAGCCGTTATCTACTGCACCAACAATCCATATATCCGAAAATGGCACAACGACGACATCCTTTTCATCTCATGCGAAGAAGACCGCAAGTCTTTTCCAGACTTTCAATGCCAGTAACTCCAATTCATTCCATTTTATCTTCATCTCATGGAACACATCGAGCACCGAAACATCCAACCTCGCACAAAAGGTCACACCATAAGTATGAAACTAAACAAAACAAAAATGAGAGCATCGAACAGTGGGTTGATGCACGAAAAAGTACATCCCGAGAAAAAAGGAAAAAGGGGTGCAACACGAGGACTTCCTAGGAGGTCAACCATCCTAGTACTACTCTCGCCTAAGCACATTTAACTTCGGAGTTCTGATGGGATCTGGTGCATTAGGGCTGGTATGATCGCACCCGTTATCTACTGCACCAACAATCCATATATCCAAAAATGGCACAACGACGACATCCTTTTCATCTCATGCGAAGAAGACCGCAAGTCTTTTCCAGACTTTCAATGCCAGTAACTCCAATTCATTCCATTTTATCTTCTTCTCATGGAACACATCGAGCACCGAAACATCCAACCTCGCACAAAAGGTCACACCATAAGTATGAAACTAAACAAAACAAAAATGAGAGCATCGAACAGTGGGTTGATGCACGAAAAAGTACATCCCGGGAAAAAAGGAAAAAAGGGTGCAACACGAGGACTTCCTAGGAGGTCAACCATCCTAGTACTACTCTCGCCTAAGCACATTTAACTTCGGAGTTCTGATGGGATCCGGTGCATTAGGGCTGGTATGATCGCACCCGTTATCTACTGCACCAACAATCCATATATCCAAAAATGGCACAACGATGACATCCTTTTCATCTCATGCGAAGAAGACCGCAAGTCTTTTCCAGACTCTCAAGGCCCGTAACTCCAATTCATGCGATTTTCTCTATATCAGATGGAACTCATCGAGCTCTGAAACATCCAACCCCGCACACAAGGTCACACCATAAGTATAACGCGAAACAAAACAAAAATGAGAGCATCGAACCGTAGGTTTATGCAAGAAAAAGTACATCCCGGGATTAGAAGGAAAAGGGGTGCAACACAAGGACTTCCTAGCAGGTCAACCATCCTAGTACTACTCTCGCCTAAGCACATTTAACTTCGGAGTTCTGATGGCATCCGGTGTATTAGGGCTGATATGATCGCAGCCGTTATCTACTGCACCAACAATCCATATATCCGAAAATGGCACAACGACGACATCCTTTTCATCTCATGCGAAGAAGACCGCAAGTCTTTTCCAGACTTTCAATGCCAGTAACTCCAATTCATTCCATTTTATCTTCATCTCATGGAACACATCGAGCACCGAAACATCCAACCTCGCACAAAAGGTCACACCATAAGTATGAAACTAAACAAAACAAAAATGAGAGCATCGAACAGTGGGTTGATGCACGAAAAAGTACATCCCGAGAAAAAAGGAAAAAGGGGTGCAACACGAGGACTTCCTAGGAGGTCAACCATCCTAGTACTACTCTCGCCTAAGCACATTTAACTTCGGAGTTCTGATGGGATCTGGTGCATTAGGGCTGGTATGATCGCACCCGTTATCTACTGCACCAACAATCCATATATCCAAAAATGGCACAACGACGACATCCTTTTCATCTCATGCGAAGAAGACCGCAAGTCTTTTCCAGACTTTCAATGCCAGTAACTCCAATTCATTCCATTTTATCTTCTTCTCATGGAACACATCGAGCACCGAAACATCCAACCTCGCACAAAAGGTCACACCATAAGTATGAAACTAAACAAAACAAAAATGAGAGCATCGAACAGTGGGTTGATGCACGAAAAAGTACATCCCGGGAAAAAAGGAAAAAAGGGTGCAACACGAGGACTTCCTAGGAGGTCAACCATCCTAGTACTACTCTCGCCTAAGCACATTTAACTTCGGAGTTCTGATGGGATCCGGTGCATTAGGGCTGGTATGATCGCACCCGTTATCTACTGCACCAACAATCCATATATCCAAAAATGGCACAACGATGACATCCTTTTCATCTCATGCGAAGAAGACCGCAAGTCTTTTCCAGACTCTCAAGGCCCGTAACTCCAATTCATGCGATTTTCTCTATATCAGATGGAACTCATCGAGCTCTGAAACATCCAACCCCGCACACAAGGTCACACCATAAGTATAACGCGAAACAAAACAAAAATGAGAGCATCGAACCGTAGGTTTATGCAAGAAAAAGTACATCCCGGGATTAGAAGGAAAAGGGGTGCAACACAAGGACTTCCTAGCAGGTCAACCATCCTAGTACTACTCTCGCCTAAGCACATTTAACTTCGGAGTTCTGATGGCATCCGGTGTATTAGGGCTGATATGATCGCAGCCGTTATCTACTGCACCAACAATCCATATATCCGAAAATGGCACAACGACGACATCCTTTTCATCTCATGCGAAGAAGACCGCAAGTCTTTTCCAGACTTTCAATGCCAGTAACTCCAATTCATTCCATTTTATCTTCATCTCATGGAACACATCGAGCACCGAAACATCCAACCTCGCACAAAAGGTCACACCATAAGTATGAAACTAAACAAAACAAAAATGAGAGCATCGAACAGTGGGTTGATGCACGAAAAAGTACATCCCGAGAAAAAAGGAAAAAGGGGTGCAACACGAGGACTTCCTAGGAGGTCAACCATCCTAGTACTACTCTCGCCTAAGCACATTTAACTTCGGAGTTCTGATGGGATCTGGTGCATTAGGGCTGGTATGATCGCACCCGTTATCTACTGCACCAACAATCCATATATCCAAAAATGGCACAACGACGACATCCTTTTCATCTCATGCGAAGAAGACCGCAAGTCTTTTCCAGACTTTCAATGCCAGTAACTCCAATTCATTCCATTTTATCTTCTTCTCATGGAACACATCGAGCACCGAAACATCCAACCTCGCACAAAAGGTCACACCATAAGTATGAAACTAAACAAAACAAAAATGAGAGCATCGAACAGTGGGTTGATGCACGAAAAAGTACATCCCGGGAAAAAAGGAAAAAAGGGTGCAACACGAGGACTTCCTAGGAGGTCAACCATCCTAGTACTACTCTCGCCTAAGCACATTTAACTTCGGAGTTCTGATGGGATCCGGTGCATTAGGGCTGGTATGATCGCACCCGTTATCTACTGCACCAACAATCCATATATCCAAAAATGGCACAACGATGACATCCTTTTCATCTCATGCGAAGAAGACCGCAAGTCTTTTCCAGACTCTCAAGGCCCGTAACTCCAATTCATGCGATTTTCTCTATATCAGATGGAACTCATCGAGCTCTGAAACATCCAACCCCGCACACAAGGTCACACCATAAGTATAACGCGAAACAAAACAAAAATGAGAGCATCGAACCGTAGGTTTATGCAAGAAAAAGTACATCCCGGGATTAGAAGGAAAAGGGGTGCAACACAAGGACTTCCTAGCAGGTCAACCATCCTAGTACTACTCTCGCCTAAGCACATTTAACTTCGGAGTTCTGATGGCATCCGGTGTATTAGGGCTGATATGATCGCAGCCGTTATCTACTGCACCAACAATCCATATATCCGAAAATGGCACAACGACGACATCCTTTTCATCTCATGCGAAGAAGACCGCAAGTCTTTTCCAGACTTTCAATGCCAGTAACTCCAATTCATTCCATTTTATCTTCATCTCATGGAACACATCGAGCACCGAAACATCCAACCTCGCACAAAAGGTCACACCATAAGTATGAAACTAAACAAAACAAAAATGAGAGCATCGAACAGTGGGTTGATGCACGAAAAAGTACATCCCGAGAAAAAAGGAAAAAGGGGTGCAACACGAGGACTTCCTAGGAGGTCAACCATCCTAGTACTACTCTCGCCTAAGCACATTTAACTTCGGAGTTCTGATGGGATCTGGTGCATTAGGGCTGGTATGATCGCACCCGTTATCTACTGCACCAACAATCCATATATCCAAAAATGGCACAACGACGACATCCTTTTCATCTCATGCGAAGAAGACCGCAAGTCTTTTCCAGACTTTCAATGCCAGTAACTCCAATTCATTCCATTTTATCTTCTTCTCATGGAACACATCGAGCACCGAAACATCCAACCTCGCACAAAAGGTCACACCATAAGTATGAAACTAAACAAAACAAAAATGAGAGCATCGAACAGTGGGTTGATGCACGAAAAAGTACATCCCGGGAAAAAAGGAAAAAAGGGTCAACACGAGGACTTCCTAGGAGGTCAACCATCCTAGTACTACTCTCGCCTAAGCACATTTTACTTCGGAGTTCTGATGGGATCCGGTGCATTAGGGCTGGTATGATCGCACCCGTTATCTACTGCACCAACAATCCATATATCCAAAAATGGCACAACGATGACATCCTTTTCATCTCATGCGAAGAAGACCGCAAGTCTTTTCCAGACTCTCAAGGCCCGTAACTCCAATTCATGCGATTTTCTCTATATCAGATGGAACTCATCGAGCTCTGAAACATCCAACCCCGCACACAAGGTCACACCATAAGTATAACGCGAAACAAAACAAAAATGAGAGCATCGAACCGTAGGTTTATGCAAGAAAAAGTACATCCCGGGATTAGAAGGAAAAGGGGTGCAACACAAGGACTTCCTAGCAGGTCAACCATCCTAGTACTACTCTCGCCTAAGCACATTTAACTTCGGAGTTCTGATGGCATCCGGTGTATTAGGGCTGATATGATCGCAGCCGTTATCTACTGCACCAACAATCCATATATCCGAAAATGGCACAACGACGACATCCTTTTCATCTCATGCGAAGAAGACCGCAAGTCTTTTCCAGACTTTCAATGCCAGTAACTCCAATTCATTCTATTTTATCTTCATCTCATGGAACACATCGAGCACCGAAACATCCAACCTCGCACAAAAGGTCACACCATAAGTATGAAACTAAACAAAACAAAAATGAGAGCATCGAACAGTGGGTTGATGCACGAAAAAGTACATCCCGAGAAAAAAGGAAAAAGGGGTGCAACACGAGGACTTCCTAGGAGGTCAACCATCCTAGTACTACTCTCGCCTAAGCACATTTAACTTCGGAGTTCTGATGGGATCTGGTGCATTAGGGCTGGTATGATCGCACCCGTTATCTACTGCACCAACAATCCATATATCCAAAAATGGCACAACGACGACATCCTTTTCATCTCATGCGAAGAAGACCGCAAGTCTTTTCCAGACTTTCAATGCCAGTAACTCCAATTCATTCCATTTTATCTTCATCTCATGGAACACATCGAGCACCGAAACATCCAACCTCGCACAAAAGGTCACACCATAAGTATGAAACTAAACAAAACAAAAATGAGAGCATCGAACAGTGGGTTGATGCACGAAAAAGTACATCCCGGGAAAAAAGGAAAAAAGGGTGCAACACGAGGACTTCCTAGGAGGTCAACCATCCTAGTACTACTCTCGCCTAAGCACATTTAACTTCGTAGTTCTGATGGGATCCGGTGCATTAGGGCTGGTATGATCGCACCCGTTATCTACTGCACCAACAATCCATATATCCAAAAATGGCACAACGATGACATCTTTTTCATCTCATGCGAAGAAGACCGCAAGTCTTTTCCAGACTCTCAAGGCCCGTAACTCCAATTCATGCGATTTTCTCTATATCAGATGGAACTCATCGAGCTCTGAAACATCCAACCCCGCACACAAGGTCACACCATAAGTATAACGCGAAACAAAACAAAAATGAGAGCATCGAACCGTAGGTTTATGCAAGAAAAAGTACATCCCGGGATTAGAAGGAAAATGGGTGCAACACAAGGACTTCCTAGCAGGTCAACCATCCTAGTACTACTCTCGCCTAAGCACATTTAACTTCGGAGTTCTGATGGCATCCGGTGTATTAGGGCTGATATGATCGCAGCCGTTATCTACTGCACCAACAATCCATATATCCGAAAATGGCACAACGACGACATCCTTTTCATCTCATGCGAAGAAGACCGCAAGTCTTTTCCAGACTTTCAATGCCAGTAACTCCAATTCATTCTATTTTATCTTCATCTCATGGAACACATCGAGCACCGAAACATCCAACCTCGCACAAAAGGTCACACCATAAGTATGAAACTAAACAAAACAAAAATGAGAGCATCGAACAGTGGGTTGATGCACGAAAAAGTACATCCCGAGAAAAAAGGAAAAAGGGGTGCAACACGAGGACTTCCTAGGAGGTCAACCATCCTAGTACTACTCTCGCCTAAGCACATTTAACTTCGGAGTTCTGATGGGATCTGGTGCATTAGGGCTGGTATGATCGCACCCGTTATCTACTGCACCAACAATCCATATATCCAAAAATGGCACAACGACGACATCCTTTTCATCTCATGCGAAGAAGACCGCAAGTCTTTTCCAGACTTTCAATGCCAGTAACTCCAATTCATTCCATTTTATCTTCATCTCATGGAACACATCGAGCACCGAAACATCCAACCTCGCACAAAAGGTCACACCATAAGTATGAAACTAAACAAAACAAAAATGAGAGCATCGAACAGTGGGTTGATGCACGAAAAAGTACATCCCGGGAAAAAAGGAAAAAAGGGTGCAACACGAGGACTTCCTAGGAGGTCAACCATCCTAGTACTACTCTCGCCTAAGCACATTTAACTTCGGAGTTCTGATGGGATCCGGTGCATTAGGACTGGTATGATCGCACCCGTTATCTACTGCACCAACAATCCATATATCCAAAAATGGCACAACGACGACATCCTTTTCATCTCATGCGAAGAAGACCGCAAGTCTTTTCCAGACTCTCATGGCCCGTAACTCCAATTCATGCGATTTTCTCTATATCAGATGGAACTCATCGAGCTCTGAAACATCCAACCCCGGACACAAGGTCACACCATAAGTATAACGCGAAACAAAACAAAAATGAGAGCATCGAACCGTAGGTTTATGCAAGAAAAAGTACATCCCGGGATTAGAAGGAAAAGGGGTGCAACACAAGGACTTCCTAGGAGGTCAACCATCCTAGTACTACTCTCGCCTAAGCACATTTAACTTCGGAGTTCTGATGGCATCCGGTGTATTAGGGCTGATATGATCGCAACCGTTATCTACTGCACCAACAATCCATATAACCAAAAATGGCACAACGACGACATCCTTTTCATCTCATGCGAAGAAGACCGCAAGCCTTTCTAGACTCTCAAGGCCCGTAACTCCAATTCATGCGATTTTCTCTATATCAGATGGAACTCATCGAGCTCTGAAACATCCAACCCCGCACACAAGGTCACACCATAAGTATAACGCGAAACAAAACAAAAATGAGAGCATCGAACCGTGGGTTTATGAAGAAAAAGTGCATCCCGGGATAAAAAGGAAAAGGGGTGCAACACCAGGACTTCCTAGGAGGCAACCATCCTAGTACTACTCTCGCCTAAGCACATTTAACTTCGGAGTTCTGATGGCATCCGGTGTATTAGGGCTGATATGATCGCAGCCGTTATCTACTGCACCAACAATCCATATATCCGAAAATGGCACAACGACGACATCCTTTTCATCTCATGCGAAGAAGACCGCAAGTCTTTTCCAGACTTTCAATGCCAGTAACTCCAATTCATTCCATTTTATCTTCATCTCATGGAACACATCGAGCACCGAAACATCCAACCTCGCACAAAAGGTCACACCATAAGTATGAAACTAAACAAAACAAAAATGAGAGCGTCGAACAGTGGGTTGATGCACGAAAAATTACATCCGGGGAAAAAAGGAAAAAGGGGTGCAACACGAGGACTTCCTAGGAGGTCAACCATCCTAGTACTACTCTCGCCTAAGCACATTTAACTTCGGAGTTCTGATGGGATCCGGTGTATTAGGGCTGATATGATCGCAACCGTTATCTACTGCACCAACAATCCATATATCCAAAAATGGCACAACGACGACATCCTTTTCATCTCATGCGAAGAAGACCGCAAGTCTTTTCCAGACTCTCAAGGCCCGTAACTCCAATTCATGCGATTTTCTCTATATCAGATGGAACTCATCGAGCTCTGAAACATCCAACCCCGGACACAAGGTCACACCATAAGTATAACGCGAAACAAAACAAAAATCAGAGCATCGAACCGTAGGTTTATGCAAGAAAAAGTACATCCCGGGATTAGAAGGAAAAGGGGTGCAACACAAGGACTTCCTAGCAGGTCAACCATCCTAGTACTACTCTCGCCTAAGCACATTTAACTTCGGAGTTCTGATGGCATCCGGTGCATTAGGGCTGGTATGATCGCACCCGTTATCTACTGCACCAACAATCCATATATCCAAAAATGGCACAACGATGACATCCTTTTCATCTCATGCGAAGAAGACCGCAAGTCTTTTCCAGACTCTCAAGGCCCGTAACTCCAATTCATGCGATTTTCTCTATATCAGATGGAACTCATCGAGCTCTGAAACATCCAACCCCGCACACAAGGTCACACCATAAGTATAACGCGAAACAAAACAAAAATGAGAGCATCGAACCGTAGGTTTATGCAAGAAAAAGTACATCCCGGGATTAGAAGGAAAAGGGGTGCAACACAAGGACTTCCTAGCAGGTCAACCATCCTAGTACTACTCTCGCCTAAGCACATTTAACTTCGGAGTTCTGATGGCATCCGGTGTATTAGGGCTGATATGATCGCAACCGTTATCTACTGCACCAACAATCCATATATCCAAAAATGGCACAACGACGACATCCTTTTCATCTCATGCGAAGAAGACCGCAAGTCTTTTCCAGACTCTCAAGGCCCGTAACTCCAATTCATGCGATTTTCTCTATATCAGATGGAACTCATCGAGCTCTGAAACATCCAACCCCGGACACAAGGTCACACCATAAGTATAACGCGAAACAAAACAAAAATCAGAGCATCGAACCGTAGGTTTATGCAAGAAAAAGTACATCCCGGGATTAGAAGGAAAAGGGGTGCAACACAAGGACTTCCTAGCAGGTCAACCATCCTAGTACTACTCTCGCCTAAGCACATTTAACTTCGGAGTTCTGATGGCATCCGGTGCATTAGGGCTGGTATGATCGCACCCGTTATCTACTGCACCAACAATCCATATATCCAAAAATGGCACAACGATGACATCCTTTTCATCTCATGCGAAGAAGACCGCAAGTCTTTTCCAGACTCTCAAGGCCCGTAACTCCAATTCATGCGATTTTCTCTATATCAGATGGAACTCATCGAGCTCTGAAACATCCAACCCCGCACACAAGGTCACACCATAAGTATAACGCGAAACAAAACAAAAATGAGAGCATCGAACCGTAGGTTTATGCAAGAAAAAGTACATCCCGGGATTAGAAGGAAAAGGGGTGCAACACAAGGACTTCCTAGGAGGTCAACCATCCTAGTACTACTCTCGCCTAAGCACATTTAACTTCGGAGTTCTGATGGCATCCGGTGTATTAGGGCTGATATGATCGCAACCGTTATCTACTGCACCAACAATCCATATATCCAAAAATGGCACAACGACGACATCCTTTTCATCTCATGCGAAGAAGACCGCAAGTCTTTTCCAGACTCTCAAGGCCCGTAACTCCAATTCATGCGATTTTCTCTATATCAGATGGAACTCATCGAGCTCTGAAACATCCAACCCCGGACACAAGGTCACACCATAAGTATAACGCGAAACAAAACAAAAATCAGAGCATCGAACCGTAGGTTTATGCAAGAAAAAGTACATCCCGGGATTAGAAGGAAAAGGGGTGCAACACAAGGACTTCCTAGCAGGTCAACCATCCTAGTACTACTCTCGCCTAAGCACATTTAACTTCGGAGTTCTGATGGCATCCGGTGCATTAGGGCTGGTATGATCGCACCCGTTATCTACTGCACCAACAATCCATATATCCAAAAATGGCACAACGATGACATCCTTTTCATCTCATGCGAAGAAGACCGCAAGTCTTTTCCAGACTCTCAAGGCCCGTAACTCCAATTCATGCGATTTTCTCTATATCAGATGGAACTCATCGAGCTCTGAAACATCCAACCCCGCACACAAGGTCACACCATAAGTATAACGCGAAACAAAACAAAAATGAGAGCATCGAACCGTAGGTTTATGCAAGAAAAAGTACATCCCGGGATTAGAAGGAAAAGGGGT
Organism: Viola odorata; assembly: GCA_963691705.1. NCBI lineage: Eukaryota > Viridiplantae > Streptophyta > Magnoliopsida > Malpighiales > Violaceae > Viola > Viola odorata. The sequence goes on from OY829546.1 coordinate 34,355,371, forward strand.
GCAACACAAGGACTTCCTAGGAGGTCAACCATCCTAGTACTACTCTCGCCTAAGCACATTTAACTTCGGAGTTCTGATGGCATCCGGTGTATTAGGGCTGATATGATCGCAGTCGTTATCTACTGCACCAACAATCCATATATCCGAAAATGGCACAACGACGACATCCTTTTCATCTCATGCGAAGAAGACCGCAAGTCTTTTCCAGACTTTCAATGCCAGTAACTCCAATTCATTCCATTTTATCTTCATCTCATGGAACACATCGAGCACCGAAACATCCAACCTCGCACAAAAGGTCACACCATAAGTATGAAACTAAACAAAACAAAAATGAGAGCGTCGAACAGTGGGTTGATGCACGAAAAAGTACATCCGGGGAAAAAAGGAAAAAGGGGTGCAACACGAGGACTTCCTAGGAGGTCAACCATCCTAGTACTACTCTCGCCTAAGCACATTTAACTTCGGAGTTCTGATGGGATCCGGTGCATTAGGGCTGGTATGATCGCACCCGTTATCTACTGCACCAACAATCCATATATCCAAAAATGGCACAACGACGACATCCTTTTCATCTCATGCGAAGAAGACCGCAAGTCTTTTCCAGACTTTCAATGCCAGTAACTCCAATTCATTCCATTTTATCTTCATCTCATGGAACACATCGAGCACCGAAACATCCAACTTCGCACAAAAGGTCACACCATAAGTATGAAACTAAACAAAACAAAAATGAGAGCATCGAACAGTGGGTTGATGCACGAAAAAGTACATCCCGGGAAAAAAGGAAAAAAAGGTGCAACACGAGGACTTCCTAGGAGGTCAACCATCCTAGTACTACTCTCGCCTAAGCACATTTAACTGCGGAGTTCTGATGGGATCCGTGCATTAGGGCTGGTATGATCGCACCCGTTATCTACTGCACCAACAATCCATATATCCAAAAATGGCACAACGACGACATCCTTTTCATCTCATGCGAAGAAGACCGCAAGTCTTTTCCAGACTCTCAAGGCCCATAACTCCAATTCATGCGATTTTCTCTATATCAGATGGAACTCATCGAGCTCTGAAACATCCAACCCCGCACACAAGGTCACACCATAAGTATAACGCGAAACAAAACAAAAATGAGAGCATCGAACCGTAGGTTTATGCAAGAAAAAGTACATCCCGGGATTAGAAGGAAAAGGGGTGCAACACAAGGACTTCCTAGCAGGTCAACCATCCTAGTACTACTCTCGCCTAAGCACATTTAACTTCGGAGTTCTGATGGCATCCGGTGTATTAGGGCTGATATGATCGCAGCCGTTATCTACTGCACCAACAATCCATATATCCGAAAATGGCACAACGACGACATCCTTTTCATCTCATGCGAAGAAGACCGCAAGTCTTTTCCAGACTTTCAATGCCAGTAACTCCAATTCATTCTATTTTATCTTCATCTCATGGAACACATCGAGCACCGAAACATCCAACCTCGCACAAAAGGTCACACCATAAGTATGAAACTAAACAAAACAAAAATGAGAGCATCGAACAGTGGGTTGATGCACGAAAAAGTACATCCCGAGAAAAAAGGAAAAAGGGGTGCAACACGAGGACTTCCTAGGAGGTCAACCATCCAAGTACTACTCTCGCCTAAGCACATTTAACTTCGGAGTTCTGATGAGATTTGGTGCATTAGAGCTGGTATGATCGCACCCGTTATCTACTGCACCAACAATCCATATATCCAAAAATGGCACAACGACGACATCCTTTTCATCTCATGCGAAGAAGACCGCAAGTCTTTTCCAGACTTTCAATGCCAGTAACTCCAATTCATTCCATTTTATCTTCATCTCATGGAACACATCGAGCACCGAAACATCCAACCTCGCACAAAAGGTCACACCATAAGTATGAAACTAAACAAAACAAAAATGAGAGCGTCGAACAGTGGGTTGATGCACGAAAAAGTACATCCGGGGAAAAAAGGAAAAAGGGGTGCAACACGAGGACTTCCTAGGAGGTCAACCATCCTAGTACTACTCTCGCCTAAGCACATTTAACTTCGGAGTTCTGATGGGATCCGGTGCATTAGGGCTGGTATGATCGCACCCGTTATCTACTGCACCAACAATCCATATATCCAAAAATGGCACAACGACGACATCCTTTTCATCTCATGCGAAGAAGACCGCAAGTCTTTTCCAGACTTTCAATGCCAGTAACTCCAATTCATTCCATTTTATCTTCATCTCATGGAACACATCGAGCACCGAAACATCCAACTTCGCACAAAAGGTCACACCATAAGTATGAAACTAAACAAAACAAAAATGAGTGCATCGAACAGTGGGTTGATGCACGAAAAAGTACATCCCGGGAAAAAAGGAAAAAAAGGTGCAACACGAGGACTTCCTAGGAGGTCAACCATCCTAGTACTACTCTCGCCTAAGCACATTTAACTTCGGAGTTCTGATGGGATCCGTGCATTAGGGCTGGTATGATCGCACCCGTTATCTACTGCACCAACAATCCATATATCCAAAAATGGCACAACGACGACATCCTTTTCATCTCATGCGAAGAAGACCGCAAGTCTTTTCCAGACTCTCAAGGCCCATAACTCCAATTCATGCGATTTTCTCTATATCAGATGGAACTCATCGAGCTCTGAAACATCCAACCCCGCACACAAGGTCACACCATAAGTATAACGCGAAACAAAACAAAAATGAGAGCATCGAACCGTAGGTTTATGCAAGAAAAAGTACATCCCGGGATTAGAAGGAAAAGGGGTGCAACACAAGGACTTCCTAGCAGGTCAACCATCCTAGTACTACTCTCGCCTAAGCACATTTAACTTCGGAGTTCTGATGGCATCCGGTGTATTAGGGCTGATATGATCGCAGCCGTTATCTACTGCACCAACAATCCATATATCCGAAAATGGCACAACGACGACATCCTTTTCATCTCATGCGAAGAAGACCGCAAGTCTTTTCCAGACTTTCAATGCCAGTAACTCCAATTCATTCTATTTTATCTTCATCTCATGGAACACATCGAGCACCGAAACATCCAACCTCGCACAAAAGGTCACACCATAAGTATGAAACTAAACAAAACAAAAATGAGAGCATCGAACAGTGGGTTGATGCACGAAAAAGTACATCCCGAGAAAAAAGGAAAAAGGGGTGCAACACGAGGACTTCCTAGGAGGTCAACCATCCTAGTACTACTCTCGCCTAAGCACATTTAACTTCGGAGTTCTGATGAGATTTGGTGCATTAGAGCTGGTATGATCGCACCCGTTATCTACTGCACCAACAATCCATATATCCAAAAATGGCACAACGACGACATCCTTTTCATCTCATGCGAAGAAGACCGCAAGTCTTTTCCAGACTTTCAATGCCAGTAACTCCAATTCATTCCATTTTATCTTCATCTCATGGAACACATCGAGCACCGAAACATCCAACCTCGCACAAAAGGTCACACCATAAGTATGAAACTAAACAAAACAAAAGTGAGAGCATCGAACAGTGGGTTGATGCACGAAAAAGTACATCCCGAGAAAAAAGGAAAAAGGGGTGCAACACGAGGACGTCCTAGGAGGTCAACCATCCTAGTACTACTCTCGCCTAGGCACATTTAACTTCGGAGTTCTGATGGGATCTGGTGCATTAGGGCTGGTATGATCGCACCCGTTATCTACTGCACCAACAATCCATATATCCAAAAATGGCACAACGACGACATCCTTTCCATCTCATGCGAAGAAGACCGCAACTCTTTTCCAGACTTTCAATGCCAGTAACTCCAATTCATTCCATTTTATCTTCATCTCATGGAACACATCGAGCACCGAAACATCCAACCTCGCACAAAAGGTCACACCATAAGTATGAAACTAAACAAAACAAAAATGAGTGCATCGAACAGTGGGTTGATGCACGAAAAAGTACATCCCGGGAAAAAAGGAAAAAAGGGTGCAACACGAGGACTTCCTAGGAGGTCAACCATCCTAGTACTACTCTCGCCTAAGCACATTTAACTTCGGAGTTCTGATGGGATCCGGTGCATTAGGACTGGTATGATCGCACCCGTTATCTACTGCACCAACAATCCATATATCCAAAAATGGCACAACGACGACATCCTTTCCATCTCATGCGAAGAAGACCGCAAGTCTTTTCCAGACTCTCAAGGCCCGTAACTCCAATTCATGCGATTTTCTCTATATCAGATGGAACTCATTGAGCTCTGAAACATCCAACCCCGGACACAAGGTCACACCATAAGTATAACGCGAAACAAAACAAAAATGAGAGCATCGAACCGTAGGTTTATGCAAGAAAAAGGACATCCCGGGATTAGAAGGAAAAGGGGTGCAACACAAGGACTTCCTAGGAGGTCAACCATCCTAGTACTACTCTCGCCTAAGCACATTTAACTTCGGAGTTCTGATGGCATCCGGTGTATTAGGGCTGATATGATCGCAACCGTTATCTACTGCACCAACAATCCATATATCCAAAAATGGCACAACGACGACATCCTTTTCATCTCATGCGAAGAAGACCGCAAGCCTTTCCAGACTCTCAAGGCCCGTAACTCCAATTCATGCGATTTTCTCTATATCAGATGGAACTCATCGAGCTCTGAAACATCCAACCCCGCACACAAGGTCACACCATAAGTATAACGCGAAACAAAACAAAAATGAGAGCATCGAACCGTGGGTTTATGAAGAAAAAGTGCATCCCGGGATAAAAAGGAAAAGGGGTGCAACACCAGGACTTCCTAGGAGGCAACCATCCTAGTACTACTCTCGCCTAAGCACATTTAACTTCGGAGTTCTGATGGCATCCGGTGTATTAGGGCTGATATGATCGCAACCGTTATCTACTGCACCAACAATCCATATATCCGAAAATGGCACAACGACGACATCCTTTTCATCTCAAGCGAAGAAGACCGCAAGTCTTTTCCAGACTTTCAATGCCAGTAACTCCAACTCATTCCATTTTATCTTCATCTCATGGAACACATCGAACACCGAAACATCCAACCTCGCACAAAAGGTCACACCATAAGTATGAAACTAAACAAAACAAAAATGAGAGCATCGAACAGTGGGTTGATGCACGAAAAAGTACATCCCGGGAAAAAAGGAAAAAGGGGTGCAACACGAGGACTTCCTAGGAGGTCAACCATCCTAGTACTACTCTCGCCTAAGCACATTTAACTTCGGAGTTCTGATGGGATCCGGTGCATTAGGGCTGGTATGATCGCACCCGTTATCTACTGCACCAACAATCCATATATCCAAAAATGGCACAACGACGACATCCTTTTCATCTCATGCGAAGAAGACCGCAAGTCTTTTCCAGACTCTCAAGGCCCGTAACTCCAATTCATGCGATTTTCTCTATATCAGATGGAACTCATCGAGCTCTGAAACATCCAACCCCGCACACAAGGTCACACCATAAGTATAACGCGAAACAAAACAAAAATGAGAGCATCGAACCGTAGGTTTATGCAAGAAAAAGTACATCCCGGGATTAGAAGGAAAAGGGGTGCAACACAAGGACTTCCTAGCAGGTCAACCATCCTAGTACTACTCTCGCCTAAGCACATTTAACTTCGGAGTTCTGATGGCATCCGGTGTATTAGGGCTGATATGATCGCAGCCGTTATCTACTGCACCAACAATCCATATATCCGAAAATGGCACAACGACGACATCCTTTTCATCTCATGCGAAGAAGACCGCAAGTCTTTTCCAGACTTTCAATGCCAGTAACTCCAATTCATTCCATTTTATCTTCATCTCATGGAACACATCGAGCACCGAAACATCCAACCTCGCACAAAAGGTCACACCATAAGTATGAAACTAAACAAAACAAAAATGAGAGCATCGAACAGTGGGTTGATGCACGAAAAAGTACATCCCGGGAAAAAAGGAAAAAAGGGTGCAACACGAGGACTTCCTAGGAGGTCAACCATCCTAGTACTACTCTCGCCTAAGCACATTTAACTTCGGAGTTCTGATGGGATCCGGTGCATTAGGACTGGTATGATCGCACCCGTTATCTACTGCACCAACAATCCATATATCCAAAAATGGCACAACGACGACATCCTTTTCATCTCATGCGAAGAAGACCGCAAGTCTTTTCCAGACTCTCAAGGCCCGTAACTCCAATTCATGCGATTTTCTCTATATCAGATGGAACTCATCGAGCTCTGAAACATCCAACCCCGGACACAAGGTCACACCATAAGTATAACGCGAAACAAAACAAAAATGAGAGCATCGAACCGTAGGTTTATGCAAGAAAAAGTACATCCCGGGATTAGAAGGAAAAGGGGTGCAACACAAGGACTTCCTAGGAGGTCAACCATCCTAGTACTACTCTCGCCTAAGCACATTTAACTTCGGAGTTCTGATGGCATCCGGTGTATTAGGGCTGATATGATCGCAACCGTTATCTACTGCACCAACAATCCATATATCCAAAAATGGCACAACGACGACATCCTTTTCATCTCATGCGAAGAAGACCGCAAGCCTTTCCAGACTCTCAAGGCCCGTAACTCCAATTCATGCGATTTTCTCTATATCAGATGGAACTCATCGAGCTCTGAAACATCCAACCCCGCACACAAGGTCACACCATAAGTATAACGCGAAACAAAACAAAAATGAGAGCATCGAACCGTGGGTTTATGAAGAAAAAGTGCATCCCGGGATAAAAAGGAAAAGGGGTGCAACACCAGGACTTCCTAGGAGGAAACCATCCTAGTACTACTCTCGCCTAAGCACATTTAACTTCGGAGTTCTGATGGGATCCGGTGCATTAGGGCTGGTATGATCGCACCCGTTATCTACTGCACCAACAATCCATATATCCAAAAATGGCACAACGACGACATCCTTTTCATCTCATGCGAAGAAGACCGCAAGTCTTTTCCAGACTTTCAATGCCAGTAACTCCAATTCATTCCATTTTATCTTCATCTCATGGAATACATCGAGCACCGAAACATCCAACTTCGCACAAAAGGTCACACCATAAGTATGAAACTAAACAAAACAAAAATGAGAGCATCGAATAGTGGGTTGATGCACGAAAAAGTACATCACGGGAAAAAAGGAAAAAAAGGTGCAACACGAGGACTTCCTAGGAGGTCAACCATCCTAGTACTACTCTCGCCTAAGCACATTTAACTTCGGAGTTCTGATGGGATCTGTGCATTAGGGCTGGTATGATCGCACCCGTTATCTACTGCACCAACAATCCATATATCCAAAAATGGCACAACGACGACATCCTTTTCATCTCATGCGAAGAAGACCGCAAGTCTTTTCCAGACTCTCAAGGCCCGTAACTCCAATTCATGCGATTTTCTCTATATCAGATGGAACTCATCGAGCTCTGAAACATCCAACCCCGCACACAAGGTCACACCATAAGTATAACGCGAAACAAAACAAAAATAAGAGCATCGAACCGTGGGTTTATGCAAGAATAAGTGCATCCCGGGATAAAAAGGAAAAGGGGTGCAACACGAGGACTTCCTAGGAGGTCAACCATCCTAGTAGTACTCTCGCCTAAGCACATTTAACTTCGGAGTTCTGATGGCATCCGGTGTATTAGGGCTGATATTATCGCAGCCGTTATCTACTGCACCAACAATCCATATATCCGAAAATGGCACAACGACGACATCCTTTTCATCTCAAGCGAAGAAGACCGCAAGTCTTTTCCAGACTTTCAATGCCAGTAACTCCAACTCATTCCATTTTATCTTCATCTCATGGAACACATCGAACACCGAAACATCCAACCTCGCACAAAAGGTCACACCATAAGTATGAAACTAAACAAAACAAAAATGAGAGCATCGAACAGTGGGTTGATGCACGAAAAAGTACATCCCGGGAAAAAAGGAAAAAGGGGTGCAACATGAGGACTTCCTAGGAGGTCAACCATCCTAGTACTACTCTCGCCTAAGCACATTTAACTTCGGAGTTCTGATGGGATCCGGTGCATTAGGGCTGGTATGATCGCACCCGTTATCTACTGCACCAACAATCCATATATCCAAAAATGGCACAACGACGACATCCTTTTCATCTCATGCGAAGAAGACCGCAAGTCTTTTCCAGACTCTCAAGGCCCGTAACTCCAATTCATGCGATTTTCTCTATATCAGATGGAACTCATCGAGCTCTGAAACATCCAACCCCGCACACAAGGTCACACCATAAGTATAACGCGAAACAAAACAAAAATGAGAGCATCGAACCGTAGGTTTATGCAAGAAAAAGTACATCTCGGGATTAGAAGGAAAAGGGGTGCAACACAAGGACTTCCTAGCAGGTCAACCATCCTAGTACTACTCTCGCCTAAGCACATTTAACTTCGGAGTTCTGATGGCATCCGGTGTATTAGGGCTGATATGATCGCAGCCGTTATCTACTGCACCAATAATCCATATATCCGAAAATGGCACAACGACGACATCCTTTTCATCTCATGCGAAGAAGACCGCAAGTCTTTTCCAGACTTTCAATGCCAGTAACTCCAATTCATTCCATTTTATCTTCATCTCATGGAACACATCGAGCACCGAAACATCCAACCTCGCACAAAAGGTCACACCATAAGTATGAAACTAAACAAAACAAAAATGAGAGCATCGAACAATGGGTTGATGCACGAAAAAGTACATCCCGAGAAAAAAGGAAAAAGGGGTGCAACACGAGGACTTCCTAGGAGGTCAACCATCCTAGTACTACTCTCGCCTAAGCACATTTAACTTCGGAGTTCTGATGGGATCTGGTGCATTAGGGCTGGTATGATCGCACCCGTTATCTACTGCACCAACAATCCATATATCCAAAAATGGCACAACGACGACATCCTTTTCATCTCATGCGAAGAAGACCGCAAGTCTTTTCCAGACTTTCAATGCCAGTAACTCCAATTCATTCCATTTTATCTTCATCTCATGGAACACATCGAGCACCGAAACATCCAACCTCGCACAAAAGGTCACACCATAAGTATGAAACTAAACAAAACAAAAATGAGAGCATCGAACAGTGGGTTGATGCACGAAAAAGTACATCCCGGGAAAAAAGGAAAAAAGGGTGCAACACGAGGACTTCCTAGGAGGTCAACCATCCTAGTACTACTCTCGCCTAAGCACATTTAACTTCGGAGTTCTGATGGGATCCGGTGCATTAGGACTGGTATGATCGCACCCGTTATCTACTGCACCAACAATCCATATATCCAAAAATGGCACAACGACGACATCCTTTTCATCTCATGCGAAGAAGACCGCAAGTCTTTTCCAGACTCTCAAGGCCCGTAACTCCAATTCATGCGATTTTCTCTATATCAGATGGAACTCATCGAGCTCTGAAACATCCAACCCCGGACACAAGGTCACACCATAAGTATAACGCGAAACAAAACAAAAATGAGAGCATCGAACCGTAGGTTTATGCAAGAAAAAGTACATCCCGGGATTAGAAGGAAAAGGGGTGCAACACAAGGACTTCCTAGGAGGTCAACCATCCTAGTACTACTCTCGCCTAAGCACATTTAACTTCGGAGTTCTGATGGCATCCGGTGTATTAGGGCTGATATGATCGCAACCGTTATCTACTGCACCAACAATCCATATATCCAAAAATGGCACAACGACGACATCCTTTTCATCTCATGCGAAGAAGACCGCAAGCCTTTCCAGACTCTCAAGGCCCGTAACTCCAATTCTTGCGATTTTCTCTATATCAGATGGAACTCATCGAGCTCTGAAACATCCAACCCCGGACACAAGGTCACACCATAAGTATAACGCGAAACAAAACAAAAATGAGAGCATCGAACCGTAGGTTTATGCAAGAAAAAGTACATCCCGGGATTAGAAGGAAAAGGGGTGCAACACAAGGACTTCCTAGGAGGTCAACCATCCTAGTACTACTCTCGCCTAAGCACATTTAACTTCGGAGTTCTGATGGCATCCGGTGTATTAGGGCTGATATGATCGCAACCGTTATCTACTGCACCAACAATCCATATATCCAAAAATGGCACAACGACGACATCCTTTTCATCTCATGCGAAGAAGACCGCAAGCCTTTCCAGACTCTCAAGGCCCGTAACTCCAATTCATGTGATTTTCTCAATATCAGATGGAACTCATCGAGCTCTGAAACATCCAACCCCGCACACAAGGTCACACCATAAGTATAACGCGAAACAAAACAAAAATGAGAGCATCGAACCGTGGGTTTATGAAGAAAAAGTGCATCCCGGGATAAAAAGGAAAAGGGGTGCAACACCAGGACTTCCTAGGAGGCAACCATCCTAGTACTACTCTCGCCTAAGCACATTTAACTTCGGAGTTCTGATGGGATCCGGTGCATTAGGGCTGGTATGATCGCACCCGTTATCTACTGCACCAACAATCCATATATCCAAAAATGGCACAACGACGACATCCTTTTCATCTCATGCGAAGAAGACCGCAAGTCTTTTCCAGACTTTCAATGCCAGTAACTCCAATTCATTCCATTTTATCTTCATCTCATGGAATACATCGAGCACCGAAACATCCAACTTCGCACAAAAGGTCACACCATAAGTATGAAACTAAACAAAACAAAAATGAGAGCATCGAACAGTGGGTTGATGCACGAAAAAGTACATCCCGGGAAAAAAGGAAAAAAAGGTGCAACACGAGGACTTCCTAGGAGGTCAACCATCCTAGTACTACTCTCGCCTAAGCACATTTAACTTCGGAGTTCTGATGGGATCTGGTGCATTAGGGCTGGTATGATCGCACCCGTTATCTACTGCACCAACAATCCATATATCCAAAAATGGCACAACGACGACATCCTTTTCATCTCATGCGAAGAAGACCGCAAGTCTTTTCCAGACTCTCAAGGCCCGTAACTCCAATTCATGCGATTTTCTCTATATCAGATGGAACTCATCGAGCTCTGAAACATCCAACCCCGGACACAAGGTCACACCATAAGTATAACGCGAAACAAAACAAAAATGAGAGCATCGAACCGTAGGTTTATGCAAGAAAAAGTACATCCCGGGATTAGAAGGAAAAGGGGTGCAACACAAGGACTTCCTAGGAGGTCAACCATCCTAGTACTACTCTCGCCTAAGCACATTTAACTTCGGAGTTCTGATGGCATCCGGTGTATTAGGGCTGATATGATCGCAACCGTTATCTACTGCACCAACAATCCATATATCCAAAAATGGCACAACGACGACATCCTTTTCATCTCATGCGAAGAAGACCGCAAGCCTTTCCAGACTCTCAAGGCCCGTAACTCCAATTCATGCGATTTTCTCTATATCAGATGGAACTCATCGAGCTCTGAAACATCCAACCCCGCACACAAGGTCACACCATAAGTATAACGCGAAACAAAACAAAAATAAGAGCATCGAACCGTGGGTTTATGCAAGAATAAGTGCATCCCGGGATAAAAAGGAAAAGGGGTGCAACACGAGGACTTCCTAGGAGGTCAACCATCCTAGTACTACTCTCGCCTAAGCACATTTAACTTCGGAGTTCTGATGGCATCCGGTGTATTAGGGCTGATATTATCGCAGCCGTTATCTACTGCACCAACAATCCATATATCCGAAAATGGCACAACGACGACATCCTTTTCATCTCAAGCGAAGAAGACCGCAAGTCTTTTCCAGACTTTCAATGCCAGTAACTCCAACTCATTCCATTTTATCTTCATCTCATGGAACACATCGAACACCGAAACATCCAACCTCGCACAAAAGGTCACACCATAAGTATGAAACTAAACAAAACAAAAATGAGAGCATCGAACAATGGGTTGATGCACGAAAAAGTACATCCCGAGAAAAAAGGAAAAAGGGGTGCAACACGAGGACTTCCTAGGAGGTCAACCATCCTAGTACTACTCTCGCCTAAGCACATTTAACTTCGGAGTTCTGATGGGATCTGGTGCATTAGGGCTGGTATGATCGCACCCGTTATCTACTGCACCAACAATCCATATATCCAAAAATGGCACAACGACGACATCCTTTTCATCTCATGCGAAGAAGACCGCAAGTCTTTTCCAGACTTTCAATGCCAGTAACTCCAATTCATTCCATTTTATCTTCATCTCATGGAACACATCGAACACCGAAACATCCAACCTCGCACAAAAGGTCACACCAAAAGTATGAAACTAAACAAAACAAAAATGAGAGCATCGAACAATGGGTTGATGCACGAAAAAGTACATCCCGAGAAAAAAGGAAAAAGGGGTGCAACACGAGGACTTCCTAGGAGGTCAACCATCCTAGTACTACTCTCGCCTAAGCACATTTAACTTCGGAGTTCTGATGGGATCCGGTGCATTAGGACTGGTATGATCGCACCCGTTATCTACTGCACCAACAATCCATATATCCAAAAATGGCACAACGACGACATCCTTTTCATCTCATGCGAAGAAGACCGCAAGTCTTTTCCAGACTCTCAAGGCCCGTAACTCCAATTCATGCGATTTTCTCTATATCAGATGGAACTCATCGAGCTCTGAAACATCCAACCCCGGACACAAGGTCACACCATAAGTATAACGCGAAACAAAACAAAAATGAGAGCATCGAACCGTAGGTTTATGCAAGAAAAAGTACATCCCGGGATTAGAAGGAAAAGGGGTGCAACACAAGGACTTCCTAGGAGGTCAACCATCCTAGTACTACTCTCGCCTAAGCACATTTAACTTCGGAGTTCTGATGGCATCCGGTGTATTAGGGCTGATATGATCGCAACCGTTATCTACTGCACCAACAATCCATATATCCAAAAATGGCACAACGACGACATCCTTTTCATCTCATGCGAAGAAGACCGCAAGCCTTTCCAGACTCTCAAGGCCCGTAACTCCAATTCATGCGATTTTCTCTATATCAGATGGAACTCATCGAGCTCTGAAACATCCAACCCCGCACACAAGGTCACACCATAAGTATAACGCGAAACAAAACAAAAATGAGAGCATCGAACCGTGGGTTTATGAAGAAAAAGTGCATCCCGGGATAAAAAGGAAAAGGGGTGCAACACCAGGACTTCCTAGGAGGCAACCATCCTAGTACTACTCTCGCCTAAGCACATTTAACTTTGGAGTTCTGATGGCATCCGGTGTATTAGGGCTGATATGATTGCAGCCGTTATCTACTGCACCAACAATCCATATATCCGAAAATCGCACAACGACGACATCCTTTTCATCTCATGCGAAGAAGACCGCAAGTCTTTTCCAGACTTTCAATGCCAGTAACTCTAATTCATTCCATTTTATCTTCATCTCATGGAACACATCTAGCACCGAAACATCCAACCTCGCACAAAAGGTCACACCATAAGTATGAAACTAAACAAAACAAAAATGAGAGCGTCGAACAGTGGGTTGATGCACGAAAAAGTACATCCGGGGAAAAAAGGAAAAAGGGGTGCAACACGAGGACTTCCTAGGAGGTCAACCATCCTAGTACTACTCTCGCCTAAGCACATTTAACTTCGGAGTTCTGATGGGATCCGGTGCATTAGGGCTGGTATGATCGCACCCGTTATCTACTGCACCAACAATCCATATATCCAAAAATGGCACAACGACGACATCCTTTTCATCTCATGCGAAGAAGACCGCAAGTCTTTTCCAGACTCTCAAGGCCCGTAACTCCAATTCATGCGATTTTCTCTATATCAGATGGAACTCATCGAGCTCTGAAACATCCAACCCCGCACACAAGGTCACACCATATGTATAACGCGAAACAAAACAAAAATGAGAGCATCGAACCGTGGGTTTATGCAAGAAGAAGTGCATCCCGGGATAAAAAGGAAAAGGGGTGCAACACGAGGACTTCCTAGGAGGTCAACCATCCTAGTACTACTCTCGCCTAAGCACATTTAACTTCGGAGTTCTGATGGCATCCGGTGTATTAGGGCTGATATTATCGCAGCCGTTATCTACTGCACCAACAATCCATATATCCAAAAATGGCACAACGACGACATCCTTTTCATCTCAAGCGAAGAAGACCGCAAGTCTTTTCCAGACTTTCAATGCCAGTAACTCCAACTCATTCCATTTTATCTTCATCTCATGGAACACATCGAACACCGAAACATCCAACCTCGCACAAAAGGTCACACCATAAGTATGAAACTAAACAAAACAAAAATGAGAGCATCGAACAGTGGGTTGATGCACGAAAAAGTACATCCCGGGAAAAAAGGAAAAAGGGGTGCAACACGAGGACTTCCTAGGAGGTCAACCATCCTAGTACTACTCTCGCCTAAGCACATTTAACTTCGGAGTTCTGATGGGATCCGGTGCATTAGGGCTGGTATGATCGCACCCGTTATCTACTGCACCAACAATCCATATATCCAAAAATGGCACAACGACGACATCCTTTTCATCTCATGCGAAGAAGACCGCAAGTCTTTTCCAGACTCTCAAGGCCCGTAACTCCAATTCATGCGATTTTCTCTATATCAGATGGAACTCATCGAGCTCTGAAACATCCAACCCCGCACACAAGGTCAGACCATAAGTATAACGCGAAACAAAACAAAAATGAGAGCATCGAACCGTGGGTTTATGCAAGAAAAAGTGCATCCCGGGATAAAAAGGAAAAGGGGTGCAACACAAGGACTTTCTAGGAGGTCAACCATCCTAGTACTACTCTCGCTTAAGCACATTTAACTTCGGAGTTCTGATGGCATCCGGTGTATTAGGGCTGATATGATCGCAACCGTTATCTACTGCACCAACAATCCATATATCCAAAAATGGCACAACGACGAAATCCTTTTCATCTCATGCGAAGAAGACCGCAAGTCTTTTCCAGACTCTCAATGCCAGAAACTCCAATTCATTCAATTTTATCTTCATCTCACGGAACACGTCGAGCACCGAATCATCCAACCTCGCACAAAAGGTCACACCATAAGTATGAAACTAAACAAAACAAAAATGAGCGCATCTAACAGTGGGTTGATGCAGGAAAAAGTACATCCTGGGAAAAAAAGAAAAAGGGGTGCAGCACGAGGACTTCCTAAGAGGTCAACCATGCTAGTACTACTCTCGCCTAAGCACCTTTAACTTCGGAGTTCTGATGGGATCCGGTGCATTTGGGCTGGTATGATAGCACCCGTTATCTACTGCACCAACAATCCATATATCCGAAAATGGCACAACGACGACATCCTTTTCATCTCATGCGAAGAAGACCGCAAGTCTTTTCCAGACTTTCAATGCCAGTAACTCCAATTCATTCCATTTTATCTTCATCTCATGGAACACATCGAGCACCGAAACATCCAACCTCGCACAAAAGGTCACACCATAAGTATGAAACTAAGCAAAACAAAAATTAGAGCATCGAACAGTGGGTTGATGCACGAAACAGTACATCCCGGGAAAAAAGGAAAAAGGGGTGCAACACGAGGACTTCCTAGGAGCTCAACCATCCTAGTACTACTCTCGCCTAAGCACATTTAACTTCGGAGTTCTGATGGGATCCGGTGCATTAGGGCTGGTATTATCGCACCCGTTATCTACTGCACCAACAATCCATATATCCAAAAATGGCACAACGACGACATCCTTTTCATCTCATGCGAAGAAGACCGCAAGTCTTTTCGAGACTCTCAAGGCCCGTAACTCCAATTCATGCGATTTTCTCTATGTCAGATGGAACTCATCGAGCTCTGAAACATCCAACCCCGCACACAAGGTCACACCATAAGTATAACGCGAAACAAAACAAAAATGAGAGCATCGAACCGTGGGTTTATGCAAGAAAAAGTGTATCCTGGAATAAAAAGGAAAAGGGGTGCAACACAAGGATTTCCTAGGAGGTCAACCATCCTAGTACTACTCTCGCCTAAGCACATTTAACTTTGGAGTTCTAATGGCATCCGGTGTATTAGGGCAGATATGATCGCAACCGTTATCTACTGCACCAACAATCCATATATCCAAAAATGGCACAACGACGAAATCCTTTTCATCTCATGCGAAGAAGACCGCAAGTCTTTTCCAGACTCTCAATGCCAGTAACTCCAATTCATTCAATTTTATCTTCATCTCACGGAACACATCGAGCACCGAAACATCCAACCTCGCACAAAAGGTCACACCATAAGTATGAAACTAAGCAAAACAAAAATGAGAGCATCGAACAGTGGGTTGATGCACGAAAAAGTACATCCCGGGAAAAAAGGAAAAAGGGGTGCAACACGAGGACTTCCTAGGAGGTCAACCATCCTAGTACTACTCTCGCCTAAGCACATTTAACTTCGGAGTTCTGATGGGATCCGGTGCATTAGGGCTGGTATGATCGCACCCGTTATCTACTGCACCAACAATCCATATATCCAAAAATGGCACAACGACGACATCCTTTTCATCTCATGCGAAGAAGACCGCAAGTCTTTTCCAGACTTTCAATGCCAGTAGCTCCAATTCATTCCATTTTATCTTCATCTCATGGAACACATCGAGCACCGAAACATCCAACCTCGCACAAAAGGTCACACCATAAGTATGAAACTAAGCAAAACAAAAATGAGAGCATCGAACAGTGGGTTGATGCACGAAAAAGTACATCCCGGGAAAAAAGGAAAAAGGGGTGCAACACGAGGACTTCCTAGGAGGTCAACCATCCTAGTACTACTCTCGCCTAAGCACATTTAACTTCGGAGTTCTGATGGCATCCGGTGTATTAGGGCAGATATGATCGCAACCGTTATCTACTGCACCAACAATCCATATATCCAAAAATGGCACAACGACGAAATCCTTTTCATCTCATGCGAAGAAGACCGCAAGTCTTTTCCAGACTCTCAATGCCAGTAACTCCAATTCATTCAATTTTATCTTCATCTCACGGAACACGTCGAGCACCGAATCATCCAACCTCGCACAAAAGGTCACACGATAAGTATGAAACTAAACAAAATAAAAATGAGAGCATCGAAAAGTGGGTTGATGCAGGAAAAAGTACATCCTGGGAAAAAAAGAAAAAGGGGTGCAACACGAGGACTTCCTAAGAGGTCAACCATCCTAGTACTACTCTCGCCTAAGCACATTTAACTTCGGAGTTCTGATGGGATCCGGTGCATTTGGGCTGGTATGATAGCACCCGTTATCTACTGCACCAACAATCCATATATCCGAAAATGGCACAACGACGACATCCTTTTCATCTCATGCGAAGAAGACCGCAAGTCTTTTCCAGACTTTCAATGCCAGTAACTCCAATTCATTCCATTTTATCTTCATCTCATGGAACACATCGAGCACCGAAACATCCAACCTCGCACAAAAGGTCACACCATAAGTATGAAACTAAGCAAAACAAAAATGAGAGCATCGAACAGTGGGTTGATGCACGAAAAAGTACATCCCGGGAAAAAAGGAAAAACGGGTGCAACACGAGGACTTCCTAGGAGGTCAACCATCCTAGTACTACTCTCGCCTAAGCACATTTAACTTCGGAGTTCTGATGGGATCCGGTGCATTAGGGCTGGTATGATCGCACCCGTTATCTACTGCACCAACAATCCATATATCCAAAAATGGCACAACGACGACATCCTTTTCATCTCATGCGAAGAAGACCGCAAGTCTTTTCCAGACTCTCAAGGCCCGTAACTCCAATTCATGCGATTTTCTCTATATCAGATGGAACTTATCGAGCTCTGAAACATCCAACCCCGCACACAAGGTCACACCATAAGTATAACGCGAAACAAAACAAAAATGAGAGCATCGAACCTTGGGTTTATGCAAGAAAAAGTGCATCCCGGGATAAAAAGGAAAAGGGGTGCAACACGAGCACTTCCTAGGAGGTCAACCATCCCAGTACTACTCTCGCCTAAGCACATTTAACTTCGGAGTTCTGATGGCATCCGGTGTATTAGGGCTAATATGATCGCAGCCGTTATCTACTGCACCAACAATCCATATATCCGAAAATGGCACAACGACGACATCCTTTTCATCTCATGCAAAGAAGACCGCAAGTCTTTTCCAGACTTTCAATGCCAGTAGCTCCAATTCATTCCATTTTATCTTCATCTCATGGAACACATCGAGCACCGAAACATCCAACCTCGCACAAAAGGTCACACCATAAGTATGAAACTAAGCAAAACAAAAATGAGAGCATCGAACAGTGGGTTGATGCACGAAAAAGTACATCCCGGGAAAAAAGGAAAAATGGTTGCAACACGAGGACTTCCTAGGAGGTCAACCATCCTAGTACTACTCTCGCCTAAGCACATTTAACTTCGGAGTTCTGATGGCATCCGGTGTATTAGGGCAGATATGATCGCAACCGTTATCTACTGCACCAACAATCCATATATCCAAAAATGGCACAACGACGAAATCCTTTTCATCTCATGCGAAGAAGACCGCAAGTCTTTTCCAGACTCTCAATGCCAGTAACTCCAATTCATTCAATTTTATCTTCATCTCACGGAACACGTCGAGCACCGAATCATCCAACCTCGCACAAAAGGTCACACGATAAGTATGAAACTAAACAAAATAAAAATGAGAGCATCGAAAAGTGGGTTGATGCAGGAAAAAGTACATCCTGGGAAAAAAAGAAAAAGGGGTGCAACACGAGGACTTCCTAAGAGGTCAACCATCCTAGTACTACTCTCGCCTAAGCACATTTAACTTCGGAGTTCTGATGGGATCCGGTGCATTTGGGCTGGTATGATAGCACCCGTTATCTACTGCACCAACAATCCATATATCCGAAAATGGCACAACGACGACATCCTTTTCATCTCATGCGAAGAAGACCGCAAGTCTTTTCCAGACTTTCAATGCCAGTAACTCCAATTCATTCCATTTTATCTTCATCTCATGGAACACATCGAGCACCGAAACATCCAACCTCGCACAAAAGGTCACACCATAAGTATGAAACTAAGCAAAACAAAAATGAGAGCATCGAACAGTGGGTTGATGCACGAAAAAGTACATCCCGGGAAAAAAGGAAAAACGGGTGCAACACGAGGACTTCCTAGGAGGTCAACCATCCTAGTACTACTCTCGCCTAAGCACATTTAACTTCGGAGTTCTGATGGGATCCGGTGCATTAGGGCTGGTATGATCGCACCCGTTATCTACTGCACCAACAATCCATATATCCAAAAATGGCACAACGACGACATCCTTTTCATCTCATGCGAAGAAGACCGCAAGTCTTTTCCAGACTCTCAAGGCCCGTAACTCCAATTCATGCGATTTTCTCTATATCAGATGGAACTTATCGAGCTCTGAAACATCCAACCCCGCACACAAGGTCACACCATAAGTATAACGCGAAACAAAACAAAAATGAGAGCATCGAACCTTGGGTTTATGCAAGAAAAAGTGCATCCCGGGATAAAAAGGAAAAGGGGTGCAACACGAGCACTTCCTAGGAGGTCAACCATCCCAGTACTACTCTCGCCTAAGCACATTTAACTTCGGAGTTCTGATGGCATCCGGTTTATTAGGGCTAATATGATCGCAGCCGTTATCTACTGCACCAACAATCCATATATCCGAAAATGGCACAACGACGACATCCTTTTCATCTCATGCAAAGAAGACCGCAAGTCTTTTCCAGACTTTCAATGCCAGTAACTCCAATTCATTCCATTTTATCTTCATCTCATGGAACACATCGAGCACCGAAACATCCAACCTCGCACAAAAGGTCACACCATAAGTATGAAACTAAACAAAAAAAATGAGAGCATCGAACAGTGGGTTGATGCACGAAAAAGTACATCCCGGGAAAAAAGGAAAAAAGGGTGCAACACGAGGACTTCCTAGGAGGTCAACCATCCTAGTACTACTCTCGCCTAATCACATTTAACTTCGGAGTTCTGATGGGATCCGGTGCATTAGGGCTGGTATGATCGCAACCGATATCTACTGCACCAACAATCCATATATCCAAAAATGGCACAACGACGACATCCTTTTCATCTCATGCGAAGAAGACCGCAAGTCTTTTCCAGACTCTCAAGGCCCGTAACTCCAAGTCATGCGATTTTCTCTATATCAGATGGAACTCATGGAGCTCTGAAACATCCAACCCCGCACACAAGGTCACACCATAAGTATAACGCGAAACAAAACAAAAATGAGAGCATCGAACCGTGGGTTTATGCAACAAAAAGTGCATCCCGGAATAAAAAGGAAAAGGGGTGCAACACAAGGACTTCCTAGGAGGTCAACCATCCTAGTACTACTCTCGCCTAAGCACATTTAACTTCGGAGTTCTGATGGCATCCGGTGTATTAGGGCAGATATGATCGCAACCGTTATCTACTGCACCAACAATCCATATATCCGAAAATGGCACAACGACGAAATCCTTTTCATCTCATGCGAAGAAGACCGCAAGTCTTTTCCAGACTCTCAATGCCAGTAACTCCAATTCATTCAATTTTATCTTCATCTCACGGAACACGTCGAGCACCGAATCATCCAACCTCGCACAAAAGGTCACACCATAAGTATGAAACTAAACAAAATAAAAATGAGAGCATCGAACAGTGGGTTGATGCAGGAAAAAGTACATCCTGGGAAAAAAAGAAAAAGGGGTGCAACACGAGGACTTCCTAAGAGGTCAACCATCCTAGTACTACTCTCGCCTAAGCACATTTAACTTCGGAGTTCTGATGGGATCCGGTGCATTTGGGCTGGTATGATAGCACCCGTTATCTACTGCACCAACAATCCATATATCCGAAAATGGCACAACGACGACATCCTTTTCATCTCATGCGAAGAAGACCGCAAGTCTTTTCCAGACTTTCAATGCCAGTAACTCCAATTCATTCCATTTTATCTTCATCTCATGGAACACATCGAGCACCGAAACATCCAACCTCGCACAAAAGGTCACACCATAAGTATGAAACTAAGCAAAACAAAAATGAGAGCATCGAACAGTGGGTTGATGCACGAAAAAGTACATCCCGGGAAAAAAGGAAAAACGGGTGCAACACGAGGACTTCCTAGGAGGTCAACCATCCTAGTACTACTCTCGCCTAAGCACATTTAACTTCGGAGTTCTGATGGGATCCGGTGCATTAGGGCTGGTGTTGATCGCACCCGTTATCTACTGCACCAACAATCCATATATCCAAAAATGGCACAACGACGACATCCTTTTCATCTCATGCGAAGAAGACCGCAAGTCTTTTCCAGACTCTCAAGGCCCGTAACTCCAATTCATGCGATTTTCTCTATATCAGATGGAACTTATCGAGCTCTGAAACATCCAACCCCGCACACAAGGTCACACCATAAGTATAACGCGAAACAAAACAAAAATGAGAGCATCGAACCGTGGGTTTATGCAAGAAAAAGTGCATCCCGGGATAAAAAGGAAAAGGGGTGCAACACGAGCACTTCCTAGGAGGTCAACCATCCCAGTACTACTCTCGCCTAAGCACATTTAACTTCGGAGTTCTGATGGCATCCGGTGTATTAGGGCTAATATGATCGCAGCCGTTATCTACTGCACCAACAATCCATATATCCGAAAATGGCACAACGACGACATCCTTTTCATCTCATGCGAAGAAGACCGCAAGTCTTTTCCAGACTTTCAATGCCAGTAACTCCAATTCATTCCATTTTATCTTCATCTCATGGAACACATCGAGCACCGAAACATCCAACCTCGCACAAAAGGTCACACCATAAGTATGAAACTAAACAAAAAAAAATGAGAGCATCGAACAGTGGGTTGATGCACGAAAAAGTACATCCCGGGAAAAAAGGAAAAAAGGGTGCAACACGAGGACTTCCTAGGAGGTCAACCATCCTAGTACTACTCTCGCCTAAGCACATTTAACTTCGGAGTTCTGATGGGATCCGGTGCATTAGGGCTGGTATGATCGTAGCCGTTATCTACTGCACCAACAATCCATATATCCAAAAATGGCACAACGACGACATCCTTTTCATCTCATGCGAAGAAGACCGCAAGTCTTTTCCAGACTCTCAAGGCCCGTAACTCCAAGTCATGCGATTTTCTCTATATCAGATGGAACTCATGGAGCTCTGAAACATCCAACCCCGCACACAAGGTCACACCATAAGTATAACGCGAAACAAAACAAAAATGAGAGCATCGAACCGTGGGTTTATGCAACAAAAAGTGCATCCCGGAATAAAAAGGAAAAGGGGTGCAACACAAGGACTTCCTAGGAGGTCAACCATCCTAGTACTACTCTCGCCTAAGCACATTTAACTTCGGAGTTCTGATGGCATCCGGTGTATTAGGGCAGATATGATCGCAACCGTTATCTACTGCACCAACAATCCATATATCCAAAAATGGCACAACGACGAAATCCTTTTCATCTCATGCGAAGAAGACCGCAAGTCTTTTCCAGACTCTCAATGCCAGTAACTCCAATTCATTCAATTTTATCTTCATCTCACGGAACACGTCGAGCACCGAATCATCCAACCTCGCACAAAAGGTCACACCATAAGTATGAAACTAAACAAAAAAAAATGAGAGCATCGAACAGTGGGTTGATGCAGGAAAAAGTACATCCTGGGAAAAAAAGAAAAAGGGGTGCAACACGAGGACTTCCTAAGAGGTCAACCATCCTAGTACTACTCTCGCCTAAGCACATTTAACTTCGGAGTTCTGATGGGATCCGGTGCATTTGGGCTGGTATGATAGCACCCGTTATCTACTGCACCAACAATCCATATATCCGAAAATGGCACAACGACGACATCCTTTTCATCTCATGCGAAGAAGACCGCAAGTCTTTTCCAGACTTTCAATGCCAGTAACTCCAATTCATTCCATTTTATCTTCATCTCATGGAACACATCGAGCACCGAAACATCCAACCTCGCACAAAAGGTCACACCATAAGTATGAAACTAAGCAAAACAAAAATGAGAGCATCGAACAGTGGGTTGATGCACGAAAAAGTACATCCCGGGAAAAAAGGAAAAACGGGTGCAACACGAGGACTTCCTAGGAGGTCAACCATCCTAGTACTACTCTCGCCTAAGCACATTTAACTTCGGAGTTCTGATGGGATCCGGTGCATTAGGGCTGGTATGATCGCACCCGTTATCTACTGCACCAACAATCCATATATCCAAAAATGGCACAACGACGACATCCTTTTCATCTCATGCGAAGAAGACCGCAAGTCTTTTCCAGACTCTCAAGGCCCGTAACTCCAATTCATGCGATTTTCTCTATATCAGATGGAACTTATCGAGCTCTGAAACATCCAACCCCGCACACAAGGTCACACCATAAGTATAACGCGAAACAAAACAAAAATGAGAGCATCGAACCGTGGGTTTATGCAAGAAAAAGTGCATCCCGGGATAAAAAGGAAAAGGGGTGCAACACGAGCACTTCCTAGGAGGTCAACCATCCCAGTACTACTCTCGCCTAAGCACATTTAACTTCGGAGTTCTGATGGCATCCGGTGTATTAGGGCTAATATGATCGCAGCCGTTATCTACTGCACCAACAATCCATATATCCGAAAATGGCAAAACGACGACATCCTTTTCATCTCATGCGAAGAAGACCGCAAGTCTTTTCCAGACTTTCAATGCCAGTAACTCCAATTCATTCCATTTTATCTTCATCTCATGGAACACATCGAGCACCGAAACATCCAACCTCGCACAAAAGGTCACACCATAAGTATGAAACTAAACAAAAAAAAATGAGAGCATCGAACAGTGGGTTGATGCACGAAAAAGTACATCCCGGGAAAAAAGGAAAAAAGGGTGCAACACGAGGACTTCCTAGGAGGTCAACCATCCTAGTACTACTCTCGCCTAAGCACATTTAACTTCGGAGTTCTGATGGGATCCGGTGCATTAGGGCTGGTATGATCGCAGCCGTTATCTACTGCACCAACAATCCATATATCCAAAAATGGCACAACGACGACATCCTTTTCATCTCATGCGAAGAAGACCGCAAGTCTTTTCCAGACTCTCAAGGCCCGTAACTCCAAGTCATGCGATTTTCTCTATATCAGATGGAACTCATGGAGCTCTGAAACATCCAACCCCGCACACAAGGTCACACCATAAGTATAACGCGAAACAAAACAAAAATGAGAGCATCGAACCGTGGGTTTATGCAACAAAAAGTGCATCCCGGAATAAAAAGGAAAAGGGGTGCAACACAAGGACTTCCTAGTAGGTCAACCATCCTAGTACTACTCTCGCCTAAGCACATTTAACTTCGGAGTTCTGATGGCATCCGGTGTATTAGGGCAGATATGATCGCAACCGTTATCTACTGCACCAACAACCCATATATCCAAAAATGGCACAACGACGAAATCCTTTTCATCTCATGCGAAGAAGACCGCAAGTCTTTTCCAGACTCTCAATGCCAGTAACTCCAATTCATTCAATTTTATCTTCATCTCACGGAACACGTCGAGCACCGAATCATCCAACCTCGCACAAAAGGTCACACCATAAGTATGAAACTAAACAAAAAAAAATGAGAGCATCGAACAGTGGGTTGATGCAGGAAAAAGTACATCCTGGGAAAAAAAGAAAAAGGGGTGCAACACGAGGACTTCCTAAGAGGTCAACCATCCTAGTACTACTCTCGCCTAA
The DNA here is from genome assembly GCA_963691705.1 of Viola odorata. NCBI lineage: Eukaryota > Viridiplantae > Streptophyta > Magnoliopsida > Malpighiales > Violaceae > Viola > Viola odorata. Next base: position 34,380,140 of record OY829546.1, read on the forward strand.
GCACATTTAACTTCGGAGTTCTGATGGGATCCGGTGCATTTGGGCTGGTATGATAGCACCCGTTATCTACTGCACCAACAATCCATATATCCGAAAATGGCACAACGACGACATCCTTTTCATCTCATGCGAAGAAGACCGCAAGTCTTTTCCAGACTCTCAAGGCCCGTAACTCCAATTCATGCGATTTTCTCTATATCAGATGGAACTTATCGAGCTCTGAAACATCCAACCCCGCACACAAGGTCACACCATAAGTATAACGCGAACCAAAACAAAAATGAGAGCATCGAACCGTGGGTTTATGCAAGAAAAAGTGCATCCCGGGATAAAAAGGAAAAGGGGTGCAACACGAGCACTTCCTAATAGGTCAACCATCCCAGTACTACTCTCGCCTAAGCACATTTAACTTCGGAGTTCTGATGGCATCCGGTGTATTAGGGCTAATATGATCGCAGCCGTTATCTACTGCACCAACAATCCATATATCCAAAAATGGCACAACGACGAAATCCTTTTCATCTCATGCGAAGAAGACCGCAAGTCTTTTCCAGACTCTCAATGCCAGTAACTCCAATTCATTCAATTTTATCTTCATCTCACGGAACACGTCGAGCACCGAATCATCTAACCTCGCACAAAAGGTCACACCATAAGTATGAAACTAAACAAAAAAAAATGAGAGCATCGAACAGTGGGTTGATGCAGGAAAAAGTACATCCTGGGAAAAAAAGAAAAAGGGGTGCAACACGAGGACTTCCTAAGAGGTCAACCATCCTAGTACTACTCTCGCCTAAGCACATTTAACTTCGGAGTTCTGATGGGATCCGGTGCATTTGGGCTGGTATGATAGCACCCGTTATCTACTGCACCAACAATCCATATATCCGAAAATGGCACAACGACGACATCCTTTTCATCTCATGCGAAGAAGACCGCAAGTCTTTTCCAGACTTTCAATGCCAGTAACTCCAATTCATTCCATTTTATCTTCATCTCATGGAACACATCGAGCACCGAAACATCCAACCTCGCACAAAAGGTCACACCATAAGTATGAAACTAAGCAAAACAAAAATGAGAGCATCGAACAGTGGGTTGATGCACGAAAAAGTACATCCCGGGAAAAAAGGAAAAACGGGTGCAACACGAGGACTTCCTAGGAGGTCAACCATCCTAGTACTACTCTCGCCTAAGCACATTTAACTTCGGAGTTCTGATGGGATCCGGTGCATTAGGGCTGGTATGATCGCACCCGTTATCTACTGCACCAACAATCCATATATCCAAAAATGGCACAACGACGACATCCTTTTCATCTCATGCGAAGAAGACCGCAAGTCTTTTCCAGACTCTCAAGGCCCGTAACTCCAATTCATGCGATTTTCTCTATATCAGATGGAACTTATCGAGCTCTGAAACATCCAACCCCGCACACAAGGTCACACCATAAGTATAACGCGAACCAAAACAAAAATGAGAGCATCGAACCGTGGGTTTATGCAAGAAAAAGTGCATCCCGGGATAAAAAGGAAAAGGGGTGCAACACGAGCACTTCCTAGGAGGTCAACCATCCCAGTACTACTCTCGCCTAAGCACATTTAACTTCGGAGTTCTGATGGCATCCGGTGTATTAGGGCTAATATGATCGCAGCCGTTATCTACTGCACCAACAATCCATATATCCAAAAATGGCACAACGACGAAATCCTTTTCATCTCATGCGAAGAAGACCGCAAGTCTTTTCCAGACTCTCAATGCCAGTAACTCCAATTCATTCAATTTTATCTTCATCTCACGGAACACGTCGAGCACCGAATCATCCAACCTCGCACAAAAGGTCACACCATAAGTATGAAACTAAACAAAATAAAAATGAGAGCATCGAACAGTGGGTTGATGCAGGAAAAAGTACATCCTGGGAAAAAAAGAAAAAGGGGTGCAACACGAGGACTTCCTAAGAGGTCAACCATCCTAGTACTACTCTCGCCTAAGCACATTTAACTTCGGAGTTCTGATGGGATCCGGTGCATTTGGGCTGGTATGATAGCACCCGTTATCTACTGCACCAACAATCCATATATCCGAAAATGGCACAACGACGACATCCTTTTCATCTCATGCGAAGAAGACAGCAAGTCTTTTCCAGACTTTCAATGCCAGTAACTCCAATTCATTCCATTTTATCTTCATCTCATGGAACACATCGAGCACCGAAACATCCAACCTCGCACAAAAGGTCACACCATAAGTATGAAACTAAGCAAAACAAAAATGAGAGCATCGAACAGTGGGTTGATGCACGAAAAAGTACATCCCGGGAAAAAAGGAAAAACGGTTGCAACACGAGGACTTCCTAGGAGGTCAACCATCCTAGTACTACTCTCGCCTAAGCACATTTAACTTCGGAGTTCTGATGGGATCCGGTGCATTAGGGCTGGTATGATCGCACCCGTTATCTACTGCACCAACAATCCATATATCCAAAAATGGCACAACGACGACATCCTTTTCATCTCATGCGAAGAAGACCGCAAGTCTTTTCCAGACTCTCAAGGCCCGTAACTCCAATTCATGCGATTTTCTCTATATCAGATGGAACTTATCGAGCTCTGAAACATCCAACCCCGCACACAAGGTCACACCATAAGTATAACGCGAACCAAAACAAAAATGAGAGCATCGAACCGTGGGTTTATGCAAGAAAAAGTGCATCCCGGGATAAAAAGGAAAAGGGGTGCAACACGAGCACTTCCTAGGAGGTCAACCATCCCAGTACTACTCTCGCCTAAGCACATTTAACTTCGGAGTTCTGATGGCATCCGGTGTATTAGGGCTAATATGATCGCAGCCGTTATCTACTGCACCAACAATCCATATATCCGAAAATGGCACAACGACGACATCCTTTTCATCTCATGCGAAGAAGACCGCAAGTCTTTTCCAGACTTTCAATGCCAGTAACTCCAATTCATTCCATTTTATCTTCATCTCATGGAACACATCGAGCACCGAAACATCCAACCTCGCACAAAAGGTCACACCATAAGTATGAAACTAAACAAAAAAAAATGAGAGCATCGAACAGTGGGTTGATGCACGAAAAAGTACATCCCGGGAAAAAAGGAAAAAAGGGTGCAACACGAGGACTTCCTAGGAGGTCAACCATCCTAGTACTACTCTCGCCTAAGCACATTTAACTTCGGAGTTCTGATGGGATCCGGTGCATTAGGGCTGGTATGATCGCACCCGTTATCTACTGCACCAACAATCCATATATCCAAAAATGGCACAACGACGACATCCTTTTCATCTCATGCGAAGAAGACCGCAAGTCTTTTCCAGACTCTCAAGGCCCGTAACTCCAATTCATGCGATTTTCTCTATATCAGATGGAACTCATGGAGCTCTGAAACATCCAACCCCGCACACAAGGTCACACCATAAGTATAACGCGAAACAAAACAAAAATGAGAGCATCGAACCGTGGGTTTATGCAAGAAAAAGTGCATCCCGGAATAAAAAGGAAAAGGGGTGCAACACAAGGACTTCCTAGGAGGTCAACCATCCTAGTACTACTCTCGCCTAAGCACATTTAACTTCGGAGTTCTGATGGCATCCGGTGTATTAGGGCTAATATGATCGCAACCGTTATCTACTGCATCAACAATCCATATATCCAAAAATGGCACACGGACGAAATCCTTTTCATCTCATGCGAAGAAGACCGCAAGTCTTTTCCAGACTCTCAATGCCAGTAACTCCAATTCATTCAATTTTATCTTCATCTCACGGAACACGTCGAGCACCGAATCATCCAACCTCGCACAAAAGGTCACACCATAAGTATGAAACTAAACAAAATAAAAATGAGAGCATCGAACAGTGGGTTGATGCAGGAAAAAGTACATCCTGGGAAAAAAAGAAAAAGGGGTGCAACACGAGGACTTCCTAAGAGGTCAACCATCCTAGTACTACTCTCGCCTAAGCACATTTAACTTCGGAGTTCTGATGGGATCCGGTGCATTTTGGCTGGTATGATAGCACCCGTTATCTACTGCACCAACAATCCATATATCCGAAAATGGCACAACGACGACATCCTTTTCATCTCATGCGAAGAAGACCGCAAGTCTTTTCCAGACTTTCAATGCCAGTAACTCCAATTCATTCCATTTTATCTTCATCTCATGGAACACATCGAGCACCGAAACATCCAACCTCGCACAAAAGGTCACACCATAAGTATGAAACTAAGCAAAACAAAAATGAGAGCATCGAACAGTGGGTTGATGCACGAAAAAGTACATCCCGGGAAAAAAGGAAAAACGGGTGCAACACGAGGACTTCCTAGGAGGTCAACCATCCTAGTACTACTCTCGCCTAAGCACATTTAACTTCGGAGTTCTGATGGGATCCGGTGCATTAGGGCTGGTATGATCGCACCCGTTATCTACTGCACCAACAATCCATATATCCAAAAATGGCACAACGACGACATCCTTTTCATCTCATGCGAAGAAGACCGCAAGTCTTTTCCAGACTCTCAAGGCCCGTAACTCCAATTCATGCGATTTTCTCTATATCAGATGGAACTTATCGAGCTCTGAAACATCCAACCCCGCACACAAGGTCACACCATAAGTATAACGCGAACCAAAACAAAAATGAGAGCATCGAACCGTGGGTTTATGCAAGAAAAAGTGCATCCCGGGATAAAAAGGAAAAGGGGTGCAACACGAGCACTTCCTAGGAGGTCAACCATCCCAGTACTACTCTCGCCTAAGCACATTTAACTTCGGAGTTCTGATGGCATCCGGTGTATTAGGGCTAATATGATCGCAGCCGTTATCTACTGCACCAACAATCCATATATCCGAAAATGGCACAACGACGACATCCTTTTCATCTCATGCGAAGAAGACCGCAAGTCTTTTCCAGACTTTCAATGCCAGTAACTCCAATTCATTCCATTTTATCTTCATCTCATGGAACACATCGAGCACCGAAACATCCAACCTCGCACAAAAGGTCACACCATAAGTATGAAACTAAACAAAAAAAAATGAGAGCATCGAACAGTGGGTTGATGCACGAAAAAGTACATCCCGGGAAAAAAGGAAAAAAGGGTGCAACACGAGGACTTCCTAGGAGGTCAACCATCCTAGTACTACTCTCGCCTAAGCACATTTAACTTCGGAGTTCTGATGGGATCCGGTGCATTAGGGCTGGTATGATCGCACCCGTTATCTACTGCACCAACAATCCATATATCCAAAAATGGCACAACGACGACATCCTTTTCATCTCATGCGAAGAAGACCGCAAGTCTTTTCCAGACTCTCAAGGCCCGTAACTCCAATTCATGCGATTTTCTCTATATCAGATGGAACTTATCGAGCTCTGAAACATCCAACCCCGCACACAAGGTCACACCATAAGTATAACGCGAACCAAAACAAAAATGAGAGCATCGAACCGTGGGTTTATGCAAGAAAAAGTGCATCCCGGGATAAAAAGGAAAAGGGGTGCAACACGAGCACTTCCTAGGAGGTCAACCATCCCAGTACTAGTCTCGCCTAAGCACATTTAACTTCGGAGTTCTGATGGCATCCGGTGTATTAGGGCTAATATGATCGCAGCCGTTATCTACTGCACCAACAATCCATATATCCAAAAATGGCACAACGACGAAATCCTTTTCATCTCATGCGAAGAAGACCGCAAGTCTTTTCCAGACTCTCAATGCCAGTAACTCCAATTCATTCAATTTTATCTTCATCTCACGGAACACGTCGAGCACCGAATCATCCAACCTCGCACAAAAGGTCACACCATAAGTATGAAACTAAACAAAATAAAAATGAGAGCATCGAACAGTGGGTTGATGCAGGAAAAAGTACATCCTGGGAAAAAAAGAAAAAGGGGTGCAACACGAGGACTTCCTAAGAGGTCAACCATCCTAGTACTACTCTCGCCTAAGCACATTTAACTTCGGAGTTCTGATGGGATCCGGTGCATTTGGGCTGGTATGATAGCACCCGTTATCTACTGCACCAACAATCCATATATCCGAAAATGGCACAACGACGACATCCTTTTCATCTCATGCGAAGAAGACAGCAAGTCTTTTCCAGACTTTCAATGCCAGTAACTCCAATTCATTCCATTTTATCTTCATCTCATGGAACACATCGAGCACCGAAACATCCAACCTCGCACAAAAGGTCACACCATAAGTATGAAACTAAGCAAAACAAAAATGAGAGCATCGAACAGTGGGTTGATGCACGAAAAAGTACATCCCGGGAAAAAAGGAAAAACGGTTGCAACACGAGGACTTCCTAGGAGGTCAACCATCCTAGTACTACTCTCGCCTAAGCACATTTAACTTCGGAGTTCTGATGGGATCCGGTGCATTAGGGCTGGTATGATCGCACCCGTTATCTACTGCACCAACAATCCATATATCCAAAAATGGCACAACGACGACATCCTTTTCATCTCATGCGAAGAAGACCGCAAGTCTTTTCCAGACTCTCAAGGCCCGTAACTCCAATTCATGCGATTTTCTCTATATCAGATGGAACTTATCGAGCTCTGAAACATCCAACCCCGCACACAAGGTCACACCATAAGTATAACGCGAACCAAAACAAAAATGAGAGCATCGAACCGTGGGTTTATGCAAGAAAAAGTGCATCCCGGGATAAAAAGGAAAAGGGGTGCAACACGAGCACTTCCTAGGAGGTCAACCATCCCAGTACTACTCTCGCCTAAGCACATTTAACTTCGGAGTTCTGATGGCATCCGGTGTATTAGGGCTAATATGATCGCAGCCGTTATCTACTGCACCAACAATCCATATATCCGAAAATGGCACAACGACGACATCCTTTTCATCTCATGCGAAGAAGACCGCAAGTCTTTTCCAGACTTTCAATGCCAGTAACTCCAATTCATTCCATTTTATCTTCATCTCATGGAACACATCGAGCACCGAAACATCCAACCTCGCACAAAAGGTCACACCATAAGTATGAAACTAAACAAAAAAAAATGAGAGCATCGAACAGTGGGTTGATGCACGAAAAAGTACATCCCGGGAAAAAAGGAAAAAAGGGTGCAACACGAGGACTTCCTAGGAGGTCAACCATCCTAGTACTACTCTCGCCTAAGCACATTTAACTTCGGAGTTCTGATGGGATCCGGTGCATTAGGGCTGGTATGATCGCACCCGTTATCTACTGCACCAACAATCCATATATCCAAAAATGGCACAACGACGACATCCTTTTCATCTCATGCGAAGAAGACCGCAAGTCTTTTCCAGACTCTCAAGGCCCGTAACTCCAATTCATGCGATTTTCTCTATATCAGATGGAACTCATGGAGCTCTGAAACATCCAACCCCGCACACAAGGTCACACCATAAGTATAACGCGAAACAAAACAAAAATGAGAGCATCGAACCGTGGGTTTATGCAAGAAAAAGTGCATCCCGGAATAAAAAGGAAAAGGGGTGCAACACAAGGACTTCCTAGGAGGTCAACCATCCTAGTACTACTCTCGCCTAAGCACATTTAACTTCGGAGTTCTGATGGCATCCGGTGTATTAGGGCTAATATGATCGCAACCGTTATCTACTGCACCAACAATCCATATATCCAAAAATGGCACACGGACGAAATCCTTTTCATCTCATGCGAAGAAGACCGCAAGTCTTTTCCAGACTCTCAATGCCAGTAACTCCAATTCATTCAATTTTATCTTCATCTCACGGAACACGTCGAGCACCGAATCATCCAACCTCGCACAAAAGGTCACACCATAAGTATGAAACTAAACAAAATAAAAATGAGAGCATCGAACAGTGGGTTGATGCAGGAAAAAGTACATCCTGGGAAAAAAAGAAAAAGGGGTGCAACACGAGGACTTCCTAAGAGGTCAACCATCCTAGTACTACTCTCGCCTAAGCACATTTAACTTCGGAGTTCTGATGGGATCCGGTGCATTTTGGCTGGTATGATAGCACCCGTTATCTACTGCACCAACAATCCATATATCCGAAAATGGCACAACGACGACATCCTTTTCATCTCATGCGAAGAAGACCGCAAGTCTTTTCCAGACTTTCAATGCCAGTAACTCCAATTCATTCCATTTTATCTTCATCTCATGGAACACATCGAGCACCGAAACATCCAACCTCGCACAAAAGGTCACACCATAAGTATGAAACTAAGCAAAACAAAAATGAGAGCATCGAACAGTGGGTTGATGCACGAAAAAGTACATCCCGGGAAAAAAGGAAAAACGGGTGCAACACGAGGACTTCCTAGGAGGTCAACCATCCTAGTACTACTCTCGCCTAAGCACATTTAACTTCGGAGTTCTGATGGGATCCGGTGCATTAGGGCTGGTATGATCGCACCCGTTATCTGCTGCACCAACAATCCATATATCCAAAAATGGCACAACGACGACATCCTTTTCATCTCATGCGAAGAAGACCGCAAGTCTTTTCCAGACTCTCAAGGCCCGTAACTCCAATTCATGCGATTTTCTCTATATCAGATGGAACTTATCGAGCTCTGAAACATCCAACCCCGCACACAAGGTCACACCATAAGTATAACGCGAACCAAAACAAAAATGAGAGCATCGAACCGTGGGTTTATGCAAGAAAAAGTGCATCCCGGGATAAAAAGGAAAAGGGGTGCAACACGAGCACTTCCTAGGAGGTCAACCATCCCAGTACTACTCTCGCCTAAGCACATTTAACTTCGGAGTTCTGATGGCATCCGGTGTATTAGGGCTAATATGATCGCAGCCGTTATCTACTGCACCAACAATCCATATATCCGAAAATGGCACAACGACGACATCCTTTTCATCTCATGCGAAGAAGACCGCAAGTCTTTTCCAGACTTTCAATGCCAGTAACTCCAATTCATTCCATTTTATCTTCATCTCATGGAACACATCGAGCACCGAAACATCCAACCTCGCACAAAAGGTCACACCATAAGTATGAAACTAAACAAAAAAAAATGAGAGCATCGAACAGTGGGTTGATGCACGAAAAAGTACATCCCGGGAAAAAAGGAAAAAAGGGTGCAACACGAGGACTTCCTAGGAGGTCAACCATCCTAGTACTACTCTCGCCTAAGCACATTTAACTTCGGAGTTCTGATGGGATCCGGTGCATTAGGGCTGGTATGATCGCACCCGTTATCTACTGCACCAACAATCCATATATCCAAAAATGGCACAACGACGACATCCTTTTCATCTCATGCGAAGAAGACCGCAAGTCTTTTCCAGACTCTCAAGGCCCGTAACTCCAATTCATGCGATTTTCTCTATATCAGATGGAACTCATGGAGCTCTGAAACATCCAACCCCGCACACAAGGTCACACCATAAGTATAACGCGAAACAAAACAAAAATGAGAGCATCGAACCGTGGGTTTATGCAAGAAAAAGTGCATCCCGGAATAAAAAGGAAAAGGGGTGCAACACAAGAACTTCCTAGGAGGTCAACCATCCTAGTACTACTCTCGCCTAAGCACATTTAACTTCGGAGTTCTGATGGCATCCGGTGTATTAGGGCAGATATGATCGCAACCGTTATCTACTGCACCAACAATCCATATATCCAAAAATGGCACAACGACGAAATCCTTTTCATCTCATGCGAAGAAGACCGCAAGTCTTTTCCAGACTCTCAATGCCAGTAACTCCAATTCATTCAATTTTATCTTCATCTCACGGAACACGTCGAGCACCGAATCATCCAACCTCGCACAAAAGGTCACACCATAAGTATGAAACTAAACAAAATAAAAATGAGAGCATCGAACAGTGGGTTGATGCAGGAAAAAGTACATCCTGGGAAAAAAAGAAAAAGGGGTGCAACACGAGGACTTCCTAAGAGGTCAACCATCCTAGTACTACTCTCGCCTAAGCACATTTAACTTCGGAGTTCTGATGGGATCCGGTGCATTTGGGCTGGTATGATAGCACCCGTTATCTACTGCACCAACAATCCATATATCCGAAAATGGCACAACGACGACATCCTTTTCATCTCAAGCGAAGAAGACCGCAAGTCTTTTCCAGACTTTCAATGCCAGTAACTCCAATTCATTCCATTTTATCTTCATCTCACGGAACACATCGAGCACCGAAACATCCAACCTCGCACAAAAGGTCACACCATAAGTATGAAACTAAGCAAAACAAAAATGAGAGCATCGAACAGTGGGTTGATGCACGAAAAAGTACATCCCGGGAAAAAAGGAAAAACGGGCGCAACACGAGGACTTCCTAGGACGTCAACCATCCTAGTACTAGTCTCGCCTAAGCACATTTAACTTCGGAGTTCTGATGGGATCCGGTGCATTAGGGCTGGTATGATCGCACCCGTTATCTACTGCACCAACAATCCATATATCCAAAAATGGCACAACGACGACATCCTTTTCATCTCATGCGAAGAAGACCGCAAGTCTTTTCCAGACTCTCAAGGCCCGTAACTCCAATTCATGCGATTTTCTCTATATCAGATGGAACTCATGGAGCTCTGAAACATCCAACCCCGCACACAAGGTCACACCATAAGTATAACGCGAAACAAAACAAAAATGAGAGCATCGAACCGTGGGTTTATGCAAGAAAAAGTGCATCCCGGAATAAAAAGGAAAAGGGGTGCAACACAAGGACTTCCTAGGAGGTCAACCATCCTAGTACTACTCTCGCCTAAGCACATTTAACTTCGGAGTTCTGATGGCATCCGGTGTATTAGGGCTGATATGATCGCAACCGTTATCTACTGCACCAACAATCCATATATCCAGAAATGGCACAAGGACGAAATCCTTTTCATCTCATGCGAAGAAGACCGCAAGTCTTTTCCAGACTCTCATTGCCAGTAACTCCAATTCATTCAATTTTATCTTCATCTCACGGAACACGTCGAGCACCGAATCATCCAACCTCGCACAAAAGGTCACACCATAAGTATGAAACTAAACAAAATAAAAATGAGAGCATCGAACAGTGGGTTGATGCAGGAAAAAGTACATCCTGGGAAAAAAAGAAAAAGGGGTGCAACACGAGGACTTCCTAAGAGGTCAACCATCCTAGTACTACTCTCGCCTAAGCACATTTAACTTCGGAGTTCTGATGGGATCCGGTGCATTTTGGCTGGTATGATAGCACCCGTTATCTACTGCACCAACAATCCATATATCCGAAAATGGCACAACGACGACATCCTTTTCATCTCATGCGAAGAAGACCGCAAGTCTTTTCCAGACTTTCAATGCCAGTAACTCCAATTCATTCCATTTTATCTTCATCTCATGGAACACATCGAGCACCGAAACATCCAACCTCGCACAAAAGGTCACACCATAAGTATGAAACTAAGCAAACCAAAAATGAGAGCATCGAACAGTGGGTTGATGCACGAAAAAGTACATCCCGGGAAAAAAGGAAAAACGGGTGCAACACGAGGACTTCCTAGGAGGTCAACCATCCTAGTACTACTCTCGCCTAAGCACATTTAACTTCGGAGTTCTGATGGGATCCGGTGCATTAGGGCTGGTATGATCGCACCCGTTATCTACTGCACCAACAATCCATATATCCAAAAATGGCACAACGACGACATCCTTTTCATCTCATGCGAAGAAGACCGCAAGTCTTTTCCAGACTCTCAAGGCCCGTAACTCCAATTCATGCGATTTTCTCTATATCAGATGGAACTTATCGAGCTCTGAAACATCCAACCCCGCACACAAGGTCACACCATAAGTATAACGCGAACCAAAACAAAAATGAGAGCATCGAACCGTGGGTTTATGCAAGAAAAAGTGCATCCCGGGATAAAAAGGAAAAGGGGTGCAACACGAGCACTTCCTAGGAGGTCAACCATCCCAGTACTACTCTCGCCTAAGCACATTTAACTTCGGAGTTCTGATGGCATCCGGTGTATTAGGGCTAATATGATCGCAGCCGTTATCTACTGCACCAACAATCCATATATCCGAAAATGGCACAACGACGACATCCTTTTCATCTCATGCGAAGAAGACCGCAAGTCTTTTCCAGACTTTCAATGCCAGTAACTCCAATTCATTCCATTTTATCTTCATCTCATGGAACACATCGAGCACCGAAACATCCAACCTCGCACAAAAGGTCACACCATAAGTATGAAACTAAACAAAAAAAAATGAGAGCATCGAACAGTGGGTTGATGCACGAAAAAGTACATCCCGGGAAAAAAGGAAAAAAGGGTGCAACACGAGGACTTCCTAGGAGGTCAACCATCCTAGTACTACTCTCGCCTAAGCACATTTAACTTCGGAGTTCTGATGGGATCCGGTGCATTAGGGCTGGTATGATCGCACCCGTTATCTACTGCACCAACAATCCATATATCCAAAAATGGCACAACGACGACATCCTTTTCATCTCATGCGAAGAAGACCGCAAGTCTTTTCCAGACTCTCAAGGCCCGTAACTCCAATTCATGCGATTTTCTCTATATCAGATGGAACTCATGGAGCTCTGAAACATCCAACCCCGCACACAAGGTCACACCATAAGTATAACGCGAAACAAAACAAAAATGAGAGCATCGAACCGTGGGTTTATGCAAGAAAAAGTGCATCCCGGAATAAAAAGGAAAAGGGGTGCAACACAAGGACTTCCTAGGAGGTCAACCATCCTAGTACTACTCTCGCCTAAGCACATTTAACTTCGGAGTTCTGATGGCATCCGGTGTATTAGGGCAGATATGATCGCAACCGTTATCTACTGCACCAACAATCCATATATCCAAAAATGGCACAACGACGAAATCCTTTTCATCTCATGCGAAGAAGACCGCAAGTCTTTTCCAGACTCTCAATGCCAGTAACTCCAATTCATTCAATTTTATCTTCATCTCACGGAACACGTCGAGCACCGAATCATCCAACCTCGCACAAAAGGTCACACCATAAGTATGAAACTAAACAAAATAAAAATGAGAGCATCGAACAGTGGGTTGATGCAGGAAAAAGTACATCCTGGGAAAAAAAGAAAAAGGGGTGCAACACGAGGACTTCCTAAGAGGTCAACCATCCTAGTACTACTCTCGCCTAAGCACATTTAACTTCGGAGTTCTGATGGGATCCGGTGCATTTGGGCTGGTATGATAGCACCCGTTATCTACTGCACCAACAATCCATATATCCGAAAATGGCACAACGACGACATCCTTTTCATCTCAAGCGAAGAAGACCGCAAGTCTTTTCCAGACTTTCAATGCCAGTAACTCCAATTCATTCCATTTTATCTTCATCTCACGGAACACATCGAGCACCGAAACATCCAACCTCGCACAAAAGGTCACACCATAAGTATGAAACTAAGCAAAACAAAAATGAGAGCATCGAACAGTGGGTTGATGCACGAAAAAGTACATCCCGGGAAAAAAGGAAAAACGGGTGCAACACGAGGACTTCCTAGGAGGTCAACCATCCTAGTACTACTCTCGCCTAAGCACATTTAACTTCGGAGTTCTGATGGGATCCGGTGCATTAGGGCTGGTATGATCGCACCCGTTATCTACTGCACCAACAATCCATATATCCAAAAATGGCACAACGACGACATCCTTTTCATCTCATGCGAAGAAGACCGCAAGTCTTTTCCAGACTCTCAAGGCCCGTAACTCCAATTCATGCGATTTTCTCTATATCAGATGGAACTTATCGAGCTCTGAAACATCCAACCCCGCACACAAGGTCACACCATAAGTATAACGCGAACCAAAACAAAAATGAGAGCATCGAACCGTGGGTTTATGCAAGAAAAAGTGCATCCCGGGATAAAAAGGAAAAGGGGTGCAACACGAGCACTTCCTAGGAGGTCAACCATCCCAGTACTACTCTCGCCTAAGCACATTTAACTTCGGAGTTCTGATGGCATCCGGTGTATTAGGGCTAATATGATCGCAGCCGTTATCTACTGCACCAACAATCCATATATCCGAAAATGGCACAACGACGACATCCTTTTCATCTCATGCGAAGAAGACCGCAAGTCTTTTCCAGACTTTCAATGCCAGTAACTCCAATTCATTCCATTTTATCTTCATCTCATGGAACACATCGAGCACCGAAACATCCAACCTCGCACAAAAGGTCACACCATAAGTATGAAACTAAACAAAAAAAAATGAGAGCATCGAACAGTGGGTTGATGCACGAAAAAGTACATCCCGGGAAAAAAGGAAAAAAGGGTGCAACACGAGGACTTCCTAGGAGGTCAACCATCCTAGTACTACTCTCGCCTAAGCACATTTAACTTCGGAGTTCTGATGGGATCCGGTGCATTAGGGCTGGTATGATCGCAGCCGTTATCTACTGCACCAACAATCCATATATCCAAAAATGGCACAACGACGACATCCTTTTCATCTCATGCGAAGAAGACCGCAAGTCTTTTCCAGACTCTCAAGGCCCGTAACTCCAAGTCATGCGATTTTCTCTATATCAGATGGAACTCATGGAGCTCTGAAACATCCAACCCCGCACACAAGGTCACACCATAAGTATAACGCGAAACAAAACAAAAATGAGAGCATCGAACCGTGGGTTTATGCAAGAAAAAGTGCATCCCGGAATAAAAAGGAAAAGGGGTGCAACACAAGGACTTCCTAGGAGGTCAACCATCCTAGTACTACTCTCGCCTAAGCACATTTAACTTCGGAGTTCTGATGGCATCCGGTGTATTAGGGCAGATATGATCGCAACCGTTATCTACTGCACCAACAATCCATATATCCAAAAATGGCACAACGACGAAATCCTTTTCATCTCATGCGAAGAAGACCGCAAGTCTTTTCCAGACTCTCAATGCCAGTAACTCCAATTCATTCAATTTTATCTTCATCTCACGGAACACGTCGAGCACCGAATCATCCAACCTCGCACAAAAGGTCACACCATAAGTATGAAACTAAACAAAAAAAAATGAGAGCATCGAACAGTGGGTTGATGCACGAAAAAGTACATCCCGGGAAAAAAGGAAAAAAGGGTGCAACACGAGGACTTCCTAGGAGGTCAACCATCCTAGTACTACTCTCGCCTAAGCACATTTAACTTCGGAGTTCTGATGGGATCCGGTGCATTAGGGCTGGTATGATCGCAGCCGTTATCTACTGCACCAACAATCCATATATCCAAAAATGGCACAACGACGACATCCTTTTCATCTCATGCGAAGAAGACCGCAAGTCTTTTCCAGACTCTCAAGGCCCGTAACTCCAAGTCATGCGATTTTCTCTATATCAGATGGAACTCATGGAGCTCTGAAACATCCAACCCCGCACACAAGGTCACACCATAAGTATAACGCGAAACAAAACAAAAATGAGAGCATCGAACCGTGGGTTTATGCAAGAAAAAGTGCATCCCGGAATAAAAAGGAAAAGGGGTGCAACACAAGGACTTCCTAGGAGGTCAACCATCCTAGTACTACTCTCGCCTAAGCACATTTAACTTCGGAGTTCTGATGGCATCCGGTGTATTAGGGCAGATATGATCGCAACCGTTATCTACTGCACCAACAATCCATATATCCAAAAATGGCACAACGACGAAATCCTTTTCATCTCATGCGAAGAAGACCGCAAGTCTTTTCCAGACTCTCAATGCCAGTAACTCCAATTCATTCAATTTTATCTTCATCTCACGGAACACGTCGAGCACCGAATCATCCAACCTCGCACAAAAGGTCACACCATAAGTATGAAACTAAACAAAATAAAAATGAGAGCATCGAACAGTGGGTTGATGCAGGAAAAAGTACATCCTGGGAAAAAAAGAAAAAGGGGTGCAACACGAGGACTTCCTAAGAGGTCAACCATCCTAGTACTACTCTCGCCTAAGCACATTTAACTTCGGAGTTCTGATGGGATCCGGTGCATTTGGGCTGGTATGATAGCACCCGTTATCTACTGCACCAACAATCCATATATCCGAAAATGGCACAACGACGACATCCTTTTCATCTCAAGCGAAGAAGACCGCAAGTCTTTTCCAGACTTTCAATGCCAGTAACTCCAATTCATTCCATTTTATCTTCATCTCACGGAACACATCGAGCACCGAAACATCCAACCTCGCACAAAAGGTCACACCATAAGTATGAAACTAAGCAAAACAAAAATGAGAGCATCGAACAGTGGGTTGATGCACGAAAAAGTACATCCCGGGAAAAAAGGAAAAACGGGTGCAACACGAGGACTTCCTAGGAGGTCAACCATCCTAGTACTACTCTCGCCTAAGCACATTTAACTTCGGAGTTCTGATGGGATCCGGTGCATTAGGGCTGGTATGATCGCACCCGTTATCTACTGCACCAACAATCCATATATCCAAAAATGGCACAACGACGACATCCTTTTCATCTCATGCGAAGAAGACCGCAAGTCTTTTCCAGACTCTCAAGGCCCGTAACTCCAATTCATGCGATTTTCTCTATATCAGATGGAACTTATCGAGCTCTGAAACATCCAACCCCGCACACAAGGTCACACCATAAGTATAACGCGAACCAAAACAAAAATGAGAGCATCGAACCGTGGGTTTATGCAAGAAAAAGTGCATCCCGGGATAAAAAGGAAAAGGGGTGCAACACGAGCACTTCCTAGGAGGTCAACCATCCCAGTACTACTCTCGCCTAAGCACATTTAACTTCGGAGTTCTGATGGCATCCGGTGTATTAGGGCTAATATGATCGCAGCCGTTATCTACTGCACCAACAATCCATATATCCGAAAATGGCACAACGACGACATCCTTTTCATCTCATGCGAAGAAGACCGCAAGTCTTTTCCAGACTTTCAATGCCAGTAACTCCAATTCATTCCATTTTATCTTCATCTCATGGAACACATCGAGCACCGAAACATCCAACCTCGCACAAAAGGTCACACCATAAGTATGAAACTAAACAAAAAAAAATGAGAGCATCGAACAGTGGGTTGATGCACGAAAAAGTACATCCCGGGAAAAAAGGAAAAAAGGGTGCAACACGAGGACTTCCTAGGAGGTCAACCATCCTAGTACTACTCTCGCCTAAGCACATTTAACTTCGGAGTTCTGATGGGATCCGGTGCATTAGGGCTGGTATGATCGCAGCCGTTATCTACTGCACCAACAATCCATATATCCAAAAATGGCACAACGACGACATCCTTTTCATCTCATGCGAAGAAGACCGCAAGTCTTTTCCAGACTCTCAAGGCCCGTAACTCCAAGTCATGCGATTTTCTCTATATCAGATGGAACTCATGGAGCTCTGAAACATCCAACCCCGCACACAAGGTCACACCATAAGTATAACGCGAAACAAAACAAAAATGAGAGCATCGAACCGTGGGTTTATGCAAGAAAAAGTGCATCCCGGAATAAAAAGGAAAAGGGGTGCAACACAAGGACTTCCTAGGAGGTCAACCATCCTAGTACTACTCTCGCCTAAGCACATTTAACTTCGGAGTTCTGATGGCATCCGGTGTATTAGGGCAGATATGATCGCAACCGTTATCTACTGCACCAACAATCCATATATCCAAAAATGGCACAACGACGAAATCCTTTTCATCTCATGCGAAGAAGACCGCAAGTCTTTTCCAGACTCTCAATGCCAGTAACTCCAATTCATTCAATTTTATCTTCATCTCACGGAACACGTCGAGCACCGAATCATCCAACCTCGCACAAAAGGTCACACCATAAGTATGAAACTAAACAAAATAAAAATGAGAGCATCGAACAGTGGGTTGATGCAGGAAAAAGTACATCCTGGGAAAAAAAGAAAAAGGGGTGCAACACGAGGACTTCCTAAGAGGTCAACCATCCTAGTACTACTCTCGCCTAAGCACATTTAACTTCGGAGTTCTGATGGGATCCGGTGCATTTGGGCTGGTATGATAGCACCCGTTATCTACTGCACCAACAATCCATATATCCGAAAATGGCACAACGACGACATCCTTTTCATCTCAAGCGAAGAAGACCGCAAGTCTTTTCCAGACTTTCAATGCCAGTAACTCCAATTCATTCCATTTTATCTTCATCTCACGGAACACATCGAGCACCGAAACATCCAACCTCGCACAAAAGGTCACACCATAAGTATGAAACTAAGCAAAACAAAAATGAGAGCATCGAACAGTGGGTTGATGCACGAAAAAGTACATCCCGGGAAAAAAGGAAAAACGGGTGCAACACGAGGACTTCCTAGGAGGTCAACCATCCTAGTACTACTCTCGCCTAAGCACATTTAACTTCGGAGTTCTGATGGGATCCGGTGCATTAGGGCTGGTATGATCGCACCCGTTATCTACTGCACCAACAATCCATATATCCAAAAATGGCACAACGACGACATCCTTTTCATCTCATGCGAAGAAGACCGCAAGTCTTTTCCAGACTCTCAAGGCCCGTAACTCCAATTCATGCGATTTTCTCTATATCAGATGGAACTTATCGAGCTCTGAAACATCCAACCCCGCACACAAGGTCACACCATAAGTATAACGCGAACCAAAACAAAAATGAGAGCATCGAACCGTGGGTTTATGCAAGAAAAAGTGCATCCCGGGATAAAAAGGAAAAGGGGTGCAACACGAGCACTTCCTAGGAGGTCAACCATCCCAGTACTACTCTCGCCTAAGCACATTTAACTTCGGAGTTCTGATGGCATCCGGTGTATTAGGGCTAATATGATCGCAGCCGTTATCTACTGCACCAACAATCCATATATCCGAAAATGGCACAACGACGACATCCTTTTCATCTCATGCGAAGAAGACCGCAAGTCTTTTCCAGACTCTCAAGGCCCGTAACTCCAAGTCATGCGATTTTCTCTATATCAGATGGAACTCATGGAGCTCTGAAACATCCAACCCCGCACACAAGGTCACACCATAAGTATAACGCGAAACAAAACAAAAATGAGAGCATCGAACCGTGGGTTTATGCAACAAAAAGTGCATCCCGGAATAAAAAGGAAAAGGGGTGCAACACAAGGACTTCCTAGGAGGTCAACCATCCTAGTACTACTCTCGCCTAAGCACATTTAACTTCGGAGTTCTGATGGCATCCGGTGTATTAGGGCAGATATGATCGCAACCGTTATCTACTGCACCAACAATCCATATATCCAAAAATGGCACAACGACGAAATCCTTTTCATCTCATGCGAAGAAGACCGCAAGTCTTTTCCAGACTCTCAATGCCAGTAACTCCAATTCATTCAATTTTATCTTCATCTCACGGAACACGTCGAGCACCGAATCATCCAACCTCGCACAAAAGGTCACACCATAAGTATGAAACTAAACAAAATAAAAATGAGAGCATCGAACAGTGGGTTGATGCAGGAAAAAGTACATCCTGGGAAAAAAAGAAAAAGGGGTGCAACACAAGGACTTCCTAAGAGGTCAACCATCCTAGTACTACTCTCGCCTAAGCACATTTAACTTCGGAGTTCTGATGGGATCCGGTGCATTTGGGCTGGTATGATAGCACCCGTTATCTACTGCACCAACAATCCATATATCCGAAAATGGCACAACGACGACATCCTTTTCATCTCATGCGAAGAAGACCGCAAGTCTTTTCCAGACTTTCAATGCCAGTAACTCCAATTCATTCCATTTTATCTTCATCTCATGGAACACATCGAGCACCGAAACATCCAACCTCGCACAAAAGGTCACACCATAAGTATGAAACTAAGCAAAACAAAAATGAGAGCATCGAACAGTGGGTTGATGCACGAAAAAGTACATCCCGGGAAAAAAGGAAAAACGGGTGCAACACGAGGACTTCCTAGGAGGTCAACCATCCTAGTACTACTCTCGCCTAAGCACATTTAACTTCGGAGTTCTGATGGGATCCGGTGCATTAGGGCTGGTATGATCGCACCCGTTATCTACTGCACCAACAATCCATATATCCAAAAATGGCACAACGACGACATCCTTTTCATCTCATGCGAAGAAGACCGCAAGTCTTTTCCAGACTCTCAAGGCCCGTAACTCCAAGTCATGCGATTTTCTCTATATCAGATGGAACTCATGGAGCTCTGAAACATCCAACCCCGCACACAAGGTCACACCATAAGTATAACGCGAAACAAAACAAAAATGAGAGCATCGAACCGTGGGTTTATGCAACAAAAAGTGCATCCCGGAATAAAAAGGAAAAGGGGTGCAACACAAGGACTTCCTAGGAGGTCAACCATCCTAGTACTACTCTCGCCTAAGCACATTTAACTTCGGAGTTCTGATGGCATCCGGTGTATTAGGGCAGATATGATCGCAACCGTTATCTACTGCACCAACAATCCATATATCCAAAAATGGCACAACGACGAAATCCTTTTCATCTCATGCGAAGAAGACCGCAAGTCTTTTCCAGACTCTCAATGCCAGTAACTCCAATTCATTCAATTTTATCTTCATCTCACGGAACACGTCGAGCACCGAATCATCCAACCTCGCACAAAAGGTCACACCATAAGTATGAAACTAAACAAAATAAAAATGAGAGCATCGAACAGTGGGTTGATGCAGGAAAAAGTACATCCTGGGAAAAAAAGAAAAAGGGGTGCAACACAAGGACTTCCTAAGAGGTCAACCATCCTAGTACTACTCTCGCCTAAGCACATTTAACTTCGGAGTTCTGATGGGATCCGGTGCATTTGGGCTGGTATGATAGCACCCGTTATCTACTGCACCAACAATCCATATATCCGAAAATGGCACAACGACGACATCCTTTTCATCTCATGCGAAGAAGACCGCAAGTCTTTTCCAGACTTTCAATGCCAGTAACTCCAATTCATTCCATTTTATCTTCATCTCATGGAACACATCGAGCACCGAAACATCCAACCTCGCACAAAAGGTCACACCATAAGTATGAAACTAAGCAAAACAAAAATGAGAGCATCGAACAGTGGGTTGATGCACGAAAAAGTACATCCCGGGAAAAAAGGAAAAACGGGTGCAACACGAGGACTTCCTAGGAGGTCAACCATCCTAGTACTACTCTCGCCTAAGCACATTTAACTTCGGAGTTCTGATGGGATCCGGTGCATTAGGGCTGGTATGATCGCACCCGTTATCTACTGCACCAACAATCCATATATCCAAAAATGGCACAACGACGACATCCTTTTCATCTCATGCGAAGAAGACCGCAAGTCTTTTCCAGACTCTCAAGGCCCGTAACTCCAATTCATGCGATTTTCTCTATATCAGATGGAACTTATCGAGCTCTGAAACATCCAACCCCGCACACAAGGTCACACCATAAGTATAACGCGAAACAAAACAAAAATGAGAGCATCGAACCGTGGGTTTATGCAAGAAAAAGTGCATCCCGGGATAAAAAGGAAAAGGGGTGCAACACGAGCACTTCCTAGGAGGTCAACCATCCCAGTACTACTCTCGCCTAAGCACATTTAACTTCGGAGTTCTGATGGCATCCGGTGTATTAGGGCTAATATGATCGCAGCCGTTATCTACTGCACCAACAATCCATATATCCGAAAATGGCACAACGACGACATCCTTTTCATCTCATGCGAAGAAGACCGCAAGTCTTTTCCAGACTTTCAATGCCAGTAACTCCAATTCATTCCATTTTATCTTCATCTCATGGAACACATCGAGCACCGAAACATCCAACCTCGCACAAAAGGTCACACCATAAGTATGAACCTAAACAAAAAAAAATGAGAGCATCGAACAGTGGGTTGATGCACGAAAAAGTACATCCCGGGAAAAAAGGAAAAAAGGGTGCAACACGAGGACTTCCTAGGAGGTCAACCATCCTAGTACTACTCTCGCCTAAGCACATTTAACTTCGGAGTTCTGATGGGATCCGGTGCATTAGGGCTGGTATGATCGCACCCGTTATCTACTGCACCAACAATCCATATATCCAAAAATGGCACAACGACGACATCCTTTTCATCTCATGCGAAGAGGACCGCAAGTCTTTTCCAGACTCTCAAGGCCCGTAACTCCAATTCATGCGATTTTCTCTATATCAGATGGAACTCATGGAGCTCTGAAACATCCAACCCCGCACACAAGGTCACACCATAAGTATAACGCGAAACAAAACAAAAATGAGAGCATCGAACCGTGGGTTTATGCAACAAAAAGTGCATCCCGGAATAAAAAGGAAAAGGGGTGCAACACAAGGACTTCCTAGGAGGTCAACCATCCTAGTACTACTCTCGCCTAAGCACATTTAACTTCGGAGTTCTGATGGCATCCGGTGTATTAGGGCAGATATGATCGCAACCGTTATCTACTGCACCAACAATCCATATATCCAAAAATGGCACAACGACGAAATCCTTTTCATCTCATGCGAAGAAGACCGCAAGTCTTTTCCAGACTCTCAATGCCAGTAACTCCAATTCATTCGATTTTATCTTCATCTCACGGAACACGTCGAGCACCGAATCATCCAACCTCGCACAAAAGGTCACACCATAAGTATGAAACTAAGCAAAACAAAAATGAGAGCATCGAACAGTGGGTTGATGCACGAAAAAGTACATCCCGGGAAAAAAGGAAAAACGGGTGCAACACGAGGACTTCCTAGGAGGTCAACCATCCTAGTACTACTCTCGCCTAAGCACATTTAACTTCGGAGTTCTGATGGGATCCGGTGCATTAGGGCTGGTGTGATCGCACCCGTTATCTACTGCACCAACAATCCATATATCCAAAAATGGCACAACGACGACATCCTTTTCATCTCATGCGAAGAAGACCGCAAGTCTTTTCCAGACTCTCAAGGCCCGTAACTCCAATTCATGCGATTTTCTCTATATCAGATGGAACTTATCGAGCTCTGAAACATCCAACCCCGCACACAAGGTCACACCATAAGTATAACGCGAAACAAAACAAAAATGAGAGCATCGAACCGTGGGTTTATGCAAGAAAAAGTGCATCCCGGGATAAAAAGGAAAAGGGGTGCAACACGAGCACTTCCTAAGAGGTCAACCATCCCAGTACTACTCTCGCCTAAGCACATTTAACTTCAGAGTTCTGATGGGATCCGGTGCATTAGGGCTGGTATGATCGCACCCGTTATCTACTGCACCAACAATCCATATATCCAAAAATGGCACAACGACGACATCCTTTTCATCTCATGCGAAGAGGACCGCAAGTCTTTTCCAGACTCTCAAGGCCAGTAACTCCAATTCATTCCATTTTATCTTCATCTCATGGAACACATCGAGCACCGAAACATCCAACCTCGCACAAAAGGTCACACCATAAGTATGAACCTAAACAAAAAAAAATGAGAGCATCGAACAGTGGGTTGATGCACGAAAAAGTACATCCCGGGAAAAAAGGAAAAAAGGGTGCAACACGAGGACTTCCTAGGAGGTCAACCATCCTAGTACTACTCTCGCCTAAGCACATTTAACTTCGGAGTTCTGATGGGATCCGGTGCATTAGGGCTGGTATGATCGCACCCGTTATCTACTGCACCAACAATCCATATATCCAAAAATGGCACAACGACGACATCCTTTTCATCTCATGCGAAGAGGACCGCAAGTCTTTTCCAGACTCTCAAGGCCCGTAACTCCAATTCATGCGATTTTCTCTATATCAGATGGAACTCATGGAGCTCTGAAACATCCAACCCCGCACACAAGGTCACACCATAAGTATAACGCGAAACAAAACAAAAATGAGAGCATCGAACCGTGGGTTTATGCAACAAAAAGTGCATCCCGGAATAAAAAGGAAAAGGGGTGCAACACAAGGACTTCCTAGGAGGTCAACCATCCTAGTACTACTCTCGCCTAAGCACATTTAACTTCGGAGTTCTGATGGCATCCGGTGTATTAGGGCAGATATGATCGCAACCGTTATCTACTGCACCAACAATCCATATATCCAAAAATGGCACAACGACGAAATCCTTTTCATCTCATGCGAAGAAGACCGCAAGTCTTTTCCAGACTCTCAATGCCAGTAACTCCAATTCATTCGATTTTATCTTCATCTCACGGAACACGTCGAGCACCGAATCATCCAACCTCGCACAAAAGGTCACACCATAAGTATGAAACTAAGCAAAACAAAAATGAGAGCATCGAACAGTGGGTTGATGCACGAAAAAGTACATCCCGGGAAAAAAGGAAAAAGGGGTGCAACACGAGGACTTCCTAGGAGGTCAACCATCCTAGTACTACTCTCGCCTAAGCACATTTAACTTCGGAGTTCTGATGGGATCCGGTGCATTAGGGCTGGTGTGATCGCACCCGTTATCTACTGCACCAACAATCCATATATCCAAAAATGGCACAACGACGACATCCTTTTCATCTCATGCGAAGAAGACCGCAAGTCTTTTCCAGACTCTCAAGGCCCGTAACTCCAATTCATGCGATTTTCTCTATATCAGATGGAACTTATCGAGCTCTGAAACATCCAACCCCGCACACAAGGTCACACCATAAGTATAACGCGAAACAAAACAAAAATGAGAGCATCGAACCGTGGGTTTATGCAAGAAAAAGTGCATCCCGGGATAAAAAGGAAAAGGGGTGCAACACGAGCACTTCCTAAGAGGTCAACCATCCCAGTACTACTCTCGCCTAAGCACATTTAACTTCAGAGTTCTGATGGGATCCGGTGCATTAGGGCTGGTATGATCGCACCCGTTATCTACTGCACCAACAATCCATATATCCAAAAATGGCACAACGACGACATCCTTTTCATCTCATGCGAAGAGGACCGCAAGTCTTTTCCAGACTCTCAAGGCCAGTAACTCCAATTCATTCCATTTTATCTTCATCTCATGGAACACATCGAGCACCGAAACATCCAACCTCGCACAAAAGGTCACACCATAAGTATGAACCTAAACAAAAAAAAATGAGAGCATCGAACAGTGGGTTGATGCACGAAAAAGTACATCCCGGGAAAAAAGGAAAAAAGGGTGCAACACGAGGACTTCCTAGGAGGTCAACCATCCTAGTACTACTCTCGCCTAAGCACATTTAACTTCGGAGTTCTGATGGGATCCGGTGCATTAGGGCTGGTATGATCGCACCCGTTATCTACTGCACCAACAATCCATATATCCAAAAATGGCACAACGACGACATCCTTTTCATCTCATGCGAAGAGGACCGCAAGTCTTTTCCAGACTCTCAAGGCCCGTAACTCCAATTCATGCGATTTTCTCTATATCAGATGGAACTCATGGAGCTCTGAAACATCCAACCCCGCACACAAGGTCACACCATAAGTATAACGCGAAACAAAACAAAAATGAGAGCATCGAACCGTGGGTTTATGCAACAAAAAGTGCATCCCGGAATAAAAAGGAAAAGGGGTGCAACACAAGGACTTCCTAGGAGGTCAACCATCCTAGTACTACTCTCGCCTAAGCACATTTAACTTCGGAGTTCTGATGGCATCCGGTGTATTAGGGCAGATATGATCGCAACCGTTATCTACTGCACCAACAATCCATATATCCAAAAATGGCACAACGACGAAATCCTTTTCATCTCATGCGAAGAAGACCGCAAGTCTTTTCCAGACTCTCAATGCCAGTAACTCCAATTCATTCGATTTTATCTTCATCTCACGGAACACGTCGAGCACCGAATCATCCAACCTCGCACAAAAGGTCACACCATAAGTATGAAACTAAGCAAAACAAAAATGAGAGCATCGAACAGTGGGTTGATGCACGAAAAAGTACATCCCGGGAAAAAAGGAAAAAGGGGTGCAACACGAGGACTTCCTAGGAGGTCAACCATCCTAGTACTACTCTCGCCTAAGCACATTTAACTTCGGAGTTCTGATGGGATCCGGTGCATTAGGGCTGGTGTGATCGCACCCGTTATCTACTGCACCAACAATCCATATATCCAAAAATGGCACAACGACGACATCCTTTTCATCTCATGCGAAGAAGACCGCAAGTCTTTTCCAGACTCTCAAGGCCCGTAACTCCAATTCATGCGATTTTCTCTATATCATATGGAACTCATGGAGCTCTGAAACATCCAACCCCGCACACAAGGTCACACCATAAGTATAACGCGAAACAAAACAAAAATGAGAGCATCGAACCGTGGGTTTATGCAAGAAAAAGTGCATCCCGGGATAAAAAGGAAAAGGGGTGCAACACGAGGACTTCCTAGGAGGTCAACCATCCTAGTACTACTCTCGCCTAAGCACATTTAACTTCGGAGTTCTGATGGCATCCGGTGTATTAGGGCTGATATGATCGCAGCCGTTATCTACTGCACCAACAATCCATATATCCGAAAATGGCACAACGACGACATCCTTTTCATCTCAAGCGAAGAAGACCGCAAGTCTTTTCCAGACTTTCAATGCCAGTAACTCCAATTCATTCCATTTTATCTTCATCTCATGGAACACATCGAGCACCAAAACATCCAACCTCGCACAAAAGGTCACACCATAAGTATGAAACTAAACAAAACAAAAATGAGAGCATCGAACAGTGGGTTGATGCACGAAAAAGTACATCCCGGGAAAAAAGGAAAAAGGGTGCAACACGAGGACTTCCTAGGAGGTCAACCATCCTAGTACTACTCTCGCCTAAGCACATTTAACTTCGGAGTTCTGATGGGATCCGGTGCATTAGGGCTGGTATGATCGCACCCGTTATCTACTGCACCAACAATCCATATATCCAAAAATGGCACAACGACGACATCCTTTTCATCTCATGCGAAGAAGACCGCAAGTCTTTTCCAGACTCTCAAGGCCCGTAACTCCAATTCATGCGATTTTCTCTATATCAGATGGAACTCATCGAGCTCTGAAACATCCAACCCCGCACACAAGGTCACACCATAAGTATAACGAGAAACAAAACAAAAATGAGAGCATCGAACCGTGGGTTTATGCAAGAAAAAGTGCATCACGGGATAAAAAGGAAAAGGGGTGCAACACCAGGACTTCCTAGGAGGTCAACCATCCCAGTACTACTCTCGCCTAAGCACATTTAACTTCGGAGTTCTGATGGCATCCGGTGTATTAGGGCTGATATGATCGCAACCGTTATCTACTGCACCAACAATCCATATATCCAAAAATGGCACAACGACGAAATCCTTTTCATCTCATGCGAAGAAGACCGCAAGTCTTTTCCAGACTCTCAATGCCAGTAACTCCAATTCATTCAATTTTATCTTCATCTCACGGAACACGTCGAGCACCGAATCATCCAACCTCGCACAAAAGGTCACACCATAAGTATGAAACTAAACAAAACAAAAATGAGAGCATCGAACAGTGGGTTGATGCAGGAAAAAGTACATCCTGGGAAAAAAAGAAAAAGGGGTGCAACACGAGGACTTCCTAAGAGGTCAACCATCCTAGTACTACTCTCGCCTAAGCACATTTAACTTCGGAGTTCTGATGGGATCTGGTGCATTAGTGCTCGTATGATCGCACCCGTTATCTCCTGCACCAGCAATCCATATATCCAAAAATGGCACAACGACGACATCCTTTTCATCTCATGCGAAGAAGCCCGCAAGCCTTTTCCAGACTCTCACGGCCCGTAACTCCAATTCATGCGATTTTCTCTTCATCTACCGGAACACGTCGAGCACCGAAACATCCAACCTCGCACACAAGGTCACACCATAAGTATGAAACTAAACAAAACAAAAATGAGAGCATCGAACCGTGGGTTTATGCAGGAAAAGTGCATCCCGAGCAAAAAAGAAAAAGGGGTGCAACACGAGGACTTCCAAGGAGGTCAACCATCCTAGTACTCCTCTCGCCTAAGCACATTTAACTTCGGAGTTCTGATGGGATCCGGTGCATTAGTGCTCGTATGATCGCACCCTTTATCTCCTGCACCAACAATCCATATATCAAAAAATGGCACAACGACGATATCCTTTTCATCTCATGCGAAAAATGCCGCAAGTATTTTCCAGACTCTCTAGGCTCGTACTCCAATTCATGCAATTTTCTCTTCAGTTCACGGAACTCGTCCAGCTCCGAAATATCCAACCTCGCACACAAGGTCACACCATAAGTATAAAACTAAACAAAACAAAAATGAGAGCATCCAACCATGGGTTTATGCAGGAAAAATTGCACAGCGGGGAAAAAAAGAAAAATGAGTGCCACACGAGGACTTCCTAGGAGGTCAACCATCCTAGTACTACTCTCGCCTAAGCACATTTAACTTCGGAATTCAGATGGGATCCAGTGCATTAGTGCTGGTATGATCGCACCCGTTATCTCCTCACCAACAATCCATATATCCGAATGATAACAATACTCCTAACGGCTAGGGCATTTTCGTCTTATACTCCGCGGTGGGGGGAATACTGCTGCTGCTACCGCCCCGGCAGCATTGAGGCTATCGCCTCTCTCTATACGACTAACGCTGGGATGGTCGACATCAGCGAGGGGGCCCCACACGTCACTTCGTCAAGACACGGGGTGTTATCCAATCCCAGGCCGAACTTGGCATTTCGTGAGAAGCGTAGGCGCTGCCTTACCTAGGTAACACCTACCCCCATACCTATATCTAACGCAGCGATAGTACATTCCATCAACGAGGAACTCTAACCCCCCTGACGGGCGTTAGCACCTTGTGACCAAAATCACCGGGAAAAAAAAAGGGGTGCAAGACGACGACTTCCTAGGAGGTCAACCATCCTAGTACTACTCTCTCCTAAGCACATTTAACTTCGGTGTTCTAATGGGATCCGGTGCATTAGTGCTCGTATGATTGCACCGTTTATCTCCTGCACCAACAATCCATATGTCCGAAAATGGCACAACGACGACATCCTTTTCATCTCATGCGAAGAAGGCCGAAAGTATTTTCCAGACTCTCAAGGCCCGTAACACCAATTCATGCGATTTTCTCTTCATCTCACGGAACTCGTCGAGCTCCGAAACATCCAACCTCGCACACAAGGTCACACCATAAGTATAAAACTAAACAAAACCAAAATGAGAGCATCCAACCGTGGGTTTATGCAGGAAAAATTGCACAGCGGGGAAAAAAAGAAAAAGGAGTGCCACACGAGGATTTCCTAGGAGGTCAACCATCCTAATACTACTCTCGCCTAAGCACATTTAACTTCGGAGTTCTGATGGGATCCGGTGCATTAGTGCTGGTATGATCACACCTGTTATCTCCTGCACCAGCAATCCATATATCCAAAATGGCACAACGACGACATCCTTTTCATCTCATGCGAAGAAGACCGCAAGCCTTTTCAAGACTCTCAACACCCGTAACTCCAATTCATGCAATTTTCTCTTCATCTCAAGGAACACGTCGAGCACCGAAACACCCAACCTCGCACACAAGGTCACACCATAAGTATGAAACTAAACAAAACAAAAATGAGAGCATCGAACCATGGGTTTATGCAGGAAAAAGTGCATCCCGAGAAAAAAAGAAAAAGGGGTGCAACACGAGAACTTCCTAGGAGGTCAACCATCCTAGTACCACTCTCGCCTAAGTATATTTAACTTCGGAGTTCTGATGGGATCCGGTGCATTAGTGCTCGTATGATTGCACCGTTTATCTCCTGCACCAAGAATCCATATGTCCGAAAATGGCACAACGACGACATCCTTTTCATCTCATGCGAAGAAGGCCGAAAGTATTTTCCAGACTCTCAAGGCCCGTAACTCCAATTCATGCGATTTTCTCTTCATCTGACGTAACACGTTGAGCACCAAAACATCCAACCTCGCACACAAGGTCACACCATAAGTATGAAACTAAACAAAACAAAAATGAGAGCATCGAACCGTGGGCATATGCAGGAAAAAGTGCATCTGCGGAAAAAAAAAGGGTGCAACACGAGGACTTCCTAGGAGGTCAACCATCCCAGTACTTCTCTCGCCTAAGCACATTTAACTTCAGAATTCTGATGTGCATTAGTGCTCGTATGATCGCACCCATTATCTCCTGCACCAACAATCCATATATCCGAATATGGCTCAACAACGACATCCTTTTCATCTCTTGCGAAGAAGACTGCAAGTCTTTTCCAGACCCTCAAGGCCCGTAACATGTGGAGCACCGAAACATCGAACCTCGCACAGAAGGTCACACCATAAGTATGAAACTAAAAAAAACAAAATGAGAGCATCGAACCGTGGGTTTATGCAGGAAACTGTGCATCCCGGGAAAAAACAAAAGGGTGCAAGACGACGACTTCGTAGGAGGTCAACCATCCTAGTACTACTCTCACCTAAGCACATTTAACTTCGGAGTTCTGATGGGATCCGATGCATTAGTGCTCGTATGATCGCACCCTTTATCTCCTGCACCAACAATCCATATATCCAAAAATGGCACAACGACGACATCCTTTTCATCTCATGTGAAGAAGACGGCAAGTCTTTTCCAGACTCTCAAGGTCCGTAACTCCAATTCATGCGATTTTCTCTTGATCTGACGTAACACATCGAGCACCGAAACATCCAAACTCGCACACAAGGTCACACCATCAGTATGAAACTAAACAAAACAAAAATGAGAGCATCGAACCGTGGGCTTATGCAGGAAAAAGTGCATCTCCGAAAAAAAAGAAAAAGGGGTGCAACACGAGGACTTCCTACGAGGTCAACCATCCTAGTACTACTCTCGCCTAAGCACATTTAACTTCGGAGTTCTGATGGGATCCGGTGCATTAGTTCTGGTATGATCGCACCCGTTATCTCCTGCACCAGCAATCCATATTTCCGAAAATGGCACAACGACGACATCGTTTTCATCGCATGCGAAGAACCCTGCAAGTCTTTTCCAGACTCTCAAGGCCCGTAACTCCAATTCATTCCATTTTATCTTCATTTCACGAAACACGTCGAGCACCAAAACATCCAACCTCGCACACAAGGTCACACCATAAGTATGCAACTAAACAAAACAAAAATGAGAGCATCGAACCGTGGGTTTATGCAGGAAAAAGTGCATCCCAGGAAAAAAAAAAGGGGGTGCAACACGAGGACTTCCTAGGAGGTCAACCATCTTAGTACTACTCTCGCCTAAGCACATTTAACTTTGGAGTTCTGTTTGGATCTGGTGCATTAGTGCTGGTATGATCGCACCCGTTATCTCCTCACCAACAATCCATATATCCGAATGATAACAATACTCCTAACGGCTAGGGCATTTTCATCTTATATCCCGTGGTGGGGGGAAAACTGCTGCTCCTACCGCCCCGGCATCATTGAGGCAATCACCTCTCTCTATACGACTAACGCTGGGATGGTCGACATCAGCGAGGGGGTCCCACACGTCACTTCGTAGTGACACGGGGTGTTATCCGATCCCAGGCCGAACCTGGCATTTTGGGAGAAACGTAGGCGTTGCCTTACCTAGGTAACACCTACCCCCATACCTATATCTAACGCAGTGATAGCACATTCCATCAACGCGGAACTCTGACCCCCCTGACCAAGATCACCCAGAAAAAAAAGGGTGCAAGACGACGACTTCCTAGGTGGTCAACCATCCTAGTACTACTCTCACAAAAGCACATTTGACATCGGAGTTTTGATGGGATGCGGTGCATTAGTGCTCCTATGATCGCACTGTTTATCTCCTGCACCAACAATCCATATGTCCCAAAATGACACAACGACGACATCCTTTTCATCTCACGCGAACAATGTCGCAAGTATTTTCCAGACTCTCTAGGCTCGTAACTCCAATTCATGCAATTTTCTCTTCATCTCACGGAACTCATCGATCTCCGAAACATCCAACCTCGCACACAAGGTCACACCATAAGTATAAAACTAAACAAAACAAAAATGAGAGCATCCAACCGTGGGTTTATGCAAGAAAAATTGCACAACGGGGAAAAAAAGAAAATGGAATGCCACACGAGGACTTCCTAGGAAGTCAACCATCCTCGTACTACTCTTGCCTAAGCACATTTAACTTCAGAGTTCTGATGGGATCCGGTGCATTAGTGCTGGTATGATCGCACCCGTTATCTCCTGCACCAGCAATCCATATATCCGAAAATGGCACAACGACGACAACCTTTTCATCTCATGCGAAGAAGACCGCAAGTCTTTCTGAGACGCTCAAGGCCCGTAACTCCAATTCATGCGATTTTCTCTTCATCTGACGTAACACATCAAGTATCGAAACATCCAGCCTTGCACACAAGGTCACACCATAAGTATGAATCTAATCAAAACAAAAATGGGAGCATCTAACCGTGGGCTTAGGCAAGAAAAAGTGCTTCTCGGGGAAAAAAATAAGGGGTGCAACACGAGGACTTCCTACGAGGTCAACCATCCTAGTACTACTCTCGCCTAAGCGCATTTAACTTCGGAGTTCTGACGGGATCCGGTGCATTAGTGCTGGTATGATCGCACCCGTTATCACCTACACGAACAATCCATATATCCGGAAATGGCACAATGACAACATCCTTTTCATCTCATGCAAAGAAGACCGCAAGTCTTTTCCAAACTCTCAAGGCCCGTAACTCCAATTCATTCAATTTTATCTTCATCTCACGGAACACGTCGAGGACCGAAACATCCAACCTCGCACACAAGGTCACCCTATAAGTATGAAACTAAACAAAACAAAAATGAGAGGATCGAACCGTGGGTTTATGCAGTAAACAGTGCATCCCGGGAAGAAAAAGTGGTGCAAGACGACGACTTCCTAGGAGGTCAACCATCCTAGTACAACTCTCGCCTAAGCACATTTAACTTCGGAGTTCTGATGGGATCCGATGCATTAGTGCTCGTATGATCGCATCCTTTATCTCCTGCACCAACAATCCATATATCCGAAAATGGCACAACAACGACATCCTTTTCATCTCAAGTGAAGAATACCGCAAGTATTTTCCAGACTCTCAAGGCCCGTAACTCGAATTCATGCGATTTTCTCTTCATCTCACGAAACTCCTCGAGCTCCGAAATACCCAGCCTCGCACACAAGGTCACACCATAAGTATAAAATAAAACAAAACAAAAATGAGAGCATCGAACCATGGGTTTATGCAGGAAAAAGTGCATCCCGGGAAAAAAAGAAGAAGAGTGCCACACGAGGACTTCCTAGGAGCTCAACCACCCTAGTACTACTCTCGCCTAAATACATTTAACTTCGGAGTTCTGTTGGGATCCGGTGCATTAGTGCTGGTATGATCACACCTGTTATCTCCTGCACCAGCAATGCATATATCCAAAATGGCACAACGACGACATCCTTTTCATCTCATGCGAAGAAGACCGCAAGCCTTTTCAAGACTCTCAACACCCGTAACTCCAATTCATGCAATTTTCTCTTCATCTCAAGGAACACGTCGAGCACCGAAACATCCAACCTCGCACACAGGGTCACACCATAAGTATGAAACTAAACAAAACAAAAATGAGAGCATCGAACCATGGGTTTATGCAGGAAAAAGTGCATCCCGAGAAAAAAAGAAAAAGGGGTGCAACACGAGAACTTCCTAGGAGGTCAACCATCCTAGTACCACTCTCGCCTAAGCATATTTAACTTCGGAGTTCTGATGGGATCCGGTGCATTAGTGCTCGTATGATTGCACCGTTTATCTCCTGCACCAAGAATCCATATG
Organism: Viola odorata; assembly: GCA_963691705.1. Classification (NCBI taxonomy): domain Eukaryota; kingdom Viridiplantae; phylum Streptophyta; class Magnoliopsida; order Malpighiales; family Violaceae; genus Viola; species Viola odorata. The sequence continues at coordinate 34,413,866 of OY829546.1, forward strand.
TCCGAAAATGGCACAACGACGACATCCTTTTCATCTCATGCGAAGAAGGCCGAAAGTATTTTCCAGACTCTCAAGGCCCGTAACTCCAATTCATGCCATTTTCTCTTCATCTCACGGAACTCGTCGAGCTCCGAAACATCCAACCTCGCACACAAGGTCACACCATAAGTATAAAACTAAACAAAACAAAAATGAGAGCAGCCAACCGTGGGTTTATGTAGGAAAAATTGCACAGCGGGGAAAAAAAAGAAAAAAGAGTGTCACACGAGGACTTCCTAGGAGGTCAACCATCCTAGTACTACTCTCGCCTAAGCGCATTTAACTTCGGAGTTCTGATGGGATCCGTTGTATTAGTGCTGGTATGATTGCACCCGTTATCTGCTGCACCAGCAATCCATATATCCGAAAATGGCACAACGACGACATCCTTTTCATCTCATGCGAAGAACATCGCAAGTCTTTTCCAGATTCTCAAGGCCTGTAACTCCAATTCATGCGATTTTCTCTTCATCTCACGGAACACGTCGAGCACCGAAACATCCAACCTCGCACACAAGGTCACACCATAAGCATGAAACTAATCAAAACAAAATGAGAGCATCGAACCGTGGGTTTATGCAGGAAAAAGTGCATCCCGAGAAAAAAAGAAAAAGGGGTGCAACACGAGGACTTACTAGGAGGTCAACGATCCTAGTACTACTCTCGACTAAGCATAATTAACTTCGAAGTTCTTATGGGATCTGGTGCATTAGTGCTGGTATGATCGCACCCGTTATCTCCTGCACCAACAATCCATAAACCTGAAAATGGCACAACGACGACATCCTTTTCAGTTGTTGCGAAGAAGACCGCAAGTCTTTTCCAGACCCTCAAGGCCCATAACTCCAATTCATTCAATATTATATTCATTTCACGGAACACGGCAGCATTGAGGCTATCGCCTCTCTCTATACGACTAACGCTGGGATGGTCGACATCAGCGAGGGGGTCCCACATGTCACTTCGTCGTGACACAGGGTGTTATCCGATCCCAGGCCGAACTTGGCATTTCGTGAGAAGCGTAGGCGCTTCCTTACCTAGGTAACACCTACCCCCATACCTATATCTAATGCAGCGATAGCACATTCATCAACGAGGAACTCTAACCCCCCTGACGGGAGTTAGCACCTTGTGACCAAGATCACCCGGAAAAAAAAAGGGGTGCAAGACGACGACTTCCTAGGAGGTCAACCATCCTAGTACTACTCTCGCCTAAGCACATATAACTTCGGAGTTCTGATGGGATCCGGTGCATTAGTGCTGGTATGATCGCACCTGTTATCTCCTGCACCAGCAATCCATATATCCAAAAATGGCACAACGACGACATCATTTTCATCTGATGCGAAGAAGACCGCATGTCTTTTCTAGACTCTCAAGGCCCGTAACTCCAATTCATGCGATTTTCTCTTCATCTGACGTAACACGTTGAGCACCAAAACATCCAACCTCGCACACAAGGTCACACCATAAGTATGAAACTAAACAAAACAAAAATGAGAGCATCGAACCGTGGGCATATGCAGGAAAAAGTGCATCTGCGGAAAAAAACGTGGTGCAACACGAGGACTTCTTAGGAGGTCAACCATCCCAGTACTTCTCTCGCCTAAGCACATTTAACTTCAGAATTCTGATGGGATCCGGTTCATTAGTGCTCGTATGATCGCACCCATTATCTCCTGCACCAACAATCCATATATCCGAATATGGCTCAACAACGACATCCTTTTCATCTCATGCGAAGAAGACTGCAAGTCTTTTCCAGACCCTCAAGGCCCGTAACATGTGGAGCACCGAAACATCGAACCTCGCACAGAAGGTCACACCATAAGTATGAAACTAAAAAAAACAAAATGAGAGCATCGAACCGTGGGTTTATGCAGGAAACAGTGCATCCCGGGAAAAAAAAAAGGGTGCAAGACGACGACTTCGTAGGAGGTCAACCATCCTAGTACTACTCTCACCTAAGCACATTTAACTTCGGAGTTCTGATGGGATCCGATGCATTAGTGCTCGTATGATCGCACCCTTTATCTCCTGCACCAACAATCCATATATCCGAAAAGGGCACAACGACGACATCCTTTTCATCTCATGGGAAGAAGACTGCAAGCCTTTTCCAGACTCAATAGGATCGTAACTCCAATTCATGCGATTTTCTCTTCATCTCGCGGAACTCATCAGCTCCGAAACATCCAACCTCGCACAAAAGGTCACACCATAAGTATAAAACTAAACAAAATAAAAATGAGAGCATCCAACGGGTTTTTGCAAGAAAAATTACACAGCGGGGAAAAAAAGAAAAAGGAGTGCCACACAAGGACTTCCTAGGAGGTCAACCATCCTAATACAACTCTCGCCTAAGCATATTTAACTTCAGAGTTCTGGTGGGATCCGGTGCATTGGTGCTGGTATGATCGCACCCGTTATCTCCTGCACCAGCAATCCATATATCCAAAAATGGCACAACGACGACATCCTTTTCATCTCATGTGAAGAAGACGGCATGTCTTTTCCAGACTCTCAAGGTCCGTAACTCCAATTCATGCGATTTTCTCTTGATCTGACGTAACACATCGAGCACCGAAACATCCAAACTCGCACACAAGGTCACACCATCAGTATGAAACTAAACAAAACAAAAATGAGAGCATCGAACCGTGGGCTTATGCAGGAAAAAGTGCATCTCCGAAAAAAAAGAAAAAGGGGTGCAACACGAGGACTTCCTACGAGGTCAACCATCCTAGTACTATTCTCGCCTAAGCACATTTAACTTCGGAGTTCTGATGGGATCCGGTGCATTAGTTCTGGTATGATCGCACCCGTTATCTCCTGCACCAACAATCCATATTTCCGAAAATGGCACAACGACGACATCGTTTTCATCGCATGCGAAGAACCCCGCAAGTCTTTTCCAGACTCTCAAGGCCCGTAACTCCAATTCATTCCATTTTATCTTCATTTCACGAAACACGTCGAGCACCAAAACATCCAACCTCGCACACAAGGTCACACCATAAGTATGCAACTAAACAAAACAAAAATGAGAGCATCGAACCGTGGGTTTATGCAGGAAAAAGTGCATCCCAGGAAAAAAAAAGGGGGTGCAACACGAGGACTTCCTAGGAGGTCAACCATCTTAGTACTACTCTCGCCTAAGCACATTTAACTTTGGAGTTCTGTTTGGATCTGGTGCATTAGTGCTGGTATGATCGCACCCGTTATCTCCTCACCAACAATCCATATATCCGAATGATAACAATACTCCTAACGGCTAGGGCATTTTCATCTTATATCCCGTGGTGGGGGGAAAACTGCTGCTCCTACCGCCCCGGCATCATTGAGGCAATCACCTCTCTCTATACGACTAACGCTGGGATGGTCGACATCAGCGAGGGGGTCCCACACGTCACTTCGTAGTGACACGGGGTGTTATCCGATCCCAGGCCGAACCTGGCATTTTGTGAGAAACGTAGGCGTTGCCTTACCTAGGTAACACCTACCCCCATACCTATATCTAACGCAGTGATAGCACATTCCATCAACGCGGAACTCTGACCCCCCTGACCAAGATCACCCAGAAAAAAAAAGGGTGCAAGACGACGACTTCCTAGGTGGTCAACCATCCTAGTACTACTCTCACCTAAGCACATTTGACATCGGAGTTTTGATGGGATGCGGTGCATTAGTGCTCCTATGATCGCACTGTTTATCTCCTGCACCAACAATCCATATGTCCCAAAATGACACAACGACGACATCCTTTTCATCTCATGCGAAGAATGTCGCAAGTATTTTCCAGACTCTCTAGGCTCGTAACTCCAATTCATGCAATTTTCTCTTCATCTCACGGAACTCATCGAGCTCCGAAACATCCAACCTCGCACACAAGGTCACACCATAAGTATAAAACTAAACAAAACAAAAATGAGGGCATCCAACCGTGGGTTTATGCAAGAAAAATTGCACAACGGGGAAAAAAAGAAAAAGGAATGCCACACGAGGACTTCCTAGGAAGTCAACCATCCTAGTACTACTCTTGCCTTAGCACATTTAACTTCAGAGTTCTGATGGGATCCGGTGCATTAGTGCTGGTATGATCGCACCCGTTATCTCCTGCACCAGCAATCCATATATCCGAAAATGGCACAACGACGACAACCTTTTCATCTCATGCGAAGAAGACCGCAAGTCTTTCTGAGACGCTCAAGGCCCGTAACTCCAATTCATGTGATTTTCTCTTCATCTGACGTAACACATCAAGTATCGAAACATCCAACCTTGCACACAAGGTCACACCATAAGTATGAATCTAATCAAAACAAAAATGGGAGCATCGAACCGTGGGCTTAGGCAAGAAAAAGTGCTTCTCGGGGAAAAAAATAAGGGGTGCAACACGAGGACTTCCTACGAGGTCAACCATCCTAGTACTACTCTCGCCTAAGCGCATTTAACTTCGGAGTTCTGATGGGATCCGGTGCATTAGTGCTGGTATGATCGCACCCGTTATCACCTACACGAACAATCCATATATCCGAAAATGGCACAATGACAACATCCTTTTCATCTCATGCGAAGAAGACCGCAAGTCTTTTCCAAACTCTCAAGGCCCGTAACTCCAATTCATTCAATTTTATCTTCATCTCACGGAACACGTCGAGGACCGAAACATCCAACCTCGCACACAAGGTCACCCCATAAGTATGAAACTAAACAAAACAAAAATGAGAGGATCGAACCGTGGGTTTATGCAGTAAACAGTGCATCCCGGGAAGAAAAAGTGGTGCAAGACGACGACTTCCTAGGAGGTCAACCATCCTAGTATAACTCTCGCCTAAGCACATTTAACTTCGGAGTTCTGATGGGATCCGATGCATTAGTGCTCGTATGATCGCATCCTTTATCTCCTGCACCAACAATCCATATATCCAAAAATGGCACAACAACGACATCCTTTTCATCTCAAGCGAAGAATACCGCAAGTATTTTCCAGACTCTCAAGGCCCGTAACTCGAATTCATGCGATTTTCTCTTCATCTCACGAAACTCCTCGAGCTCCGAAATACCCAGCCTCGCACACAAGGTCACACCATAAGTATAAAATAAAACAAAACAAAAATGAGAGCATCGAACCATGGGTTTATGCAGGAAAAAGTGCATCCCGGGAAAAAAAGAAGAAGAGTGCCACACGAGGACTTCCTAGGAGCTCAACCACCCTAGTACTACTCTCGCCTAAGTACATTTAACTTCAGAGTTCTGATGGGATCCGATGCATTAGTGCTGGTATGATCGCACCCGTTATCTCCTACACCAATAATCCATATATCCGAAAATGGGACAACGACGACATTCTTTTCATCTCATGCGAAGAAGACCCCAAGTCTTTTCCAGACTCTCAAGGCCCGTAACTCCAATTCATGCGATTTTCTCTTCATCTCACGGAACTCGTCGAGCTCCGAAACATCCAACCTCGCACACAAGGTCACACCATAAGTATAAAATAAAACAAAACAAAAATGAGAGCATTGAACCGTGGGCTTATGCTGGAAAAAGTGCATCTCAAAAATAAAAAGAAAAAGGGGTGCAACACGAGGACTTCCTACGAGGTCAACCATCCTAGTACTACTCTCGCCTAAGCACATTTAACTTCGGTGTTCTGATGGGATCCGGTGCATTGATGTTGGTATGATCGCACCCGTTATCTCCTGCACCAACAATCCATATATCCGAAAATGGCACAACGACGACATCCTTTTCATCTCATGCGAAGAAGCCCGCAAGTCTTTTACAGACTCTCAAGGCCCGTAACTCCAATTCAGGCGATTTTCTCTTCATCTCACGGAACACATCGAGCACCTAAACATCCAACCTCGCACACAACGTCACACCATAAGTATGAAACTAAACAAAACAAAAATGAGAGCATCAAACCGTGGCTTTATGCAGGAAAAAGTGCATCCTGAGAAAAAAAGAAAAAGGGGTGCAACACGAGGAGTTCCTAGGAGGTCAACCATCCTAGTACTACTCTCGACTAAGCACAATTAACTTTGGAGTTCTGATGGGATCCGGTGCATTAGTGCTGGTATGATCGCACCCGTTATCTCCTGCACCAACAATCCATATATCCGAAAAGGGCACAATGACGACATCCTTTTCATCTGATGCGAAGAAGACCGCAAATCTTTTCTAGACACTCAAGGGCCGTAACTCCAATTCATTAAATTTTATCTTTATTTCACCGAACACGTCGAGCTTCGAAATATCCAACCTCGCACACAAGGTCACACCATAAGTATGCAACTAAACAAAACAAAAATGAGAGCATCGAACCGTGGGTTTATGCAGGAAAAAGTGCATCCCGGGAAAATAGGAAAATGGGGCGCAACACGATGACTTCCTAGGAGGTCAACCATCCTAGTACTACTCTCGCCTATGCAAATTTAACTTCGGAGTTCTTATGGGATCCGATGTGTTATTGTTGGTATGATCGCACCCGTTATCTCCTCACCAACAATCCATATATCCGAATGATAACAATACTCCTAACGGCTAGGGCATTTTCATCTTATACCCCGCGGTGGGGCAAAACTGCTGCTCCTACCACCCAGTATGTACGAGAACATTTGCATCTCAGGCATATACTCCTTTATCCCAGATAGTGGGACCCAGTTATTCTGTTCCCCATTCGTGGGTGCCTGCGATAGATGGAACAGGCAATCCTCTTGCAAATTCAATATCGGCCCTTCGAGCCCAACTAGACCAGTTGACAGAATTAGCCGCCGGATTTACGCCTCATGTTTCGGGACCTAGCGTGCCTTCTCATGTAGTCTTTACTCCATCCATCGTCACTGACCGACCATTGTCACCTCGAGAATCTAGAGGTTTTCCGTTATCCCTACCTTTGACATCAGCCCCTGTCGGTGTTATGCAACTTGTGCATGGACGCGCTGAACCGTCTGAGCAGCACAGGAGGGAAGCTCCTGTTTCTGAAGGGGAACGATGGGACGGTGAATATAGAGATCATTGGGATAACAGGCGAGATGAGATGTTTAGGGACCCATCTCCCAGGCATAGTGAGAGGTCGAGTAGGAGGAGGCATCAAACTCGAACGCCAAGAGGTCGCAGCCGATCTCCCAGGCGGCATCGTGAGTACAATTTTTGAGCTCAAAGGCAGCCTAACGAGCCTTCTCCTCCTCGTCAACCGCAGGGGATTCCTGATGATAACATTGGTCACCCGTTCAGCCGTCGCGTGAGGCATCACAGGGTCAATCGGCATGTAAAACTTCCTATGGAATCATATGATGGCACAAAGGATCCTATTTCTCACCTCAATAAGGTGAAAATTTTTGTACAGTTTCAAACTCATAGTGACGCCGCATTATGTTAAATCTTTGTTATGACACTATCAGGTGTAGCACGTCTCTAGTTCGAGGGACTTCCAGCAGGTTCCATTGATAATTTTTCCCAACTGGAAGCTAAATTTTGGAGCCGGTTCAGCACGGCTGTTCCTATTAGAAAATCTGCGGCAGCATTATTTGATATTCATCGAAAGCCATAAGAATTCTTGAAGGATTTTCTGAGTCGTTTTGATCTGGAGATGTCGCTACCGCCAGGAGTCACCACTGACTTCGCTGTCGAAGCTTTGAAGCGTAATTGTCGTTATGGGAAGTTACGAGATACTTTAATGGTAGACCCACCGTTGACTTTAGATGCGTTAAGGCTAAAAGCCCACAATTATGCGAGAATGGAGGAAGAAGAAAATAGGGAACGAATTCAGAGTATACCCCAAGATACACATCCAGCCCCCAACGCCCGCGTTAGCGCAACTCCTGATACGCAGCTGACCGATGATTATGGGCAACGAAAAGATCACATTCCCAGAACCTCAAACCGACAGAGGGGTAACTTATCGAGAGGAAGATTTGGGAATTCCCCTACCGGAAGCCAAACGGATCTACCCAAGGGGCGAATATACGACCTTGACCTTCCTTCCCTCATACTTCCAAGAGCAGAAGTTTTAGCGATAGTTCAGCAGCGAAACCAGGGGTAATTATGGGAGGAAGGGAAAATGCATTCTGCAAGTTCCATAAAGTCAAAGGGCACTCCACGGATGTGTGCAGAGAATTAAAATTAGCGATAAAGCGCTTAGTTGAAGAGGGCTACCTTGGTGAATTTGCCACTAAAGTAAGGGAGGAAGTCAGGAACAATCCAAAAGATAAGGTGATTGGTGATAGGCAAGCACCCTCTTACGCCATGGGAGCCAACACCATCCATATCGGGAGAAAAAAAGAAACATTTGTGGTCAGCGAGGAGGACGTTCCTATGATCAATATTATAGCGGGAGGCACTCCATATTTCGACGAACCCACGCCGTCAGCACCCGCGACTGGCGACAAGCGAAAGAGAGAAAACGTGCTAGTGAAAAGCGAAGCAATAAGCGCGTTAGATCGAATGGTGTTATCGTTCTCTGAAGAGGATGAGAAAGGCGTTGTCTATCCACACAATGATGCGCTGGTAGTTACACCTGTTATCGACAATGGGAGCGCGGTCAATCTGTTCTCGCTTGAAGCATACAACCTAATGAAGCGTCCTGACAGTAAGCTAACGCCTTGTAAAAAACCAATAATTGGAGTAGATGGGGTCCCAATCCCGGTGGCAGGAGTTACATCGCTATCAGTATACTTTAGAGAGGATACGTCCAAATAGTCGGAGGAACTGTTGTTCCTGGTTGTAGACCTGTCATTGCCTTACAACGCTATACTCGGGCGACCATACCTCAACCGCTTTGGAGCTGCAATATCGCAAAAACATCTAAAGATGAAATACCCTTCATGGGATGGGGTGCTCTCGATCAAAGGGGACCAGAAGTTAGCTGCCGAGTGCTATCTACTTATGACGCAAAAGAGTTGCGATCGTTACGTGTGCGTAGCAGATGATCCCTTTGAGGATAGAGAGGAAAAGCGCACTCAGCCAGTAGACAACATAAGGCCAATTCCCGTTAACAGAGTCAAAGAAGTGAATTTTCTGGTTAGCAAAAAATTGAATTCAGAAGAAAGCGCACAACTAGCTCGATTATTGAATAAATGGAAAGGAGAATTCACGTAGAGGCCAGCAGATATACTTGGAATTTTATGAGAAACAGCAGAACACCGACTCAACGTTAACCCTAACGCCAAGCCTATTCAGCAAAAGCGGTGAGCTTTTTCTCCAGAAAAGATGATAGCCATCGAGAAAAAGATATCAAAACTCATGGATGTCGGCTTCATCCGAGAAGTCCAATGCCCGACGTGGTTGGCTAATCCTATTTTAGTCCCAAAACCTAACGGAGATTGGCGTATGTGTATTGACTTCACTGATTTGAACGACGCCTGTCCCAAAGACTACTATCCTCTTCATCGAATCGATCAGTTGGTCGACTAAACCGCTGGGTACGCCTATCTAAGCTCGTTAGATGCCAACTCGGGATATCACCAGATTCCCATGGCCATGGAGGACGAAGAAAAGACCGCCTTCATCACTCCAAAGGCCACCTATTGCTACACAGCGATGCCGTTTGGATTGAAAAATGATGGGGCAACATTCCAGCGCATGGGAAATAAAGTTTTTGAGAAGCAGATTGGGAAAAAGGTGGAGGCCTACGTGGACGATATACTCGTCAAGAGCTGAAGCTTTGAGGACCGCGTGGCTGATTTGGAAGAAGTTTTCAATGTGATGAGAGAATACAAGATGAAGTTGAACCCCCGAAAATGCATGTTTGCGTTTCAAACAGGCAAATTCTTAGGCTACGTGGTCAGCCAGAAAGGCATCCAACCTAACCCTTCGAAAGTAAAGGTGATTCAGGATATGATATCTCCTCGAACTGTCAAGGAAGTGCAAAAGCTCACAGGACGCATCATTGCGTTAGGGCGGTTTATTTCTAAACAAGGCGAGAGATGCCTACCTTTCTTTAAAGTCATTCGCAAGAAAGCCCCCTTTGGGTGGACGGAGGAATGTGAAGAAGCGTTTGCCAGTATATAAGCCTACCTCTCGTCTGACCTGGTGCTGACAAGACCTGAACCAGGCGACGCTTTATATTTATATCTGGGTGTCGCCGACGAGGTGGTCAGTGTTGTCCTTGTACGAAGTGATAGGCATATTCATCATCCCGTATTCTTTGTCAGTCACATACTGAAAGATGCCGAATTGCGGTACACTCACATTGAGAAAATAGCATTTGCCCTCGTACAGGCAACACGGAAGATGGATTGGTACTTCTAAGCTCATCCTGTCGTAGTACTCACTTATCAGCCATTGGGGAAATTTTTTAGGAAACCTGAGTCTTCAGGAAGAATGCTGATTTGGGCGATCGAACTTGAGTAATATGGGTTGCAATATAAGGCCAGACCGTCCATCAAAGCCCAAGCGTTAGCAGACTTCATAGCAGAATGCACATTTACACAAGGGCCACCGGTGAACCCACCGGAAGATTCAGATCTCCCGTCCCCAGACACATAGAATGACACATGAATCATCCACGTAGAGGGAGCCAAAAATCAAGAGTTAGCCGGCGCTGGAATTTTCATGATTGGACCCGATGACATACAGATGCCCTATGCCATCAGAATTTTGCAACCGTTGTCCAACAACGCAGCTGAGTACAAAGCGTTACTGGCAGGACTCAGGATAGGCAACAATCTCTCTGTTGAAGCTACGCACGATGCAGGAACGGTGCGCGATCCACAGCTAAAGATACGTGGGGAGGGACTCTAAACTGATAATAGATCAAGTCCTGGGAAATTCCCAAGCTCGAGAACCTATCATGATCCAATATCTTGCAAAAGTAAAACGTGAGCTAACTGAGATACAGGAAAAAGGCATTCAAGTCTGCTTCGAGCACATTCCTCGAGAAGATAATGCTGAGGTTGATAATCTTGCCAAAATGGCAGCCAACCCGGTAGCCTCCATACCCAAAGATGTGCACTACGGTGAGATACTAGTACCTTCTTTCATGGAAGAACAAGTGTCTCTTTGTGTGGAAGAAGTGGAGAGTGATTGGAGAATCCCCGTTGTGAAATATTTGAAACATGATGAGCTGCCAGTGGATAACACCGAAAAGAGGAAAATTTTGAAACAAGCGGTACGGTGCACATACTACAACGGGGAGTTAATTCGAAAATGTTTCTCCCATCCAGCCGTAAAGTGCATAACGGAGCAGGAAGGCCTCCACACCTTGCGAGAAATCCACGAAGGAATATGTGGCATGCACGTGGTTGGTGACACCTTAGCAGCACAGGTCTTTCGCTCAGGATTCTACTGGCCCACCATTCACAGAGACTGTCACAACTTTGTGAAATCTTGTCAAAAGTGCTAGGAATACGCTAAGATTCCCCGAAGACCAGCTGTACAAATCTCAAAAATTATCGCTCCTTGCCCGTTTGCCAATTGGGGAATTGATATTTTGGGACCGTTTCCAAAAGCCAGGTCTCAACTAAAATTTGTGGTCGTAGCAGTAGACTACTTCACGAAATGGGCAGAAGCAGAGGTGGTAGCCAACATTAACACAAAAAAAATCTGGCATTTCTTTAAGTACCAAGTCATAATGCGATTCGGGGTACCTCGCATATTGGTCAGCGACAACGGAACGCAATTCACGAGCCAATTTTTTAGAAATCAGTGCGCGGAATTCCAAATCGAACAGAGATTCTCTTTTGTAGCGCACCCGCAAACCAATGGTCAGGCGGAAGTGACCAATCGCAGTATCCTCAGTGGCATCAAAAGGAACCTGGAAGGTTCTAACAAGAAATGGGCAGATGAACTGGCATACGTAATGTGGGCCTATCGCATGACCGTCAAAACTACCATAGGAGAAACCCCCTTTGCGTTAGTCTTTGGCACAGAGGTTGTCACGCCGGTAGAAATTGGCACCCTAAGCCTTCGAGTGGCATATTTCAATGAAGAAATAAATGAAGAATGGTTACGTGCTAACCTTGATGCACTACCAGAAATACGAGAGGAGGCTCTCTTGAAAACCTTGCACTACAAAAGAAAGATGGCACAATACCACAATAGATAAGTCAAAGAGCAGCTGCTCAAAGTGGGAGATTTAGTGCTTAGAGACAAGCGAGCGGCAGGGCAATGCATGGGAAAACTCAACCCAAATTGGGACGGACCATATCGCGTCAACCGCATCATCGGAAAGGAAGCGTATCATTTGGAAACACTTGACAATAACGAAGAATGCCAGGAGTAAAAATCCTATCCTTGTGATGGCTGGTCCTGATCAGACAGCTCACTAAGACGAGGCACGCCCTGGCATAAATAGCGTTGGGAGTGAAAATCCTATCCTTGTGGCGACCATGCTAACATAGATGACCCATTAAGACAAGGCACGTCCCAATGCCCCCGGGAGTGAAAATTCTATCCTTGTGACAACCGTGCTCACATAGACAGCCCACTAAGACGAGGCACGTCCCGGCATCCTTGGGAGTGAAAAATCCTATCCTTGTGGTAGCCGTGCTCACACAGACGGGACATTAAGACGAGGCACGCCCCAAGGAGATAGTAACTCCGTCTTGGAAGCGAAAATCCTATCCTTGTGGTAACCGTGCTCACACAGACGGACCACTAAGACGAGGCACGCTCTAGGGACGCGAGGTTTCAATGCTTGGGAGTGAAAATCCTATCCTTGTGATGGCCGGTCCTGATCAGACGGCTCACTAAGACGAGGCACGCCCCAAGCCGATCGTTGGCATTTGAAATAAAGAGAGATATCCCAGCTAGTAGCCGAGCGGTTGATACCAGGTGAAGTTGGGCTGGAGAAATGTCTCTATCGCAACAACAATATCATGAACAAACTTAGGAAGGCTAAGTGATCCCCCTAACAATAAAGGGTGGCATCAAGCTATACACAACATGAGTGGAAATAATAATAATTTGTTCTAAATAATGATAATGCAGTGATAGACACAGGACACGAAGAAATAAATTCCTAATTCTCAACAGAGAAAAGAGCACGAGACACTATAGAAAAGACTTCCTCAGAGAACAACTCATTGTGACTATCCCAGAAGCACTAAGTCTCTAAAGACAAAAATACCTTGGCAACCATGAAGGGCGTGTGCATGCAAATGCAACGATTGACTAACTGCATAAGGTACGATGACCACATCATTGTGATTTTAGTAATGAAGTTTACTAACCATGTTGTAGCAGTAATATCATAAGACAAGACCAACAAAGAAATTATAGACAAAAAGCAATGGTCTGAAGAAAAGCTGATATCGTCAGAATTACAAAATATCCTCAAAAGGATAGATAAAGACATACCAACAACAAAAAGCAAAAAGCAAAGTGCGAGACCTCTTGCCTAGCCGTTTCTGCCTCTTGCTTGGCAGCCGTCGCAGCATCCAAAAGTCCATGACGCTCAGTCGTCAATCTGTCTATTTCCCTTTGCTTGTCCGCTGCCTCCCTAGCGTTAGCTTCATCCATGTAATGGGCATGACAGAAGGAAGAAAACATCTGAGAGCGAAAGAAATCTATGCGCCCCTGGTGACTCTTGGCCAAAAATACATCCCTTTCCCCTTGATGTGACATTATTCGAGCCGCCAGCAGAGATGTAGATGCAAGAACAGCCTCACCGCTATTAGTCTCCAAGGCTTGAAAAGCTTTCTCTCTAAAGCCACCCAGGTTAACCTGATGAGTGGGAAAGCTGGGAGGAGCGTACGGAGTAACACCAACCATCAAGTTAGAAGCAGAATTGCCCCACGTGGCAGCAAGCGGGGACAAAGGAACAAAAGACAGAGTAGGAGCAGAAGGAGGACGGTCAATAGAACGCCCTACGACAGAGACAAAAGACTCACCACCGCCGAGTGTCTCAAAGCCCAGCATCTCTGAGCAAAAACCTACAGTAGCATAGGTAGAATGGAGTGGAGAATCAGCAAAACTGTGGGGATCGCTAGCAAGGTTAGCACCTTGAGGCTGCCCAAAAGGCGTGCCACCTTCCACGGAAGTCGTCAAGAGAGGGTTAACGCCGGATGACGACGGGCTGTTTTGAAGGTCGTGACGAACCTTCTTCCGGCGCTCGGCGAGCTCACTTGCAAATGACATATCTTCGTGAGGAAGAGAATGAGTGGAAGCGGTGCCAATTTCCTAAGAAAATGAAATGTAATAAGGAAACTGCAGAAGAACAGAGAAAGCAGTAGGGGAAACGGATAAAAGTACATGAGCAGAAGGGGAAACCAAGGGAATTCCAGAAGGAATTGAACCGGCAGACACTTCTGAAGAAATGGTAGCCTGAGAAGGAGCGGGAGGCACGACGGTTGCTTTCTTGTTTCTCTTCCTTCTTGTGACACGCACTCACGAAGACGACGCTTGAATAGTGCCGGCAGTGACGGCAACCCCTTGAGAAAGCGGTGTGGTTAAAGTAACACCGGTAGCCCCACCTTCAGCGGTAGTAGCTGCAGCAGCAGCGGCGGCGATAACCTAGTCTCTTCTCGATTGCTCCCTTCTCTTTTTCCTCCGAATGTATTCGGGCTCCCAACCGGGCGGAACTATTGTATAGTCATGAAAAAACGTTAGCATTAGCATTTCTCAGCAACGTGAAGAAAGAAGGGTAAACACTCACCCATTTTACACTCTGTAACTGCCATTCCGTTTGCCACTTTACAAGTGTCAACGCTAAAGTCCATTTGGAGCAGCGTCTTTAGCCAACTATCCTCCGGGTCGGAGAGTGGTTTTCTACTACCCCAAGCCCCATCTTTGATTTCTTCGTTGAAATCGGTTCTCCACAAAGGCTCGGGTAGGTTAATAACAAAAAATTCTTCTTTCCAGCGAGGAACAGAAGACTCGATACCCATAAGTTTCCAAGTGAATGGCTTCAGTGAGTTATCATCATAGCGGGGTGATATGGATATTACCCCCTTGCGAGAATACAATTGGAAAATATCATGAAGCAACGCTAGCGAAGGGGACTCAATCCCTTTGAACCGGCATAATGCCGCAAAAGCACGAACAACGCAAATTGCGTTAGGACTCAGTTTTACAAGCGAATAAAGGGGAAGCCGAAAGCCATGATCAAACAACTTGGCATACAATATCCTACTATTATCGGGCAATACACTGTTAAGGCGGAGAGGGTTAGAAGCAACACTAACAGAGTAACCCGTGGGAGCCGAACATTGAAATCGGATAGACAACGATGAACTAGGGGCAAAGTGTAAAGAGAACTGGGGGTATTATTGATTTTCTCCTCCCCAACAGATTTTTGGGAACTTTCCTCCTCAGCAGACTTTGAAGAACAAGTCTTCGCCATGACTAGTAAAAAGAAACAGAAAGTAAAAGAAGGAAGTAATGTGTGTACCTTCGTGGAACAAACACTAAGGATCCCAGAACAAAGAAGAAAGAGCGGCGTAAGTTATTTTCGGAAGGAAGCAGTGAGCGAAGAAGGAGATAAAAAAGAAAAAAGATGGCGGGGAAAATTATTATATATAACCGTAAAGGGGTTGAAAACGTGTAACCAATCAATAGCTGACACATGGCAAGGTAGCATAACGGAAGGGCGCGACACACGCGAAGGACACAACTTTAAAAGAGAGACGCTTCAGTCCTTGCTACTCCCTAGAAGGTGCCTATCTCAAACGCTTCATCATGAGAAAGACACGTGTCCTTCCCCATCATTACTTTTCGATAGCATTAATGAGGGGATTCATAAAATTTAATGCTCTAAAAAGCAGCACCAGCTATGACATGCGAAATGGCGCGATAGCAGAAAAATGTCAGCAAAGCATAAGCAATATCGATAATACATCAAAACCCAACGTTTGAGATAAAAAAACAGCAAGGATCTCATGGCGTTAGCCTTATTACAAGAGTAACAATGTCAAATGTCTTTGGGGAGTGATTGATTAAAGAATAAACAAATACAGAAAAGAAGGAGATAGTAATCAAGAGAAAGACCGCTACGCTCTACCGCCATCACCGTCACCAGGCCTCTCTCCCTCTAAGGCAGACGCATCGTCTCCATTTTTATTAACCTTGTCTATTACGGCAGAGGCATAATCAGTAATCTTGGCCGGATCGAAAGAATCACTCTCGAAATGCGCAGCGAATATAGAAGTGAAGGCCTCCAAAACCTTCCTTTTCCATCACTCCATTCTCAGTGGAATCCTAGAAAATTCCTCATCTCGAGCCAGCATCTCTTCGCGAAGAAGAAGATTTCTCTTCTTTTCCAAAGTTAACTCTGCCTCCAGAACATCGGCTTTCGCTTTCCCTTTAGATTTCTCTCTGCTCAGCTTCTTCTGTGAATCGTCATAAATACGCGTTAGCAACCTCATTTGGTCTAATGACCAGTCAAGCTGCACCTTCTGAGCGCACATGGCGTGGGCATAATCTCGCAGTTCACTGTCAAAAGCCTCTATCGCATAATGAAAGTAGCGGAAGATATCTAGAGAATCATTCACAACGTGCCTACAGCGAGCCCTTGGCGAAAGCTGAAGGAAATTTTCTTTCTCTGTAGAAGAGCTCATCATTTCTCCTATCAGGGGCGCCATGAACTCGTCCCTGGAGAAGGGATTTTGTACCCCTACGGCGCGAAGAACATTGACGCCAAATCCCGCCAAATCCATGCGATAGCACGGAGTCCCTTTGGAGCCTTCAAGAGAGAGATTGATCATCGAAGTCAGAGGAGAGCCTTTATTACTCACCTCTGAGATAGAAGTGAAAAACAATTGGGGAGGAACCTTGAGCGGCGGCCCAGAAGCTAGAGAAGTTGTTGCCACCACATCTGGAATACAATGAGAAATGGGAGAGTCAGGAGCGTTAGCTAGCGGAGGGGAATCTGCCACTAATGAGATTGTAGCAGCGGTAGGAGGGCAGACAGTTGGCATGTCAGTAACTTTCATTGGTTGAAAAGTGCTCGCCATAGAAGAAATGACAGGTGCCACGGTAGCCGCTACGTTAGCATGATCAGAAGAGGCCCCGGTAGCCTAATCATTCATGCCTACTCTGAGCCTCTTTCATTGAAGCGAGGAGGCATGACAAAGGTCTGGTTTGGCATCCATATCCTCACTTTGGCTGTTGCTGTCACTGTCAATCGTTTGAGTCGAAGGCCGACTTATATTTATCCCTCCGCGTCGAGGCGGTAGCCAATTATCAATAAAGTGAGAAGCTCGTGCAGAAATGATGCGCCCCCGTCCTCTCCCAGCGACTGTCTTAGTTTTTCCCCTCTTGGGTGGAACGCCCCGATGACTGGAATGCGCGGCAGGAGGAGAGGCCGGTATAGTTCTGAGCGGCATCACATTCAAAGGAGCGTTAGCCCCTCCTGATGACTAACCATCAGTGTCTCCTGATGAGGGAATGTATGAGAACAACGAAAAAGTGGAAAAGAGAAATGTGAAGAAAGACAAACTCACCCATAACGCACTCGTTCAGAAGCTTGTATGAGGCAAACTCCCGGATACGATAACGTGTACTCTTATCCAGCAAAGCGTTAGCTTGATCCAGCTCGCTTCTAGTCAGCACCACTCGGTTCACCCAAAGGGGGACCTATAAGCTCTTGATTAAAACTATGGCGCCACCAACGGGACGGTAGCTCAAGAATGAATAAGTTGTTTTTCCAGTCACCTACAGCCCTCTCAAAGCCACAAAACCGCTGCCAGAATGACTGCACAAATGCGTCATCCCACCTTGGAGTGATACTGATTAAACAATCGTGACAGGTCATGCTAAAGAATTTGTGAAATAAATTGAGAGATGGGGTGAGAATGCTCTCCGACTCTCAAGCGCGAAGAAAGGCATATAAACCCCACACCAGGAAGAAGGAGTTATCTAGGCGGGATTAAGCTTGTATTCCCGCAGCAGTGTTGTTATTGAAGCATGGACTGGGAGGCAAAAACCATAGAGGAACATTTTAAAATAAACTAATCTATAGTTCCCCCACAGTGGATCGTGAAGGCGCATGTCGCGCTCGGGAACGGTAGGGACACACCCAGGAGGGAAAGTGATACCGTTTTCCTCCAGTTCAGCGTTTAAAACCGCAACACAGGGGAAAATACTGGATGACTGTACGATTTCTAGATCCACGAGTCTCCAGAGGAATCGTCTGGTTCTAGTTACAACCATAATAAGCTAATGAACAAAAAATCTGAAAGGATGAAGGGATACCTTGAAAGGAAAGATTTGCAGGCAAATCGGCGAAGGGCGGAGGATGGATGAGAACCTTTCCCAGAGAAAACACAGAGAAGAGAGAAAATTTGAAATGAGGGCGAAAAGCATTAGAAAGAGAAGATAATCCCTTTTAAAGGACTGAATGTCACTGCATTTATTGAACTACCAGTCACGTGAGGACGCGTGTAAAAGAAGTGGGCCACGTGGAATCGTGCTCAGAGGTTAGAAGCAAGCAGTTATTTACCACGATCTACCAAGTGGCAGTTAATGATTGGCCGAGTCAAAACAATCGCAGAACACTTTACCCAGTAAGGCTAGCGCCTCCGTATCAGTCATCAACAAAATAACACGGTGGCTAAGAGAAAGAAAGCATCAGTTTATTTATTAAAAGCCATATGGCATCTACAGCGCACCTAACGCTAGGGCACTAATATTTATCAGGCCAGTATATGTCATAGTAAAAGACGTCGTCATCATCCGAGAGTGGCAGACCTTCGTTGTAAGGAGGAAAAGGCTCGTCAACCCCTTTTTCCTGACCCAGCAGCGCCGAGCTCGGCCCTTCCACAACGTTAGAATCTCCGTCATGAGGAGAATCTTTTTCCAAGACAGGATCAATAGAAGGAAATCGTCCATTATCCTTTCGCGCGGAGAAAGCGGAAGGAACGTTAACCGCTTTGGGGACCTTCCTTCTTGGCCTTTTGTGGCCCTTCCGAAGGACGGGCGGCCTCCATTGAGCGACGGAGGAGGATGATCCAAATCTGGTGAAGTTGGAGGAGTTGGCGGGGAGTCACACGCCGCAGTATTGAGGAAATAGGAATCTGCCATTGATTCACAAATAATCCAGGAAAAGAAATAAGAAGAAGAAGGTGAACAAGAAAAGGGAAAGAAAACCCCATTAAATAGTTGAGGCAAAAAGGCACCCAGATCTCTTTGCGTGTCCCTTGAAAGCAATAAGTACACCTGGAGAAGAACAATCATAATTACAGAATCTGATACAGCGCACGCAACTGCTCGAGAACTGCGCCAATCAAAAGGCACAAAAAAATCGCCCAATCACCCACCACGAGGAATGCGACGCAAGGAACGATTGAGTAAATATTTACTGCTAATTCAGGCATCAAAGCCCTTCATCCAAGAGAAGACTCATTTTCGGTTGGGCTTATAGCAACCGTACCTGACTAGAGCAAAAAACAGCAAAAGATCAAGGGTAGAAGATTGGAGCAATAATGGAAACAACATTTTATTTAATTATGGCCTGAACGGCCTAAGCCCTCGAACGCGTACACAGAAATTATAAAAACAAAGGGACGACGACCAATGGTCAAGCATGGGACCCAGTATCGTCATCCTCAAGGGTAGTAGGGATCTCCCTTAGAGCATCCGCTACTAAGGACAGTTCGGCGGAGGAAACCCTCATGCCCTTCAAGCAGCACACTAGCAGGTCCTTCTTATGCTGCAGCATAGTAATGGTCACCTCGATGCTGGAGATCGTAGCGGCCAGCTTTGACACATTCTGGATCGGACTGAAGTCCTCCATAGAAGCAGCCCCTTGCCTGGACAGCAAAGGGGTCATCATTCCCTGAAGCTCCAGGACATCCTGAGAGGTTTTGGTCAGCATGGTCTCCAGAAAACCAATGTCATACTCTGTGAGATTCTTCAGGCTGTGCGCCTTCGAGATCAGAAAGTTCTTTCTAAGGTCATCCATAGTCAAAAAATCAGAAGAAGTGCAGAAATGGTTGTGAAAAAAGTAGCGCGACAAAAAGACAATTTATAGGCCAAAAGAAGAACGGCAGATGGAAGAAACATATTTCTCAACAAACGGACAATCTCTGCACGTGAGAACCGGTTGACTTGGCAAGATTGAGAATGAAGCGGTAGCCCTTGGTATGCACTCGGGCTCATTTTTGGTTGGGCTTGTGATAACAATACTCCTAACGACAAGGGCATTTTCATCTTATACCCCGCAGTGGGGGGAAAACTGCTGCTCCTACCGCCCAGGTAGGATTGAGGCTATTGCCTCTCTCTATACGACTAATACTGGGATGGTCGACATCAGCGAGGGATCCCACACGTCACTTCGTCGTGACACGGGGCGTTATCCCATCCCAGACCGAACCTGGCATTTCGTGAGAAGCGTAGGCACTGCCTTACCTAGGTAACGCCTACCCCCATACCTATATCTAACGCAGCGATAGCACATTCCATCAACGAGGAACTCTAACCCCCCTAACGGGCGCGTTAGCACCTTGTGACCAAGATCACCAGGAAATGCTCCACTTTTGCCTATAAATACCTCCGCCACAAAGGAGGAAGGTAAGCCTAAGATTGCTAGCAAAAGCTCTGCTATTTCCACAACTCTTACTGACTTAAGCGTCGGAGTGTTTACGCCGAAGACCCCATTCGGCGCTGTGCAGGTACACCGGACGCAGAGGACGGCCGACCCCAAGAACCATATTCCACTACTACCCTTCAGCAAATAGTGCGAATCTTATCACTGAAAATGGCACAATGACGAAATCCTTTTCATCTCATGCGAAGAAGACCGCAAGTCTTTTCCAGACTCTCAAGGCCCGTAACTCCAATTCATGCGATTTTCTCTTCATCTGACGGAACACGTCGAGCATCGAAACATCCAACCTCGCACACAAGGTCACACCATAAGTATGAAACTAAACAAAATGAAAATGAAAGCATCGAACCATGGGTTTATGCAGAAAAAAGTGCATCTCGGGAAAAACAGAAAAATGGGTGCAACACGAGGACTTCCTAGGAGGTCAACCATCCTAGTACTACTCTCGCCTAAGCACATTTAACTTCAGAGTTCTGATGGGATCCGGTGCATTAGTGCTGGCATGATAGCACCCGTTATCTCCTGCACCAACAATCCATATATCCAAAAATGGCACAACGACGACATATTTTTCATCTGATGCAAAGAAGATAGCAATTCTTTTCCAGAATCTCAAGGCCCGTAACTCCAATTCAAGCAATTTTCTCTTCATCTGACGGAACACGTCGAGCACCGAAACATCCAACCTCGCACACAATGTCATACCATAAGTATGAAACTAAAAACAAAAATGAGAGAATCGAACAGTGGGTTTATGCAAGAAAAAGTGCATCCCGGGAAAAAAAGAAAAATGGGTGCAACACGAGGACTTCCTAGGAGGTCAACCATCCTAGTACTACTCTGGCCAAAGCACATTTAACTTCGGAGTTCTGATGGGATCCGGTGCATTAGTACTGGTATGATCGCACCCGTTATCTCCTACACCAACAATCCATATATCCGAAAATGACACAATGACGACATCCTTTTCATCTGATGCGAGGAAGACCGCAAGTCTTTTCCAGACTCTCAAGGCCAGTAACTCCAATTCATGCGATTTTTTCTTCATCTGACGGAACACGTCGAGCACCAAAACATTGAACCTCGCACACAATGTCATACCATAAGTATGAAACTAAACAAAACAAAAATGAGTGCATCGAACCGTGGGTTTATGCAAGAAAAAGTGCATCCCGGGAAAAAAAGAAAACGGGGTGCAACACGAGGACTTCCTAGGAGGTCAACCATCCTAGTACTACTCTCGGCTAAGCACATTTAACTTCGGAGTTTCGATGGGATCCGGTGCATTAGTGCTGGTATGATCGCACCCGTTATCTCCTGCACCAACAATCCATATATCCGAAAATGGCACGACGGCGACATCCTTTTCATCTCATGCGAAGACAAACATCCAACCTTGCGCACAAGGTCACACCATAAGTATGAAACTAAACAAAACAAAAATGAGAGCATCGAATCGTGGGTTTATGTACGAAAATGTGAACCCCGGGAAAAAAATAAAAAAGGGGTGCAACAGGAGGACTTCCTAGGAGGTCACCCATCCTTGTACTACACTCGCCCAAGCATATTTAACTTCGCAGTTCTTATGGGATACGGTGCATTAGTACTGGTATGATCGCACCCGTTATCTCCTGCTGCAACAATCCATATATCCGAAAATGGCACAACGACGACATCCTTTTTCATCTGATGCGAAGAAGACTGGAAGTCTTTTCCCGAACCTCAAGGCCCGTAACTCCAATTCTTGCAATTTTCTCTTCATCTCACGGAACTCGTCGAGCTCCGAAACATCCAACCCCACACACAAGGTCACACCATAAGTATGAAACTAAACAAAAAAATATGAGGGCATCGAAACGTGGGTTTATGCTAGAAAAAGTGCACCACGGTAAAAAAAGAAAAAAGGGGTGCAACACGAGGACGACCCAGGAGGTCACCCATCATTGTACTACTCTCGCCCAAGAACATTTAGCATCGCAGTTCTGATGGGATTCGGTGCATTAGTGCTGGTATGATCGCAACCGTTATCTCCTGCACCAACAATACATATATCCGAAAATGGCCCAACGAAGACATCCTTTTCATCTGATGCGAAGAAGACCGCAAGTCTTTTACAGAACCTCAAGGCCCGTAACTCCAATTCATGCGATTTTCTCTTCATCTCACGGAACTCGTCGAGCTATGAAACAACCAACCCTACACACAAGGTCACACCATAAGTATAAAACAAAACAAAACAAAAATGAGAACATCGAACCGTGGGTTTATGCAGGAAAAAGTGCATCCCTGGAAAAAAAGAAAAAGGGGTGCAATACGAGGACTTGCTAGGAGGTCAACCATCCTTGTACTACTCTCGCCTAAGCACATTTAACTTCGGAGTTCTGATGGGATCCGGTGCATTAGTGCTGGTATGATCGCACCCGTTATCTCCTACACCAACAATCCATATATCCGAAAATGGCACAACGACGACATCCTTTTCTTCTGATGCGAAGAAGACCGCAAGTCTTTTCCAGACCCTCAAGGCCCGTAACTCCAATTCTTGCGATTTTCTCTTCACTGACGAAACTAGACGAGCTCTGGAACATCCAACCTCGCACACAAGGTCACACCATAAGTATCAAACTAAATAAAAAAAATGAGGGCATCGAACCGTGGGTTTATGCAGGAAAAAGTGCACCACGGAAAAAAAAGAAAAAAGGGGTGCAACACGCGGACGTCCCAAGAGTTCACCCATCCTTGTACTACTCTCGCCCATGCACATTTAACATCACATTTCTGATGGGATCCGGTGCATTAGTGCTGGTATGATCACAACCGTTATCTCCTGCACCAACAATACATATATCCGAAAATGGCCCAACGACGACATCTTTTTCATCTGATCCGAAGAAGACCGCAAGTCTTTTCCAGAACCTCAAGGCCCGTAACTCCAATTAATGCAATTTTCTCTTCATCTCACGGAACTCGTCGAGCTCTGAAATAACCAACCCCACACACAAGGTCACACCATAAGTATAAAACAAAACAAAACAAAAATGAGAACATCGAACCGTGGATTTATGCAGGAAAAAATGCATCCCTGAAAAAAAGCAAAAGGGGTGCAACACGAGGACTTCCTAGGAGGTCAACCATCCTTGTACTACTCTCGCCTAAGCACATTTAACTTCGGAGTTCTGATGGGATCCGGTGCATTAGTGTTGGTATGATCGCACCCGTTATCTCCTACACAAATAATCCATATATCCAAAAAAGGCACAACGACGACATCCTTTTCATCTGATGTGAAGAAGACCGCAAGTCTTTTCCTGACCCTCAAGGCCCGTAACTCCAATTCATGCGATTTTCTCTTCATCTGACGAAACTCGTCGAGCTCTGAAACATCCAACCTCTCACATAAGGTCACACCATAAGTATGAAACTAAACAAAACAAAAACGAGAGCATCGAACCGTGTGTTTATGCAGAAAACGTGAACCCGGGGAAAAAAAGAAAAAATGGGTGCAACACAAGGACTTCCCAGGAGGTCACCCATCCTTGTACTACTCTCGCCCAAGGACAATTAACTTCGCAATTCTAATGGGATCCGGTAAATTTGTGTTGGTATGATCGCAACCGTTATCTCCTGCACGAACAATACATTTATCCAAAAATGGCACAACGACGACATCCTTTTCATCTGATGCGAAGAAGACCGAAAGTCTTTTCTAGAACCTCAAGGCCCGTAACTCCAATTCATGCGATTTTCTCTTCATCTCATGGAACTCGTTGAGCTCCGAAACATCCAACCCCACACACAAGGTCACACCATATGTATAAAACAAAACAAAACAAAAATGAGAACATCGAACCGTTGGTTTATGGAGGAAAAAGTGCATCCCTGGAAAAAAAGAAAAATGGGTGCAACACGAGGACTTCCTTTTCATCTGATGCGAAGAAGACCTCAAGTCTTTTCCTAACCCTCAAGGCCCGTAACTCCAATTCTTGCGATTTTCTCTTCATCTGACGAAACTCGTCGAGCTCTGAAACATCCAACCTCGCACACAAGGTCACACCATAAGTATGAAACTAAACAAAACAAAAATGAGAGCATCTAACCGTGGGTTTATGCAGGAAAAATTGCACCTCGGGGAAAAAAAGAAAACGAAGAGCAACACGAGGACTTCCTAGGAGGTCAACCATCCTAGTACTACTCACGCCTAAGCACATTTAACTTCGGAGTCCTGATGGGATCCGGTGCATTAGTACTGGTATGATCGCACCCGTTATCTCCTGCACCCACAATCCATATATCCAAAAATTGCACAACGACGACATCCTTTTCATCTGATGCGAAGAAGATCGCATGTCTTTTCCAGACCCTCAAGGACTGTAACTCCAATTCACTCAATTTTATCTTCATCGGACGGAAGACGTCGAGCACCAAAGCATCCACCTCGCACACAAGGTCACACCATAAGTATGAAACTAAACAAAACAAAAATGAGAGCATCGAACCGTGGGTTTATGCAGGAAAAATTGCACCCCGGGGAAAAAAAGAAAAAGGTGTGCCACACGAGGACTTCCTAGGAGGTCACCCATCCTTGTACTACTCTCGCCCAAGCATATTTAACTTCGCAGTTCTTATAGGATCCGGTGCATTAGTGCTGGTATGATCGCACCCATTATCTCCTGCTCCAACAATCCATATATCCGAAAATGGCACAACGACGACATCCTTTTCATCTGATGTGAAGAATATCGCAAGTCTTTATCAGACCCTCAAGGCCCGTAACTCCAATTCATTCAATTTTATCTTCATCGGACGGAAGGCGTCGAGCACCGAAACATCCAACCTCATACACACAAGGTCACACCATAAGTATGAAACTAAACAAAACAAAAATGAGAGCATTGAACCGTGGGTTTATGCAGGAAAAATTGCACCCCGGGGAAAAAAAGTAAAAGGAGTGCCACACGAGGACTTCTCAGGAGGTCACCCATCCTTGTACTACTCTCGCCCAAGCACATTTAACTTCGCAGTTCTGATGGGATCTGGTGCATTAGTGCTGGTATGATCGCACCCGTTATCTCCTGCACCAACAATACATATATCCGAAAATGGCCCAACGAAGACATCCTTTTCATCTCATGCGAAGAAGACCGCAAGTCTTTTCCACACCCTTAAGGCCCGTAACTCCAATTCATGCGATTTTCTCTTCATCAGACGAAACTCGTCGAGCTCTGAAACATCCAACCTCGCACATAAGGTCACACCATAAGCAGGAAAATGTGAACCCCGGGAAAAAAAGAAAAAATGGGTGCAACACAAGGACTTCCCAGGAGGTCACCCATCCTTGAACTACTCTCGCCCAAGCACATTTAACTTCGATGTTCTAATGGGATCCAGTGCATTTGTGCTGGTATGATTGCACCGGTTATCTCCTGCACCAACAATCCATATATCCAAAAACGGCACAACGACGACATCCTTTTCATCTCATACGAAGACCGCAAGTCTTTTCAAGACTCTCAAGGCCCGTAACTCCAATTCATACGATTTTCTCTTCATTTGACGGAACTCATCGCGCACCGAAACATCCAACCTCGCACATAAGTTCACACCGTAAGTATAAAACTAAACAAAAAAAAATGAGAGCATCTAACCGTGGGTTTATGCAGGAAAAATTGCACCTCGGGGAGAAAAAGAAAACGAAGTGCAACACGAGGACTTCCTAGGAGGTCAACCATCCTAGTACTACTCTCGCCTAAGCACATTTAACTTCGGAGTCCTGATGGGATCCGGTGCATTAGTGCTGGTATGATCGCACCCATTATCTCCTGCACCCACAATCCATATATCCAAAAATGGCACAACGACGACATCCTTTTCATCTGATGCGAAGAAGATCGCAAGTCTTTTCCAGACCCTCAAGGCCCGTAACTCCAATTCATTCAATTTTATCTTCATCTGACGGAAGACGTCGAGCACCGAAATATCCAACCTCGCACACAAGGTCACACCATAAGTATGAAACTAAACAAAACAAAAATGAGAGCATCGAACCGTGGGTTTATGTAGGAAAAATTGCACCCCGGGGAAAAAAAGAAAAAGGAGTGCCACACGAGGACTTCCTAGCAAGTCACCCATCCTTGTACTACTCTCACCCAACCACATTTAACTTCGCAGTTCTGATGGGATCCGGTGCATTAGTGCTGATATGATCGCACCCGTTATCTCCTGCACCAACAATCCACATATCCGAAAATGGCACAACGACTACATCCTTTTCATCTCATGCGAAGAAGACCGCAAGTCTTTTCCACACCCTTAAGGCCCATAACTCCAATTCATGCGATTTTCTCTTCATCTGACGAAACTCGTCGAGCTCTGAAACATCCAACCTCGCACACAAGGTCACACCATAAGTATGAAACTAAACAAAACAAAAATGAGAGCATTGAACCATGGGTTTATGCAGGAAAAATTGCACCCCGGGGACAAAAATAAAAAGGAGTGCAACACGAGGACTTCCTAGGAGGTCACCCATCCTTGTACTACTCTCGCCCAAGCATATTTAACTTCGCAGTTCTAATGGGATCCGGTGCATTATCGCTGGTATGATCGCACCCGTTATCTCCTACACCAACAATCCATATATCCGAAAATGGCACAACGACGACATCCTTTTCATCTCATGCGAAGAAGACAGCAAGTCTTTTCCACACCCTTAAGGCCCTTAACTCCAATTTATGCGATTTTGTCTTCATCTGACGAAACACGTGGACCTCCGAAACATCTAACCTCACACACAAGGTCACACCATAAGTATGAAACTAAACTAAAAAAAAATGAGAGCATCGAACCGTGGGTTTATGCAGGAAAAATTACACCCCGGGGAAAAAAAGAAAAAGGTGTGCCACACGAGGACTTCCTAGGAGGTCACCCATCCTTGTACTACTCTCCCCCAAGCATATTTAACTTTGCAGTTCTGATGGGATCCAGTGCATTAGTGCTGGTATGATCGCACCTGTTATCTCATGCTCCAACAATCCATATATCCGAAAATGGGACAACGACGATATCCTTTTCATCTGATGCGAAGAAGACCGTAAGTATTTTCCAGAACCTCAAGGCCCGTAACTCCAATTCATGTGATTTTCTCTTCATCTCACGGAACTCGTCAAGCTCCGAAACATCCAACCTCGCACACAAGGTCACACCATAAGTATGAAACTAAACAAAACAAAAATGAGAGGATCGAACCGTGGGTTTATGCAGGAAAAATTTCACCCCGGGGAAAAAAATAAAAAGGAGTGTGATCGTCACTCAAAAGTAATATTTTCTGCTAGCAAAATGCACAATAAATGTCTATAGGGCAAATCAGAGTCGAACCACAATGATTAATGGTAATATTCTGGTCATAGTATATGTCCAAGTCTAAACAGTAATGATAACAATCCACCTAAAAGAAAGGGTATTTTCGTCTATCACCCGGTGGGAAGAGGCATAGCTACTATTTCTCACCACTACGGTAGGGACAAGATTGTTACCTTCCCCAAAGGCTAACGCTACAAAGGCTAACGGGGTCCTACCGGCTCCTCTCACGGACCTCCTGCTTGGCTCAAGGAGTTATCTCACCCCCAGAGGAAACCACGCGTCAGGATCAACGCTCCGGCCATTATCCTACCGCGGCAATATCTACCTAAAACACCTACCGCCGAGGTAGCGTATCACGATAAGGGCGAATCACAGACCCTAACGCGAGTGATAGCTCCGTACCCGTTTACTCGGGCGGGAACGCCCCCTTTCTTCTATAAATACCTCCCCCACAAAGGAGGCAGGTAAGCGGACTTGACTAGCCAAAACTCTGCCAATTTCAGTACACCTACTGACTTAAGCATCGGAGTGTTTCCGCCGGAGACCCCCTCCGGCGCATTGCAGGTACTGTGGACCGTCGCGCACACTGATCTGAGAAGAGCTGCTCCGCCATACATCCTTCGGCAGAAGACAAATTATTATCAAATTGGTGCTCTCGTTGAGAGCTTTGGTTCTATTAAGTGAGCATCCTTAATAACCAAGCTCCTCCTCCCCGAAGCTAGAAGGATTATGGCCTCAGAGTCAGATCCGGCGCTGTCCCGAACTTCCAACATCCCATACAACACCCGTATACGCTTGTTTCCCTTCGCTACCTCTGATGCCCCCACCCCAGGGCAGGACGTCGCTACAGGAGAGTTAGATCTTCCTCGCGGGTCAAGTTCAGAAGAAGTTACATTCCAGATTTGCTCTCCCTTCTCCCATATAGCAGGAACCAGCCATCCTACCCCCCAGGCGGGAATATCTATGATAGGAGAAGCGGACAACCCTTTCGTGAATTCAATAGCAGCTCTCCAAGCTCAACTGGATCAGCTGACAGAGATGGCTGCTGGATTTACTCCTCATGCCTCAAGACCTGGTGTGTCCTCCCAAGTAATTTTCACCCCGTCCATTGTCACCGAACGACCCTTATCGCCCCAACAGTCTAGGGCACTCCCGTCCTCCTTACCTTTCCCCTTGGCCCCCATAAACGTCCCACCATTCACGCGCGGACCTGCCGACCATTCTGGACAATACAGGGGAGGAATCTCTATCCCCGAAGCAGTCCGCCAGCGTGACGAGTATAGGGAGCCCTAGGATGATCGACGGGGAGATATAGTGAGAGATCCATCTCCTAGATACAGCGAGAGATCTAGCAGCAGAAGTCGACAAGCTCGAACTCCAAGGAGCCGTAGCAGTTCTCCTAGGAGACATTAGGAATATGATCCTCAAAATCCCAGATACGACGCTGAAACTCCACATCAGCGTCAGCCTCGTAGGATCCCCGATGCTAACGTGGGTCATCCGTTCAGCTACCGTGTTAGGCACCACAGAGTCCATCGGCATGTGAAACTCCCAGCAGAATCATATGATGGCGCAAAAGATCCCATTTCTCACCTCAATAAGGTGAAGATTTCATGCAATTCCAAACGCGCAGTGACGCAGCATTGTGTCAAATTTTCGTAATGACGCTGTCAGGAGTGGCACGTCTATGGTTCGAGGGGCTCCCCGCCGGGTCTATCGATAATTTTTCTCAGTTGGAAGAAAAATTCAAAAGTCGGTTTAGCACGGCTATTCCTATCAGAAAGTCAGCAGCTGCGCTGTTCGATATCCATCGAAAACCACAGGAATCGTTGAACTACTTTTTAGGTCGATTTGATCTCGAAATGTCCCTAACGCCAGGGGTCACTATCGATTTTGCGATTGAGGCCCTGAAACGCAATTGTCGATACAGTAAACTGAAAGATACGCTAACGGTGGACCCCAACGACCCTGGATGCATTGAGGCTGAAAGCGCATAACTATGCGAGAATGGAAGAGGAAAAAAATAGAGAATGGATCCGAGGCATGCCGGCGGACCCATATGTGGCCCCTAACGTCCTAAACAGCAGCGCCCCAGACGCTAAACCCACCGAGGATCCCAGGAGCGGAAAGAACATAATACTAAGACCTCTAACCGGCAGAGAGGCAATTTCTCAAAAGGAAGACCTAGAGGGTCCCCCACTCGGAAGCAAACGGACCCGCCAAAGGGCCGGATATACGATCCTAACCTCCCATCTCTCATACTCCCAAGGGCGGAGATCTTAGCAATAGTCCAACAGAGAAATTTGCCTATCCGTTACCCAGCTCCCGTGAAACCAGGAGTAATCATGGGAGGAAGAGAAAATGCATACTGCAAATTCCATAAGGTCAAGGGACACTCAACAGATGTATGCAGAGAGTTAAAATCGGTTATAGAGCGATTGGTCGAAGAGGGCTACCTTGGGGAATTTGCCACAAAGGCAAGGGAGGAAGTTAGAAATAACCCAACTGGAAATACAACTGAGCAGAGGCAAGCGCCCTCGCACGCTACAGGGGCTAACGCAGTTCCCCTCGGGCCAAATAGAGAAGCGCTCGCTATAGATAGCGACCAAATGCCCATGATAAATATCAATACAGGGGGAGCACCCTATTGCGAGGAAATTATGCCGCAAACGCCCAACCCTGGAGAAAAGCGCAAACGGGAGAGCGCGCAAATGAAAATTGAGGCGATAAGTGCCTTAGACAGAATGATATTGTCTTTCTCAGAGGAGGACGAAAAAGGCATCGTCTTCCCGCATAATGACGCGATGGTTGTAACGCCCGTCATTGGAAGTCATGGGGTAAGAAGGACCCTTATCGATAACTGGAGCGCAGTGAATCTACTTTCATTGGAAGCGTACAACTTGATGAAACGACCTGACGGTGAGCTATCGTCTTGCACGAGGCCAATTATTGGGATTGATGGAGTACCGATTCCGGTAGCCGGAATAACATCCCTGCCGGTGTACTTCCGAGAAGACACATCCAAACGCTCCGAAGAGCTACTATTTCTGGTCGTAGACCTAACGTTACCGTATAATGCCATTTTGGGGCGACCATTCCTTAATCATTTTGGAGTGGCCATATCTCATAAACACCTGCGGATGAAATATCCCTCATGGGACGACGTGGTCTCAATCAAAGGGGACCAAAAGCTGGCAGCCGAATGCTACTTATTTATGACTCAAAGGAGTTGTGACCGCTACGTTTGCGTGGCAGACGACCCTTTCGATGAAAAAGAAGAAAAGCGCACTCAGCCGCTAGATCAGATGGTATCAATCCCTATCGGTAAGGATAGTGAAACGAATCTCTTAGCCAGTGAGAAATTAAGCTTTTAAGAGAACGCGCAATTAATCCGGTTGTTGAGGAAATGCAAGGGAGAGTTTGCGTGGAAACCAGCAGACATGCCCAGAATCTGTCGGGAGGTCGCAGAACACCGGCTGAATGTTAGTCCTGACGCCAAGCCTGTTCAACAAAGGCGACGTGCTTTTTCATCGGAAAAGATAGCAGCCATCGAAAAGGAGTTGCTAAAGCTCACAGAGGCGGGGTTCATTCGAGAAGTCCAGTACCCGACCTGGCTAGCTAATCCTGTGTTAGTCCCAAAGCCTAACGGGGACTGGCGCATGTGCATCGACTTTACTGACCTAAATAATGCCTGTCCCAAGGACTGCTATCCCCTTCCGCGAATAGATCAGTTAGTCGATCAAACCGCTGGGTATGCTTATCTAAGCTCCCTAGATGTGAATTCCGGATATCACTAAATCCCTATGGCCGTAGAGGACGAAGAAAAAACTGCCTTCATCACTCCTAGGGCTACACACTGCTATACTGCAATGCCGTTTGGGCTAAAGAATGCTGGTGCAACATTTCAACGTATGGCAAACAAAGTTTTTGAAAATCAAATCGGGAGAAATGTAGAGGCCTACGTAGACGACATCCTGATCAAAAGTCGGAGTTTCAGAGAACACCTCGCTGACTTGGAAGAAGTTTTCAATGTGATGAGAAAGCACAAGATGAAGTTAAACCCGCGGAAATGCATGTTTGCATTCCAAACGGGAAAATTCCTGGGCTATGTGGTCAGCCAGAAGGGTATCCAACCCAACTCGTCAAAGATAAAAGCCATCCAGGATATGATATCCCCGCGAACTGTCAAAGAGATATAGAAGTTAACCGGGCACATCATTGCGTTGGGGCGATTCATATCTAAGCAAGGCGAGAGATGTTTGCCTTTCTTCAAAGTCATCCGCAACAAGGCTCCTTTCGGATGGACAGAGGAATGTGAGAAAGCGTTTGTAGGACTAAAAGCTTACCTATCATCAGATTTAGTGCTGACGAGGCCTGAGCCCGGCGACAAACTATATCTATATTTGGGAATAGCTGACGAGGTAGTCAGCGCCGTCCTTGTGCGAAGTGAAGGGCACGTGCATCGTCCTGTATTCTTTGTAAGTCACATATTGAAAGATGCCGAACTGCGATACGCTCCTATCGAGAAGATAGCACTCGCTCTAGTGCAAGCCACGAGAAAGATGGATCGATACTTCCAAGCCCACCTCGTCATTGTACTCACGGATCAGCCGTTGAGAAGAATCTTCAGAAAACCTGAATCTTCCGGAAGAATGCTAATTTGGGCTATCGAGCTCGAACAATACGGGCTGCAATACAAAGCTAGACCAGCCGTTAAGGCTCAAGAGTTAGCTGACTTTATAGCTGAGTGCACATTCACAAGGGACACAAAGATAGATCTGTTGGAGGAAGAAGCAGAAAGTCCGTGCCTACCTTCTCCGGAGACATATACAGATACGTGGGTCATCCATGTAGATGGAGCAAAAAATCAAGAATTAGCTGGCGCAGGAGTTTTCTTAGTTGGACCAAACGGCCTGGAGATGCGATACGCCATCAGAATCCTGCAGCCATTGTCCAACAATGCGAGGAGATTCCAAACTAATAATGGATCAGGTTCTGGGGAACTCCCAAGCCAGAGAACCAATCATGGCCCAATACTTAGCCAAAGTAAAGCATGAGTTGTCAAAGATACAGGAAAAAAACACCCTGGTCACCTTTGAGCACATTCCTAGAGAAAACAATGAAGAGGCCGATAGCCTCGCCAAGATGGCAGCCAATCTGGAAGCCTCAATACCCAGTGACGTGCGCTATGGAGAACTGCCTACACCTTCTTTCATGGAAGAGCAGGCATCGCTCTGTGTGGAAGAAATGGAAAATGATTGGAGGATCCCAGTGATAGAATATCTGAAACATGATAAACTACCGGGAGACCAGACAGAGAAAAAGAAAGTCCTAAAACGGGCAGCACGATGCACATATTATAACGGAGAGTTAATACGAAGATGTTTCTCCCATCCGGCCGCTAAATGCATAACGGAGCAAGAAGGCTTACATGTGTTACGTGAAATTCACGAAGGGATATGTGGCATGCACATTGCTAGCGGCACTCTGGCAGCCGAAGTCTTTCGGTCGGGATTTTACTGGCCCACCATTCGACGAGATTGTCATAACTTCGTGAGAACCTGTCAGAAATGCCAGGAATATGCTAAGATTCCTCGAAAACCTGCTGTGACAATTTCAGAAATAGTCGCACCGTGCCCGTTTGCAAAATGGGGGATTGACATCCTGGGCCCGTTTCCAAAGGCCAGATCTCAATTAAAATTTGTGGTCGTAGCGGTAGACTACTTCACAAAGTGGGCCGAAGCTGAGGCGTTAGCTACCATCACCACCGAAAAAATTTGGCGTTTCTTCAAACACCAAGTCATCATGCGATTTGGAGTACCACCCGTGCTAGTTAGCGACAACGGGACACAATTTACAAGCCAGTTCTTCAGGGATCAATGTGCAGAGTTCCAGATAGAGCAAAGATTCTCCTCTGTTGCACATCCCCAAACCAACGGCCAGGCGGAAGTAACTAACCGCAGCATCCTTAGTGGCATCAAAAGAAACTTGGAAGGGTCCAAGAAGAAATGGCCAGACGAATTTCCATATGTATTATGGGCCTACCGCATGACTGTCAAGGCCAGCACGGGAGAGACCCCGTTCGCGTTAGCATTCGGAACCGAAGCTGTCACACCAGTCGAGATTGGCATGATGAGCCTCCGGGTGGCTCACTTCAAAGAAGAAAACAATGAAGAAAGATTACGAGCTAACCTCGATACTCTACCAGAAACACACGAGGAAACCCTCCTGAAAACCCTGCACTATAAAAGGAAAATGGCACAATATCACAACCGGCAAGTGAGGGAGCGATTGCTCAAAACCGGAGATTAAGTGCTCAGAGACAGACGGGCAGCAGGACAGCGTATGGGAAAACTCAGTCCAAACTGGGATGGACCGTATCGTGTCACCCGCATTGTGGGAAAAGGAGCGTACCATCTGGAAACGCTTGAGGGAACGCCCCTGCAGAACTCTTGGAACATTGCTCGGTTGAGGCTATACCACGCCAGGAGCTAATCGGGTAACATCAAAGTTATTCTAATAAATGAATATTGAGATATTCACCGTGCGTTTGCTACTGGTAATATGCAGGTAGCGAAGAATGCCAGGGGTGAAAATCCTATCCTTGTGATGGCTGGTCTTGATCAGACAGCTCATTAAGACGAGGCACGCCCTGGCATAACAAGGCGTTTGGGAGTGAAAATCCTATCCTTATGGTAACCGTGCTCACATAGACGGCCCATTAAGACGAGGCACGACCCCAAACGGCTCCCCGGAGTGAAAATCCTATCCTTACGGCAATCGTGCTCACATAGACGGCCCGTTAAGATGAGGCACGCCCCGGAATCCTTGGGAGTGAAATCTTATTCTTGTGGTAACCCCATAAGGAGAGGCACGCCCCAAGGAGAGACCAACTCCGTCCTGGAAGTGAAAATCCTATCCTTGTGGTAACCGTGCTCACATAGACGGCCCATTGAGACGAGGCACGATTCCACGGACGTGAGGTACAACGCTTGGGGGTGAAAAGTCCTATCCTTGTGATGGTTGGTCCTGATCAGACAGCTCACTAAGACGAGGCACTCCCCAAAGCCTATCTGTGGCGAAAGGAAACAAAGACATCCCAACTAGTAGCCGCGCGGTTGATACCCGGTGAAGCGATGTTGTAGCCTATCTGTGGCGAAAGGAAACAAAGACATCCCAACTAGTAGCCGCGCGGTTGATACCCGGTGAAGCGATGTTGGAGCCTATCTGTGGCGAAAGGAAACAAAGACATCCCAACTAGTAGCCGCGCGGTTGATACCCGGTGAAGCGATGTTGGAGCCTATCTGTGGCAAAAAGAAACAAAAGAAATCCTAACTAGTAGCCACGAGGTTGATACCCGGTGAAACAATGACGGAGAGGTGACCATACTGCAACAACAATGTTGAAACAGACGTAAAGCCCCCTCTGACAACGAGGGACGGCAGGAATATAAGTGCAGCAGATGCGGAAGCAACGCTGATTTACTCTCAGAAAGGCTATCGGAGGATATAATGGACATGCTACTTGAATGCAGCTGATGAAAAGCTAACGGGATACAACGGGAAACTATGTGTCTATGGAAACCTAACGCCAAATGTCCCATGCGGACAAGTGATCAAACGGCATTATGAAGAAAATCAGATAAAGAACTTCTATCCAAAAAGAGTGGATTAGCCAAGTCAAGGCCGACATCGTTTAAAATACAAAATATGGACGGGCCCGTCAACCACAAAAATGTAAAACATCTAAACAACAAAAAGTCTAAAGATTGGGCGGCGTGTTGACCCCTCCTTGCTGAGCAGCCTTCCACTGGTAGAAACCGCTATCAGTAATGGATGCGGCTCTCTTGTCAAAATACGCAGAGAGATCTTCAATACGGAGCTCCTCAACTCCATAATGATGCATCACGGCTTCTGACATGATTCCCCCACCCTGCTCTAAGTACCAACGGTTCTTCTCAGTGTTAAGGGAGGAATCGGCAGATAGCTCAGCGTTCCTCTGTCTCTCCAGACGCAGGCTATTCTCCTCCTGAGAGAAGCGTATGGCCAGATCAGCGCGTTGTCGCTTCTCCTCCTCCAAAGCCAACTTAGCGGCCTCCAACTCTTGTTTAACCGCGGTAGCCTCTCCCCGAGCAGTCTCCATACCTTCGTTGGCAGCAGCAAGGGCATTTTCAAGACGTTGTCGCTCTTCCAGCAGCCTGTTTATCTCTCCTTGCCCGTTAGCTGCAGCTCTGGCATTCTCCTCATCCATATAGTGAAGATGGCAAAGCATAGAAAACGCCTGAGAGCGAAGGAAATTGATGCGCCCCTGCTCGCCCCGAGCCACAAAGGCATCCCTCTCTCTTGGAAGAGACAAAATCTCTGCCATCAGATAAGCGGTAGAGGAAATCACGGTCTCATGATCAACATCGGCAGGAAACTGCAGAATACTGTCCCTAAAGGAGCGTAAGCTAACGTGATGAGTTGGCACGAGAGGAGGCTCGTATGGAGGGATACCAGCCATTAAGGCAGGGGCGGGGCCACCCCTCGCAATAATTGGATGAGGCATCGGAACAAAGAACAATGCACCAGGAGAAGCTGGCAGGCTAGTGGAGCCCTCCACGTTAGGCATTGAGACCTCAGTACCTTCGGGCACCTCAGGATTAAGGGCATCAGAATCATAGCCCGTTGGGGTGTGAGCGGAATGGATCGGAGAACCCGGAGGCACATGGGGTTGACCACCAAAATCAACAGGTTCCGATTGATCAGCAGACGCACCCTCGCCCCCAAGGGCACTCGAACTACGATTGGCGGCCGAGGAAGAAGGGTTATTCGGAAGATCATAGTGAGCCTTCTTCTGACGCTTGCGAAGGGCATCGGCGATACCCATTTCTCCCTGGGAGGTAGAGGGGACAGAAGAAGCAACGACTTCCTAAATAACGCAGAACGTGATAAGGAAACCGTGCAAAAAGAAAGACAAAAGTTTTAAAAATAAGACAAATGCTCACCCGAGTTGTGGAGGACACAAGAGGAATCCCAACAGGAATCGGATCAACCGTAGCCTCTGAAGAGACAACAGTCTGGGATGAAACGGATGGGGCAGCACGTGCTTTCGTAGGCCTTTTCTGTCTTACAACCCGAGGGCCTGTAACGTTAGCGGTAGCAGTGGCCTCCCCTTCCTCGGCGTTAGCAGCAGCTCTAGCTTCAGCGGCAGCTTTCTTTTTCGCCTCCTGTTTCCTCCTCCTTCGGAAATACTCGGGCTCCCAACCAGGCGGAGGCACTGCACAATCACAAAACGTTAGCGTTAGTACTTCTTGACAACGCAAAAGAAAAAAGGTCAAACGCTCACCCTTCTTGCACTGTTCCACGGGCAACCCGTTGGCCACTTTTCGGGCATCAACGCTAAAATCAAATTGAAGCAGCGTCTTCAACCAGCCATCCTCCGGGTCGGAAAGGGGTTTCCGATGACCCCAAGCCCCATCTTTAATTGTTTCGTTGAAGCCAGCCCTCCACAACGGCTCAGGCAGATCAACAATAAAAAATTCCTCTTTCCAGTGAGGAATGGAAGACTCAATGCCCATTAGTTTCCAAGTAAAGGGCTTCAAAGAACCGTCTTCATAGCGAGGCGATATCGATATCACCCCTTTACGGGAATACAATTGGAAAATGTCATGAA
Source organism: Viola odorata (assembly GCA_963691705.1). NCBI lineage: Eukaryota > Viridiplantae > Streptophyta > Magnoliopsida > Malpighiales > Violaceae > Viola > Viola odorata. The sequence goes on from OY829546.1 coordinate 34,451,409, forward strand.
GCAACGCTAAGGTGGGAGATTCTATTCCCTTGAAACGGCATAGTGCGGCAAAAGCACTAACAACGCAAATCGCGTTAGGACTCAACTGGGCCGGAGCCAAATCATAATCAGCCAACAACAATTTTACAAGCGGGTCAAGAGGGAGACGAAACCCATGATCGAAGAGCTTAGCATACAGCATTCTACTATTTCCGGGCAAAATACTGTTCAGTCGAAGGGACTCAGAAGCAGGATGCACAGGATATTCCTTGGGAAATCGTGCAGAAAACCTAGCAAGTCTACGGTTAATTAAGAGCAGCGTGTACAGAGAAGTGGGAGTAGTATCTATTACTTCTTCCCCGGAGGACCTTTGAGGATCTCCTTCTTCAGAGGATTTTTTAGTTCTAGCCATGGCCAACAAGGAAGAAACAAAGAGAAAAGAAAAAGGCGTGTACCTTGTACCTTCGTGAAAGAGAATGCGAGGAGTCTTGAACCAGAAAGAGAGAGCGGCGCAAAGTATTTATCCAAAGACACAATAGCGTATAAGGGAAAGATGGAAAAAGAAAAAGGGGTAGAAGAAACAATAGATATAACCCTGAAAGGGCGACCAGTCAGCAGCAGACATGTGGCGAAGCAGCGCGTCATAAAGTAAGGCACGCGCCAGAAGGTGCAAATTTGAAATAAGGACGAAACACCTCTGCATTCGCAACTCCCTAGGAGACGCTTGCTCCAAACGCCCCTCTGAGGAAGGACACGTGTCTTCTTTCATCATTACCCTTCAAGTCGCATTAAATGAGGAACAGAGGGATTGATTAAAAAACATAAAAAGCAGCGCTGGCCTTGCCAAACGACGCGATGGTACAAAGAAGATAAAGAAGGAATAAACGGTAATATCATACAGTGCGACAAAGGATACAAAGCGTCAGCATTATTACAAGAGAAACAATGTTCGAATGGTTTTCAAGAAATAACAAAAGAAGAGACAACAACAAGAAAAACAAGGAAAGGCCCAGCACCATCGCTAGCGTTAGACTTTCTCCCCCGAAGGGCCAGAAGAACCGCTGTCACCTTTGCTAATCTCACCAATCACGATAGAGATGTAATCAGCTACCTGGGCTGGATCCGAAGGGTTACCTTTGAAACGGGACGCAAATCTAGAAATGAAGGCCTCCAGAACCCTCTTCCTCCATAACTCTTCCTTTAATGACGCCCTAGCAGACCCCTCATCTCGAGCAAGTACCTCTTCGCGGAGAAAGAGATTTTTCTTCCTTTCTAGCGCCAATTCCGCCTCCAGAACTTCTATCTTGGCTTTCCTGATAGATTTTTCTCTGTCCAATTCCGTTTGGGACGATTCACAAAGACGCGTCAGCAACCTAGAGTGCTCCACCGCCTTCTCAAGCTGCACCCTTGCAACACACAATGCGCTGGAAAAATTACGGGACTCGCGATCGTGAATTTCGAATTGATAATTCAGATGGCGGAAGAAGTCCAGAGAATCATTCAGAACATGGCGAAAGCGTGCCGAGGGAGGGAGTTGAAGAAATTCCTCTTTCTCCTTTTTGGAACTCAGCATCTCCCCTATCAAGGGTGCAGTAAACTCATCTCGAGAAAAAGGTTGGGGAACCCCGACAGAGCGAAGGGCATCAAAGCAGAACCCTGCAAGATTCATAAGATAGGCCGGGACCCCGTCAGGACCACCTCAGGCAAGATTGATCGAGGGAGGCGGAGAAGAGCCCTGAGGAAAAATACTCTTGAAAGGAGTAAAAAATAGTTGCGGAGTAACCTTAGGAGGTAGCTCAGCAGTCGAATCCGCCACAGGAGGCGTGACCACTACGTCAGGAATACAATGAGCAATCAGAGAATCGGGAGCGTCAACCATGGGAGGAGGACATTCCATCGGTAGGCCCTCTCCCTCAGAGGAACAAGTTTTTTCCAACGCCTCAGCGGCTCCCGTTGGCTGAGAGGCGCCCGCCTCAGACAAAACAGCAGGCGTAGAAACAGTTGCCACATCCACAGGAGATGTCCCGGTAGCTTGTCCACTAGTGGTCACTCGATGTTTTTTCCGATGCTGGGAAGCAACAAGGGAAGAAGCGTGGCAAAGGTCTGACTTAGTATCCGCATCTTCATCATCACTAGTAATTACCGTCGTTGCGACAGGCCTGGAGTCCGTCCCCTTGCGACGCTCCGGTAGCCAATTTTCCACAAAATGAGAAGTTCGCACAGAGCTAACGGGCCTTCGCCCTCCCCGGGCAACCGTTTTAGTTCTCTTCCTCGAAGGAGGAACGCCACCCCGACTTGAGCCCTCGGGCGAAGGCGAGGCCGGTAAAGTTTGAAGCGGTATTACGTTCAGAGGAGTACCAGCGTCACCTGGGAATCAACCGTTAGCTTCTTATAGCAAACAAAGCATGCAAGGACCAAAGTAAAGAAAATATGGAAAGAAATAGGCTCACCCATAACGCACTCTTCCAGAGGCTTGAACAGAGCAAAGGCACGAATACGGTAGTGAGTATTCTCGTCTAACAAAGCGTTAGCTTGGTCCAACTCAGTTCTGGACAAAATCGCGGGATTTGTCCAAACGGGGCCTGCCAGTTCCTGATTGAAATTGATACGCCACAAACGTGACGGTAGCTCCAGAACAAAGAAGCTGCTCTTCCAATCAGCTACACCCTTCTTGAAGCCGTGAAAACGTTGCCAAAACGACTGCACGAGCGCATCATCCCACCGGGGAGTAATCTCGATTAAACAATTGTAGCAAATCATGCTGTTGACACCCGAATTTTGACACAAATTTTAATTTTTGCATGATTATTGCTAATTATTATTATTTATTTTATATCATTTTATTTCGAATTTTTATCAGTACCGAACGAGATTGTTCGAATAATAGATCGAACAAAATATATATACCACCGAACCAGACCTCTCTCCCTCTCCCATTTTCAAACAGAATCAGACACAAACGGCTACTCTTCCCAATTTTCAAAAGAAATCTGACACCCGCTCCATTTGTCAAAAGCAAATCTGCTCAATCCTCCAATTTTTCTTCAAAGATCTCTGACGGAGATTTGAATTAATCCCTTGCTCATCACCATCGTCGAACCTCTACCTCCTCTATAAATCAAGAGAGGATCCTTTGCAAATGGAGAGACAGCCATCACAATTCCCCCCAAATCAATTCAAACCAATCGATCCAAATTAAATCCCAATCCAGCTTCTACCAAAAAAAAAATCCAATCCCCTGCCAACTTCAATTAAATCCAATCCCCTACCAAATTAAACCAAAAATCACCTCTACCCAAATTAAATCCCAATCCCCCCTGCCGAATTAAAATCCATCTCTACTAAATCCAAATTACCAAACTCAAGATCATTACATCTTACCTCCACTGCCAAAACACTAAACAGCAACCATCTCTCACCTTTACCGGACGGAGGCTCACCATCTCCCTCTCAATTTCTAATCCCTCTCCTCAATTACTACATCCGATCGCTGCCAAGTTAATTCAATCCTCCACTCCAAATTAAATACCAAATCTCCTCTGCCAAATTAATCCAAATCAACCCCTGCTCAAACCAAATACATTCAATCCCGAATACCAAATTAATTCCAATCCTTTGCCTCAAATTAATTCACCCAAATCCAGCCGCATCACCACCGCGTCAAACACTCATCGCCAAACCAAACCCAAACAGCCGCCGCGCCTCCTCCTCAATCCTAAATCGGCATCACCCAAATTAAACCCAAATTAAAACCCAAAAAACAGCCACTGCAAAGCCATCACACAAATCCACCAAAATCATCCTTTGCCAAAACCAAATTCAACCACAAATCCACCTAATTAAATCATCTCTTTCCCGAATTGAATTTCGGAATCAATCACCAAAAAAATCAACCCACTGCCGGCCACTAAATCACCGCCACATACTGCCACCGCAAGCCACCAGCTCCGACCAGCAACCACCACTGCACCCAACGCCGGCCGTTATCCCGTTCGCCGCTGCAGCCCCGATCGCAGCTCCACCCAACAAACCGCCGCGTCACCGCCGCGCCATCTCTTCCTGCTCGCTGCCGCCGCTGCACAACCGCCAACCCGTCACCCACGCTTGGCCGGATTAACAAAAGAAAATAAAAAAGAAAATAAAAAAAGAGAGAAAAGGAACAGAGGAGAAGAAAGGGTTGCGGCAGCAGCCCTAAAATGAGAAAAGAATGAAGAAAGAATGACCAAGGAAATGAAAGAAAGAAGAAGAGAACGAGGAGTGGGGTTGGGCTTCGGCCCAACCAAATAAAAGAAAGGAAAGAAGGGGCTGCGGCTTAAAGAAGGAAAAGGGAAATGGGCTGCGGCCCATGAATGGAAATAATAAAAAGAAATGGGCTACGGCCCAAGCCCTTTTAATTAAAATCGTGTACTAACTATTTCTTCGCTTTCTTACAGGTACCAAATCCGCAATTACCATCCTAATCGAATGTTTCGCCAAACTTCGACATCGGTGATATTTTTCTAAACTCGAGCTTTAGAGCTCATTCCCTATTTATTAGAATGATTGATTTAATTTATTATTCAATCGTATGCATGTTATTTAGAATCGTTAGAATTCTAATTAATCTGTTTACATGATGATTATGCGAATGAATATGTTTTAATTTTCTGCTCATTCGTGTGCGGCTTTGACTCCACGAATAGATTTTTATTTATGCTTATGAATGTGCTTTATGCATTATGCACATCAAATATGGATATATTTATGTGCATCAACAGTATATTTTATTATACATTCGTAATGACTTTCGACTGACTTGATCGTCGGAGTGTATACGCCGGGGAACCCCCCGGCGTCCTTTTCAGGTACATACGGGAGGAACGAGAAGGTATCGGATGCTTCACCGACTTCAATATTGGTGACGATTTTCCAAACTAGAGCTTTAGAGCTCACTCCTCATTTATTTGAATTGCTAAATTATTTATTGCTTGTGCAACTAACCTCGGTTTTGTAGGTTAGAATTAATTGATATTCGCCTTCAAGTACACTTTCCTCACCCTTTTATTTATTCGATGATTTTTGTATATATTTGTATGCATGATTATTTAAAATTCTTAGTATTAAAATCAATTTGATTGCATGAGAATTAATTTTTATTAATAACTCCCTTTAATAATTTCACTCCAAATCGACCCTTGCTTGAATGAACTAGGCTTAGTAATTACTCCACGTTTATTTTATTAAATGCATGAAATTTAAATAGGACTAGTAATCAAACATCACGCTTTAATCTAAGTGCATGATTATTAATTACTAAAATCCTCAAATCTTAAATAAATCCCTAAAAATAAAAAATGAATAAAATCAATCAAAGAAAAAATAAACAAAGTAGTAATCAAAACAATAGGATTTAAATCTTTTCCAATAACTCAGGTTCCCTCAAAAATTTTAAGATAGTAAATCACCAAAGAAAATAATCATTTGAAAGCGGAAAGATAGTAAATGGGCTCTAAGCCCAACTCGTAGAAAATATCTCCATATTTAATCCCCCTTATCATTAGAGCTACCTTCTAACATGAGATTTAAATCTTTAATGTTGCGTGATCGTTTAAATTTAGCAATCCCTTGATATTTACTTTATGCTCATGGATGTATTAATGTTATCTTTGACGAATGTGTTATGTGCGCGGCTTCGACCCCACTTCCCAGTTTTTCTCTTTTCAACGTGTTTTCTCGCATTCATATAAATGGTACTTTGCTAGTCTATGCATGCTTAGAATCACCTAGTAAATAGGATTAATCATATGCATTTGCCCGATGATGTAGTAACTCATCTGTGATGATAGTGATTTCGATCGCCGTGATTCGTCTATGATTTACTAGGGTCGTCGCTTTAGTAAAGATTAATAATAAAATGGTAGTAATTTCACTTAATCAATCTTGCATGTAATCTGACTAATTTTTGAACTCGATTAAATATAACCGGAATAGGTATGCAAACCGACCTTTTTCTTTTTTAGAGGATAAAATGTTTATTTTCTTTTTAACAACTCGACAATAATTAGGATAAAATCAACCGAACCAACTAAAGAATTAAAGCGACGATCCCCCCTGAGGGCCCCAAATTACTTGTTTTTAACATGATTTTAAAACACCTCTTTTTAGAACCGGTAACCTTTTTAGGATGAGACTTGGGTGCCTCACACCTTCCCAAGTCCATAAAACGACCCCGAACCGTTGTTCTCGGGTTTAGACCCTTTTTATTTGTGCCTTAGTTTTTGTTTTATTTTCTTCTTCTTTTTCAGACTTTTAGGTTTCCCTAAACCTTAGAAAAAATAGGGTGGCGACTTCATTGTATGTGTTTTTCATTCGTCCCAAATCGCTCGCGACGGCGCGACAGTTTGGCGACTTCACTGGGGATCTTAGGGTCGAAGCCGGAATTATTTGCTTGAGGTGTTTATTGTTATTATTTATTTATTCGCTTAGATATCAACTGTTGTCTTCTCATTCACATCACGCATAATGCCCTTTCGCCGGGCCTTCCCAAATAGGATTAGGTTGGTATTAGTGAAGCCCTGAGGACTTGGGTCCCAGTCAGCTTTCATGAACCCTAACTCGGACTAGAACCCCTAAATGGGTGAGCGCCCCGATTCCTTTATGTTTCGGTCAGCAATCACATATCCATTTACTGAGGGACCACTTCTATGGTATCGTCCGGGAGCCTTTCAGCCAGTTAGAAGTAGTTGCAATTACCCTAGCATATGCATCATGATCGCATGTATATGTTCCAATTTGCTTCATCATTCATGAATATATCCCATGTATATGTTCCAATTTGCCTCATTATTGCCATGATATATCGCATGTATATTTTCCAAATTGCTTCGTTATTGCCATTATTCTCTCTTCTGCGATTTTAATTTATATCCTTTCAAGGTATTAAATTCTATCCTTATTATTGCTTTTATTAAACCCACCCTTTACTCCTTCTGTTTTCCTATATTAACACGCATATCATGCATCATTCAGGCGAAATTTAGGATTTAAATTTCTGCAATGCACAAGTGATCAAAACCTAGGATTTTAGAAAATGATGTGATATCATTTTTCCTTCCTAGAGATGGAGTTTAAGCTGCCTCTATAGGGACTAGATTTGAATAAAACCTTCTTCCAAGGCACTCAGTTGCCCAACTTGGAAATATCATATAGCAAATACTTGGCTAATTTTCGAAGATAAATCAATCTATCATGATTAAAATGAATTCAGAAAAAATTAGGATAGTTGGACCTTAAGTCAGATGCACACATGCATACATTTTTTCTTATGCCCATACTTACATCTATCTGTTTTCTTTATTTTCAGGAAGGTTAAAGATAGAACTATTCCCCCGAAAGCTCTTCAAACACAGAAAAGGACAGAACTGGTCATGAGGATAGCAGAGCTAAAGGAGCAACTCCAAACTACTTCAGAACGGGTACTACAAGCAAAAAGAATGGGACAAGATGACACTTGATTATCCGCCTCTTCCATTCATACAACGGGGCCTACTATCACGAGTCCCTCTATGCCCTAATCTGTAATTGGCGCAATTGGACAAGGAACTCCGGATTACACTCTAGAGTATTATTCCGCCTTTAAAGCACATGTTCGTCACTTGATCAAATGTGGATGGGCCTCCTTCGAAAGATTCACCAAAAGACCATATGACCCCCCCAAAGAACCAAAAAAATAATAATAATAATTCCCAATCAAAATCACCAAAACTATCGTCGGAACCAAGAAACGTTTCCACTTTTCCCATCATCCCCACTACAAATATCACAACACATACAAATAAGACCATATAACCCACCAAAGAACACAAAAAAAACCAAGATAACCAAAACTATCGAGCCACTACTACCTCTTCCAAAAATCTACGAGCATCTTCTAAGCAGCCGATTAGATCATACCAACTCCAATCCGACCTTTCCAAGCTTATCTCCCGAAGGGGTTCGATCCTAATGTTACATATGCATACCATGCGGGAACTCGGAGTCACACTCTAAAGAATTGTTCCATCTTTCAAGGCACAGGTTCGTCACTTGATCAAGTGCGGATGGATCCTCTTCGAAGGATTAAACAAAGGGCTTAACACAACAATCAATCCTCTTCTGAATCATTCCTTAGGTGATGAAGGAGTGAATATTATTTCAGTCAAGAAGATTGATGATCCCTTTCCTTTAAGCGTTGGGGTTACCACGAGAAAAGCTTTTCTTTGCGCTAGTCAAAGGAAGATATCTGCGACATTCAGAGGATAATTTGAGAAGATTGTTTATTTTGCCTGGGGGCAAGTAAGCATAGAATCCAAGATTGTGAAGATTGTTTATTTTGCCTGGGGGCAAGTAAGCATAGAATCCAGGATTGTGCGATCTTCTTACAGAATGTGGAATAGTTGATAGATTTTGGAGGCATCCATGGTTGAGAAGAAAACTCATGGGATAAAAGAGGTCGATGTTATCAAAGAAGGCCTTCCCACCCTTTATTCCTTCAAGCATGCTCCTACCACGGCTCCTTGCGAGTTAGTTTTTTCTAAGATTGTCCAGAATATTTCTAGTAAGGATTCGCATGCGATCCCTTTCAGATTATGGGCGTGAAGTTGTCGCTACCCCAACGAGGCCGGTAATGGAAGAAACTGCTGATTGACGTCTGATTTCATGATTTTTTTTTTACCATCTTAAAACTACCTTGTTTATGGTAAAAATGGTGCCTTTCATGGGAATGAAGAAAATATCAGCTTTCAGCACAAACTAGCGATCTTGGGTGCAGTCTTGCCTAAAGTCTGCCGATCTAAAAACGTGTAAAGCTAGGAGTATTGAAATACTATTACTGGAGTGTGGATGAAAGCTGGATTTGCGCTGGAGGAAATAAGAGAAAAGCTATCTCTAGAGCAAAAATCAGACAAACGACCAATCTTATCTAAGATTGCCAAGTATGCCAAAAACGTGATGTGGTATGAGTCACGGGACTCTGAGCCAAAAGGATGGATTGGACAACTGGAGACAGACAGAGAAGATCATTCGTGATCTAAGATTGCATCCTTTTAGGGATTATCCTCTTTTGAACAAAACAATCTACTTCTATTTTATTCGGACTTGAACAATGTTTATCTTTATCTTGAGGAGTTTGGATTTTGGAAAAGAAACGTAAGGGGCGGGGACTCTAGCTTTGTTAAAAGCTAGGGAAGGCTGTCAATTATGGGATCCTCCATCTTTCATCTTCCTTCTTCCAACATTGCTAAAATTGGGGGGCATGACCAAGAGTGGGAGGTGTTATATCTCCAATGAAGTTGAAAAGCGAAGCAAGCCCATGGTTCTCAAGAATAGTACAATAGAATCCCCAAAGATCATCAACTAGAGATCTACTTGGGTCAATACAACTTCGACATTCCATATTTATACTCATGGAGAAAAAGAACCATCATGAAACTCATTGAAAAGGTCTGGAGAGCCAACATGTAAATTGGACCACTACCATGCTTCCCAAACGTCTCTCTTAAAAGAGATTATCGCCGCAATGGAGGATGAGATTGAGGCTCCACACAGGTCAGCCCAATTAGTAGAAAGGTCATAAAAGCACCCATCAGGAGGTGAACTTGGGGGCAAGCAGTGAAATAGTCGAGATTGGAATGATCTCGAACTCTAGGAGAAGTTGATTTCACTCCTCAATGAGTAAATGGATGTATTCGTACAATCGTATAAAGATACGTCGGGTCGCTACCCTAATACATTTGAGCATTGCATTCCGATGAAGCATGAGTCCAAGTCGACGACATCGAATCTCCTCATCTGGCCGTCACAAGATGAATGGCATAGTGAAGCTAACCAATAACTTGAAGAAGATTACCCAGAAGATGGTGATCACTTATAAGGATTGACACGACATGCTTCCTTTTCCTTTGCACGCTTATCATAGTGCTATTCGCACTTCTATGGGAAGCAACTCTTTATTCCCTAGTTTACAACATGGAAGCAGTAATTCCACTCGAGGTGGAAAGTCCTTCTGTCAAAGTCTTGGCTGAATCAGGAAGAATCCTATTGGGCGAAAGAGAGGTATGAACAGGGTAATGATTGACGGCCATGAGGATGGTTAATGCTTATAAAAAGAAAGAGCGACCTCGCGAGTTCAGAGCCGAGGAGTGAGTAGTGAAAAAGGTCTTTCCTCATCAGGAGGACGATCTAGAAAAGTGGGCTCCCAAGTATGAAGGTCCTTATGTGATCAAGCACACATTCTCAGAAAATGGCTTTAATACTTACCGACATGAATGGCGATGATCGATCAAAAAAATGATGTGGCGGTTCAAACCCCCACTTTTCAACCTTGTGTGGCGGTTCAAAACCCCCACTCTTCAAAAATCTTGTATGGCGGTTCAAACCCCACTCTTCAAAAATTGTGCGGTGGTTCAAAACCCCCACATTTCAAAAATCATGTGGCAGTTCAAAACCTCCACATTTCAAAAATCATGTGGCGGTTCAAAACCCCCACATTTCAAAAATCATGTGGCGGTTCAAACCCCACCTTTCAAAAATCATGTGGCGGTTTAAAACCCCACGTTACAAAAATCGTATGGCGGTTTAAACCCCACCTTTCAAAAAATCGTGTGGCGGTTCAAACCCCACATTTCAAAAAAATCGTGTGGCGGTTCAAACCCTACATTTTAAGAAAAATCGTGTGGCGGTTCAAACCCCACATTTCAAAAAAATCGTGTGGCGGTTCAAACCCCACATTTCAAAAATCGTGTGGCGGTTCAAACCCCACATTTCAAAAAAATCGTGTGGCGGTTCAAACCCCACATTTCAAAAATCGTGTGGCGGTTCAAACCCCACATTTCAAAAAAATCGTGTGGCGGTTCAAACCCCACATTTTAAGAAAAATCGTGTGGCGGTTCGAACCCCACCTTTCAAAAAATAATGTGGCGGTTCAAAAAACTCCACCTTTCAAAAATCTTGTGGCGGTTCAAACCCCACCTTGCAAAAATCGTGTGGCGGTTTAAACCCCACCTTTCAAAAAATCAAATTGTGCGGTGGTACAAAATCCCCACCTTTCAAAAATCGTGTGGCGGTTCAAACCCCACCTTTTAAAAAGTCAAATCACGTGGCGGTCCAAACCCCACCTTTCAAAAATCGTGGCGTTTCAAACCCCACCTTTCAAATTGTGTGGTGGTTTTTTAAAAAAATCGTGTGGCGGTTCAAAAATCCCACTTTTCAAAAAAATCATGTGGCGGTTCAAACCCCACCTTTCAAAAATCGTGGCGGTTCAAACCCCACCCTTCAAAAATCGTGTGGTGGTTCAAACCCCACCTTTCAAAAATATTGTGCGGTGATACAAAATCCCCACCTTTCAAAAAAAATCAAATGCTTTAAAGCTTACTAATATTGATGAATTCAACCTTTGTTTTGCAGAGTCAGTCATGATTATCATCATCCCAACAGCATCAGCGTCAGTGTCCGAGTGGAACTAAACTTTCGAGGCATCCGAGTGGAGCCACCAGCTTCTGAGTAGAGCTGGATTTATATTTATGCATCGCAGTATTCGAGGGGAGACGTCCGAGTGAATCCGAATTTTACTTTCTGTAAGACATCCGAGTGGAGTCATCAGTGTCCGAGTGGAACTGAGTTTTTTAGGCATCCGAGTGGAGCCATCAGCGTCCGTGTGGAGCTGAATTTTCCAACATCCGAGTGGAGTTGTCGGCACCTGAGTAGAGCCGTTATTTCAAGACGTCCGAGTAGAGTCATCAGTGTCCGAGTGGAACTGAATTTACAAGGCATCCGAGTGGAGCCACCAGTGTCTGAGTAGAGCTGGGTTTATGTTTATGCATCGCGGTATTCGAGGGGAGACGTCCGAGTGAAGCCGCATTTTACATTCCTGCAAGGCATCCGAGTGGAGCCATCAGCGTCCGATTGGAGCTGAATTTATTTTCGTGCAATTTAAATTCCCACGCCAACATCCGAATTAAGGTACATTTACATTTAAGTAATTTAAATTTCAGCATCAGCATCCGAAGGGAGCCCGATTTATATTCCAACGTCCGAGTGGAGGTAAATTTATATTTTTGTGCAATTTACATTTTTGCATCAACGTCCGAGTGGAGGTAAGATCACATTTTTCCCTATTTACATTTCTACATCATGGTATCCAAGTGAAGCCGTTTTCTTTTTCTAAGATTTATGTCCTTCATTCGTAGTACTGGGGCAACTGTCTTTACTGCTCATCAAAAATTTTAGTTACACTTTATTTTTGATAAGACAGTAAAGAGGGGGCAACTGTTAACACCCGAATTTTGACACAAATTTTAATTTTTGCATGATTATTGCTAATTATTATTATTTATTTTATATCATTTTATTTCGAATTTTTATCAGTACCGAACGAGATTGTTCGAATAATAGATCGAACAAAATATATATACCACCGAACCAGACCTCTCTCCCTCTCCCATTTTCAAACAGAATCAGACACAAACGGCTACTCTTCCCAATTTTCAAAAGAAATCTGACACCCGCTCCATTTGTCAAAAGCAAATCTGCTCAATCCTCCAATTTTTCTTCAAAGATCTCTGACGGAGATTTGAATTAATCCCTTGCTCATCACCATCGTCGAACCTCTACCTCCTCTATAAATCAAGAGAGGATCCTTTGCAAATGGAGAGGCAACCATCACAATTCCCCCCAAATCAATTCAAACCAATCGATCCAAATTAAATCCCAATCCAGCTTCTACCAAAAAAAAAATCCAATCCCCTGCCAACTTCAATTAAATCCAATCCCCTACCAAATTAAACCAAAAATCACCTCTACCCAAATTAAATCCCAATCCCCCCTGCCGAATTAAAATCCATCTCTACTAAATCCAAATTACCAAACTTAAGATCATTACATCTTACCTCCACTGCCAAAACACTAAACAACAACCATCTCTCACCTTTACCGGACGGAGGCTCACCATCTCCCTCTCAATTTCTAATCCCTCTCCTCAATTACTACATCCGATCGCTGCCAAGTTAATTCAATCCTCCACTCCAAATTAAATACCAAATCTCCTCTGCCAAATTAATCCAAATCAACCCCTGCTCAAACCAAATACATTCAATCCCGAATACCAAATTAATTCCAATCCTTTGCCTCAAATTAATTCACCCAAATCCAGCCGCATCACCACCGCGTCAAACACTCATCGCCAAACCAAACCCAAACAGCCGCCGCGCCTCCTCCTCAATCCTAAATCGGCATCACCCAAATTAAACCCAAATTAAAACCCAAAAAACAGCCACTGCAAAGCCATCACACAAATCCACCAAAATCATCCTTTGCCAAAACCAAATTCAACCACAAATCCACCTAATTAAATCATCTCTTTCCCGAATTGAATTTCGGAATCAATCACCAAAAAAATCAACCCACTGCCGGCCACTAAATCACCGCCACATACTGCCACCGCAAGCCACCAGCTCCGACCAGCAACCACCACTGCACCCAACGCCGGCCGTTATCCCGTTCGCCGCTGCAGCCCCGATCGCAGCTCCACCCAACAAACCGCCGCGTCACCGCCGCGCCATCTCTTCCTGCTCGCTGCCGCCGCTGCACAACCGCCAACCCGTCACCCACGCTTGGCCGGATTAACAAAAGAAAATAAAAAAGAAAATAAAAAAAGAGAGAAAAGGAACAGAGGAGAAGAAAGGGTTGCGGCAGCAGCCCTAAAATGAGAAAAGAATGAAGAAAGAATGACCAAGGAAATGAAAGAAAGAAGAAGAGAACGAGGAGTGGGGTTGGGCTTCGGCCCAACCAAATAAAAGAAAGGAAAGAAGGGGCTGCGGCTTAAAGAAGGAAAAGGGAAATGGGCTGCGGCCCATGAATGGAAATAATAAAAAGAAATGGGCTACGGCCCAAGCCCTTTTAATTAAAATCGTGTACTAACTATTTCTTCGCTTTCTTACAGGTACCAAATCCGCAATTACCATCCTAATCGAATGTTTCGCCAAACTTCGACATCGGTGATATTTTTCTAAACTCGAGCTTTAGAGCTCATTCCCTATTTATTAGAATGATTGATTTAATTTATTATTCAATCGTATGCATGTTATTTAGAATCGTTAGAATTCTAATTAATCTGTTTACATGATGATTATGCGAATGAATATGTTTTAATTTTCTGCTCATTCGTGTGCGGCTTTGACTCCACGAATAGATTTTTATTTATGCTTATGAATGTGCTTTATGCATTATGCACATCAAATATGGATATATTTATGTGCATCAACAGTATATTTTATTATACATTCGTAATGACTTTCGACTGACTTGATCGTCGGAGTGTATACGCCGGGGAACCCCCCGGCGTCCTTTTCAGGTACATACGGGAGGAACGAGAAGGTATCGGATGCTTCACCGACTTCAATATTGGTGACGATTTTCCAAACTAGAGCTTTAGAGCTCACTCCTCATTTATTTGAATTGCTAAATTATTTATTGCTTGTGCAACTAACCTCGGTTTTGTAGGTTAGAATTAATTGATATTCGCCTTCAAGTACACTTTCCTCACCCTTTTATTTATTCGATGATTTTTGTATATATTTGTATGCATGATTATTTAAAATTCTTAGTATTAAAATCAATTTGATTGCATGAGAATTAATTTTTATTAATAACTCCCTTTAATAATTTCACTCCAAATCGACCCTTGCTTGAATGAACTAGGCTTAGTAATTACTCCACGTTTATTTTATTAAATGCATGAAATTTAAATAGGACTAGTAATCAAACATCACGCTTTAATCTAAGTGCATGATTATTAATTACTAAAATCCTCAAATCTTAAATAAATCCCTAAAAATAAAAAATGAATAAAATCAATCAAAGAAAAAATAAACAAAGTAGTAATCAAAACAATAGGATTTAAATCTTTTCCAATAACTCAGGTTCCCTCAAAAATTTTAAGATAGTAAATCACCAAAGAAAATAATCATTTGAAAGCGGAAAGATAGTAAATGGGCTCTAAGCCCAACTCGTAGAAAATATCTCCATATTTAATCCCCCTTATCATTAGAGCTACCTTCTAAAATGAGATTTAAATCTTTAATGTTGCGTGATCGTTTAAATTTAGCAATCCCTTGATATTTACTTTATGCTCATGGATGTATTAATGTTATCTTTGACGAATGTGTTATGTGCGCGGCTTCGACCCCACTTCCCAGTTTTTCTCTTTTCAACGTGTTTTCTCGCATTCATATAAATGGTACTTTGCTAGTCTATGCATGCTTAGAATCACCTAGTAAATAGGATTAATCATATGCATTTGTCCGATGATGTAGTAACTCATCTGTGATGATAGTGATTTCGATCGCCGTGATTCGTCTATGATTTACTAGGGTCGTCGCTTTAGTAAAGATTAATAATAAAATGGTAGTAATTTCACTTAATCAATCTTGCATGTAATCTGACTAATTTTTGAACTCGATTAAATATAACCGGAATAGGTATGCAAACCGACCTTTTTCTTTTTTAGAGGATAAAATGTTTATTTTCTTTTTAACAACTCGACAATAATTAGGATAAAATCAACCGAACCAACTAAAGAATTAAAGCGACGATCCCCCCTGAGGGCCCCAAATTACTTGTTTTTAACATGATTTTAAAACACCTCTTTTTAGAACCGGTAACCTTTTTAGGATGAGACTTGGGTGCCTCACACCTTCCCAAGTCCATAAAATGACCCCGAACCGTTGTTCTCGGGTTTAGACCCTTTTTATTTGTGCCTTAGTTTTTGTTTTATTTTCTTCTTCTTTTTCAGACTTTTAGGTTTCCCTAAACCTTAGAAAAAATAGGGTGGCGACTTCATTGTATGTGTTTTTCATTCGTCCCAAATCGCTCGCGACGGCGCGACACATGCTAAAGAATTTGTGAAACAAATTGATAGATGGGGTAAAAATGTTCTTCAGCTCGCAAGCGCGAAGAAAAGCATAAACCGCACACCAAGAGGAAGGAGTTATCTGGGCAGGATTAAGGCTATACTCCCGCAGCAGAGTTAGTATCGACTCATGAACGGGAAAGCGGAAACCATAAAGGAACATTTTAAAATAAAGAAGCCTACTGTGGCCCTACCCTGGATTATGAAGACGCATATCACTTCCGGGAATAGAAGGCTCATGCCCAGGAGGAAAGGTAATACCATGTTCCTCCAATTCGGCTTTCAGAACCACATCGCAGGTAAAAATACTCGGTGATTGGGCGACCTCGGGATCCATAGGCCTAGAGATAATCTAGCGAGGTCTATTCCTAGCCATAGCAAACCAACAAAAAAGGAAATCTGAGAAGGGACGAATTGATACCTTAAAGGAGAAGAATCGCAGAGAAATCGGCAGACAGTGACAAGCGGCCGAAAAGGTATTCGGAGAAGAAGACGAAGGAAGACAAAACGGAAAATTCGAAGTGAGGGCAAAAGTTTTGAGAAATTGGAGAATGGTTGGCCCTTCTTAAAGGATAAAAATGCCACCGCATTAATTGAGTCACCAATCGGGCGAAGACGCGTGTAAAAGAAGTTGGCCACATGGAAGCACATTAAAGAAATTTGAAAAAAGAGAAGTTATTCGTCGAGACTCCCCAAAAGGGCGAGACAGTATTGACTCAGTCAGAGTAACCGCGAAGCGATTGTCTCAGTCAGGCCAACCGCTTGCGTTAGCTATCACCAAGAACCAGCAGGCTAACGGAAATAACGACAAAAAAGGAAAAGTAGAAAACATCATTTTATTCATAAAACGCCAATAGGCGGGTACAATGCAAAACGGCTAATCCTCATCAGGCCAATAAATGCCATGGTGATAAACCCCGTCATCATCAAGGAATGGCATCTTCCCGTCAGCATTCGGGACCGGCTGGTCTGCCTCCCTTTCTGGGCAGGACCCTAACGGGCACGACTTTTCTTTGACACTCGAATCTACCAACCCCGCACCAGCACTGGTGGGAAAATCCTCATTCATCGAGCAATCAGGGGAAGGAAAACGTTTGCCGCCCTCTTGAATAGCAGAACTAGAAGAAGCCAAAGTCGCAAAGGGCGTCTGGGAAGTCCGTTTCCCCTGCTTCTTACGACCCTTTCGGCGGACCGGAGGCCTCCATGGTGGCGAAGGAGGGGGATGATCTAAGTCCGGCGAAGTCGGGGGAGTCGGCAAGGAGTCGCGATCCATGGAACTTAAGAAATAAAAATCTGCCATGTCACCTGCAAAAGCAAAAAAGAAGGAAAAGGATGAAGATGAACAGGAAAGGGAAACCAAACTCCCTTATATAGCCGAGTGAGCATTTTGATCCCTGAAAAATCAATTAAGACGCTTGGGAAAAATAACTGCAATTGTAGAATCCGATCCGTCACAGGCGCTTCTGCTCGTTGAACGCACCAATCAAAGGGCACCAAAGAACCGCCCAACCACCTGCCACTGAAAAGACGGCCCTGTAACAGTCAAGACAGAGCATTCATTGCTAATTCCTGGAACACGACCACTGCAATACAATGTCCCGAGGAAGACCCGTTTTCAGTTGGGCTCATGACAAATATTTCCAACCAATAAAGCAAGCAACCAAGCAAGAAAAAGAGAAGACTTGGGAAAAAGCAGAGACAGTTATTTATTTATGGCCAGGTGGCCTTAACGTTCAAATATGTACAAGAAACATAAGAAAAACAACGAGAAGAAGCGAAGCCAGCGGTTAGATATTGGACCGCGCATCATCTTCCCCTGGCACCACAGGAACCTCCTTTAAAGCGTCAGCGACGGAGGTCAGTTCGGAAGAGCAAGCTCTCATGCCCTTTAGGCAGCAGGCCAGCAGATCTTTCCTCTGCTGCAGCATCGAAGCCACCACATCAAGGTAAGCACTGACAGTGGCCAGTTTCGCCAAACTCTCTAGGGGATTAAAATCCTCCAGAGTTATTCCCAGCTGTCTAGACAGAATAGGGGTTAGCACCCCTGCAACTCCAGGACATCCTCGGAGGTCTTGGTGATCATCCTCTCTAGGAAGCCGATGTCACCCTCAGTAAGATTCTTCAGGGTTAGAGTTTTGGAGATCAGGAAATTGCGAGTCAGTTCATCCATGATGAAATATGAAAAGAAAGAATGAGAAAATACGAAGAAACTGGCACAGAGGAACCTCTGATTTATAGATCCTGACAAAAAACCGTCAGGACCATCTTCTGAGGCAAAACCGCCCCGTTACTTAGAGGGACTCTCCGTAAGAGAAGGAACGTTAGCCCTTGGTAAACACTCGGGCTCATTTTCAGTTGGGCTTATGATAACAATCCACCTAAAAGAAAGGGTATTTTCGTCTATCACCCGGTGGGAAGAGGCATAGCTACTGTTTCACACCACCACGGTAGGGACAAGATTGCTACCTTCCCCAAAGGCTAACGCTACAAAGGCTAACGGGGTCCTACCGGCTCCTCTCACGGACCTCCTGCTTGGCTCAAGGAGTTATCTCACCCCTAGAGGAAACCACGCGTCAGGATCAACGCTCCGGCCATTATCCTACCGCGGCAATATCTACCTAAAACACCTACCGCCGAGGTAGCGTATCACGATAAGGGCGAATCACAGACCCTAACGCGAGCGATAGCTCCGTACCCATTTACTCGGGCGGGAACGCCCCCTTTCTTCTATAAATACCTCCCCCACAAAGGAGGCAGGTAAGCGGACTTGACTAGCCAAAACTCTGCCAATTTCAGTACACCTACTGACTTAAGCATTGCAGGTACTGTGGACCGTCGCGCACACTGATCTGAGAAGAGCTGCTCCGCCATACATCCTTCGGCAGAAGACAAATTATTATCAAGTAACAAGTAACACTGGGGGGGGTTTGGGCTGGCTAATGAAATTAACCAGCGAGATTTGGATACTAAAGCTAACAAGTGAACTAAATAAAGTAAAAATTATCTAAAGGCAATAAAACAGTATCACAAGAGGGGTAAATCAGATAATAGGAAAGAGTCTTAGCAAAGTGATTCCGCGGGTTGTGTCTAGGTCTCGTTGGTCATCAGCTCAGGGATATTCCGCTCTCACGGTGCAGGCGTGCTATAGAGGCTAAGTACGCTTAGGCCACCTGTCTACCTTCGAAAGAGAAGTCTTGCCCGAGGTACGCTTATAGAAGAGACCTTGACACTCCGTCCTTCCCCAAGTTCGTTTATGGGGAGATCCAGAGGCCCATGAAGTGGAGGAAGACACGTCTAGGGCAAGACGTTGTCAGATCCACCCTAGTTAACCTCCAGCCCTAGCCAGATTGGACCAGCAGCCTGATGACTCCGGGCTAGGTGCCTACTGATTCTAAAGAAATGGCAGTAATTACAAAGGAAAATACAGCAGTTGATCAGGCTTCTATAGATCCAGTGCAATATGACAGTAAAGTGGCAAGAGATGAAATACACGCATAAGAGTTTATGAAGAACATTAAGGCTTCACAACTACCCTTGCAACCCTTGGAAAAACCTTTGCGAAGACAAAAAGATCTAGCTAATCATACTCATAATAACATAAATATAAATAGATTCAATAGCAAGCATAAAAGGAAACACAAGAAAATAGGAGGAACTATTAAATACCAGCCGTAGCTAAAAAGCTCCGGTGAAAGAGTAAGGCTAGCCGGCGGCTACAGCTTGAGGATGGAGGAACAAATCCCAAAGAAGACTGAAAAATAGAAAGTATGCTGATTTCTGCCTCCTACCAATGTTGCTTACCCTAAAAATCCTAAAGTTACTGTTTATATACAACCCTAAGCTAACTAAAGGACAAATCCAACTAAGGGAAGACAAAATGGGAGGAAAGGGACAGCTGGGCTGGAGCGTGTCCCAGGAAGAATATTCCTAGGACGCTCAAAAGGGATCA
Source organism: Viola odorata (assembly GCA_963691705.1). NCBI lineage: Eukaryota > Viridiplantae > Streptophyta > Magnoliopsida > Malpighiales > Violaceae > Viola > Viola odorata. The sequence goes on from OY829546.1 coordinate 34,471,259, forward strand.
GAGAGGAATCTTGCTGGCGTCTCTCTTCGCGCGCTCCAAGATGGATTGCAAGCACGTGCGGCTCAATTCGAGGGCAAGACGCAGCACTTTTCGGCTTCACAGATAGTCCAGGGCTGGACACGAATACGCGCATATAGGGCTCGACTGAGGAAATATGTCTAGGCCGCGACGAAGACTGGGAGAGTTCCAAAGCTGCTCAATTCCATCCCAAAACGAAGGCTGGATATGGCAAAAAGTATTGAAAACAGAGCAAGTTAGTAGCATCAAGAAGGGGAAAACATACAAAATTAGAGAGAAAATACCTAGAAAACACACGCATATCATACATCCCCACACTGCCCAATGCTCGCCCTTGAGCATCAATCAAAACTTAGAACCACCCCAAGACACACACGACACGCATCCAACGAGACACAAGCGCAAGGATCCTTAGGATCAGACCAAGCTGCGACACAACAGACCTTGCCTAGATGCGCACCTACGTTAAACCAAAAGGATGACGACCCTAGAGATTAAACTTTTCCACATCCAGACCCAAACAGGAGCAATCCTCACTGGTCGTGTTTACACACGCTCTCATAAGCAGGGGCCATGTGTTTAAATCACTCAAACTAATGCAATGACACAACAGAACACACAATTTGCACATCAATCCGAGTAGCGATCCACATGCATAGGCAATCATTCGATCTAAAAGACTTTGCAATAGGGGGAAAGAAAGAACAGTAAAAGAGGTGGCTAAGGAAGAGATGAGAGATGAACTGAAACCCGGAATGTTTCCTTGGCTGAAAGAAGCAAAGTGGTGAGGTTGCGCTCGTCGAGGGCTGGACGGAGGATGAGGGCTAGACAACTGGTACTTCTTCTGGAGAGGGGAGTTTCTTTCTTTAATAATATGCTGGCAGGTTCTTTGCTCAGGTTCTTTGTTCACTTATGCTTGTGCCTCGATTCTTTATTATTTTTTATTTTATTTTTATATATATATTTTTTTTTTTTATAGAAAGATATATCGAGGCCACTAACCTTGGATGCTTGGATTTCTCATGGCTAGGGCGAGATATTTCTGTTATTGCTTCTAGTTTTTTCATTCTGTTGCTGCTGGCCCTTTTTCCTGCTTTCAGCACTGCGATTACAATGTATCTTCCCCACACTTCGGTTTGGTCGTGTTGTCTAGCCCTCGACATTGCCCTCTTCGAACTCTACCTCACCTGCCAAGGAAAATATGAATGAATCAGCTCAAATGGTTAAGAAGATAGGGTGAGAAGGGGATGTCGGGGTCTAGAGATGGAGAGTAGAGGCGAAAAACAAAGGAGAAGAGAATCAAAGAGAAATTTTTACAAAGTCTTTTTTCCTTTCGACGCTTTCCTATGACTAATGGTGTCCGCACCCAGGGATATCATGCAAATTTAGTGCTTTGCTAAGACATGCAACTATTCACACATGAACAAAAATATATCGTTGAGGCTCAATCATGCTCACAAGGTTTAATTTTGATTGCAACTATCTAGACCTAGATGTGGACATAAGGGGCAACAGGCAAAGACTGCGTGACTAGGCCTAGACTGATAAGAAGGACCTTTTTCATGTGCGCAAGCTAGAAGTGTGTGTCCATGCCTTGGGGGGTTTTAAAATAAAACTGGCAGTGCAAAAAGATAGCTGGAAAAATCCAAGACAATCTGAGAAAATCCGCATCATGCAGTCATGCAACAAACAAGAAAATAAGCATGCGTTCACACACAAAAATTAAAAAGCAAGTAAAGATAAAGTCCCTCCCCACACTTAAGCTTCACATTATCCTCAATGTGAGAAGGGCACACAAACACAGAAGTTCAAATTTAAAGAAAAGTACAAAACAGAAATTTAAAACCCTTCACTATGGTGAAACGATTGTTCAGGGCGGGATTAATGGGGTGGGAGATTGCGGCGCGCGACTTCAGTAGTCAGACCGCGGAGTTCAGTAAGGATTACGTGGAGGAGCCGTTTAAGGGTTGGAGCGTTCATGGTCATAGGAGTGACAGCGGGGGCTGGAGTCTCTGCCGGGCGGGAGCTACTAGATGGGTCTGGAGGGGGTTGAGTAGAAGATTGCGCTCCTGAAGGCCAAATAAACTTACCATCGTGCTTTGCTCCATGAACCTGCTCTCTCTGGCTGGTGCAAACTATACTGAAAGTCAAAACTTTGCGTGAGAGACAAAGGTGCCCCATCCGGTCAAGTGCTCTGAGGTCCAGAACCGTGGCCGGGACAGGGGTTAAAGAGTTATGCTTATCAAGATCGAGACCACGCAAAGTAATGGCAAGCAGAGTGATAAGAGAACCAAAGGCGGGGCCTCGACTATTATTTTGAATACCAGTGACAGTGGTGGCAACCCAAAAGCCTAAGTTAACTCTACGTTTTTTATACATGCACTATAAAAAGAACAATTCTTGCAACGACAGCTGGCCTGAAGAAGTATGCTTACCTGCAAAGGTAAGGGCCAGATATCGGTGCAAGATGCGCAGGCAAGGATCACTGATTTCATGAGCTTTGGCCGATTTCGGACTAAAATTGGCATGGGAATTGCCAGTTAGCTCCCGTAACGCCGAATTACCATCAAAGTCATCAGGATAATTTGTTAAAGCAGATGTATATGTATCAGATCTTAAATCAGAAGCAGTAACAAAACCCAAAGCACAGTTGAATGCATCAATAGACATGGGGAGCCATTTATCCATCAACCTAAAACTAATAGCGTTCGGGGCAGACAAATCAGGGGTAGACCTGCCCTTGGGTTTAAAATGCTCAGAGACAGTCCAAAATGAAGTAAAGAACTCTAGGGAGAGCTCAACAAAATTCGGGTGCTCGAGGAAGAACAGCGCTTCCCACCCTATATTGGCAACATACTCCTTAATTTTTGACCCTACATGCATCTTTTCAAGAAAACCCATATCCAGGCGTGCACAGGGGCACACGCCTTTCGAAAGCAACACAGCCAGCCTGTCTAAAGACGACTTGTCATTAAATATAACCCAACCAGCAGAAGGGGCAGAACTTACCTGAGGGGGTCGAGGGGTGGACGCGGAATACGGGGTCGAGACCTCGATAGAGGGCTTGGCCTTCTTGGCGGTCGAGACTTTGGTTCTCCTTTTTGCTGGATGGTGGTGCCTAGCGCTTCTGGGTGGTCGGAGTGGATTCATCCTCGGCGCTGGTGGAGCTTTTGCCGTGGATATGGGCTCAGGGGCTGGCTCAGCTGGTCCAGACTCGGTTGCCTCTTCGCTGGCGCCCTCGACGTCATCTCCTTCTTCTCTACCATCGCCACTGACATCCATGGCGTCCTTCTCCTCCTCTCTAAGCTTTGGGGCAACCTCAGAACCAGGGGATTCAGCTTCTCCATCGGATCCAGAGATGAGAACCTCCGACACTGTCAGTTCACGCTTGGCCGCGGGAGAGACCTTGGCTTTCTTTGGACGAGAGCTTTTGGTGGCGTGGTTACGCACTGGAGCCCTGGATTTGCCGGATCTGGTCATGGGTGAAAGTTGAGGAACGACAGTGATGGTGTCGGGCTCCTTTTCAGAGGAATCGACGGCGGCGAAATCGGTGGCCCGAGGTGGTGAAGTGGAAACGGTAGGTGGAGGCAAAGTGGGAGAAAGTGGATGAGATAGGTTTTCACTCTGGGTAGTGGAGGAAGAAGAAGCCACGGGGATACGAGGTGGAGCGTTGGGGTAGGAGCCCGAGGTGTTTCTGTGGGCCATCTTCTTCACTTTTACCATGGTAAAAGGTTGGTGGTGAGGTGAACAAGGAGAAGAAGGAGGTGGTAGGGATGATGAGTCGTTTTGGGTGAAAGGTAAATGTGAGAAAATTGGGTGAAAGGGAAAGATATAGGAAGAGATAGAGACGGATGGAGAGAATCACGCTGTCAGACATGATCCGCGTCTGACATGGCGTGGACGTGCGCTGGGGTTTGGTGTAGCGTGCCCCTTGTCAGCGTCCTCCTGCAAAAAGGTAAGTGGGTTCAAATTTCAAATGCGCAAGAAGACAAAAAAGAGGGAAACAAAGGGATAAACATGGGAAAGGAACAAGGAAAGTAATTACATGCATGGTAAAAAGAGAAACAAATCAAATCCTCATTAATTAAAAGAGAACGCATGCGTGGACATAAAATAAACAATCAGGCAAGGAATTAAATGCATGTTCAGGGCAAGAGAATAAAGAGAAGGGAAAGAGAGGGGAACGGCATGTGGAATGCCCGTTCAGTTGGCCTTGGCATTGACGTCCAGGCCTGGACGTTCTCAACGGAGTCTAGGGCGAGATGGGAGGATCCTCCAACCCCATCTTGTCGATGGTGAAAGGACGAAATCCTTCGTAGTAGGGCTTGAGCCTGTGGCCATTGACCTTGAATAGAACTTCTATATCCATGCTCTGGATCTCAACAGCACCATGATCAAAAACAGTAGTGACTAGGTAGGGACCAGTCCATTTGGATTCCAGCTTGCCCGCGAAGAGCCTCAAACGGGAGTTGTAGAGCAGAACTTTCTGGCCAATTTCGAAAAACTTTGGTGTCAGCATCTTATCATGGTAGTCCTTGGTCTTACTCTTGTAAATCAGGGCATTCTCATAGGCATCGCTTTTGAGCTCCTCGAGCTCTTGAATTTCTAAGCGGCATTGCTGCCCGGTCTGGCCTAAATCCATGTTAACCTTGCGAATTGCCCAAAATGCTTTGTGTTCAATCTCGACGGGCAAGTGGCATAGCTTGCCATAGACAAGGCGATAAGGGGTCATCCCAATCGGGGTCTTGTAGGCAGTACGGTATGCCCAAAGAGCATCGTCTAACTTCAGACTCCAATCCTTTCGGGACTGGTTGACCGTCTTTTCCAAGATTGCTTTAATCTCCCGATTAGACACCTCTGCCTGACCATTTGTCTGGGGGTGGTAAGCTGTAGAAACTTGATGGGTGACTCCATACCTGGTCAATAGAGATGCTACAACACGGTTACAGAAATGAGTGCCGCGGTCGCTAATGAGTGCTCTAGGGACTCTGAACCGGCTAAAGATATTGGTGCACAAGAACTCGACTACCGCTTTGGAATCATCAGTCCTAGTGGCCTTGGCCTCAATCCATTTTGAGACATAGTCCACAGCAAGGAGGATATACGTGTTACCATGGGAGTTCGGGAACGGGCCCATGAAGTCGATTCCCCATAGATCAAAGATTTCGCAAAAGATAATGTTCGTCAAGGGCATCTGGTTCCGTGCACCTATATTACCCGTGACCTGGCATCTAGGGCAGGACGCACAATACATGTAACTATCCTTAAATATTGATGGCCAATAGAATCCAGCCTCTAACACCTTGAAGGTCGTCTTCTTTGCTGCAAAGTGGCCTCCTTCCGTTGAGGAATGACAGAATTTTAGGATCAAGGGCACTTCATCAAGTGTAACACACCGCCTAACAATCTGGTCTGAACAATGCTTCCAAAGATATGGGCTATCCCATATGTAATACTTGGACTGCTTCTGAATGCGAGTTCGCTCTGAAGCTGAAGCATCTGCTGGAAAAGATCCAGTGGCACAAAAGTTAGCTATATCTGAGAACCATGGTGATAACAATCCACCTAACGACAAGGGCCTTTTCGTCTGTTTACCCCATATGGAAAGGAAAGAATCACTGTTCCTACCGCCACGGTAGGGTCAAGGCTGCCATTACCCTCTACGGGACTAACGCCAGGAGGTCTGACATCTCGTTAGGGGTCCCCGCATCGAGCTTGTAGACAACCAGAGGTGTTATCCCACCTCAAGGGAAACGTACTACCGTTACCTTACCGGGGTAACAACTACCCCATACCTACCACCATGACGGTACCTCATAACACAGGCAAACCACCGCCCCTGACGGGACCGGTTGCTCCCTAGCGATCCCACTCGCACAGACAGGCTTATTTCGTCTATAAATACCTCCCCCACGAAGGAGGAAGGTAAGCGGAATTCACTGGCCCAAGCTCTGCCAATTTCACCACTCATACTAACTTAAGCATCGGAGTGTTTCCGCCGGAGACCCCCTCCGGCGTCTTGCAAGTACAACGGACCACCGAGGATACTGAACTGGAGAAGCATTTTCCCTTTCTACCCTTCGGCCGAAGACAAATTCTTATCACATGGATACTGAACAGGTTGGGCTAGACAAAGGTACTCATCTGGGAAGGTGTCTCGGATGGGTTCCTTGGAATTGTCGTCTTGGGCTGGAAGCCTGCTGAGATGGTCGGCCACAAGATTCACGCATCCTTTCTTGTCCTTGATTAAAATATCAAATTCTTGGAGCAAGAGGATCCATCTTATGAGACGTGGCTTGGCATCAGCCTTGGTCAACAAGCACCAGAGAGTAGAATGATCAGTATACACTATAACATGAATCCCAAGGAGATATTGGCGGAACTTGTCTAGGGCATAGACAACTGTCAGGAGCTCTTTTTCGGTAGTGGTGTAATTTTGTTGGGCTGGATCCAGAAGTTTAGACGCGTAATAGATAACATAGGTTTCTTTGTCTTTCTTCTGACCCAAAATGGCGCCCAGGGCCTGGTTACTTGCATCACACATAATTTCAAATGGAAGGGTCTAGTCGGGGGCTCGAATGATAGGAGCAGAAGTGAGTTTGCTTTTCAGCAAATCAAAAGTAGCCTTGCATTCTTCATCGAATAGAAACTCCATGTCTTTTTGCAGCAGTCGGCACACGGGCCTGGAGATTTTCGAGAAGTCCTTAATGAAGCGTCGATAGAACCCAGCATGTCCGAGGAAGGAGCGAATATCCCGCACACTGGATGGGTATGGAAGGGATTCAATCACCTCAACTTTGGCCTTATCAACTTCGATTCCCTTGCTAGATACAATGTGACCAAGGACGAGACCTCGATCGACCAAGAAGTGGCATTTTTCAAAGTTCAGGACTAGGCTAGTCTCAACACATCGGCGCAAGACTTTTCTCAAATTGGAGATGCATTCGTGGAAAGAATTCCCATATACCGTGAAGTCATCCATAAAGACCTCGATACCGTCCTTGATGAATTCTGAGAAGATACTCATCATACAACGCTGGAAAGTAGCGGGGGCGTTACAAAGACCAAAGGGCATCCGGCGATACGCGAAGGTTCCAAAAGGGCAGGTAAAGGTGGTATTTTCCTGGTCCTCCAGAGCAACTGGAATCTGATGGAATCCGGAATAGCCGTCTAGACAACAGTAGTGTGTCTTGCCCACGAGGCGTTCCAACATCTGATCGATGAATGGAAGCGGGAAATGATCCTTTCTTGTAGCGGCGTTGAGACGCCGATAGTCAATACACACTCTCCAGCTATTTTGGATTCGGATTGGGATGGATTCACCATCTTGGGCTGGAGTGATGGTAATGCCAGATTTCTTTGGCACGACCTGGATAGGGCTGACCCAGGGGCTATCAGATATGGGGTAGATGACACCAGCATCTAATAATTTCAGCACTTCTTTCTTCACTACTTCCATCATGGGAGGGTTCAACCGACGTTGAGGCTGACGAACTGTTTTGTTGGTATCATCAAGATAGATTCGGTGGGTGCACAGGGCTGGAGACAGGCCCTTGATATCGGCAATAGTCCAGCCGATAGCTTGCTTGTATTCTTTCAATAGATCGATCAATTTCGTTTCTTCCTTCTCACTTAATTTGTTCGAGACAATCACTAGAAGGGTCTTGTTGTCACCAAGATAGGCATACTTCAGGTGTGAAGGTAGTTCCTACAGGTCCAGGGCGGGAGCTTGAATGATAGAAGAAGGAAGCTTGACATGCTCAGCACTATAGGGAGCGAGGGCTGGAGATGTCGAATGATCAATAGGTAGAGCATCAAGGGATGCGACCACAGAATGAAGTTCTGGAGTGGTAACTTGCGCGACGGCAATCCTTTTGAGTGCTTCCGAAGTAATAATTTTCTCGAGGGCATGTTGGAGGGGGTTGTCCAGGGCCGGATCGGAAACATCCTCAACACAGGAGTCAATAACATCGACGAAGTTAACGCTGGCAAAATCAGTAGGATGTCGCATAGCTTCAATCATATTAAATTTGATGATCTCACCATCAAATTCGAGAGTAATCGATGCATCATGAACATCAATCTTGGCATGCGCTGTGGCAAGAAACGGGCGTCCAAGGAGAATATCCGAAGGCTTGGTTGATTCTCCTTCAGCCATGGCAATAACATAAAAATCAGCAGGGTATAGAAAATCTCCTACTTGCACGAGGACATCTTCTAGAATACCTTCAGGGTAGACAATGGATCGGTCGGCCAACTAGATAACAAGGCGGGTTTCCTTCAATGGACCCAGGCCTAAACTGTTATAAACTGTCAAAGGCATAACGTTTATGTCGGCGCCTAGATCGCACATAGCTTTTCCAAGTTCGATCGATCCAATCTTACATGGGATAACAAACATACCCTGATCTTTACATTTCAGAGGCAATTTCTGTTGGATATGGGCAGTAGCATTTGCTCCCACACTTATCTTGTTGACCCCAGACAAGTGACATTTGTTGGTGCAAAGAGTTTTGAGGAACTTGGCATAACGGGGCACATTTTTGATTGCTTGAATCAAAGGGATATTGACAAGAACCTTACTGAACATATCAAATATCTCTCGGTCATCCTTCTCCTTTTTCGATTTGACCAACCGTTGGGGAAATGGAGGCTCAAGGATCTTATGAATATATTCTTGAGTGAATTCTGGGGGCTTCTTGTCATTCCTCGGAGAACCTCTAGGAGATCGTATTCTGTCAATCATGACATCTGGAATCGTCTCATTTTTTCTTGGCTTAATCCCGAGCTCGACTGTCTGTTCGGCGTCGAGATATGGACTAACTCTGGATGGCAATTCACGCCCACTGCGGAGAGTGACAGCGCAAGCCTCGTGCTTGGGGTTTGCTTCGGTTTGTCCAGGGAGCCTACCTCTGTTCTTTAATTCTTTCATTTCGCCTGCCATGGTACCCATCTGCTTTTGCATTTCCGTGATGATGTCTTTGTATTTAGTGCAATCTTCGGGTGGTGGAGGTGAAGGAAAAGGTTGATTTATTTGTGGTGAGGGTTGGTATTGCTGGTTAGGGTACGGTGGTCGAGGTTTAAAGTACTGCATGTTGGGAGGAGGGGGGTGGTTTCCATTAGGATGTTGCTGTTGATTAGAGTGTGGCTGTTGAGGGCTGGGTACCCACCCTGGGCTTGGTTGTTTCCAGCCCTAGTTGTATTTCTGGCCAGGGGGTGCATTGTAGTATCCAGCGGCATTCACTTGGATCTCGTCTGGGATATAAGGACAAGCATCCGTGGGGTGATCCGTGTAATTGCAAATTTGGCATGCCTTGACCTGGATCGGCTGTTGAGACGCCATGGTATATAGCATGCCCTGGATAGAAGTCAGTTGCCCTTGCATAGCGGCTACCTGAGCACTCTGGTCGCTACTTACCCCTCCCAATAGAATGGCATTTTTGGCCATGAGCTCAATTATGGCCTTGGCGGCAGCTGGAGTGAGAGCACTAAGGGATCCATTAGCAGCTGCATGCAACAAGGCTTTATCATGGGGTCTCAGTCCTTCGGCGAAGTACTGAATAAGACCGTGCTCGGTCAGGTTATGAGAAGGACACAAGGCTTGCATACGCTTGAAGCGTTATAGTACTAGTCAAGGGTCTCGTCTTCTTTCTGAAGGATAGATACAAGTTGCTTGACTGTCACCATCGCCCTGGATGTAGGGTAGTACTTATCCGTGAAGGCCTTAGTCATAAAAGCTCGAACGTGGAGGGAGATCATAAAACCAGTCGAGGGCTAAATCTTTGAGTGACCACATAAAAGCTCGGAGCTTGGCCTGCTCGATACTGACGTTCGTAGGTTTCATTGCCTCGCAAATAGAATGGAGTTGTTGAAGATGGCGATGAGGATTTTCCTTGGTAGCACCTCGAAAAATAGGGAGATGGTACATGACAGCGGACTTGAGTGTCCAGTCGTGAGGTACTTCAGGCCAATCGATGCAGCTGCTGGGCATTTCTGGGGTGGCATTAAGATCATCAATGGTCTGAGCAACAGGAGGAACTGCGTCCTCATTTCCTCGAGGAGGAGGTGGTGGTGGATCTTCCATTTCAGATGTCGGAAGCTGGATATACTCAACACTGTCGAGGGCTCGATGTAAAGATGCGATTTCTTCCTGAAACAGGCTTTGAAGAGTATCAAGATCTGAAAGGTCTCTGTCGAGAAGAGGGACAGGAGCTCTACTCCGGAGAAGAGATGATCCTCTGGCTTGCCTTCAGAGTTCTCTTTCTGTCCTAGTGAGCTCTGGATCATAAGGCCGTAGATCTAAAGCAGATCTCCTGGTCATACAAGGAAAAACAAAATATTAGAACCGCAAATCCCCGGCAACGGCACCAAAATTTGATCGTCACTCAAAAGTAATATTTTCTGCTAGCAAAATGCACAATAAATGTGTATAGGGCAAATCAGAGTCGAACCACAAGGATTAATGGTAATATTCTATTCATAGTGTATGTCCAGGTCTCAACAGTAACAAGTAACACTAGGGGGGTTTGGGCTGGCTAATGAAATTAACCAGCGAGATTTGGATACTAAAGCTAACAAGTGAACTAAATAAAGTAAAAATTATCTAAAGGCAATAAAACAGTATCACAAGAGGAGTAAATCAGATAATAGGAAAGAGTCTTAGCAAAGTGATTCCGCGGGTTGCGTCTAGGTCTAGTTGGTCATCAGCTCAGGGATATTTCGCTCTCACGGTGCAGACGTGCTATAGAGGCCAAGTACACTTAGGCCTCCTGTCTACCTTCGTAAGAGAAGTCTCGCCCAAGGTACGCTTATGGGAGAGACCTTGACACTCCGTCCTTCCCCAAGGTTCGTTTATGGGGAGATCCAGAGGCCCATGAAGTGGAGGAAGACACGTCTAGGGAAAGACGTTGTCAGATCCACCCTAGTTAACCTCCAGCCCTAGCCGGATTGGACCAGCAACCTGATGACTCCGGGCTAGGTGCCTACTGATTCTAAAGAAATGGCAGTAATTACAAAGGAAAATACAACAGTTGATCAGGCTTCTATAGATCTAGTGCAATATGACAGTAAAGTGGCAAGAGATGAAATACACGCATAAGAGTTTATGAAGAACATTAAGGCTTCACAACTACCCTTGCAACCCTTAGAAAAACCATTGCTAAGACAAAAAGATCTAGCTAATCATACTCATAATAACATAAATATAAATAGATTCAATAGCAAGCATAAAAGAAAAATAAGAAAATGGGAAGAACTATTAAATACCAGCCGGAGCTAAAAAGCTCCGGTGAAAAAGTAAGGCTGGCCGGCGGCTACAGCTTGAGGATGGAGGAACAAATCCCAAAGAAGACTGAAAAATAGAAAGTATGCTGATTTCTGCCTCCTACCAATGTTGCTTACCCTAAAAATCCTAAAGTTACTGTTTATATACAACCCTAAGCTAACTAGAGGACAAATCCAGCTAAGGGAAGAAGACAAAATGGGAGGAACGGGACAGCTGGGCTGGAGCGTGTCCCAGGAAGAATATTCCTAGGACGCTCATAAGGGATCAGAGAGGAATCTTGCTGGCATCTCTCTTCGCGCGCTCCAAGATGGATTGCAAGCACGTGCGGCTCAATTCGAGGGCAAGACGCAACACTTTTCGGCTTCACAGATAGTCCAGGGCTGGACACGAATGCGTGCATCTAGGGCTCGACTGAGGAAATACGTCTAGGCCGCGACGAAGACTGGGAGACTTCCAAAGCTGCTCAATTCCATCCCAAAACGTGTGCTTTCTGTCTTTTTCTCCTCCAGGGCTGGATATGGCAAAAAGTATTGAAAACAGAGCAAGTTAGTAGCATCAAGGAGGGAAAAACATACAAAATTAGAGAGAAAATACATAGAAAACACACGCATATCAGAGTGCCACACGAGGACTTCCTAGGAGGTCACCCATCCTTGTACTACTCTTGCCCAAGCACATTTAACTTCGCAGTTCTGATGGGATCCGGTGCATTAGTGCTGGTATGATCGCACCCGTTATCTCCTGCACCAACAATCCATATATCCGAAAATGGCACAACGACGACATCCTTTTCATCTCATGCGAAGAAGACCACAAGTCTTTTCCACACCCTTAAGGCCCGTAACTCCAATTCATGCGATTTTCTCTTCATCTGACGAAACACGTCGAGCTTTGAAATATCCAACCTCGCACACAAGGTCACACCATAAGTATAACTAAACAAAACAAAAATGAGAGCATCGAACCGTGGGTTTATACAAGAAAATGTGAACCCCGGGAAAAAAAGAAAAAAGGGGTGCAACACGAGGACTTCCGAGGAGGTCACCCATCCTTGTACTACTCTCACCCAAGCATATTTAACTTCGCAGTTCTGATGCGATCCGGTGCATTAGTGCTGGTATGATTGCACCCGTTATCTCCTGCTCCAACAATCCATATATCCGAAAATGGCACAACGACGACATCCTTTTCATCTGATGCGAAGAAGACCGCAAGTCTTTTCCAGAACCTCAAGGCCCGTTACTCCAATTCATGCGATTTTCTCTTCATCTCACAGAACTCGTCGAGCTCCGAAACATCCAACCCTACACATAAGGTCACACCATAAGTATAAAACAAAACAAAACAAAAATGAGAGCATCGAATTGTGGGTTTATGCAGGAAAAAGTGCATCCCTGGAAAAAAAGAAAAAGGGGTGCAACACGAGGACTTCCCATTAGGTCACGCATCCTTGTACTACTCTCGCCCAAGCACATTTAACTTCGCACTTCTTATGGGATCCGGTGCATTAGTGCTGGTATGATCGCACCCGTTATCTCCTGCACCAACAATCCATATATCCGAAAATGGCACAACGACGACATCCTTTTCATCTGATGCGAAGAAGACCGCAACTCTTTTCCAGAACCTCAAGACTCGTAACTCCAATTCATGCAATTTTCTCTTCATCTCACGGAACTCGTCGAGCTCCGAAACATCCAACCCCACACGCAAGGTCACACCATAAGTATAAAACAAAACAAAACAAAAATGAGAGCATCGAACCGTGGGTTTATACAGGAAAAAGTGCATCTGGTCTAAAATTAGGAGGTTGATTAAAGGAAGGTCTAACTGGTGCTCCTCGTGCTCTTGGTCTGAAGATGAATTGATGATAATTAGTTCTATAAACTGATGTCTGATTAGGCGAAGGTGTATTAACTGTTCTTTGTTCTCTATTTATTGTTTTATAAACTTTATCTATAGTTTTGTTTGTTGCTATAACTATGTTTCTTAAAAGTTCTGTTTTAATTAAATCTTCATTTCACAATGGAGTTTTTTCTGATGATAATGGAGCGACGTTATCATTTTCATCATTATTATCAGGGTTAAGATCTTCAATATAAGCTTGATGCATAAAAGTTAAGTGTGATACTAATTCTTGCCTAAGGTGTTCGGTTCTTCCATTTTGACAGAAACATTTCAGCCAACTTTCCAATATGGTTCCATAGATGGTGGCATCACTTTGGTGCACATGAGATCGTAAGGAGGTTTTGACTCTTCCCAACTCTCATCACAGGAGGTTTTAGGTAACGTTCGGCGTTGGTCAACCGTTAGATCCATTGGTTTAGCCATAAAGCCCTGCGAGGTACGTGGTCCCGACGAATTTACCTAAAAACTACTGTAGTAAGAGGAAAAAGAAGAAAATAAACAATTTTACCTTTGTCACCAAAGGAAAGATAGTTATTAATCTTTGATATCATGGAAAGATTCGGTAATATCTTTGGTAGTTCTAGTTAGAATAATCAAGAGGAAATAAATGATGACTTAGAAGATTATAACAGAGAAGAGTTGCATATAGAAAAATAGAACAACATCTAAAAAATTGGACTATCCCAAAAGAAAGTATAAAGAATATATACGAAATTGGATCTTTTAGATTATTTCATGATTATGTAATTGAAACTACAGAAAGAACAATCCCAATAAATTTCGAACAAAAAACAGTTCAGATAATGGAAAAAAGACAGATTGAAAATTTAGAAAGAAATATAGATTTATGCATATTGGATTAATTCAAATAGCAGCTAAACCACTTTACAGACTAGGTATGGATTCACCAATCCTCATGTGTTTAAGAGATGCAAGATTTAAAAGATTTGATGACTCTTTATTAGCATTATTTTAGACGAATTTAACTAGAGGACCAGTTTACCTAAACTGTTATCCAAATTTCACGGTTTCATTAACAGATCCAAATATACTAAAAGCTTTAACACTCAATCTAAACGTTCTAGATAATATGCTTGAAGGATCAAAAGGAATTGCAATAATATACAGAGTTTATTATAAAGTTATGTCAACAAATATAAATCCAAAAGCCTTAAGACATTCCCCTAAAGACGAATCGCTTCTAATTGAAGCCAATACCGAACATGCAATGATCCAGACGCCAAAATTATTAAAATGGGATCAGGTAACCTTTCCAGATGAATGGATTCTATCTAGAATTAATGAATCACAATCCATAGTACCCAGAACCCAACCTGCAAGAGCAGAAGAAGATGACAATGGAAATATTAGATTAATATTTGAACCACACAGAAGAAGTATAAATATAACTGATTTTCAACCCTCAGAAACTGCTAATATTATTAACTCTAGAGGAACAGCAAGTAGTCGTAGACTAAGTAGAAGCCAATCAAACTCCGTTTTAACTGGAATAAATTTAACAGGAGTCGATTTTGATCGAACAATACCTAGACCAATTTATACAGATCAAAATAGTTTTCAGACTTGTGAACAAGAACCAGTAAGGACACCGTCACCTACAGAAAGTGGCATGAGATATACAAATCAGATTAATATGATCACTAAAAAATATGAAATTGACAAAGAAAGATTAAGGAAAGAATTTGATCATCCTTCTAATGATAATATAAGAACTCATTTCTTTAATTATTATACAAAAGAACAAAAAGACAGTATAAGAGAACAATTCTATACATATTTAAACGAAGTAAAGATACATGTACCTTTCTTTACTTGGTTCAAAAGACATAAAGAACTATTAGATACTAACAAAATAAATGTTATAAAAACCACAGTCCAAACTTGGAAAACCGCCACAAACTATGATGTCAAGGCAGTATATCCACCTTTCGAGGAAATCAAGATAAAACACCGTAGTTATGATATTTCAACATCACCCTTAAAAGATGTGAAAGAAGAAAACAGAGATATTAAGTTGAAGGATATAAAAAATATACAATCCCAGAATAATTATACAAATATCTTACTAAATACTATGGCACAACAACTTAATACGATAGAAGAAAATACTCCCCCTAAAGTTCATTATACAGGATATATATACGTAGGAGAAGGAAGTAAGACTCCGGTAGAAAAACCCTTAAAAATAAGTAATCCATTAATCATACCCAATACCATGCCAGGATTTAAAGAAAACTTTAAACTCTCGAGGGAAGATGTACTTTTACAAAAAATTAGTCAAGAATTAGATAAGATAAGCACAAAAGCAAAGAATCAAATTTCAGTCTTAACCAAAGAAAATTTAGAAACAATATCAGATCAATTCAAGGAACTAGAAATAAATAGAATAAAAGGAACAAATTACCAAAGACCGGATATTAAACATTTTTATCCAAGACCCTCTTTTCCCGATATGCAATCAGAAAACAAAAGTACTAGACAATAGAATAAATATGATGGTTTGAGTATACATGAATGGAATTTAAATGGACAAAGTAAACATGAAATCATGAGTATGTTAGCAGCCATGCTAATGGCAGCTACAGCGCATAGAACAAGAAGTAACACTGACAAACAAGTAGCATATATATTAATGGCCGGATTTTCTGGAATGCTTAAAGGATGGTGGGATAATTATCTCACTCCAGTAGAAAAATTAGCCATAATGAACGCTACTAGAATGAAAGAAAATGAAGAGGTAGAAGATGCTATGAATGTTTTAATATTTTCTATTTTAAAACATTTTATTGGAAAACCAGAACAAATTCAAGAAGAAACAGCAGAAATACTTATGAATTTAACCTGTCCTAAACTACAGGATTTTTCATGGTATAAAGACATGTTTTTACCAAAAGTATTCTTAAAAGATGACTGTAGTCTTCCTTTTTGGAAAGAAAAATTTATATCAGGACTTCCCAGATTATTTGCTGAAAAGGTCAAAACTAAGATAAAAGAAGCCAACCAAGGAATAATACCCTACGAAGATTTAACATATGGAGAACTAATAGCCCATATAAATACGGTAGGATTATCCCTCTGTATAGACCTGAAATAAAAAGCAAAACTGAAAAGTGATAAGCTATTAGGCAGAAAAGAATTGGGATCTTTCTGCTCTCAATATGGCTACGAAACCATTAGAGCCCCATCAAGAAGTTATAAAAAACAAAGTAAGCAATACAGGAAACCGTATAAACCTAAATATACGGATAAACACAAAGAAAGGCCCTTTAAAACATACAGAAAGCCATACCACAAGAAAAAATATAATAATTATAAAGGAAAGAGGAGCAAATACTGGACAACCCACTTGCTATAAGTGCGGGTAAGTAGGTCATTACAAAAATGAATGTAAAATGAAAGAAAAAATACAAGCTTTAGAGTGTGAGGAAGAATTCAAGGAAGAACTTGTGCAATTATTAAATGAAACAGAAACTGATGAAGAAATTATAAGTAGTAATAATGAAGTAATATATGAAATACAAGAAAATACTTCTGAAGAAGAGATAAACTTAGAAGAAGAGGAAGAAGATAACATATGCGTTTGTTCTTATAAGCAAATCAATGTTATTACTAAAGAAATGGACTTATTAATGGAATTAATTGGTAAGGTCAATGATGCAGATACACAAAGAGAATATTTAGAAAAACTTCAAAAAGTAATTAATAGTGACAAAAAGGCAAAGTCCATAAGACCTTATACTATGAAAGATGTAATAAGCAGATTCTCAAAACAAGAATCGGCAGTAACAATTCAAGACTTAAAAGAAGAAATTAGAAAAATCAAAGCTGAAATAAGAACTTTACAAACAGAAAATATCCAACTAAATATAAGAATGAATATGATAGAAAATAAGGACACTGATGAATTTGTAGAAGAAAGTAGAGAGAAAGAAGTTGATTTAAATCAAGATATTAAAAATGAGGCTTTAGGAATAGTTGATGAAGAACACTACTTAAATGTAATATCTAGAGTAGAATTTCAAAAATGGCATGTTAATATAGAGTTAAAATTAGATAATGATTTTCATATTTACGTGGTAGCCCTAGTAGACTCAGGTGCTGACCAGAACTGTATACAAGAAGGATTAATACCGACACAGTACTATGAAAAAACCAGAGAACGTCTATATGCAGCAAATTGGGAAAAATTAGACATCAAGTATAAACTGTCAAAAGTATACATCTGTAAAGAAGGATTCTGTTTTAGACAGTCCTTTATATTAGCTAAAGACCTAGGACAAAAGGTAATATTAGGAACACCATTTTTAAGACAGATTTGCCCATTCATAGTAGAATATGATGGAATCTGGACTAAAGCCAAAGGAACAGAAATCTGTTTTAAGTTTATAGAAAAACCTAGACGAAAAGATCTAAATGTTATAAAAGATTATTCCATAACTAAGAATATCATGCTTATACAAAAAAGGAGACATATACATTTTCTTACCAAAGAAATAAACTATAAAAGAGTAGAAGAAGAAATTCAAACACCCTCTAATCAGAAAAGAGTTAAAGAATTTCAAGAAAGATTCAAAAAAGAGGTTTGTGCAGAAATTCCAAATGCATTTTGGAATAGGAAAAAATATGTGATAGATTTACCATATGAAAAAGATTTTAATGAGAAAAATATACCCACTAGAGCGAGACCCATTCAGATGAATAAAGAATTAATGGAATATTGTAAAGAAGAAATACAATCCTTATTAAACAAGAAATTAATAAGACCCAGTAAATCTCCATGGTCGTGTGCAGCTTTTTATGTACAGAACCATGCTGAGCTTGAAAGAGGAGTTCCTAGACTTGTGATAAATTACAAACCTTTAAACAAAGCCCTTAGATGGATTAGGTATCCTATACCTAATAAAAGAGATCTAATAAAAAGATTACATGGAGTAACAATATTCTCCAAGTTTGACATGAAATCTGGATTTTGGAAAATCCAAATTAAAGATGAAGATAGATATAAGACAGCATTCACAGTTCCATTAGGACATTACGAATGGAATGTAATGCCTTTTGGCTTAAAAAATGCACCCTCAGAGTTTCAAAAAATGATGAATGACATTTTAAACCCATACACTAAATTCACCATAGTATACATTGATGATGTGCTAATCTTCTCTAAGTCAGTAACTGAGCACTTCCATCATCTTAACAAATTTTTGAAAATATTAAGGGAAAATGGACTTGTAGTATCAGCATCAAAACTAAAACTATGTCAGACTAACATAAGATTTCTAGGATTCAACATTCATCAAGGTATGTTTAGTCCTATAAGTAGATCGATAGAATTTGCTAGTAGATTCCCAGATGAGATAAAAGACAAAACTCAACTACAAAGATTTCTTGGATGTTTAAATTATGTTTCAGACTTTATAAAAGACCTTAGATCAACTTGTTCAATTTTATATGCAAGATTAAAAAAGACTCCTACTGAGTGGACAGAAGAGCACACTGCAGTAGTAAGACTTATCAAAGAAAAGGTTAAAAACCTTCCACCCTTAGGTATTCCAGATCCTTTAGCAAAATTAATAGTAGAGACAGACGCATCAGACATAGGATACAGAGGAATACTAAAACAAGAAATTGAAGGCAAAGAACAGTTAATTAGATACTGTTCAGGATTATGGATAGAATCTCAAAAGAATTATTCAACTATAAAGAAGGAAATTTTAGCCATTGTTTTATGCATCAATAAATTTCAAGATGATGTTTTTAACAAAAAAAATCTTTTACGAATTGACGGTCAAAGTGCAAAAATTGTTTTAGAAAAGGTTGTTAAAAACCTTGTTGCAAAACAGATTTTTGCCAGATGGCAAGCTCTACTTTCAAATTTGATTTTTAAATACAATACATCTCAGGAAAAGACAACTCTTTACCAGACTTTCTATCTAGAGAATTTCTACAGGGGAAGAAAAATGACGACCAAAATGGATTCAAAGAAGAAGACAAAGGCCTCATACGCAATGACAATATCGGGCATACCAGACTCACCAAACAGATTTGACAACCCAAGACCACAAACACCAAGACCACAGACGCCTACCTCAAAATCATTAGACCCAAACCTGTTCCTACAAGGAATTACAGGCCCAAGAACTCCTTCTAGACTTATACCAGCCCTACAAGTGCAACCACCTAAATCACCAGCCTCAATAACCCAAAGATCAACTGTATTAGGCAATATACCAAGACCACAAAACTAGACATACCAGACAAAAGCCCAAGACAAATCCGGCCCAATACTCAAGCCTTTTGCCAAAAATATCGGATATATTGAACCAGAATATGGGTCAAATTTAAGATCCATCACCTCAAACCTGTTTCCTAAAGACTTCCACTACATCCCGACAGATATAGAAAAAACCAGAAACTTTTATGAGTTTATTTTAGTAGACATTGACTCAGTAGAAATTACCCATGAATCTACTAAGGCGAGACCAGACAGATATTCATACTCGAAATGCAGAATTCTTAGAGTCCTGACCCCAACAGACTGGAAAATGAACCCATATACGAAAAGAATGTTTTCACAACCTTTTATCCCTAAAGGTTTTGATTACCATGACTACCAGATGGCATGACATCATGCATTCTTAGGTATTCCAGATCCTTTAGCAAAATTAATAGTAGAGACAGACGCATCAGATATAGGATACGGAGGAATACTAAAACAAGAAATTGAAGGCAAAGAATAGTTAATTAGATACTGTTCAGGATTATGGATAGAATCTCAAAAGAATTATTCAACTATAAAGAAGGAAATTTTAGCCATTGCTTATTCAATTACGTATGCCAATCCTTTCATGCCTCTGGCTTCTTCTCTTACTCTGGTGGCGAATTCTCTGAGATAACCCTCTTCTAATAAACGCTCTATCGCTAGCTTCAGCTCTCTGTATACGTCAGTAGAGTGCCCTCTAGCCTTATGGAATTTGCAGAAAGTATTTTCTCTTCCTCCCATGATCACTCCTGGCTTTACAGGGGCCGCATAGCGGATTGGCAGGTTTCGCTGCTGAATAATTGCTAGGATCTCCGCCCGTGGGAGTATAAGGGAAGGAAGGTCAAGATCATAGATTCGACCCTTAGGTGGGTCCGCTTGCCGCTGAGTGTTCGAGCCACCGGTTCTTCCTCTATAAAAATTACCTTTCTGTCTATTTGCCGCCTTAGGGATATAATCGTTCCGTTGGGCATAGTCGTCGCCCGAGCGGGTATCGTGGGTTATACTGGCCTATGTGGTGGGGACGGGGGGCGCATTCTGAGGCATGTTTCGCATTCTATCTCTATATTCCTCTTCTTCCATTCTTGCGTAATTGTGAGCCTTCAACCTTAACGCATCTAAGATTACCGGGGGGTCCACCATTAACGTGTCCCTCAACTTTTCGTAGCCGCAGTTTCGTTTCAAGGCCTCTATAGCAAAATCGATAGTAATTCCTGGTGTTAAGGACATTTCCATGTCAAAACGGGCGAGAAAGCCTTTCAGGGATTCTTCTGGTTTCCTGCTGATATCAAACAAGGTTGAGGCAGACTTCCAGATGGGGACGGCTGTGCAGAAGCGGCTCTTAAACCTAGCCTCCAATTGCGAGAAGTTGTCAATCGATCAAGCGGGGAGTCCTTCGAACCAGAGGCGGGCCACCCCTGACAATGTCATAACGAATATTTGACATAACGTCGCGTCATTGTGCATCTGGAATTGCACGAAATCTTTCACCTTATTAAGGTGGGAGATGGGGTCTTTAGTACCGTCATACGACTCCATGGGGAGCTTCACGTGTCGGCTGACCCTATGACGTCTTATACGATTGCTGAACGGATGACCTAAAGTGTCATCTAGAATTTCACGGTCATGGCGGGGGGGGAGAAATTTCCAAGTGTCGTTTATGCCCTCAAGGTTCCGGGGTATGCTGTTGTCTAGGGGATCGGCTTCGACTTCTAGGTGAAAGGGTTCGATGTCTTCTACTGCTCGATCTTTCACTTCGCCCCAGGGAGACCTCTCTGTCGGCACCCTCTCTCCTACCGTCCCAACGCTCCCTATAGTCACCTTGTTGTTGCTCTACTTGGGGGACGGGGACTCGCGGCGCCTATGGTATGTATGGCTCTGCCGGTCCCTCGGCAAGCTGTACAAAGCTGAATGGCGTACTTATCGCGAGCAAAATCAAAGGAACATTCACCTGTGGTCGAGGTGACATCGGTCGTTCAGCGACGATAGACGGGGTGAACACAATCTGAGACGGCATACCCGATCCAGGGGCACTAAAAGTAAAGCTTGCGGCTAGCTCAGTCAAGTAATCTAACTGGGCACGGAGGGCTAAGATAGAACTTGCCAAAGGATTGCAAGCACCACCCATTCCGGAACCCGTGGATGGGGGAGCGGAGTAACTGGGTCCGACCATCTAAGAAAACGGGGCTCCTATTTGGGGAAACGGCACTCCAGTTTGAGAAAATGGGGTGCCCGTTTGAGAAAACGGCGCGCCCGTTTGAGATCATGGCGCACCCGTTTGAGAAAACGGCGCGCCCGCTATCAGTCCAAAAAGGAAGTCTGACTGTGCAGAGAAAGTTCCATGCGATATGGTGAAAATACTAGGCGAAGACATAGGAAAAAGTTCCCTGCGCGTGTGAGTACTGCGAGAATGAGGGGGTGTGGATTCTGAATCTGAGGCCATGATCCTTCGACTCTCATAAAGAACAGAGCTTGGTTATTAAGGAAGCTCACTTAATTAACCAAGGCTCTCAATGAAAGCACCATTTGATAAGAGTCCGAGGTCGGTTGAGCAGGATCGGCCGCCGGGGGCTGGTCGGGAACACTATTCTGGTGTCTTCGTTACCTGCAGAGCGCCGGAGGGGGTCTCCGGCGTAAACACTCCGATGCCAAAGTCAGTATGAGTGGTGAAAGTGGTAGGGGTTCGACACGCTGTCTTAAGCTTACCCTCTTCTATGGAAGGGTGGGGGTATTTATAGGTAAAGGAAGGACCTTACCGGCAAGGGGTAGGCATTATCTCTGGCAGATGTCGCTCGGGTGCTAGAGAGTGACGTCAGGCGAGGTGACGTCATGCATGACCTGGGATGGGATGACGCCGTACGGATGTCGCATGAGAGCCCCCCCCCCTCCCCCCCCGGTTGATGTCGACCATCCCATGACCGACCGCCAGGCTAGGGGCGGTAGGAATAGTGCCATGTCCCCCTTGGTAGGTACAGTGTTCTGGCCTTGCCGCTAGGACGCGATGGCAGAGATGCCTCTGGTGTAGTGTCAATGGTTATCAAGTCTTTTCCAGACTCTCAAGGCTCGTATCTAACCGTGGGTTTATGCAGGAAAAAGTGCACCCTGGGAAAAAAATAAAAGGGGGTTCAACACGAGGACTTCCTAGGAGGTCACCCATCCTAGTACTACTCTCGCCCAAGCACATTTAGCTTCGGAGTTCTGATGGGATCCAGTGCATTAGTGCTGGTATGATCACACCCATTATCTCCTGCACCTACAATCCATATATCCAAAAATGGCACAACGACAACATCTTTTTCATCTCATGCGAAGAAGACCGCAAGTCGTTTCCAGACTCTCAAGGCCCGTAACTCCAATTCATGATTTTTTCTCTTCATCTCATGGAACTCGTCGAGCTCCGAAACATCCAACCTCGCACACTAGGTCACACCATAAGTATAAAACAAAACAAAAGAACAATGAGAGCATCCAACCGTGGGTTTATGCAGGAAAAAGTGCACCCCGAGAAAAAAAGAAAAAGGGGTGCAACACGAGCACTTCCTAGGACGTCACCCATCCTAGTACTACTCTCGCCCAAGTACATTTAACTTCGCAGTTCTGATGGGATCCGGTGCACTTGATTAAAGAAAAAGCCTAAAGACTGGACAGAGGAACACACCTCTGTAGTAAGAATGATTAAAGAAAAGGTAAAAAATTTACCATGTTTAAGGCTAATCTAATTGTAGAAACAAATGCTTCAAACCTAGGATTCGGAGGAATACTTAAGCAACAAATCTCAGACAACGAAAAATTAATTAGATATTGTTCAGGACTTTGGATTGAATCCCAAAAGAATTATTCTACCATCAAAAAGGAAATTTTATCAATTGTTTTATGCATTTCAAAATTCCAAGATGATTTATTCAACAAAAGATTCTTACTTCGTATTAATTGTCAAAGTGCTAAATACGTTTTAGAAAAGGATGTAGAAAATCTTGTTTCAAAACATATTTTTGCCATATGGCAAGCAATACTTTCAAGCTTTGATTTCAGTATTGAACATATTAGAGGAGAGAGTAATTCTCTTCCAGATTTTTTATCTCGAGAATTTCTACAGGGACAACCAGATGACCAGCAAAGACGAACAGAAGAAAAAGTCTAAGGCATCCTATGCCATGACTATACCCAATATACCAACCTCACCAAGCCCATTTGCATTACCTAGCCCAAAGACACCAAGACCGGTAAACCCCACTTCTCTATTCCTCCCAAAGACACCAAACCTAAAGACACCCACTAGCTTTGCCTAGGCTTTACAAGTGCAGCCCAATAGATCTCCAGCTTCTATATCTCATAGACCAACCGTACTTGGAACAATACCTAGACCACAGAAACAAAATAAGCCCAACATAAACTACCCAGTCAACAAACCAAACCTTCATAATATCTCATACATAGAACCCGAATACGGATTCGATCTCAGGACCATTATATCACATGTATTCCCTAGGGATTTCACCTATATCCCAGAATCACTAGACAATACCAGAACTTTCTATGAATTCATCCTCGTGGACTCCGACTCGGTGGAAATAACCCATCACACCAGACAAGAACATCCTAAAAAATACATATACTCCAAATGCAGAATACTAAAAATCTTAACCCCAGCTGACTGGAAGATGAATCTGTATACCCAAAGAACTTTCTCCCAACCATTTGTCCCAAGAGGTTACAATTACCATGACTACCAGAAAACTCGACACCTTGCTTTCCTTTATGAAGATGGAAGACATTCATGGTTTTTCTATGACACCAAATTAATTCACCAAATTAAATATGAACACTCCTAAGACAAAGCTCTACAAATTTTATGAAGGAAAGAAAATGAGAAAATGAATGGAAGACACAGAAAAGAGATGAGATACCACTAGGAACAAAATTCAAAGGATTAGAGTTAGAGGCGTTTAAACAAGAAGAACGAAATCGAAGTAAAAGAAGAGGCCGGCTTGCGCCAAAACAATTTTTTTGAAAAATCAGTGCTCTCCTCACTTCGCTCCTCTTACTCTTTTCGTGCGAATGTTTACGCTCACCCTCTGCATGCTTACTCTTTTCATGCGAATGTTTTTCTCTCTTACACTCACCCTCTGCATGCTTACTCTTTTCATGCGAATGTTTACCACTTGCACACTCAGTTTCGCTCTCTTTCTTTCGGACACTCAATCCTTCTTTTTCTCTCTCAACTCTTTTAGTGATATCATATTCAGTATGTGACTTAGCAAGCCATTACTGGTCCTCAAAAACTTCAGCTGGTGTCAAAGGTGCCAAAGTGAATTTTCTGCCATCTTTCACTAGCTTGTAGCGATTGCTCTTCCCTTCATGATTCGCCTCTCTATCAAACTGCCAAGGCCTTCCAATGAGGATATGACTGGCTTGCATAGGCATAACATCACAAAGTACTTCGTCCTTATACTTGCCAATGCTGAAATTAACAAGTATCTGCCGATTCACCTTGATCCCATCTCCATCCATCATCCAATGCAATTGATACGACTTCGGATGCTTCACAGTTTGTAAACCCAGCTTGTCAACCATTAACCAGCTCATACAATTAATGCAGCTCCCATCTCGTTGTTCCTCGTCACACACTTCTTCCTTTGCTTGTGTACTTAAATTTCGGCGTACTACAAACATCTTAGCTCATTCCCCCTTTTGACACTCATCATCTGAATTACTATCATCCTTATCATCATCCGACTCTTGATCACCAATTCTGCTGAATGATAAACACTCACTTGTTTGGGCAGTCTGCCTTTCGATGTCCTCTCCCATTACACTTCAAATAAACGATATCCTTAGTTGTTGGTCGGTCTATAGGAGGAGTATAAGGTTTATTACTAACCATTTTATGAGGGGCAACAACACTAGCATTACCTTTCAAAGTATAAGGCAACGCCTTCGGTGCACTCTTGTCATCCTTAGTCCATGACTTCTTCCAAGATGAAGAGTTGTTGTTGGTGTGACTCGAGGATTTCTAGGAACTCTTAGCTTTCCTATGCTTCTCAATCTTCAGAATCATATGGAGCATCTCCTCAAGAGTATCATATTGTGTTAACTCTAATCCGTGAGTGATCTCTCGGTTCAGCCCACTAGTGAAACGAGCAATAGTTGCTTCCAAACTCTCATCTACTCCTGCTTGATCCAAGGCTATTTCCATCTCATTAAAATAGGCGCCAACACTCTTACTCCCTTGTGTTAAGGTCTACAACCTTTGGTAAAGCTCATGGCTGAAGTGGGAAGGGATAAAGCGACGTCTCATGACCACCTTCATTAATTCCCAAGTCTGAATGGGGAGGTCCCCTATGGCAGTCCGCTTGAGATTAATCTGTTCCCACCAGTGAACCGCATATCCACTAAATTCCATGGCTGCTAGCTTAACCTTCTTATCCTCAGAGCAGTTATGGCAAAGAAAGATGGACTCTACCTTCCTTTCCCACATCAGGTATGCATCCGGGTCATCGGCACCGTCAAATGGAGGGATTTTCATCTTGATGCTACCAATATTTGCTTCAACTCTAGCCTCATTCCTAGGTCATTCACCAGCCCTTCCTCTAGGACCATCTCGGCATTGTATATACCCCTCACCCCCATCAGGCTCTCCACCCCAATCTGCACGTGGTACGTGTGGCCCACGTCTAGCAAGTCACCTTGGAGGATTTTGGACAAGAGCACGCTGTGGATTTACATTGGCAGCTGGTGGATCACGCGGCTGCCTCCTAGCGTTGGCATCCTCATCAGAGGTATCCGATATATGGTCATCGCTAGGTTCTGCCCTCGCCCTAGGATTCGGATTTGGTGGCGCAAGGGCCGCAAGCCTTGCTGCTACTTCAGCATTTGTAGTCGCTTGCCTTTTGTCCCTCACTCTTATTTGTTCAGTGAGAACCGTGAGCATGGCCACCACATCCTGCTGTCCTCCTTCTTGAGCCATCTAATTTTTTTCTGAATGTCACAACACGAAAAAGAAGCGTAAAATTGCACTAATCCTAGCACTCTCTCACGTGTTTACTCTCGTGTTTATAAACTCTCTAATGCACTTACAAGTTCACTCAAAATCCCTGTAATTATTCAAGTGTTAGTGAGACTCAAGAGTTCGAGAATAGGCTTCCAAGAAGACTTTCAAAGAAAAATAGCTTCAAAATAATAATTGATACTTGGTACTTGATTAATTGCAAGAACAACCAATTAAACAAATAACAAGTAGAGTAGAAGGCAATTTCAAGGAATCAAAGAAAGCTCAAATTGACTCGAAAGGACTCAAACAATTCCAACTTTCAGTTCGGGTTTTAATTATGCAATTGCACCTTCAACTTCAATTTGCTTGTTTCTCTGTCGTTATGCTTCAAACACTTCGATTCTTTTTGTGTTTGATCTATTGCAACTTCCCTTTGAATCTTTTGATGTTGCTGTTTTTCTCTTTGTTTTTGACTAAATAACAATTTAAAAACAAACACATTTGTTTTTTATTCTTTTGTTGACAGAAAACACAATTTAGTAATTTTGGTGCAGCTTTTGACTCCGGTGTCCGATCACTTGATTCTTAATGATTTGGATTCCTAACAAACATAACTTTCCAACGAGACCTCTTTTATTGAAATCGGACTTCAATAGGTATGTATTGAAATACTATTTCGATACTGACACACAAGTAACGAACCAAGCACACAAGGAAATTAGTTTTTGAATGGAGAAGAAGAAGAAAACCGATTCCAGCAAAGAAAACTTGAAAACAATTAAGGATACTTACCAATCTTTGAACGCCTTAAGCTCCGCTACCAACTAATACGATCCTAGTTGCGTAGGATGTGTAACACGTAATTCTGATCGTTGTTCAAAGATGGATTTTGATGCGGAATAAGATAACTCACCTAGACAACGTAAGCCTGGTGATCGCTAAGCACCAGCCAACCTAGTTCGAGCAAGGGAGGTTCCTTGGTCGAATCACTAAGCTTATATCCCTTATGGATATCAACCTAGGGAAAACAAACAAATGGAATGCAATTTCAGATTTACTTGTTGACGACTCAAGTATTGCAGACTTGAGAAGGAACAAGGTTCAACACATGAACAATGGCCAGAGATTTGAAAGAACAAAGTCTTTATTTTATCAAAATAACAGCCAACCTTATAATGAAGTTAAGCGGCTGCTTATATAGTGTTTTACAACCAACCCTATTAGAAATAGAAGTAGGAGTTCTAATTAAGGAAAAAGACATAATTAACTAATTAATTAAATAAAGTAATTAACTAATTAATTAAAAGAAATAAATGGAAAGCCCGCTGTCCCAAATCAAACAAGCGACACGCCTTCGGACAAGGAGTCCTAGCGCGCATTAGACAAGGAGTCCTCACGTCGCAAGGACGCCCGCACCGCTCACCCAGATTAGAGTTTGGGCTATCTTCCAAATACCTCGGGCTTTTCTGACGAAACTTGGGCTCATACTCCTTGACATGTTGCAGTACATGTCAAACTCAATTGATGGAGAAAGATGTTCCATCTATGCGTCGATCCGCTGTCCAGCAGAATCACCGTCGTACGTCGTGATGGTCAGTAGGTTGACCATACGTGGGGCCTTCTCTCGAAGCGTGGATTCCTCAAGTGTCATCTCGCACTCCAACTCCTTGTGAATGAGGGATGACAACTTGTCTTGAAGCTTTCTAGCTCTCGCACGCGTCATCGGACCAGCAGGTGGCAAAGGCATGTCGATGCTTGGATTCGCATCACTTTGGTATGGTCAAAACCTTGCATGTTTTGAAATCACATTTCTTTTGGCCACGGATGAAGGTGGAAGTGCATAAAATGGTAGGGAGATGTGTCATTTGTAGGACCTCTAAATCCACCTCCAAACATCACGCGGTCCATATTCCCCTCCCCGTTGCTCAACACCTGTGGGTAGACCTATCCATGGATTTTGTGTTGGGCTTGCCTAGGTCTAAACATGGTAATGACTCTATCTTTGTTATGGTTGACCATTTTTTCAAAAATGGCACACTTTATACCATGCTCCAAGACACATGACGCCACACACATTGCACATTTATTTTTTCAACATGTTGTGCGTCTTCATGGTATGCCTAAAAGTATTGTGAGTGATATACCAAGTTCTTGAGCCATTTTTGGGGAACCTTGTGGACAAAGTTAGGTATTAAACTTCTTTTCTCCACCACGTGTCATCCCCAAACGGATGGACAAACGGAGGTGGTGAACAGAACTTTAGGATCACTACTTCGAGTGCTAGTTAATAAGCATAAATTGAAATGGGAAGATTGCCTTCCATTTGCTGAGTTTGCCTATAATCATGGTTATCATTCTTCAATTGGTTTTTCCCCTTTTGAGGTGGTGTACGGGTCCAAACCCTTAACCCCTCTCGATCTCTTACCTTTGCCCTTGAGTTCTCTTAAGTGTGTAGATGGGGACGCCAAAGCAGCGACGCTCAAGAAGCTCCATGAGCAAGTCCGCGCCAACATTGAAAGAATGAATGAACGCGAAATGACCAAGCATAACAAGGGGAGGACGCCTACTGATTTTGAAGTCGGGCAATGGCGGCTTCATTGGCGGAAAGAACAGTTTCCTATCCAAAGGTGAGGTAAGCTAAGCCCCCGAGGCGATGGGCCTTTTCAAATCCTCCACCGCGTCAACGCCAATGCCTATGTCCTAGACCTCCCAAGTGAGTATGGGTCAATAAGCAATACGTTTAACGTTAATGACCTATCTCTTTGCGATAAAGGTACCATGGTTGTTGAAGAAATAGATTCAAGGATGAATCCTTTCAAAGGAGGAGGTGATGATGTGTTCATGACCACGACCCCTACACCTAACCTAGAGGTCGAAGACACCATATCCATGCAAAGGCCAATCACGTGTAGCATGGTGAAGAAGTTAGCCTTATGGATTGAGGCCGAGACCAGCAAAGAGCCACCTCAAGTCATGGAGAAGGTCATCATGTTGATTGCACACCATGAAGAAACCATCTCTAGCCCTTGCCCTTGAAGTTTGGGCAATTTTAGGGTTTTTGGGCCGTAGCTGGCGGCATACCGCTAGGAGCCAAGCGGCATGCCGTTAGCTTAGGCATTGGAATTGTTTTGGAAATTCATGGCTAGCGGCATATAGCCAAGAGCCAGGCGGCATGCCGTTAGCCTCGGCATTAGCAATTTAATTGCCAACTTGAAGGTTGGCGCCATACAGCCAAGGTGAAGTGTCATACCGCCAGAGGACTAAACCCTAGCCAAAACCTTGTATTTTTCAAGTCATTTTGCACCTACTATAAATAGCTAATGTCTTTCTTTTTTCTTGTTTAGTTTTAGTTTAAGTGAATATTGTTAAGTGAGTTTTCTCCTTCTCTTTCACTCTAAAACTCACCTTCTTCCCAAGCGAGATTACTCCTCCCTAACTTTCCTTGGGAAATCAAAGCTTGTAACCGAATATTGTTATCTTCGAATATATCAAATCTATGTTTGTGTTCTTCAAGTTCTTTGTGTTCTTTGTCAAATCCGCTGCAACTACTCAACCCACATCCAACCTACATTCTTCACTTCTCATCCGTGTCAAACAAGACTCCCTTCGGACTAGATCCACCAAAGCTCCAAAGTACCATCGAGCCAACCTAACCGAGGCTCGATCGTATCACTCACCCTCACCGTCATCATCACTATCTAACTCTCCACTCTCCTTGATCATTAAGGTTCGCTTGTTAGGATAAAAAGACACAACATGCCCTCGGCCGGCGCACTTGAAACAAACGATGTCCTTGGTTGATGCCTTAGGAGGTACGGTAGTAGGAGTAGGGTTACTAGCCGTTTTCCCTTGGGGCACATTTGAACCGATTGCACTCTTATTGCCATAATCATAAGGTAGCACCTTTGGGACAATAACCTTTTCTTCTTTCATCCACGGTGACTTCTTCCAACTTACGGATCTTGTAGACATAGCGCTAGTGTTATTGGCCTTCACTTGCTTCTCTATTTTAATTCTTAAGTGTAACATCTCCTCCAAGGAGTTATAACTTGTCAACTCCAAACGATTAGCAACTTCTTGGTTTAGGCCACTCAAAAACCTAGCCATGGTCACTTTGACACTCTCCATAATTCGTGCTCTAGCTAGCACAATCTCCATCTCATTATAATACTCTCCTACGCTCTTACTCCCTTGAGTAAGCGTTTGTAGCCTTTGATGAAGATCCTTCTAAAAGTAAGCGGGAACAAAATGACACCTCATCAACACCTTCATATTCTCCCAATCGTTGACCAGACCCGCACCAACTCTTTCCCTTGCTTCGTTGAGTTGATCCCACCAATGGATCGCATATCCTCCAAACTCAACCGATGCCAACTTCACTTTCTTTTCCTCCGAATAATTATGGCAAAGGAAGATAGATTGAACCTTCATTTCCCAAGTCAAATACACATCCGGATTGTCTGTTCCTTCGAAGGGTGGTATTTTCATTTTAATACTACCGAGGTTGGAGTCAAGTCTCCCTCCTTGCCCATGACGTCTGTCGTCAAATTTACCTCTTCATTCATAGACATAATCCTCATTGTCATCGTCTTCAGCCCATCGCGCATGGTGCGCTTGGTACTCATAGGTCGAGCGTGCGCGCGCTATTGGGCGCTCGTAAGCTAGGGTGCGCCTACCGGCCTCGCGCCGTAGTGTGTGTCTAAGGGCTAGCTCGCACCTAACGACTTCCTCATCATCCTCCTCTTCACTCACGATTATACCATCGATAAGAGGTTATCTTTGGTCTATCTTCAATCCTCCAGATGCGTGCGAACTATTTGCAATATTGTGGTTTGTTGCAAAATTCGCAAGAGGCACACCTAGTTGCGGATTGGCAACTCCGACCGGGGCAGCTTGTACACGTGTCTCTATTGCTTCAACCCACGCCATGATCACCTCTAGCATCCACTCAACCATTGATTCTCCTCTTCCGTCTGATTGATCGGACATTGTGTAACCCTGAAACTCAAATCACTAAAACAAGAAAACATAAAATTTTCCTGAAAATACTAGCACTCCCTCACGTATTTTGCTCTCATGTTTAACTCTCTATTGAACTCACAATACTCACTTACTTTGTCTCAAAGTCCTTGTTGTTGTTCCTGCACTCAAACCGTTAAGACAATCTCAAGAATTTGAAGAAATAATTCCAAGGAAATTTTGCAAAGACAACTCGGCTTCGAAAGAATTTAGATGCTTAACAAATAATTTAGTTGCAAAGATCAACCAAATAAATACTTGCTAGGCTGGATTAGAAAGGATTTATGGGCTGGAATCAAAGAAAAACTCAAGATCAAATAGGAAGACTCAAATAAATTCACAAACCGTGAATGGTGTGTGTGTACTTTATGCGCGTCACTTATCCCTTCTGCTCCAACTTTTGATTCCGGTGTCCGATTTCAACGATTCTTATTGCTATGGC
Organism: Viola odorata; assembly: GCA_963691705.1. NCBI lineage: Eukaryota > Viridiplantae > Streptophyta > Magnoliopsida > Malpighiales > Violaceae > Viola > Viola odorata. The sequence goes on from OY829546.1 coordinate 34,503,198, forward strand.
AAGCTAACACCTTTAAGTTCCTTATATTTTATTTTTCTCTCAGTTTCAAATAATACTCGTTTCTGTATTTGAAATCGTTTCTATTTTGAATTTTTTTTTTTACTTTTTGACTTTTTGAATGTAATCAAATAACAACTAGACTAATGTAAACTTTGGATTTTGTGACTCTTTTTGACTCAAAGCAGAACTTAAATTCAAGACACTTTGGGGACTATTTTTGTTTTAAAAGACGCTTACAAATCGTAATCGATTTGCACACACAAGACGCAAACAATGATCTAGAACCCTAGATCGACTTGACACACTAACACGTTGGCTGCAAGGAGATTGATTAGATAGAGTAGAACAAAAATCAACCTAAACTGTTGAAAACTAAATAGAAAATTAAAGATAGTAAAAATATAAATCAAACCTTGAACGCCTAGAGTTCCGCTACCAATTGATACGATCCTAGTTGCCTAGGATGCGCTTGAATGACGATCTAGTTCGAAGGTTTGAGATTGACGCGTGCCTACTAACCTAAACGAATCCTAGTGAGGTTCTTGCTTGTATTAGGTTCAGTCTTGTGAACCTAAGGAACAAACAATGGTCGCAACTTCAGTTTTACTTGCGTTAGCCCTAGCTTGCGAAACTGAAGGAAAAGCACAATGTTCGAGTCCACGAACAACAAGAGTAAATACTCTCCAAGATAAAGCCTCAATTTTGAAAAATAAAAACATGTTTTATTAATGAAGCCAATCGGCTTTAAATAGACAAAAGCCTAGTACAAATTCTAGTAAAACTACAAGTTCTAATTCTAATCAAACTAGGAGTTCTAACTAAGAAATAACTCTAACTTAGCTAATTAATAATTACATAAAAAAATACAAATAAATCCAGAAGCTTCTCATAAGCTTCGCTCAGCTGGCTGCACCATGTGATACGATCCTAGTTGCGTAGGATGCATAACACGTAATTCTGATCGTTGCTCAAAGATGGATTTCACTGCGGAATAGAATAACTTGTCTTGACAACGTAACCCTGCTGGTCGCTTAGCACCAGCCAACCTAGTTCGAGCAAGGGAGGTTCCTTGGCCGAATCACTAAGCCTATATCCCTTGTGGATATCAACCTAAGGCAGACGAACAAGTGGAATGCAATTTTAGATTTACCTGTTGACGACTCGAGTATTGCGAACTTGAGAAGGAACAAGGTTCAATTAATGAACAATGGGCAGGGATTTGCAAAGACAATGTCTTGTTTATCAAAATAACAGCCAACTAAATAAGGAGGCCAAGCCGCTCCTTATATAGAATTTTACAAGTCAAATTTAATAGGAATAGAAGTAGGAGTTCTAATTAAGGAAAATAACTTAATTAACTAATTAACTAATTAAAGTAAATATAAATATATTTAAATACATTCCAGCAGCCCATGTCGAGCTCTCCATCATCGGGCCAAGGCTTGGGCCGAAACCTCAAGTCGTATGTTGTCTTGCGCACACACTGCGCACCATAATGTCGACTTGCATAACTTTCAAACTACTAGGCCAAATGGGCTAAAACTTATTCCAAACGAAAGCTAACATCCTGAGGTTTCCAAAACGTGGTCGAGCGCACGATTTAGACTTGTACAGCACCAACTAGGTTTAGACGAAGTCACCTGACGCGTCTTAGAATCCTTGTCTGCGAAGGACTACTGTCAACGAGAATGTTGTCTTGATCTTTTGGATGATCCACTCGTCTAAACGTCCTGACATTTGGACACAATAAACACAACACATAGAGGTTTCCATCAAGACTTTGTGATCCCTGATCAGACTCCATCCGCTCTACCATGTCTTGACGCCTTAGTCCATGTAGTCGCGTGATACATCTTGGGATCGTATCACCATGGCTCGCTCTTGGTCCGGTCGCATTGACCATGGGCTCGGTCAACGCGCACTCAAATGTGTGTTTGAGCTGAAACTTGGCCTAAACCTTCCTAACATGTCAAAATACATGTTACAAGGATGGTCGCTTGAAGAAACCTCACCCGAACACACTTGGTCCTCTTGAACGCGCCTGTTGTGCTTATACGCATCCTTGGTGCATGCGATTAGGTCACTCCGATACAACTTGCAATCTACCCGTGCGATTGACCCCAAACTTGGACAAGACTCTCCTAAGATCCTAAACGATCTTGTATTTATGCTAGAGTCATGATCAAAGATTGTCTTCCATGTTTTAGCTCAGGCGGTCTTCTTAGGCGCATTCGTTGGCGTAGCGCATGCGCTATGCGCATCCTTAGTGTTTTTACCTGAAATGAAAAGACAAAGAAAAGAGCTAACTGTTGGGGATTTAGGAAGAGGTAGTGAGCTGGTCAGTGTGGTGCCTCAGTGCCTATGTGTGGTTGTGTACTATCTAGGGCACACAACACCGCAATAAAGAATAAATACATCTAAACTTGAGTTCCTTGATCTACTTACCAACATGAACTCAACATCTGGCCCTAAAAGTAGAAGTGATGAAACTCATTTTCACCAATCATAAACTTGTGATTTTAAGCTTTAAGCTAAACTTGTTTTTTTGCTCCACCCCTCTCAAATGAACTCTTTGGCTATTTATAGACAAAGAAAATATAAAACCATGAAAATGGTGACTAGTTATAGGTTCGGTTCTTACAACCCAAAAAAAAATTCAATATTTAATTTTGGCTAAAAAATTGTAGACCTTCAATTGGGTCGGGCAATTTTGACGGTTTGGTTTTTTTTTTCTTTTAAATTTTGATTTACTCCTTTAACTAAAATTTCAGGATTTTTTAATTTAAAATCAATATTTTCTTTTTTTTTCTATAATAGTTTAAATATATATTATTCTTTCTTTTGATAAATCCTCATTTACTTTCATATAAATTAACATTTATGTACTAACTTTTATTTCAATTACCATTAATTTTTATTAAAGAGATAACTTTTCAAACTTTCCATGTATAGATTAAATTAATTTACATTAAAGATTTAAAATCTCAAAACTTCTAAATATATATTAATTTAATTTATTTACATCTATCAACTTATATAGTCTCTTTTTTTCAAACTTCTTTTTGGTTCAATTTACAATATTATTTCTTTTTTAATTGTATTTTTTTCTTTACTTGTCAAACTACTTAAAAATTACAACTTTTTTTTTTCAAAATTGATATTAATAATCAAAATTATGTAAAATTATCCAGAATTTATTTATAATTGTCAATATAGGCAAATCTCAAAATATGTTGATCGCCTGTTGACAGCGTCAAAAATAAGATTAAATTACAAATTACAGATAGTAGCAAAAGGATAGTCCACAAAGACTCTTCGGGTGTGTAATTTTTGGTTGACTTCCTCGTCACTGAAGGGGTTTGTTTGGTTTTGAAACTGGAAAATAAAAGAATACCAATTAAATAATTAAATATGACTTGGTCATGGGCTTGGCCAAGATAAAATAACTAGGCTGAAAATTCACATGATGGAAACTCTTAGTAAGGGCATTTCGAGAGTTATATTTCTTATACTTCGATCATGATCCATTAATGTGTATCTTCATCTTCATAGTGTTGCTATAGAATGCAAGGACTCTTGTATCAAATTTCTTAGCGGGTACTCCCTACTAGACAATCCTAACTAAATAGAACCTTGTTGGTTAAAGGGTTTACTACCTTGGTTGATGGTATGAATTGATCGGACACAACACAATCTTCATCAATGGCTTAGGGGAAGACAACTTAACTCATGTTCATCTCGCAATTAAGGCCCTCGGTTGTCAATCGGGTATGAGTTATATTCTTTATTTTTTCTAGCCTATCTCGAGTACTAGTTGTCTACTTGGCCTATCAGATTTCGCTCGTCCCCTTCTTGGTTGACTGCAACTTTTAAGTTAGAATTTAAGAGTGATCAGTTCTAAACTTTAACAAGAAAAAGATTTACTAAACCAGAAAATAAATAATTACGAATAAAAAGATTATTAAGGACAATTAGATCTCACGAATCATAAGAAACTTAGCTCGACAACCCTTACCAAGGATGAGTGTTTAGCCGGACCTTGTCATGGAGGAAAATGATTTTATTATTTGCATAAAAGAAATAAATCTGTAGAATTCCAAGATTGAAAAATTACAGAGCAGAACGTAAAAGAGAAAAGAGAAAATAGAAGTTCCCTTCAACAAGGGCTTCTAGCAACTTTTAACATAAGTTGTCTTCTAGTTCTACTCTAACTCTATCTCTTTCAAAATAAAAAGATAAGGATAAAAGAGAAATAAAGATAAAGATAATTGTTTGAAAAAAATCAAATACTATTCAAGAGGGAGTTTTTCAGTTGTGATCGCAAATCCCTCAAATTTCGCAGCCACTCCAACTATCAGCTCACATCCTCAACTCTCCTACTGCAGTCTATCTCAGTTGCGACTGTCTCAGTTGCGACTGTCTTGGCTAAGCCCGCGACCAAGACAGATTCGAATGCCAAGTTTCCTCTCTTACTGTTGCTGTTGTTGTCCTTCAATTGTTGCGCTTCCAAGTAATTCTATAAAAATGGGGAGAATCCAAAAAAATCAATAGTTTTACTATCCAATTTCTAAGTAATTAGACAGTAAAAATATGAAAATTTAATGTTCAATCACATGTTACAAGTAAAAGTAAAAAATATAGTAAAACAATTAATTATATGTTAAATAAGTATTAAAAATGAATTATAAACTACAAAAATGGATATGAATGGTGAGAATTATGCCACATCTAAAGGGCTGACCAATCTTACCTAAGTATTAAAAAATATTATATGTTACAATATTTTTTTTATGGCCAGTCTTTTTTTTTTTCTTATACTGTCATTTTTTTTCCTTTCCTTATTAATTACTTCAACTCCTCCACATTTCTTCTTTCCCTAAAATTAATAAATTTAATCAAATTGAATGAAGTTTATGAGTTTTTTTTATCATTTGTGCCACATAAATACATTTGTTACAATATAAACTATTCATTACCTCATATTTGAATTTTTTTATATTTTCTATTCACATGAATTATTTATGTATATATTATATGGTATAAAATTAAAAATACAATTTATTATAATCCCGATTTTTTCCAATTCGTACTTTTTTAAAATTTCAATTCCAACAGAGTCCAACCTTTATTTGAATGTTTTGATATTTTCTATTCACATGAATTATTTATGCATACGCTGTACGGTATAAAATTAAAATTAAAATATATTATAGTCTCGATTTTTGTATTTTTTTTTAATTTTGATTCTAATACAATCCGACCCGATTGGACCTTAAAGTCTTAAAGCCCTGAACGTCTCCCCATACTGATTCTTAGTCCAGTCCGATTTGCAACCTTAATAAACCGAATTAGCAAGTTGACAAGGATAAGAAAATCCAATAATTACTTTAATCGTAGAAATAAGAAGACAAACGGGATCTTTCCACCTATAAAACGTGCAGTACGTAAAACCTTCCTCCTCCCTTTATCTCTTTCACTGTCTCTCTCTCTCTCTGTCTAAAAGAAATGGAAAGAGGGGAAGAACAAACAGATGAATCTCTTATCACACCTCTAATCTGCCAAGAAGTAGAAGTGAGAAATCAAAATCAAAATCAAAAGAAGCATGAGAATGGAAATGGGTATACTAAGAAGGAGATTGGGGAAGAGGTGAAGGTGCAGTTGTGGTTGGCTGGGCCTTTGATTGCGGTGAGTTTGCTGCAGAACTCTCTACAGCTCATCTCTGTCATGCTTGTCGGACATCTGGGCGAGTTGAGTCTCTCCGGCGCTTCCATGGCCACTTCCTTTTCAAGTGTCACTGGTTTCAGCTTGCTAGTAAGTCAATCTTCTTTTTTGTTTAGGGGAAATTCCAAACCATTGAATAAATTAAGGATGAGAAATCTAAGACGGCACTTTCTTTCTTTATTTATCCGTGTGAGCCCCACGGTTCCCCACGTGCCATATCATTTCCATATAATACTTTTCTAAAATTTTAGCTTTCATATTATTTTATCGCACTTTATGAAATTAGGATGATGCTAATACTTATTGTGCTACATTTTCTTTTTCTTTTTTTTTATATATATAAGTAATTAATAAACTTTGGAATGGATCTAAGACATCTCTCTATCCAAACTTGGAATTAGAATTTAATTTAATTTAATGTGCAAATTGGAAAAAATTCCAAGGTAACATATATAAAAAAAAACTGTTATACTTTTAAAATTTGTAATTTAAACCTTTACCAGTTACAATTTTAACTTTTTACATGATTAAAAATAGTAAAAAAACTGCAAATAAAATATAAAATTGGGATAAAATTTAACAAATACTAGTAAAAAATTTGAAAACTTTAATGAGGAAAATTGAAAATATTTGTTAAAAAATTAAAAACAAATTAACCACGACGAAAAAATTAAATATTTGATACATTTTCCCTCATAGTTTTTTTTTTCATAGTTGGGGATGGCAAGTGCACTAGACACATTCTGTGGGCAGTCCTATGGAGCAAAGCAGTACCATATAATGGGCATACACATGCAGAGAGCCATGTTCGTTCTTTCACTTGTTAGCATCCCACTCGCTGTCATCTGGGCAAACACAAGATCTATTCTACTTCTTTGTGGCCAGCAAGAGGACATATCAGAGGTAGCAGGAACATATGCAAGGTTCATGATTCCAGCTCTTTTCGCGTATGGTCTTCTCCAATGTCTCGTAAAATTCTTGCAAGCTCAAAACATCGTTTTCCCGATGATGTTTTGCTCTGGAATCACAACGTTGTTTCACATTCTTGTGTGTTGGAGTCTGGTCTACAAGTCTTCCCTCGGAGCTAATGGTGCTGCTCTGGCTAATGCTTTCTCTCTTTGGTTCAACGTAATCTTGTTGGCTGTTTATGTCAGGTTCTCCCCTTCTTGTTCTCGGACATGGCGAGGCTTTTCGAAAGAATCCTTGAAAAATATCCCTTCTTTCTTGAGGCTTGCTATCCCTTCAGCTGTTATGGTCTGGTAATGCATGTTCATTTATTTAAACAAAAAATTCACTGAATATTACTAATAACTTGTTCTGTTTTTGTTTATTTTTCTTTCTTAAATTTGAAGCTTGGAAATGTGGTCATTTGAAATGGTGGTTCTTTTATCCGGTCTTCTTCCGAATCCACAACTGGAAACATCAGTGCTTTCTATCAGGTAATTGTAACTTTCATCAATTTCATTATCATTACTGTTTCAAAAAAGCTCTTAATTGATTAATGTATGTTTCCAGCCTCAATACAGCTGCGACAGTGTGGATGGTCCCTTATGGACTAAGTTGTGCTATTAGGTGAGTTATTCTTAGGTATATTCTTCACGAACGAAGTATACATGTTCTTCTATTAGTTCCCGTTATTTGACTCATGCGTGCTTCTTTGAATTCGATCTGTGTGCATATGTAGTACTCGTGTTTCGAATGAATTAGGGGCAGGAAATCCTAAGCTTGCGCGATTAGCAGTCTATGTTGTGGTTGCCATGGCAATCGGTGAGGGGATTCTGGTGGGAACAATCTTGATATCTATTCGAGACATTTGGGGCTATGCTTATAGCAACGAAGTAGAAGTGGTCAAGTACGTTACGATCATGTTACCGATTGTAGCTGCATCCAACTTTTTAGATGGACTTCAGTGCGTACTTTCAGGTACGCACAACAGAACCACTCTCATTCTCGCTATGACTCTTTAACTTGACCTCTTGATGAGCCGACCAGTGATTTAGTCTTGTTCGTTCTCTTAATACTTGCCGTTCGGAGCCTTATAGACGAATAAAAATATCGTAAAGCAATCCGATTATGTGATTTGTTGTATAATATTGTGTAAATAATTCTGATTTTTATCATGAAAAAAATAGGGAATGCCAGAGGATGTGGTTGGCAGAAGATTGGTGCTTATGTCAATCTTGGATCGTATTACTTAGTGGGGATTCCATCAGCAATTTTATTCGCTTTTGTATTTAAAATTGGTGGAAAGGTATAAAACTTTAATTAATATGATTGAATTTTGAATATTAATTGCAATTAATTCTTTAATTAATTAATTTATATACTTAATTACAGGGACTTTGGTTGGGGATTATATGTGCACTCGTGGTACAAGTCATCTGGCTTTCTCTTATCACCGTTCGCACCAACTGGGAACAAGAAGTAAGAAAACATCTTCATCTTGATTACTAAATTGCATATTCAGTTGAATTAAGCTTCTCTCTTTTTTTTTAAGGCAAAGAAGGCTAGTGAGAGAGCACATGATAGTACTATTCCTGTGGATGTCGTCTCATGAAGTTATTTTTCTGGCGACTCGTGATGATAAGAGTTAATGATGTCATAACTCTAAAAGCCATATCGCCGTGGGCGTAAAACCTAAAAGGTCTCACCAGCAGATTTAGAAGACGAACAGAATCGACACAAGTCAAGGACCCAACTCATCCAAACAACAAATCAACAATTTAGAAACTTAACTCAGCTCACCTGCACTGAAACTGAAATTTCTGTAGGATTTCAGATTTCCAGTCAGCACATAAAATTGAAGTTGTTTTATCGCACAATTCTGAATCTCAGATTTCTAGTCGCTTTTACTAGTTGGAAACTACTTTTCCTGAGCTACAAAAGGTATTGCTTTTAGACCATATTCGTTGGCGATTTCTGCTCTTTAGCAAAGCATTCATATGAATCGGAAGGAATAGATTCATATGCGCTTACAAGAGGTAGGAGCTTACTACTGTTCTTCATAATACGGTGGTGTTGCCGGAACACACAAATCATTTGCATCTGCATCCTCCTCATCTGCATCTACCCTATTACTTAGATGAGATGTGAGAAAGAACCCCTAAAGACGGCATGGTAAAATGTAGCAGAGCAAGAGCAGCCTCAAAGAGAAGTATTGGCAAAACTTGACACAACAATTACAATATAATCTTCTGACTTGCAAAATATCACTGACTTGTGAGCCCTACCACGGTGCATATTTGATGAGTATCATGTCAATTTGTATCCCAAAAGTCCAAATTCAGACCTTTAGCTATTGAAAATGATTACTACACCAGCAAACACACTATATAATCAAGCTTCTAATCAGCTTGTTCTCTAATCCTGACAATCAGGAGGTCCAGTAATGTCAGGGGATTCAATAGGATGCTCAAAATCTGGATAATGTAGCAGAATAGCATGCAAAAAAACACTTCCGTTCGTCTGAATTCATATGAAGACTAGTCTCTAGAACCAACTACAAGAAACAGGCAAGACCTTACCAGTAAAGCATTCCAGAGTGCATTGCACTTTCGATGCTTTAGGATCAAGCAACTGCACGCTCAAACGATCAATACTTGCAATAGGAGTCCGAAGCACAGAATATACAGCCACCCACACCAAAACATAGAGAACCCTAAATTAATTATTACCAAATCACCATCACAAGTGCATTATAAAGTACTGAAATAATTGATAAAACAAAGGACCCATCAAATATGAGATTGAATACTTCAATAGAACACTGCACTGCACTTTGTGTGCTACCCGCCAGAAACCGAATACACAATCAAAGAAGCTGGGTTTAAATGTAATCGACTGATAGGCAGACGGCGATGAATTGAGATTAAAATAATAGAAATATGATTATATGTACTTATTTCGGTTTATGTTTTCTTTCTGATCCACCCTACTCTTTTTTTCATCCCATTTTTATTTCCACCTCAATCATAATTAAAGCCTTTTCTTTCTCAATGAAATATATTCACATATAATATTTTCTAAATTAGGCCATTAACAACTAAATTTTTTAGTGATTAGCATTTAAAAAACTACTCTCTCCGGTCTTTTTCTCTTTGGTACAGCAATAAAAAAATAGCTTGAAAACCAAAAAGTCAAGTAATTGCTACAGTAACAAAAACAGTAAAAAAACAAACATTTAAAACCGGAGAGAGTAATATGTAAGAAAAATAAAATCTATTAATATAGGGAATGTCGCATAGTTACATTAAAGAAATTACATTATTAATATTCAACATATAAAATTTACATCATTTATTGTATATAGAAGAGAACCGCATTATTCATCATTCCTAGGATAATTTGTTGAAAAAGGTAAGGTTTTTATTTTTAAGTCGAGCTCCTAGTCTTGTTCTCTTTTCTTCTGCGCTTTCTGTCTTGTAATGGTTTTTTTCACATGCGCTGCAAAAAGTTGCGGAGTAATTGAAATACATTAATGCACTCCGCACAAGTATAGGGACCATTTTTAACATGAGGAAGACTATGAATCCTTCCTTTACCTCTGACATCAATATTCAGCTAATCCCTAGGAACATTGCCCCTTTCCATCACACCCTGATCATCTGGAATAATGTTAAGATCAATCCCATAAGGGTCAGAATTGAGATTAATCAGGTGATGATCCATGTGATTGTATGTTCTAACTAATTCAATGGTCGTGATTGGTTGAGTTGTTGGTAGGTTATGTTGCGCGCATCCGTACGATACTGTTTCCTTATCCTCATGTTTAATTGAAGGATGGTTTTCTAAACCTAGCGGGGCCCAAACCATGGAGGAATTTGAAGCTCTTCTAAGCTGGCGTTGTATCAGGAGAGAATCAGATGGTCAGAAAGACTGTTGATCAATTGATTTGACGTCATGATCTACGTCAAATGCTGGCTCTGTTTTTGCATTAGTTGACACGTCACTAGAGATTTGGGCATAAACTTGTTGTTGTTAGCCATTAGTTGGTGGGAAAATAAAGAAGTAATTATACAAAGATTAATCAAGGAAAAGATTGATTATGCAAAGGTGTACATGAAAAAAAAAAACTTGAAAACAATGATTTATATACTAGAAGAAAATAATAAATTATTAATTTTAAAATCTACTTTATCTGTCTATATAGAAAAGTGTCTACAAATCTTGTTTTTCTAAAACTTATTTATATTATAAAATAAAAACATTTTAGAAAAATATGTGTTTTTTTTTTCCTATTATGGAATTTAGTTATTTTTCTTTCCTTTATTTTGAGGTTTTGGTATATTACTTTTCTTATTTTATAGTCTCCCGTCCTCCATTAATTGTCATTTTCCTACTAAATGTTACTGTACACTTTACTTAACTTTTTGGTGTTTGTTTTACTAAATGTTACTATTTCAGAAGGTCATTTAATGGGGGACAAAGGAAGTATCTAATTTCCAAACCTTTTTTTTCCTTTTTGTAGCATTTACCAAATTCTCCCGCCTTATTTTGATATTTGTTTAGCTATTTGACATTTAAATTAAAGTAAATGTCAAAATAAGAAAAAAAATATCATATTTTCATAAATTTACATTAAAAATATATAGGAATATTCATAAAATTATGTTGGGATTTGGACAACGGGACTAATGCGTTAGTACCGTTCATACACGTTGGAACATATGAACACATATGTTATGTGTGTACCGTCATATAATATATTGTTAACATAAGGTTAATTGGACCAAATTGATGATCTATTAAAGTTAAGTGGTCCAATCGTCTAATTAAAATAGTGTGGGAGTTCATCCCTTATGGCCCTTATCCATTCTTGAGCGTCAGAACAACTAGTAGCTTCTTTGAAGGTGAGCGGGTCATCCTCCATAGAGTCAATAGTCTCCTCATGTTCTTGCAGAAATACGATATAGTCATCCGAAATCACATTTCTTCTCACTCTAGTGGACCTCCTAAGTGACATATCTACCTGGTCCTCAACTATTTGAGGTTGTTGAGTTTGATCCGGTTGTGGACCCTCGTGGACATCCTAATGATCCTCAGGTATAACCTGTGGATCTTGTCCTGGTCCTGCAGGAAGATTAATGAGGTCGTTTCTTGCTTTCTGAGGGATAAGAATAGGAATAGGAATAATAAGTTCATCCTGTCCCTCAGAAACTGCATAAGGATGAGGTATGTCTGAATCCTCCTCGAAAACGACATCTGACCTTCTATCTTCTCCCAAAAAATCAACATCCTCAAGGAATCTAGCATTTCTCGTCTCGAAAAAAGTTCGCGTAGTAGGTGATGCGTTCCTTAGTGGCTAGAACACTCTCTTTTGATCGTTGTCCAGCGACGAGGGTTTCAATGCGGAATTTAACTCGAAGAAAGCACGTGAATCTCCAAGGTAAGGTGTCCTTGGCACTCCATGCCAAATCCCTTATGGATCTTGTGTCAAACCGATGAATCTCCGCGGTAAGGTGTCCACGGCACTCCAAAGTCGAATGACTCAATAGATAATGCTTTCAAGTTTTACTTGACAAGCTAATCGAATGCACGAAACTCAATTAGTTGCAAGGTTCATCAAGAACAAGTGGATAGAGATCCAAAGCAATCTGCTTTCAATAATCAAAATAGTCTAACCCAAAAATAACATGGGCGGCTCCTTTTTAAAGAAACGCTAAACCCTAATTCTAAAAATGGAAATTAGTTTAGTTTCTAAATAATGACTTAAACGAAAATGGCAACAAGCCACCCTTCCAAATAAGTTCTGAAACCCTAAAATATTATAAATAAAGTCTAATAATAAGGATAGAGGTGCAGACGCCGCCGTTTAGGTCAAAAGGCCCAAGTGGCTTTGCTTGCGGGTCCGCCGAATCATGTTTTAAGGAAACAAGGCGTTTTCCTTATTCCCTAGAGCGTTCCCACTGAAATTTGGAGGTAAACTTCCTAACACATAGATGAAGTGTTGGGATGAATATTGTGCGAGGAACTATGCTCCAATATTCAAAAGGCTCGGTAGTGGCTTTCGCTGTCCAATACGGGCTTGTGATTTGGGCTTGTCCCAAATCCTTCGGGCGTTTCTTCTGATTTTTGGCCTAGACTCCTCTCTTGTATTATAAATGATAATGGCCTGGTAAAAAATGGGATAAGGGCACTGGTGGACCTAAAGGTCCGAGGTGGCCATGTGTAGCCCATCCGTAGGCGCGGGCGCGGTGCAGATTAGGGTTACAAGGCGCGGCTAGGGCGCGCGCAGGTTGGTTTCCTCCGAGGCTGTCTCTGCCTTCAGTTCCATGTGGATGAGGCTGCTGAGTCTCTTCTGCAGGGCTCGGGCCCGTAGGCGGCAAAGGGAGGTTTGCGGCTACTACTCTAGGGCTGGTTCGGGACCTTGAGCGGGTGATCGGGCCTGTGGTACTCGGGATCGTATCATCCACTCCATCTTGAGAAGGATTCGCCCTCGAATCCAGATCAACAACATCCTCGTCACATGCATCAAACAACCTTAAATCAGAAATATTAAAGGTTCCATGAATTGAACCATACTCACTTGGAAGGTCTAGGCGGTAAGCGTTGTTGTTGATCTTCTCAACAATTTGAAATGGTCCATCTCCTCTAGGGGCTAATTTTCCACGTCTCTTCTCTAGAAACCTCTCACGTCTGAGGTGCAGCCACACCCAATCGCCAACTTGGAAGGACACGGTCTTGCGGCCTTCATTGCGCTTGCGCACTAGGCGCTCATTCGTACGCTCAATGTTTTGCTTAGCCTTCTCATGTATCCTCTTGATATTTACTGCCCTTTGTTGTCCATCTAAGTTAGAAACATCACTCAAAGGCAAAGGGGTCAAATCCATGGGAGTAATCGGATTAAAGCCATCAACCACTTCAAAAGGTGAACAATTTGTAGTAGAATGGATTGAACGATTATAAGCAAACTCCATGAAAGGCAAATGATCAATCCATTTAGACACATGTTTAGTAACTAAAGAGCGTAAAAGGGACCCTACAGTACGGTTAACTACCTCAATCTGGCCGTCGGTTTGAGGGTGACAAGAAGTAGAATATAGCAATTTAGTTCCAAGGCGACTCCACAACACTCGCCAAAAATGGCTCAAAAATATTCCATCACGGTCACTAACAATACTAATAGGCATACCATGGAGGCGGACTACCTCTCTAAAGAATATATTAGCAACCTGAGACGCATCATTAGTATTTTTTACAAGGCAAAAAGTGCGCCATTTTGGAAAATCGATCCACAACAACAAATATACCATCCTTACCATCCCAAGATTTAGGTAAACCTACAATGAAGTCCATGGACAGATCGGTCCAAGGTTGGGACGGTACGGGCAGCGGTATAAACTCACCATGACTAGCTAACCGAGATTTTGCCCTTTGGCAAACTACACATCTAGCAATCACACGCACAACATCACGTCTCATCTTAGGGCAATAAAAGTATGATTTCGGCATGTCATAGGTTTTATTAATACCAAATTGGCCCATCAATCCACCACTATGTGATTCATGAACAAGTAATTCATGCAAAGGACACTTAGGAATGCAAAGGCGCTTGCGCCGAAACAGATAGTTATCATGCGTATAAAATTTCACATCAGCCATGGAATCACAAGTCTTATAGATCTCACCAAAATCCAAATCAGTAGGGTAGAGTGGAATTATTTGAGAAAACCCTAAAAATTTGACACTTAATGAAGAGATCAAGGCATACCTCCTAGACAATGCGTCGGCTACAACATTGTCTTTTCCTTCCTTGTACTTGATGTGATAAGGGAAAGCTTCCAAGAACTCCAGCCACACGGCATGTCTCCTATTCAACTTCCCTTGTCCCTTTAGGTATTTGAGGCTTAAGTGGTCGGTGTGCACCACAAATTCCCTCGGCATCAAGTAGTGTTGCCAAACCTCGAATGCCCTAACTAGTGCATATAACTCTTTGTCATACGTTGGGTAACGTAGCTGGGCATCCTTGAGCTTTTCACTAAAGAAGGCTATTGGTTTCTTCTCTTGTATCAAAACAGCACCTATGCCGATTCCACTCACGTCGCACTCCAACTCAAATGGCTTGTCAAAGTCGGGAAGGGCTAATACGGGCACGTTGGACAGCTTGTCCTTCAACGCTTGGAATGCGGCCTCTTGAGGTTCCTCCCACCTGAAATCAACATGTTTCTTAGTTAGGTCATTAAGTGGGGCAGCAAGAGTACTAAAATCACGAATGAAATGACGATAAAAGGAAGCTAGGTCGTGAAAGGAGCGGATGCCGCTTGCTATTTTTGGCGTAGGCCACTCCCGGATCGCTTGGACCTTCGCTTCATCCACCTTCACACCATCCTTGCCCACCAGAAACCCTAAAAATTCAACCTGTTCTAAAGCAAAGGAGCACTTGGAGAGTTTAGCATAAAGCTTCTCTTCACGTAAGGTTAGAAAAATTTCCTTAAGGTGCGAAACATGCTCATGCAAAGATTTGCTATAAACTAAGATGTCATCAAAGTATACAACAATAAATTTGCCTATAAAATGCCTAAGACCATAGTTCATAAGTCTCATGAAGGTACTTGGGGCATTAGTCAATCCAAACGGCATCACTAACCATTCATACAATCCATATTTTGTTATGAATGTCGTTTTCCATTCATCACCCTCTTTCATTCTAATTTGATGATAACCGCTCATTAAGTCAATTTTTAAAAAAAATTACACTACCACTAAGCTCATCTAGCATATCATCTAAGAGAGGTATGGGGTGATGATATTTTACCATAATTTTGTTGACAACTCGGTAGTCAACACACATTCGCCAAGTTCCATCTTTCTTTGGCACTAGTAGCACTGGAACGACGAATGGAGACAAGCTTTCTCGGACATATCCCTTGCTAAGGAGCTCATCTACTTGCCTCTGAAGTTCTTTAGTCTCCTCTGGGTTGCTCCTATAGGCTGGTCTGTTCAGGATAGTCGAACCCGGCATAAAATCGGTTTGGTGCTCTATGCCGTGGATTGAAGGCAAACCGGGCGGCATCTCTTCAGGTGTTACATCTTCGAACTCCTGCAAAACAGCCAAGATAGAAGAAGGCACAGAAGCTAAAAGATCAAGGTTAGTAGTGCTCAAACAAAAAGATTTAAAGCGAAGTAAAAGCAAAGGGCGATTCTCGCCACAAAACTATTTTTGTAAAATGAGCGCTCGGCGCAAATCTTTTGCTTTCGCATACAAGTTCACTTTCTTTTCTTTTTCTTACCTTTTCTTTTCTTTTTCAGGCTCTTTCTTTTCTGTTTTTAACCCGTGCTCACTTTTTTCACGGGGGCTGTTTTCATTTTTTTCTTTTCTTTCAAACCTGTGCTCACTTTTTTCACGGGGGCTGTTTTCATCAATTCTTTTGTCTACAAGACATGAGGCCTCAAATTTAGTATAGGACTTCTCTAACCAGAGCTGGTCCTCAAGCACTTGCTTAGGTGTAAGGGGTGCAAGTGTGAACTTCACTCCTTCCTTCTCAAGCTTGTATCGATTACTTTTTCCTTCGTGAATGGCGTTGCGGTCGAATTGCCAAGGTCGGCCAAGTAGCACATGCGACGATTGCATTGGGACAACGTCACACCATACTTCATCCGTGTATTTCCCAATAGAAAAGCTCACCAACACTTGTTTAACCACCCTAAGGCCGACTCCATCATTCATCCTTTGCAAAGTGTACGGCTTGGGATGCTTGACGGCAGATAACCCTAATTTGTGCACAAGAAGCATACTAGCACAATTAGTACATGAGCCATTATCAATAATAAGAGAGCATACCTTAGTACCAATGTGGCACCTAGCATGGAATAAGTTCTCCCTTTATTCCTCCTCACAAGTTTCGGCCCTTGGCTGCACACTCAAATTCCTCCGAACTACTAGGGTAACCGGATCACAAACCCGAGATTCATGACCCGCTGCCTCTTCTTCCTTACTTTCCTCTTCCGAATCCTCCACCACCTCATAATCATCTTCCGAGTCCATCTCTCCATTGTCCCTAATGATCAGAACTCTTTTGTTGGGACATTCAGCCTGCTTATGGCCTCGACCACTACACTTAAAGCACACAATGTCTCTTGTAGGCACACGGTTAGTACTAGTAATGGGAACTTTAGAAAGAGTAGGGTTTGCTGAGTTACCTTTGGTACCATATGAAGGTTTAGATACCTTGGGTGTTTCCTTGTTGTCCTTATTCCCCTTGGACCATGTAGACTTATTCCAAGTGGAAGTTCGAGACACAAAAGTAGACGGCCTAGAGTAGCCTGCCTTAGCCTTGCGTTGCCTCTCAATCTTCACGGCCATGTGAAGCATCTCCTCCAAAGTCCTATATTGGCACAACTCTAAGGCGTTAGCTATCTCTGGATTCAGCCCACTCATGAACCTAGACATCTTTGAATCCTCATCCTCTATCACATTAACCCTAGCCAAAAGAACTTCCAACTCGTTGTGATAGTCATTCACGGTTTTGGACCCTTGGGTAAGCTTTTGTAAACGCTGAAGTTGGTCCTTATGATAGTACGGTGGAACAAACCTCCTCTTCATTACATATTCTCCCAATTAGTTACGGGTCCTCTCACATCCTCATTCACTTGCTCCCACCAATGGGCAACATATCCAAAAAACTCCACGGAAGCTAACCTTATTTTCTTTTCATCCGTGTAGTGGTGACACCTAAAAATCGCTTCCATCTTTCGCACCCAAGTCAAGTATGCCTCGGGGTCATCTTTTCCTTCAAAAGGTGGGACCTTGAGCTTGACACTCCCAAGGTGATTGTCAACTCGCTCGCGCTCCTCGCGACGCGGCTGTTCAAAGTTACGGTCTCGCCTACCAAAGGCGTGTCTGCCGCGCCCATGCGCACCTCCTCAGCGCATTTGGAACCCCCTCGGTCCCGCCATGTGAGGATCCTCCTCATACTCATTTTCAGAACCATCTAACTCAGGCTCACTGCGCTGGTCGTCGCTCGGTGCAGGTGCATAGGCATCTCGATTCACTCTAGGGTTTAGGTGTTGCACAAAGTGTGCCTCGGGTGCTTGTGGAACAATATCCTCACTTTCCCTAGCCTCAACCTGCTGCCTCCAAGCTTTCATATCCTGGAGCTGGGCTGCTATGTCTTGCAGTGCCTTGACTACATCGTTCACAACCGTAGCCTCCTTTGCCGGATTTCCAGACATCCTGAAATTCAAAACAGAAAATTTTCCAAGCTTAAAATTGCCTAAAACTAACACTCCCTCACGTGTTTACTCTCGTGTTTGTCTCTATATTAATCTCACAAAATTCCTCAAAGAAAATTGTCCAGATCCTTAATTCAAGATGAACCGACTCGAAGAATTTTCAAGAAAAAGCTTCCAAAGATACACACAAAGAAAACTAGTGTAGAAAGAAAATTTGAGGTAATATACTCGAACCAATTGCAAAGATCAATCAACCAATCAAGTGTACCACAGAGTAGAAAGGCACAGCAGCAATGGAATCAAGGAAAAGCTCAAAATAAACGGATTGAGTCAGTTTACAAACTCAAAAACGCTAATGGCATGCGATTAGGGTTTTGAAACTTGTTTTTGCCATAACTTTTGATTCCCAATTCGAAATCCAATGATTCTTTTTGCTATGAGTCACAAATTCACTCTAGTATTTGATTCTGAAGTTCCTTTCTTTTTTGAATGGTACTGATTTCGCCCCTATTCTGTTTTTTTTTTGACGAAATTGTTTCACTCTTTCTTTTTTTTTTTTTTTTTGGAATTCAATGCAACTGAAAACACAAATTAACTAAGACACTTTGGGGGACTTTGTTTTTTTTTTGACAATAGTAAAGACCTACAAATCATTGAGATTATTTGCACACTAATCGCACACACAAGACACAAATTGACACAAGACAACTAACACACAGCACGCAAGAGAATTGGTGTAGAAGAGAATGAAGGAATACCAATTCTAACAAAGAAAACGTAATAATTAAACGGATAGATTTACCAAATCGGGATAGCTGAGCTCCGCTACCAACTGATGCGTTCCTTAGTGGCTAGAACGCTCTCTTTTGATCGTTGTCCAGCGACGAGGGTTTCAATGCGGAATTTAACTCGAAGAAAGCACGTGAATCTCCAAGGTAAGGTGTCCTTGGCACTCCACGAATGCCCCAATCTTCAAAAGGCTCGGCAGTGGCTTTCGCTGTCCAATGCGGGCTTGTGATTTGGGCTTGTCCAAAATCCTTCGGGTGTTTCTCCTGATTTTTGGCCTGGACTCCTCTCTTGTATTATAAATGATCATGGCCTGGTCAAAAATGGGAGAAGGGCGCTGGTGGACCTAAAGGTCCGAGGTGGCCATGTGTAGCCCATCCGTAGGCGCGGGCGCGATGCGGATTAGGGTTACAAGGCGCGACTGGGGCGCGCGCAGGTTGGCTTCCTCCGAGGCTGTCTCTACCTTCAGTTCCATATGCATGAGGCTGCTGAGTCTCGTCTGCAGGGCTCGGGCCCTTGAACGGGTGATCGAGCCCGTAGGCGACAAAGGGAGGCTTGCGGCTACTGCTCTAGGGGTGGTTCGGGACCTTGAGCGGGTGATCGGGCCTGTGGTACTCGGGATCGTATCAGTAGGGTTGTAAAACGTATACCCCTGTGACCTCTCCGGATGTCCAACAAAATAACAACTAACAGTCCTTAAGTCTAGTTTGCTTTCATCGGGCCTATAAGGCCTTGCCTCTACTGGACATCCCCAAACTTTTAAATGCTTTAAGATAGGCTTTCGGCCAGTCCATAACTCATATGGGGTTTTGTTATTCGCTTTTGCTGGTATCCTATTGAGAATGTAGACTGCAGTTCTTAAGGCATCTCCCAGAGTGATGTAGATAAGGTGGTATTAGCAATCATACTCCTTACCGTATCCTTAAGGGTACGGTTCCTCCTTTCAGATACACCATTCATGTTCGGAGACCCCGACATGGTGTACTGTGGAACTATCCCACACTCATCGAGAAATTGGGCAAATGGCCCAGGATACTGTTCACCTGATCCATCATATCGACCATAGTACTCACCACCATGATCCGATCTGACGACCTTAATAGCCTTTCCGAGTTGATTTTCAACTTCAGCCTTAAAAGACTTGAAAGCGTCCAATGCCTCGTACTTTTCCTTTAAAAGGTATAGATATCCGTATCGAGAGAAATCATCTATAAAACTGATAAAGTATCGTTGACCATTCTAGGATGCCATAGGGAATGGACCACAAATGTTTGTATGTACCAGTTTTAGAGTTTCTGAACTTCTCTCGGCCTTAAATCGTCTTTTGTTAGTTGTTTTGCCATTTATACACTCGATGCAAACCTGCTAGTCTGTACGATCGAGTTCACCAAGAATTCCATCTGACACAAGTCGGTCTATTCTCCTCGTGAAGATATGACCAACCGTCTGTGTCATAACCTGAATGAATCCTCAGTTGGCAATTTACGCTTTATCCCACGAGAATCGCTAACATAACATTCATTATTGCTATCAACTGTATGCAATAAATATAAGTTATCAGAATCAATTAATGCACCAGTTCCAACCAAAGTAGAGTTAAAATAAAGTAGACTTTTATAATTCCCGAATCTGAATGAATAACATTCTTTGTCCAACAAAGAAAACGAAATCAGATTCCATCTAAAAGACGGTACATATAAAGTCTCCTTTAACTCTAATATAAAACCAGTACATAAAATTAATTCCAGCGTAGCAATGCCCTCCACTGGTACCAGGTCACCTGCACCCATATAGAGAAATCTCTCACTTTCCATGGGCTTCTAGTACGTTCTGCACCCATGCAAAGAAACACTTATGTGTTTAGTGGTTCCTGTATCTAACCACTAAGTGTTCTTAGGTACAGAAACTAAAAGGGATTTCGTACTAACAAGAGACAAGGACATACCTTTCTTATCACACCAAGTTTTATACTTGGCGCAGTCCTTCTTAAAGTGGCCTGCTTTCTTACAGAAAAAAATATTTTGGTCCCTTATGCTCAGTATCTGAGCCCTTATGTTTCTTCTGAGAACCAGACCCTGCAGTCTCTTTGCCTTTCCTCTTCTTGAAACCAGATGAAGAGGTAGTAGCCAGGTGAGCACTGTCTAAGATCTCTAAAATCTTGCTGGCACTTTCTTCCTTATCTAGTGAACTCTGCATGGACATATGGACAACACTGAGTATGACCAAACAACAAGCTCTGTTCGATTACTGCCAGTCCTCGAAAGCCTGGAGTTCCTTATCAGAAATTTTGAGGTCTGGTTCCTCAGGGCAATCCATATAGAGTGCCAGATCCTTATTCATACAGCATAGTGCTGTCTATACCTTTCTCTTCCATAACTTGAAGTTACTGGAAGATAACAGTGGTACACTGTTCAAATTGGTAGATACCGAGCTTGCTGAGTTCATATCTCACAACATTTAATCAGCTCACTTTAGCAATAAACTTAATGAATAACACATTGATTAAATCAAGAGATTAATTACATGACATTGTGTTTAATCTATGGACTAAAAACACAACTCACAATTAATTAACTTGTCATAGTGTGAATTTTATAGCTTGATTCAGTTAAATGTTTGATCTTCCTTTGGTCCAATCAAACACTTGCAATAAATCTTTTAATAGCTATAAAGCTTGAATTCATCACTATCGTGTTTATAATTTCTACCAAACAATCATCTTCCTTTGGGCCGATAACTATTCGCATGAAATTATGAACACCACACTTGAAATGTCTAACTCGGTAATGTCCGTAGCAGAGGTCACTTTGGTGACTTTACTACTTCTATTAATCGAGTTAGACAAACAAGTTAAGCTCAAAAGCTTCCTTAGTGTTATTCTAGGACCGATTGTCCACCAAACAGTGGTTGGCAGCTGGGCCGCCAAACACTTTTGTACCGCCACACATAAAAGTTTTTCCCCAACAGTTTTCTTGATAGATCTTCAAAATATGATCCGAAACTGTATCAAACGTTGTCTGAAAATTACGAAATCACTTCCAAAAGACTCGTAATTCACAGATATATAACTTTGAAGAAGAGAGGAAAAACTGAATCCAAACGGAAGACACACAAAAATGGTGTCGAACACAAAAATGTCCCCCAACAGGTTTCTTGATAGATCTTTGAAATATGATCCGAAACTGTATCAAACGTTGTTCAAAAATTACGAAATCACTTCCAAAAGACTTGTAATTCACATATATACAACTTTGAAGAAGAGGGGAAAAACTGAATCCAAACAGAAAACACACAAAAATGGCGTCGAACACAAAATATTTCCCCTAACAGTTTTCTTGACAGTACTTCGAACAATGGCGTTTGGGAGATTGTACCATTGCCTGAGAAGAAGAAATTGATAGGTTGCAAATGGGTTTTCAAAACCAAAAGGGATTCTCAGGGCAATATTGAGAGGTACAAGGCACGTCTTGTTGCCAAAGGATTCACCTAAAGGAAGGAATAGACTATAAAGAGACCTTATCTCCAGTTTCATCGAAGGACTCTTTTAGGACTATTATGGCCTCGGTGGCATATTTTGATCTTGAGCTTCATCAGATGGATGTAAAGACTGCTTTCCTCAATGGGGATCTTGAGGAAGAAATCTACATGAGGCGACCAGAAGTACTATCCTCTAACGAGGATAGTGAATTGGTTTGTAGATTAAAGAAGTCTATCGATGGGCTCAAGCAAGCTTCCTGTCAATGGTCCTTGAAGTTCCATAGCGTTATTACTTCATATGGTTTCGAAGTAAACGCCGTTGAGGACTATCTATA
This sequence comes from Viola odorata, assembly GCA_963691705.1. Classification (NCBI taxonomy): domain Eukaryota; kingdom Viridiplantae; phylum Streptophyta; class Magnoliopsida; order Malpighiales; family Violaceae; genus Viola; species Viola odorata. The sequence continues at coordinate 34,525,688 of OY829546.1, forward strand.
TCATAAGTTCAGTGGGAGTAGATTTGTTTTTCTACTGTTATATGTGGATGCCATTTTGCTTGCTACTAACGATGTAAAGCTTCTTCAGGATACTAAGGATTTTCTCTCAGATAACTTTGAGATGAAAGACCTTGGGGAAGCTTCTTTTGTGTTAGGGATTCAGATACATTGTGATCATTCACGGAGTCCCCTTGGATTATCACAAAAAGACATCGATAAAATACTAAAGAGATTTAACATGCAAAATTGTAAGCCACATGATACTCCTGTATCCAAAGGTGAGAAGTTTAGCCTTGATCAGTGTCCTAAGACAAACTTGGACCGCAAGTTCATGGAGGGTGTACCATATGCTTCGGCTGTGGGAAGCATCATGTATGCACAGGTTTGCACCCGTCCGGATCTTGCATTCATTGTCGGTATGTTGGGCAGATACCAGAGCAATCCCGGAAGGGATCATTGGGTTGCAGCCAAAAGGGTCTTTCGATACCTGCAGAAAATGAAACACTATATGCTCACATACAGGAGATCAAATCAGCTTGAGATCATTGGGTATACTGATTCTGATTTCACTGGATGCTAGGATAGCCGAAGATCGACTTCAGGTTATGTCTTTCTTCTGGCTGAAGTAGCCATTTTATGGAAGAGTGCGGAATAGTCACTCGTCGCTTCTTCCACTATGGAGGTAGAATTCGTAGCTTGCTACGAGGCATCCAGTCATGCTATATGGCTGCAGAATATGGTTAAGGGACTGCGAGTTGTCACTGGTATTGAGAGACCTTTGAGGATCTTTTGTGACAACCGGGCTGCAGTGCAGTACTCCAACAGTAATCTGAGTTCGTCAAGGTCTAAGCACATTGACATCAAGTTCCTTGCCGTAAAGGAAAGGGTTCAGAGCAATCAAGTTAGCATAGAGTTATTGGGTACAAACGATATGGCTGTGGATCCGCTCACTAAGGCATTGACACATGTAGCATTTCATGGCCATGTATCGAGCATGGGTGTCATTAAGTTAGATGCATGAGATTAGTGGGAGTTCGTTTTGTACTATTGTAACTTGTATATGTTTTAACTGTGCATTATGTTATTTCACAGTTTATATATAATGATTTTGTTTCATTATATGCTCTGAATATTTGATCTCATAAAGTAAAGAGGATCAGTTGGAAATTTGACAAGTATAGATCACTTGTATGTTCCATGTTGCACATGCACACTGGATCCATGTCGTTAGTTAGTTAGTACTCGTAATTATTATGAGTTTAATTTCTTGGACTGCGATGACTACTCTTTTGATTCTTGCATTAATGAAGCTAATGGATCGGATTGAATTAGACGGATATATGCTAGCATTCGAGGGTTAACATATGATTTTATGACAAAAGGTGGTACTATAAGGAACGCATATTGTGCAGTTGTCCAAGTGGGAGATTGTTGCGATTTGGACAACGAGACTAATGCGTTAGTACCGTTCGTACACGTTGGAACATATGGACGCATATGTTATCTGTGTACCGTCATATAATATATTGTTAACATAAGGTTAATTGGACCAAATTGATGATCTATTAAAGTTAAGTGGTCCAATCGTCTAATTAAAACAGTGTGGGGGGGGGGGGGGAGTAAATTTGGTGATTGTGCAGATTCTGGATTAATTCTGAATTGTTGATGGACCGATTCAGAATTAATAAAAACATTAAGGACGGAATTGATCCCTGGTGGAATTGCTAAAAGGAATTAAATATTTCTCTGTAAATTTTAATTAAAGGATAAGTTGCCTTTTCAGTTTTTAAGAGAAGTTGGAAAACTGACGTTAAACCAACTATAAAACTAAGAGGCAACTTACATTAAAAAGACAGAAGAATAAAATACAGATCTCTCTTGGTTCTCCATCCAACCCCACATAGCAATCATCCACCAGAAGATCAAGATTCCATAATTTCTTCAATTTCATGGCATCATCAGGTACGCTTCCGCATTCAGTTAATTTAAATTCATGTAACAATTGAATTATTTTTCGGTCCTGTATTGTTGTTTATATGGTTTAGAACAACAATTATCTCCTCCAGTTCTAACAATATATGTTTTTCACCTTCATCTTGCTCGCTCGTGGGTATCGAGAAAATATAAATCACGAGATAACCACTACTCACCAGTTTAAAATAGAGTAATAAGTAAATAATTACGCCTAGCACAACTCATTTTTTGATCAACTTGCAATATTGATCTTCTAGAAATTGAAAAGAAAAATATATCAACTAAACAAAGTAGGGAATAGTGGAGAGCAGAGAGAATACTTAAAAATACTCAAAATAATAAGTAATTAAATATATTAACAAGATTGCTAAGCAGGTGAGAATTTAAGCCTTACAAAATCTATATTAAAGCACTTTGCAGCATAACTAAAACAAAAAAGAGATGTTCTAAAGAAAATTGATAAAACTTATTGATATGAAAAAGATGAGGAAACACTTGCATTTTATAGGCAGAATTTACCAGCATGTACATAGATTATTGAACAATTATTAAACTTTGACGGTTATAATATTAAGGCAACTATATCACGTCATATGGAAAGGTTGACAAGAAAAAAGAGTAATTTTCACGTGTCACTAGACACAATTAAATTAAGATATATTAAAGGAAACATTGAGATTTTATATAAAGAATTTACCAACCCGTACCCAGGTTCATGAACAATATTATACTTTAGTCGTTTTAGCAAAAAAGAGTTAACTACCATGCAATTCGAGAAGGTAAATTACTATATTGTAAAAACAAAGTAGAATGCACAGAGGTTGTAGGATGGCTGGTTAGTAGATATCGTCTTTATGAGATAGGTTGTGAGTTCTATTCATTACGGAGTGAGGAATGTTATTTCCCTACTTTGTTTAGTTGATATATTTAGCTTATTAATGATTGACTTTAATTATCTTTGGAAGTTCTTAATACTTTTTAAAAATATTTATCATTAAGCTAGACATAGAACTAAAAGATTAGAGAGAAGTCAATGTTTCAAGCAACGAGAAAACAAAGAGCCTGACCTGTTGTCGAAGCCGTAAAAAATAATAAGAATAAACTTGCTATCAAGTACACAATAAATTGTATATAGTGATAACAGGGTCCAACATAGGGACTAGAGGAATACGTTGTCTATGGTGTATAACTCAAGTGAATAAACCGAAACAGTAACAAAAAGAGGGAGTTTTGAGAGAATTGTTGATTAAGCTAATATTAAACTAATAGGAAAAGATCCTAGCAGAGGCTCATTCTCTGGTTGCATCTAGGCCTAGTCAATCACTGATGCAAATATATTCAACTCCTATGTCATAGGTATGCTATAGGGGCTAGGTGATACGATCCTAGTAGCCTAGGGTTCGTAACGAGTACCTTTTTGATCTAGTTCTAAGGATCGAATTTTGACTGCAGAATAAATAACTCTCTTGAGTGCTTAAACCTCCTAACATACCTGCATTAGGCAACCCAAGCTAAACAATTGACTTTCTTGAATCGAGTTCTAGACCTAGTAAGAGACATGCCTTACTCAACCTAGGTGAAATGAAACAATGGGGTTTGAACTCTCAGTCTTTTACTTGCAGATCAACTTAAGAAGTAACAAGGATCACACATGAACAATTGTTCACGAGCAAATGCCTATGACTCAAGAATTTTCAAGAAAGGCTTCCAAAAAGACACGCAAAGACAACTAGCTTCGAAAATAATTTAAATGCTTAATAAAAGGTTAGTTGCAAAGAACAAACAACTAAACAATTTATTAGGCTGGAGTAGAAAGATATATATGCTTAGAATCAAGGAAAAGCTCAAAAACTCAATAGAAGACTCAAATAATTCACAAACCGTGAATGGTGTGTGGTGTGTGTGTTTTATGCGTGTCAATTGTTCCTTTCGAGCCAACTTTTGATTCCGGTGTCCGATTGATTGACGTCTAATTTCATGCGTTTTTACCATCTTAAACTACCTTATTTATGGTAAAAACTGTTCCTTTCACGTCAATCTGTCATCTTTTGAAGGAAATCTTGGATGGCTGAAGGAAGTAGAGAAACACCAGTTTTTTGGGCTTGTACCAGACAGACGAGTAATCTTGGCCGCAGTCTAGGCCAAGATTGACAAACAAGACGCATACTGAGCGTGGACTCGAGGAATTGCTGGAATGTGGATGACAACTAGATTTGTGCTGGAGGAAATAAGAGAAAAACTATTGCTGGAGCAAAAATCAGACAAACGACCAATCTTAGCTAAGACAAACCAATCTTAGCTAAGATTAACAAGATTGCCAAGAAATGTGATGAGATAGGAGTCATGTGATTTTGGGATAAAAGAGTGGATTTGACAGCTGGGGACAGATAGAGAAGATCAATCGTGATCCAAGATTGCATCCTTTTAGAGATTATCCTCTATTTGAACAAAACAATCTATCTATTTTAGTATTTATTTTATTTATTTCAAATTTGAACAATTGAGATTTGGTTTTATCTCATATCTTTTTGAAGTTTGGAATTTGGAAAGAAACGTAAGGGGCAGGGACTCTAGCCTTGTTAAAGGATAGAGAAGGCTGTCAATTACGACATCTTCCATCTTCCTTCTTCCAACTTCTGTTTTGTAAACACTTTGCTGCGATAATTTTTGGGAATATCGCATTTTAAATTCTATTTTCATGTTCTTCAATTATTTCTTTGCTTCTTTGATTATTATGTCTAGTAGCTAAACACCCAATTCTTGGTAAGGGTTGAGTGAGCGTACTTGTGATTCATGAGACCGATCTGTTCTTATTATCCTCTTGTTCGTAATTGATTCAAGTTCTGTTTTAACAGACCGGTTCCAGTCTAGGGTAAGAATTGATCAATCTTAGGCAAGACGACGAATTTGTAGCCAGTCACGAAGGGGACGAGCGAAACCGGAGTGACGCAAGGCAGGTAGCCTCGCGGAGGTTAGTGCACTTGGATCGATATAGGCCTAACCAGATTGACAATCTAGGGCTCCGAGTGGGGAGCAGCTTGGCCTAGACTCTGTCTTTCCCTGCACCATTGATAAAACGCATGTGCCTCAAGCCAACAGCCAATTGGATAAACCCTTTAACCAGCAAGGTGTTCACTGGCTAGGATCACTAGGAAAGGGAGTTCCCGCCAAATGGTTTCAAGAGGAGGAAAGTAGGATTAGAAAGGAGTTCCTCCCAATCTATAGTAGAGTTATGAGAGAGAAGGAGAAAATCTAAGGTCGATTATCGAATAACAAGGATTGCGCTCGCGAATTCGCCCTTTCCAGGAGTTTACCCCACATCAGTTTACAACCAATCTCAACCACCATTCTTAGCTAAGATTCCTTTCTGCCTAAGATTGCTTCTTTATTTAATTTTTGTTTTGTTCCTTTTTCTTGATTTGTTTATCTTAATTGCAGAAACAAAACCCCTCAACTCTAGTGACGAGGAAGTCGAGTCGAAGCTACAATTTCCCGAAAGATCTCTGTGGACGATCCTCTTACCATGATCTACAAGTTCCATGTGGACAAGTGATAAGTTTTATTCCTACCCCTAAATTCGTATATTTTATACAACTAATTTGATGCCCTCAACATGCAAACAAATTTTGGTGTCGTTGCGGGGGATCTTTTGACGGTGTTTTTGTAGTTTTATTTATATTTTTATTTTTGCAGTGATCTTGGCTAAGACAGTAGGCCAAACAGAAAAATCATGCTCCATAATTCTATCCCTCCTAATTTGAACGCATTTAATGTTGAGCATAAATTATTTGAAATATCTAACGTGCTTCAAAATCTCTCTGCAAGGAACAACCAGGGACAACAAAAATTCCACTCCCTTTTCCACCCAAATCTGAGATGGAGGCCGACCACAACAACCAAGTCTGACATTCCAGCAATACCAGCAGCCTCAACAACCCCCCATGAACTTCCACCATTTTGTACCAGTACCTCAGCAAAATCAGGCGCATGTGCCTCAGTTGCCACTTACCCCCCAACCTCCAAAAGTTACTAGTGTGCCCATAGAAGAGACCTTGAAAAATTTTATGCAGGCCACCTAATCAATCTTGGTAGAGATGCAGAACCAGATTAGCCAATTGGCACAATGAAATCAGTCGGATGACCAAGGTAGATTACCCTCTACCATAGTAGACAACCCGAAGTATAGTGTGTATGCTATCAATCTCAAGAGTGGAAGTATACTGCCGGAAAGGGAAGGTACAAAGTCAGACAAGGATATGAGGATGCTTTATGAGGAAGATGAAGAAATTTAGGCGGAACAGATCTTAGCCGAGCTAGAGGCCAAGACTGATATTCCAGAAAAAACAGTCAAAGAGGAACCGATCTTGGCCAAGCCTGTGGCCAAGATAGATGAGAAGGTTGCAGTGCAAGAGGAAATAATAGAGATTCCACCCCATTTTCCTCCCAGATCTTCAAAACAAAAGAAATTAGATGAGGCTAAGGAATTTATGAATATTTTTGGCAAAATTGCAGTAAACATTCCTATGCTTGATTTAATTGCTAAAGTTTCTTCTTATGCTAAATTTTTGAAAGAACTTTGTACTAACAAGAGAAAACTTGCAGGTGTTGAAAGGATTAATCTTAATCATAATGTTTCTGCAGTTTTACAGGCTAAGCTTCCTGAGAAGTGCAAGGACTAAGGCACTTTTACAATCCCATGCAAGATAGGCAATAAAATCGTAGAGAGAGCTCTCTGTGATTTGGGAGCTGGAATCAATATGATGTCTCTAGGTGAGTATGAGACATTACAGATAGGTACAATAAAGGACACTAGAGTGGTGATCGAACTTGCCGATGGGTCAATAATACATCCGAACGGTGTGGTAGAGGACGTACTTATACAAGTTAATGATTTCATTTATCCTGTTGATTTTTACATTATTGAAATGAAAACTAACATCTCTTCCAATGACACTAATGGTATTTTAGGAAGGCCATTCCTAAGAACAACAAGGGCCAAAATTGATGTACATCCAGGAATTCTTACCTTAGAATTCGGTGGTGAAACAATAGAGTTTAACATGGATGATGTCATTGAAAATCCTAATAAAATGCATGGTGTTAACTTTGTGGATGTCCTTGGACATGCTGTTGATGAATTACCAAAAGATTATCCTAACATTTCACTCTCAAGTGTGCAAGCACCAGAAATTGAGCTTAAAAGTTGTCTTGGCCGCAATCTTGGCCAAGATTCAGTTCTGCCAGCTACTCCACCCAAAGCCATGGAATGGACTGGCCGTCTTCGCAAGTTGTTTCATACTATTCACAGTAGCCATAACTCACCATTTTTGATGCAGGAACAACTAAATTTTGACCTTGAACACGCCCTCGATCCATTCAAATTTACACATTTAGGGGCGTCAAAAGGATAACACCCAAAGGTCCTGACAAGCTCAGTGCATGGTGTGAGTTTGGGAAAGTTTATTGATGAAAAATCCATGGCAATGTCGAGCCCAAGACGATAAATAAGGGCGCTGCATGAGAGGCAACCCATGTTTTTATTTTATTTTATTTTCTTCTTTTTTTTATTTTTATTTTTTGTGAATAAGTTCAGAGGTATTTCATTGATCCAAATCATTTACACTTGTTTCCAGAGTTGCTGCAGTACGAGGAGTGCGTTCAAAATCAAAGGAAAAATCATAGCTTCGGTAGTTGCCTTAGCTAGTGTCTTAGCTAAGACATTTTTCCATAACTACACCAAACAACCCCTTCAACAACTACCTCTACTCTAGCATGGACCTCTGTCCTCCAAGATCTCTTTTAGCTAAGTGAATGCAGCCCCTAGGTCGTGTCTTTTCTTTTTTGCAATTTATTTTTATTGTGTCTTTTTATTTCTATTTTTAGCTCTCATTTACACATTGAGGACAATGTGTCCTCTAAGTGTGGTGAGGGTATTTTTTATGTGTTTTGTCTGTATATACATGCCTTTTTGTGTTTTTGTGTGACCTTCTTTTGTTGAGTGAAATTTTTTGAATCATGATTTTTTTTTGAAACTAGGCTAAGTTAGGTGGCCTAGATTGTCTAGTTAGAGTCTGATGAATGATTTTTGTTATGTTTATATCTGTGTTTTTAGGCATGTGTGTTTTGTGTTTTGTGTTTTGTTTGAATGTCGGCAAGGTCTAGACTATGCTTGAAGCCTATCCCTTAATGTCTTAACCTTGACCTTTAGCATCCTTCACCTTGTGACCTCGTATCTTATGAGCAAGGTGATTAAATGGGTTAACATATTCAACACGGGTAAGGGTACAATTTTGGGTACCTTTTAAACATCCATCTTGTACATGATTATGAGGTCTAGCATTGTGTAACAGAGTTGACAAATAGACAAGCTTTCACTAAAAATATTAAGTATCCCCTTAAGAAAAAAACTGCTAAGTGGTGAATGGAATGTTTAGCTTGTGTTGTGCTGAATCTGCTATGATATTCTTTCCCTATCATGGTAGAATATTCAGAGAACTACTTTTATACCCAGTAAGCTGCATGCTCTTGAAAAAAATAATAATATGTCTTGATATTTTTGCCTCACCAAGTGAAAATATTCAAGAAACTTTCAAAAGAGCAAAGAAAAGAAAAAAATTGTACTTGTCTTGATATTTCTGCCTCACTAAGCATTAATACTCAAGAAACTTGTATCAATACTGGCAAAGAAACTTTTCAGCAAGGGAAAATTAATAATGAGATGAGCAGTATAAATTAAGGGGAGAATATGGGAAGTCGGTGGTTGCCTTGTCTTGTTGAGTCTGTTATGGAATGCAAAGATGTTATGATCATGTGGAATTCGGATGTTTAGGGGTGTTGAATAAGCCATGTTTATAAGGGTTGGGATCCATTGAGAAGTATGCTGACTGTCATAGGTACGAAGGTATAAAGGGATTGGCTAATGGTATTCTTTCCAGGAAATTGCCATTGTGTGTTTTCTTAGTTTAGAGTCTAGTATGCTTAGGGGCAAGCATCGTTTAAGTGTGGTGAAGTTTGATTGACGTCAAATTTTATGCGTTTTTACCATCTTAAACTACCATGTTTATGGTGAGAACTATTCCTTTCACGTCAATCTGTCATCTTTTGAAGGAAATCTTGGATGGCTGAAAGAACTAGAGAAACGCCAGCTTTTTGGGCTTGTACTAGACAGACGAGTAATCTTGGCCGTAGTCTACGCCAAGATTGACAAACGAGACGCGTACTGAGCGTGGACTCAAGGAATTGCTGGAATGTGGATGACAACTAGAAGGCTGTCAACTATGGCATCTTCCATCTTCCTTCTTCCAACTTCTGTTTTGTAAACACTTTGCTGCGATAATTTTGGGGAATATCGCATTTTAAATTCTATTTTCATGTTCTTCAATTATTTCTTTGCTTCTTTGATTATTATGTCTAGTAGATAAACACCCAATTCTTGGTAAGGGTTGAGTGAGCGTACTTGTGATTCGTGAGACCGATCTGTTCTTATTATCCTCTTGTTCATAATTGATTCAAGTTCTGTTTTAACAAACCGGTTCCCGTCTAGGCTAAGACTTGATCAATCTTAGGCAAGACGACGAATTTGTAGCCAGTCACGAAGGGGACGAGCAAAACCAGAGTGATGCAAGTAGGCAGCTAGCCTCACGGAGGTTAGTGCACTTAGATCGATATAGGCCTAACCAGACTGACAATCTAGGGCTCCGAGTTGGGAGCAGCTTGGCCTAGACTCTGTCTTTCCCTGCACCATTGAGAAAACGCATGTGCCTCAAGCCAGCAGCCAATTGGATAAACCCTTTAACCAGCATGGTGTCCACTGGCTAGGATCACTAGGAAAGGAAGTTCCCGCCAAGTGGTTTCAAGAGGAGGAAAGTAGGATTAGAAAGGAGTTCCTCCCAACCTATAGCAGAGTTATGAGAGAGAAGGAGAAAATCTAAGGTCGATGATCGAATAACAAGGATTGCGCTAGCGAATTCGCCCTTACCAGGAGTTTACCCCACATCAGTTTACAACCAATCTCAACCACCAATCTTAGCTATGATTCCTTTCTGCCTAAGAATGCTTCTTTATTTAATTTTTTCTTTGTTCCTTTTTATTGCTTTGTTTATCTTAATTGCAGAAACAAAACCCCTCAACTCTAGTGACGAGGAAGTCGAGTCGAAATTACAATTTCTCGAAAGATCTCTGTGGACGATCCTCTTACCACGATCTACAAGTTCATTGTGGACGAGTGATAAGTTGTATTCCTACCCCTAAATTCGTATATTTTATACAACTAAATTTGATGCCCTCGACACGCAAACACCGATTCGAGTAATTCTTTTTGCTATAGAACGCTAACACCTTGTAGTATTTTTTATTTTATTTTATTTTATGTTTCGAACACTCCTTTTTTTTGTATTCGAAATCATTTTCTATTTTGAGATTTTTTTTTTACTCTTTTGAACGAAATCAAATAACAAATAAACTAATGGACACTTTGGATATTTTTTTATGACTTTTTTTCTTGACACTTTGGGGACAAATTTTTGTATTTAAAAGATGCAATAAGATCTAGAACCTTAGATCAACTCGACACACTAACACACTTGGCTGCAAGGAGATTGATTAGATAGGGTAAAATGAAAAATCAATCTCAACAATTGAAAACAAATAAAAACAGTAAAGGATAGATTTGATAGATAACAAACCTTGAACGCCTTGAGCTCCGCTACCAACTGATACGATCCTAGTTGCCTAGGGTTCGTAACGAGTACCTTTTTGATCTAGTTCGAAGGATTGGATTTTGACTGCGGAATAAATAACTCTCTTGAGTGCTTAAACCTCCTAACAGACCTGTGTTAAGAAACCCAAGCTAAACAATTGAGGTTCTTGAATCGAGTTCTAGGCCTAGTAAGAGACCTACCTTACTCAACCTAGGTGAAACGAATCAATGGGGTTTGAACTCTCGATCTTTTACTTGCAGATCGACTTAAGCGTTCGGACTTAAGAAGTTACAAGGCTCACATGTGAACAATTGAGAAAATCCTCTCTAAATTTAATTGATAAAAATCTTGATTTACAATGAGCACAAAAGGCTCTATATATAGGCAAAGCATAGTACAAGTTTAAGTAAAACTATAAGTTCTAATATGAGTAGGAATAAAAGTTCTATCCAATAAATAACTCTAATAGCTAAATAAAATAAATAATAAATACTTAATTAAGTTCCAAAAGCTTCAGAATCATAGTCGCACAAATGGGCTCCAAGATGGGTCGCTTCCTCGAAGTGGGGCTTGGCCACGCGTTCACACTGCGCGCCAAAATGTCCACCGCCTTAACTTTTGATTCACTCGTCTGATTGGGCTGAAACTGGCTCCAATCGAAAACTAACACCCTAAACTAGTAGGAGAGTGATTCTCTTCCTAGTCTGGCCCTGCCTGGTCCGAAGAAGTCCTTGTCTGCGTAGGATTGCTGTCAGCAAAAATGTCTCTTCTAATAACTCGCAAATGGCTCGTGAGTTTGAGCTGAAAAATTGATCACAGCAGAGACAACATCTGGAGGTTTCAGAAACATGGTCGATCGCATGATTCTAACTTCTATAGCTCCGAATGCATTCGGACAAAGTCGCCTATTTCGTCTGCGCCTAGAACTCCTGCGTGCGAAAATGTCATCTCAAACCTTCTTAAGATCTACTCGTCCAAATTCTCTAAAACTTGGACACAGTGTTCCTAAGACTCCAATAGGTCTTGTATATGTTTTGGATCTCTGATTGAAGCCTCACTTCCTTGATTTAGCTCGTGTGGATGTGAAGGTGTGTGATAGGTGCTTCCAAGCTACCTTCTATGTCATTCTTCGCCTGAAGGCTTGCCCTAGAAGCTTCTCCTACCTCGTCTCCATGTCCAAAGGTTGTATTAACCTCACTAGATTCTCCATGATGTCCTTGGCTCGACGTCTTGGTTCGATTGGCCTTGGTCGCAAGGCGTGTGCGCGTTGTGCGTGCGATGGGGCTAGCCACGGGGCTAGGATCGTATCGCCAGGTACGCTTAGCCCCCCTGCTTTTCTTCGTATGAGAAGTTAACTTAAGGTAAATTTATGAGGTAACCTTGACACTCTGCCGTCTCCCAAAGTACATTTATGGGAGCAATACTCAAAGGCCCATTAAGTAGAGAAAAGACACCTAGGGCGAGACACTCTGTTGCTACCTGAATTTTGACTTACATCGCAACTCTTTTATTACGTTGTTTGTCACGACTAATAACCCGGTGTTGGTACCCGAATTTTGACGCTAGCACATTCAATCACCTGCAAAATAGCGTACCTGCATTTTAACGCGCTTAATCAATTATAATCGCTTCATCTTTATATTTTTTCGCTAACCGTTATTGATCTCTCGGCCCAACTCAAGTCCTTTCGTATACTTTCATTTTTATCTATAATTTTGGCTCATTTACTTTTTTTCTTATTAGGTCCCGAACGAGCATTTTCGGCACTTTGTCAAAATAAACGCGTTTAGAGAGTTGAGCTTAAAATTTTGTTCGCATCATTTCGATCGTCATATTTTCCTCTACAACGTAGTTACCTTCGTTCGAATTTTTTACCAGTTTCATTGCGCTGATAGATCGAGCCCATATTAATTACTAAATATTTTTCTTTCTTTCCTTTTGATCAACCGTTGGATTGGTTGACTGCTCACTTAGTCAACCATCCAACGTAACCTAATTAAAAGCCTACATCCCTTCTCTTTTCTTTCCCAGCAAGCCTTCCCTTCCAATTCAAAGCCTCGTCATGGCTTCTAGAAGGAAGCACAGTCACTATGCCCAGTCACACCTTCCCGATGATTCCATCAATTTCCAGCCACACAAATCAAATGAACCGCGTCACAGGACATGTTCCTCACACAATTAACCGAGCTCTCCTCCTATAAATACCCGACCCTTTCCACCCTTAAAACTAACGGCTTGACGCACCCTCTCATCATCAACAACAATCCAACAGAAGGAAGCAATCAAAATCAAGGTCACGCAACGCAAGTACGCTTTCTAGCCTCTTTTATTTATTTAATGTTTTCCGCAAATATTACTTATATGCATGTTATATAGAAATGTTAAAAATCTCATATCATATTCGTATGCATGATCAAATCAACGCACATGCTTACTTGTTTAAATCACTCGCTTTTATACCATGAAATTAATTATTTTGCATTGATATATGAGCATGGCGGCTTCGATCCCACACGGTTATTTTCATTCATTAAAATGGTACGATGTTAGTTTTATCCATGATAGGATCACATAGTAATTAATTAATCATGCATGGCTTCGCTTTAGTAAAAAACCAAACGATTAATCATTCCCGACCAGTCCCGACCAGAAATGATTAATCAGTCCCTACAGTCCTGATCGGAAATAACAAAGATACTAAAGCGATGAATACCTCTGAGGGCCCATGGACAACTGCAAGGTGGCCCAATCTTCGTAATAGGATTTCGTTTGACACTTTGCGATCATTTACTCCGTCAATGATTGAGAAGTGGCGCATTTTCGTGCGCGGGATCGGACGACACTTTCCGGTTACTTACTCGTTTTCATGTAAAAAAAAAGTTTTCCAAACACTTTTTTAACCGGTAACCTTTTTAAGGATATGACTTGGGTGCCTAATACCTTCCCAAGTCCATAATACGACCTCAAACTTTCGTTCTTTGGTTTAGACCACATGTGCCTTAGTTTTTCATTTTTTTTATGCCATGACAATTAGGTTCCCTCAACCTTAGAAAATAGGTTGGCGACTTCATTTCATTATGCGAGGTATCCATTTATGCTTAGCATCCGTCCCGAACCTTAAACTCATTTTCCCAATGAAAAAGGGGGTGCGACAATTTTGTGACTTCACTGGGGACGTTAGGGTCGAAGCCGATTTTATGGTGTTTGCTTTTTTATTAGTTACTTGCTTTAAATAAATTATTTTCGTGATTGTTATATGCTATTGGCTTTAACAAATTGTTCATACACATCTCATGCATAAATGCTTATCGCCGGCCATGTTACCAAATAAGACTAGGAAGGTATTAGTGAAGCGTTGTGGGCCCAGGTCCCAATGTGCTTTCATGAACCCTAACTCGGATGTTGAACCCCTAAACGAATTGAGCACCCAAAATCGTTGTTATGATTCGGTCAACGCTCTTATATCCATTTATGGGGGACCCCTTTTAGGGTAACATCCGGGAACTTTTCAGCCAGCTAGATTTAGTCGACGTCAAAAACCCAGCATTTGCATCATGTTCGTGCATTCATACTTGTATTTTCCTCATATTGTATTTTTTTCACTAACACAATAATTCTATCTCATAAAAGAGCCCCGTCTTACTTGTTCACTCAAAATGGCAATACCTACAATGCTTCACTTAATACTTTCGGGATTTCAAGCTACAACGATCAGTTGGAATAGAGTGACATGTTGAAATCCGGTTTTGTTCCCGATATTACAACCAAGATTGGGATGGAAGAAGTGGAGAGTCAGAAAGGGGAGATTGCGTCGTTGGAATATTTTTGGTATAAGAAAACGGATCTCGACTTTCAAGGGTTGTCACCTTAAAAGAAAAATCATGCATCAGCTACTTAGATTTTCATCTTTTCGCCCGATGTAACCATGTTCCTAGACTTCTTTCTACTAGCCTTTTTGGGTAGATCTAGATAGGTAATCCAACTTATAATGGTTGTAACCCTTTTTTATGAAAAAAAAAATCGTGTCCTTTCTTTCACACATCCAAAGGATATCAAACGATTATCGCCTACGGTCGAAACAACATTCCCCAAATTAAGCCGCACATAGAGCTCAAAAAAATTAAGTTAACCCTTGAAATGAAAACACAAAAAAATATGTAGACCAAATGACGATAATGCAGAGATAACCGTTTCTTCTCGGTTTTGGATGCACGCTCTTTTTCCTTGGCCAATATCAAAGCGATTTGCTTAGAGTTTCCTCCCGGCTAAAACACAAAAGACGTTGATAACGGGCTGAAGTATTTCCACACCAAATTTCAGAATTTTCTGTGTGGCGCATCTCTAAAAAAAAAATTCATAATGCAAGGACAATTGCTCCTTTTCTGTTTCAGCTACGTGCTCTTTTTCCTTGGCCAATATCAATGCGATTTACTCGGAGTTTCCACTCGGATAAAACACGAAAGACGTTGATAACGGACTGAAGTATTTCCACACAAAAGTTCAGAATTTTCTGGATGGTGCATCTCTCACCAAAAAAAAATTTCATAATGCAAGGACAGTTGCTCCTTCTCGGTTTCAGCTACGCGCTCTTTTTCCTTGGCCAATATCAATGCTATTTGCTCGGAGTTTCTACTCGGATAAAACATGAAAGATGTTGATAACAGACTAAAGTCTGCCCATGCTAATTTTCTGGGTGGAGTATCTCTCACAAAAAATTCAGAACGCAGGGTTAGTTACTTCTTCTCGGTTTCAGCTGCGCGGTCTTTTGTTGTGGCCAACGTCTCCTCATAGCGCCGATCTGTGGGTTTCATTGATAGCGTCCAAGATCACATCTCGTCGAGTGGAAGGAATAAAAGATTCCTTCGTATCTTCACCGAAGTGTCATCTTCTCATTCGTCCTAAAAGTATTAAGTGGAAGTGTGGCCAAAAGAGTGAATAAGTAGTGTGGAGGCCTCGGGATTGCATGTCATGCATGTTATCACTTATACTCACTATCATTTTCTTTTTTTAGGACAAACGATGGCTCCTAAAAAGCGTGCTATCCCCACACTTTCGTCAAAAATCGTGTGGCGGTTCTCACCCCACATTTCAAAAAAATCATGTGGCGGTTTAAACCCCACCTTTCAAAAAAATCATGTGGCGGTTTAAACCTCATCTTTCAAAAAATCGTGTGGCGGTTTAAACCCCACATTTAAAAAAATCATGTGGCGGTTTAAACCCCACCTTTTAAAAAATCGTGTGGCGGTTCACACCCCACATTTCAAAAATCGTGTGGCGGTTTAAACCCCACCTTTCAAAAAAATCGTGTGGGGGTTCACACTCCACATTTAAAAAAATTGTGTGGCGGTTTAAACCCCACCTTTCAAAAAATCGTGTGGCAGTTCACACCCCACATTTCAAAAATCATGTGGCGGTTTAAATCCCACCTTTCAAAAAAATCATGTGGCGGTTTAAACCCCACCTTTCAAAAAATCGTGCGGCGGATCACACCCCACATTTCAAAAAAAAAGTGTGGCGGTTTAAAACCCCACCTTTCAAAAATAGTGTGGCGGTCCAAAACCCCACCTTTCAAAAATCGTGTGATGGTTCAAGATACCCCACATTTCTAAAAAAATGTGCATCGTTTAAAAACCCCACGTTTCATTCTTGTGCGGCGGTTCAAACCCCCACTTTTCGTCAAAATGTTTGTGGCGGTTCAAACCCCACTTTTCGTCAAAATTTTGTGCGGCGGTTTACACCCCTATTTTTCGTAAAAAATTTAATGCGGCGATTCACCCCCTGCTTTCTCCAATTTTGATCACAAGGAAGCTTCGCCAAAAGTCTAGCCTAAGACTATAAACAAGGGCGCTTCGTGGGAGCAACCCACATGTTCTTTTCAATATTTCCATTTTTTGTTAATCAATATCTCGGGATACCTTTTCCTTATGAATTTACTATTTAATTCCCTCTTCATTTCAAGTGCAACGAGACTTGTAAACTTGGGGGTAAGCAAGTAGAGTGACAACCAAAAGAAGGTGTCGAAAAATGTCAAAGCTCATTTTTCAAGGAAGTTGTCCTTTTACATTTTTGCAATTTCCGTTTCCGCAATTTTTGTTTTTGCAATTTACATTTCCATGATTTTAAAAGTCCTACAATTTATGTTGTTGCAAGAGTGTGTGTGTCATATCTACTAAATTTCTTAGCTTTTGCCAAAAAAAATGATGATAAATAAATATATATTGCTTGGCTTGAAAATCCTACGTTTAACATTCCTTAAAATCAAGCATGTTCATCATTTTATCACGTCACAGAGAACTTGAGCGTCCTTTAGAAATTATATAAACATGCATGATCTAGTCTGTTCACTCTTATGTCCATGGCATGTTTAGATGTAAGCGATCACAAACATATCCCTGTGAATATTTTGGGCCTTCACACATTGTTTCTTTCATGAGTGTAAATGCTAAGCTAAGTGCTAGTTAGATTTGCATAATATCCAGGGTACATGAACCATCAGACATGGGATAGCAATAAGATGACATTGGACTTTGCTTTGCTCTTCTTCCACATTTTTCATTTTTTAACTTTTTCGCCCTCAAAACACATACCTTGTACACCATGTACAACTCTATCAAACATTTCAAAGCCTTCTTCTAAACTCACAAATGGGTAAGTGCTCGACGGAATTGGCCGACTAAAGTGCCAGAAGCATGTTAAGTTCATTTCAATGAATCAGCAGGACAAAAAGGTTAACAGTCCGCGCTAACACCCGGAGAAGCGGCAAAAAAAATACCGAAGGCCACTACCCAAAAGAATCAAAACAAAGGAAATCGTACTTGCTTCACTCACTGTTTGTATTTGTATTAAAAAAAGAAAAAAAAGAAAAAGGGAAGGAAAAAAAAAGAAAAAGAAAAAATAATAATAAAGAAAAAGAAGAGAAAAAGAAACAAAAAAAGAAGATTCAAAAAGAGGGTATCTCAAAGAACCCAAGTCAATGAAAGTAGAAGCAAGTACGAAAAAAATCATCAATCAAAATCGATCAAGATGATCACAAGAAGAGCGTTCCTAGTAAAAGATGAAGAAACTTGTATATAGAGGGTATCTCAAAGAACCCAAGTTAATGAAAGTAGAAGCAAGTACGGAAAAAAAAATCATCAATCAAAATCGATCAAGATGATCACAAGAAGAGCATTCCTAGCAAAAGATCAAGAAACTTGTATACAGAGGGTATCTCAAAGAACCCAAGTCAATGAAAGTAGAAGCAAGTAAAAAAAAAAAATTTCATCAATCAAAATCGATCAAGATGATCACAAGAAGAGTGTTCCTAGCAAAAGATGAAGAAACTTGTATACTTCGCTTTCGCCTCGATCAAATCATCAAGCATCGTTTACCACGATTTGTCCTCATCACAGTCAGTCGTCGAGCACAAACTCATTAAAACCTTTCACACAAAAAAAAGAAAAAAACAAACAAACACAACACTGTTCCTTTCTTCTACAAATTCCTCCTTTCTTTCTCCCTCGCAAAGTCCTTTCGATTATTAGCAGGCCCATGCACGTGCATCTTCATTTGAAGTTTATTCACTCGGATTGACATTGCAAATCTGATTTTGTGCTATGTTTGCTGCATTTTTAGGAGTGTAAACACATAGCCCTGTTTCTGAGCGCGAGCGCAAACACTAATATCTAGTGAGAATTGCTTATGTTTACATGTCATGGGAAAGTCTTGTTCTTGAGGTCGTTATTTCCTGAACAAGACGCAAACGTTATCTAGACTTGTATCAATCACGTTTATATAACGAAATTTGGACTAACATTTTTCAAAAAGATACTTCAATTGATTTTTCTTAAACAAAGAGGTCATTTTCATTCCAACAAAAGACTTGGGGGCTAGCCATGGGTTAAATGTAGGAATATTTGATATTTCTCACATAGGTCATTTGCTCTTCTTTTTTTTTTATCTGTTGCTACTTCGTGTTTGCTTCCTTCCTATTTAAAGGACACAGATATGCTTCAGGGGAATCAACCAATGGGTCTTCGATGACAACATCGTTGTAAAGCCCTCGCCATTGGGTCTTCGATGACAACATCGTTGTAACGCCCTCATCATGGATTTTTCGTTAAAATCCAATCAACTTTCCTCATTATCAGAGAAGAGAAGATCATCATTTTCCTTATTATCAGAGAAGACCAGATCAACTTTCCTCATTATCAGAGAAGAGAAGATCATCATTTTCCTCATTATTAGAGAAGACCAGATTAACTTTCCTCATTATCAGAGAAGACATCAAACCTCATTATCAGAGAAGATCATCAAACATCCTCATTATCAGAGAAGACATCAAACCTCATTATCATTGAAGATCATCAAACATCCTCACTATTAGAGAAGACCACATCTCCTCATTATCAGAGAAGATCATCAACGTCCTCACTATCAAGAGACAATCGATTTCATTATCAAAGATCATCAACGTCATCACTATCAGAGACAATCAATTTCACTATCAGAGATCGTCAAACGTCCTCACTATCAGAGACAACCGATTTCAGTACCAGAGATCATCATTTCCTCATTATCAGAGAAGATTATCATTTCCTCAATATTAGAGACAACCATCCTCATTATCAGAGAAGATCATCAACGTCCTCACTATCAGAGACATTTCCCTCAAAGGTACGTTACTATCAACTAACATCAAGCCAAAGGTATGTTCTAATTCTCATTTACAATTCTGCAATTTACGTTTTTCCTCACTATCAGAGAAGTTGTCATTTACATTCTGCATTTCTGCATTCTCCCTCAATAGTCGAGTAGTCTGCATTTATTTTCCCGCAATTGGCATTGTTTATGGAGTTCCCTATATTTTCCATAATTAATACTCCTCCTTGAGCGACTACTTTCCTGTCTATCTAAAATACTCCTCCTTGAGCGACTACTTTTCTTCATAATTATTATCTCCTCCTTGAGCGACTACTTTTTTGCATAACCAAATTCTCCTCCTTGAGCGACTACTTTTCTGCATACCCAAATTCTCCTCCTTGAGCGACTACTTTTCTGCATAATCAAATTCTCCTCCTTGAGCGACTACTTTTCTGCATAACCAAATTCTCCTCCTTGAGCGACTACTTTTCTGCCTAAACTAAATACTCCTCCTTGAGCGACTATGTCTTTACATAATTCTACATTTCTGCATAATAAATACCCCTCCTTGAGCAACTTTCTTTTTACGCTTTGTGCATAAACCCCACTTCTACTAGTTAGAAGGTATTAAAAACCTGGTAAAAACTTGTGGCAACCGTCTTTACTGCTTATCAAAAATTTCAGTTACACTGCATTTTTGATCAGATAGTAAAGAGGGGGCAACTGTTGCTACCCGAGTTTTGACTTACACAGAAACTCTTTTATTATGTTGTTTGTAACGACTAATAGCCCGGTGTTGGTACCCGAATTTTGACGCTAGCACGTTCAATCACCGACAGAATAACGTACCCACATTTTAACGCACTTAATCAATTATAGTTGCTTCATCTTTATATTTTTTTGCTAACCGTTATTGATCTCTCGGCCCAGCTCGAGTCCTTTTGTATTCTTTCATTTTTATCTATCATTTTGGCTCATTTACTTTTTTTCTTATTAGGTCCCGAACGAGCCTTTTTGGCACTTTGTCAAAATAAACGCATTTAGAGAGTTGAGCTTAAAATTTTGTTCGCATCATTTTGATCGTCATATTTTTCTCTACAACGCAGTTACCTTCGTTCGAATTTTTCACCAGTTTCATCGCGCTGATAGATCGAGCCCATATTAATTACTAATTTTTTTTCTTTTTTTCCTTTTAATCAACCGTTGGATTGGTTGACTGCTCACTTAGTCAACCATCCAACGGTCACCTAATTAAAAGCCTACATCCCTTCTCTTTTCTTTCCCAGCAAGCCTTCCCTTCCAATTCGAAGCCTCATCATGGCTTTGAGAACCAACCTCGTCATTGCTTCTAGAAGGAAGCACAATCACCATGCCCAGTCACCCCTTCCCGATGTTTCCATCTATTTCCAGCCACGTAAAACAAATGAGCCGCGTCACATGACGTGATCCTCACACAATCAACCGAGCTCTCCTTCTATAAATACCCGACCCTTTCCACCCTTAAAACTAACGGGTTGACGCACCCTCTCATCATGAACATCAATCCAACAGAAGGAAGCAATCAAAATCAAGGTTACGCAATGCAAGTACGCTTTCTAGCCTCTTTTATTTATTCAATGTTTTCCGCAAATATTACTTATATGCATGTTATATAGAAATGTTAAAAATCTCAAATCATATTCGTATGCATGATAAAATCAACGCACATGCTTACTTGTTTAAATCACTCGCTTTTATACCATGAAATTAATTATTTTGCATTGATATGTGAGCATGGTGGCTTCGATCCACACGGTTATTTGCATTCATTAAATTGGTACGATGTTAGTTTTATCCATGATAGGATCACGTAGTAATTAATTAATCATGCATGGCCTGATGATGATAAAAGAGGGTGCTCGCTTTAGTCAAAAACCCAACGATTAATTAGTCTCGACCAGTCCAGACCAGAAATGATTAATAAGTCCCTACAGTCCCGGTCGGAAATAAGAAAGATACTAAAGCGATGAATACCTCTGAGTGCCCATGGACAACTAGAAGGTGGCCCAATCTTTGTAACAGGATTTCGTTTGACACTTTCTGATCATTTACTCCATGAATGATTGTGAAGTGGCGTGTTTCCGTGCGCGGGATCGGACGACACTTTTCGGTTACTTACTCATTTTCATGTAAAAAAAAAGTTTTCCAAACACCTTTTTAATCGGTAACCTTTTTAAGGATATGACTTGGGTGCCTAACACCTTCCCAAGTCCATAATATGACCTCGAACTTTCGTTCTTTGGTTTAGACCACATGTGCCTTACTTTTTTATTTTTTTTATGCCATGACGATTAGGTTCCCTAAACCTTAGAAAATAGGGTGGCGACTTCATTGCATTATACGAGGCATCCACTTATGCTTAGCATCCGTCCCGAACCTTAAACTCATATTCCCAACGAAAAAGGGGGTGCAACACACTCAGTACGTTCAAGGCACTACCCTAGTTGATTAGTTGCCCTACTCAGATTGTACCAGTTCGATGTGATGACTATGAACTAGTTGTCTACTTTACTTTGTGGCATCACATTAGTTATTACTACAAAGATGACTTTAATTACCTAGATTCAATTAAGAGTTGATCAGGCTTCTAATTAATCCTAGGTAAATTGGAAAGATCTCGACAAATAAGCAAATACAATCAATGAATTTATTAAGCCTGAATTGACCTCACAACTATCCTAAGCAACCATCGAATCGTCTCTGCTAAGATAGAGGAGCTTAGCCGCTCATGGTAATATTAGAACTAATAAAATAATTAAATAAAGAAGACATGTAAGATGAAGAGAAATTATTAATCAATTGTGAAAGGTACCGACTGAAGTTATGGCCCCCTTTTATTACAAAGCAGAAGGGACGCCAGCAACGATGGTGGTGGTGAACTTCAACCGAAGTGGCAGAAAATATGATAATGAAAAAGTCTGCTTAACCCTAGATCCAGAAGCCATATATATGGGCTACAAAAGAGAAAGTCTAGATAAAGATAGAAAATAAGTAAAAGGAAATCCTCGCTGGAATAGAAGACTGAAGGGGAATGATAGTAGAGATTTGTTGGAGGTTATCCTCTAAAGTTTCCTCTAGCATGTTGGAGTCTTGAGCTTCCGAAGCGCTTTGACAACTTGGGCTAGACGATCCGCAACTAGGCCTTGGCCTCTAGTGCTCCAGCAACGATTTGTCCAAAAAGGTGCACATTCTGAATCTTTATCCTCTTCTAGTCCAGATCTGCAAAATAGACAAAAATGGGACTAATTAGCAGTATCTTGCTCAAAAGCGGGCTAAGAAGGAAGAGAAAATCATGCATAAAATACACCTATCAAGTTACCCCACACTGCCCAATGCTCACGCTCGAGCATTTATCCTCAATTAAAAACCGCCCCTAGTCAGAACATGGGTATTCAACTCAAAGCACACGAACGAACTCATCACTCACCACATATACACCTTAACAGTACATAACTCCTGCCTAGACATGCGTCTACATCAAACCAGAAGGATAACGACTGTAGAGGTAAGACTTTCCCACACCAATCCTAATCACTAGCAATGCTCACAAGATAAGGTGTTTGCGCTCACACTCACAAACATGGATAGGTGTTTAATCTCTCAAAGGTATGGAAATAACACAACACATAGATAAAGTTTGCAATAGCGATCCGAGTAAGTAGTACACCTGCATCGACAATCTGGCAATCCAAGAAATTTTTGCATTGTAAGGGGTAGATGGGTTGTATGTGTGTAATGGAGAAAAAGGGTAAAGAGCAAGTGGAAGGAAACAGAAACAGGGCAAAAGGGAAGAGAAAAATAACCAAGAGATAGAAGGGTTCCTTAGCTGCAAGGAAGAGAAGTTGGTGAAGCAGCACTCGTCAACCGGCGGCAGCAAGGGCTAGATGATAATTCTTTTTGAGTGGGGGAGTTTTCTTCTCAATTGGTGTTGGTATCAGCTGCTTTGGTTCGCACTCTCCTCTGCTTTTATTAGTACTCTTTGAGCACTATTATTCTCTCTCTCTTTTTTATGAAAAGAAAATAGTAGAGGTAGCGTGAACCTTTTTCCATTTTCTGATTATTGATTGATGCAGCTTTTCTTTTTTGTGCTACCATGATTCTACTTCCAGCACTAAGGTCTTGGCATGTTGTCTCCCCCACACCTATGCTATGCTGTATCTAGCCCTTGATAAAACAATCGAAGAGTGTTGTTCACCTGCTAAGGAAGTATCACAAGGAATAGGCTCGAGTGGCTAGAATAAACAAAGGGGTAGATGAAATGTCATGGGCAAGATGTAAAAGAAACGGGAAAAAAAGAAAGAAAGATGCAAAGTTCTTTGTCATTTTTTCGCTTTCCCATGTCTAATGGTGCCTATACTATGGGGCTCATGCAAACCTAACTAGTGCCTAGCTACGCATCTATTCACACATGAAAGAAATTAATGACATGTAGGTCTAATGTGCTCACAAGGTGTGCTTTTGGATCACTAGTGTCTAGGTCTTGGTGTGGTCATAAGAGCAGATAGGCAGAGTTATGCATGATTAGGCCTAGATGTAGTGAATGTACAACGGATTGAAAGTGCATTCTTTCTAGGGTGTTTAAAAACATTGGCGGTGTGTACATCATGGCTAGGAAATCTATTTACAAAAATCCTAAAACACTCTAAGAGTAGAAATCCGAAAATGTAAAAGAACATGTTTGTCCAAAAACACATAAACACACAAAGAATCACACAAGCAGGCACAAGTGGAAATTAAGACATATAGGCAAGCAGTGACACATGAAAATATATCCTCCCCCACACTTAGGCAACGCATTGTGCTGAATGCGAAGAAGAGACTTAAACAAGGGCATACAAAAAGAAAATAAAAGCCGAAGAAGAAAGGAGGTCACCTGGAATTAAGTGTGCAAAATCGTGCCCAAAGGAAAGAAAGTCGAGAGGAAGTGGAAAATGGATCAGGGCAGTGCTGTGATTTCCAATTGGATTGCGGTAGGGACCATTTGGTCATGAGTGTGTTGTGTAGTAGGGCAACGATGCATGGTGTGCTTTAAGTGGTCCAATAGAATCCTAACTGCAACTAAAAAGGTATGAGATCCCAACTGAAAAATCCTTTCCTAAAAATAATAGATTCAGTTCTAATTGAAAAAGGATTTTAAAAAGTAGTAAGGAGAAGGAAACAAAAATCCGGGTGAAAAGGGAAAGAAATAAAAAATGGGGGTGAAAAAGGAAAATAAAATAAAGGAAAGAAGAATAAAATCCGAAAAAGGAAAATAAAATAAAAAGAATTAAGGAAAATAAATTAAAGAGGGTCTGAAAGGGAAGATTACAGAGAAGATCAATGAAAATAAAAATAAAATAAAGAGAAAAGAGGAAAGAAACGTAGGTTGCCTCCCACGAAACGCCTTAGTTATCGTCTAGGGCAAGACGCAGGCTGTTCAAATCATTCTGGATCCGGTGGCTCCACCATGAGGGGATGGAAACCCTTGTGGAACAACTCCAATCTGTGGTCATGCACTTTTAAAATGAGGCCCGTGTTCATACTCCCAATCACAACCACACCAGGGTCATACACCTTTGTGACAAGGAAAGGGGCGGTCCACCGAGACTTCAACTTTCTGGAAAAGAGCCTAAGTCAAGAATTGTAAAGTAAAACTTTTTATCTAGGAGCAAAGGTTTTAGGAGAGAGAAGCTTATCGTGATGAGGGTTCCTCTAGGCCATGTTTTTGGCAGACCGTGGGGGCGTCTTGCCCTTACTGGTCGAGGCAGTGGCAGCAGCAGTGGGGGTCAGAACCATCGTGGCCTTGGGATTGGTCGTGGTGACGGCCGGAGTCACAACCATGGTGTTAGGGATAGTAGGAGTGGGCACGCGGCTTCCAGAGCTAGTTGAGGGGCGTAAAGGGTTGGGATGAGTTCCTTGACCTCGACGACCATCCATCCAAGGGCCTCACGGTATCCTTTGAGTATAGACACCAGTTCGCGCTCCGCAGCAGGGTCGAGTGTGATAGAGATGATCACCGGGAGTGTGTTATGCTCACCAAGGTAGGCGTACTTGAGGTGCGAGGGCAAGCTCTTCAACTCCGACTTTGGGTCCTGCAAAAGAGAGGGGGCAAGAATGGGGCCACAAGTGGTCAGGGCAGCAACAACGTCCTTCAAGTATGAAGTTGTCATGATGTATGTCTTAGCCTCTACTGGTGCATGGGTAGTGATGTTCCTATCAAGGGCTTTCACACCTACACTAATTGTTTTCATACCTGTCATGTTACATTTGCTAGAACACTAAGATTTCAAAAATTTAACGTAGCAAAGTATATTCTTAACTGCCTGCAATCAAGGGATGTTAACTTGAACTTTGCTAAACATATCAAAAATTTCCCGATCCTCCTTAGCCTTCTTGGTTGAGACCAACCATTGAGGAAAATGAGGTTCGAGTATCTTACGGATATACTCCTCTGTGAATTCAGGTTTCTTGGCATCTTTCTTTGGAGAGCCCTTGGGAGAGTGGACTCGTGCCTCTAGTTCAATTTCAGCGTCGAGGTTTTGCTGTGTAGGTTCAGGTTCAGGTAGTGCAGCGTTAGGACCTTGGTGTGGATGGGTACATGAAGGCAGTTGAGTACCGCTGCGGAGGGACATAACACAAACCTGATGTATTGGATTGGGCTCTATTTGAGAAGGGAGTCTGCCTCGATTTTTCAGCTCCTTGATTTCTGCATTCACATTCCCCAAATATTTTTGTAAGTCCATAATAACATTATTGAGTTTACTAACCTCATCCGCAGAGGGCACAAATGGTGCTAGGTGCTGGACTTGCTAGGTATAGAGATGATTCGGCTATGGTTGAAAGTGTTGAAGATTGAATTACGGCAGAGATTGATTTGGATACTAGTGTTGCTGCAGTGACTGACTAGGTCCTAACGGTGGGGGATTGGACCAACTTAGATTAGGATGGTGCCACCTCAGGTTATAGTTGCTGGTATAAGGATCAAACTGCCATGGGGCTCCATTTTAATTGCCAACTGCATTGACTCGGATCTCATCAGGAACGTGGGGGCATGCATCCGTCGGATGATCAACAAAGCTGCAACATTCACATGGCTTAACCTGGACAGGTTGTCCTACTGCCATGTTTTGGAGTATAGCGGTGATGGTGGTGAGCTATTTTTCTATAGCAGCAGCACGCACATCTTGGGCAGATGTAGCTCTCTCCGAGGTCATGCTGTTCTTCGCCATGAGTTTAATGGTCGCCTTAGCAGCGGCTGGTGTGAGAGCAACAAGAGAACCACGACTAGCAGTGTCCAACAAGGCCTTGTCATTCCCTTGCAATCCTTCATATAAATACTAGATTAGCATGTGGTCAGCGAGGTTGTGTGAGGGGCAGAGGGCTTGCATCTTCTTAAATCTCTCATAGTACTACTGCCCAAGATTCTCGTCATCCTTCTGAACAATGGACACCAGCTGCTTGCAAGTGACACTTGCCATGGAGGATGAATAGTACTTATCAATGAAAGCTTTGGACATCTCGGTCCAGGAGGAGATAGATCGAGGGGGCAAATCATAGAACCAGTTAGTGGCATCACCATCAAGCAACCACAGAAAAGCTCTCAACTTAGCTTGATCAATAGATGCCTCAGGGGTTTCATGGCCTCGCAGATGGAATGGAAGTACTACAGGTGTTGTTGTGCATTCTCCTTGGCAACACCATGGAACTTGGGTAGGTGATGGGCAAACATTGGCCAAGCTATGCAATGATTTGTGCAATCGGGGGCTGCATTCAAATCCTCAATAGTCTAGTTATTCACGACTTCTCTGTTGTCAGCCATGATGGGACATACGAAAGGAACTAGCTCTTCGTCATCTAGGTCTGGATGCTCAGCAGCGTCTGGGTTATTCAGATCGGGGGGGTTTGTACCAGGATGTGAAATAGGTACAACAACAGAAGATTACTAGGCCTAGTCAATCACTGGTGCAGATATATTCCACTACTATGTCATAGGTATGCTATAGGGGTAAGGTACGCTTAGGCCCCCTGCTTTTCTTCATATGAGAAGTTACCTTAAGGTACATTTATGAGGTAACCTTGACACTCTGCGGTCTCCCAAAGTACATCTAAGGGAACAATACTCAGAGGCCCATTAAGTAGAGAAAAGACACACCTAGGGTGAGACACTCAGTACGCTCAAGGCACTACCCTAGTTGATTACTTGCCTTAGTCAGATTGGACTAGTTCGACGTGATGACTCTAAACTAGTTGTCTACTTTACTTTGTAGGTTCACGATATATATCTAAAAAGATGACTTTAATTACCTAGATTCAATTAAGAGTTGATCAGGCTTCTAATTAATCTTAGGTAAATTGGCAAGATCTCGACAAATAAGCAAATACAATCAAGGAATTTATTAAGCCCGAATTCACCTCATAACTATCCTAAGCAACCATCTAATCGCCTCTGCTAAGACAGAGGAGCTTAGCCGCTCATGTTAATAATAGAACTAATAAAATAAATAAATAAAGAAGACATGAAAGATAAAGAGAAAATATTAATCAATTGTGAAAGGTACCGGCCGGATCTATGGCTCCGGTTTATTACAAAGCAGAAGTGACGCCAGCAGCAGCGGTGGTGGAGAACTTCAACCGAAGTGGTAGAAAATATGATAATGAAAAAGTTTGCTTAACCATAGATCCAGAAGCCATATATATAGGCTCCAAAATAGGAAATCTAGATAAAGATAGAAAATAATCGAGATTCGCTGGAGGTTATCCACTAAAGTTTCCTTCAGCATGTTGGAGTCTTGAGCTTCCGTAGCGCTTTGACTGCTTGGCCTAGACGATCCACAACTAGGCCTTGGCATCTGGTGTTCCAGCAATGATTTATCCAAAAAGGTGCACATTCTGCATCTTTCTCCTCTTTGATAAGAATTTGTCTTCGGCCGAAGGGTAGAAAGGGAAGATGCTTCTCCGGTTCAGTATCCACGGTGGTCCGTTGTACCTGCAAGATGCCGAAGGGGGTCTCCGGCGGAAACGCTCCGATGCTTAAGTTAGTATGAGTGGTAAAATTGGCAGAGTTTTAGCCAGTGAATTTCGCATACCTTCCTCCTTTGTGGGAGAGGTATTTATAGACGAAATAAGCCTGTCTGTGCGAGTGCGATTGCTAGGGAGCAACCGGTCCCGTCAGGGGCTATGGTTTGCCCGTGTTATGATGTACCGTCATGGCGGTAGGTATGGGGTAGTTGTTACCCCGGTAAGGTAACGGTGGTGCGTTTCCCTTGGGGTGGGATAGCACCTCCGGTCGTCTACAAGCTCAATGCGGGGACCCCCAATGAGACGTCAACCCTCCTAGCGTTAGTCCCGTAGAGGGGAAATGGCAGCCTTGCCCCTACCGTGGCGGTAGGAATAGTGATTCTTTGCTTTCCATATTGGGCAAACAGATGAAAATGCCCTTGTCATTAGGTGGATTGTTATCACTCTTCTAGTCCAGATCTGCAAAATAGACAAAAATAGGGACTAATTAGCAGTATAGTGCTCAAAATCGGGCTAAGAAGGAATAGAAAATCATGCATAAAATACACCTATAATGGCCGAAGTTAAAGTTCTAATGGTCGAAGGCATGCAAGACACTAGAGAATCTGCATCACTTACCGAAAGGCTAGTGAGGGATGATTGAGCCATTATTACAGTGGCTTTGCCACTTATTTTCTTGCATTCTCGAATAATACTCCACTGAATTCTGCGGATATTCTTTGATTATTGCAGGAAAAGACTTTGCTGAGGTGGGAGCAGAAAAGAAGAGGAATGAAGCTACTTCTAGACCACTTTGGGATTTACCGATCCCCGACTAGTTCCTTGACTAACCGCGCACTCAATGTTCCTGGCCAAGACAGATTAGCATGGCCAATCCCGCCGATGTTCTGGAGCGCCATCTTCAGACTTGCTATCTTCACGCCCTACTTTCCAGTTTTGTTTAATACTCTATTTTAGGAAGGAGATCCCCAGATAAAATTTGGTTGTAATTTAGTGTTTGATTAAGATTTTAACTTCCTTTATTTCCGTCTTCTTTCTAGGAAGAGAGGACTATTTATAGTCTTCCTAGGGTTTTGAGAAAGGGGTTCACGATCTTTTTGGTTAGCGGCTCCTGCTCTGGTTTTGGATCTCAGAGACATTTTCATACATTTTGCTCCTTTAGAAACGAAGGATTATTATCAATTATATACATTGCTTATTTTACTTTTCAATTATGTGTATGAGTAAATAAACACATTCCTCTTAGTAGAGGCATTTTAAGCATGAACATGAGCATATATGAGACCTAACTAATCATCTTAGTCTTTGTATCTACATTTAATTGATCTCCTAATTGTTCTTAACGTGTTTTTGTTTGATATTAGATCTGGCCAATTTAGTGTTGAATAGATAATGCAGCTGTCATTCTTCTTGGAGTCTTGGCCATAAGCCTAAAAGGATCGAAGTAGACTCCTACACACTGTTGGGTGTATCCAGGAAATGGTAGGGAGAAAGGTTAATCAGATCCAGTCCTGATTGTCGCCCAAGAATACTAGTCTGGAGTTATCTTCCCCTAAATGATCATCTTCCAATTCAGTAAACCCTTTAACCAGCAAGGTGCTAATTGGTAAGGCATCATCTCTAAGCGTACCTGAGGTGGTGTTGATACAGGAGGGAAGCAGGGGTCATAAGCGTACATTGATCCTATAGCAACTCCGTAGATCGAAGATGAACAACCTTGAGTCGATGATTGTGTCTCTTGTCTCATAGCTTGCCAGCCTCTACTAGGATGAACAACCAATGGAACTCACCCTCAGGGAGTTGAACAAAGGGGTTGAGCAAGAAACCTACTCCTGCCTCAATCTACCACCAGTAGATCAAGACTGGACGATCAAGACTGATGTCATCCTCACATCCACCTAAGAAGTTTTCATCTGGAGTGTGATGCACTTAAACCTCGGGATGTCCCCATAGAGAGAGCAAAGCTAAGGGCCTTCCAATGGTCATTGGAAGAGTGGGCGAGGGATTGGTTCCACAACCTACTTCACAACACCATTAGTACTTGGGCTCAAATGTCCACGACCTTTTTAACAAATACTAGAATGCAAGTGAAGCCGGAGCAGCTAGGAAGAATCTCGTCTCTATACAACAGAGAGAAAATGAGATTTTTGGAGAATACTACCGTAGATTCAAAGATCTTCAGGATGTCTGTCCAAACCATGGAGTGGCTGATCACGCTGAGATTCAATATTTTTACGATGGAATGAGCCAGAAGGATAAAGAAAGAGTTGATGCAGCAGCTGAAGGAGCTTTGCAAGATCTCACGCCAACTCAAGCCAAACTATTGCTCTGCACCATAGCAGAAAACTGCAATAACAACATCTCCATAGAGCAACCTAACCCTACTTCTTCTTTAAATCTAGTTACTTTAGAACATCAACTTTATGCAAAATATTTCTAGAGGTGCTACTAGCCAATGGAACAGTCAAAGCTGGGGAAATCATCTTAACTTCAGCCGATCTCAGAATGAACTCTAAAATCAAAATAAGACGTATTTGTAATTACTAGCACCTCAACAGCAATTACAAGCAGTTGGATCTTCCATCGAAGACACCTTGAACACTATCCAGGCTAAACAAGCTTCTTAAGCAAACATACAAGAAACACTAGCAGCTACTTTGACAACCAGTTTAGTTGAGATCCAAAAACAACTCAGTTAGTTAGTGAAAAGCTACCGAAATCAGCAAGAGAGATTGCCTCCCAATATTGCGAGCAGGCGTATATATAATGTCAGTTCAATCAGTTTGAGGGGCGGTGTAGACCAACCCAAAAAGGAAAAAGATAGTGGCATACGAGAAGAAACAAGAGAAACCATGGAACAAAAACTAGGAAAATGCACTCGAATCCTTGAGGAGATATAAGTCCAAGCAACTAGAGCAGATCGAAAGGGAAGAATCGAAAGAAATAAAAAGAGTCCCATTAACAGAAGACCATACCTTGATCACAAAGGAAAGAAATGTTGAATCACCTCCACCCTTCTTACCTCCACCTAACAGGATCGAAGAGGAGGAAGAGAAAAAAAATCACGGAAAAATTTGAAAAATGAGCAATTAATTTGCCTACGCTTGATTTAATTGCTAAAATTCCTAGTTATGCTAGATTCCTTAAAAGTCTGTGTTCAAATAAAAGGGAGCTTGTAGGTGATGAATAGGTTAATATGATTCGGAACGCTTCATCGGTAGCCCGTTCTGAGATGCCAAAAAAATGTACAGACCAAGAGACCTTCGATATTCCTTTCAGGATAGGCAACAAGAAAATCTAGAGGGCCTTCGATATTCCTTGCAGGAATAAACATTTTGTCATTGGAAGAATATGGGAGATTGGGTATTGGAATCATGAAGGAGACTAAAGTAGTCATTCAAGTAGCCGATTGTTCCATGATCCACTCCATAGGAGTTGTCGAAGACTTTCTTATCTAGGTCAATGATTTCATCTACCCTATCGACTTCTACGTTGTCGACATGAACAAGAATTCACCTTCCAACACCCCCGATGTTCTCTTGGGTAGACCTTTCCTAAGGACTGCTAGATCTTTAATTGATGTCTACCACGGTTGTTTAAATCTTGAATATTGTGGTCAAATTATTGAATTTGACATGAATGATATGAAGAAACAACCAAGCAAAGTACATGGCTTGTGCTTCATGGATGTTTATGAGTGATACGATCCTAGCCCCATGGCTAGCCTCATCGCACGCACAACGAGCACACGTCTTGTGGCCAAGGACAATCAAACGAATACCTCGAGCCAAGGACATTGTGAAGCAACTAGTAAGGTTAATACAACCTCTATATATGAAGATAAGGCAAGAGATGCTGCAGGATCGAGCTATTAGGTGAAGGATGATATGGAAGGTAGCTTGGAGGCTCTTAGGGTAAGACTTCACATACGACCAAGTCAACTCATGGCAAAGAGGCTTAAATTGGGAAACCAAAGTAAATACAAGACCAATTGATGTCTTAGGAAGATCGTGGCCAAGTTTGATCCAATTTGGACCAGTAAATTGTAAGATGGTTTATGGTGACATTCTCGCACGCGAGAGTTCTAGGTGCAAAAGGAATAGGCGACTTTGTCCGAACCTATTCGGACCAATACAAGTCGGAATTGTGTGATCAACCATGTTTTTAAAACCTCAGGATGTTATCTCCATTTTTACCAAGTTTCAACTCAAACGTACGAGCCGTTTGCGTGTTATTCGAAGAGACATTTTAGCCGACAACAATCCTATGCAGACAAGGACTTGTAGAAGCGTTAGGTTATGCTTTGCGAGTTTATTCAGACCTGTTCATCCAGGAAAAGGGAGAAAAATATGTTTCCACTATTTCTAGATGTTAGCTTTCGAATGGGACAAGTTTTAACCCGATCGGAAGAGCAGATGAAGAGTTAGACCTAGTGTACATTTTCATGCGCAGTGTGAACGCGCAACATCCCGCAACTTGGAGTCCAGCTGTGCGAAAGCTATTCTAGGGCTTCTAGAATGTTTGTATATATTTAATATTTAGTTTATCCAGTTTTATTTATTAAATAGAACTTCTAAGTTGTATAGGTTTAGTATTTTTGTTCCTAGTATAATTAGAACTTGTAATTATACTTAAACTTGTAATAGGCTTTGCCTATATATATAGCCGATTGGCTTCATTAATCAAACAAGCTATTATTCAACTAAATTTGATCCTTTGTGATTGTGAGATGTTTGTCTTGTGAGAGCTTTTCTCTTGTGTTCGTGGACTCGAACAAAAACCCTAGGTGGCGGTGTCAAGTGGACTTTTGGCGTACCTCATCCTACGAACCTCACTTGTTGATCGACATTGTTAGGTGGACTCCTAGCGTACCTTACTTCAGCAGGCATTGTTCATCCTCGACTTGGAGATTGGCGGAGTTGGGTGGATTTCTAGCGTTCCTTATATCGAAGAGAAGAGAGATTGAGTTAAATTCCGCGCAACTTCAAACCTTCCAACAACGATCGTCAATTCAGCGTGTCGTAGCTATCTAAGATCGTATCAAGGATAGCAAGGATCTTATCAATGAGCCCTCCGCTATTAAAGTTTACCAGCTCAATAAGACCGACCCTCTCAATTGTGTTCTTACCAGAAAAATGGAAGAAGAAAAGTAGAGGACGATGAAAAAGGAACTAGTTACCAGCAATGATTTATTAGAAGCTGCGGAAGAGCTAAACATCCTGGGCCCTTGTTTGAGCAAAATGGTATTTCAAAATTTCCCGAAGTTTACAATGAATTTTCACCTTCCATTGTGCAGGTACCAAAAATAGAGCACAAGAGGTCACCGAATCGTACCAAGCACGATTGTCTTGACCAAGTATGGGGATATTTAGAACACAAAGAGCTCTTGGCCAAGACAAACTATTTTTTCCACGTGGCCAACATAAAGTATAAAAGGGAGGGAGGCAAAAGGACGAACCAACCACTCTCACCACTCTCAGACCTTTACCCTTCCTTTCCGCTAGAAAAAGCCCCTCGTCTACCCACGAACCCACGACCCCCGGAATTCATGGCGCCACCAAAACCCACTCCGCCCGCTTCCTCCTCTCAACTTATTAGTAAGTGTTTCCAAGAATTGAGCGATAACGAACTAGAAACGCTCTTCATTGAAGCATTCGGCACACTGTACAACACTCAACCTCCATCACCAAACCCACTCAACCCCAGAATGGAGAATCGCCAATAGAACCATAGTGTCGTCCGACGTCATCTTGACGAAGGACAAGCATAATCCACCGACGCCACCGAGACCACCTCCTTCCAACTCCGGAAGTGGAGGTTGGAAAACTAAGAGTCCCAAGCGAGTGTAGGAAGGCGTGTCAGGAATAATACGGGACTCCCTCAACCCTCTTTGGCCCAGAAAACACCCGTCTTGGCCATCCCTCAAGTCCAAACTCCTACTGTCTCTAGAGCAAAGAGCCAATCTTGGACCCTCGTCTTCCTCCTTCACACTATTAGACAAAGGGAAATGACCCATGGTGGAACCCAAGCCAGAGCAAAGAGCCTCTCAGTCAGCTAGTGCCACACAAACCAACCAACGCAGGTAGAAAACTAAACCTTCCACTCTCACTCTGCGGGTGATAACAATTAAGGCAACCCTAAGGGTATTATCGTCCTTGTACCGGTGTAAAGGCCGGAACCCTACCGCACCTGCCAGGGGTCGACATCAGCGACAATACCCCGAGACGGAGGAGCCGCGGAAGGTTGACGCCCCTTAGCCGGTACGGAACCCTGGGATGGTCGACATCAGCGGGCGATTGTGGAAATATGGAATCGCGAAGAGTCGCGAAATCCCAGCAAGTAAGCAGATGGGAAATCCCTGGTGAAGATAGCTGGTGGAGAAAGCGATATGAGCAACATCAGCGACAACACCCGGAGATGGAGGCGAGGAGGCTCCTACGGGTAACTATTGTCTATTAGTACATGTCGTTTTACTAATGACTTATAATTGAGAATGTGCAGAGATATTATTCAGATGATGAAGAGTTGGACACTCTCGTTATCGTGGCTCGGGAAACGTGATCCAAAGGACATATGTACTATGTCTCTCTCTCTGGAAAATATTCCCATGGAAAGGGATACGTCAGAATCTATCTACAGGTCATTCTAAGCCGTCAGCTGAGAACATCTACGACAATGCGATTATGCGCTATATATTGCAGAAAGCTGGAAGTGGCAGATATCGCGCTTCTCTATAAGATTGTTATCGTGGAGGTTATCTACTGAGTGATAATTGAAATGCGCATGTTGAGATCATGTCGCGACAATCCATGATTTTATCAAAGTGGTAGCCAAGGGGTAATTGGCATACTCCTATGGAAATCCGTTATTCTGCGACAGTAAGCAGCAGACTTGTCAACATTTTCGTGGTGATAATGATGCCACTATCATATGGAAAGAACTTGAGGGGTTACAAAAACAAAAGTCTAAAACTTTAAAGTTCAAGAGACAAGGATAAAAAGGGACGACTCTGGATGATCAAGAAAAAGAGCAATAACGCCCGAGGTATATCGGTCCTACGAACTCCCCCAACTTTGGTATCCCTTTACCTTGGCTTGGCGAAAGCCCTCGTCCGTGAGATTGGCGGACTTCTTCATGAAAGCATCAATAAGGGCGACACCGCGGTACACCTCTTCTCCATGAATATCTCTAAAGCAGTTGGCCATAATAGCGGCAGTGTTCTCAACGTACCACATGCATTTCTCTGCTGTCTCTCCCTCTAGTGTCATTTTCTCTGCTATCAATGCTGTCTTTTCCTCTTCCAGCGCGGCACTACTATTTTTCTCAGCAGACGCTTGCTCCCGCGCCTCTCTTTGGTCCTTCCGGGCTATCGCCAATGCCAGTAACAAATTCTGGCATTCCTTCAATAACCTTTCCTTTTCCTCTCGCTCCTTAGAAAAGCCCGTCTAAGGAGGCAGAAAGGGAAGCGACCTTATGCGACATATGCTCCTTCCAGTAGTGAAACTTAGAGAAGCAAGTGAAGAGCTTGGAGCGCAACGAATTTACTTGCTCGTCCGCAGATCGAGAGAGGAATGCTTCCTGCTCTTCACGGGATGTTAGTGCATAAGAAGCCAAGAGAGAAGAAACTTCGATGGAACTATCACCCCCAACAGCTGAAAACCCAGAACTACGCAATTTGGACAAGTCAACCTGATGAGTGACAGGACCAGATTCACCCATCGAGCTCAGATCGGCCATAAGGTGAGGCGCGACAACCCCTCCCCCAAAGCGCCGAAGCATCGGGGCGCTAGAAGGAACAAAAACTAAGGTGGGGGGAGATGGAGGTTGGAGAGAAGAAGTACCCCCATGAAGCCCAAAGGAACCGTGAGGCGAGAAACCAGACAAATCTTCGCTGAAACCCAAACCACTGGAAAAGGGAGGAACCGAGGTGTCAAAGGAATGCAGTGAGGACTCGAAGGGCCCTGGAGCACCAATGCCCCCTAAGAAAATCAGAAGATTGATCCCTGGAAGGCATCGTGGAATCAAAGGCGACATTGTGTTCCCCCCAGGTATCAGCGCGACCGGTCAGCGAACTCGCGCCCCCCACGTCAGGTCGCGCCCTCTTCGCAGGACGATCCAATATGTGGCCCAGGTTCATACTATTTGTTGGGGATGCGAGAGTGGAAGCAGTAGTGGTGTCCTGCAAAGGAAAATAAAGTGAAGGATAAGAAAGTAAAGGAAAACGCAAGAATGATATTAAAAGGCAATGGGTGAGATAACGCATTTATGAGAGAAATACTTACAGCAACGATATCGTTAACAGGCGCTTCTGAGGAAGTCGCCGCGTCTGAAGATGGAGTGAGAGCGGCAACGCTTCTTGTCCTTTTCTTTTTCTTTCCTTTTGTTGGAGCCCTGGAGGAGGATGCCTGAATAGGGTAGGCGGGAACTGACACAGCAGGAACACCAAGAGGAATAGTGGTGGACTCCTCACCAACTGGGGAAGAAGACGCTTGGACGAGACTCGCGGTAACAATAGACGGTACAGTCGAATTAACCGTGGCTGCAGCAGTGACAACAACTTCTTTTTCCCTCATTTGTTGAGCCCTTCGCAACCGTTTCCTGACACTCTCGGGCTTCTGGTTGGGATCAGTTGCTGCATAATCATGAGATAATGTTAGCATTAGTACTGACTACGATGATGAAGAAAATAACACAACACTCACGTCTGATGCAGGTTTGGATGTCCATCCCGCATGCCAAATTGTGAGTATGAACGTTGATTTCCAGCTGGAGTAGTTTGTCCAGCCAGCCTCGCTCAGGATGGCGAAGTGGCCCCCGCCGACCCCAGGCACTATCTTTGACGCCTTGATTAAAACCAGATCGCCACCAGGGGCCAGGAAGGTCAGGAAGGTCAATAAGAAAGAATTCCTTTTTCCAATCTTCAATGGAGGACTCAAGGTGAAGGAGTTTCCAGGTGAAGTTTTTAAGCGAGTCATCGTCATAACGGGGCGATATCGCTATCACACCCCGATGACTGTACAGTTGAAAAGAGACTTAAGCAGCAAAAGGGAAGGAGAGTTAATCCCTTTGTACTTGAAAAGTTCTAAAAAGGCATAAACACAACAATATACGTTTGGGGTCAACTGAACAGGATTCAAATCAAGAGCAGTAAGCAACTATTTTACAAAGGGATCAACTGGAAACTGGAAACCATAACAAAACATCTGGGCATATAGAACCCTACGTTTACCGGTTAAAATGTTGTTCAGGCGTAATGATTCAGGGGTGACGGAGACCGTATAGCCGTCAGGAATATTAGCATGATGATCGACTAGATGCTCATTGAGAGCGGTTAAAGAAGTAATCCTACTAACGGTATTCTCAATCTTTTCCTCGTCAACAGATTTAGACTCAGAATGACGAGTTCTAGCCATGGTAGAAATAAAGGGTAAAAAGATGAAGAAGACGACAGAAATAAACGAGAAGTACCTTTCTAAGAAGAGGAGCTCTGAACACCCAGATGATGAAAAGGAGAAACAGAAGCCACCTCAGAAGGATATGGAGAGAGTAAAATGACAAAAGTGGAAAAAAGAAACAAGTGTTAGGTTTTATAGCCTCCGAAGCTAAGTAAAACGACTGTTGTAACAGTCGTTGCAGTATCTCAAGGAACAGGTGTAGGTAATGAGTACGATTCTTAAGAAGTGAGAGGACGCTTTGATCTCACCAATTCCTAGGCACGCTAACCCTTGGCACCCTTACGAGTTGGCACGTGTCTTTCGGATCATCATGACTCCTCTTTTGCATTAATGAGAAAATCCTGAGCATTGAATGCTCTAAAAAGTAGAATCAATTTTTCAAAACAAGACAGACGCGATGACGCGATGGCGCGATGACGCGATGGCGCGATGACGCGATGATTGAGATAATGCAATTGGGCGATAATCGAACTAGTAGCTGACAAGATAACGCAAAAAAACAGAATAAAGATTATTTGTTCAAGAAAGAATTACAGACAATAATACATGACAAGCGTCATCGATTATTAGAAATTGAATCGAGCCAAAAATTGATGGGAGAAATGCAAGAAGTAAAGTCCTCTCTAGCGTCAACCTTATCTGATCATGGAAACGCCTTGGTTATCTTTGAAGGAACCTTCGCCAGATCCGCGTCACGAGCCGATATCTCCTCACGAAGGAAGGAGTTTCTTTTGTCAGTCGCCACTAACTCAGCCTTAGCCACCGCCAATTCCGCTTCCAAAAGTTCTACTTTGGCCTTCCCCTTTGATTTTTCTCTTGTAAGCTCGGCGCGACAGTCGTTCAGCTCTGCCTCGGTATGACTTTGAAGCCGAGTCAACTCCGTCACCTTGGTCAGGGCGGCATCTAACTGCTCCTTTGAGCCAAGGGAACCCCGAAGTTTGTCACCAAGAGCCCCGAGAAAATAATGCATTTCGCGAAAACTAGCAAGAGCGTTATTCAGAACCCGCGCACGTTGGATATCGGGGGGAAGCTAAATATCTCACCCACCAGGGCGCCTACCGGCTGGTTTCCTGATAACGGATCTGATATCCCTAGAGCACGAAGTCCGCTAGTACCAAAGGTGGATAGATCTAGTCGGTAAGAAGAAGCTACCCCTTGGGAGCCTTGAGGAGAAAGGTTGGCGACAAAAGGAGGAGAGCAACTTTCGACGGAATCACCGATGCTAGAAATGGATGTAAAGAATAATGGTTGGGGACCCTTTGTAGGAGGGTCGGAAGGAATGCTCAAGTCGGGAATCGGCACGACCACATCAGGAATATAAGAGGAAATGAGAGAGTCAGGGACACCAGTCAACGGAGGCGAGTCTGACACTAGCGGGGTTTCAGTGACCTCAGGGGGAATGACAGTTGACGCCTTAGTGACCTTTGTCGCTTGAGAAGTACTCGCCACGGTATAAGTGTCGACGCTTGAGAGTGGGACTTCATCAACTTTCTTCGAGGAAATCCCAGCAGCATGAGCAGTTTTCTCAACTCTGAGTTTCTTCCATTGAGCCGCAGAAGCATGGAGAAGCTCTATCTCGATGTCCATCTCCTCGCTATCGCTCTCAGCTATCAGAGTTTCATGTCGGCTCGTGATCATTTTCTTGCTTCAGATCGGTAGCCAATTGTTGAGAAAGCTAGAGGCCCGAGTAGGAATATCGCGCCCTCTCACAGCAACTGTCTTAGTCCTCATCTTTCTTGGTGGAATAGTTTGAAGCGGTGTCACGATTAAAGGAGCGTCATCCCTTCCAGGCGGTTGATCTTCAGTATCATCTGCCAACAGGACATGTTAGAGTAATGAGCAAGTCGAAACGATAACACAAAGAAAGAAACTGTTAGGATCCTTCGGTGCTGATTGGAGTAAGGAACTAGTCTCGATTGTGGATGGTCCGATTGATGAAGGATGAAGGTGTTTTTGACGGACTTGATGATGTTCGAAAATATGCGCAGCGGATAAAGTTGTAATGGAAATATGTAGGATTTTTAGAGATGGTTTTTATGGAATTTTGGTGATGACTTAATTCAAGATAAATGGTTCTTGAATCGGGAATTTTAGAAGTGAAAGATGGAATTTTAAATGGACAAGTATATTCGAGAAAACCCTCTCGTTAACGAAGAACGAGCAACCTTTCTATATTGAATAACTTGAAAGATCGAACTCAAACTTGCAATGAAAATGCTAGTTTGAACCTGAAATGATTACAAGAATTTTAGGGAAATAAAGCTAGAAATTACAAGGAAATAAATTGACTTTAAGATTGAATAATCAATAAGTGTCATCTAAAGGAAACAAAGGCTCCTATTTATAGCTAAAATCTTAAGGGTGAGAGGGTCATTTACTAATTAATTGGGTGGCAATTAATTGGATTTAATTTGGACGTGGTCATTTGATTTTGGTTGCCATGGATGCTTGGGCGAGCGCCAACTGGCCGTGACTTGGTCGTGCGGCAGACGTTACGGGCAGGAAATGCGGCCGTGTGCGTCGGGCGTGGGAGGCAGGTGCAGCGTGGACCGAGCCTTGCGGATGGCCAGGTGAGATCGAGGTGGGCTGGTGCGAGCGTGGGACGCGGTCGTGCGTGGACCGAGTCTCGCGGGCGGGGATGAGGGCGAGCGGTTGTGGGCGAGGGCCGGATCTTGCGGGTTGGGGGGCGCTGCACACGACCGGGTCATGCGTGAGGAAGACGACCCATACGGCGTCGTGTGG
The DNA here is from genome assembly GCA_963691705.1 of Viola odorata. Classification (NCBI taxonomy): domain Eukaryota; kingdom Viridiplantae; phylum Streptophyta; class Magnoliopsida; order Malpighiales; family Violaceae; genus Viola; species Viola odorata. The sequence continues at coordinate 34,566,216 of OY829546.1, forward strand.
GCGAGGGAGCTGCTGGCTTTGTATGACGTCGTGTGGGCGAAGCTGGGCTTGGGCCGGACCAAGTTCCCCTTTGGTCCTTGGATTTGCAAACATGTCCTCTCTTGGTCCTTGAACTTTAGGTGCGCTTCTTCGTAGCGTAAATGTCGGAACATGAGCGCCACGAGATTTTGGCGTTGGCTTCGCGTACGTGATGCGATCAGTGCGATCGTATCATCTCCTCCCCCTTCGAGTGGATTCGACCTCGAATCCAAAGTTTGCATGTCCTCAGTATCCTCGTCATCGGAATCGGCTACAAAATACGGAGATAAGTCAGTAATGTTAAAAGTGGTAGAGGACACAGCAAAAGATGGAGGAATGTCCAAAATATAAGCATTATCGTTAATTTTATTAACAATAAGGAAAGGACCAGCCCCTTTTTGGCTCAATTTAGACTTCCTAAGGTGAGGGAATCGCTCTTTGCGAAGATGCAACCAAACCCAATCTCCAACTTCAAAGGACTTGACTCGTTTCCTAGCATTGCGCTTCTCCTCGAGTTTGGCGTTCATGTTTTCCATTCTTTGCTTCGCCTTAGCATGTAATTCTTTTACTTTGGCTGCTCGTTCTTCTCCATCTAAGTTGGATAAATGAGAAACAGGTAATGGGAGCAAGTCTATGGGGGTGAGTGGATTGAACCCATAGACGAGCTCAAATGGAGAAGATAAAGTGACAGAATGCATGGCACGATTATATGCGAACTCAACAAAGGGAAGACATTGATCCCAATTCTTAGAATATTTCGGTACCATGATTCGAAGAAAGTTACCAAGAGTTCGATTGACTACCTCCGTCTGGCCATCCGTTTGGGGGTGGTAGGATGTGGAAAACAGGAGTTTGGTCCCCAACTTGGCCCATAGGACACGCCAAAAATGACTCAAAAATTTTGAGTCTCGATCACTTACAATGGTACGTGGCATGCCGTGGAGGCGGACAACCTCTCGGAAAAATAGATCAGCTACATGAGAAGCATCAGTAGTGGATTTGCAAGGAATAAAATGTGCCATCTTAGAAAATCTATCAACGACAACAAAGATAGCATCTTTCCCGTTACTAGTTCTAGGCAATCCTAGTACAAAATCCATGGAAATATCGCACCAAGGGTGCGAAGCAATAGGTAATGGCATGTAACGACCTTGATCATGAGATGTAGACTTAGCACGATGACATTCAATGCATGCATTAACAATACGAGTTATCATAGGACGCATATGCGGCCAATAAAAATGTTCTTTTAAAGTACTCAAAGTTTTGTTAATACCGAAATGACTGCTAAGTCCACCACCGTGAGCTTCTTTAATGAGAAGTTCACGCATGCTACATTTGGGCACACATAATCGACCTTTACAAAATAGGAATCCATCATGCAAAGAATAATTTTCAAAAGGTCCACTCAAGCATGCATCATACGCAACATGAAAATCATTATCATTTTCATATAGTTCAATGATATGCGAAAATCCCAATAATTTAGATTGCAAAGAAGTAATGAGTGCATACCTTCGGGAAAGGGCGTCGGCAACCGTGTTCTCCTTTCCTTTCTGATACTTGATCACATATGGAAATCGCTCAATGAACTCCAACCAAACAGCATGGCGACGATTCAGCTTACCTTGTCCTTTGAGGTAGCGAAGGGATAGATGGTCGGTGTGAACAACGAACTCCTTCGGGACGAGGTAGTGCTCCCAAACAGTGAGGGTTCGAATTAAGGCGTACAGCTCCCGATCATACGTGCAGTAATTGAGCTGGGCGTCCTTCAATTTCTCACTGAAATAAGCGATCGGTCGCCCTCCTTGTAATAGCACTGCTCCAATCCCGATTCCACTTGCATCACATTGGACCTCGAATGTCTTGTCGAAGTCAGGAAGTGCGAGGACCGGGCTGGATACAAGGTGTTTCTTAAGGGTTTTGAAGGCCTCCTCTTGCTCGAGCCCCCATATGAATGGAATGTCCTTCTTGGTGAGTGCGTTAAGGGGCGCAGCAATCGTTGAAAAGTCCTTCACGAAACGCCGATAGAAACTGGCCAAACCATGAAACGAGCGCACCTCGCTCACATTTTGCAGAGTGGGCCAATCCGCAATCGCCTTTGATCTTGGCTTGATCAACCTTGAGTCCATCTGTTCCTACAAGAAAACCAAGAAAGTGGACTTCGTCCAAACAGAACTCGCACTTCGCGAGTTTAGCGTAAAGCTTATGCTTGCGAAGGGTTAGAAATACAAGTCTCAAATGCTCAAAATGGGAGTCATGTGAGGAGCTATGAATCAAGATGTCATCGAAATAAACAACAACAAATTTTCCAATAAAGTCACGCAACACATGATTCATTAATCGCATAAATGTGCTGGGAGCATTTGTTAACCCAAAAGGCATAACTAACCATTCATAAAGACCAAATTTAGTTTTTAAAGCAGTTTTCCATTGGTCTCCTTCATGCATACGTATTTGATGATATCCACTAGCTAAATCAATTTTTGAAAATATGGTAGCTTGGCTAAGTTCATCTAGCATATCATCAAGGCGAGGTATGGGGTGCGAGTATTTAATGGTTACCTTATTGACTGCTCGATAGTCCATGCACATGCGCCATGATCCATCTTTCTTTGGAATAAGGATCACCGGGACGGCACACGGGGAAAGGCTTTCTCGGACGTAGCCTTTGGCGAGGAGGGCCTCGACTTAAGCCTCCAACTCTTTGGTTTCCATCGGGTTGCACCGGTAGGCGGGTAGGTTGGGCATAGGTGCGCCGGGAATCAACTCGATCTTGTGCTCGATTCCGCGGATTGGTGGTAGTCCTTCGGGCAACTCGTCCGGAAACACATCTTGGAAATCTGACATCAAAGACACAAAAGTAGGAGAAGAGGAATTGGGGTTAGTGTTAGATGTTTCCGCGCTCAAGGCACGAAAATGGAGAAAAATGATGGGTTTTTGTGCAAGAAGTGCACGCCTCACATCTCGAGATCTTCCCATGAGACTCACTTTTTTCTCTTCCCTCGTTCCCCTCGGAACCTCGCTAGCTAGCTCATTTTTTTCTAGCCGTGTGTTTCCACTCTTTCCTTCCTTTTTCTCTTCTCTCTTCGCAAGCTCATTTTTTTCTTGCGGGTTGTTTTTAATGCTCTCACCGCTCACATTTTTCACACCACTATTTCCCTCTTTTTTATTTAAAGCAATTGAAATATCGAAGACCGCACTCGCTTTTTCAAGCTTGATTTGGTCTTCGTATACCTGGCTAGGTGCAAGTGGTGGAATCATGAACTTCCGGCCGGTGTGAGTGATGCGATATGTGTTGCGGAATCCATCATGGATGGCGTGGCGATCAAACTGCCACGGGCGACCAAGGAGAAGGTGGGTAGCTTGCATGGGGGCGACATCACAAACGCGCTCATCCTGGTACTCCCCAATCTGAAACTTGATCTGCACCTGTTTCACCACTTTAATGGCGCTGCCGTCATTGAACCAGTTCAAAACATAGGGGTATGGATGCTTGGTGGTCGAGAGTCCAAGTGAGTGGACTAGTAAGGTGCTCGCCACATCTGCACAACTCCCACTGTCAATGATGATCGAGAGGACCATCCCATCATCTGCTCGGGCTTGCATACTCAAGGTCCGTCTGATCACTAAACTGCGAGGAATCTCCAAAGGGGTATACTCTCCTTCTTCCTCACTTTCCGCATCATTTTCCCCAGTTTCTGACTCATCCTCAGAAACTATCTCTCCTCCTTTACTGATTAGGATGATGCGGCGGTTTGGGCACTCTGCCCTTATGTGTCCCTTACCACCACATTTGAAACATTCAATGGTTTGGCTAGGTGTCCTTTGGGTTGTGTTTGGGATTGGTGTGTTGGAGGTGTTTTGGGCAGTGTATGGTTTAGGGTCAGATGGTTTGGTTTCAGTTGGTTGAGTGTAGGGTGGCTTAGGTGTTTGGGTCATGTTTGATTACCAGGGTCTTTTGGTATTTGTCACAGAGTGGGGAGTAGAAGAAGAAGTAGTATTGACAAAGTTTTTGGTTTTGGAGCTTACTTGGCGTTCTAGCTTAAGAGCTAGATGGTACATTTCCTCGAGTGTGTTGTAAGGGAGGAAGTCCAATTGTTGGGAAATATCCTTGCGAAGTCCGCCAAGAAATCGGGCCATGGTTGCCTCGCCACTCTCTCGTACATCCAATCGTGTCAGCATGGATAACATCTCATGGTAAAACTCCGTGACACTTTTACTGCCTTGATACAATCGTTGGAGTTTCTAATGCAAATCTCGGAGGTAGTAAACCGGCACAAATCGTGATCGCATCTCCCCCACAAGCTCAGCCCAAGTGGTGATTGGTGGTTCATGATCCAACCTCCGATTAACCAAGACTCGCTCCCACCACTGTATGGCTAAACCTGTAAACTCAACAACAGCCAAACGACACTTCTTTTCTTCTGAGTAGTTATAACATGCAAATATTCTTTCCATCTTACTTTCCCATTCATAATACATATCAGGGTCCTCACGACCCTCAAAAGATGGAATAATTAACTTGATGTTATTAAAGTTATCATACCGTCCCTCGAGTGAAGGGTTCCTTCGAGCCTCTCGTAGAGGTTCGTGCCGTGTTGGATCATATTGCCGAGGAAGGGTCGGCTCGGTTGCGAATGGGTGGCTGGGTGGTGGTACATAGGAGTTGGCTTGGTGTAGTGGAATATCAGGACCCCGGTTCCGATTGTGTCTGTTGGTAAGTGGATTTAGTGGTGGAGATATCGGAGTCGTATGGTGAGGTGGTCGGTTGCGGGAGTGGCGATCTTCCTCATTATCGCTACTATCGGAGCGAGCATAGACTCCTTCGATGTTACCATAGAAGGAAATACTTCGTGGGTTGGTGGGTCGGGTTCTTTGTTGAAAGTGGGGAAATGTAGGGGTCCTTTGTGGTAGTGGTGTTTGTAGTGGTGGGGGTGTTTGGGCTTGTCGAGTTTCGATGGCCTCGAGTCTAGCCATCATTTTCTCCAATATGGAGTTAATGTGGCTCATGTTTGGATCGGGTGGTGGGGGTGGCACTTCCGAATGTTCTTCGGTAATGGTAGGATCGTTGGACATGATGTGTACCTGCACAAAGAAAAGAAACACGAAGGAAAACTAAAAGGTGTTTATTAGTACCCTCCCTCACGTGTTTACACTCTTCCCTCTATTGTTCTCACCAAAATCACACAAAAATAAACAAGTAAACTTAAAGTCAATTTTAGTTTTAAAAAATATGACTCAAAGAATGTTGAGCACTTTGGTGACACACAATGAAAACTGGGTACGCAAAGAAGGTATGGAAAAATTAAGGTAAATAACACGAACAAAATGAGATTGTGCAATTACCTTAATTTGGAATGGAAGAGATATGAGAAACAATAATGAAAACTTACGAAGACACGAATGAAGAATGGCGCAAAAGGATTTGTGTTTCGGAAGCTGAAAGAAAGCTTGACTCGTCCAATGATAGTCCACGTCAAGTGTCGAAAAGCTTACCTAGCGATCTTGTCCCTTGCTTTTGACTTGTGTTGCTAATTTTTTTTTTTTATCACAAGTGAAGGGACGCTCGGATCGCAAATAGATAACAAAGAAAATAAAATTTGTGTTAGTGGAAAAATTTATACAATGGACAAGACGAAGGAGTAATGAATTCGAAAAATGGAGAAAGGAATTGATTTGCGATTTTAACATTTACCAACCTTCGAGACAGCCGAGCTCCGCTACCACGTGTTAGGATCCTTCGGTGCTGATTGGAGTAAGGAACTAGTCTCGATTGTGGATGGTCCGATTGATGAAGGATGAAGGTGTTTTTGACGGACTTGATGATGTTCGGAAATATGCGCAGCGGATAAAGTTGTAATGGAAATATGTAGGCTTTTTAGAGACGGTTTTTATGGATTTTTGGTGATGACTTAATTCAAGATAAATGGTTCTTGAATCGGGAATTTTAAAAGTGAAAGATGGAATTTTAAATGGACAAGTATATTCGAGAAAACCCTCTCGTTAATGAAGAACGAGCAACCTTTCTATATTGAATAACTTGAAAGATCGAACTCAAACTTGCAATGAAAATGCTAGTTTGAACCCGAAATGATTACAAGAATTTTAGGGAAATAAAGCTAGAAATTACAAGGAAATAAAATTGACTTTAAGATTGAATAATCAATTGGTAATCAAAAAGTGTTATCTAAAGGAAACAAAGGCTCCTATTTATAGCTAAAATCTTAAGGGTGAGAGGGTCATTTACCAATTAATTGGGTGGCAATTAATTGCATTTAATTTGGACGTGGTCATTTGATTTTGGTTGCCGTGGATGCTTGGACGAGCCCCAGCTGGCCGTGACTTGGTCGTGCGGCAGACGTTGCGGGCAGGAAATGCGGCCGTGTGCGTCGGGCGTGGGAGGCAGGTGCAACGTGGACCGAGCCTTGCGGATGGCCAGGCGAGATCGAGGGTGGACTGGTGCGAGCGTGGGACACGGTCGTGCGTGGACCGAGTCTCGCGGGCGAGGACGAGGGCGAGCAGTTGTGGGCGAGGGCCGGATCTTGCGGGTTGGGGGGCGCTGCACACGACCGGGTCATGCGTGAGGAAGACGACCCATACGGCGTCGTGTGGGTGAGGGAGCTGCTGGCTTTGTACGACGTCGTGTGGGCGAAGCTGGGCTTGGGTCGGACCAAGTTCTCCTTTGGTCCTTGGATTTGCAAACATGTCATCCCTTGGTCCTTGAACTTTAGGTGCGCTTCTTCGTAGCGTAAATGTCGGAACATGAGCGCCACGAGATTTTGGCGTTGGCTTCGCGTATGTGATGCGATCGGTGCGATCGTATCAGAAACCCACCTACAATACACTCCGTCATAAGCCGGTACAGGGCAAACTCTCAGATACGGAAGGAGAAATTTATTTCTAGCAAGGCGTTGGCCTGACGTAACTCATCCCTAGACAGCACTACTGGGTTTACCCAGACAAAATCGACAAGCCCGCGGTTAAAGCCCCTAGGCCAAGGGTGGAAAGGCAGTCTAACAATAAAGAAGCCACTTTTCCAATCCGCTACAGTCTCCTCGAAGCCCCGAAACCTCTACCAGAATGACTGCACGAATACGTCATTCCACCTCGGGGCGATATCAACCAAACAGTTGTGACACTTGAAGCTAAAAAATTTACAGAATAAATTGACAGACGGAGTAAGTATACCCTGCAATTCTCAAGCGCGAAGAAAGGCGTAAATTCTGCACCAGGAGGAAGAGGTTATCTGAGCGGGGTCGATATCATACTAACGCAACAATTTCTTTACAGACTCATGAATGGGAAAATGAAAACCATAAAGGAATATCTTAAAATAGACCATCCTGTCACTCTTGGACAAGGGGTCATGAAGCCGCTGACCCACCTTAGGAACTTTAACGGAATAACCTGGAGGAAAAGTGATACCCTGACCCTCCAACGTAGTTTTCAGAACGATTTCACAAATAAAGAGACTGGGTGTTCTCTCGATTTCTGGGTCTATAGGCATCTGAAGACCCCTATGATCTCTAGTCATACGCATAATGAACCAATAGAAGAAAATCTGAGGAAGATGGAGCAAAATACCTGGAATGAGAGAGCAGTGTGTATACCGCCGACGCCGATGAGTAGTTGAAGAAATTTTCTTCGAATAAAAGAAGAAGCAGAAAAGAGAGGATGATGGGGAAGAATCTCAAAGCACGAGCAAAAGTGTTAAAAGAAAATAGTTGTTCCCTTTTAAAGGTTGACCTGAGTATCCAACAACCTGTAAAAACAAGACGCGTGCAAAGCAGAAAATGACACGTGGAAAAACCGCAGAAAGATATTTATGACTAAGCACTTATATCTTTGAAGAAAGACAGCTACTGACTGGAGCCTGACAGAATGGTTACATCAAGCGGCAGCCAGCTTCTAACCAAGTACGGAAGGAGTTAACGTGGAAGGGCGACTAAGAAAGGAGAAAAACGAAAAGCGTAATTCCATTTCATAAAAGCCATACGACATCTACAGAAAGGCACAATATGCTAGATTAATCATTGTCAGACCAATAGGAAGACCAATAGTAGTATTCCCCATCCGAGGACGGAAACTCCTCGACGATAGGTGGGAAAGGTTCCTCTACGTGCCTCTTCTGACCCAGTTTTAGCAAGCTTGACTCTCCTTTGGCAGTAGAGGCCGCGGTATCAGCACCGATATCGCTGGCAGAACTCCTTTCCATGAAACGATCAATGTGAGGAAACAGTGCGTCACCCTTCTGAACAAGTGGGATATAAATGTGAGGAGACGGGTCGACCGTCTTCAAAGCCCTTCCCTTCCTCGACCTCTTACAGCTTTTACGGCGAGGAAGTCACCTCTTCAGGCATGAGGGTGAAGAAGGATTACCAGAATCTGGCAAGGTTGGAGGAGTTGAGGGAGAACCGCGTTCAGAAAGGTCTAAAGAGTATGAATTGGCCATGAAGCCACAAATGGTTTTAACAGGAAAATATGAAGAAGAAGATGAACAGAAAAAGGGAGAGAAAAAATCCCATTAAATAGCCGAGGAGGATGAGCCTTTCCATCTTCTCGCAAAACTTTTAAGAGAATTGATGCGTTCTGAAAATAATCTGAATCGCATAATCGGATCTTGTGATCACGCCTATTGAAGTTTCCCCCTGATCGATGAGCACCAAAAAAACTGCCCAATCAGTTGATACTGAAGAGGCGGCCCGAAATTAATGCAGAACGGTTCGCGAGGATAATCGTTACTAGTGACCAACCAAGGACGGACTCATTTTCAGTTGGGTTGATGTGGCAAGCAACCGAAATGTCAACTGGCACATTGCGAAAAACTACGACTCCAATAAAGAAAGACGTTTTATTTATTCATTTATGGCCTAACGGCCTGGGCATACATTCATACAAAGAGAAGAAAAGATAGGGTGGCGACGGCCGACAATCAAGCCTGGGATCCAGCGTCATCATCCTCCACCATAGTGGGGACAAGCAGCAGTTCAGCAGATCCTTCCTCTGCTGCAGCATGGTGATCACCACCTCGATGCGGGAGACAGTAGCAACCAACTTTGACACATTCTCCAGAGGACTGAAATCCTCCAGAAAAGCCACACCAAGCCTGGACCGAAGGGGAGTCAACATCCCTTGAAGCTCCAGAACTTCCTCAGAAGTCTTGATCAGCATATTTTCTAGAAAGCTGACGTCACCCTTGTTGAGGTTCTTCAGAGTGTGGGTTTTGGAGATCAGAAAGTTCTTGGTGAGACCGTCCATAATGAAAATACTAGGAAATAATGTTGGAAAGATGTGTAATTGGCTCGGGAAAAATTCGAATTTATAAGTCTCAAGAAAAGGCAGCAAAAAGACGTGCTCCTCGGCGACCGAGCCACCCATTATCGTGCGAGTCGACAGGCACAATCTGGAAGGAAGCTGAAGCAGTAGCCCTTGGTAAACGAGCTCATTTTCAGTTGGGCTTATGATAACAATTAAGGCAACCCCAAGGGTATTATCGTCCTTGTACCGGTGTAAAGGCCGGAACCCTACCGTGTCTGCCAGGGGTCAGCCGCGGAAGGTTGACACCTCTTAGCCGGTACGGAACCCTGGGATGGTCAACATCAGCGGGGGGGGGGGGGGGGGGGGGGGGGCGGGGCTCACGCGTCATCTATCCACACGCACGACGTTATCCCATCCCAGGACAACCATGACATCACTCAAGTCTACCGCCCATGACGTCACTTGAGGCTACCGCCCATGACGTCACTTGAAGCTACCACCCATGATGTCACCTGAGGCATTATCTCCCCTGATAATGCCTCCTCCTAGAGGTAACTCCCTCGCGTGGCCTATAAATACCTCACCATTTGAAACGCAAGGTAAGCCTAAGATCGTTGCTGGAACCTCTGGTATTTTGAATAGCCATACTAACTTAAGCATCGGAGTGTTTATGCCGGAGTCCTCCCCTCCGACCCTTTGCAGGTACATCTGACGGCAACTACAGTGACTCTTAACGGCCATACCCCTACCCCCGATCCTCCAGAACTTCGAATCTTATCAACGGGGGCTGGTTGAACTTCGATTCGGAGCGGGAAAGGGATGAGCTTTCATTCCTCCTAAATTACGGTGAAATCAGCCGACCCCTGCATTATTTTTGATTTTAAACTTTTGAATAGTCTAGGCTTGTCTACTAGACTAAGGAAAATGATTGAGGACATTGGGTGGGGAACTATCTTCTTTACTACTAACCCTGTGTTTTATGAATTTTCCTTGGAGTTCTACTCCATTTTTTATTTTGATGCAACCCCTTTCGCTGATGAAGGGGAGATACATGCCAACAAGTATTTGGGAGAGGTTGTGAATTTCAGGTTGTGCGGCCAATGGACTTACTTGAGTCTGCACAAATTTGATGTGCTTTTAGGGTATGTGTATGATCATGTAGACCAGCCCAGCTGGTATCCTTCTACCCTTTATGCAATTCCTGAGAATTGGCCTGCCACCAAAGTTTTTGGGATTCTCACTAGAGATCCCACAGCTGAGTTTGGAGAAGGATCCAAAGCTTCAATGCTTTGTGATCCTGCCCTGCGGATTCTCCACAGATTCCTCTCGGTCTCGTTCTCGGGGAAGACCAAGAAGTCTAGTGTCTTGACAAGGAATGATCCATTTGGAGAGGGGTATTGTTTGTTATAACACAAACACAACGCGCAGGGAGGAAAGAATCTTTGCAAGGAATCTTGCAAAGCCATACACATTAGCACCCCTTAGGACCCACCCAGAAATAGACAAGCAGAGAGCGCCCACCCCAGTTGACTAGCAAGAACAACAGAGTGCATCTCCTTCTGCCCCAACACCTTCCCAAGACACGCTGGGCGCTCTCCTTGAAGTGCAATAAAAAATAAACACCATCCTATAGACTTTGCAGGATTCCTTGGACCAGTCCATCACTTTGAACTAGAGTATCTTGGACTCCCTCCTTCTCCTCCACAACAAATTTGATGACTCCTACACCCCTATTCCTCCCTCTGTATCAGTCCCTCATTTGTCCATCAACACAGAGTCAAACTCTGATTGACCTGCCCCCAGGTCATATCTTTCCTTTTCTTTTCTTTTTATTTTTATTAGCAATTTTTCTTTTATGTGTTAGTTTTTCTCTCTTCACACATTGGGGACAATGTTTATGCTAAGTGTGGGGAGGGTTTTGTTATGTGTTTTAATTATCATTGCATATGTTACACCTAATTTTTGCAAATTGTTGCAATTTTTGAGTCTATTTTTAAAAAAAATCCTGCATGATTTTCTTTTGATTTCTGTATTTTTGCATGATCTGTGTTGTCTGTCCTCGATAACCAAACCTATCTGCATCTAAGCATAAATCTTCATCACACAAAAAGTGAAAACACTTGACTACTTAACTCCATATTTTATTGCCATGGCAATTTAATGGGTTAACATTTCCAATGCCTGTAAGATGCATTTTCCTGGTATTCTTTAAAAATTCTTCATGTGCATGGTCCCCCGATTCTGATGCTTTACTTTTGACTCGATTAACTCCCTTTGATACATACGATTGCCAGTTTTGAGATTTTATACAAATTAAAGAGTTCTTGATTTTTACTCGATTGCTTGCGGCTTAAATATGTAATTTCTCTGGTATCCTAGCCTCAGTAAGCTGGAATATCCAAAGAACTACAAAATAAAATGAGAGTAGATAAGAAAAATAGCAATTTGTCCTGGCATCCCTGCCTCAACAAGTGGGAATGGCCTAGAAACTATGCGTGAATCATGAGATTTACCTTGGTGTCTTTGCCTTAACAAGTGAGGACATCCAAGAACTAGAATTAGAGGTTCATGAAATCAAATGCAAAAAGGTGTAAAACTCTGGTCTAGCCGTTTCGTAGCAAAAGTTGAGAAGGAAATTTGAAATAGTTTTATTTCTCAAATGCTAGCAGTCTTTGTACCCATTGGAGTTATTGATTTTCCAATTTAGTATTTAATCATGGCATTATACAGATGTAGCATGTTTGAGGTTTTGGTTAGGCCTTGGTAATACAACTTGGAGTTATGGATTGAAGTGTCTGAGGATTCTATGTGATAAGTTAGATGCTTGGAAATTGATGATTTCTGGTTTTTGATAACACTATCGTCTATGTGTTTTGCATGTCTTATGTGTTTTATGCTTGGGGGCAAGCATCGTCTAAGTGTGGGGAGGTTTGATTGAGCCATTATTATAGTGGTTTTGCCACTTATTTTCTTGCTTTCTCAAATAATACTCTATTAAATTCTGCGGATATTCTTTGATTATTGCATGAAATGACTTTGCTGTGGCAGGAGCAGAAAAGGAGAGGAATGAAGCTACTTCTAGACCACTTTGGGATTTACCGATCCCCGACTAGTTGCTTGACTAACCGCGCACTCCATGTTCGTGGCCAAGACAGATGAGCATGGCCAATCCCGCAGATGTTCTAGAGCGCCATATTCGGACTCCCTATCTTCACGCCCTACTTTCCAGTTGTCTTTAAAACTCTATTTTAGGAAGGAGATCCCCACATACAATTTGGCTATAATTTAGCGTTTGATTAAGATTTTAACTTCCTTTATTTCCGCCTTCTTTCTAGGAAGAGAGGACTGTTTATACTCTTCCTAGGGTTTTGAGAAAGGGGTTCACGATATTTTTGGTTGGCGGCTCCTTCTCTGGTTTTAGATTTCGGAGACATTTTCATACATTTTGCTCCTTAAAAAATGAAGGAATATTATCAATTATATACATTGCTTATTTTACTTTTCAATTATGTGTATGAGCAACTAAACACATTCTTCTTAGTAGAGGCATTTTAAGCATGAACATGAGACCTAACTGATCATCTTAGTCTTCATATCTGCATTTAATTGATCTCGTGATTATTCTTAACGTGTTTCTGCTTGATATTAGATCTGGCCAATTTAGTGTTGAATAGATAATGCAGCTTGATAGCATATGTTTTGAGCATATTTTTCCCTTCATTATCACCTTGATTTATGGCATGATACTGCTAATTTTCCTGCATTTCCATCTTTATTGCAGATCTATGCCAAAAAGGGGAAATATGCGAAAAGGCGTGCTGTCTGGGTGATTTATGCAGATCTCAAGCTTCAAGACTTGCATTGAGGCCTTGCCGTGGTTTCCATCATCGAGCCATGGATGCACCAAAATTGTTATTTCCACGTGTCCTTGCTAGTAAGCTCCCACGTGTCCCCTCTAATGTCTTCTAGAAAGTTCCGCGCAGATCCCTAAGAGTATTCTCTTTAGTCATCATGCCCTCGAGGCCATAGATATCACCCTGCCCTCGACGCCGAGCGCTTCTAGAATATTCCCAAAATATTCCCTTTTCGGGCCAAAGAGTTTTATTCCGTATTTTTGAACTCCTTAGCTGGATTTTGTCTTCTTGTAATCCCTTAGTTGGCTTTTGTCTTCTTGTGGGCTAGTGGGCTATTTAAGACTTTAGTTTTTAGGGTTACACAACACCTACCACCCATTCATAGTAGATCTTTTTGTGTGCTTCTCTTTCTCCCCTCCTCCTTTAGGGGGAGGTGGATCAAACCATTTTCCAGCAGCCATGTACATAAACTGGAGCTTTGCTCCGGTCGGTAAGATTTAATAGGTTTTCTTCTTCTTGTTCTTCTTCTTTTAAGCAATCTATCTTTTGTTATTTTGTTTATTTCTTTTTTGGCATGAGTAGTTAGATCCCTTGTTCTTAGCAAGGGTATTTTGAGGGTTGAAAAAAGGAAGTTAGGAGGCCAAATCGTTCTTCATATATTCTTATTATTGTATTTGTTTGTTTGTCGGTTTCTTGTTAATTCGTCTAGGGCAAGATAGTAGTCTGGCCAACTAATAACTATTCCTAGATAATTACTGTCATCCTAGTAGCGATAACATCAACGTGAGGCTGTTAGTAGAAGTAGACACCTAGAATGGAGTAATTGCTATAGTGTGATCTCACCAATCTAGGGCAAGCAACCAATTAGGGCGTTGCTGCGAGTCTAACAAGCTAAGAGTTATCATGCCCTAGATATGTCTTACCACTGCTTCATGGGCGTTTTGAGTATTGTCTCCCCGCATTCGTGCCTGGGGGGATGGTGAAACGTAAAGGCTATCTCATATGTGGAAACGGGGGGTAGCTCCTCTTAAGAAGGTAAGTAAGGGGTTTACGTTGAAACGTGGCCCCTATAGCATGTCTATAACATAGGAATATAATATCTTTGCGCCGATGATTGTCATGCCCTCGACACAACCCGACAAAAAGCCCTTGCTAGGAATTTGTCTAATCTGATTTCATGTCTTTATTTACATGCTTTATCTAGTTTAATAGTAATTTAATCAATAACTCTCTTGGTTAATTCGATTAACCAAGCTACCCCCCCTTTTGTTACTGTTTTGGTCTTTTTGTCTTTGTCATGCATGAAAGTAAGCGTCTTGCCCTAGTCTCTGTGGATCGACCCTGTTACCACTATGCACAATTTATTATGCACTTGATAGTAGGTTTTTATTATTATATTTGATTGTGCCCCCGATAAGCACACATTACAGCTGTCATTCTTCTTGGTGTCTCGACCGTAAGCCCAAGTGGATCGAAGTAGATTCCTACGCGCTACTGGGTGTATCCAGGAAATGGTAGGGAGAAATGTTAATCAGATCCAGTCCCGATTGACGCCCGAGGATACTAGTATAGAGTTGTCTTCCCCTAGATGATCATCTACCAATTCAGTAAACCCTTTAACTAGTAAGGTGCTAATTGGTAAGGCATCATCTCTAAGCGTACTTAAGGTGGTGTTGATACAAGAGGGAAGCAGGGGCCATAAGCGTACCTTGATCCTATAGCAACTCTGTAGATCGAAGATGAACAACCTTGAGTTGTTGATTGTGTCTCTTGTCTCATAGCTTGCCAGCCTCTACTAGGAATCATTCTCATATTTGATCCCTACTACTCAATATCATCATCTTGTTCAAGAACGTCATTCTTGATCAAGACAGTTACTTGCTTTATATACTTTCCAGTTTGACTTTATCATAACCACCCAAATCCCCATTTAAGTAGTGTTTTGGCGATTGCAAGATTTTACCAAGATTAGTACCATATTTTTCCCTGTGGATCGATTCTCCTACTGCTATCTATAAGCAATTTATTCTTAGTAGCGAGTTGTAACTCTTATATTTATTTTTGACGAGTTCGATGCTCAGTTAGGGGATAAATTTGAAAGAAATGTGGAAAAAATATGATCTTGGTTTGAACTTTTCAGAGAAGAAAGATGAGGTGGAGAGAGCTAAAAAGCTAACTCAATCATTGAAAGCAAAAGGAAAATGTATTCTTATTTTAGCTGATTTATAGAACTACGTGGAATTGGTTAGAGTGGGAATTCCAGTAGAGGCTAATGCATGCAAGCTAGTACTTACCACTACATTGCTGGATCTTTATCTACAAATGTACTACAATGAAGAGAACATAAGTCACATATATGCAACGTCTTTGTGAGGAAGAAGCTTGGATCTTATTTACCCAAGAACTGAGCAATTATATCCATGAAGTTAAGGAACTAGTGCAGTCTCTGTCAAGAGAATGCGCAGGTTTGCCTCTAGGGATAAGTGTAACCACAAGAACCATGGGAGAATTTTTAATGTTCATACATGGAGGAATGTTGTCGAGGAATTAAAGGATCAAAACTTAGTAAGGGTCATGAGATGCAATAAGAAGTTTTCTCTGTGTTGAAATTTAGCTTCCTTCGCTTGAATGATCCAACATTACAAGAATGTTTGTTATACTGTGCATTACTTTAAGATGATGCTAGCATTGAGAGAGAATAAAATTGAGTATATGATTGTTAAGGGAATAATAGATGAGATATGATTGTTGAGGGAATAATAGATGAGAAAAGCAAACAAGAAAAACTAGATATGGGACACACAATGCTTGAAACACTTGAGAATGCCTTCTTATTGGAAGGTAATACTAAAGATGTATGCATGACCTAATTAGGGACATGGTGATCCGTGAATTGAGAGAGGTGTAATACACTTGTGGACATAGGGGCATAATTAGGAGAATTACCAGACATGGAGAAGTGGATAGAGAATTTCATAAGAGTGTCATTGATGCATAGTGACATTAAGGTAATTCCTCCCAGCCATACTCCATGGTGTCCAAATATTTTATCATTATTGTTAGGTTGTAGTTATAGCTTAAGAAAGATATTTGATTCATTTTTTGAGCAATTTCAGAAGCTCAAGGTTCTTAATCGTCTTGATAAGGTTAAAGCTAGTAGACCACCTAATATAGATATCTATATGAGAATCACAATATAATCCAAAAATGCCTAAAGCATTTAAACTTTCCTAAGAAATGTTATCAAATAAGATTAAGTAAATTCTTATATGGATCAAAAAAATATGTATGTGGTACAATCACCTTGGTGATTATTCACTGAAGAAAGAATATATAAATGACCTAATTTGTTCATGTGCTTTTATAAAAGGGTCTGGGTAAGGATTTGTGATCATTAATAGAGTATCTATTGATGATCCAAATATTAGTAGAACTCCTGAAGAGTTACAAAATGCGGTGACTACTTGAACAAATATTATGAGACCTTGGATAGACAAATAAAGTTCTATCTTGGCTAGTATATCGAGTAGTTTTCTAATGGATTCTTTGTTCATTAATCAAATTTTGCATAAAAGGTCTTAAAATGATTTTATATGAGTGTTTCATATCCAATAAGCCTTACAAGGGGATAAGTGTTGGGAAAAATCTCTCACTTAGGGTCGAATATAAAAATAAAGTAAATACACGACTCAAAGAATTTACATGGAAGAACCTCAATCGAGAAAAAAGCTATAGGACAGATATGAGAATTTTACTAACGAAGAAAAGGAGTACAAAAGGTTGTCTCTCAAACCCAAATCCCAAATCCCAAATACACCCAGACGACCTCACAAGAGTAATCACTCAAACTTACGACTTAATCACAAAGTTGTAACTACAAAGAGGCTAAATAGTATTTGGGATACACTCACAGAAAGTATGGAATCAATCCACCGACTTCACTCTCCTTTTTCTCACTTGATTTTCTCTACTCTCTGCTACAATATGTACAAAATATATGCATGTATATATATAGGTGATTTGTTGGCTACCCTTTAACTGTTTCATTCCAACTAGGATGCACACTCTGTGTTTCATTCCAACTAGGCTGCACACTCTCGGTGTTGTACTTTAATACCAACTCTTGGGCTGCACACTCTTGGTGTTGTATTTTAACACCAACTCTTAGGCTACACACTCTTAGTGTTGTATTTTAACACCAATTCTTAGTTTCCCAATTATGTGTGGCACCTACAAATCTCCCCCGACACACATCATTGGGGAGAAATCACCAACCCTACCATCACGCAACACTTTTCCAGTTTCTCTCCCGGTAAAAACTTCATTAATATATCAGAATTGTTGTCATTAGTATGAACCTTTTCAAGTTCTAATGACTTAGCATTCAACACATCTCTAATCCAATGGTATCGAACATCAATATGCTTCGATCTTGAATGGAATGTAGAGTTCTTCCCAAGGTGAATAACACTTTGACTATCGCACAATAATGTATACAGATCTTGCTTAAAACTAAGTTCTTGGATAAATTTCTTCATCCATAACATCTCCTTGGAAGCCTCAATAGCAGCAATGAATTCTTCTTTAGTGGTAGAAAGTGCATCTGTGTAACCAATTAACTCGGGCTTTTCACTTCCAAAACAATGACACATTTTGGAAGTACCATGAAGATACCATAAGATCCATTTTACTGCTTCCCAATGAGCTTTCCCGGGATTTGAGAGATATCGACTAATAACACTGACTGCATGTGCAATGTCAGGCCTTGTACATACCATTGCATACATCAAACTTCCAATAGATGACATTTTCACTACAGGAGAGAATATCTCTTCAAAATCAATCCCTTTCCGCTAAACCAGTCAGTCTTTGTACCAGGGAAGTGAGGTGTGCTCTTCTTGCTTTATTCGGTACACCCACTTATTTTTTAAAGCCTTCTTTCCTTTTGGTAATCTTACTAACTTAAATGTATGGTTTTCATGCGAGGATTTCAGCTCATCTTGCATGGCATCAAACCATTCTTTCGTCTGGTCTCCTTTCACTGCTTCCTCAAAGCACTCTAGTTCTCCCCATTCAATCAGCATCACGCAGTCTTGAGGAGAATATCTAGTGGAAGGTTGTTTGACTCTGGTTGACCTTTCTTGAGGTGTAAATCCACACCCTTCTTGAGTAATCATCTTTGAATGTCACAAAATAGAGAGAACCACCAACTATCCTAGTCTTCATAGGATCACATATATCAGAATGCACTAACTCTAGTGCATCTTTCTTCTTGTCAGAACCATGCCTCTTGAATGCAAGTCTATTTTACTTTCCTGCTAAACAATGAGAACACTTCTCCAATTATCCGCCTTTTAACTCAGGAAGCATATTTTATTTAGCGACCATTGCATGCCTTTCTTGCTCATGTGGCTAAGTCTTTTGTGCCACAACTCAGTTGTACTCCTACTCTTCGCTGCATTAATAATGTCGTTGGAGAGTGTAGCCTACATCACGTACAAATTCAGATGTTTCTTACATCTTGCCATAATCAGTGAGCCTTTTATAAGTTTTCATTGATCACTAGAGAAAGTGTTACAGTAGCCTTTATCATCCAGCTTGCTAGTGGAAATTAAATTCAATCGGATGTCAAGAACATGCTTTACATCCTTAAGAATCAATATTCCACCGTTTGGAAAAAATCATCCGGAAACTATTTACATCAATTGTCTAGAGTAGAACAAAAAGAAAACCCATTTCTATACCATTTGTTATAAGTTGATTGATAAGATTTTGTTCTTCTCGAACGCAAAGGCATCATTTGCTTCAATATCTCTGAGTGAATATTGATATGAAGTTGTTATATATATTAATTATATATAAATTGCAACTGGTTGTCTATGCAGATACATGATATTTATCAAATCCTCAGAAGGCTCGATTCTAAACATGACTGGATGTCGAAATAGATTTGGCTAAGATCATTAATTTAGATGGAAGCAACGCCAAATTTTTGAACCAATCACGTATCGATCTCAATATTTTTCTAGTTGATGACCTTGTATCACCCTCGGACCACCTGGACCAAAGACCTCTAACTCTCTCTGAATCAAAGCAACATATTCTTGCTCGCTTAGATCAAATTCCTCATTTGTTAGCATATCCTGAATATACGTGATGTGGGATCAGAAGAAGTGATACCAATAATATTATATGAAGATAAGGCTACCTATATAGCCAAAAAATGAAGGGAGGTTACGTTAAAGTCTAGCTGACTTATCCACAAAATCTTGACCAGCAACAACATTTGAGAAACTAGTACAGAGTATTAGAATGCGCCGACTCAAAGGTAATAAGTGATGCTCCCATTAGGGGGAGTAGAATACTTGTTGTACTCTTTTTCCTTCACCATGGTTTTGTCCCACTAGGTTTTCTTGCCATGTTTTTTATAAGGCTGGTTTCGCAAAGTAATTAATTAAACAATGGATATGATGCTTATTTTGTTTTTTTTATTTCAGCCACCCGAGTGAAGTGTCCTTGATAGTGCGTACTTTATACATATTTTCCTCCCTCTTCCTAGTCCACTTTTGATCTTGATACTACTAATTTGCCTCTGTTTCTCTCCTTTTTGCAGATCTGGACTTAGGAAGGGAAATTCGAAGAAACACACACTTTCAGTCGGATTCTGACGAATGTTGAGCGTTGAGGCCTTGCAGCTATTGTTCGCTGAAGCTGAGAAATCCAACACTGAAAAGGAAAACTCTCGAAAGAAGAAATCCTACAGATTCGGTCATTTATTCCCGCGATATTCCATCTCAGTAGAAGATATATTTTAGGAAATCTTCTTCTATTATATTTAGGACTTTATTTCTATTTACTATAAATACTTTGGTAAATTAGGGTTTTAGGGACTTCTTCCCTCTCATATTTTGTCACTCCAAACTTCCGCCTCCAGCGCCTTTCCTGATTTGTAATAATCTCAAAGCTTTAGCTCCAGCCGATATTAAGTTTCAATGTTTAACATTGTCTTCCTTTCTCTTTTATGCAATTATTCTTTAATTATTTTGTTTATTTAATTTCCGATATGGGTACCTAAATCCCCCTTTCTTAGTAAAGGTCATTGATGGTTGTGTAGGTTAGTTGTGAGGTCGAATTGAGTTTAATAAATTCCTATGTTTGTATCTGCTTGTTTATCAATTGCTTGCAATTTATCTAGGAACGGTTAGAGGTCCGGCGAACCAATAACTGAACCTAGGTAATTATCGCCATCTCTGTAGTAATAACTAACGTGAGGCTATATAGTAGAGTAGGCAACTAGATCAGAGTCATCAGGTCACTGGTCCAATCTGACTAGGGTAAATAACCAATTAGGGTAGTGCCTCGAATGTACTGAGTGTCTCGCCCTAGGTGTGTCTTTCCTCTTCTTCATGGGCATCTGAGTATTGTCTCCATAAACGTACCTTGGAGGACGGTGGATTGTCAAGGGTATTCCATAAATGTACCTTGGAGTAGCTTCTCTTACGAAGGAAAGTAGGGCACATTTAACGTACCTGGACCCCATAGAACACCTATAAACTAGGAACAAAATACCCTTGCACCAATGACCAACTAACCACAATGCATCTGGAGATAGATCTTTACTAGGAATCTTTCCCTCATCAATTTCATACTTTTGTTTACTCTATTTTATTTTGTTTATTTAGTAGTTAATCAAACACTCTCTCAAAACCCCCCCTTTGGTTACTTATTTGGTTTGATATTCTCAGTTATACGCTGAAGTAAGAGTGTTCCCTTAGTTCTTGAGTTCGTCTCTGTTACCACTATACGCAATTTATATTGTGCATTAGGCGATAGGTTTTATTATTAATTTTTACGGCTTTGACAATCGGTCAAATTTTGGCGTTGTTGCTGGGGAGTAATGGTACTGATTTCTTTCTTTTGTTTGTATGACCAGGACGTCTACACCAGATCCTCTACTACTCGACCTTGAGATCACTAGGATAGAAAGCAAACTTAGAAGACAGGCCAAGAAATCATCCACAAACACCGGAGAAGTTTCTGCCCCAGTCCTCGAAAGAAACCCTTCTGACCCTACCGATCTCGACTTCCTCTTCAGTCCAGACCGTGACGCTGAAGGCTTCACTGTCCCCGAATTCCCCACAATGGCCGAAGCAGTAGATGACCAGAATAATCAGACAATTAAAGATCTTAATACTTCTCTCAAGTTGGCCAGCAGTTGTATCACTTAGCCCACCGTCCAACACGATTGGGTAATTAAGTCCACCATACTACACCATCTTCCTACATTCCATGGAGCCCCCAAGGAAAACCCACACCGACATCTCCAGCATCTACACTCCATCTGTGAGGCTATGAAACCAACCAATATTGAGTTCAATCATGCCAAATTGTGAGCCTTCCTCTGGTCCCTCGCAGGTGAAGCCAAGGACTAGTTCTATGACCTCCCTCCTAGATCCATTACCTCACGGGCAGACATATCAAAGGTGTTCTCTAATAAGTATTACCCAATCTCTATGGCTAGTGTCATTCACAAGTAGTTGGTCTCCATAGTCTAGAAAGATGAAGAGAACCTCCCTTAGTACTACGAACATTTTAAGAAGATGCAAACCTTATGCCCTTCACATAACCTCGCTGATCACGCCTTGATTCAATATTTTTATGAAGGATTGAGACCAACCGACAAGGCCCTGCTGGATGCTGCTAGCTGAGGTTCCCTTTGTGCTCTCACACCGGCTATCGCCAAAGCTACCATTGAACATATGGTTAAGAATATCACACCTTCTGAACAAGCCACTACTACCCAAGATGACCGTGTGGCTACTATGGAAAATCAGCTCACCACCATTACCGGTATACTCCAAAATATGGCAGCAGGACAACCTGTCTAGATCAAGGCTTGGGAATTTTCCAATTTTGTTGATCATCCCATGGATGCTTGCCCTCACATTCCTGATGAGGACTAAGTTAACATCGCTGGCAACTACAACGGAGCTCCTCAAAAGTTTGAACCTTCCACTCACAACTACAATCAACGTTGGTTACATCCCAATCTCAGCTGGTCAAACAATCCACAATAGCTAGATCCTAGTCAGCCACAATAACCAGTTTGCTAACCAGACGCAGCCACCATTCAACTTGCAAAATTTTAGGCCTCGACCGAACTATCCCAACAACTAGTAGTATCAATACCAAGCCCCCCAGGGTCAGGCTCCCCCCGCTCCGCAGGTTGATGAGGTAAGGAGGCTCAATAGTGTTATTTTGGATATGCAAAAATAGAAGAGTCTTATAAATGTAGAAATCAAGGACGTAAAGAATCGAGGACGATTGCCACCTCAACCATAACCTAACCCGAAGCATGATGCTTGTGCTATATCACTCCACAGCGGCACTCAACTACCCTTGCGTGTCAATCCACACCAAGGTCCTAATGTTGAACTACTTGAACCTGAACCTACCAAGCAAGATCTCGACGCTGAAGCTGAACAGGAGACACGAGACCGCTCTCCAAAGGGCCATCTTAAGAAAGCTGCCAAGAAACCTGAATTTACGGAGGAGTATATCATTAAGATACTGGAGCCTCCTTTTCCTCAATGGCTGGTCAAAACCCAGAAGGATAAGGAGGATCGAGAAATATATGATATGTTTAACATTCATTTATTGCAGACAATTAAGAACGTTCCTCGCTACACTAAATTTTTGAAATCCTTGAGCACTAACAAATGTAAGATGTCAGGTATGGAAAAGATTAACGTTGATGCCAACGTCTCAGTTGTGATCCAACGGAAGCTACCGCCCAAGTGCAAAGACCAAGGGATGTTTTCTATCCTATGCAAAATCAACACTACTGACATCGGTAAAGCTATGTGTGATTTAGGTGCAGGTATCAACGTCATGCCCTTCACGATATACAACAGTCTCAGTCTTGGGTCCCGCAAGAACACTCAGGTTGTCATTCAACTAGCTGACCGACTTATCGTCTACCCCGAGGGTGTTATCGAGGATATTTTAGTGCAGGTTGGAAACTTCGTATACCCATCTGACTTCTACGTGATTGAGATGGAGGATGACCAATCCGTCAAAGCCTTGGACATGCTTCTTGGACGACCCTTTCCCAGGACCGCGAGGGCTAAAATTGATATCCACAATGCCACGATCTCAGTAGAATTTGATGGCGAGATCATTAAGTTCAACATGCTTGACGCCATGAGATACCCTATCGAGTTTATTGATGTTATTGATGTTATTAATCCTATTGTTGATGATGTTTCTACACTAATCACTGACGATCCCTTCCAGCTTGCCCTTGACAGGAACATCACACCCGAGACACTACATGAAGTCGTTGCCGCACTAGAAGAGCGCTCGATTATCCCGTCTCCTTCTGTACCCTTTCCTCTTCTGGTTGATCATGCTAAACTCCCCCCATCCATTGTGCAGGCACCCAATCTGGAGTTGAAGACATTGCCCTCGAACCTCAAGTATGCCTACCTTAGCAACGATGACACCCTTCCGGTGATCATATCCAGTAAGCTTGACTCTATTGAAGAACAAGAACTAGTAACCATGTTAAAGGAATTCAGACAAGCCATTTGATGGACCAACAACCATTTGAGATACCTTCCAGGATGAACATCTGTGTCTAGCCCATGTTGCTCAATTCCCATGGTTTTCTAACCGCTAACTTTTGCACTACTGGTTCTTTCCCTGCAGATTCCACAGCCTCAGAGTGGCATCGAATCAGGAAGCAAGCGAAGTACTATGTTTGGGACAACCCATACCTATGGAAGCATTGCTCCAATCAAATCATTAGGCATTGTGTGACCCTCGATGAAGTACCCTCCATCATTAAGTTTTGTCATTCCGTGACCAAAGGGGGCCACTTCGGCGCTAAAAAGACATCCCTGAAAGTTCTAGAGGTTGGTTTCTTTTGGCCCTCAATCTTCAGGGACAACTACATGTTTTGTGCAGCTTGACCTCGCTGTCAGATGACTAGTAATATTGCTGGCCAGATTCAGATGCCCTCACTAATATTCTTGCTTGTGAGATCTTTGACATCTGGGCATCGATTTCATGGGTCCCTTCCCTAACTCGTTTGGTAACATCTATATTATTTTACTTGAGGTTAATTATGTTTCCAAATAGGTCGAGACGAGGGCGACCAGGACTAACAATTCTAAAGTTGTTGTAGATTTCCTCCACACTAATATTTTTAACAGGTTTGGTACCCCGCGAGCACTCATCAGCGGTCGTGGTACACACTTCTGCAACTGCATCGTGACCAACCTCCTCACCAAGTACGTTGTCACCCACCGAGTATCTACGACGCACCATCCCCAGACCAATGACTAGGTCGAGGTATCTAATCGCGAGATCAAGTCCATCCTGGAGAAGACTGTCAATCAGTCTAGGAAAGGCTAGAGCTTGAAATTGGACGATGCTCTTTGGGCGTACTGCACGACATTCAAAACCCCTATCGGTATGACACCCTAATGTCTTCTTTATGGTAAACCGTGCCACCTAACGGTGGAGATCGGTGAGGCTGGTCAACATTGGCGCCTACAGATACAAGAATTGGAGGAGCTGCGAGATGACGCCTATGAGAACGCATTGATCTACAAGGGCAAGCCAAAGGCTCATCACGATAAGTTGCTTTCCCATAAGTACTTTACTATTGGATAAAAAAATTTACTATACAACTCTCGTCTCAGAATTTTCATAGGAAAATTAAAGTCCAAGTGGACTGGTCCTTACTTGGTGACTGCCATGTAAGACCATGACGCCATTGAAATTCAGAGCATGGATACATGGGTCATTTTTAAGGTTAATGGTGGCTTGAAGCCTTTCTATGAAGGATTCAAGCCTTTCATGGCTGAAGAAATGGTGGTGGCCGAGCCACCTGTTCAAGAATGATCTGTGTCACCAATGTCACGGCCTTGACACTAACTAAGGTGCTTCGTGGGAGGCAACCCATGTTTCTTTCCTCTTTTCTCTTCCTTTTATTTTATTTAATTTTTTCTTACATTAACCTTTTCTAGACCCTCTTTATTTTCCCTTTTTTTTATTTTTCCTATTTGTATCTATATATTCCTTCCCCCCCCCCCCCCGATTATTCCCTATTTCTCTCTGTTTCTTTTATTTTATTTTCCTTTATTTCCTCCCATTCCCTCTAACTCTCCTCCCCTGATCTCCTTTATCCCCTATTTTTATGATTTTCCTCTTTTTCCAGAATTAATTTTGTTATCCCTCTGCCCCACCTTTTTCAACTCCTTTTCCAATTAGAACTTCTCATTCTTTATTTAAAAAGGACTGATTTTTCGGTTGGGATTTGTTACCCTTCTCATTGCAGTTGGGATTTGGCTGGACCACTCACGCTCTTACCCACGCGCGCTTCTTCATGGCTGGCGCTGCCGACCCATAAGGTCACCTCAAGGCTTCGAGTGAGAGCCTTCGAGCTCATATCATCCCCTCCCTCTCTAAGTGGATTCGACCTCGAATCTGCGCGCTCCTTTCCCGTGCACTCGCTCTCCGTAGTACCTACGCAGGAAGGACACGAATCAACAAGATTGAATGTAGGGTTAAAATAACTAAAGGGAAACACAAGGTGAAACTGCGAGGCCATGTCCGTAGACTAAAAAAGGAAAGGATCCTTCTCCCATGGGTGTAGAATAGCCTTGTGGTTGGTCGGAGTTGATTGTTCCCGTTGGCACCAACTTGTCACCTAGCAAAAGAGAGGAGACAATACTAGAGGAAGAGGTGTTAGCGTTAGTGAAATCAAGAAAAGGATCCTTAAACCGTCCAAGGGAGCACGGTTTAGGGAAGGATCCATCAAGCCTCGCAACACTCCTCATGGCAGACAAAATCACTTTTTTCTTTGCCAATTGCTCACGCTTTTCACTTTTAAGCTCACCACTCACATTTTTCACTCCACTCGGCGCATGCTCACTTTTTTGATGCCCATTCTTTTCCTCATTCACACACCTCACATTTTTCACTCCACACCACTCAAGATTGTTATGCATAACCGTGGGGATCACAAGTGCGGCACAAGCTTTGGAAAGCTTACATTGGTCTTCATAGACTTAAGAATGGGGCAAAGGAGGAATGAGAAACTTGCTGCCCAAATGCTCCAACTTGTATGTGTTGAGGAACCCATCGTGGACAACCCACTTGTCAAATTGCCATAGTCTTTCGAGAACCAAATGGCTAGAAGTCATCGATGCTATGTCACAAGTCCTTTCATCCTCATATGAAACAATGGAGAAAGGAATGGCCACTTACCTAGTCATGCTAATGGAGCTCCCATCATTGTCGTAGATGCGAGAACTTCGTTGGGAGGAGACGACCTCGGAGTCGAAGAAGTGTCGCCTGGCAGCGCGAGGAGCGATAGGGGTTGTCGCTGGGGCAGGGGTAGGCCGAGCAGCCATCTTCGCCACCCGAGTCTCGCTCTCCTCCCTTAGCCTCTTTCGCTGAGCTACGGAGGCTGGGCGAAGACTCAGCTCTGTATCCATGTCCTCCATATCCTCGGCCCCGTAAGAAAATATCTTTGTCTCAATTATTGGCGAACCAGAGTCGGACCCCCTTTTTCGAGTTGGCAACCAATTCTCCATGAAGCGAGAAGCACGGGTAGAAGTACCTCTCTCCCTCGAAAGAGCCGCGTTCGAAGCCCTTTTCTTTATTGGCATGCAGTGGTCAGCCGGGGCCCCAGCAGAAGTAGAAGGGTTGACGCCGGAGGTGAAATAATCTTGGGAGGAGCGTCACCCAGTGGAAGTAGACGAGCGACAATCTCCCCTGCGAAAAGTTATGTTAGTAAACAAGGGATAAGCAAGATAATGACAAAGCCCAAAAACTCACCTATGGTACACTCAGACAAAGGCCTATACAAGGCAAAGTTTCGGATCTGAAAAGACGACTCCATCTCCAACAAGGCGTTGGCCTGGTCTAACTCTTCCCTAGACAGAACCCCTGGCTTTACCCAATTAACAACATCCATGTTGAAGCTAGACCGCCACAGATGGGAGGGTAATTCGACAATAAAGAAACCGCTCTTCCAGTCTTCGACGCTCTCCTCAAATCCTTGAAACCTTTACCAAAAAGGCCCGACTAAGGCATCACCCCACCTTGGGGTAATATGAACGAAGCCGTTGCGGCAGACTAGAGTCAAAAACTTGCGAAACAAAGCGATAGAAGGAATAAGAATATTTTTCAACTCGCAAGCGCAAAGGAAAGCGTAGATGCCACTCCACGAGGAAGGGGTGATCTGCACAGGGTTAAGCCCATACTCACGCAGCACGTTCTCTAGTGTGGTATGAATAGGGAGGTGGAACCCATACTGAAACATCTTAAAATAAAGCATCCTACGAGTTCCCCAAAGCCTACTATGGAGACTCATGGTGCTAGGAGGAATAGAAGGACGGTAACCACAGGGGAAAGTAATACCATTGATTTCGAATTTGAGATGCAGAACAGTGGGGCAAGTAAAGATGCTAGGGGTGTTTTCAATTTCAGGATCTCGAGAGACTGCCCCAGGAATAACCAGAGAGCCGGACTGAGATCTTGTGCGAGGTATGACAGATAAGTAGCAAAAAGTAAAATCAAAGCAAGATCGAGCAGAATACCTTGAAAAAGAAGACCGAAATTAATAGGCGGATCATTTGGATACGAACGAGAGAATTTCCTCGGAGCGAGCGAAAAAGCGAAGAGAAATGTGAAATTTAAAAGAAGAGCAAAAGGGTAGAAAGAAGGAGCGAATTTCCTTTTAAAAGAGACGACTGGAAACCAGGCAGCCAGGCAACCCATCGCAGCAAGACACGTGTAAAATAAAAGCGACACATGGAAAGACCCTGACAGGAAACTTAAAGTCAAGCACTCGCCTTGAACTTCGCAAAGGAAGCATAGTGAATTACAAGAAGTCAAAAAAGATGGTTATATGAAGCGGCAAATAGCTGGTCAGCGTCAGTTACCCCATAAGACGGCACAACACGAAAGTAAATAAGGGAAAATCATAATATCATTTTATTTAAAAAGCCAACGGCATCTACAATAAGCATGACATATATGCTTCAATCCTCATTACCCCAGTCCATGTCATAGCAGTAATCGTAGTCCTCCGGAGGCAACGAGAACCCACTATTGTAGGAAGGAAAAGGCTCGTCAATCCTACAGGGCCATTGGCCAAGCCTAGGCACAGGGCTTGTCGCGGGAGCAGCCTTCTTTGTTGAAGTGGCGTGGGAGCCCTCCCCCATAGTAGATACCACTGACCTCGAGTTGGCATTCAGAGTAGAGACTTTCTCCTCTGAAGGAGGACGAGGGGCAGACAGTAGCACTTCATCATCCTTCTGTAGCGCGAAGTAGTGAGGCTCATAGCCGGCAAAGAAAGACTCGAAGGCCTTCTTCTTTGTTTTCGTCGCATTCTTGCGACCCCGACATTTGGTAAGGTGTTTGTTGGGCCTCCACGGAGGCGAGGAAGGAGGATGGTCGGAGTCTGGCGAAGTCGGAGGAGTCGAGGGAGTCACGAGCAGCAGTATATAAAAAATATGAGTCAGCCATGAAAATATCGGCAATAGCAAGAAAGAAATGAGAAGAAGAGGGATGAACAGGAAAAAGAGAGAAAGAGCCCCATTATATAGCCAAGACAAGGAAGTGCTCCTGCATTCTCGAGTGTTTTCGAAAGTAGTTAATACGATCAGGAGCAACGACCATTGGGGGGAAAGATCTGATTTCATAACTACAATTGTTGAAAGTCTGCGCCAACCAGAAGGCGCCGAGATCGTTGCCCAATCCGTTAACGCTGAAGAAATTGCGCAAAATAAATTCGGCAGCGGTTGGGAGAGAAATTTATTATGTGCCGGTCAAGTAAATGAAAAGGTGCAGGATCCCAAGGGACATTAAACCCACTGTTGGTGGGTGCGGAGGTTATTTTTCGAACAAGATGTTGTACGAGGAAGGAAAACATCAACAGCGAGACAATCTAACGAGGAAAACATTTTATTTATTTAAGGGCCTAACGGCCCGGGATTACACAGGATAACACCAAAGGAAATATAAAGAGGCATGGCAGAAGGATCCCCACCACTGGTCAGACATTCGACCCAGCGTCGTCATCTTCCCACTCCATAAAGGGAATATCCCTCAGGGCATCCGCAAGAGCGGTCAGTTCGGAAGAGCAGGCCCTCATGCCCTTCAGGCAGTACCCCAACAAATCCTTCCTGTGCTGCAGCATAGCAATAAGTAGATGAATTTGAGAGACAACCACCGACAGCTTCACCGCCTTCTCGACAGGGCTGAAGTCCTCTATGGTGACAACATTCTGCCTAGCCTACAGAGGGGTTAGCATCCCCTGGAGCTCCAAGATATCCTCAGAAGTCTTGGTGCTCAGCGATCCCAGAAAATCGATGTCTGCTTGAGTCAGGTTCCTTAGGGTGTGAGCCTTGGAGAGCAGAAAGTTTTTGGTAACTTCGTCCATTGAACGAGTAGAGGTGAAGAAAGTTGAGAGAGTTGTTTTGAAAACAAGGGCAGAAAAAAGGCCTATTTATAGACTCAGAGAAAAGTGTTCTGAAAAGATGTGTTTATCGACTGTCGAGCCCTCATTAATACAGAAACCCCTGAAGAGACAAGACTGAAGACGAGTCAGTAGCCCTTGGTAAACACTCGGGCTCATTTTCAGTTGGGCTTATGATAACCATTGACACCACCCTAACGGCATCTTCGTCATCGCACCTGGCGACGAAGCCAGAACACTGTACCTACCAAGGGGGGCATGGCACTGTTCCTACCGTCTCTAGCCTGGCGGCCAGCCCTGGGATGGTCGACATCAGCGGGGGGCTCTCACGCGACATCCCCACGGCGACATCCCATCCCAAGTCACGCATGAGGTCACTCCATATGACGTCACCTCGCATAATGTCACTCCCTAGCACCCCAGCGACATCTACCAGAGATAACGCCTACCCCCTATCGGTAAGATCCCTCCTTTACCTATAAATACCCCCACCCTTCCAGACAAGAGGGTAAGCTTAAGACAGCGTGCTGAACCCCTACCATTTTCTCCACTCATACTGACTTAAGCATCGGAGTGTTTACGCCGGAGACCCCCTCCGGCGCTGTGCAGGTAATGAAGACACCGGAATAGCATTCCCGACCAGCCCCTCATTGGCCGATCCTACTCAACAAACCTCGGACTCTTATCAGATGCATGTGTGGGATGGCGCGACTGTCTTGGGTTCAAGTGTGGCCCGGGGCTTTAGAAGGTGGGGTAGGAGTTGCTACGGCCTTGAACATGGGCAATGGGGGAAATTCACCGTGAGGGCATACAATGTGGCTCATCTTCGTCACTATGGTCACTTTGCGCTATCACACCTTTGACATTGTCACATGGATGTGTTGTACCATAATAGTTGGCATTGGAAGGGTCATTTAGGTGGGTTCTTTGGTGGTAATGTGTGGCTGGTTGGTTATGGTGGGGTGGAGGTGGAGGTGGATGTGTGGCAGCTCTCGGGTTCAATGCGGAAAGCGCATCCAAAATGGCCTTGTTGGTTTGCTCTTGGGATGCCCATTGGCGTTGTAATTCAGCCATTTGGTGTGCGAGAGCAGCTACTGCCGGATTTTGTGTGGTTGACCCTTCAGAACCACCTCCCATGAACTTATTGACATTGGATGATTCATCGGAACCACCCAAAGGAGCATTTTCATTTGCCATCAAGGATAGTACCTACAAAAAGAAACAAAGGCAATTGATATTGAAAAAATTAGTCTCTCCCTCTTGTTTTAGGGCTCTCGTATTTCACACTACACACTAATACGTTCACCAACTCACCCACTCTTATATCCAAACTAAACCAATCACCTAAGCTTAGCAAAGACTATAAGACTCAAATGGCTTAGAAGGGAAGAAATAAACGCAATTTATAGGTTTTATTATTATTTTTGACGGCTTCGACAACCGATCAGTCCTCTTCAACCCTTTTCAGACATGAGATTAAAATAATAGAAACATGATTATGTTTATTTAGTTCGGTTTATGAGGTGGCATTAAAGAGCACCTTTACAATATCTTCTTTACAAAATCTTACAATATTTTATTTTTGATCCACCATACTCTTTTTTTCATCCTATTTTTATCTCCACCTCAATCATAATTAAAGTCTTTTATTTCTCAATGAAATATATTCACATCTAATGTTTTCTAAATTAGGCCATTAACAACTAAACTTTTTAGTGATTAGCATTTAAAAAACTAATATGTAAGAAAAATAAAATCTATTATTATACGGAATCTCATATAGCTAAAATAAAGAAATTACACTATTAATGTTCAAAATATAAAATTTACATCATTTATAGTATATAGAAGTGAACCACATCATTCATCATTCCTAGGATAATTTGTTGAAAAAGGTAAGAGGCTTTTATTTTTTTGTCGAGCCCCTAGTCTTATTCTCTTTTCTTCTGCCCTATCTGTCTTGTAATGGTCTTTTTTCACATGCGCTGCAAAAACTTGCGGAGTTTCAAATACGCTATTGCACACCACACAAATATAGGGACCATTTTTAACATGAAGACAATGATGAATCCTTCATTTACCTCTGACAACAATATTCAACTGATCCTTAGGAACATTGCCCCCTACCATCACACCCTGATCATCAGGAATGATGTTAAGATCAATCCCATAAGGGCCAAAAAAAAGATTAATCAGGCGATGATCGATGTGATTGTGTGTTTTAACTAATTCAACGGTCGTGATTGGTTGAGTTGTTGGTAGGTTATGTTGTATGCATCCATACAGTATTGTTTCCTTATCCTTATGTTTAATTGAAGGATTGTTTTCAAAACAAGAAGGTGGGTGATATGATCCCCGCCCCGTGGCACGCGCACACCGCACCATCAGGCCCAATCGGACCAAGACGGTGAGCCAAGTCATAGAAACGAGGCTTCAATCGGTAATCCCAAGTAAATACAAGACCGACTGATGTCTTAGGAGAGTCGTGGCCAAGTTTTAGGACATTTGGACGAGCCAATCTCAAGATGGCTCGAGGTGACAGTCTCACACGCAAGTGTTCTACGCACAGACGCACCTAGCGACTGTGTTTAAACCAATTCAGTCATCTCAAGGTCAAACGCTTACGATCCACTTTGTTTCATAAACTTCAAGATGTTAGTGAGCTTTTGTCCAAACTTGAGCCCAAAGGCACGAGCCGTTTGAGAGATAGCCTTACGCTACATTTTCGCAGATAGAGTCCTACTCAGATTCAGACCCTCGGACGCGTCAGTCAATGCCACACAAGCTATTTTGGACTTGTTCGTCCTTGACTAGGAAGAGGAACCTTGTTCCATATAGCTTGGGGTGTTGGCGAGCTTTGGACCTAGTTTCAGGCCAATCGCATGAGTGGATTGAAAGTTAGCACAAGTCGACATTTCCATGCATAGTATGAACGTGTAACAACCCGCGACTTAGAGATTGTGGCCCATCTTGGAGACCAGTCGTGCGAAAGCTATTCTGAAGCCTCTGGAACTTATTTAATAATTTTGTATTTATTATATTAAGTTATTAGAGTTATTTATTAGATAGAACTCCTAATTCTATTCCATGTAGGTTTTAGGCTTTGTAGTATTATTTAAGGAGCCATTTGGCTTCATTGTAAAAAGACGTTGATTTTTATAATGTTAAGGCTGTCTTTTTTAGAGAGTATCTCAATTGTTCATGCATGAACCTTATTCCTAATAGAGTCCGAACACTCGGTTAGATTGCAAGTAAAACCCGAAAGTTTATTTCTTGTTCGTTTCCCCTAGGTTGATATTCACAGGTTGAGTAAAAGCTTCTTGATATCGATTAGGTTGCTTAGCACAAGTTACTAAGAGGTTTAAGCTCATACTTGTGGATTTTATCATTCTGCATTCGAAATCCAATTCTTGAACAAGATCAAATCACGGCATAACGCGTATGATGGGTGTCGAGTACAACAAAACTAAATACAACTTATCAATACTTACAAAAGATTGCAAATAGTGGTAAGAGGATCGATCCACAGAGAATGGTTAGCCTTTAAACAAGATTATAGACCAGAATAAATCACTTAGGTGAATGGGGGTTTGTTTTAAACTAAAGACAGCACAATAAATAAAGAAAATAAATAGTCTTGGCCAAGAATGAGGTTCTTGGTCAAGACGCAGATTCTAAAGACAAAAAATAGATAAATGAGGAGAATTCCTAGTAGAGGCTGATAATTGGTGAGATATGAGTTGCAATCATGGACATAAAGATATTCATCTTTAATCTACAGAGTTGCTATAGGATCAAGGTATGCTTATGACCCCTTCTTCCCTCCTATATCAACACCACCTCAGGTACGCTTAGAGATGATGCCTTATGAACTGGCACCTTACTGGTTAAAAGGTTTACTGAATTGGCAGATGAATGACTAGAGGAAGACAACTCTAGACTAGTATCCTCGGGCGTCAATCGGGAATGGATCTGATTAACCTTTCCCCCTACCGTTTCCCGATCCTACCGGTAGCGCGTATGTGTCTACTTCGATCCTCTTGGGCTTACGGCCGAGACACCAAGAAGAATGACAGCTGCATTATCTATTCAACACTAAATTGGTAAGATCTAATATCAAACATAAACACGTTAAGAATAATTGCGAGATTGATTAAATGCATATATAAAGATTAATAATAACAATTAGGTTTCATGCAAACTCATACTCATACTTTAAACGCCTCTGCTAAGAATAAGAAAGATTAACTAAAGAAAGAGAAGCGAAATAAAGGAAATGATAGAATTATTAAATATAAAATTCGACAAGATAATAAGTTCAAAACTAGAGAAAAGAGAAGAAGAGAAAGGAGGTCGCCCCCCTTACTTTTGAGAAAATAAGAAAGAGTATTTAAAGTGTTCTTACTCCCTTAAAATCCTCTAACAAATCCTAGATTAAAAATCAAATCAAATCCTAGTTTGAACTCTAAATGAGATAATATATCTTCTACTGATGTGGAGAATATATGTTGGAGATCTGTTGGAATCGCGAGAATGAATGCGAGAGATCCGCTGAATTCCTTTATTTGATCTTTTCCTTTTGTGCGCAGAATCTGGTAGATTGTATGTATCTCGGTCCAAATTATCAAGGGTCTTCTTGGCCAAGATGTTGTTCTTGGTCAAGAAAGGTGTCTGCTCCATTCTACCTAGATTTTGACTCTATTCTGCCCTTGTCCTCACTTCCTCTCTAGATTTACTTCCCGCGATAATCATGAAATTCATACTGAAATTAATAGAATTACCATTCAAATAAACATGGAAACAAGTGGTAAAACCACTACAAAGTAGGCTCAATCTAATCTCCCCACACTTAAGTGAATGCTTGCCCTTAAGCATACAACACATAAAACATGCAAAAAAAAAGAATAAAAAATTTACAATCCAGCTCAACTCAAAGAATCATCTCAACAGAGAAAACATGTAGACACTCAACTCATTCAATCCATCTTAGGTTAACAAGGTCTGTTCAATACTCAGAGACATCTCACTCATCAGACATCTCACTCATCACAGCAAAACTCAGATTAGTTGACTTAAGACTTAAGTAATCAATGGAGGAACAAATTATTTTTCTATGTTTATCCACAAGTCCAAAAGATACAAGAATTGCTGACACAAGCACATGCGCAAACATTAGACAGAGATTAAACACATAAGCATGGATTGTTGCTAAGACATGTTTACATAGAGATCTTTTTATTTGCCCCCTTTCGACTCTTTTCAGCACTATTTCTTTTCTTTTATTTTTCTTTTCCCTTTCTATTGCTCTCTTTTGAGTCTTTTATAGTTCTTTGTTTTGATCCTTTTTCTTTTGTAGAGAGATATACAATTAAAGCTCAAGTAATGGACACCCCCAGCCTAGCTTCTTCAGCCCAGTAGTAAGGGATTAGCTATATGCACTTTGGAGAGTTTCTCCTATTAAAGAGGTGATGGTGCCTAATCACCAACACTGTGCAACCCTGTTGGTTCCAGGTAGTGTCCATACAAACATGCAAAATATTAAAGACTCTACATGCAGTGCAAGATTAAAGGACTTGCAATTCTGTGTATCATATGGACAATCAATTATTCACTTTGTCAAGGCAGAAAAATAACATCATGGTCAATTGCTTGGCCAAGACAGTTCCTCCATAGATCATTTTAAGTTCTAAGCTAACTGATCATGGTTTTGTGGTCAAGAGTGAGAGTCACTGATATTGAACATATTACACAAAAGGTTGCCTTGTTAATAGAGCATGGATCAAAATTGTCAAGTGGCATGGTATTTCAAGAGTTGAGATGAATTTCAAGAAAAACAATGAGTTTGATTTTCATGCATAGAGATGAATTTCAAGAAAAACAATGAGTTTGATTTTCATGCATCACAAAAAAACACAGATCATGCAAGGTTATCTTAGAAACACACAAAAATCAAAAGGAAAAATCATGCAAAAAATAAAAATTAGACCTAAAATTGGAAAAATTAGTTAACACGTGCAAAAATTGCAGACTAACATGTGCAAAAACACAGACACAGTCAAGAAGAAGGCGGTAGAGCTAATGGGGGGATTGAAGGTCCCGAGGGTTCTGTTGGTCTCCTAGCTCAAAATCATGGAAAAAATCATATTATATTCTAGAGGAAGAACATTATTTATTCAAAATAAAACAAACTAAAGTAAAAACATGGGTTGCCTCCTAAGCGACACCTTTGTTGATAATTATTTGTCTTCTGCCGAAGGATGTATGGCGGAGCGGCTCTTCTCAGATTAGTGTGCGCGACGGTCCACAGTACCTGCAATGCGCCGGAGGGGGCCTCCGGCGGAAACACTCCGATGCTTAAGTCAGTATGTGTACTGAAATTAGCAGAGTTTTGGCCAGTTGAGTATCCTTACCTGCCTCCTTTGTGGGGGAGGCATTTATAGAAGAAGAGGGGTGTTCCCACCCGAGTAAACAGGTACGGAGCTATCGCTCGCGTTAGGGTATGTGGTTTGCCCTTATCACGATACGCTACCTTGGCGGTAGGTAGGTAGATATTGCCACGGTAGGATAACGGCCGGAGCGATACTCCTGACGCGTGGTTTCCTCTGGGGGTAAGATAACTCCTTGAGCCATCCGTGAGGTCCGTGAGAGTAGCCTATAGGGACCCGTTAGCCCTTGTAGCGTTAGCCTTTGGGGAAGGTAGCGATGTTGTCCCTACCGCGGTGGTGCGAAACAGTAGCTAGGCCTCATCCCATCGGGTGATGGACGAAAATACCCTTTCTTTTAGGTGAATTGTTATCATAAGCCCAACTGAAAATGAGCCCGAGTGTTTACCAAGGGCTATCGTTCCTTCTCTGACGGAGAGTTCTTCTAAGTACCGTGGAGGTTTGCCTCGTCAGATGGCCCTGACGGTTTTTGTCAGAATCTATAAATCAGATGTTTTTCTGCGCCAATTTCTTCTCATTTTCACGTTCTTTCTTTTCACATTCCGCCATGGATGAACTGACTCGCAATTTCCTGATCTCTAAAACTCTGACCCTGAAGAATCTTACTGAGGGTGATATCGGCTTCCTGGAGAGGATGATCACCAAGACCTCCGAGGATGTCCTGGAGTTGCAGGGGGTGTTAACCCCTATTCTGTCTAGACAGCTAGGAATCACTCTGGAGGATTTCAACCCCCTAGAGAGCTTGGCGAAATTGGCCACTGCCAGCACTCACCTTGACGTGGTGGCTTCGATGCTGCAGCAGAGGAAAGATCTGTTGGCCTGCTGCCTAAAGGGCATGAGAGCTTGTTCTTCCGAACTGACCTCCGTCGCTGACTCTTTAAAGGAGGTTCCTATTGCGCCAGGGGACGATGATGCGGGGTCCAATGTCTGACCGCTGGTTTCACTTCTCGCTGTTTTTCTTATGCTTCTTGTACATATTCGAACGTTAAGGCCACCTAGCCATAAATAAATAACTTGTCTTTGCTTTTTCCCAAGTCTTCTCTTCTTCTTGCTTGGTTGCTTGCTTTATTGGTTGGAAATATTTGTCATGAGCCCAGCCGAAAATGGGTCTTCCTCGGGACATTGTACTACAGTGGTCGGGTTCCGGGGTTTAGCAATGAATGCTCTGTCTTGACTGTTACAGGGCCGTCTTTTCAGTGGCAGGTGGTTGGGCGGTTCTTTGGTGCCCTTTGATTGGTGCGTTTAACGAGCAGAGGTGCCTGCGACGGATCGGATTCTGCACTTGCAGTTATCTTCCCAAGCGTCTTAATTGATTTTTCATGGATCGAAGCGCTCCTTCGGCTATATAAGGGAGTGTGGTTTTCCTTTCCTGTTCATCTTCATCCTTTTCTTCTTTTTTGCTTTTGCAGGTCACATGGCAGATTTTTACTTTTTGAGTTCCATGGATCGTGATTCCTTACCGACTCCTCCGACTTCGCCGGACTCGGATCATCCCCCTCCTTCGCCACCATGGAGGCCTCCGGTCCGCTGAAAGGGTCGTAAGAAGCAGGGGAAACGAACTTCCCAGACGCCCTTTACAACTTTGGCTCCTTCTGGTTCTGCTGTTCAAGAGGGCGGCAAACGTTTTTCTTCCCCGAATTGCTCGCTGAACGAGGATTTTCCCATCAGTGCTGGTGCGGGGTTGGCAGATTCGAGTGCCAAAGGAAAATCATGCCCGTCAGGGTCCTGCCCCGAAAAGGAGGCAGACCAGCCTATCCCGAATGCTAATGGGAAGATGCCATTCCTTGATGATGACGGGGTCTATCACCATGGCATTTATTGGCCTGATGAGGATTAGCCATTTTGCCTTGTACCCGCCTATTGGTGTTTTATGAATAAACTGATGTTTTCTGCTTTTTCAATTTTGTCATTATTTTCGTTAGCCTGCTGATTCTTGTGGATAGCTAACGTAAGCGGTTGTCCGGACTGAGGCAATCGCTTCGCGGTTACTTTGACCGGGTCAATATTGTCTCGCCCTTTTGGGGAGTTTCGACGGATAACTTCTCTTTTCCAAATTTCTTTAATGCGCTTCTACGTGGCCAACTTCTTTTACACGCGTCTTCGCACGATTGGTAACTCAATTAATGCGGTGGCATTTTTATCCTTTAAGAAGGGCTATTCTCCAATTTTGCCCTCGCTTTGAATTTTCCTTTTTGTCTTCCTTCGTCTTCTTCCCCGAATATCTTTTCGACCGCTCGCCACTGTCCGCCGATTTCTCTGGGATTCTTCTCCTTTAAGGTATCAATTCGTCCCTTCTCAGATTTCCTTTTTGTTGGTTTGCTATGGCTAGGAATAGACCTCGCCAGATTATCTCTAGGCCCATGGATCCCGAGGTCGCCCAATCACCGAGTATTTTTACCTACGATGTGGTTCTGAAAGCCGAACTGGAGGAACATGGTATGACCTTTCCTCCTGGGCATGAGCCTTCTATTCCTGGT
Source organism: Viola odorata (assembly GCA_963691705.1). Taxonomy (NCBI): domain Eukaryota; kingdom Viridiplantae; phylum Streptophyta; class Magnoliopsida; order Malpighiales; family Violaceae; genus Viola; species Viola odorata. The sequence goes on from OY829546.1 coordinate 34,604,767, forward strand.
AGTGATATGAGGCTTCATAATCCAGGGTGGGGCCACAATAGGCTTCTTTATTTTAAAAGGTTCCTTTATGGTTTCCGTTTCCCCGTTCATGAGTCGATACTAACTCTGCTGCGGGAGTATAGCCTTAATCCTGCCCAGATAACTCCTTCCTCTTGGTGTGCGGTGTATGCTTTTCTTCGTGCTTGCGAGTTGAAGAACATTTTTGCCCCATCTATCACTTTGTTTCGCAAATTCTTTAGCATGATTTGCTACAATTGTTTAATCGAGATTACTCCCCGGTGGGATGATGCGCTCGTGCAGTCATTTTGGCAACGTTTTCACGGCTTCAAGAGGGGTGTAGCTGATTGGAAGAGCAGCTTCTTTGTTCTGGAGCTACCGTCACGTTTGTGGCGTATCAATTTCAATCAAGAACTGGCAGGTCCCGTTTGGACAAATCCCGCGATTTTGTCCAGAACTGAGCTGGACCAGGCTAACGCTTTGTTAGATGAGAATACCCACTACTGTATTCGTGCCTTTGCTCTGTTCAAGCCTCTGGAAGAGTGCGTTATGGGTGAGCCTATTTCTTTCCATGTTTTCTTTTCTTTAGTCCTCGCACGCTTTGTTTGCTATAGGAGGCTAACGGTTGATTCCCAGGTGACCCTGGTGCACCTCTGAACGTAACACCGCTTCAAACTTTGCCAGCCTCGCCTTCGGCCGAGGGCTCAAGTCGGGGTGACGCTCCTCCTTCGAGGAAGAGAACTAAAACCGTTGCCCGGGGAGGGCGAAGGCCCGTTAGCTCTATTCGAACTTCTCGCTTTGTGGAAAATTGGCTACCGGAGCGTCGCACGGGGACGGACTCCAGGCCTGTCGCAACGACGGTAATTACTAGCGATGATGAGGATGCGGATGCCAAGTCAGACCTTTGCCATGCTTCTTCCCTTGCTGCTTCCCAGCGCTGGAAAAAACTTCGAGTGGCCTCTAGTGGACAAGCTACCGGGACATCTCCTGTGGATGTGGCAACTGTTTCTACGCCTGCTGTTTCGTCTGAGGCAGGCGCCTCTCAGTCAACGGGAGCCGCTGAGGCGTTGGAGAAAACTTGTTCTACTGAGGGAGAGGCCCCGCCAATGGAATGTCCTCCACCCACGGCTGACGCTCCCGACTCTCCAATTGCTCACTGCATTCCTGACGTAGTGGTCACACCTCCCGTGGCGGATTCGACTGCTGAGCTACCGCCTGTGGTTACTCCGCAGCTATTTTTTACTCCTCTCAAGAGTACTTTTTCTCAGGGCTCTTCTCCGCCTTCCTCGATCAATCTTGGCCCTAACGGGGTCCCGCCCTACCGTATGAATCTTGCAAGGTTTTGCTTTGAAGCCCTTCGCGCTGTCGGGGTTCCCCAACCTTTTTCTCGAGATGAGTTTACTGCACCCTTGGTAGGAGAGATGCTGAGTTCGAAAAAAGAGAAAGAGGAATTTCTCCAACTTCCTCCCTCGGCACGCTTTCGTCACGTTCTAAATGATTCTCTGGACTTCTTCCGCCATCTGAATTATCAATTCGAGATTCACGATCGCGAGTCCCGCAATTTTTCCAGCGCATTGTGTGCTGCGAAGGTGCAGGTTGAGAAGGCGGTGGAGCATTCTAGGTTGCTGACGCGCCTCTGTGAATCATCCCAAACGGATTTGGACAGGGAAAAGTTTATCGGGAGAGCCAAGATAGAAGTTCTGGAGGAGGAATTGGCGCTAGAAAAGAAGAAGATTCTCATTCTCCGCGAAGAGATGCTCGCTCGGGATGAGGGGGCTGCTAGGGCGTCATTAGAGGAAGAGTTATAGAGGAAAAGGGTTCTGGAGGCCTTCGTTTCTGGGTTTGCGTCCCGTTTCAAAGGTGACCCTCTGGATCCAGCCCAGGTAGCTGATTACATCTCTCTCGTGATGGGTGAGATTAGCAAAGGTGGCAGCGGTTTTTCTGACCCTTCGAGGGAGAAAGCCTAACGGTAGTGATAGTGCCTGGGCCTTTCCTTGCTTTTCTTGTTGTCGTCTCTTCTTTTATTATTTCTTGAAAACCCATTCGAACATTGTTTCTCTTGTAATAATGCTAACGCCTTGTATCCTTTGTCGTTCTGGATGATTCGTCGTGATATTGCCGTTATTCCTTCTTTATTTTCTTCGTACCATCGCGTCGTTTGGCAAGGCCAGCGCTGCTTTTTATGTTTTTTAATCAATGCCCCTGTCCCTCATTTAATGCGACTTGAAGGGTAATGATGAAAGAAAACACGTGTCCTTCTATAGAGAGGCGTTTGGAGCAAGCGTCTCCTAGGGAGTTGCGAATGCAGAAGCATTTCGTCCTAGTTTCAAATTTGCACCTTCTGGCGCGTGCCTTATTTTATGACGCGCTAGTTCACTACGTGTCTGTCGCTGACTGGTCGTGTCCTTTCAGGGTTATACTTATTGTTTCTTCTACCCTCTTTTTCTTTTCCTATCTTTTCCTTATACGCTGTTGCCTTTGGATAAATACTTTTGCGCCGCTCTCTCTTTCTGGTTCAAGACTCCTCGCGTTCTCTTTCACGAAGGTACAAAGGTACACGTCTTTTTCTTTTCTCCTTGTTTCTTCTTTGTTGGCCATGGCTAGGACTAAGAAATCCTCTGAAGAAGGAGACCCCCAAAGGTCCTCCGGGGAAGAAGTAATTGATACTACTCCCACTTCTCTGTACACGTTGCCCTTAATTAACCGTAGGCTTGCTGGGTTTTCTGCACGATTTCCCAAGGAATATCCCGTGCATCCTGCTTCTGAGTCGCTTCGACTGAACAACATTTTGCCCGGAAATAGTAGAATGCTGTACGCTAAGCTTTTCGATCATGGGTTTCGTCTCCCTCTTGACCCGCTCATAAAATTGTTGTTGGTTGATTCTGATCTGGCTCCGGCTCAGTTAAGTCCTAACGCAATTTGCGTTGTTAGTGCCTTTGTCGCACTGTGCCGTTTCAAGGGGATAGAATCTCCCACTTTAGCGTTGCTCCATGACATTTTTCAGTTATATTCCTGTAAAGGGGTGATCTCGATATCGCCTCGCTACGAAGACGGTTCTTTGAAGCCCTTGACCTGGAAACTTATGGGTATTGAGTCATCTATTCCTCACTGGAAAGAGGAATTTTTTATTGTTGATCTGCCGGAGCCGTTGTGGAGGGCTGGCTTCAACGAGACAATTAAAGATGGGGCTTGGGGTCATCGGAAACCCCTTTCCGACCCAGAGGATGGTTGGTTGAAGACGCTGCTTCAATTTGATTTTAGCGTTGATGCCCGAAAAGTGGCTAACGGGTTACCCGTGGAACAGTGCAAGAAGGGTGAGTGTTTAACCTTTTTCTTTTGCATTTGTCAAGAAGTACTAACGCTAACGTTTTGTGATTGTGCAGTGCCTCCGCCTGGTTGGGAGCCCGAGTATTTCCGAAGGAGGAGGAAACAGGAGGCGAAGAAGAAAGCTATCGCTGAAGCTAGGGCTGCTGCTGCTGCTAACGCTGAGGAAGGGGAGGCCACCGCTAGCGTTACGGGTACTCGAGTTGTGAGACAGAAAAGGCCTAGGAGAGCTCGTGCTATCCCATCCGTTTCGTCCCAGACTGTTGTTTCTTCAGAGGCTACGGTTGGTCCGATTCCTGTTGGGATTCCTCTTGCGTCCTCCACCGCTCAGGTGAGCATTTTTCTTACTTTTTGGGACTTTGTCTTTCTCTGTACATGATTTCCTTATCATGTTCTGCCTTATTTAGGAAGTCGTTGCTGCTTCTGCCCCCTCTACCTCCGAGGGAGATATGGGTATCGCAGATGTTCTTCGCGAGCGTCAGAAGAAGGCTCGCTATGATCTTCAGACTAGCCCTTCTTCTTTAGCTGCTCATCATAGTTCAAGTGTTCCTGGGGGCGAGGGTATGTCTGCTGATCAACCGGAACCCGCTGATTTTGGCGGTGAACCCCATGTGCCTCCTGGCTCCCCCATTCATTCTGCGCACACCCCAACGGGCTATGATTCTGATGCCCTTAATCCTGAGGTGCCCGGAGGCAACGAGGTCTCGATACCTAACGCGGAAGGCCTCTCTAGCCGGCCAGCTTCTCCTGGTGCGTTGTTCTTTGTTCCGATGCCTCATCCACCTATCGTGAGGGGTGGGCCCGCTCCTGCCTTAATGGCCGGTATTTCTCCTTACGATCCTCCTCTCATGCCGACTCATCACGTCAGCTTGTGCTCCTTTAGGGACAGTATTCTGCAGCTTCCTGCCGATGTCGATCATGAGACCGTGCTTTCCTCTACCGCTTATCTGGTAGCAGAGATTTTGTCTCTTCCAAGAGAGAGAGATGCCTTTGTGGCTCGGGGTGATCAGGGGCGCATCAATCTCCTTCGCTCTCAGGCGTTTTCTATGCTTTGCCATCTTCACTATATGGATGAGGAGAATGCCAGGGCTGCAGCTAACGGGCGGGGAGAGATAAGCAGGCTGTCGGAGGAACGACAGCGTCTTGAAAATGCCCTTGCTGCTGCCAACGAAGGTATGGAGACTGCTCGGGGAGAGGTTACCGCGGTTAAACAAGAGTTGGAGACCGCTAAGTTGGCTTTGGAGGAAGAGAAGAGACAACGTGCTGATTTGGCCCTACGCCTCTCTCATGAGGAGAATAGCCTACGCCAGGAGAGACAGAAAAACGCCGAGCTATCTGCCGATGCCTCCCTTAACGCTGAGAAGAACCGTTGGTACTTTGAGCAGGGTGGGGGAGTCATGTCAGAAGTCGTGATGCATCATTATGGAGTTGAGGAGCTCCGTATTGAGGATCTTTCTGCGTATTTCGATAAGAGAGCCTCAGCCATTAATGATAGCAGTTTCTACCAGTGGAAGGCTGCTCAGCAAGGAGGGGTCAACGCGCCGCCCAGTCTTTAGGCTTTTTGTTATTTAGATGTTTTACATTTTGTGGCTGACGGGTCCATCCTTATTTTGTAATTTCAAACGATGTTGGCCTTGACTCGGCTAATCCACTCTTTTTGGACAGAAGTTCTTTATTTGCTTTTCTTCATAATGCCATTTAATCACTTGTCCGCCTGGGACGTTTGGCGTTAGGTCTCCATAGACACATAATTTCGGGTTGCATCCCGTTTGCTTTTCATCAGCTGCGTTCGAGTAGTATTACCATTATATCCTCCGATAGCATTTTTTAGAGTAAATCAGCGTTGCTTCCGCATCTGCTGCACTCATATTCCTACCGCCCCTCGTTGTCAGAGGGGGCTTTTCGTCTGTTTCAACGTTGTTGTTGCAGTATGGTCATTTCTCCATTCATCTTTTCACCGGGTATCGACCGCGCGGCTACTGGTTAGGATTTCTTTATTCCTTTTTGCCACAAATAGGCTCCAACGTCGCTTCACCGGGTATCAACCGCGCGGCTACTAGTTGGGATGTCTTTGTTTCTTTCCGCCACAGATAGGCTCCAACATCACTTCGCCGGGTATCAACCGCGCGGCTACTAGTTGGGATGTCTTTGTTTCTTTCCGCCACAGATAGGCTCCAACACCACTTCGCCGGGTATCAACCACGCGGCTACTAGTTGGGATTTCTTTATTTCTTTCCGCCACAGATAGGCTCCAACATCACTTCGCCGGGTATCAACCGCGCGACTACTAGTTGGGATCTCTTTGTTTCTTTCCGCCACAGATAGGCTCCAACATCACTTCGCCGGGTTTCAACCGCGCGGCTACTAGTTGGGATGTCTTTGTTTCTTTCCGCCACAGATAGGCTTTAGGGAGTGCCTCGTCTTAGTGAGCTGTCTGATCAGGACCAGCCATCACAAGGATAGGACTTTTCACCCCCAAGCGTTGTACCTCGCGTCCGTGGAATCGTGCCTCGTCTTTATGGGCCGTCTATGTGAGCACGGTTACCACAAGGATAGGATTTTCACTTCCAGGACGGAGTTGGTCTCTCCTTGGGGCGTGCCTCTCCTTATGGGGTTACCATAAGAATAGGATTTCACTCCCAAGGATTCCGGGGCGTGCCTCATCTTAACGGGTCGTCTATGTGAGCACGGTTGCCGCAAGGATAGGATTTTCACTCCGGGGAGCCGTTTGGGGTCGTGCCTCGTCTTAATGGGCCGTCTATGTAAGCACGGTTACCACAAGGATAGGATTTTCACTCCCAAACGCCTTGTTATGCCAGGGCGTGCCTCGTCTTAATGAGCTGTCTGATCAAGACCAGCCATCACAAGGATAGGATTTTCACCCCTGGCATTCTTCGCTACCTGCATATTACCAGTAGCAAACGCACGGTGAATATCTCAATATTCATTTATTAGAATAACTTTGATGTTACCCGATTAGCTCCTAGCGTGGTATAGCCTGAACCGAGCGATGTTCCAGGAGTTCTGCAGGGGCGTTCCCTCGAGCGTTTCCAGGTGGTATGCTCCTTTTCCCACAATGCGGGTGACACTATACGGTCCATCCCAATTTGGACTGAGTTTTCCCATACATTGTCCTGCCGCCCGCTTGTCTCTGAGCACTAAATCTCCGGTTTTGAGCAATCGCTCCCTCACTTGCCGGTTGTGATATTGTGCCATTTTTCTCTTGTAGTGTAGAGTTTTCAGGAGGGTTTCCTCGTGTATTTCTGGTAGAGTATCGAGGTTAGCTCGTAACCTTTCTTCGTTGTTTTCTTCTTTGAAGTGAGCCACCCGGAGGCTCATCATGCCAATCTCGACTGGTGTGACAGCCTCAGTTCCGAATGCTAACGCGAACGGGGTTTCTCCCGTGCTGGCCTTGACAGTCATGCGATAGGCCCATAGCACATATGGCAATTCGTCTGGCCATTTCTTCTTGGACCCTTCCAAGTTTCTTTTGATGCCGCTAAGGATGCTGCGGTTAGTTACTTCCGCCTGGCCGTTGGTTTGGGGATGTGCCACAGAGGAGAACCTTTGCTCTATCTGAAACTCCGCACATTGATCCCTGAAGAACTGGCTTGTAAATTGTGTCCCGTTGTCGCTGACTAGCACGGGCGGTACTCCAAATCTCATGATGACTTGGTGTTTGAAGAAACGCTAAATTTTTGTTGTGTTAATGGTAGCTAACGCCTCGGCTTCGGCCCACTTTGTGAAGTAGTCTACCGCTACGACCATGAATTTTAACTGAGATCTGGCCTTTGGAAACGGGCCCAGGATGTCAATCCCCCATTTTGCAAACGGGCACGGAGCCACTATTTCTGAAATTGGCACAGCAGGTTTTCGAGGAATCTTAGCATATTCCTGGCATTTCTGACAGGTTTTCATGAAGTTGTGACAATCTCGTCGAATGGTGGGCCAGTAAAATCCCGACCGAAAGACTTGGGCTGCCAGAGTGCCGCTGGCGATGTGCATGCCACATATCCCTTCGTGAATTTCTCGTAACACATGCAAGCCTTCTTGTTCCGTTATACATTTAGCGGCCGGATGTGAGAAGCATCTTCGTATTAACTCTCCGTTATAATATGTGTATCGTGCTGCCCGTTTTAGGACTTTCTTCTTCTCTGTCTGGTCTCCCGGTAGCTTATCATGCTTTAGATATTCTATCACTGGGATCCTCCAATCATTTTCCATTTCTTCCACACAGAGCGATGCCTGCTCTTCCATGAAAGAGGGTGCAGACAGTTCTCCATAGCGCGCGTCTCTGGGTATTGAGGCTTCCGGATTGGCTGCCATTTTGGCGAGGCTATCAGCCTCTCCATTGTTTTCTCTAGGAATGTGCTCGAAGGTAACTAGGGTGCCTTTTTCCTGTATCTCTGACAGCTCATGTTTCACTTTGGCTAAGTATTGGGCCATGATGGGTTCTCTGGCTTGGGAATTCCCCAGGACCTGATCCATTATTAACTTGGAATCTCCTCGGATCCTTAAACGTGTTCTGTCTTCCTTCTCCATACTGGGGGTGGCTTCAATGGAGAAACTGTTTCCGATTCTGAGTCCCGCCAGCATCGCTTCGTATTCAGCCGCATTGTTGGACAATGGCTGCAGGATTCTGATGGCGTATCGCATCTCCAGGCCGTTTGGTCCGGCTAAGAAAACTCCTACGCCTGCTAATTCTTGATTTTTTGCTCCATCCACGTGGATGACCCACGTGTCTGTATATGTGTCTGGAGACGGTAGGCATGAATTTTTCGCTTCTTCCTCCAACAGGTCTATCTTTGTGTCCTTTGCGAATGTGCACTCAGCTATGAAGTCAGCTAACGCTTGGGCTTTAACGGCCGGTCTAGCTTTGTATTGCAGCCCGTATTGCTCAAGTTCGATAGCCCAAATTAACATTCTTCCTGAAGACTCAGGTTTTCTGAAGATTCTTCTCAACGGCTGATCCGTAAGTACGATGACAGGGTGGGCTTGGAAGTATCGATCCATCTTTCGCGTGGCCTGTACTAGAGCGAGTGCTATCTTCTCGATAGGAGCGTATCGCAATTCGGCATCTTTCAATATGTGACTCACGAAGAATACAGGACGATGCGCGTGCCCTTCACATCGCGCGAGGACGGCGCTGACTACCTCGTCGGCTATTCCCAAGTATAGATATAGCTCATCACCGGGCTCGGGTCTCGTTAGCACTAAATCTGATGATAGGTAAGCTTTTAGTCCTGCAAACGCTTTCTCACATTCCTCTGTCCATCCGAAGGGAGCCTTGTTGCGGATGACTTTGAAGAAAGGCAAACATCTCTCTCCTTGCTTAGATATGAATCACCCCAACGCAATGATGCGCCCGGTTAACTTCTGTATTTCTTTGACAGTTCGCGGGGATATCATATCCTGGATGGCTTTTATCTTTGACGGGTTGGGTTGGATGCCCTTCCGGCTGACCACATAGCCCAAGAATTTTCCCGTTTGGAATGCAAACATGCACTTCCGCGGGTTTAACTTCATCTTGTGCTTTCTCATCACATTGAAAACCTCTTCCAAGTCAGCGAGGTGTTCTCTGAAACTCCAGCTTTTAATCAAGATGTCGTCTACGTAGGCCTCTACATTTTTCCCGATTTGATTTTCAAAAACTTTGTTTGCCATACGCTGAAACGTTGCACCGGCATTCTTTAGCCCAAACGGCATTGCGTTATAGCAGTATGTAGCCCTGGGAGTAATGAAGGTAGTTTTTTCTTCGTCCTCTACAGCCATAGGGATTTGGTGATATCCGAAATTCGCATCTAGGGAGCTTAGATAAGCATACCCAGCGGTTTGATCGACTAACTGATCTATTCGCGGAAGGGGATAGCAGTCCTTGGGACAGGCATTATTTAGGTCAGTAAAATTGATACACATGCGCCAGTCCCCGTTAGGCTTTGGGACTAACACAGGATTGGCTAGCCAGGTCGGGTATTGGACTTCTCGAATGAACCCCGCCTCTGTGAGCTTTAGCAATTCTTTTTCGATGGCGGCTATCTTTTCCGACAAAAAAGCACGTCGCCTTTGTTGGACAGGTTTGGCCTCAGGACTAACGTTTAGTCGGTGTTCCGCAACCTCCCGAGAGATTCCGGGCATGTCTGATGGCTTCCACGCAAACTCTCCCTTGCATTTCCTCAACAGCCGGATTAGCTGCGCGTTCTCTTCCAGGCTTAGTTTCTCACTAGCTAAGAGATTCATTTCGCTATCTTTACCGATAGGGAGTGATATCATCTGATCTAGCGGCTGAGTGCGCTTTTCTTCTTTGTCATTGAAAGGGTCGTCTGCCACGCAAACGTAGTGGTCACAGCTCCTTTGAGTCATGAGTAAGTAGCATTCGGCTGCCAGCTTTTGGTCCCCTTTGATTGAGACCACGCCGTCCCATGAGGGATATTTCATCCGAAGGTGTTTTTGAGATATGGCTACTCCAAAACGATTAAGGAAAGGTCGCCCCAAAATGGCGTTATATGGTAACGTTAGGTCTACGACCAGAAATAGTAGCTCTTCGGAGTGTTTGGATGTGTCCTCCCGGAAGTATTTCTGCTACCGGATTCGGTACTCCATCAATCCCAATAATTGGCCTCGTGCAGGACGATAGCTCACCGTCAGGTCGTTTCATCAAGTTGTATGCTTCCAACGAGAATAGATTCACTGCACTCCCGTTATCGACAAGGGTCCTTCTTACCCCATGACTTCCAATGACAGGCGTTACAACCATCGCATCATTATGCGGGAAAACGATGCCTTTTTCGTCTTCCTCTGAGAAGGACAATATCATTCTGTCTAAGGCACTTATTGACTCGATTTTTGTTTGAGCGCTCTCCCGTTTGCGCTTCTCTCCAGGATTGGGTGTTTGTGGCATAATTTCCTCGCAATAGGGTGCCCCCCCGCGATGATATTTATCATGGGCAATTGATCGCTATCTATAGCGAGCGCTTCTCTGTTTGGCCCGAGGGGAACTGCGTTAGCCCCTGTAGCGTGCAAGGGCGTTTGCCTCTGCTCAGTTGTATTTCCAGTTGGATTATTTCTGGCTTCCTCCCTTGCCTTTGTGGCGAATTCTCCAAGGTAGCCCTCTTCGACTAATCGCTCTATAGCCGATTTTAACTCTCTGCATACATCTGTTGAGTGTCCCTTGACCTGATGAAATTTGCAGTATGCATTTTCTCTTCCTCCCATGATTACTCCTGGTTTCACGGGAGCTGGGTAGCGGATAGGTAAATTTCTCTGTTGGACTATTGCTAAGATCTCAGCCCTCGCGAGTATGAGAGATGGGAGGTCAGGATCGTATATCCGGCCTTTCGGCGGGTCCGTTTACTTCCGAGTTGGGGATCCTCCAGGTCTCCCCTTTGAGAAATTGCCTCTGCCGATTAGAGGTCTTAGTGTTATTTTCTTTCCGCTGCCCGAGATCCTCGGTGGGTTTAGCGTCAGGGGCATTGCTGTTCAAGATGTTAGGGGCCACATATGGGTCCGCCGGCATGCCTCGGATCCATTCTCTATTTTCTTCCTCTTCCATTCTCGCATAGTTATGCGCTTTCAGCCTCAACGCATCCAGGGTCGTTGGTGGGTCCACCGTTAGCGTATCTTTCAGTTTGCCGTATCGACAATTGCGTTTCAGGGCTTCAATTGCAAAATCGATAGTGACCCCAGGCGTTAGGGACATTTCGAGATCAAAGCGACCTAAGAAGTCGTTCAACGATTCCTGTGGTTTTCGATGGATATCGAACAGCGCAGCCGCTGACTTTCTGATAGGAATAGCCGTGCTAAACCGACTTTTGAATTTTTCTTCCAGCTGAGAAAAATTATCGATAGACCCGGCGGGGAGCCCTTCGAACCATAGACGTGCCACTCCTGACAGCGTCATTACGAAAACTTGACACAGTGCTGCGTCACTGCGCGTTTGGAATTGCACGAAATCCTTCACCTTATTGAGGTGAGAAATGGGATCTTTTGTGCCATCATATGATTCTGCTGGGAGTTTCACATGCCGATGGACTCTGTGGTGCCTGACACGGTAGCTGAACGGATGACCCACGTTACCATCGGGGATCCTATGAGGCTGACGCTGATGTGAAATTTCAGCGTCGTATCTGGGATTTTGAGGGTCATATTCCTGGTGTCTCCTAGGAGAACGACTACGGCTCCTCGGAGTTAGAGCTCGTCGACTTCTGCTGCTAGATCTCTCACTGTATCTAGGAGATGGATCTCTCACTATATCCCCCCGTCGCTCATCCCAGGGCTCTCTATATTCATCACACTGGCGGACTGCTTCGGGGATAGATATTCCTCCCCTGTATTGTCCAGAATGATCAGCAGGTCCGCGCGTGAATGTGGGAACGTTTATGGGTGCCAAGGGGAGAGGTAATGAGGACGGGAGCGCCCTAGACTGTTGGGGCGATAAGGGTCGTTCGATGACAATGGTTGGAGTGAAAACCACATGGGAGGACACCCCAGGTCTTGAGGCATGAGGAGTAAATCCAGCAGCCATCTCTGTCAGCTGATCCAGTTGAGCTTGGAGAGCAGCTATTGAATTCATTAAAGGGTTGTCCGCTTCTCCTATCATAGATCTTCCCACCTGGGGGGTAGGATGGCTGGTTCCTGCTATGTGGGAGAAGGGAGAGCAAATCTGGAAGGTAACTTCTTCCGAACTTGACCCAGGAAGAGGGTCCAAGTCTCCTGCAGTGACGTCCTGCCCTGGGGTGGGGACATCAGAGGTAGCGAAGGGAAACAGGCGTCTGCGGGTGTTGTATGGGATGTTGGAAGTTCGGGACAGCGCCGGATCTGACTCTGAGGCCACAATCCTTCTAGCTTCAGGGAGGAGGAGCTTGGTTATTAAGGATGCTCACTTAATAGAACCAAAGCTCTCAACGAAAGCACCAATTTGATAATTATTTGTCTTCTGCCGAAGGATGTATGGCGGAGCGGCTCTTCTCAGATCAGTGTGCGCGACAGTCCACAGTACCTGCAATGCGCCGGAGGGGGCCTCCGGCGGAAACACTCCGATGCTTAAGTCAGCATGCGTACTGAAATTAGCAGAGTTTTGGCCAGTTGAGTATCCTTACCTGCCTCCTTTGTGGGGGAGGTATTTATAGAAGAAGAGGGGTGTTCCCACCCGAGTAAACGGGTACGGAGCTATCGCTCGCGTTAGGGTATGTGGTTTGCCCTTATCACGATACGCTACCTTGGCGGTAGGTAGGTAGATATTGCCACGGTAGGATAACGGCCGGAGCGATACTCCTGACGCGTGGTTTCCTCTAGGGTAAGATAACTCCTTGAGCCATCCGTGAGGTCCGTGAGATGAGCCGATAGGGACCCGTTAGCCCTTGTAGCGTTAGCCTTTGGGGAAGGTAGCGATGTTGTCCCTACCGCGGTGGTGCGAAACAGTAGCTAGGCCTCATCCCATCGTGTGATGGACGAAAATACCCTTTCTTTTAGGTGAATTGTTATCATTTGTTTATAGACTTTTCGAGCAACACTCATCAACCATTCCTGTTGAATGCTTTCCATGTCCGAAGTTTGATGAGAATGATCCCATATAGTGAATGGTCTTCAAGCAAGGTATTCTGTAGTGAACCATTACATGACTCAATTTCCAATTTGGGTTCCTGCAAAATAAATAAAAAAGATTGGTTATGAGTGTATGGAGATTCAATAAAAGAATGAATAAAATCAAATAATTTCAGAACTTCCCTTTCACACACAACCGGCGTTGGTTTTATAACCACTTCTATCTCTTTCTCAATATTCCTCATGCTCTTCTTTAGCTCGATGCAATGACAATCATCTAAAACCTTTAGCTCCTGTTCTAGCTGGATAATTTTTTTTGCCTCCAAGTCTGGGAATTCATCTTGGTCAAGACTGTTGTCTTGGTCGATACTATCTGGCAAATTTGTCTTCGAAAGTAAGAATCAAAAATCATTCCAGTGCCTCACATGGTCGGGTTGATTGTATTGACTAGGTTGACCAGGCTGAGTAACAACTTCTGCCTCCGAGTCTCATAATTCATTTTGGCCAAGAGTTGCTTCATGGTCAAGACTTGAGTCAAGATAGTCTGGCAGATTTGTGTTACTTGGCAAGGTGACATCATTAGCATCATACTTCACATTGAGTTCGGACTCCGAAGATGTGCATCTCTAATCCTATACAAGGTATTTGAGTTGTTCTAGTATGACTACTAATGTCGTCGAACGTTCCTCCATATGTTGGATGAGATGATTAGAAATAGGAGGATCTTGTCTAATTTATGGAGGTTGAAAATATTGATAAGTAGGAACAGGTTGCACTCCATAGTTAAGACTTTGTTGACCCCACCCAGCGCGATATTCATTAGATATGCAAGATTGTATCCCCTTTTAGGCGGACCATAACATCCTGCATAGCCAGTCATATAACCTCCGCCAATGTTACCTGCATTAAAATATTGAGGAGTAGAGTAAAATTGAGGGACAAAATTAAAATTAGCCATTAAAGAAAAAAAGTTTGAAGGAGAAAAAAATAAAATGGATAAAAGAGAAAAAATTGGGCTTCTGTCTTGGTCAAGACTGAACCACTCCCCAGCAATGGCGCCAAAATTTGATGGGTGTTGAGTCGAACAAAAATAAATACAACTTATCAATACCTACAAAAGATCGCAAATAGTGGTAAGAGGATCGATCCATAGAGAATGGTTAGACTTGAAACAAGATAAAAGACCAAAATAAATCACTTACGTGAATGGGGGTTTGTTTTAAACTAAAGACAAGAAAATAAATAAAGCAAATAAACAATCTTGACCAAGAATGAGGTTCTTAGTCAAGATGCAGATTCTAGAGACAGAAAATAGATAAATGAGGAAAATTCCTAGTAGAGGCTGGCAAGCGGTGAGATATGAGTTGCAATCATGGACGCAAAGATATTCATCTTTAATCTATAGAGTTACTATAGGATCAAGGTACGCTTATGACCCCCCTTGCTTCCATCCTGTATCAACACCACCTCAGGTACGCTTAGAGATGATGCCTTACGAACTAGCACCTTACTAGTTAAAGGGTTTACTGTGTTGGCAGATGAATGACTAGGGGAAGACAACTCCAGACTAGTATCCTTGAGCGCCACTCGGGACTGGATCTGATTAACCTTTCCCCCTACCGTTTCCCGATCATGCTGGTAGCGTGTAGGTATCTACTTCGATCCTCTTGGACTTACGGTCGACACACCAAGAAGAAAGACAACTGTATTATCTATTTAACATTAAATTGTGCAGATCTAATATCAAACAGAAACAGGTTAAGAATAATTGCGAGATTGATTAAATGCAGATATAAAGATTAATAATAACAATTAGGTCTCATGCAATCTCATACTCATGCTTTAAACATCTCTACTAAGAACAAGAAAGATTAACTAAAGAAAGATAAGCGAAATAAAGAAAAAGATAAAATTATTAAATATAAAATTCGACAAGAGAACAAGTTCAAAACTAGAGAAAAGAGAAGAAGAGAAAGGAGGTCGCCCCCCTACTTTTGGGAAAATAAGGAAGAGTGTATAAAGTGTTCTTACTCCCTTAAAATCCTCCAACAAATCCTAGTTTAAAAATCAAATCAAATCCTAATTTGAATTCTAAATGAGATAATATATCTTCTACTGATTTGGGGAATAAATGTTGAAGATCTACTAGAACCGCGAGAATGAATGCAGGAGATCCGCTGGATTCCTTCATTTGATCTTTTCATTTTACATGTAGAATCCGGTAGATTGTGTGTATCTCAATCCAGATTATCAAGGGTCGTCTTGGCCAAGACGCTGTTCTTGGTCAAGAAAGGTGTCTGCTCCATTCTGCCTAGATTTTGACTTTATTTTGCCCATTTTCCTCACTTCCTCTCCATAGTTATTTCCTGCGATAATCATGGAATTCATACTGAAATTAATAGAATTATCATTCAAATAAAGATGGAAACAAGTGGTAAACCCACTACAAATTACAGAGCATGTAGTTAACAAAAGAGATGAGAGTTTAAAACACTTGCATGAAAATAGAGAGCATGAAGAGAGTGGAATTTTTGAAAGAGGAGAGATGTGTGTTTATGCCAAGAGAAAACAAGAGAGGCACGCATTATGTGTGGGAAAAATCTATTTTGCCGCAAACAATCAAAACCCAATATTTTGGCCATTGCGCTTAGATTTTCCTAACCCTAACCCATTTGTTTTCTCTCCTATTGTTGTTTCTCCTCATGTGCAGAGAAATAGAAGGCTATTGGCAGAAAATAAGCCCTATCCCTTACTACCAAGGAAACAAAAGGAGCACCAATCGCTCATAGTGACTATTTCGACAAACCCTAGCTGAGAAGGTACATTGCACCTTTCTTTTCTTAAATCTAATTTTGGTGAGTATACAAACCTCTTTTATTTTTATGAGTCTGATTTAAAAATTAAATTAATTAATGAGGGTTGTGTACAAGAGTCGAAGGCTAAGTCCTACAAGGACCACTTGTGAAAGCGCAAGTTGTTTGGTATGTTGGCTAGATCGAGAGATGTGTACCATTCCCTTAACACAAAGTTATTTGAAATTTCACATGTATTTATATTATATAATCATTCTGCCATGTGTGAAATTCATGATAATTTTGTGGATAATTCAACGGAACTTACGCGAACTTTATTCAAGCGCAAGCGCTTATATAGTTCGCATGACCTTTTGTGTAGTTTTGATATACATGACGCTCATAATGGTTGTTTGATGAGTTGCTGGACTATAATTAATATTACTAACTTAGTTTCTAGGGGTATTATGTGATATGATCACATATACCTAGGATAGTCCCCGCGACCAGCTGATATGATCTAGTTCTTCAATAGGTTCGACAAGCAGAATTATATCGTAAGATCTCACCTTACAACTTGTTTTGAAGGAGTCCACCTTCGAATTGCTCTTTCGAGTCTTAGATAAAGTGAGGTTAAGAGAATGACTTGCAAATCCCCATTTGAGCAATGCCACAATCTCCATGAATGGTTTTCCCCGTAACACGCTTGCCACATTAGCGCTTCTGCCTTTAAATAGGCGCCAAAGTATAAGAATTACAAAACTATTTTAATTACAAGTTCTAATTCTACTAAGACTAGAAGTCATAAGTCTACCTTAACTCTAACTCAATTAATTATATAAAATAAATAAAAATTATTTACTCTATCTAACTTGTACAAATGTCCTCTCCTCAACCGACTCCTCTCCAAGCTCGAAATCGTCTTCTACTTCAAGTCGGTGTAGGTCTTGTAGTCTCCTTGTCAGACAAAAATTCTCCTTAGGCCATCTCCCATTCTACTTGTGCGTTCTGGGCCAAACTCGACCCAGACTTACTCCTTGGACTTAGAATCATTTTTTCAATTGGAATTAGTCCAAACGCCCAAATAGTTTGCGTTTTGGCTCCATGTCAATCCGACTATGTCCTCGTGCGCGCGCCTTGCGCTTGATTGAAAGTTGACTCAGGCTAACTTTGATCCCCAAGTCCTATTGACCTAAAATTTGGCCACAACCTACCTAACACTCTGAGGGATCTTGTATTTTCTCCAGAAGTCCAATTCGTGTTGAGCTTCAATCTCTTGGCTCGCTCTGACTCCATCGCATCTCCATGCGCACACGCCTCACGCATTTCTTTCCCTAGCGTGCGTCATTCTCGTGCGCTGACCTTCAACTCGGCCCTATGAGTCCTCGCTAGCCTCACTTGACTCTCCAAGGCTCACTTGGTATGCTCTCTTACGTGCTTCAACCGTTTGGCCGCTCACGACTCCTCCATTCACCTCATTAGGGTTTGTGAGGTTCCTAGGATCGTATCATCCCCTCCCTCTTTAGAAAGATTCACCCTGGAATCTTCTCCAATAATGAACCCATCTAGGGAAAGATCATACCATAATGCTATGTCCTCTATCTTCAATCCATAGGTTGTACACAATCGGCCCAATATGATCTCATAATCGCTCTACAAAGTTGTAGTGTATACAAACGCGTCAATCGCTCTATCTTCTCATTTGTTCAAAAATTCCCAAAACATTAGCGATTGTCTCTCCAAACCCAAAATACGTCCAAATCGCTATGCTCTGATTCCTTGGCTTCGTCTTTTTCTCTACAATGCTCTTCACTCATTCCACTCTCCTCTCTAATCAGCAACACTTGCTTGTTAGGGCAAACAGATGCAATATGCCCTCTACCGGCACACTTAAAGCACATGATATCTTTTACCGCGGTCCTTATAGAATTAAGGTTTGAAGTGCCCTCCTTGCTTACTTGATCTACACTTGATGAGTGTGTACCCTTCGGATTTGGAGCTACTGCCCTCTCGTCTCTAACCCAACTCATTTTCTTCCAAGTCCACATCTTATCTGAATTACTATTAACTTTCTGCGACTTCCTTTGCCTTTCAATCTTTGAGGCTAAGTGCATTGTAGGTCATCAACTCCAACCGATTGGCTATCTTCGGGTTTAGTCTATTCAAGAACCTCACCATGGTTGCCTCTGTATCCTCTACTATTTTCTCTATAGTCAACACAATCTCCATCTTGTTCTAGTATTCACCCACGCTCTTCGTTCCTTGAGTTAGGGTTTGTAGTTTTTGATGAAGGTCACATTGAAAGTGACTTGGTACAAACCGTTGCCTCATCAACGCCTTCATGTCCTACCAATTCGCAATCGAGTCAGCTCTCACTCGTGCTCTTGTTTGATTTAGTGCATCCAACCAATGAGCGGCGTAACCACTAAACTCCACCAAGGCTATCTTGACCTTCTTCTCCTCCGAATAATTATGACAAAGGAAAATTAATTGAACTTTCCTTTCCTACTCGAGATATGTATCCGGGTTGTCCTTCCCTTTGAACGGTGGTATCTTCATCTTGATGCTCCCAAGATTACCATCAACTCGGCCTTCAAACTGCCTTCTCTCACCATATCGTGCTTCCTCTCTTAGGCGTTCTTCTTCTTCCTCTCATTTGACTTCCCCATACCATCGCTCATACCTATTGTTCTCTTGTCTAGAGTCGTGCGCTTCACTATTGACCTCCTAACGGTCTCCTTCTCCTTTGCCCATACCTTCTCCTTGGAGAGTCCTAGGGTTTCGGCCTATAGGTATGCCGCTAACAAGCCTCTTATCTAATCTCCTCAAGCGATAGTTCGTCTCTTATCTCCATTGCGCTATCTCATCAAACCTCACATTGAGATTTCACATTAGGGCAATCATCTCTCGCCACAACTCTTCGCATGCTTGACTCGCTATGACTCTTGACAAAATTTTAAATAAACAAAACAAAAACAAAAGACACTTTTGTGGACGATTTTATGACCCTTTTATGACTCTCTTTTCAACTTAAATAAGTAATGGCACAAACAAATCGACTCGATTAGTTTTTACAAAGGTGACACAAGACGCAACAAGCTCAAGACTCTTAGCTCAACTTTGACTCGAATTGTAAATAACAAAATAGAAAATTAAAGATAGATTGGGATAACCGAATGATAGCATGTCTCATAAGCATGATTTTACCTTCTTTTCTAGCCCTTTCGGGGGCTGGATTCTGGCATTTCATCCTTATTTCTATCTTTATTGCAGATCAGAGTCATTAAAAGGAAAAGATCGAAAAGAAGCATTTTTTGAGTATTCCTGAGGATTTTCAGCTTCAAGGCCTAGAAGTCCAGATTGTCGTCGAGGTCTAGATGCGAACCAGACCAGTGAGCAGTCTCTCGGCCACAACAAAACTACATCTTCTCTTAATCGAAACCAAAGAGAAGCATCTTCAAAGATCCGCACGAGATTCCGTGCACTTCCAGAAGCTGTCAAGCGCGCCAGGATTTTAGGATAATCCCCTAAAGGACATGTGCTATCACGCCCCCATTCATCCTCCTTCCCCTTAGCTGTTTTTGTCCCCTAGCTAGCTTTAGCCTATATAAACTAAGTTTTAGGGTTTTGTGTAAGGACGGCTGACCTAGGCAATTAATACATCACTCTCTCTTAGCATCTCCTCTTAGCATTTTGGTGCAGCCGCCAACTTTGTAAAGGGGAAGTTTTTGATTAATACTATTTCATCCTTTCGGTTTCTTCTAATCCTTCTCTCTTATTTATTGTATGTTTATTATCATCTATTATTTATATTCTAGTATGAGTAGCTAAGTTCCATCTTCTAGGAAAAGGGTGTTTCGAGGGTTGTAGGGTTCGGTTAGGAGGCCTAATGCATGCTTAATATATTCTCTTGTGACATATAATTGTTTACCACTTTAATCCCATGCTCATTTAGGAATGTTAAGAGCCTGATCAACTGTTGATATTTCTGTTTGAGTACTGTCATTCTTTTGGTTATAACTGACGTGAGGCCTTGAGTTAGAGTAGACACCTAGTAGAGGTAGCGCGAGAGGCCTTTGTCTAGGGGTAAACGGTTATTTAGGGTATGTGATACGAGTCTGACAAGCTGAGCTATCGCGCCCTAGATCTGTCTTACCTCCCCTTCATAGGCGTTCTGAGTAGTACCTCCCCGCATTCGTGCCTGGGAGGACGGCGGAACGTCAAGGCCACCTCATATATGGAAACGGGGGGTGGCTTTTATCTAAGAAGGTAAGTAGGGGATACGGTGTGGAAATGCGGTCCCTATAGCAGGTCTGTACTTGAGTCTGGAATACTTCTGTGCCAATGATTGACCGACCTAGAAAGCAACCCGAGAACACCTTTTGCTAAGATTCCTTCCTATCTGATTTATGCACCTCTAATTACTTTTCCTTCTTTCGTGCCCCCGATTATGTGATGTTATCTAGCCTTGGATTGTGATTTCATTTCGTGTCCCAGATAAGAAGCTTTACTTATTTGTCGTGTTAGCTCCTGATCTTGAGTTGATTAGTTCACTAATCAACATAACCCCTCCCCTTGTGTTACTTGTTCTTTCTCTGTCGCACTTTCTCCCTGTCATACATTTTTATTAACATATTGCTCCTTCAATCTCTGTGGTTCGACCCTGTCTTGCTCTATACACATTTACTTGTGCATTTAGGCATCAGGATAAATTTTAAGTATATTTGACTGACGATCAAATTTTGGCACCGTTACTGGGGATTGAACAGTACTAATTTTGTATTTAATTTTTTGTATGACCAGATTTACTCCCTCTAGACCTCGAATTGACCAGAACAGAGAGAGAACTTCGAAGGCAAGCCAGAGAAACATCTACTCAACGTAGAGTGATCCCACATCCTGCCCTCTACGAATCTCCTTCCAATCTGGCCGGTCAGGACTATCAGTTTTTCCTAGATCTAGCCTATCTCCACCGTAGTCTCAAAAATCCAGTAGCGGCCCAATTCGATTTCCCAGCAATGGAAGACCATGACAACAATGAACATCACGAAGATCCACCACTACCCCTCCAGCATAAAAAACCATCAATAATTTCCATGCAACACCCGACATATCGAGTAGCTACATCATCTGGCCCGCTGTCCTTCATGACTGGACCTTGAAGTCTGCCGTTATGCATCACCTTCCAACCTTTCGAGGGGTTGCTAAGGAAAATGCACTCCGCCATCTTCAACAACTCCACTCTATCTGCGAGGCCATGAAACCTACAAACGTCAGCATCGACCAACCCAAGTTGCGCGCCTTCCAGTGGTCTCTAAAGGATGATGCCCTCGACTGGTATTACGACCTCCCACCAAGATCAATTCACTCGTGGGCGGATATGTCTAAGATCTTCACCGAGAAGTATTATTCGACTTCTATCTCCAACACCACGCGCAAACAACTTGTCTCCATAGTCCAGAAGAAGGAGGAGACTCTAGCCTAGTATTATGAGAGGTTCCAGAAGATGCAATCTAGTTGTCCCTCCCATAACCTCACGGAGCATGCCCTTGTTCAATATTTTTGTGAAGGCCTCAAAGCCCATGATAAGGCCTTAGTCAACGCTGCTGCCGGCGGATCTCTAACTGCTCTTACCCCCTCAGCCGCTAAGGCAACAATAGAACTCATGGGCAAAAATACTTCGTCTGACCTTGCCAACTATCAAGGCCAAGATGTCCAAGTGGGCGCCTTGCAAAATCAGCTATCCTCCCTCATGGGGATGTTCCAGAATTTCATGACAGGGCAATCCGCGCCTGTCAAGGCCTGCCAAATCTGTAATTTTGTAGACCATCCTACTGATGCATGCCCCCACATTCCGAATGAAATCCAAGTTAATGCTGCTGGTCAGTATGTCCCGGCCCCATATGGCCAAAACTACAATCAAGGCTGGAAACAGCCAAATCCAGGATGGGTTCCAAACCCTCAGCCTCCGGGACCTAGCCATCAACAGCATCAACAGAATCTATATGGGAATTACCCCCCACCTCCCAACATGCAGAACTACAGACCTCAACCCACTTTTCATCAGAATCAGTATCAACGCCAGCCTCCCCAGGATCAGACATTTGTCGTGCCCCCGAATATTGAGCTACCTCAGAATCCCGAGCAGCAGAAGGAAATCGAGGAGCTTAAGAAACAAATGAGCACCATGATGGGCCAAGTGAAATAGTCAACAAACAAAGGAAGATTTCCACCTCAGACCGAAACAAATCCAAAACACAATGTTTGCGCAATGACTGTGTAGTGGAATGACTTTGAAACCTCATGCACATCTGGACCCCGACGTTGAGAACTCTCAGAGTCCGAACTTAGGCTGAAACCCAGAGCAAAACTTCCAAAGGTTCCTAGACTTTTCGAGGTCATGGAAGACTGAATCCGCTCTCCCAAAGGGTCCCCAAGGAACGATCCCAATCCTCCTGAATTCACCCAAGAGTACATTCACAAAATTCTCGAACCCCCGTTCCCTCACAGATTGGTCAAGACCAAGAAAGATAAGGAGGATCGCGATATCTTTGAGATGTGTAGCAAAGTGGTCGTCAATATCCCCCTTCTCCAGGCAGTAAAGAATGTTCCTCGCTATGCCAAATTCCTAAAGCAGCTATGCACGAACAAGAGCAAGTTCCCTGAAGTTAACAAGATCAGTGTAGGAGCTAACGCTTCTGCCCATATTCAGCGGAGGATCCCTCCGAAGTGCAAGGATCAAGGAATGTTCATCATTCCCTACCGAATTGGTACAGTCGACATCGGGAAAGCCATGTGTGATCTAGGGGTTGGAATAAACATCATGTCATTGATCATCTATAACTATCTAGGCCTCGAGCCTCTCGTGCCTACAAACCTTGCCATTCAGCTTGCAGACCGTTCTATCATCTATCCCAAGGGGATCAACAAAGATATCTTGGTCCAAGTGGGAGAATTATTATTCCCAGTAGACTTTTATGTTATTGCAATGGAGAATGAAGATTCTACCAAGTCTACTAATGTTCTTTTAGGCCGTCCATTTCTGGTTACTACCCGGGCAAAGATTGATGTTCATGATGCGACAATCTCCCTCAAATTCGATGGGGAAATCATCAAATTCAATATGCTGGAAGCCATGCGATACCCATTCGAACTCTCGAATGTTAATTATATTGATGTTATTGATCCCGTTATAGAGGAAGTCGCTGAAATTCATTTTACTGACCCTTTGCAGTTTGCCCTTGACAGGAGTATGACACCAGCTCTTCTAGATGTTGTGGCCTCGACGCTTCCCGTACCCCTTGAACTGCGCTCCATCGTCGCTGACCTAGAAGAATGCGTTGTTGCTCAATATGAATCCCCAAAGATGTCTCCTAACTGCCCAGACCATGTTAAGTTGTTTCCCTCTATTGATCAGGCTCCAGCCCTCGATCTGAAGCCTCTGCCTCCCCACTTGAAATATGCTTATCTAGGCCCCGACGAATCCCTGCCAGTCATTATCTCCAACAAGCTCAAACCTCCTGAAGAGTTTGAGCTGATTTCCTTGCTGAAGGAATTTAGACACGTCATAGGGTGGACCATTGCAGATATCAAGGGCTTGTCACCAACCCTATGCACCCATCGTATCCACTTGGAAGACCCTAGAAAAACTATACGCCATCCCCAGCACTGATTGAACCCACCTATGATGGAAGTGGTCAGGAAAGAAATTCTGAAGTTGTTAGATGCGGGAGTTATTTGCCCCATCTCCGATAGCCCATGGTCAACCCTATACAGGTCGTGCCCAAGAAAACTGGTATCACCATCAGCATTGGGCAAGACGGCGAATCCATTCCCACTCGAATCCAGAATGGGTGGCGAGTATGCATTGATTACCGCCGACTAAATGCTGCAACTAGGAAAGACCATTTTCCCCTGCCCTTTATTGATCAGATGTTGTAACGTCTCGCGAGCAAGACTCACTATTGCTGTCTAGATGGTTACTCCGGGTTTCACCAAATACCAGTTGCCCTCGAAGACCAATAGAAGACCACCTTCACTTGCCCTTTCAGCACCTTTGCTTAAAGACGCATGCCCTTCAGTTTGTGTAATCCCCCCCCCCCCCCCCCCCCCGCCACCTTTCAGCGCTATATGGTGAGTATTTTCTCCGAATTGGTTGAAAATGGAATCGAGGTCTTCATGGATGACTTCACGGTCTATGGGAATTCCTTTCAAGAATGCATGAGCAACTTCAAGAAATGTTTAGAGCGTTGTATAGAGACAAATCTTGTCCTGAATTTCAAGAAATGCCACTTCATGGTGGATCGAGCCCTCATTCTCGGTTAGGGGAATCGAAGTCGACAAGGCTAAGATTGTGGTGATAGCGTCCCTACCCTACCCAGCATGTACTCGTGATGTGCGATCTTTTCTAGGGCACGCTGGTTTCTACAAACGGTTCATTAAAGATTTTTCCAAAAATGCCCAGCCCATGTGTCGCTTGCTCCAGAAGGAAGTACCATTTGATTTCGATGAAAGTTGCAAAGCTGCCTTTGAACTCCTCAAAAACAAGCTTATCTCAACACCGATCATTCGTGCCCCCGATTGGACATTGCCTTTCGAGGTCATGTGCGATGCCAGCAATCAAGCCCTAGGCGCCGTTCTGGGCCAGAAGAAAGACAAAGAAACCTACGTCATCTATTATGCTTCCAAGCTATTAGATCCAGCCCAACAGAACTATAAAACCATAGAAAAAGAACTCTTGGCGTGGTTTATGCCCTAGACTAGTTCAGGCAATACCTTTTGGGCACTCATGTCCTCGACTACTTGGATCACTCTGCCCTTAGATGCTTGTTGACAAAGGCAGATGCCAAACCTCGGCTTATTCTGTGGATATTGTTGCTACAGGAATTTAACATCTCGATCAAGGATAAGACAGGAAGAGAAAATTTGGTGGCAGATTATCTCAGCAGACTTCCAGCCCAAGAAAATGACTCACTCGTGCTTATCCGAGATACCTTTCCAGATGAACATTTGTGCCTAGTCTAAGCTGTTTATTCCCCATGGTTTACAGATATCACGAATTTTTGTGCTACTGGGACCTTCCCCGCTGATGCTTCCCCATCTGAATGCAACAAAATCAGACGGCAATCCAAATACTATATTTAGGATAGCCCTTATCTTTGGAAGCATTGCTCGGACCAAATAATTCGTCGCTGTGTAACTATGGATGAAGTGCCCTCTATCCTCAAATTTTTCCATTCTGAACGAGGACACTTCGCGACCAAGAAAACTGCCCTCAAAGTGCTAGAAGCCGGTCTCTACTGGCCCACCATTTTCAAGGACAACTACATGTATTGTGCTTCGTGCCCCCGATGCCAAGCCACTGGAAATATCGGGGCCAGGAATCAGATGCCTTTGGTGAATATTATCCCATGTGAGATCTTCGATATCTGGGGTATAGATTTCATGGGCCCGTTCCCTAATTCCTTGGTAATATCTATATCCTCCTCACAGTCGACTATGTTTCCAAATAGGTCAAGGCTAAGGCAACTCAGACTGACAACTCCAAGGTGGTAGTAAACTTTCTACGCACCAATATTTTCAATCGGTTTGGTACGCCTAGAGCTCTCATCAGCGATAGGGGTACTCACTTCTGCAACCGCATCATGGCCTCGCTTTTGGCCAAGCTGAAGTATGGCGTCCATCACATGACATCTACAGCCTATCATCCGCAGATAAACGGCCAAGCTGAAGTGTCAAACCATGAGATTAAGTCCATTCTTGAGAAAACAGTGAACCAGTCCCGAAAGGATTGGAGTATGAAGTTGGACGATGTACTCTGGGCTTATCGTACAACTTTCAAGACCCCGATTGGTATGACGCCCTATAGGCTTGTATGTGGCAAGCCCTGCCATCTCCCAGTGGAGATAGAGCACAAGACGTTTTGGGCCATCAGGAAAGTGAATACAGATCTAGGGTCCGCTGGCCAAAATAGGCGTTTGCAAATTCAGGAGCTCGAAGAGCTGAGGGATGATGCTTATGAAAATGCCATGCTCTACAAGGGCAAGACTAAGGCTTATCACGACAAGCACCTTCTTCCCAAAGTTTTATCAGTTGGACAAAGAGTATTATTGTATAACTCACGCCTGCGATTGTTTGCAGGGAAACTCAAATCCAAATGGTCTGGACCTTTCGTGGTCACGACAATCTATGACCATGGAGCGGTCGAGATTAAGAACCCCGAAATAGGAACAATCTTCAAAGTCAATGGCCAGCGGCTTAAACCCTTTTTATGAAGGTTTCAAGCCCTCAACCGTTGAGGAGGCTATGGTGGAACCTCCACTTATCCGGGCCTAGATCGAAGTAGCACGTTGAGGTCCTGACGAGTAAACAGACCACAACGGAGGCATTTCATGTGTCGTCCATCCTTTTTCTCTCTCCCTTATCTTTTCCGAATCTTTTCGAATCCCTTGTTTATATCCTTTTTATTTATTTATTTATCTCCCTTAATCTCTGTCCTTTCCTTTTCCCAGGAGATTTTATTCCTTTTTGATAGTAATCATTAACCTTTATTCTCTCTTTTTGTCATTATCCTATTTAACCACCCCCTTTTTTGAAATTTAAAAATCTTTTCTCCTTTTTAGGTGGTTGGGATACGCATGGGTCATTGTGCTTCAAGCCTAAGGTGCCACGTCGTCTGACAGAGGGGGCAGAAAAGTAGCCCTAATTAAAGAAAAAGTTACGCTATTAATTATAGCCGTCAGCCCCTACTTCGTCGTCACTCTCCTCACAACACAAAACACATCACTATCATCCTCTCACTAGCAAACAAACACCATCTCTCTCCCAAAACATCTCCATCTCTACCACTGTTCTCTTCACATCACTATCAGTCATGGCGAAAACTAAGAAACCCATCCGCAAAAATACTTCAGGGCCCCAACCAGTGGACGACCCTACCAGCCTCGTTCCTTCATGGTCCAGATCTCAAACATCTCTTCACTCTGTCTCGTTCAAAACAGCCACTCCACCCTATGTCCAACCAATCCCCATTCCCTCTCCTCTAGTTGTCTCACCAACGTCCACGGAACAACAACGAGAGTTCACTCCGGTCGAACACGACCTGGAAATTACTGGCTCCATCCCTCCTACCTCTACAACCACCAGGTCTGGCTGTACAGTCAAGCTCCCTCCTGGATCTGTGGCAGCCAAGCCCAAAACCAAGGCATCGGCCTCTAAAAAGGTGTCCCCGGCTACTAGGAAGCTCCCGATGGATGCTGCTATAGACCGCTTTCTAGACCCCGAGCCAAACCTCACAGTGAAGGAAGTCCTTAAGGACATCCTGGTATCCGAATCGGAGGCAGAGGAGGAGGAGGCTGAGCCAGAGCAGGTAGATGAAGCTCTGGTAGAAGGTACATGTGAGAGTGGAGAGGCTGAGGAAGAAGAAGAAGAAGCTGAGGACCTCGAAGCTGAAGAAGCGGCGAAGGAAGCCGCCGAGAAAGAGAAGAAACGGAGGGAAGTCGCCGCTAAAAAGGCAGCGGCAAAGAAAGGCAAATCGAAAGCTCCAGCCAGAGTGGAGCAGCTGGCAGAAGTTTAGACGCTGGTAGGACAGAAGCGAAAACTGCCCCCCTCCACTAAAGCCAAGGCCTCGACTTCCAAAAAGTCTCGAGGTCCCGAAGACACTTCAGATCTCGAGGCCCCAACGCCAGTTCCCCCATCTGCATCTCGAGCGACTTCCACCCAGGTCACTTCTAACCTTTATGTGTTGCATGAATGGTTGATTTTTAATGACAAGCCCTCACTTGATAAACTGCACCAATTGAATCACAAAGGTGTTAGCTCCTGTGCGCGCCTAGACATGAACTTTTTAGCCAAGATGGGCATAGAGTCTCGAGTCCGAGAGTTAGTGGCTAATATTAGTTGGGAAGCCTAGTTCTTTCTAGAACACCCCACCTTTATTGAACTCTCGCTTGAGTTCTTTACTACCTTTTGGGTTGCCTCTGATAGTTTCAGGCCGAAAGGCAAAGTAGGTCCCAACCTCTCTACCCCTGGCCTGATAAACTTTAGGTTGGTAAACAAAAGGACCCCACTGTCTCTTAATGAATTCAATTGTGTGCTTGGTTTTGTTAAGCCTGATGAGTTAGATTCTGCTGCATATAAAAATGCTCTCACTGTTATACCCCATGTTTTTTATGTTTCTGTTGCGTTTCATGAGTTTACCAATAAGCCTGATGCTAAGTTTGACCCTAAACAAAGTAAAGCCCATGAAATTGCTGACCCTGCATTGCGCATCCTGCATAGATATCTAGCCCTCACCTTTTCGGGTCGGTTTGGATCCTCGGGACAGTTATCTTTGCAGGAACTTTTCTTTTTATGGTGCATGAAGCATAAGCGTAGGGTTAATCTCAGTTTTTGGGTCACCTCGGGTATCCTTCATGTTCTAAATGGCGCCCGAGGTCCTATTTTAGGATCCCTTATCTCCCTGATTGCTGTAAAATTGCATAATATTAACCTATATGATAGCAACCTTTCTGAACCCCTTGCATTCAAAGATTTAGATGTCCGTACCTTAGACGTTATGGGTCATCTTTGTGTTTCACAAGTTGTGCTGAGTTTCTCTGCAGGTTATACACCACCAGAAAATAAGGTTTTTGGGACCAAGAATGAGGGGCGATTCGACTATCCAGATCCTTCAAGACCCCGATCTTCTTCTGTTCCTCCTGCCCATGCCGAGACATCTCGTCAAGCCCAGAAAGCATCTACAACAGTCCAGACCCCGACTTCAGCTCTTGTCTACGATCCCGCACAGACGCGACTCCTCCAGGTCATTCTCAGAGAACTTCAGGCTTTGAGGCTGAAGTTTCCCGGTGCAATCTCTCACCCCAATGATCCCACCCCCAAACAATTTAAAACTTCTTGCCCTCGAGGAGGGTTCTAAATAATTTTTACTGCTTTTATTTTTGGATATCCTGTACTATTTTTAAGTTGCTTGAACTCCTTTGAGAGCCCTTCCCGCATTGAGGACAATGCACTGCCTAAGTGTGGGGAGGGATTTATTGTGTGTTTTGAATGTTTGTTTGCATGTTTAAATTTTTGTTTGTCGCATGACTACGTGTTTACAGATTTTTCTTTTAGTCCTTGCTAGGAAATTTTGCCACTACCTGTTTTAAAACCCTCATTGATTGACATGTATTTTTGATTTCTGATGCATAGGATAAACATGACATTCATCGCATCTATGCCTGAGCATGCATTTCTAGACATGTTAGCCCTTATATCCAATCTTGCCCTAGACACTAGTAATTAGTATTTGAACCCGTGAGCATTTTTGAGCTTCATGCCTATTTATTTCTGAGTGAAAATGCTTGGCTATGCACTGTCTAGGTTTGCATAATATCCCTAGGTATAGGCACCATTAAACGAGGGAAAGCAGCGAAACGACGAGGAAACTTTGCAACTTTTTAAATTTCTTTCTTTCTTTCCTTATTTTCTCTCTGAATTTTATCTCTCTTTTTCCTTTTCATGCCCTCAATTCCCATTCTCCACTCTCTTCTAACCATTTGCTCATTTTCATTGTCTTTTCCTTGGCAGGTGAGCAGCACTCTTCATCACAAAGGCAAGGGCTAGATTCCGAAGAAGATAGGTGTGGGGAGAAGATATTATCAAAGGCACGAAAGAGCTAGAGTAGAAATAAAGATTCGAGGCCACGACAGCATCTCAGTGTTACTTCCTCACCACTCTAGAATTTAAGTGTGGGGAAGTAAAATTCAATTCCCAAGGCCTCGAAACCAAGTGCCCCAAAGCAGTATTTAAAGCTCTGCCAGCCCAGCTCCAGTTCAGAAAAAGAGCAAATTAAATGCGAATGCAAGTTTTGAAGCTGAAAAAGTAGAAAAGTAAATGTCTGGTCTGCCTGCTTTTATTTCTTCTAAAAAAACAAAAAAATTAATACAAAATAAAGAGAAAAGCAGAAAAATATTTATCTCCAAATAAAAGCAGGTCAGGCATTCCAGAAGGCAGCCATTCGAGCCCCCGAAGCATAACGCAGACCTCCCCCACTAACGAAAGTCGAAGTCATTGTCTAGCCCTCGCCATCAGCCTTCTTCAGTGAGTGTTGCTCACCGTCTCGCCTTCTTCTAAGCTAAGGAATCCTCCCCCAGATTTGTTTTCTTCTCTTTCCATTCCTTCCCCTCTTCTCCCTTCACCTCTGTTCCCTTCATCTCGCTCCACTCCTCTCTCCTTTCTACCCCTCTTCTTTCCTTTTCTTTTTTCTATTTCTATTTTTATTTTCTGCAAAGTTGCCTCTGATCGTTAGATTACCCTCGCATGTGACCTACAATACTCGGATTGACGTGCAAACTCTGCCTGTGTTGTGTTATTTGCATTCTTGAGTGATAGCCTAAACACATATTTTGTTTTGAGTATGAGTGCAAGCACATACCTAGGTGAGGATTGCTGGTGAATAGGCTTGGTCTGGGAAAGTCTGGTTGATGGGGTCATTATTCCATCAATCAGATACAGGTGCTTTTCAAGGGCTAGATTTGTTGATTGGGTGTAGTTTGTCGGATGTCATGTCTATTCTGTGTGTTGGGGATTGAAGATGTATGTCAGTGCATGAGGTGGTTTTCCAATTTTGTTAATGCTCGAGGGCGAGCATTGGGGCAGTGTGGGTATGTTTGATAGCATGTCTCATAAGCATGATTTTACCTTCTTTTCTAGCCCTTTCGGGGGCTGGATTCTGGCATTTGATCCTTATTTCTATCTTTGTTACAGATCAGAGCCAATAGAAGGAAAAGATTGAAAAGAAGCATTTTTGGAGTATTCTTGAGGATTTTCAGCTTCAAGGCCTAGAAGTCCAGATTTTCGTCGAGGTCTAGAAGCGAACAGACCAGTGAGCAGTCTTTCGGCCACGACAAATCTGCATCTTTTCTTAATCAAAACCAAAGAGAAGCATCTTCAAAGATCCGCATCGGATTCCGTGCACTTCTAGAAGCTGTCAGGCACGCCAGGATATTCCCCTGAAGGACATGTGTTGTCACGCCCCCATTCATCCTTCTTCCCCTTAGCTGTTTTTATCCCCTAGCTAGCTTTAGCCTATATAAACTAAGTTTTAGGGTTTTGTGTAAGGACGACTGACCTAGGCAATTAATACATCACTCTCTCTTACCCTAATTTCCGGGGATCATCTCCTCTTAGCATTTTGGAGCGGCCGCCAATTTTATAAAGGGGAAGCTTTTGATTAATACTATTTCATCCTTTTGGTTTCTTCTAATCCTTCTCTCTTATTTATTGTATGTTTATTATCATCTATTGTTTATATTCTAGTATGAGTAGCTAAGTTCCATCTTCTTTGTAAAGGGTGTTTCTAGGGTTGTGGGGTTCGGTTAGGAGGCCTAATGCATGCTTAATATATTCTCTTGTGACATATAATTGTTTACCGTTTTAATCCCATGCTCATTTAGGAATGTTAAGGGCCTGATGAACTGTTGATATTTATTCTCTTGGTTATAACTGACGCGAAGCCTTGAGTTAGAGTAGACACCTAGTGGAGGCAGCGCGAGAGGCCTCTGTCTAGGGGTAAACGGTTATTTAGGGTATGCGATACGAGTCTGACAAGCTGAGCTATCGCACCCTAGATCTGTCTTACCTCCCCTTGATGGGCGTTCTGAGTATTGCATCCCCGCATTCGTGCCTAGGAGGACGGCGAAATGTCAAGGCCACCTCATATATGGAAACGGGGGGTGGCTTTTATCTAAGAAGGTAAGTAGGGGATGCGGTGTGGAAACGCGGTCCCTATAGCAGGTCTGTACTTGAGTCTGGAATATTTCTGTGCCAATGATTGACTGACCTAGAATGCAACCCGAGAACACCTTTTGCTAAGATTCCTTCCTATTTGATTTATACACCTCTAATTACTTTTCCTTCTTTCATGCCCCTATTATGTTATGTTATCTAGCCCTGGATTGTGATTTCATTTCGTGTCCTAGATAACAAGCTTTACTTATTTATCATGTTAGCTCTTGATCTTGAGTTGATTAGTTCACTAATCAATATAACCCTTCCCCCCTGTGTCACTTGTTCTTTCTCTGTCACACTTTCTCCCTGTCAAACATTTTTATTAACATATTGCTCCTTCAATCTCTGTGGTTCGACCATGTCTTGCTCTATACACATTTACTTGTGCATTTAGGCATCAGGATAATTTTTAAGTATATTTGACTGACGATCACCGAACCTTGAACACCTTATGCTTCACTACCAACTGATACTATCACGGATACCTAGGATAGGCCCCACGACTAATTGATACGATCTAGTTCTTCAATAGGTTCGGCACGCGAAATTATATCGTAAGATCCCACCTTACAACTTGTTTTGAAGGAGTCCACCTTCAAATTACTCTTTCGAGTCTTAGATAAAGTACGGTTAAGAGAATGACTTGTAAATCCTCGTTTGAGCAACGTCACAATCTCTACGAAACACGCTCACCACACTAGCGCTTATCTCCGTATCACGCTCACCACACTAGTGCTTGTCCCCGTAAGATGCTAGCAACAGTAACGCTCAACCCTGTGAACAATAGCAACAACGCTCAATCCCTTGAACGCCAACACGAACCCTTGCGCCCCTCCCATACTTATCTCCGTAAGTGCCATGCTTGGTCACGCACACGCCAACTCCCGTACCTCCCATGCGTATTTCTGTAAATGCCACGCGAGTTTGCTCCCTAACCGAGTCCACGACTAAGTTAACACAAGAACGGCTTGCTCCGGAATCGAGAGAATAAGAACTAGAAGAGGGAACAAAATAATTTGTATATGTAATTTATAGAAACTCTGATTAATTTCATTAGTAAACAACGCTGCCTTTAAATAGGCGCCAAAGTACAAGAATTACAAAACTAGTTTAATTACAAGTTGTAATTCTACTAAGACTAGAAGTCCTAACTCTAACTTAACTCTAACTCAATTAATTAAATAAAATAAATACAAGTTATTTACTCTATCTAACTTATACAAAAGTCCTCTCCTCAACCGACTCCTCTCCAAGCTCGAAATAGTCTTCTACTTCAAGTCGGTTTAGGTCTTGTAGTCTCCTTATCCGACGAAAATTCTCCTTAGGCCATCTCCCATTCTACTCATGCGTTCTAGCCCAAACTCGACCTAGGATTACTCCTTGGACTTAGAATCATTTTTCAATTGGAATTAGTCCAAACGCCCGAACAGTTTGCGTTTTGGCTCGATGTCAATTCTACCATGTCCTCGTGCGCGCACCTTGCTCTTCACTGAAAGTCAACTCATGCCAACTTTTGATCCCCACGTCCGATTGACCTGAATTTTTGCCACAACCTTCCAAACACTCTGAGGGATCTTGTATTTTTTCCAGAAGTCCAATCAGAGTTGATCATCAATCTCTTGGCTCACTTTGACTCCATCGCATCTCCATGCACATGCGCCTCTCGCATTTCTTGCCCAAGCGCAAGTCTCCCTCGTGCACTGACCTTCAACTCTGCCCTATGAGTCCTCGCTAGCCTCACATGACTCTCCAAGGCTCAGTTTGCGTGTACTTCACACGAAGTAAGGGAATGGTGGCCATCCTATTAAAGACCTTTAGAGCCTAAGAGACCAACACGGAAGCAAGAGATCAATGGATGACGTGTGTTCATGCCACGATCACGAGCACGGGGTACTTCACTCGGAGCAAGGCTATGGCAGCCACCCTCTTGAAGAGCCTTATAGCCGAAGAAAGCAACATAAAGCCAAGAGAACAATGGACTACATGTGTTCATGCCTTGCTCGAACATACCATGAAGAACCGCGCACCTAAACCCTCAGAAACCATGAGTGCGTCCGCGGCTAACCCTTAGCCACTTGTGAGCGTAAAGCCAAGGCCGCACCAACCCATCTCCAACTCTTCAAGGCCGGCAGTTCAGCCCCTTATGTCTAAGGGTAATGGGGTATTTTCCCCTTGTAAATAGACTAGCGTATTTAAAGTGCAATTTGTTCATTATTGGGTAAAAAGTTAAAATGAAAATGTGGAAGAAGAGCAAAAGCAAAGTCCAATGTCATCTTACTGCTATCCCATGTCTGATGGTCCATTTACCCTAGATATTATGCAAATCTAACTAGTACCTAGCTTAGCATGTACACTTATGAAAGAAAATAAGGCGTGAAGGCCCAAAATGCTCACAGGGATATGTTTGTGACTGCTTACGCCTAAACATGTCATGGATATAAGAGTTAACAGACAAGACCATGTATGTTTATATAATTTCTAATGAACACACAAGTTAAAAATGATCAATGTGCTTGATTTAAGATGTTAAAAACGTGGGGTTTTTTAGTTTTCCCCTCTTTTTCCCTTTCTTTAGCCCAAATAGTACATGTTCCAAGAAAAAAAATTGTAAAAACTAAGGATTTTAGCAAACATTATGCGCGTATATTTGTAACAACATAAATCGTAGAAATTTCTAAAATTATGGACAATGCAAATTGCAAAAATGTAAATTGCGGAAAGGAAAATTGAAAGGGAAAATTGCAAAAATGTAAAGGACAACTTCCCTGAAAAATGAGTTTTAACATTTCTCAGCACCTTCTTTTGGTCGTTACTTCACTCGCTTGCCCCCAAGTTTACAAGTCTCGTTGCACTTGAAATGAAGAGGGAAATAAACAGAAAATTCACAAAGAAAAGGTATCCCGAGATGTTGATTTCAGCATTAACAAAAAATAGAAATATTAAAAAGAACACGTGGGTTGCCTCCTACGAAGCGCCCTTGTTTATAGTCGTAGGCTCAACTATTTTACAAAGATATCATGGGTATCGCTACCGAACGATTAAATAGAATGGGTCCACCGTGGGTCTGGAGAGCGATCATTCAAGAGTTGGTGGTCGTGTAAGGTCCTTCGGCTAACCCTTCGAAAGAGATGCCTCCGCTCTTAAGCAAGTGATTAACCTTTCTCTTAAAGGTAAAGCATTTTTCCAGCATGTGGCCCTAGGCTCCGGCATGATACTCGCATCTAGCATTAGGATCGTACCACTTTGGGTAGGGAGGTTGTAGAGGTTGGGCCAGGATCGGTACAATTTGCCCATCTGCTAAGAGATGTTTGTAAATCTCCGTCAAGGGAACTGGAAGAGGTAGCAGTGGCTCCCGATTCCCATGATTAATTGGGTTATTTTGGTTGTTTGGTGGGTTATATGGAGGCGGTGGAAATGGTGTAGGGTATTGAAGAGGTGGCGCAAAAGGTGGCCTGTAGCTAGGCTGGTAAGAAGTAAAGTTGACATCTTTCTTTATGATAGGTTCTTTCTTAGGTGTTACCTCTGGTGTGGAATCAACGATCCTCCTAGACTTAATTCCATGTTCTACCCTCTTGGCCACTAGAACCATGTCAGAAAAGCTACTCGATGGATTGGAGATAAGTAGGTGTAGTAAGGAGTTTTGAAGGTGCCCATAAAAATTGACAAGAGCTCTTTATCATTCAAAGGAGGAGACATCCTGAAAACTAGTTCTCTCCACCTCTGAGCATAAGTTTTCACCGATTCTTCCATTTTTTTCTCAAGTTTTTGGAGATCAGAACGGTCTGGTGCTACCTCCATGTTGAATTTGTATTGCTTGAAAAAAGCATCGGACAAATCCCTCCAATTCTTGGCCTTGGCTCTATCTAGGCCCATGTACGAAGTCAAGGCATGCTTGGCCAAGCTCTCTCTAAACAAATGGATCAACAGAGGTTCATTATGTATCACATCGACCATTTTGTTGCAATAGGCCTTGAGGTGACTCTTTGGGCACTCGACCCCAGTATATTTCCTAAAATTCGGAACCTTATATTTTGGAGGCATTACGATTCCTGGGACCATGCACATGTCGGTGGGACTCGTAGGGTCAAAGGGGTTTGTTCCTTCAATGGCCCTGAGCCTTTCTTCTAGTAAGCTCAATCTATCTGTGTTCGGTCCCTCTGTGACGACCGTGTTAGGACCAAAGGGGTGGTAAGGGTGTTGAAGTAAGTGGTGGTGGCGTCGGATTGACGAAAGGAGGCCGAAATCCCGTAGGGTTGGGAACCACGATTTGAGTAGAGTGGCCTTAAGGAGGGCAAAAGCCTTGGGATTCCTGATGAATTGGGTTTTGATCCCGGCCCAAAGTAAGGTTGACCAAAGAGTGCTGCAGAGTTGTAGGAGTTTCTCCCCCTATGTTAACTACTAGGCTTGCGGTGATGGGTACTGCGAAAGGATTAGCCCATTTCCATTGGCCCCCAGGAATGGAAAATGATTGGGGTCCCAACGATCTGATGACGGCGGATGAGGAAGGTCTCATCATTTGACTCGGATCAAAACCGGGTGGGAATTCAGTGGTTGCTTCATCACGCTCTTTTTCAGCCCTAGCGGCCCTTTGTGTAGTAACCCTAACTTGTTCTTCTAGTTCCGTAATCCTAGCAGCCAACCTCTCTTCTGTTTTAGCTTGTTCGGCCATTTTTTGTACTTGAAGTCTAGTTACGGGGAGCCTTGGTGGAGTAGTTTTCTTTCGAGGAGCTATTGTTAATCTGAAAAGAAAACAAGTGAAGAGAAATAAGTAAAAGCGATAATGTGCATATTATGTGCAACCTCGAGGCCTCCACGCTGCTTATTCAATATTTCGGCCTTCCTTTCACTTGATAGTTTTGGGAGGGAGCGAAGAACGGGCGTATCTGGGATTGGTGTCTTTGGTGGGAATACTAAAGAAGTTTTCATTCATTCCAACGACCCAATGTGACCTTGGATGTCATCGACGGAATCCTTAAAACAAACCCGTGCAGACGGTTTAGTGTTTATCATGCTAGGACACTTTCTTTTCGTGATGGGTTGATAAGTCTATTCTTTATTTGAAGAGCGAGGTTATCATGTTGAGAGGTTTCACTGAAAGCCATATGCATGATGAGCATAGATGATAAAACTTGGCTGGAAAGCACCTGGAGGCTGGAGCGACACTCGAAGGCCGAAAAGGACTTTGGAGGAATTTGGGGTCGAGAATAGTGGCATGCCGCTAAGGGCCAGGCGGCATGCCACCAAAGGTAGGCTCGGGAGCCAATCGTGGCTTCCTGTGGGCCTTCCTTGGGACTGCGATGCGCTGCCCCGAAAATTCTGAAATTTGGTGTGGGCAATCTTCAAGCCGTTATCAACGTCTTTCGTGTTTTGGACGAACAGAAATTCTGAGCTAATCATGTCGATATTGTCCAAAACAAAAGAGCGCGCAGATGAGGCATACAAAAGTAGCCATCTTCGCGCCTAAATTATTTGCGAGAGATATGTCACCTGGAAAAATCTTACATTTGGCTTGGGCAAACTTCAGTCTGTTACCAACATCTTTTGTGTTTTGGCGGAGTGAAAATTCCGAGCCAATCTTGTCGATATTTGCCAAAATAAAAGAGCGCGCAGCTAAGCAACATTTGGTGGTTAAAAATTAATTTTGAGTGAATTTGGAGCCGAAGCTAGCGGCATGCCGCTAAGTGCCAGGCGGTATGCCACTAGAGACAGGCTTGGGAGCCGATTGTTGCCCTCTATAGGCCTTCCTCGGGACGGAGATGCGCTGCCCTAAAAATTCTGAAATTTTACGTGTTTTAGTCGAGAGGAAACTCTGCGCAAATCACCTCTATTTTGGCCAAGATAAAAGTTCGCGCAGCTGAGATCGAGAAGGAGCAACTGTCCTTGCCTTCTTAATTTTTTGTGAGAGATTGGCCCACCATAACTTTCTGAAATTTTGTATGGATAAATTTCAACCTGTTTCCAATATCTTTCGTGTTTTGGCCGAGTCGAAACTCCTAGCCAATTGTGTTGATATTGGCCAAAACAAAAGATCACGCAGCTGAGACCGAGAAGGAGCAGTTGTCCTTGCGTTCTCAACTTTTCGTATGCATCAAATCGTCGTTTCAATTTTCGTATGCGTCAAATCGCCATTTTAATGATAGAACGCAAGGACATCTCTCATTTAAATTTGTACTCTGTTAGCAATCCATGATAGAATCACTTAGTAATTAATTAATCATGCATAGGCCGATGATGAAAGAGAGGGCGCTCACTCGGTCTTACGGAAAATTCAGTCCCATCACACTACGGTCAGGAATAATCAATCGGTCTTGAAAATGGTAACCCCATCCGAAAAGATTTTTAAAACGGTAACCCCGTCCAACGATTAACTATTCCTGAACGATCCCGATCATGGAAAAGACTAAAGTGATGATTCCTCTAAGGACCCCCTTTTAAAACGCATTTTTATCAAACATCTTTTAAACACCTCTCTTATCAACCGGTAACCATTTTCGGATGCGACTCGGGTGCCTAACACCTTCCCGAGTCCATAATACGACCCCGAACCTTTGTTCTTGGGTTTAGACCCTCTTTTTGTGCCTTTAGTTTTTTATTTATTTTTATGCCATGATGATTAGGTTCCCTAAACCTTAGATAATTAGGGTGGCGACTTCATTGCATGTTGCGAGGCGTCCTTTTACGCCGAGCATCGTAAGGCCTCAGATTCGTCGTACACTCGCGAATTTTTAATTTTCGCGAGGCGCGACAACACTATATTAACAATTTGATATTTTGTATAAATTTATAATATACGAAATATTATTACATAATTACAATAATATTTAATATACAAAATTAATAAATATTTAAAATAATATGTTAATATTATATATATATATATATATATATAGGGTTTTGCTAACCTATCCACTTTAAGGACAGGTTAGCATTGTGTCCATTTTTATTGGACACAAATTGCCCTTACATTATATTAATTTCATTAAAATACATGGGGGTTAAATATGGTAGATCCAATTATTTCTCTATCTTTTTAATTACCACCACATTAATTAATTGATTTTATCTTTACTCTCTCATCCCGATCTCCTCGCTTTCTTCTTTCTCTTCTTTTTTCCAATTTTTTTAGAACAATTTGAAATTCAAGTAATTCATCTTCTATCCAGATCAAAAGCTTCTCTTCAAATTCAATTTAAATGGTTTGATTCACAAGATTGATTCTTTCTTTATTCACAATCATATCATACAGAGAAAGATTTGCTAGTAAATTACATAAAAAAGCAGTTATTTACATCATGATCATATCCAGTAGAGGACAAACACAAACCTAGAAAGAAAAAAGAAAGAAGAAAGATAAGATTATGCAATCCTTTAAGGATTAGGATTAGGACTGATAACTATCGATACCGCAGAAGCGGTATCTCGACTACCCCGCCGGGTGACCCGGACAGCCTACTGTACCTTCCGGGGGAGACGGGACGCTGTTCTTGCCACCCCTAGCCTGGCGGTCAGCCCTGGGATGGTCGACATCAGTGGGGGGGCTCTTATGCGACATCCGCACGGCGGCATCCCATCCCAGGTCATCCATGACGTCACTCCGCATGACGTCATCCCGTATGACGTCACTGAAGGCCACTCCAGCGACACATATCACCCCAGCGACATCCGCCAGGGACTATTCCCACCCCTTGTCGGTACACTCCTTCCTTTGCCTATAAATACCCCCACCTTTTAGACAAGAGGGTAAGCTTAAGATAGCGTACTGAACCCCTGCCACTTTTACTACTCACACTGACTTTGGCATCGGAGTGTTTACGCCGGAGACCCCCTCCGGCGCATTGCAGGTGATTGCAGGTGACGAAGGCCCCCAGTACAGTGTTCCCGACAACCCCAGATCAAGCCGATCCTGCTCAGTATTCCCCAGACTCTTATCAAATGGTGCTTTCATTGAGAGCTTTGGTTGATTAAGTGAGTTTTCCTTAGTAACCAAGCTCTGTTCTTTCTAAGAGTCGAAGGATCATGGCTTCAGATTCAGAATCCACGCCCCCTCATACTCGTGGCGGTCACGCGCGTAGGGAACTTTTTTCCACGTCTTCGTCCAGTACGTATGTCACATCACGTGAAATTTCCTCTGCGCAGACAGACTTTCTTTTCGGATTGACAGCTGGCACATCGTTTTCTCAACCGGGTACCCCGTTTTCTCAAACGAGTACTCCGTTTTTGCAAATGGGTTCCCTTGCTTCATCAATGGGCGCCCCATTTTCTCACGTGGGCGGATCCAGTCAGTCCGTCCCTCCACTTGTAAGTTCTAGAATGGATGGCCCAACTACTCCCTCGATAAGCTCGATGTTAGCTCTTCGTGCCCACTTGGACTATTTGATTGGGATGGCCGCAGGCTCCACTTCTAGTGTAGCGACATTAGGCGTGTCTTCTCGAGTTGTTTTCACTCCGTCTATTGTCGCTGATCGACCAGTATCGCCTCGCCGCCAGGAGAGCATCCCTCTGACCTCACCCGCAGATTGGCAGGCGGACAGGAGGAGCACTACATACCGCGAATACCGCGGATTCCTGTCTCTCAGGTAGCGTGGCCGCTAGACGAATACGGAGAGCGTTGGGACGGCAGGAGAGAGGGAGCTGGTAGGGAGGTATCTATGGCGCGGAGGGAAAGATCAGGCAGTAGGAGGTGACGAACCTGTTCGCCTAGGAGTCATAGCAGGTCTCCCAGGCAGCAACGTACCCCGGAGCCTCGAGGGCACAGGCGACACCTGGACATGTCTCCTCCTCGTCATGATCGTGAGATCTTGGACGACACCGCTGGTCATCCTTTTACCCACCGTATAAGACACCACAGGGTCAGCCG
The DNA here is from genome assembly GCA_963691705.1 of Viola odorata. Lineage (NCBI taxonomy): Eukaryota > Viridiplantae > Streptophyta > Magnoliopsida > Malpighiales > Violaceae > Viola > Viola odorata. Next base: position 34,645,048 of record OY829546.1, read on the forward strand.
ACATGTTAAGCTCCCCACGGAGTCGTACGATGGCACCAGAGAACCCATCTCACACCTTAATAAGGTGAAGGACTTCGTCCAGTTTCAGACGCACAACAACGCGGCGTTGTGTCAAATATTCGTTATGACGTTGTCGGGAGTGGCTCGCCTCTGGTTTGAAGGGC